>CM028232.1:24856079-26098266 GCA_016432845.1 Psidium guajava | reverse complement strand
CTATTTCTTTTCATTGACCGTGGTTGTCTTTGTCAAGACTTAGTTTAGTACATCACCTCCTAGAAAGATCTACGCTTAATTTAAAGACATGATTTGAGTTCTCATAACAAAGCCAACAGCCTTTCCATCAGTGCTGTTTATTTCCTCATTTTTCCCCAATGATAAATTCACTTTTCAGTCAATTATTGAATTGAACGAGAGTAGAGATGGCCACGGGCCGGTTCATTACGAACCGGAACCGGCCCGTGTGGCACGGGTCGGTTCCGGATTGTAATTTTCCCAAACCGGCCCGGCCCAAACGGCTATAATATAGCCGTTTATATATTTTTTTTTGTTTTTTAATAATTATTAAATAATTTTTTAAATTTAAAAAATAACCATAATCATTATAAATATCCATCTTCACCTTTCATTTTTCCTCACAACTTCCCTCAAATTCTCTCATTTCTCTCATTTCTCAAATTCTCTCAAATTCTCTCAACTTCGCTCAAATTCTCTTAAATTCGCTCAATTTCTTCCGCTCAATTCTCTCAAAAAATGGCTAGTGGAAGAGGAAAGAGCCCGATGATTCCCGAAGAATCCAATTATTCTCATGATCCTCGTGAGTATGCACATTGGGGATACGATGACGAAGATGATATCAACGTTATTCCTAATGTCGAGCACATCCCGACGCAAGAAAGTCTACAACCAACTACCAATACCGAAGAAGCATCAACAACAAAAGAAATGAGTCGAGGGAGTGCATCCATCATATGGCAACATTTCACCAAGCAACATTTAAAAGGTAACGACTACAATCTCATATGTAACCATTGCAAAAAAGTATACAGGTTTACAACTGGAAGCGGTTATGGAATATATCGTCGACATTTGGCATCAAAACATCGAACGGAATTCGGGATCGACATGAGGCAACAACAAATTCCCAAGTTTGTCGATTCTAACACTTCTAATTTATTTCGTTACGATAGAAATAATTATGAGGAAGAACTTGCTAAATTTACTGCCGTTGAACATTTAGCGTTTAATTTTGGTGAAAATTTTGGTTTTAATACTTTTGTACAAAATGCATGTACTCCACAAACAAAACCCGTTTCGAGAAATACGGTTAAACGCCAAATGTTTAAACTTTATAAAAAAGGAAAAGATGATTTGAGATATTTTTTTGCATTTTTCAATGGACGTGTGCATATAGGTAGCGATATTTGGAGTGATTCTTGGCAAACTCATTATTATATGGGTATTACATGTCATTGGATAGACGATGAATGGAACATTCAAAAAAGAATTATTGCATTTCGAGTTTTTGATGAATCGCATACGGCACATAATATTTATAGAATAATTAAGCAAGTTTTAGAAGAATATTTATTGGTTAATAAAATTTTTTCAATTGGTTTTGATAATGCCGCGTCAAATACTGCTTCTGTTCGCGAGTTAGAAACAATTTGTAAACCCGCTTTTGGTGGAAATTTTTTTCACATTAGATGTGCTTGCCATGTTTTAAATTTATGCGTACAAAATGGTTTACGAACTCTTGAAGATGCTCTTCGTCCAATAAAAACAGCAATTACATATTTATGGAAACATTCCCAAGTTATGAGAGAATGGGGTAGATTTTGTAAATAAAATGGAAAAAAACCAAAAAAAATTTCCAATAGATGTTCCACATCGTTGGAATTCTACATACGAGTTGCTTAATCAATCTTTTTCATATAAAGAATTATTATGTACATTTTTTGCGAATTATGTTCCTCAAAGTAATTTATACCCACAAGAGTGGGATATTTGCAAAAGAATTTTAGATTTGTTAAAAGTTTTTAATAATGCAACTTATACTTTATCCGGTGTTTATTATCCTACTACACATTTATTTTTAACAGAGTGTCTAAATATTGTTGATATTTTTCAAGAAAATGAAGGCGATAATCAATTGGGTCCAACTATTATAGCAATGCGAACGAAATGGATGCAATATTATACCAAAATTCCTATTATCTATTTGGTTGCTTGTGTTTTGGATCCATGTACGAAAATGGAGGGCTTACTTGATGATTTGAATTCATACTATGAGTGTTTACATTTGATTGAAACCGTAAATATTAGAGATATAGAAAAAGAAGTTAAAGATATAATAGTAGAATTGTATAATGATTTTTGTAATAGATATAATATAGTTGGTGATAGTGGAACTTCTTCCCAAGTTAGTGGCATGCAAGGTAAGCACCTAGGTAGAGGGTCTAGAAATCTAATAAATAGACAAAAAAGACAAAAGGGAATAATGAGAAATATTTCTAAAATAGAAATTTATTTAACTACTGAATTTGAGTTTCCTCAATCAGACGGCATTGATTTTCAAATTCTAAAGTGGTGGAATAATCATTCAACTCAATTTCCAGTATTAGCTCACATTGCAAAAGAGATTTTAGCAACCCCTTGCTCAACCGTTGCGGTTGAACAAGCATTTAGTATTGGAGGTAATATTTTGGATGATCGACGTTCGAGATTATCTCCGGATTCAGTTGAAGTTCAAATTTGTGTCGATGATTGGACAAAGGCGGCATATCGACAACAAGAAATGGATCGCAACATCGAATCCGAATTCTTCAATGACGAAGATATCACCGGCACGGGTACCACCGCCACGGATAGCGACGATTGATGATGAGGTCAGTATGGGGTTATCAAAGGTAAAAGAACTACATGGGCTTTGATTCTTCTATCCCCAAGAAGATATGTAGGCGCTTAATGATAATTCATTAAGTTCAAGCCCTTTCTTCCCTCCCTTTTTTTTCCCCGATCCATAAATTTGATTACAATTTGTATTTGAAAATTTATTATTTCATAATTTTATCTTTTTTATTTCATAATTCATTATTTAAAATTTTTTTATTTCTTAAAGTTTTATTTGAAAATCGGTTTGAACCGGACGGAACCGCCGGTTCCGAACCGGAACCGAACCGGCAGCTCCGTCCGGTTCAAACCGGAACCGGAACCGGCCCTTGAACCGGCCCGAACCGCCGATTCATGAACTGGAACCGGAACCGCCTTCAAGGTTCCGGTTCCGGTTCATGATAGTCCGGAACCGGAACCGGCCCGGTTCCGAACCGTGGCCACCTTTAAACGAGAGTGACCTTTAAGTGCCTAAAAATCACGTGTTTTATTACAAAAAAAATTGTGGATTTTGAAAGTAGGTATGGTATTTGTTACTGTGTGTTTTTGTCAAGTTATTATCACGTGAACATCAATGGTTTCGAAGATTTGAATCCTAATAGAGGAAAATTACAAAGAAAGTCCTCAACTATTGCAATTATACCAAATTGGTCATATTTCTTTTTGCTTTTAGTCTTTAATCTTTTGTAATTATGCAAATTTAATCCATCTAACCAATTTTGACTGGCTTACGCTACCATGGACATTGGTCAGTGTTGGCCGTCCAGCGATGTAATATTTACATAAATTTTTGAATTTTCTTATTCTTCGTTGGCCGTCGCCTCTGGCCAAAGGAGAAAAAAAAAGAGGGAAGAAAAAAGAAAGAAAGAAAGAAAAAGAAAAAGAAATTATGTTGTCAAACCGCTACTTCTTCAGTGGCGCTAGGCTAGGTCCTTTAGCTACAAAGTCAAGTATCTCTACGATCTCATTTTTTAATCAATTGTTTAGCATGATATGAGATTCATCCCTCGTTCTTAAATTGCTTGAATCTTTTCAACATTTGAAAGGGATATTGATATATTATGCAGAGCTGAAAATTGATTATCGACTTTCAAAGTAGCTCTCTTGGATGACCTGCATGAGTGCATCTTTAACTTATGAATAATTTCATTTTCGATACTTGTTTACTCACTCAACAAGACAACAAGTCATTCTCAAATGATTCAACTCTAAATCGAGACCCTTGGTTGGTTTGCTTGGTTGATGTCATATTCAAATTTAGATGGAAAAAATCTCAACTCAACAATAATTTGCTCATCAAAACTTAAGCATTTTGATGTTTTAGTAAAACAGAGTCAATCTCAGCCACGCTTTATCTCTGCTTATCCTATCTCGACCAAAAATTTAGAGACCAAACGTAATTAGAGATATGCATGGTTAGAGCCGATCCGGTCCTCTGATGTGGAACCAGGGATTGGATCGGTACTCTCGGTCCCCAACTTTTTAGGATCAAAGATCGGACTAGGACAGGACCGGTGCTCCTGGGCTAGCCCGATCTTAGTTTGGTCCCAGTAGAATCGCTAACACCAACGTTTTATAAAAATCTAATGCTTAAATATAAATTAATGACTTTTAATCTTAACCATCCGGCTTAATAAAACATATACATGACCATTATACAACCATCACATGAGTATTTATAATCCTAAAATAATGAGAAACAAGAAAAACACTTGAAGCAATTGAAACATGATTATGCTTTGCATCATTCTCCTCAAGTTTGAAAGAACCAACCTCGACTAAATTTAAGTGCGAATAAAATAATGAATTTGCATAATATAGTTAGGACAAAATATGTTTGGCGACTACATATTTACAAACACAATCGGAGGCTGCATTGTGAAAACGAGACGTGAGCGTCGAGCGAGAAGAGAGGAGTAAATGTCAAGCAGAAAAAGGAAAAATTAGGTTAACTAGTTCTTCAATTTTTTTTAATTATATGTATTTAGACGATTCGGTCCCATTTACCATGGAACCGAAGATCTAACCACTCCCTCGAGGATTGGATCAACCCGATCAATCTGATTTGATCCAGTTAACTCACCACTAAACGTAGCCTTAGTTCTTGAAATCGTTGGCGCTAAACTTGATTAATTAGGAAAAAACAAATCAACAAGCAACGGAATGATCTGCATCAAAGCGAACCCACGACCCACGAGGGATGTCTCTCCCTAGTTTTGGGCTGAATTCGTCCGGTCTAAACTTGGACCCTTCCTAGTGGCCCGCAAATGTTCCGGCCACACATGTCGCGTTTCGATTGGCCAATCTTTCACGCATTTTCTCGACCCGATTAAAAACAAAAAAAAAATCGAGTTATATACATCTCGACTAAGATAATCCGTAAAGAGCAGCGTTCTTACGCAATTCCAGAGATTAGGTTGAGTAGAAGATGGAATCCAAAGATCGCATGCCTCTCTGGAGGCGCAATGTCATAGCCATCAACTGCCACTTAAAAGTTGGCCTCCATTTGCTTCCAAGTCAAGGGTTGGCTCCATTGGAATATGACCGTGGACCAAACCTACCCACGTTAGTTTAGACCTTAGTCTTTTATTTATACTAACATCGTATACTAAAGGGACGGAATTATTTCCATAAGTTAGGAGGCTTTAAAAGAAAAAATCCAAAGGTGATGCATTGCGACTTTTTTTTAACTATCGGCTCTTGCCGACGAGAATGTATTGCCCGCACTCCGTACATTCGAGCCTAACTTGCATGAACCGTTGGGTTAAGCGTGGCTCACTTAAATCTTGCCTCTTCAATTTTTCATTTGAATCGTGCAATTAAGGTTCCGTTTGTTTCTTGAAAAATAGCTAATCTGAAAAATATTTTCTTATAAACGATCTCTTAAACCGCCAAAAAGTAATTAGTCAATGAAAAAAGTTTTACTGCTCAATAATAATTTACACCTAAACTTTTTCATGAATAAATATATTTTTTGTTCGTTTATTTTTATATGCATACAAGAAATTGTTTTCATGAAATTATTTTTCATATTGCTCGAGCGGTCCCGACTTTTCTGTCCTGGTTGCTTAGAACAGCCAGTGAGAAACCAAGCTCCCTCCTCCGGCAATCGCGCAACAACACGGGCTGTCCCACAAGGTCAACTATTCAAAGTCAACCCCACTCTAGAACCGAAAGGACCTTTACTACTCCCCCGTCAATAAAATAAAATAAAATAACTGGAAACAAAAACATAATATTCATATCACGTCGCACTTTATTTCTGCAAAAAAGGAACACTTTATTTCATATTTTACTAAAATTAGACATTTCTAATTAGCTATATCATCATTCTTATTCATCACGTCGATAACGTGAAAAAGAGGTCAAGATACGATCATCGGTATGTTTCTTATCCCTCGCATCGAAAATTTCGACCCATCTCACATGATGTTGCGAGGTTGGGTTTTATCTCGATTTTATTTCACCTTATGCATTCATCTCATTCGTCAAATTTCATTTGCCCGTTCCTAATTCGAGTAACGGGGACGATCAGTGGAGAGACCGAAGATATTATAAAAAGCGGGCTGAGCGTCGCTTCGAATCTTTCATCCGCCTCCGAATGCGGGCTGTGAACGTGACTCAAGCCATCTAATTTTGTCGCCATGTCCGAAACGACGGCGTTTTCTACAACATCCAGGGAATGAAACCGGCGTTTTAATGGGAAAGCGACGGAAGATCAAGACGGTCCAGCTGGAGAGTCAGCATCGACGGGGTAAATGAGGCAGGTGCGCCGTTAGATGTGGAGGGTGCACCGGGGCATTCATGGGCCTCACATGTACGCTAGCATTTCTCTCTCCTCCTTCCTCCCTCCGCCTCGCAAAGTCAAACCAGGACTTTATAATACTCGCTGTCGCTTAACGAACGCCTTTTATTTGCATTCACGTCCCAAGCACTCCCTCTTTCTGTCTCTCTCTCTCTGGGAATGAGCGTGAGAATGCAGGTTTGATCTCGGGAAGAGAGAGAGAGAGAGAGAGAGAGAGCCTGTGCGAAGCGAAGCGAAGCTCGGACATTGCAATGCTCGGGCATCTGCTCCTGCTATGGCTTCTCGCTCTCCTCTTCGCTTTGCCGGCATCGCTTGCTCGGCCCGGTGAGTCCTCTTCTTCCTCTCTTTACGACTCTGGACTTTGAAGTTTGAATCCCCGCGAGCTGCTGGTTGGTCTCCGCTCCAGCTGCCGGAGACGTGAGATTTTTCGGCTCCGTTTGAATGGATTCCGATGGCCGAGAGATTGGTTCCGCGAGGATCGGTGCTCGCTCGCTTGTTGTTTTCGGCTCGTTGAGCTGATTTTATTTTTTTGGGAGTTGCGGTTGAGTTGAGTTGATTGTAGTGGTGTGTGTTTAGCTCCGATTGGCATTTAGTGGTTAATCTAACTGTACCCGGCGAACTGAATTAGCGATGGCGAGTGCACTATTCCATCCGACTCATTGACGAGACTTCCTAGATGCGTGGAGTTTTGCACGCAAGTCGCTGGTTTTTTTTTTCTTTTCTTTCTATGTATAGAGAAAAGCTGTCTTGCTCAGCTTCTTGATAGAAGCATTTGATTGATTTCAGTTTGCTCCTTGGGTGGGAGTGTTCATATGTAGAGCTCTCTATTTGTCTTCTCTTCTTATTCCTTTCACAATTTTTTTTCCTTGTTTTTCGATAGTCAATTGAGGGTCTTAGACTAAATCGTGGAAATTTCTGCTTTTTCTTTTTCTTTTTGATGTTTTGCTAAATGTTCCTCAGAATAACAACCGAATGAAAATAAAGACTTTCCTCTGCCAACCGCACAGAAGTGCCTGGCATTGGATTAAACTTCGTTGATCTCTGGAATAAGAATTACTGCACAAAAGCTTGTATGCGATTGTGCTTTCCTCCATGTAGATGATTCCTCCATGATAGAAGCATCCACATTGCTTCAAACGGAGATGTTGGGAGCTGGGTAGATAAGATACTAGCCTATTTTCTGTTTTTTTTTTCCTTTTTAAGAATTGCTGTCCTGTTTCTCATATGGCAGCACCATTTGCGATGCGCATCAGCTGTGGATCTCGTGAGGATGTACACACACCACCAACCAATACTCTGTGGTTTAAGGATTTTGCATATACAGGAGGTATACCAGCTACTGCAAAAAGTCCAAGTTTTATAACTCCTCCCCTTAAAACGCTCCGTTACTTCCCTTTATCTGACGGACCTGAGAATTGCTACAACATTAACGGCGTTCCAATCGGGCACTATTTAGTGAGGGCCTTCTTTGGGTTAGTTGCACAGCCTAGTTTTGACAATGAGCCCCTCTTTGACATTTCGGTCGAAGGCACTCAGATTGGTTCTCTATCATCCGGGTGGACCGCCCATGATGACCAAGTATTTGCTGAAGCCAGTGTATTCCTCTATGATAACACTGCTTCTCTTTGCTTCCATAGCACTGGCCATGGCGATCCTGCGATTGTTTCGATTGAAATTCTTCAAGTTGATGATAGGGCATATTATTTTGGACCTGACTGGGGTAGGGGGACTATTCTTAGAACCGTCAAAAGACTGAGCTGTGGCAACAAGAAGCCAAAATTCGGTGCAGATTATAGTGGGGATCAGTGGGGTGGGGACAGGTTTTGGGATTCAGTTACCACATTCCACTCAGGCTCTGACCAGGAGAAATCTACAGAAGAAAGTATTAAGCAGGCTTCACTTCCTCCAAACTATTATCCAGAAGGTCTCTATCAGACAGCAATTATTGGCACTGATCGGCAGCCAGAAATAGAATATACGATGGATGTGGATCCTAACAGAAACTACTCCGTCTGGTTACATTTTGCTGAAATAGATACTTCAGTTACTGGAGGAGGACAAAGAGTTTTTGATGTTCTGGTCAATGGTGATACCCTTTTTCGAGGTGTAGACATAATAAAGATGAGTGGGGATCGTTATGCCGCTCTAGTGTTAAATACTACTGTTGCTGTTAGTGGGAGGACTTTGACAATCACATTGCAACCAAAACAAGGCAACATTGCAATAATTAATGCCATCGAAGTCTTTGAAATCGTCATAGCTGAGTCAAAGACTTCAGTGGATGAAGGTACAATACAACATTTCTCTGTTAAGATAACTGTAAGCTTTTGCTGCAATGGTAATCCTGTGTGCTTATTTTCAACTAGTTCAACCCTCACGGATATGGCATCATGTTTTGATTGGAGGCATGGTATAAGTTCATCGAGATTGCCTAACAGTGCAACTGTATTAACAAGAGGGCGATTGTGCGCTAGATTTTTCATGCTTTTGTTTTTGATTTGTCATGGTAACAGCCTGCTCAATTAATTTCTGGTTCAACAAATTCTAGACGAGATGAAAGATGAGGCTATCTCAGCATTTAAGTGATACTTTACTCACTTAGTGATTGAGTTTGGTGACTTCCCTAGCTCCTTAAACTTTACAAGATAATTTCTGCCAGTGATTAGCTGCTTTATTTGCTGAATGCTTCCTTACACCATACACTGTGCTTTGTGTGACTGCTGTGATGCGCTTCTTTTAAGATATTTCTTTTGATTCGGACATGCAGTGCATGTGGATGGGTCTCTCATCTTATCAAAAGTAGCAAGTATCTGCATACGAAGCATCTATTTTGCTTTAGAATACTAGCAGGGTGCTTGTGTTATAAACGTCATTTCGTGAAAGTTTGGTGGAGTGGCTATTGCTGAATGGTGTTACTTTTGACATTCCTGATATGGTTTAGTGATGGAGCATCGTTGTCATAAGTTCTGCAACATGCTGTTTCACTGTTCATCTATCGTTGTTCTCACCTTGGACAACCAAGTAATTGGCTGAGGTGCCCCAGAATAAATGTACCCTTTCTTTCCTCTAGAATAATGGCGACTTAATTTACAAACCGAAATTGCTAACCAGAACTTTTGAACAACTTCCCTGTAATACTACTTTGGAAGTGTTCCCTGCTTGTCTCCTCTTTAACTGAGTGACAGAAGATGTTGAAAAGAGATATGGAAGGGAAACTTTTAGCCTTTTTTAACTTTTTCCTTCTAATTTTCTAGTTAGGGCACTGCAGACACTGAAGGACGGATTGATGCTTCCTCTTCGATTTGGGTGGAATGGTGATCCATGTGTTCCCCAGCAACATCCATGGAGTGGCATTGATTGTCGACTTAACAGTACCCGCAACAACTGGGTCATTGATGGACTGTAATGCATCTTACTTTTGTCCTGTGTCTCCTTTATCTCATATTTGACATGCTAACATGATCTTTCATCAACTTGCTATCTTTTGGTTTTGTTGCCAATGGAACTTTGCTTTGATGTCACTGCTTTTTGGGAGTTGCAATGTAGGATAAATGGAAGTGCCTTAGGGATCCAAAAGTAACTAGTATGCCGTTTTAAGATCTTTGTATGCCAGCTCATTGTCGATAACCGAACTGTGAAAGGATAATCCGGACACAATTGCATGGTTCACATCTGTCCACATATATGAATGACTGCCTAAGAGAGTAGCACAAGCACTTCTTTGGCTAGTTCCACTGTAAACAAGTCCAAATTTTATCCATCTGATTTCTCGTGGCATGCTTCTATCTCAGCAGCCTCAACCCGTTCAATTGCATCCAGTTTGCTGCTTGCTTCTTCAGACCAACAATATATGTTCCATTCACGAACTCTTGCCTTTCATCTCATTGTCCTAGACCCATTCAACTGTGTGCTATTGCTGCTTGTCTCTTAGGCCTTTATCTCTATTCACCTAACTTTCTCATTGAAATTTAATCTGGCAGCCAACATGCCTCTTGTGAGAGCATTCAATTACTATTTTGGTCAGACTATGAAAACAGAATGAATTACAGAACCGTATGGTAATCTTGCTGCCTTAACGAGGTAGATCGAGGTAGCACGAGCAATGATTCAACTCCCTCTCTTGAATTATTCAATTTCATTTCCAATCTTCCCATTATTTGGCGACTAGCTCCTTTCAGCATTGTCCAACCCATGTCATAAACTACAATCCTAGATCCCTGGCTGTGTTGATGTTTGACTCTAGACTTTCCTATTAAATGTTGCAAAACTTGTGCATATGAAGCAGCGTACATAGATTTTTTTTTCCCCTCTTTGAGCCTTGAGCCAGCAATTCCAATTATTTTCATCACCACCCAACTGTACACTTTTCGAGTTGCTCTTCATGCGACCATTGTTCTTCCTTGTCCAAATAAGGGGATTTGCTACCATAATTGAAAGCTGTTGCTTGGCATTTTCCATCAGATTGTCAATATTGGCTCAGTGACACCAGTCTTATAGAAGTAAAGCTAAAGCCTTCTGAGTTAGAATGTGCAAAGCAATGAGTCATGAATTTTGAGGAACACTTCCTAGGGACTCGGAATAATTCATGTCAGATAGTTCTTACGGTTAACAATCCATGTCATGTAGCATGGACACAGTTACACTTTCGCATTGTTTGCTTTTAGAAGTTATATTTTGCATCTTATCTTATGTTTAATGGATAGTTTGTTTCAAACAAATTATGGAGCTTTGGACACCATTGCAATTATTTATAGACATTCTATGTGAATTGGAGCACATCTCAAAGCTGTCATTATAACCAACACATTGGAACCAATTATCTCCTCAAAATGAGGTTTTATCGACCAGATTGCTATTATTACTTGTTTCCTCCCTCTGCTCACTCTCACTCAGAAATGGATTCGTTCATGAAAGTATAAAAGCATTGCACCTTTTATAAGTGTGATTTTACAATTCAAGTAAAATAGACAGTAACTACATTGCTCTCAGGATGGTGACTAATTTTGAAAGCGCATGGTGTAAAGTTTAATTATGCTATACAGAATGCAAAACGTGACTGTCATTTGTTACTATCTTTGGCTGGGTAACTGCTGTCTGGGATCCTTCATTCTACTTTGTTGGTCCTTACTCTTGTTATTTCAGTTATATTAAACTTTCCAAGAGACGTTCTTTATCTAGATATTTTTTTAGCTGAAACATTAACTTTGGAAGTAATCTTTACTGGTTTCTCTTGTTCTAAACGATGAATTCCATCATAAAAACTTTGGAAGGTTTAGCTAGGTAATAAAATGACTGAGCTTTTTACTCTTACCTATGTTTGATCAGTGGGCTGGACAACCAGGGTTTGAGGGGTTTCTTGTCGCCTAATGTATCTGGATTGCATCATCTACAGAGCATGTAAGTATCTAAAGTTACTTCCCATGTCAAAATATTCACATTGTATCATCTACAAAGAGGACGCTTAGCTCTGGCTGAATAGTTTTCTTTGGATAACTAAGATGCCATGTTCTATAGAGGGTATCAACTGTTAAACACGTACTAATTACTTAGATAGTAACAATGTAAACCTAGGAGATGGCCCCATTTTGAACACATTATTCATGTGCCATACTTCGTAGTTCTGCATGGAAAAGAGATGATTTAGACAGGCGTCATCAGACTAAAGCATCTCCGTAGCTTCATGTTTTATTGTGTCTGACATGAACTATTTCCAACTCGCATGTGCAGAAACTTGAGTGGAAACAGCATTCAAGGGCCTATTCCATCCTCTTTGGGTACAATACCTCGCTTGGAGATATTGTGAGTCATTTCTAACGGAATTTGAAGCTTTTTTATGCTTTTAGCTGTCCCAACATTGACAATAATAAGCGAAATGCTCCTGTGTCACTGTGTTTTGCTGTTGAAAGAGCTTTTCTGTCGCTCATCACCTGAAGCATTTTGAACTCTTGGCCTGTGCCTGCTCCAATGACCAAATTTAGGCTTTTTAGCAAATCTTTGCCTGACTAGTTTGGTCCTTCCATTGCTGTTGTATTGGCAAAATAAAGGCAACCTGCCAGTTTTCTGAGCTGTTCTGTCTATATTTCTCATTTTTCCTTTTTTATGTACATTTGGCACTTACTCTCTTCAACATAGTCCGTGTGGCACAGTAAACCTGAAACCAGCTCAGCTTCTGACTAAATCGTCCTTCATCTTGAGCTACTAATGTTGTACAATAGCGGATAGGAGTCATAGGCACTGTCTTACCATTTTTCATTGGGAAGGGAGTTTGATCAAGCAGCTGTCTTAGGGTTCCCTCATCTGGGATCCTCAGGGGAAGAGGATCAACTTGCCTCTTGCGAACAACTTGATGCACATATCTTTCTTCAACCCTTTGAGCGAAATGTGGCAAAAGAAAAGAAATTCCATGGACCAACCCCGTCGTCTCCACCCTGTAGGTACTATGAGATCACCCCATGGACGCCTTCGGCATCCAGGGGTCACAGGTTGACCATAAAATCCTGTTCAATAAGTGGAACGCATCAGTGGCTGCTCTTAGGTTGAGAAATAAGGGTTGGAAAGGGGCAATCTCCTCTCTTATTTCGTTAAGATCATTTCCTTTGAGATGAACGATATCGAGATGACACTTGTGACATAGAGAAAAGGAGTGATAACACATATACAAAATTTTCTGATTGGACATGTTCACAGGGAGCCGGACATCCACCATAATTGATTGGAGATATAAGAGAGAGATCTTTCAAGAAGAAGGAGCATCCAGCGGGAAATCGACTTTTTGTTCTTGTAGCAGGACACCATATTGGATAAGGATTAGGAGACATTACCAGGGCTTTTCTTTTTCTTGATAATCACCTCCAAAGACACAAGTTCCCATTTTGTTGGATCTTTTTTAAAAAAATTACTCTCTCCTTGTCCTCTCTTACTTGAAATGACGCTCTCAAATGTACGAATTGCTTAAAGAGTCCATGGATTTGTTGAAATTGATTGCACCGTGGTTTGATATTTTTATAACGTGAATCCTAACTCTAAAAAGATTTATTGCAGGGACCTCTCTTACAATTCCTTAAATGGATCAATTCCCGAAAGTCTTGGACAGTTAACATCCTTGAAGAAACTGTAAGGAGAAAAAAATTGATTAGGGTTTGAAAGAAAAATGATTGGCATGATAGGATGCGACTCTAGTCTAATCCCCATTGGCATGATGCAGGAATCTCAATGGGAATTCCTTATCAGGGAAAGTCCCTACAGCCCTAGGAGGCAGGCTTCTGCACGGAGCAAGCTTCAAGTAAGCTCCAGGATTTTTCAATTTAGAGGCCCTACTAGCAGCAATTGCCTGACTTAATTCTATTTATTTCATGCGGTTGAGCTTTGCTGGTTTGAAGCTAATTGAGTCCCTTGGCTGCGAATTGTTACAGTTTCACAGACAATGCTGGTCTTTGCGGCATACCCGGCCTTCCCGCATGTGGTCCCCACCTTTCAGTGGGTGCAAAGGTTGGCATTGCCTTCGGTGCGTGCGTGGCATTGCTACTGCTTGTCATGTTTTCAGTGTGTTGGTGGAAGAGGCGCCAGAACATTCTCCGGGCTAAGCAGATCGCTGGTAAGCTTATGACATGATAGATTTAATTTCGTGACATATTAGGACTTTAATGCTTTAATGAAGAGCCAATCTGTGAAGCTATGTGTTTCAAGAAGAATCTGACATGAAAAATAAAGTTTCAGAGAATATTCTAGTGTGAATGATGTGGCCACAATGCTTTCCTGGGATTTTAATGTGCTAGTAGAGCCAGAATTGAAAGGCCAAATTGGATAGAAGGCAGAAGCGATAACTAAATGAGTTTATGCTAGATACAAAGTAAAATCGAGTTGACAATCGTTTTCGGGCAGAATGGATCAAGATTCTTCATTGCTTTAAGTGATCTTTGCCGCAATCTTGCTTGTTTTGCAGCAAGAGAAGCTCCCTATGCCAAAGCAAGGACACATTTTTCACGCGACATCCAAATGGCAAGACATCACAACAACGGTCACGCTCGTTCCGCTACCGAGAACGGGCCTACCTTGCTCTCATGACAGATTCCATGACTCCTAATACAGTCGAAGTCATTCGTCTTACTGCTCGGTCGGACACGCAGTGCCAAGCCGAGTGTGTGACCGGTCTGTTGATTTGCCTGCGCTACTAGTGACTTTACAGCAGAGTGACAGGCAACAGAGCTGACGTTTCCAAAACTTCTCGTTCCACCCCTTTTACCCCCCTCTAGATTATAGGGAAAAGAAGCCAAAGAAAATGTTATAGACGCTCATTCCCATCCTTAGGTTACATTATACCCACGAATGTCTGTAAATCATTCCAATTGTCCGTAAAATGTTGGCAATTGAATGATCGTAGGATACATCATCTCCGCATCTTCCTGTAAATTGTTCACTCGAGCGTCGAACACAGAAAGCCTTAACAAACACCGTAAAGACGACCGAAGCTGAAATTCCCGGCATCGGCCCTCGAGTCATAGGGCTCGGGGCAGGGATGCGGCGGCCGAAGGCTCAAAAAGACAGGCGTTCCCTCTCTTTTCCGGCACTTTCGGTAAAATGCACTTGAAGCGATACATGTGCATCTCAAGCACACTGTTCCATTTCCATACTCGACTCTATTATGGGTCGGTTCTTTGCGCCTGCGCCCCATCCATATCAACGCTCAATCGACCGACTGCGCAATTTGGGAAAAGGCAAGAACAAAAATGCGTCGGGGTGAAGAAATGAAAAACAAAAGCCAAAGAAAAGGGAGAAGGAAGCCGCGACTTGAAGCGCAAATGATATCCATGCTGTTCTCGAGAGTTATATCTAATGAAAAATAGATTTTTCCATATATACATATATATTCCTTAGACGAATTTTCGAGCAGATATGCGCGTTTGACAACAGCACAAAATTCATATTCTTGAAATAGGATTTTTCCTGATGACGGCATAAATTTCTACCAGGCAGCCGGCGAGTCCAGTAAATGGCAGCTGAGAACCGGCGAACCAGAGATTGGTGAGATTGACTATCAGCGACACGGACACAAGAGAAAGAACCGAGAAAGAAAGAGAATGCTCGATGAGAATAATTATTATTTCCCTTTCTATTTCAGAAATTAAAAAAAAAAAACTTTACTTCTGATTTCCATTTTAAACTTACTTCTGTGCTAAATTTTCTTTTTCGAAAAGTGAAAAAAAAGAGAGAAGGAAAAATGGTCCCAAGAAGCATCACACGTGAGCCCCAGAGCTGAACAACTGGCCAAAACACCAAAACATAAAAACGGAAATTAAAGAAAAATGACAAAAAAAAATAAAAAGAAAAAAGAAAAAAAATATATTCCTTCACGTGAAGAGTTGTCAGGTTTCGCTGCAGAGTGCAGCAACCCACCACCTCCTCCCGCCTTCAGCAGCCGCAGCTGCAGCAGCTGTACAACCCCAATCCCTTTCTCCTTTCACATTCACAAAAAAAAAAAAAAAGTAGGGAAGGGGGGCCGCCAAAGAAGGCTACCTTCATTTCACTGACTCGAAGAGCTTTGCTTCGTTGCATTAACTCGGCTTTCATTAGATAGATTCCCCACACTTAGCTTTTTAGGGGGGCTAATTAGTTCCGAGTTAAAAAAAAAATCCGGATAACGGTCCGATCCAAATCCGAAACCACTCCCGAACATGAGCCGGCACGCGGGGGGGTTCATTTTGTTTCGCCGCCGCCTATTCAATCTCGGTGGGGACCATGGAGCGAAAATAGGGGTGAGCTTTCGGAACGCAGATGAACTCCTGATTTCGGGGGTTTCGGAAGGGTCACGTCGATTCATGTGGTTCGATTTTTCTTTTTTTGTTTTGGCAAATGCCTCTGGTGCTCTGCTCACCGTTTGGTTTTTAATTGGATTTACAACCGAATTACCGACATTTTCGGGCTTTTTGTGGGGAAATTCCCAAACTGGCTCTTTGATCAATTTGTTCTGAACGGAAGAAAACCGCGTCAAACACGCTACGCCAACCCCACTTCTGAAAAACAAATTCATAAAATCCCAAGCGAGCAAGCTCAGATTTTTCCGACCAACTTTGATCTGTTTCCTTGAGGTCAGACACCACGTCATGATGCTCTCCAAAGCCTCCACGTGGACCCGAGGACGTGGGACCCAGCAGCCCCCCTCGCCCGACCGCCCACTCGCGTCCCGACACGTGTCCCCGCGACCCCTCCTCAGGCAATGAAGCGAAAGTAAATCCCGCCTTTGCTCTTCTGTTGGAATTTCGAGGGGGGGGGGGGGGGGTTGGGCTTTGGGGAGTGGGGAGGGGAGGGGAGATTGGCAGGCGCCGCTCGGACAGCGCCGTACGAGTGGGATAAGGGCTGACGTCGGCGGGGACGCGACGCCGTGCTGAGCACTGAGCAGTCGCGCACATGATCCGCTCTGCCTCCCTCCCTCCCTCCCTCCGCGCGCCTACTTCCTCAGCGGGCGGCGCTGCTCTCTACTCTTGACTCTACTTGCGGCCCCCACCACCGCGCGAAAGTTCTCATTTTTTTCAAAATGAGTAAAAATTAGCCTTAACCGCCAGATAACACCACTCGCGAATTTTCCTCCCGAGTTCTCCTCATCTAGGGACGTCCTCGGTCCAGAGATCAAATACGAACTCGTCAATATATTCAATTAAATTTACTTTCGATAAAAAATTTAAGCCGGCAAATAATGAGCTAATCGAGATTCATTGACTTCTCGATGTCGCATCGATTATACAACTCATATGTGCACCTTGACACTTCGATGTTCTCGACTCGAGAAAATTTATAAAAAAAAATTTTATTTCCTCCACTTTAATCGCGTAGGATCTCGTCTACAATTTGATTACCATATCTCTATGCCGACCTTAATTGTCCATTTATCGATTATCAAATGTTAGAAGCAGCTGTTGCGATTGAAAAAGCCCACAAAAATGAAAAAGAATCTTGTGAAGTATAGTTAATTCTGCAAGCAAATTGGGATATATTCATGATACTAAGAATTGGGGGTGAGCAAAAAAAATCATGATCCACTCAAACCAGATCGGACAATATCGAGTCGGTTGATTTTAGATGGAATCGAGGGTATCAGTCTGATTTTTAGTTCCAATTTTTTGGAACCGATGGGTATTGATTCAATTTGCGATTTCAAATAGGAACCATTTAACCGATCTAAGCAAACTAGTATCTTTATATAATAAACAATATATATTCTTTTAATCAAAACCATCTACCTTTAAAGCTCAGAGCCTAGACTCATTTGTAAAAAATTAAAAACAAAAGAATCCAAACCCGACTTATTTTTATGTGTGATGATATATGTATGGATGCATTTGAAAATCTGCATTAATTAGTTGATCAATTGTTTTTGCATTTCCCACTATACTTGACTTTATTACTGACAATAATACACCGTCCTTAAGTTTTTCATGCGATAAAAATATCGAATGCAAACATGAAGAATGTACCGCCAAAATCCCGAGTTGAGTCCTTCTTTTCAATCGCTAGAGACTAGTTCTATTTTCCTTTTTAATTGATATTGTGTTCAATAGGACCGTAATCGGGATCCATCCAAGAACAATACCAGACCGATAGCTTGATTTTCAAGTGTATCTATGAAATGAGATAGTGATTTACGATTCGCATCTTACGGAACCAATTCCTAATGGGCGCTCCTCGATTTAAAGGTTTTATCATGAAATGATCACTTTGTATTCATCCAAAAAATCAATAACAGGGGTAAAAAAAGTCATTCGTTTTTCTTTTTGAATATAAAAGCCAAATGTTGGGCGAGCGGCATCAGTGTGCCCCCCCAAACAAGCGCTCTCTCTCTCTCTCCATCTCTCGTCGGAAGCAAATGTCGTCTCCGTCGTCATCGTCGTCGGTAACCACGGGAGTCGGCGGCTGCGAGATCCGCTACAGGGGAGTGAGGAAGAGGCCGTGGGGCCGCTACGCGGCGGAGATACGCGACCCGTGGAGGAAGACCCGCATCTGGCTCGGCACGTTCGACACGCCCGAAGAGGCCGCCCTCGCCTACGACGGCGCCGCCCGCTCCCTCCGCGGCTCCAAGGCTAAGACCAACTTCCCCACTCCCCCTCCTCCTTCTCCTCTCCCTCCTCCTCCTTACGACCACCTCTCCCTCGTCCCTTTTCCTTCTCAGCACCACCTCCTCTCCCTCGGCCCTCCCCCTCCTCCCGACGCCTGGCACTACTCCCGGGTCGCCCTCGGCGAGTTCCTGCACGCCGGGGTCCTCGAGGACCTGAGATCCCAACCCAACTGCGGTGACGGCCTGGCGGCGCGCGAGGAAGCAGCCTCGGCGATTGGCGGCGGCGTAGCTCCCGAGGCCCACAGCAACGGGACAGCGGCGTTGCTGGAGACTGTGGGTCGCGGGCTTCCCATCGATCTGAACAAGCCACCGCCCTTCTGGATGTAGTTAAAGCTAGGGACCTTTTTTTGGCCTTTTCCTTTAAAGTTCTTTCTTCTTTCTGCGGATCCTGCCGCAGAAGAAGAAGAGAAATGCTGTGAATATATCTACTTTTATTGCAAGTTTTCTCATCAAAGCTTTAAGATTTTCTTCTCTAGTCCGTCGTCTCTCTTGTATATTTCGTTACCGCCGTGGAGGAAATATCTCGTTTTTTTTTTCCTTTGATTTATCTGAAACTGAAGAAACAAGGAGATGGTATATTTCAATGGTAGTACAAAAATTAAATTAAAAATTAAAAAAAAAATATCCCAAAAGAAAAACTAAGTGAAAATGGGAAAAAAAATCCTCAATAATAAAAAGGTTCAGATAACAAAAGCTTGTTATTCATTTTTAAATGGTTAATTAGCCCGAAAAAGACAATGATTGATTGAAAAAAAGAAAAAAGGTAGAAATGTTGCCTTAATTTAAGTTTACCATTTTCTTTTACGAGTTGAGGATGTCGTTTTCTCTTATATTTTTCTAAATTATTTTCATTAATCAACCATTTTTTTATATTAATTAACCCCTTAAATATCAATAATGAGTAGCCAATTTTTCCCCCCCGCATTTTGACCTTTTTAATATCGAGGGCTTTTCCCCTATTATTCCAACTTGTGTTTATTCTTTATTCTAAAATACATTTTTTTTAGTTCTATTAGAGTGGCTATTTTGATCAAATTTCAAGAAATTTTTATTGTTTAATGTAATCATTTTTTGCTATTCTCTCATTATTAGTACCTTGATTAATTTTTTTAACAAATTTTCACTTGTTACAGCAATTGAGAGGGAAAAAAAGAGATTTCTTTTCAAAAAACGAGATGAAATAAACTTTGACCCCTTGAAAAGTCGAGCACTGCATATGCTAACCGAAAAATAATGAAGTGGGTTGACAATCGTAACAAAATGAAAGTTCAAGGGCTCGCATTATATCATAATTGGACTCGTGCTAAAAAATTGCAACCAGTTTCTTCAAAAATTGTCAAAATGTCTTGTAAGAATGAGGCAATTGGAATAAAATAAAAGGAATCGAAAATGAATTATTTAAAACCAAGAAGCCAATTAATTTTGAAAACGGTTGTTTTTGGTAACAAATTGAACTAGAACGTATCCTCTTCTGGTACCGAAATTAATTATTTCAATTTTTTTATATATATAACTGCAAATTAGTCTAGTCAACTTAACCATACAAAATTTTCTTTTCCTCCGCAAAGTTGCCAAATATGCTGCTTATTTAAGATCTTAATTCCCTAAAAAGGGAAAAAAAAATTCCTCCATTTTAGGTCGAATCCCATTTATTCCAAATTGTTTTTTTGTCCGACGAAAAAAATCACAAACCTCCTCGTTAGTCCAGATCTACCCACGCGCCGAAATATTACAACCGGTTTGTTCAAAATTATCAACATTAGAGTCGATTGGAGTTTCGTTATCAGAGCTCGCATCTTCATCGACATCCCGATGTTCGTGCGGAACAACAGCAGTCTCCTGAATTTCGATTATTTCGAAATAATCGGTAGCAAAATCTTGTGGGTGTTATGAGCAAATTGGGACAAGTTGTAATTCCCCAAAATTCCAAATGTTTTTATTACTGAGCTTGGTTGAGTTGCGGGAAGCTCGAAAAGAGGGAGGGAGGGAGGGAGGGAGGGAGGCGCAAAAGCGGGGGGGAAGGAGACAAAAACGGCCGAAAGGCGAAGAAAGACAAAAAGGGTGGTTGGTGGGCCCCCCGAAACCTTTGTCCCTAAAAATGGATAACGTATGGACGAGACGCGACGGGCTCTAAAAGTAGTCCATCGCCTTTGGTCTCCGACCAATCATTTTTAATTATTTCCAATCATTTTTTAATTTCTTTTTTCTTTCTTTTTTTTGTTTCTCCTTTTTCTAGTGCACAAAAGTGGCCAAATATGAATGGAGAAAAGAAAACTACATTGGATTTTTATAGCTACAAACGTGAAATTCGGGAAAAAAAAATGTTACCCTTAAAAAAGCTCGATCAGAGTTGGGAAAATCGAGATATTTTTTTTTTCGCGCGAACCGGTTAAAGCTCTCCATTCCTCTTTCTGTCGATTTCTATCGCCTTTTATAATTACGACGTTACGAGCCGAGTAAAATTGTCCGGCGAAAATGAAAAGCCCTTACCGTCGTCCGTTTTCAGTCTCGAAAAATCTCGAACGAAGCTATTTATGCTCGTGTCGGAAGGGCCGCGCCTCCATTTGCTCGAATCCCTGATGATGTTGACGATGTTTCGAAACGAAGAGGCTGTTGACACCTGACTTTTAATCATTTTTTCTATTGCTAAAGTAATAAAAAATCCATAAAAATTCATAAAATTGAAAAATCAACTTTGGGGACCTTAGCCAAGCCTAGGGAACCAATTTTGACTAAAAAACGATTTTTCATATTTTCAGTATTTTTACGTATTTTTTATTTATTTATTTTCGAAAATTAATAGAAAATCCATAAAAATTCATAAAATTGAAAAATCAACTTTGGGAACCTTAGCCAAGCCTAGGGAACGAATTTTGACCAAAAAATAATTTTTCATATTATATATATTTTAATTTTTTTTTTAAAAAAAATACAAAAATATTTGAAAATTTTGGAAAAATAACATTTGAGGCCAAAAAAATACACAAAGATAGTTAATATTTTTATTTTAAATCTATTTTCATATTGGCCATCGCAAATTCAGAAAAATCCAATTCGAGTCACGTGTTCCTTCACGAGTATAATCTCGAATCGGGCCTAAAAAAATTTAATTTGAGTCAAATTATTTTTAACTTTCACTTTTTATGAGTTGTGACATTGTCTTCTAATATTTTAAATTTTCATCTTGGCCCAATTATACCCAGAATGACTTAATTTTGCAAAAGGGCTTTAATTAAATTATGCATTATTTTCAGCGACAAGAAATGAGCTTAAATTTGACATGTGGTAAATTTTGGTGTGTCAAAAATTGTGAGGAGATTTGGACTTAAAGAAATATATTTTTTCAGGGACTGAATTGTAAATACTTAAAATTCAAGGACTAGAGTGCAAATACCTAACTCTTGAAGGATTATTTTACAAATAATAAAAAGAAGAGTTAGTGGATAAATTAGAATAGAGAAGGGAAGATGAAGAAGAGGAGATGAAGAAGAGAAGTTGGAGAAGAATGGATGGAGAAAATAAGATAAGAATAGAGAAGGGAAGATGGAGATGAAGAAGAGTTAGTAGAGAAATTAGAATGGAAGATAAGAATAGAGAAGGGAAGATGGAGATTAAGAAGAGTTAGTGGAGAAATTAGAATGGGAGATAAATATGGAGAAGGGAAGATGAAGATGAAGAAGAGTTAGTGGAGAGATTAGAATGTGAGATAGAGATGGAGAATGGAAGATGAAAATGAAGAAGAGTTAGTGGAGAAATTAGAATGGGAGATAGAGTTAGTGGAAAAATTAGAATGGGAGATAGATGAGTAGGTTATAAAAGGAGGAAGAAGTGAGCTTAAGAAAGGATTCTTGGGAGGGAGAAAATTTGAAGTGTTTGGGAGAATTTTTTGGAGAGAAAATTTTGGATGTTTGAGAGAGTTTTGGGAGATTGAAGAAAATTTTGAGAGAAAGAAAATACCAAAAGAGAGAGAATTTTGAAGATGATGGGAGTTTAAAGCTAGGGGTTATCATCACAAATTCCTTCATCGATCAATATAAATCAAGAGTTCATCCTCGTCAACGAGCAAACAAATTCAAGCTAAGTGTTTTTATTTATTCATTTATTTATGGTTTTACTCGCAAATTAGCACAAATTGTATACACTTTCTCCATCTCCTTTTTCTTCCATATTTTATGTCAGGAGAAGGATATCTCTACGTCAACAGCAAAAATCTCGTCGAGATGCAAAAATCGGCCCAGACAAGCTCCTAAGCTGTCCACCGATTTCTCAACTGATCTGTGACTAAAAGTCCCTCTTAATTCAAAAGAAACTCTCTATATTGGGAACATAGAGAGCGAAAATCAATTATAGAAATCCCTCCCAAAAAAATGGGAGATAAGTACTCTTTCTACTCTTCTGGTTTTAGGTGCAGATTAGCACATATTTTGTATACTAACACTTCACTCTATTTTATGTCAGGAAGCCGCAGCTCTATATCAATGGTCAATCCTATGGAAGCACAAAATCGGCTTGGAGGAGTGCTCAAGCGCGCACAAATTTCAAATTGTTGAATCAATTCGTTGTATTTCATTTTAAAAAATTCATACCCCAAAATGGAGAGGACAAAGTCCATCCGCAATCTAAATACCTGCACCATAAATCCCAAAGGGAAGAGCCAAGCCAATGCTTAGCCTCCCATTGGAGGTTTTTACTTATAGTAGTTAAATACCTGCAACTTAAATACCTGCACCTTAAATCCCAAAGGGAAGAGCCAAGCCAATGCTTAGCCTCCCATTGGAGGTTTTTACTTACAGTAGTTAAATACCTGCACCTTAAATCCCAAAGGGAAGAGCCAAGCCAATGCTTAGCCTCCCATTGGAGGTTTTTACTTACAGTAGTTAAATACCTGCAACTTAAATACCTGTACCTTAAATCCCAAAGGGAAGAGCCAAGCCAATGCTTAGCCTCCCATTGGAGGTTTTTACTTACAGTAGTTAAATACCTGCAGCTTAAATACCTGTACCTTAAATCCCAAGGGGAAGAGCCAAGCCAATGCTTAGCCTCCCATTGGAGGTTTTTACTTACAGTAGTTTAAATACTTGCAACTTAAATACCTGTACCTTAAATCCCAAAGGGAAGAGTCAAGCCAATGCTAGGCCTCCCATTGGAGGTGTTTATTCACTGTCATGTACTTCCTATAATTTAATTTTTGAATCATCAGACCCAAAAGATGAGTAGGTCGTAATACTGCACAGAAGTCGTTAACACACTCCCTCTTTCGGCTTCAGGGAATCTTTAACACTTAAAAAAATATAACAAATAAAAATATATACCATCCATGCATCCTATTTAAAAAGTGAAAACACAAAAGAGAATACCCTACTAGAGCTTTAGGAATAAACCAAGCCTGAGTTGCCGGATTAAGATATCCATGAAATTAAGGTACCGAAAGGGCATTAGTTTTAATTAACTAGTGTAACCAAGTCCCCGAGCTCCTAATCTCTGGTTCGCAGGAATAAATTAGTTCTCCCGCTAATTTATTTAGGTTTCTAATCGACCTACCAAGAACGATTAGTGGCGACTCCAAATTTTAAAATCATTTAAACAAAAACCAAAGTTGCGATTCGGTAGGGCTTGGGAGGGTCCGCGTTAGGTTAGTCAAATCTAATTAACCTAATAATCCGTTAAGCCCCTTTAAAATTTAAAATTTTTTTAGAGGGTCGCGACAGAGGCGAGCAAAATGTATGTCCGTCTGATGCCGAGTAAGATTCCGATAAAATTACCGTCGATCAATTTGCAAATTGAAATCTATTAGAAAAAAGCGTGAGTTAGTGATTTAATATCTAGCAACCCTAACGACTTGCTTAATTTCTCAATTGAAAGCATTTTGCATCCCCGCAAATCATGGAATAATTTCTTCAAATATATATATATATATATATATTCATAGTTAATAATATATATTTTTTTATTAACGTCATCCAAATTATCCATCTCGTGCGCCAAACCTTCACTTGGCTTTTTATTATTATTATCCCGACCGGGACCTCGGGGTGGGGTGGGGCCCACCACTGCCCACGGGGCGTGCCCAAAGGACAATCAATCGAAGTTAATGGGGTTCCCCCCTCGAGCGAATCTGTCGGCTGCAGAGGTGTCATGCCCGTCCAGCGTTGACTTGACCGTTCCCTTTTTTAATCATTTTTTTTTTCTGGACTCCCGTATTTGTCCGACAAAAATCTCCGTCACCGTCTCAGTACTAACGGTCTTCCAACGCGAATCAACTTGGTTAACGCCAAAAACAAAAAGCGCAGTCGACTAATTTACGGAATAATTAATTAATATTAATAAGAATCTCGAACCAATAACCTTTTTAAACTAATTTTTATTTCGCAAAAATAAAAAGAAAAAATTCACGGATTGGTACTCCTTACCTAAATCCACCATCTACGCGCGTCTCCCGATATTCCACGTGAATTGCACACTATTTCACAGACTCCTTCACGATACATCCAAGAATGGCACAACACACACACACACAAAGAAAAAAATGATATAAATGATCGTTAAACTTAAGCTTAATGTATGACGTGGTCCATGAACTTTCAATCTGTTTTTTACTTTTTAAACATTTTCATGTAGTTTCAGGAATAAATTGAACATCTACCAATAGTTTAAGGACCTCATCGAACAAATTACGACACCCAGAGATGACATTACACATCGGGCTAAAGTTCAGATATCACATTGCGCGAATTAAAGAGTTTTTAAGGACAACATTGCACAACAGCCCCAAGTTTAAAGGCCATTTGTGCTATTATCCCCCTGCAAAATGTGACCAAAGTTGCACGAAGCCATTATGTTCCTGAACGCGAGGAAAATTGACATCAATTGGACAATGCAGGTCACTTCTAAAATGTCCTAGAATAGCATTTTACCATTTACATTGCCAAATTTAATTCAAAGCAAATCTTATTCGACTATATATCTACATTCTCAGAAATATTCTCCTCTAACACAGCATGCTACAGGCTTCATATGATAAATCGTCGTTTTCGAACAATCTTCTGCGCTGCATTCAATTATTTACTGATTGATAAAACGCGACGACTTGCTACTCGTTTTCCACATCGCTCGAACGGGGGTGGGCCTCCAAATTGAAATCCAGGGTGTCCTCCTCCATGATCCTCCATCTGTAAATAGAGCAGCGAGTGCAAATTCTAATGATTTCACGGTTAGTTTTTGAAACCTGCGAAAATCCGAACCGAAGGATACCTTTCGAGAACGAACTTCCCTTCTTTGGACTTTTGGTTCTTGTCATGCGCAGCAACCTGCAACAGATCGCAAAGGCCCTTCAACGGTCCTAGCGCAATACGAAATCGCAGACAAATACTTCCCCTAGGATAACAAGGTGGATGGTGCAGTTCATCCAGCATATCAAGCACGATAAGCAAAACAACGTAATCGCTAGCTGTTGTTTTTTAGACAGCGGTTCCGCCAAAAACAACAGTATATTGAAGTGATTGGTCGAGGCATCTTATTTGACATAATTCACCTGATGGGATTGATCAAAGAGAGAGAAGTCGTACTTACATACTTCCAACCGAGGATTTGCCCACAGCAACAACAGAGAATATCTTCAACGGTGTGCATACCAGAAAGCATCAATCTTTCCTCTTCAGCTCTGACCGTTATATTTACCCTGAATTTCCACAGGACACAGAAGTAAACTTGAGATGTCATACAGAAACTAGCCCAGGGACCAATGGACAATTCTAATATTCTTTTCCGCTACTCAACACAGATTACAATAATCTCTCAAGTCAACTGGGCACACTAATTTTCGTAAAACAGCAAGAGAAATCTCCATTGGACATTTTTGTGAAAACTCAGGGTGCTCAGCCAGCAATATATCTAGGCACCACGGATGCATGAGCGCACTTACTGCAGTTAATCTTGTCCGAGGCGTCATTATTAATGTGGTTCTGAGTGATTGTTGTAACTACAGCTGCTGACAAAGAAAGCTCAAAGTATTTAAATTACCTGCTGGAGTGTCCACAATCATCTTGTCCAGAAATTTCAGACAAGCATACATGCCCAAACGCACATAGCACAAATCAACAACCCCATACATCATCTCATGGGAAAAAATAGAGGGAAGGAGAAAAAAAAACGAACCATTAACTTGAGAGGGTTCCGAAATTTGGCATTCTTGTTTTTCATCTAGAGCATGGAATGCTCACACTGTCCATAGGTCGCACAGAAGTCTTACTAAAGAAGGCCTTTTCATTTTATGAGTTAATTCACGTGCTATCCCACACTCCTGTGGGCAAGAGAAGCAGTCATGAAATGCATTTTATCCAATAGTCAAGAGACTAATTAGAGAAAGAGAGGGTGAGAAAAGTTAACCTTCATTGTCTAAGAATACCTTATCAACTGTCAACACCTCCACTTTCTTTTTTGGTCCCTTCATTTGCATGTTCTCAATACATGTTTTAGATTCTCCATCCATACACGATTATGGATACAGTCTGTCATGTCCCGAAGGTGAGATGTGAGACATGTTAAGGACTTAGAGACTCTTTCTAAGCGGGGCCTCTTGTTAATCTATACGTCTGTTTAGTTCCTTTACATAAACACTAAATCTACTTAAGAGTTTGACCTTTCAATTACAAAATTATCAATTAGCTTTATCCTAAAGTGCAAATCCTCCCCTGACGATGATGTGCATAGATTGTAAGGATAAAAATATGAGAAAAATATGATAAATTCTCTGCAGTACTTTTAGGTTTCTTTTAGTCTGTAGAAAAAAGTATGTGCGGTTGCAGGAACAGAGCACAGAACACTGCTTGAGGATGAAGGAGCAACAAAAAATTACAGGACACAACGAAGTCAATTCAGAACATTGCAATGAACTTACACCTTGCTGAAAAGGAATGCCCTTCCCTGGCGGCAATTGAAGGACTATAGATGCCAATGGCGCAAAGTTAGGGACAATATATTGAAAAGAATCACGGATTAGGTACACCAAAGCTAAATTATACAACAGAAAATGAAAAATAGGTTCTCTCTCAGGTGTTGTCTTCTTCATCTGTTAATGCTTGTATTAAAAGACAGCCAAAAATATAAGAACATCAAAAGAAAATGATAAGGATGTTAATCTCCTGTAAGATCAGGTTTCAACAGGATCATGGAAGCATATTTTCAGTGCAAGATCTTCCTTATACCAATGGCAAGGATGGACATAAGAACTGAAACAAAATTGTCAATGCAGGTTGTGTCATTTTAATTTTCGACGCACAATTATGGGTCTTGAGGGGTAACTATTTGCAGCAGACAGGTCCTCTATTCAGCAACACCCATGCAGGATCTGCATTCCCCCTAAAACTTCTGCATCGACCAAATACAAGCTCCTATAGCATATCTACAAATATTTGCCAGATGATCATGCCATTTTCCTGTCAACCCCACGTTAATTCGAAGATTACTACCACTGTTCTCTTACTTTAAAGGTCCCCACTAAAAAGTGATGAAGAATTTAATGCACTTAGATATCCCCTCACTGTATAACAGTGAACATCGTTATCATTATGTTCTCTCCTCAAATATATCCTTCAGTGAACACATCATACAACCCAATTTTTTCCACTTCCTAGGCTACAAATCAAATCCCTAGTTTCATCCTCAATCAAGGGCCCTTCAGTACGAATGAGATGTTGAATGCTGATAAATTAGGACCAATTTCTCAGGAAGAACATAAATAGTATATAAAATCATGAAAGCATCTTCATTACCGACCTACCATGTCTAGTACAGCTTTGGTCCTCTGAACACCATATTATTAGATTCCCGACAAAATAGAACGGATTGCCATAGAAATTGGACGTAAAGCACGCCAGATTCACCTGCCAGCCCATCAGTCTGGAATTTAAAATGGAGACGACCCTACCTCCAGCACCCCCATAATACATCAAGAAGCACAACCCACAAATCCAAACAGCCCAAGAAACCAACAGTCCACGACAAACCATCAGGCATTTGCCCCAAATTCCATCAATCTGGGTACCTTTAGTGACCCCTCCTCTCCATTCAGTTGAAGAACTTGCGCAAGTCTTAAGTACCCATGATGTTTGAAGCAAACTTGCACCGAACCCATCATCGGAATCAATCAGATCATTAGCCAAACTACCTCAAGACTTCCCCCTTTTCTTCACTCAATTCGAACAGAGAAGCAAGAAATTACGCACCTTAGAGAGCACGTCATCAGCAAGAGCAAGAGGGCTGTTGCAGAACCTGCATCTGTAAGCTCTGCCTCCCAATTCAACTAGAAAGACTCTCCCCATGGTACCCGTCTCCGCCGCCGCTTCTTCTTCTTTACCTACTTGGACTGAAATCCCTCGACGGCGGGCCTAATTCAACCGCCGTATCAAATCCCGTCTGACGTCTACATTTTTTGTGGGGGTAAGAAACGGCGATCGGGGAGGGGGACCGCTGGCTTTTGGCAAGCAGTTGTCGTTGAAAATGGCGACAAGTCAGCCCCTGCCCGCCACTTCATCTTCTCGGCCTAAATCGGCAGCCGCTTGTAATCATGGATTTCATCTTGTTAATCCAAAGGAAAAAAAGAGCAAATTAATGGGCCAGATGAATAGTTCCATCGAAGATACAAATCGACCTTGCATTAGCTTCTATCTGATATACCCGTTATATTGCTGATGCCACATGACCTAAACGATTTTTTTTTATGCATGTCTAGCTTATTCAATGATGTCGTCGTGATCCGAAAAAAATGAATTGATAAGGACAAGTTAGGTTTCATGACTCTTTCCGAAAATATATCTTCCTCCCATGATCGGGGCACGTCGGATTGGATGAGCTTGAATCTCTAAGACGGTGCCATTTCTAAGAGCCGTACATGCACTCGGATTCAAATCAGATGAGTCACTTGCCACACGTGTTTCCACGTTAGCAATCTGACAAATGTTGGGCGAAAGCTAACTAAAAGTAGATTCGTCACGAGAGTATCGCTTTGGGAATTTTTTTTTCTAATATTAAAACTGATTAATAAATATGTCGTCGACATACCAGTTTGAGATTTTTCGTAGTATGAAAATTAGTTTGGGTGAATGTACCACGAGTATATAAGGTTGTTGGTGGTATTATCACAAATGAAAAAAAAGAAAAGAAAAGAACAACAACTCAGCCTTTGATGTAATATCATGATCCCGTCATCATGATTTTCTTTGCATGTTTGCATGATTCGAAGCGATGGCGTTGGTTCAATCGAAAGGGGAGAATAAACATAACCAATTGACGAAAAAATAGTGTCATAATAAGACCATGAAATCAATATGAAATTTGGTTAAGTTTTTCTTCTCATCTAAATTCCACTTAGATGAATACTGACGTAATTTTATTTGCTAAATCAAATTTCAGATAATCGTTAAAGTAAATTTGTTCAGTGTTCATTATATGATTATGACCTCATGCATCTCCACGACAAAAAATTCATTATTCATAATTGCTATGCAATTAAGATGTGCTTTTTATCGGGTTCACAATTGAAAATAATAAAAAGGTCTTATAAAAAAAAGGCAAAAGAAAACATGAAGTGCCAACATTTGTGTATGGTACTCACTTTCGTGTCAATATATATTTTTTGGGATCATTTAAGTGTCATTTTTTTTAAATGAAAAAACGGTTATTTCAGTGTCAATTCCGGTGACCTCACTGGAAATCATACATAGCATTTACGTGGCTCGCCAAAGTATCCTAATTAGCAAAAAATGAATTAAAAATCAATAAAAAAAATCCACATAATATTAGAAAACTTAAAAATAAACTAAAAAACTTATTTTTTTTTTTTGAAGCAGCCCTCGCCGCTGGAAAATTGTAAGTCTCGCAGTCTGAGGTTCGAGTAAAGGAATGGCGGGAGAACTAGGAAAGTGGAATTGTCCCCCCTAGACCTGATTCTGGTTGCAAATCCACAGATAAGAATCAGACAAGCCTGAGTAAGTAGATCTCCCTATAAACGCTAGCAAAGGCTAAACGATTTGGAGTGGGATGATAAGAGATGAACCATTTATAGTGGAAATCAGCAATCTATTCCTTCTCCCTAGATGACCCAAACAAGTTGTATTGCCCATCCATTGAGGTCGATGCTATCAGAGTGCCACTTTTCACTGCAAGTTCAAGAAGTACCAATCGTTTCAGCAACATTCTCTACCGTCGGTATCTTTGATTCCTTTTAATGCAACTGGACATTATATCTTTCAACAAAACCCAAACCTTCATAGATGCCATTGGTCGTGCACGGGTGATGGCGAAGCCAAAATAACAGCTAAGAGCAAGAAAAAAAGTACATTCCCCGAATGGACCAATAATCGAATTCTATCTAAAGTTGAAAAGGAAAATCCTGGCACAATACATGAACATGACCAAGATGCACCTCAAGCGGGTCTAACAATGTCCATTGAGTAGATGGGAGCGAGCGTTTCTTCGACCAATAACAAACAATCATCCATCTACAAGCCAAAAACCACAAGTGCTTAATTGATGGCACCCTGAAATTTCAGCTATTCATAAAAAAAGAAGAAGAAGAAGGGAACTTAGAGGAATTTCAAAAGCTAGACATCAAAGCAGCTGGCAGAACAATCATCCCCAGAAAAAAGCAAAAGAGAAATCACAGGACATCAACATATTTCACCAGTCAAACGGGCCTAATGAGAATAGGGAACATCTCCAGCTGCTTAGATTGGGCTGCAAATGAGAAGTGCAGAGGCTCACTTCACAGCCCAAAAGGTTAGATATGGTATTGACCGCCGTAAGTACTGAACTTAACAGCGGTACATTAAGTCCAATACTGTCTGAACTCTATCAAAAGTTTTAAAGAAACAATGGCTTACTCAACAGAATCCAGCAAATGAGGCCAGAACAAAAACCTCAATCCAATAACAGGCATCCCAGGGAGAAAAAAGAATTAAAGGATAGAGCATTGAGATGTCAACTCTAAGCAGAAAATGTTACTTATGATGATTCCAATCATTAAGGTACCACTATTTGGGAAAGAAAGCAACCCATGCCATAGCCAGATATATCAAACCAATCGATGAGAAAAAGCTCGAGACATCAATTACAAACTCTTAGAAATGTGCTCTTACAATTCCTTGTTAATGGACACTTCATGTCTCACAAACAGTAAGAAAATTGTCTATAGCTCTAGGTCAAACTCCAGTTCTCCACCTGAACCACGCACGAACCCTCCCAATAGTCATCACAAATCATCATTGCAATCTGATTCAAAGATGAGTACTTTTTATCATTATTTTGGCAAAAACAATCTAAGGAAGTGAAAAAGAGGTTTATGGGAAACAATATAAAGATAGCGTAGCATAATTTGTATATCAGCTCAAAAGGTGACACAGAGCAGACATAACTCAGATCCAATAGAGGCACTATGGTCAATATGAAGGAAAAACTCATATCAACCGTGTGGAAAATGAATAAAACAGCCCTCTCAAATGATAATATAGAGTGCAAGTTGGTTCTAACCATTACATCTGGAACAGGTGTGCACCACTAAGCAATCAAAAGCAATACAAGTGTCATGGCTTCAAGGGTGCATAGTAAGTCCCCCAAATTAAAAATTGCACCCACTGTCATCAATGGTCAACATCTAACGGCTTTCTACATGGATCTTGGCAAAGTGAGCCAATTCTATCCAGCAAACAAACTAACACAGAACTTAAAATGCTAACATCAAGTGAATGCTCTTAAAGAACAGTCCAAATTACTTGATAATCGTTCGCCCCATCTTCATCTAGTCTTCTCTTGCCCTACAAAAGGAGAAAATAGAATGCATTCCCTTACTCACAGAGAGAGAGAGAGAGAGAGAGAGAGAGAGAGGATTCATGAAAATATTGACATCAACCCCCGGTGACTTCTACAAAATCACTAATAGGCATTTTCCTTTTGAAGTTCCCAAAAAAAAAAAAACTTTCAGATGCTGTGCTCTCAGTATTTTAACTCTCAAAAAGCATATCGAAAGACATTAGATCCTACAGAAGATTTCATTTCTTTTCCAACGAAAGGGCATTCTCACTATCTTGCATCAAATCACACACTATATAACCTACAGACCGTGATAGGCACATGTCAAATTCCAACTTACTTTTCCTGCCATAGCCCTTCCTCATGCAAATTAGACCCACGAGATTGTGATGAGTCTTAACCCCAATGGTCAGCGACCACTTGATGTCAATTCTATTTATAAACCCATTTTGTCTCAATTCTGTGTGTTTTGTTATAATATGTAGGTTTGAAAACTTCATTGCTCCAGACTCAAGTAAACTATGGCAGCATTATCTCCACCTCCCCCATTGAAATCAACATTAGATTTTCATTTGTGTGGGAGAAAAAGAAGAAACACATAACCAGAACTTAGCCACAACATCATCTGCTTATATTGCAATCAACAAGCAAATGGGCATTTCAATCAGTGGATGTTTGCGGTGCTTCTAAGAAGACAGGTTGCCTCCCAAAACGCCAGAGTTCTAATGCAGCATTCAGTAAGCCTCAACGGCAGAACCTAGTTGGATAGTAAACTTGAAAATCAAGTGAAGCTTTTCAACAACAGCCCAAATATGATGTCGTTTTTTTTTTTTTTTTGTCTTTGCAACATCCGTTGCTGCACTCCAATTTGTTCAAGACTTCAGCAATGCCCAACTCCAACAATCATTCAAGATATACAAACTTACCAAGCAACTAAACCTACATCTCGCACGTTGAACGAAGAGTGTATGCAAAGAGGACATTCCAACTGTTGAACCGAAAAAGGAAAATAGACGAACAAATAAGCAACTACTGTGATAATTACCTTCAGGAGTCCAACCGGAGGCGGACTGAGAAACGGAAAGCATGGAAGTGAGCAACGCAGAAGCAGTGGCGGTGTGATAAGGAAGCATCGATTCCAAGCAGCTGCTCATCTCCATCGGCGATCTTCACGGGAAAAAAAGAAAAGAAAAAGAAGCTCATAAGCAGTCAGTCAATACAAGGAAAAAGAAGAATCACGAACAAAGTGCATAAGCAAATCGAAGAGGAAAGTGAACACGCATTCGCTACTACTTCTACATCTTCCATTTCAACCTGAAAATGCGATGCGACATGGGCTTCTGCGCCGGGATGCGGAACGGAGATCGCGCGGGCCTGGGTTTTAGCCCAGAGGCAGCAGACCTCGAGGCGGAGGCGGAGCTCCGGAGGCACGGAGATCGGAGGAGAGACCGGGCGGCGGCCGCGGCGGACATGGTTATCGAGCGGTGGCGAAGGGGGAGGGAAAAGGGGGTTTTTGAGTCTTCGCTCTTCGGGGTTTTAGGTGTTGAGGTTGGGGAGGTTTCGGCATGCGAAGCCGAGCTACTGATTTTTTTTTTTTCAAATAATAACGATGCATTATTTTATTCCTCGAAAAGTAAAAAACCTTCCTCTGATTTTTGTTTTTGTTTTTTTCCAAAATGGTCCCGGTAATTTTTAAAAGTTTTTTTTTTTGGGGGGTTGGATTTTAAAAGCGTTCACAGTTAGTCAGTCCGTCAAAAAAAAAAAAATTGGCTGAGGGATTGAGAGTTGAATATCGAATTACAAGCTTCGCATTTATGAATTGCTCAAAGTTTCTAATGAGTAGGCCGATGGCATTAGCAAATTTATAAAATAGAAAACTAAAGGATTGAGTTAGAGCGAGAGAGAAATAAAGAAAGGGGCACTAAAAACCATGATGTGCTCCGGCAAGATCGAACCCTTAATCATTGCGAAGACCTCGAAGAGAGAGAGAGATTGACACAATAGCTGGTGAGGAGAAAAAATATATTAAAAAAGTCACGTTAGTATTTTTCATTGATCGAATTAGACGAATATAACAAAAAGACTGGATCGTATCAATTTGACAGATTTTGAAAAAATTATCAAAAAAATTTTAAATCTTTTGTATTTTTACCAGTTTAGCTTTAAACATTTTAAGTTTGCTAATTCAGTTTTAAACATTTTTTACATTTTGTCAATTTAATCCTATTAGCTAAATATTGCTGACATTTACGTCAGCAGTCCTATGTGACATTGCCAGTGCTGACATAAATAATTTATAATAATATTTTAACATTCTTTTCAATTTTTTTTCATTTTCATTTTTCCCTCTCTCATCCGGCCTTAAGCGAGGGCAACCCTCGCCTGATGGCGCAAGTTGAGGCTGAGCAAGGGAGGGACAAAAGAAAAGGAAAAAAGAAAAAAAATATATTTGAAAAATATTAAAATATTATTAGAATTTATCCACGTTAGAGCCAATGTGGCCACGTAAGATAGCCAGCATCAACGTAAGTGATTTTCAATCAATAAGACTATATTGGCAAACCGAATTACTCTTCCTTTTGCAAGTCTCCCCAAAGTGCTTCATGCTCCTTCGATGCGATAAACCAAGCTAGTGATCCTCCCCTAGAACCCAATTAAACTATGTATTAAAAACCATATTTGGCCTAGATTATGCATGAAATTGAACCTAAAAGTATCCTATCATAAATGGGTTAATTAAACACGATAATAAAATAGAATTCATCAATGTCATATCATATAGATTGCATGTTACGGGGCATTACATTCGTAGCCGCATGTTTAGGTCAATTAATTAATTGGTATATTGTGTAGCCAATTAAATTAGACCGTAACATAGTATGTATATTAGTTTAGTTTAATTGCATGCCATCTAGGTTAGTCATGTAGTTAATTAAATTAATTTCATATGCATTAGCTTTGGATACCTTGCATTTAATTTAATTCGTTGCATTTATAATAGAATTCATGCATTGCATTTAGATTTGTCTTTTTCTTAAAAAAAAAAATCAAAAAGTGAAAATAAATTGTGCAGCACTTGCTCCCTACAATTATATGAAATACTTTGGGTGTTTAATTTTATTGATTTCGCACCCGCATGATAACCTACATTGGTGACTTAGGTTAAAATTAATTCATGTTGCCTGCTAGACGTTTTTCATAATATCAAAAGGGCGTTAAAGAAATCTAATGCAATCAAATCTCCGGACTCATAATCCTTAATTTGTACAAAAAAAGCGATTCTCTCACTATTTTCATTTATGTGTCTAACGATCTACCATAAACAGATTGGTGGCGACTTCGAGTTGATCAATTTGTATATTGATGAATATAAACCCGAGATGCGATTTGGAATGCACTTGGAAGGGTTCGAACTAGGTTCAATAGCTTAGCAATCCATTAGATTAAATTTAGATGGCCTCGAACATGTACGCTCCTTTCTCTTAGGTTTGAATGAATTTCTCTTATCACAGACGAAAAGATTGTTATGAATGTACTACTCTGGGGCCATGGGGTTGGATAAATGCACCAAATTTCAAAAGAGCAATACATTTGAGAATCGCGAAATGAACTTATAAAACGGCATGATCCTCACGAATATCTAGTGTGGATTTTGTTTAGTTTCCCCATCAAGAATTCCTATGGATATCATCGAAATTCTCATGCAGCAACATGGAATACCATTGAAAAGTACTAGGCATACTTAAAAAGAAATACCTTACTAAAACTCTTTTATTAAGTGATAGGATAGTTACTTTTGGGTGTTGATCATTTACTGCAAAGGTCCCATTTACTTTAATGCCACTACGAGACCGTCACATCATTAATGAGTGCATCATATCGAAAAAAAATTACACCAATGATCCTTAAATTTTGACCAATATGCAATTCCCTCAACTTGTACAAAATATTCAATGCGGTTCCCAAACTGTATAATGAAGTTTAATATCGTCATTTTATTAATTTAAGCTAATGAAATTTGCTACCGTGGCTTTCAATATCATTAGCTAACGAATGGATAGTAAAATTTCTCAATATTGGGGAACCCATATCTTGTGCCTAAGGGCAAAATCCGAAAATAGTTTAGTTAGTTTGGATCATAAAGCCAATGCTCACTTTTACCATCATCAACATATTATACTATCCTGTCGAGAGCAAACCTACCCCGTACCCATATGGTACAACAACAGAAATGTCTCATTAGCCATGTAAATCTGCAAGAAAAGTTCCAAATAAAAATCAGCTAATTAAAAAAGAAAAAAATGAAAACGACACCAACCGATATGTTTCCATAGTTTTGTGGTATGGTATGAACAAAAGAACATGAATTTGCCGCCGGTTACTATTAAGTTTGGTATATAATTCAGGGGCTACCGGGATCAAAATTGGATTAAAAAAAAAAGGTTGGGACATTACAATAAATTAAGAACTTAAACATTCTACGACGGACCTCCAGCTTCGGGAAACGGGTCCCACCGCAGGAGCGAGAGCAAGAGCAGGTTCGGGACCAGGATCGGGACGAGCGGGTTCACGTCCCCCCCGAGTCGCCTCCGCCGCAGCCGCCGCCTGAAGTACTCCCTCCTATCGGCGTCGCCCCACCGCGCCTCCTCCACGCCCGCCGCTAGGACCGTCGGCGGCGGCTGCTGGTACGGGCACTTGCACCGCCAGGAGGTCTCCGGGAGGCCGAGCCTCGGGAGACGCCTGAGGAAGAGGGAGAGGCTCCAACGGAGGAGGAGGAGGTCGGGGTCGGAATGGGGGCAGAAGAGGGGAGGGTAGTCCCAGCGGAGGTAGCAGGGGACGAGAGAGGAGACGAGGAATTGGGAGTGGAGGGAGGGAGTGGTGGTTGGGGAGGTGAGGAGGTGGGTCAGGGCTTGGAGCTTCTGCTCCCATGGCGTCTCCTCCATTGTTGGCGTTGGTGTTGAAATGGTGGTTGTGGTTTGCGGAGAAGATGAGGAGGGGTTGCGGGATGTGAAGACGTTTTTACCCCTTCTGACAACAAAATTTTAAAAATATAGTCTCTAAGCTATGGAATATTATTTAAATTTAAGGAAAACCTTTTCTATTTTTTATTTTATTTTTGGGCCTTTTCTATTTAGTGTGTGCATTTTGTTCTTCTTCAAAACAAAGTTGATTGACATATTTTCGAAAGATATGTTTAAGTTAACTCAGAGTAAAAAGGTTTTGTCTCCTTTTATAAGTGATAGCCTATTGAAATTACCAAAATATACTGATCCCGCTTGTTTCGTGAAAAGATTGATTGATGAATGATACTGTTTTTATGTTTAAGCATTTCGCTTACTTATCAAAATGAGATAGTGGCTACTTTTCATAATCATTGGCGGCTAGATACCCTTTTAAAACATTAGTCCTTAAACTCCCTACATTTGAAATTAGGTCGTTGTTGCCCGAACAAGGGTCCCCTATAGCACAAACCAAGCCGAGTAACTAGCACCCAAGATTCTTACCCCTCGAATTTGTGGAGAAAAGGTTGCAATCTTTATATTTAATCTTGTTTCTTAGAATAAATATTTAAAATTTTTTTAATTTAAATTATCGAATTTTAGAATTTTTCTCGAAAATTAATTGGCGAAAAATGTTTTCCTTATCTTTTCATGTTTGGATTGGCTTAAATAAATGAATCAACATGATCAATAATAATAAAAGAAAAAATCCTACTTAAATTTATAAAAAAGACTTCCTTTATTAAAATGAAAAGGCAATTTCTAAAAAGCAATTGGACCGAGCTCAATGCGACCGTGCTCGGATTTTATTTTTCCTATAGCGTGTTTGATAGACCTCCAATAGCGAATATTAGAAAATTAAATTTTATTTAATTTTGGACAACCAAACATAATAAAATCTTCGATCAAAAAAACAAAATAAAAATAAAATCGAACCATATAATCTTGAAAAATATTATTCAGCACAGTTCATTTTCCATGAAAATGGAGTCTCGTCTCGTCTCCATCTCTCTGGAAACTTCGACACCCTTCTCGTCTGCCATCCCCGCCTTCTACACAAATCTCCCTACTTCTTCAAATAATCTCCCACTTCTTCTTGCGTCACACCGCACAGCGATACGACCCGACACCAGCACATACGAACGCGAGAATCCTTCGCGGTTCGCTCTGTTCATCGTGGAGTTCCGAAAGAGCTCGACTTTCTTCAACTTGAAGATCAATTGAGGTGTATAGCGAAAGAAGTAGAGAGAGAGAGAGAGAGAGAGAGAGAGAGAGAGAGAGAGAGAGAGAGAGAGAGAGAGAGAGAGAGAGAGAGAGGATTGATCGAGGGAAGAGATGGGTGTGGATTACTACAAAGTGTTGCAGGTGGACAAGAACGCCAAGGACGATGACCTGAAGAAGGCCTATCGAAAGCTCGCCATGAAGTGGCACCCCGACAAGAACCCCAACAACAAGAAAGAGGCCGAGGCCAAGTTCAAACAGATCTCCGAAGCGTACGAGGTACTATCATCGCGAGATTTTTTTTTTTTAAGTGCACGTTTCGAGATTGGATTGCTTTAGAATGAGCAAGTTTTGGTATTGACCGTTTCTGGTGCTGAAAAGATCTTTTCTTTTTTCGTAGGTGTCCTCTTAATCTCGTGTTCTTCCCCTAGAGATTGCCTTGAGCTTACTGAGCATGCTATAAGAGGCAAATTTAGCATATGTTAGAAGAACTTAGGAGGCAAATTTGTGAAATTTTGAATTTGGATGGCCTTCATGATGTGGAATGATGCAAATTGTCAGTCTAACCATTAATGTGTTCATCTGGTGTTCAGGTTTTGAGTGACCCTCAGAAGAGAGCAGTTTATGACCAGTATGGTGAAGAAGGACTAAAAGGCCAAGTTCCGCCGCCTGGTGCCGGTGGTCCGGGAGGAGCGACCTTCTTCCATACCGGGGAAGGCCCGAACGTCTTTAGGTTTAACCCGAGGGACGCGAATGACATATTCGCAGAGTTCTTCGGGTTCTCGAGCCCGTTTGGTGGAGGTATGGGAGGGAGCGGAATGAGGGGTGGTTCGAGGTCGTTTGGAGGGATGTTTGGAGATGATATCTTCAGCTCATTTGGAGAAGGTAGGCCGATGAGTCAGGGACCTCGTAAGCCTCCACCGATCGAAAACAAATTGCCTTGTAGCCTCGAGGATCTTTACAAAGGGACGACGAAGAAGATGAAGATCTCTAGGGAGATTGCAGATGCTAGCGGGTATGTTGATCTTGGCCTCGTATTCCATGTCGCCTGTTCATATGTCTGAGCAAGTTCAAAGAATGCTTTTGATGAGTTTTACGCATATTCTAGTGTTTATTCTTATCATCAGATGCGATCTTTAGCTATTGCTTGTTTGCACTCCAGGAATTGATGTCATTAACTTCTTTCTACTTTGTTTCTGGATCATTTGCGAATTAGCTTTAATTTCCAGGGAGGTGGTAAATTCATCATGAAGTGCGATCGGCAATCGGCATCATTTCCAAACTATTTCTGCAAATTGTGCATACTGTTGTGATGGTTCAGCACACTAGATTTAGTGTTTTATTGAGCTTCGAGGTGAAAAATGGTCAAGCTAGTGTTTTCGTATTCTAGTTGAGTCTATGCTCTGTGGAACCCTTTGATCTGTTTGCTCTTTTTTGGTAGTTTGAAGGGCATGTCCTAAGCTGTCATGTGTTTCTTGCGCAGAAAAACTTTGCCTGTGGAGGAAATCCTAACCATTGACATAAAGCCCGGGTGGAAGAAGGGCACGAAGATTACCTTTCCGGAGAAGGGAAACGAACAGCCTGGTATGCTTCCTGCCGATCTCGTCTTCGTTATCGACGAGAAGCCGCATAGCACTTTCACAAGGGACGGCAATGACTTAGTTGCGACGCAGAAAATATCTCTTGCGGAAGCACTTACAGGGTACACAGTCCACCTCACCACGTTAGATGGAAGAAACCTGACCATACCCATCAACAATGTGATCCATCCGAGCTATGAGGAGGTCGTTCCTAGAGAAGGTATGCCGATACTGAAAGAACCGTCGAGGAGAGGAAACTTGCGGATCAAGTTCAACATCAAATTCCCGACAAGGTTAACCGCTGAGCAGAAGGCTGGGATCAAGAGACTTCTGGGTCCTTGAGAAGTTTGATTCTTGTTTGATGAGTTTGAAATGATGTAAATGTCCTTTTAGATGAACTGTTCATATAATATAAAGTGAGTTGGAGGTGTAACGTAACTGAGGGGTTACTTCCTGGGGCCAAATGAATAAGGGGTACATTGACAAGCTTGGTCTTTGAAGAAAGACATTAGCAGGATCCAGCTTCTTTAATGAGGTTCGAACTTTCTCATTTGTCAAGAATCCAGCACTGTGAAAAAACTGTCCTTCGAAGTTTTCGACATGGGAACAAGTGACCGATGTGTCTAAACTATACTTGTGAGTTCTTTTCACTATGTATAGGAGCAAAATGGAAGCTGTATGCTTCTTGTGGATGCACCAGAGGAGTGGGAGAAGACTACGCAGAAATTATTGCTTGAAGCGTTGAACGATCACGAGTGACTACTAGAATTGGAGTCCAGTAGAGTTGTAATGACTAAGATTTTGGATCTCGAGTGCTTTGTGAGATGAATCCCTCTTTTGCTTTGGTTGGCAGATCATTCTACAATTGCCGTTGTCTGGATCTGTCTTCTGCCGACAGAGAGGGAGGGGAAAAAACTGTTCAAACCCTATAATTGGATGGCCTAATTCCCAAAAAAAACCCCAACTTTAGCCTTTGTCCCAATTATACCCAAAACTTTTTTTTGTCTCATAAAAAACCCCCAACTTTGGGCCCAGTACCTAAAAAAAACCTCAAACTTTAATCTTTGTCCCAATTATACCCAAAACTTTTTTTTTATTTCATAAAAAATCCTAAACTTTTATTTTTATCCCAATTCTACCTGCCTAACACCCAAGAAAACCCACAACTGTAGCTTTGTCCCAATTCTACCAATCTAATACAAAAAAAAAATTATAATTTTATCATTTATCTCAATTATATCCAAAACTTCTTTTTGGCTCATAAAAAATCTAAAAATTTTATTTTTACCCAAATTATACTGCAGTTATTCTTTCATTCATAATAACCATTAGTTAATCATATACAGCATTACCACATTGTTAAATAATTAGACCTTAGCAAAGTTAACACGAAAAAATCTATTAACTTCTTTTATACCGTATGCTTCTTCTACACATTATCGGGAGATACAGAGCCATTTAAGGTGGTGTGTTTCGGATTATACCCAGCACTCAACAGCCCAAAAAGTCGTGGAGATTTGATTATCTAAATAAATAATCTCAAATCTTGCTATTCTTGAAATCTACTGATCTTGCTATCTTTGAAACCTGTTGTTTTTGAATTTTAAAAATTTATTGGTAAGTTTGATGAAAAAATTCAAGCAACGTAAAATTAACTAATAGTAATTATAAACCGAACGCGTGGTAGAATTGGGTCAAAAGTAAAAATTTGAAATTTTTTTATGCGATAGTTTTTTTGGATATAATTCGGACAAATGCTAAAGTTGAGGATTTTTTGAGTATCAGATCGGTAGAATTGAAACAAAAGTAAAAATTATGGATTTTTTATGAGACAAAAAAAGTTTTGGATATAATTGGGACTAAGGCCAAAGTTGTGGGTTTTTTATGAGACAAAAAAAAGTTTTGGGTATAATTGGGACTAAAGCCAAAGTTGGGGGTTTTTTATGAGACAAAAAAAAGTTTTGGATATAATTGGGACAAAGGCTAAAGTTTGGAGTTTTTTTGGATATTAGGCCATAATTGGATGGTTAATTGTTGAATATTAAGATGAACGTGACCAAAGGATAAGTGTATCGAAAGTTCATCAGGAAAAAACAATTAAGTTTTTTTTTTTATAAATTTCAAGATTTGATTGTAGCTGTTAAAAATTTAAAATTTAATTACACTTACTGAAAATTTTAAGATTCAATTTTAGACTTTTCCATGAGCTCATCCTTATAAATTCTTATTTCCGGCATGTACAGTGTGCATGTGAGAGAGGAGAGAGGGGAAAGTGGAAACAATGCGAAATCAATATACATAGAGCACCATTTTGAATGAATTTCTAATTAAATAGCTCATCTGTAGAGAAGCAATGTGAACAACCGCTATCTCTGTCATTACCCTAATACAAAAATACAACTATATACCTCATTTCATTAATGGGGCTATACTTTATTTTCCCGGATGAATCTGCTGGGAAACTCATTGAATTGTTCTTGACAGGAGTCAGCTGGAGTTAGCTGCTACACATATTGCACCATCAAAATTTTAATCCAACTCATGAATAGCTATGAAACCCAACCACTGAAACCCTTCACTCGCTGTAATCTTCTGATACAGCTGAGTCCAAAATCTCACCGTCTGGGACTGTGTCTAAAGCAACGTCGTCAGCATTGCCTAAATCCGTGTCACCCTCAGAGTCCTCATCCACGGCATCTTCTACGTCTTTATTATCGTCATAAGAATCTACATCCTCGTCGCTGACCTCCATTTTATCCCACCCGTTTGAAGTACCACCTAACCCTACTTCCCAATTTCCTTTATCGAATTCGTAAGCTGCCATTTCATTGTCATCAGATTCTGCCTCTTCCATGCTGTTACTGTTATCATTTGTCACCAAGCGAACTGGACTTTTCTGTTCAGCGCCCCATTCCTCAATTGCTGTAGAGTCCTTAATTATCTTCGGCGTCCCTGTCTCCACCATATTGCCAAGCAAACTCCCCTGAACAGCCTTGCTTTCTGTCCTCCTCCTCCTCACTGTCCGGCGGCCTCGCCCATAACCTCTTCCCTGCTGATTAAACCCCCGATTTAAAGTCTCGACATTTAGAGGATTCTGTTTACCAGCAAAAGATTTTGCACCAGGTCTCCTCTGATGCATTCTACCATTGCTTTGATCACGGCTCCCAAGTCCGCGTTTTTTACTGTTGCGACCTTTAATGACATCAGCATAAAGGTGTTTCATCTGTTGTGGTTCTTGATCTCCCTCTGATGGATCAATCTCGTTGAGCTTGAGCGACGTGGGTTTCACAGGAAGCTTCTGTAATATAGAGAAATAAGGAGGCAACTAACAAATTATATGAAAATTTAATAAAGTAACCCTACTCTAAAATACCCACGACAACACCATGTAAAGTTTAGTTTCTCATGCATTTGAATAATTCAAGCATACACCATGCATCTACATAGTCCTGCCAATTTACAATATGCTAGGTAGATGCTTAGCACCCTAAAAGCAGTCTCGCTGATTTACACACAAATGTACTAAAATTGTGTTACAGCCTATAAATTTTCTATCCCTACTGTGTCCATTCAGATTCATCATTCATCTTCAGCACCTTTAGTGTGCGTGCAAAAAAAAAAAAAAAAACTTACTATGTAACCCTTGACTGCCATAACATCACCAGGCTCAGATTTTTCCTGTTTTACATAAGCTATGGAAGAATCCAGCTCGAAAAGCCTCATAGCCACGGCGGCAGTAGTCTGTGGAATCCATGGAAGGACAGAAACAGCTTGGGAGCTCTCCATTTCATCCCCGGCATGTCTCACCAAGCCCAGCAATTCCTTTGACAGCTCAAATTCTGCCGACAAATACTCCCTCTTAATAACACCCTCAAGTAGAGTTACCATCTACAAGAAAAATGTTGTCAAGCAACATGCAAGTCAGATGAGCAGCTGACAAGTTAGGCCGGCTGCATTGCTAAACGATAATAGAATACAAGACAAAAAGGAAAATGAAAAAAGCTGACATACAATCATATCAATATCAACATCAACATCAACATCACCTTTATCCCAAACCAGTTGGGGTCTAAATATGACATACAATCATATCAACATCAACATCAACATCACCTTTATCCCAAACCAGTTGAGGTTGGCGGTCGATGAACCCAAAGCGAAAAGCTTAAAATATACTAAAATAAAAGTAAAAATATGGTCACCCGCAAATAAATAAATAAACAAACAAACATATAAATAAATAGAAAGCACTAAACAGGGCAATGACATACAATCATATGAATGGAAAAAAATAGTGAGTCAGCGAAGCAGCCCATGTTCATTTACAAAGGAATGAACTAATAATGCAGAGAGACACCAACCTGTAATCTATATAAACTAGAAGCCATTATCAGCATGAGACATGCAATTGCTTCGTCTCACATTCACACACAGACAATTGAGTATTGATCTATCTTTAACCTCAACTAGGTATGTTAAATTGTGAAACTTCCAGCTTGAACTACGTCTCTTGAGGTGTTCATTGATAATTAGTCAAAAGTCTGTAGGGCCTGGCCCAGATAATTCTTCTTGTGGCATGAAGAGATGGTAAGCAAGAACATTGCATAGATGGTAGATTGGACTCAAGCGCACTTCCATACCTCGTGTCCAATCATGTTGAGTCTGATTATGTGCATAATAAAAAACAAAAAGGGCGTCACGTAGCAGAACCAACTTATTTTTGCAACAAATTCTCAAAAAGGGAGGACAAGAAGACAAAGTGAGGTTGGTGTTGTTTCACAACAGAAAAAGAAGAGGCCAAACAAAATGAGGCTCCAACAAGAAGGATGGTCACCAAGGTAATCTAGTTAAAAGAAACAGGTGTATAACAAAAAGAACTAAAGAAAGGGCCATCTCACAATAGGGGATTTATCTTGGCAGCTTTCAAGGCAGCAGTCAGAATTTAGGGTACTGATATTACAGAACTTTTCAGTGTACAGCTTCCTTCAAGCAATCACATACAAACGAAAACTCACGGTATACAGGCTATATTTACACTATGATGTAAACAAATCACAACTGCTAAGTTGCAGAACATATATTGCACAGACCTGCAGGAGTTCCTCGGTAGATGATGATGCATTCAACTTGATGCCCCAAGTCTTTCGGCAGTCCAAGTCTTCCAGCCAAAACGATTGCAATGCTTCCGAGGGAATACAAACCTGAAAGTAGAAACGTTTAATAACATGAAAAAATGGAGAAGCGCATACGTAGCACAGAGAGAGAGAGAACACAACATGACACAGCTATTATTAAGACAATGCACTTCAACTGTGAGTAGTCCTTATGAAATCCTATGCTCTCAGCCTTACCTCTAAATATGCTAACAGCGCTTTGATTAATCTGATTCCAAGGGGAAGAGAATAATCCAAATTATGGATGTACCCATGGTCCAACTTCCTTTTCTCTTCACACCCCACATGATTAAGTGAAAAGTCGAGCTCACTGCAAAAAGTCTTGTGGCAAGACTGGCAATGGACGGCCTCAAAGTAGTATGTGCTGAGGCAGCCATCACAGATGCCTAACAGCTGGTCACACCTCTTCTTGCCGACTTTTATGCCAGACAACGAGGAGGAGATGCAGCACTCTTTCCACATCCACTTCTGGAAATCTTGATATCTCTTCAATGCAGCTTTCTTCTCAAATTCATTTTGGCCAAGCTCAATTTTGATCGATGATGATGTCTCAAATGAATCGGAGTTTGAAGCACAGACGGTACTATTAGGACTGTCAAAATCATTAGGACAATCAGGACTAGAATCCATTTCAGCTGCTTCATTTTTGACAGGGAGTGGGAGTCCACCCCTCGAGAAGTCTTTTGCAGATTGCAAGTTCCTTCTAACATTCTCCTTGAATAGGGGATCCACTTCTAGCAGCATTAGACGCAAATGGGATTCCCTTATCCCACGTGTATCTAAGGACCTCAAAAGAGCATCAAAAGCCTGCAAAAAAAAAAAAATGACGAACAATGATATTAGATTCACAACCTGAAAAAACTCACAAACACCTTATTCAGAGAATAAGGTAACAATAATCCTAACCAAATGTCAGATACAACAGAAACAATGTTCCTTATTGCTACTTTCAAAATCAAAATGGCTGCAATTTTCAAAAAGTGAAGGTTACATGATTACCCTCAGTGGCATACCTTCAGCTACATTGGAATTTACTGCAGTGTTCTCAATTCAGAAAAAGAACACTCGCATATAGATAGTAAAATCATTTTGGTTCTATGGTACGCTTATAATGTGGCTTCCAGAGCTTTTGGCTCTGGTAATTCTGCTTTATGACTCACAAAAGCATCAATAATAACTTCAACTTGCTAACAAATTAAAAACATCGGTTTTGTCCAGTATGGATAACATAACCAATGCCCAGTTTAGCCAACCATTAACCAGGCCACCTTGAGTTCATGTTTACCTTTTCCTCTTCCTTTTATTTCATATGCAAAATGCCATTTTCACCACATGGTGTCATAATGAAGGACATACATGTTCTTAGAGATGAGTGATAAATATATTGCATACACTTACCTCTTCCGAATCTATAAGCCTCCAAGAATTGCCATGCAGCTCAACAAATATCCTGCCTGAACCAGGATCATTTTTTGAGGCGGATGCAACAAACCACCAATATCGGTTTCGCCTGCGATCCTGACCAAGAGGCAAGGACCTGTATGCATATATCTCTTCAGCTCTATGAGCAATATAAGACTTCAATTGAGAGCGTGACCTTTTCAAGGCATGTCCATATTGCACGGAGAAGTTATCTGGACCTCCAGAAGGATCCTGAACAGCTGAGAATCTTTCATTTGGAACACTGCTCAACTCATTCTGGAGAATTTGTGGACCATGTAATGATTTTTGGTTCACTGCAGGAACATCATTGTTTTCATTATCAGCCAGAAGCCAGGAGCTTTGGCTGCCATCCACCAGAGAATTGGGAAGCTGAGATTCAGTTTTGCTCCCCAACAAGGACAATAAATCCACTTTAGCAGTAAACTCATCCTTCAAGCGAGACTTATCCAACTGTGCCTCTACCCACATTTGCTTTTTCAGAGCACTTGCTGCTTCCAGTCGGTCCTGTGAAAAGTTAGACAGAAAGTTAAGAGAGAATTCTTTTTTTTTTTTTTCAAAGGCAACCAAAGCTCTTTAGTAAAATGCAGAAGGCTGACTACCTCAAGAACAGCACGAATCGAGTTCCCCTCATTCGCAATTCCAATTATAGCGACAAGAGCATTGAGACGCTCCTCGACACTGAGATGAGAATATTCCCCTTCAGTAAGTCCACGAATCCACGATTCACCTGACTTACTTTCATCAATCTCTACACTTTCTTGATCATCTTTACCACCACAAAAATCCTCAGCATCCTTACAATGCTCAGTGGCAATGCTTGGATGACACACATCCATGGAGCCAGCCATAGTGCAAGATTCTATGTCCCCTTCAATCTCATTTTGCAAATTCGTATTACCAGAAACATTTTCCTTTCCAATTTCTGGACATGCATTCGCTTGACTACATTGGTCCACATCATTGTTAGCAATTGATGTAGGAGCTAAATCATCGACTTCAGGATCCTCATCAACATCACCTTCAAATTCTTCATCTCTTTCCCCTTCATCCTCTCTTTCGACTTCATCAGCATCTTCCCCAGCTAAAATTCCATTCTCGAATATCCTTATTTTCTTTCTGGCTTCTGCCAATATTGACTCAGCGTCAGCTGGGTCCTTCCTATAAGCAGATCTGACGCGATAGGTAGAAGGAGCTATTCTCTCAAAAAGTTTAGTATCCCTTGTCAAAGCAACAGAAATGGAAGCTTCTGGTGTCTTGCTTGTAGTGAGGTCCCGCAGTCCCGAATTCTATAAATAATGAGCTAAATCAGATTCAAACAGTAAAGAACCAAGCATAACCTTGACCGAAAATCTACAAAATACTAACCTGAATCTTGTCTGCCAGTTCTAATACAGTCAACCCCTTGCTTCCTTCCAGGGAGAGAACATGAAATGCAGCAAATTTGACAGTTCCGGGTGTCAATCGGTGCCTAGATCTCCTAGGAAGTAACAAACCTTTTTCTCGCATGATGGTGAGTGCTTTCTCTGCTGCTGAACCACTGCGTAAAGTAGATATGACTTCTTCACAACCCTTTACCTGAAATCACAAGTTTCTCCAATGAATTCATCAAAGCAAAAAATAACAATTAGATAATGTCATTCTAGGTTCCACTTGGTATAGATGCATGAGAACTCCATCTAGGTATAAGATGGAATACCAGAGAATGCATGCAAAGTGCGTTCATTGTCATTCTTACCGAATATAAACACAAGTTACAAAAAACGACCAAATTCACATCCTTATGAATCAAGTATGACCAAACAAATTGGATTTTCTTCCAATAACAAAAAAATATCAGGTACAAAGTCTGTCACCTAAAAATTTTTGAAGAAATTGTTGGCCTATATTGCAAAGGTACCGTAAATTCAGCGAATAGTAGCATATCAGACATCATCATTACATAGGTAATTGAAATCTCAGGCAACACATAATACAGATTGATGTCGCACTTCATCCACATGATGTGTTCCATGCCACATCTGCTTTCTGTTCGTGTCTAGATGGAGTGACCCAATTGAAATGTCATTATTAGAACTTCAATTACACTATGCTAGTAGGCTTTACACACCGTGATAAGGCAGCCGTAAGAATTGGAAGTTCTCAAAATTCAGTGATATGACTAGGAATATCCCCAACCTTAATGAACCTAGAGTACTTTTCCAGTGTTTTTTCTTGAACACAACTTGTAGGGTCAAAGAAAAGTGAATCCAATTTGATGTTAGATTCCTTCAGAAGGAAAGCACGATCAAAGCCTCTTTCTTAGCAGAAAAAATTGAAAAGCATTCAATGGAGTATGATTACCCGATCAGTTCGAATTACGTGACATTCATAATCGTAGGCCAATCAGGACTTCTGATTCTTTTATGTATAAGGATGTTAGGTAAGCACCCCTTCACTGGCTCTTATAACAGAGGAATTCTGTATGAATTTCCTGTTCCATTTTTGTGAGCACAATCCCCAACAACCCCCCCCAAAAAAAAAAAACTTCCTTTCTCTCCACCAAAAAAAAAAAACTTCCTTTCTAGAAAGTACTTCTCTCAAGTTTGAGGTAAAAGTGAAGTTCAAATAAAGAACCTCATCAATCTCTTGCCGGCGCCGTTGTGCAACAGCTCTCTTCTTCAATTGTGGACCAAATCCAGCAGATAATGCCAATTGCCTAAGTATTTCAGGCCATGTCAATGGATTCAAATGCTTCTGCCACTTGAGTATGTCGAAACCCCAAGCATATGCCTATGAAAAAAATTAAACAGTTCATTCACTCTAGATAATGGATTCACTAGTCTATAAACGAAGTTTAGGAAAGCATAGTTTACCCCTTCAACAATCTGCGGATGTCCACCTTCAGGATTGGCAGCATTATTTTGGTTCATGCCCAAACCAGTAGCAGGTGTCCTCGCAACATCTTCGACATCTTTAATTATTGACTTCAGAAGAGCAACATGTAGTTCGCCCAACAGTCTTGAATCCTGCCAAGGAGTAGAATGTACAAATGAGCACAAAATAATAAAGGAAATGTTAAAGCTATGAGAAACAAAGATATCCAATTAGAGAGGACATTGCTTACATAGTCGTGAAAAGCTTGAACAAACTCATCAAGAGTAAAAGGCCATAGACCAAGTACATCTGCAAAAGTAAGAAAAAATTGCCAGGCCTGCACAGGATCACCCAGAAGTAAGCCACTAAACTCTTCATATAAGGGAAGATCAGTCACAAAGCAAAAGAGAACATCCTCAATAACTCAAGGGGATGAGTTTACTCCTTTTTGCAAAAAACATTCGGATAAGAAAACATAGTTGTCCACAAGGCAATACAAGCCAACATCACATCCCAAATCACGTATTCAAAGTCACCACTATAGCAATTACAATATTGAGAGACAAAAGTCAAAGAGGCAACCATCAAAACTTCCATCTCCCACTGGACAATGAACTATCCCTCCTGTAACGAATCTATTCTATTAAGTCTTGAGGAAAAGAATGATGGGGTACGTGAACTCAAGAACAGATCATCGGGAACCCATGACACATGCATTCAAAGTCACCCTTATAGCAATTACAATATCGAGAGATAAAAGTCAAAGAGTCAACCATCAAAACTTCCATCTCCCACCGGAAAATATGAACTATTCCTCCTGTAACGAATCTATTCTATTAAGTCTTGAGGAAAAGAATGATGGGGTAAGTGAACTCAAGAACAGATAATCGGGAACCCATGACACATTTCAGCACTAAATATTACTGGAAAGATAATATATTCACAGCCTCGAGGACAATGATACGTCTTCACAATAAAAATGCAACAATTTCAGACAGTAATCTAATCAAGGAAGCGCAACCTATTATGAAAAAATTATGTACATCTCTTGCAACAGTCAAACGTACCATGAGAAGATTCCCAACGTTCTCCTCTGAATTGGTCCATGGTTGAGCTGCAAATGGTCTCTTTAATCGCATAGACTGAGGAGGGAAGGCACTCAACGAATCTAAAGCATGAAACTCCCGTTATAGTTGCATGGACAATAGCAAACATACAGTAGCAACTAGAGTTGGAATGCCCAAAGAAAGGCAGGTAGACAGGTATTATACCATGCGCATGGAGGCACGTGCCCCCACATATGCACATATGCATGTATACACACTTACCACAAGAACACCGTACAACAATGAGAAACCTTTTCTTCCCAAATACGTACAAAAACAAGAAGCAGTCGCCAAGAGATACATATCTCTGCATCTATTGGCCATAATTTCTAGATGTCAAAATAAGCTCCTTTACTACAAAATGAAAGCATGGAGCAAATTCAAGTGCACAGAAATATAAACCAGATCATCACTTCCGAATGTTGGAGTAGAAACAAATCCCCCATTGTGTAGGCCAATTCAGTTTACTTATTTGATCCTATAAACAAGTTACAAGAAATTCACAGCAAAATACATCACTTAAGGTTTTACATTACACAAAGACGCCACTGTAGAAACCTTGCAAAAATACGATTCAGATTTATTTGGAGAAAGGTCTAGCAGAAACAGGCCCGAGTTAAAAAATTGCTGGGAAGGGATAGGAGTAACAGTTTTTCAACTTAACAGAACTATGTTCACTTCACAATCAATTGAGTTGGCTAAGCAAAACAAAAAATTTTCAACTTTATTTGCAGGGGTACCCAACACATTTTTCTTACATTACATGTGGGGTTCTTTTAAGAGAGCTTATGATAAGTACTCATTTTGCTTTCCCGCGTAGAAGAAATAATTAATGTGACACCATATAACAATACTTACACGTTTTTAAAAGTTTTAACAAAAGAGTAAAGCCGCGTTGTTTTTTTTTTTTGTTTTTTTTGGGGGGGGGGGGGGTTTGGTTAGTCACCCATAAACACACATCTATTTACAAAGCAGAATACCCCCAAAACTTATTTATCTGACCCACAGAACGATGTGAGGACTAAATTGAAACAAAGCTTACTTCGACATAAACTGGTAAATGATCAATGGTAGGTATACCAAGATTGTACTAAATTGGGTACACTAAATTATGTGACGTGAATTAAATTGGTGTCAACATGAGAAGGTTCAAATCATGAGTTGGTGACTTATTCAAAAAATCCAATGTTAACATCAGCATGTATAATGGTTTTTGGATACTTTTGGTATATCCTTGGCAACAATGGCATTACACCAGGAAATTCTCCAGAAAGGATCGGCCCCTATTTCATTCCTACTGAATTTAAGGTACATGATAAAAACAGAAAATAGGAATTTATAAGCTTGTCTTAGCTACTATAGAATTCTAGGTGAGATAACAAGATCACACAATCAATATATCAATGGAGTGAAGCTAGTCTTAACAGATCGCTATAAGAAATCTACCTCTGAACATCTCAAGGTTCTGCATAGTGGCATGATCAAGGTTAACTATTGAAGGCAACCCCTTGCTTGCAGCGGCTAATTCCATCAGCTCCAGCTGTTCATCCTCCATAAGCTCCATGGATTCCTTGGCAATTCTGCGAGCAGTGGCCTTCTCCACTGCAGCCTTTCGTCTCTCTGCTTCTTTTTCTCGACGGAGCTCTTCTTTTAGTCTCTTTTTCTCCGCCTTCCAAACAAAAACCCAGAGAAATTGGTAAAGAAAAGAGAAAAGAAGAGATGTTGCTTAACCAATCAAATCAAGCAAAAGAAACTAACTGAATAAAATACAATATCAAGTTCAAATACTAACCTTAATAGATTCTTTCTGCAAATACTTCTCCCGTCGCTCTATTTCTCGCCTTTGCTCACGTAGTAATCTCTCCTCCTCTCTCTGCTGTTCACGGATCAACCTTTCTTCTTCCTTCCTTCTATCACGATCAAATCTTTCCATCTCTTTCCTCATTCGTTCCTCATTCTGCAATAGAAAAATACAGGATATCAGTACATGCCAAGTTTTCTCCACAAAGCTCGCATATCCCTAAGTAATAAATGAAAACCTTTCTCGTCAAAATGCTTTCTTTCTCTAGTGCTTTGCGAATTCGGTTTTCATTAACTTCAACTTCCCTAGCAATCCGGGCTTCTTCATTCTGCAACAATGTCACGTGGTCAACCTGAAGCTATGTTTAAAAGCGATGACAATAATCTGCCCTCAGGAACTTCAGTATTACCTTGTGCTTTCTCTCAACATGCAGGTGAGAAGTATTGTGCAAAATTGTCCCATCAGGCAGTGTAGAGGAATCTTCTAGACAAATAAATGGGTGGCTTCCTTGCTGAGCATCCATTCGAATGTTAGCAAAAGAACCTCTAGGCTGAAGGGAATGATCATCTCCCGAAGGGGACAAAACACTGTTTCCCTCTCTATCTTCATGCGAGACACGGCATACTCGCAGTCGGTGACCTCGAGCACCACCACCACTCGGCAGCTTCTCACTTCCATGAATAGATGACATTCTGGTAGTAGGGCCATCCACCAGGACATCATGATAGTGAGTTTGGGCAACATGTCCAGGTGTATGGTATCTTACAGGCTGGTCATGCAGAAACTGATACTCGTGGTGGAGAAGTCTCGAAGCAGCCTGGAATATAATCACACATAATAGAGAACTTGATAAACCATATATGATTTCAAAGAAAGAATGAAGGTTAATAAGCAAAACCATCGTCAGAAATTTATTAGATTCTTCTATGAGCAGTAAAAGTTCTTAAAATTAAAAGAGACAACTCCAGTTTTAATACGGAAAGACAAGAAGAATAAACTTGTAAAAGTTTAAAGTTTTCAAAATATCAAAACTCAAATAACGGATTGAGTTAGAAAAAGGAGATGTAGGGTATAAGTGTACAGGCAACTGCCTACATCTCATAGAAAATAGCTCTTTTTTACGGCCGGCTCGCTACGCCTGATTCTATCCCTCCTCCTTTACCTTGGCTTGGGACAAGCTATGTAAACATAAATCAACCTCTTAAAAAAAAAAGCCACATGAAGAGGTAAGTTTGAAGAGAGAACAAGATCCCCTTCAAATTTCAACAAAGTATTAGTACCAAACATCTCTAGTAACTGCACTTTAAGGAATAATTTTTCCAAGCAGAACACTCGTGTTATCACAAAAATATCTGTGACGACATTTCGCAAACATATTTTTAATTGACAAGCATGAACAAGTATCATGATAAACTTCCATTAACCCATGCAAGTGTCATGAAAACAGAGTATTAATGATAGTTAACTACAAAACAAGGGGAAAAAAACCATCACACAGACAGAGCATCAGGTAATAAAAAATAGACAGTAAAAGCCACCCAATACCACTAGGACTCATTTTATAGAGATTAGATACAGAAGCACCTTTCCTCTAAGTAATATATGCACCTGTCCCAGGCAGCCTAGATCCATTTCATGGAACTAACATTAACCATGATGAATACCTTAGAATCTTAATGGATTATAGCCCTATAACAGTCAGCAAAACTGTTCAAAAACACTGAAACCTTTGGAAGATGACTACATCGAGGAAATAGCAGCAAATAACAAATTAAACATCACACTATCTCCACATGTAAGTAATAAGCAACATACTCGAAGGTTTCCTTCTTTCCGTACAAAATTGTATATGTGAGGCTTTCCTTTTGCAGTCATTTTGCATAGGGGCTGTACCCTCTTGATACCTTCTTAATGGAATTTTGTTTATCGTTCAAACAACAACAACAACATCTCAAAAGGGAAAAGAAGGTACTGACTTTATTTGACATGGCATCCCGTCGAACATACACTTTGCCATCATAAGGATTCTGAAGTCGTTTCTGCTCCTCATCTGCAACTACATAAATAACATGTTAAGGTCAGTTAAGTAATGCGGTAAATATGAAAATGAGAAATAAGAAGGGGAAAAACTCAGATAGATAGATGTGGCGGTGCAAATAAAATACCCCAAAATTTGCACTCATATCTTGTTTTATCCATGTAAGCACCGGTACTTACTATAGTGATCTTGATCCATTTGGCACTTGCTATTTTACCCAAGCAAAAAAGCATATGACTACGGGAAAAACTACAAAGAGTGGTTTCTTTACATGAAAAGACAAGATAGATTCTCAAGATCAAATTGCTGATCTCTACTAACCCAGTACAAATCGATCACAATGTAGGGCACCTTTACATTATACATGGTATAGTACAAGGGTACCATAATAAAAAAAAGGAGCCCTCCACATCAGTAAGCAATAACACCGTCAGAACAGACACAGACGATAAGTGACGAGCCTACTTCCCAGGACACAGCCTACAAGTATCCCCGATCAACAATTGTAATTGTCAAATTTATCTCCATCAACTAGGAGAGTGCATCAAAAGAAAAGAAATTTCATGTGTCAAGATCTAGACATATCACAGACTGTCATAACAAAAATATTGCAAAACTAGCTTAAAGCACTTGTGCAGCTTCGCAGAACAAACAATCTACCGCAATAACCACAGTATACCTTTGCGTATGAGCATTTCACCTGTCTACAAATTCAAACATAATATCAAAAGCAAGCTACATTTACATGGACCGCTATCGAAAACTGCATATGAACTCCGGTTGAACAAAATAAATATAATTCTGATGACAAGACACCAGACTAATACCTATAGGAGCACCAAATGCATCAGGAGGCAGGGAATCAAACTCCATGCCAAGAATAGGTCCATCCTCCCTCAGAGGCTCCCCTAACTGTGCCTCCACACAAGCTATCGCTCTAAGCTCCATTATTGTCCTTGGCGACTCATAACACCTTCTACCAGTAGATAAATCATCTCCGTCCCTCCTTGGAACCATCCCCTGCAACTCCATACTCGCGTACGGGCTCGAACCCGAGCCTGACCCATAATCACTTCCTGGCTTAGCTGCATCCATTATACTATCTTTAAGGCCTTCTTTTGTCCCCACAACAGCCACAGATTTCCGCAATTTCTTCTCCGACGAATTGCTCTTTTCCTTTAGCCTCCTGTGGCAGAACCACATCTGCAACTGCCGATCGGTAAGCCCCAATTTCTCTGACAATCCGGCCCGCATTGCCTCTGACGGGTATATTTCCACTGCACCACCACCAACCATAAAAAAACACAAACTACAACAAAATCTAACACGCAAACCACACAGCCAAACCTTTATAGCTAGACGGGGAGCCACAAAAAAAAAAAAAAACAAAGCAATCAAACACGCACTTGCATAAGCTTTCTCCAGGGTTTCGAGCTGGAACGGCGTCTTCATCTGGCGCTTGGGCTTCCTCTGCCCCTCACCCGAATTCCCCGCCTTCCCGGGACTCCTGCCCTCGTCCTCTCCATCCGATCCACCCTCCATTGCCAGAACAACCAAACCGAGGCCCACCCGCGAACCCTAGCGACCGATCAAACAAGCCCCCCCCCACCCCCCAAAAAAAAAAACAGCGCCTTTCCGCTAGGGCTTCCCCAGAACACCCCACAAGCGCACAAGACCAAATCCGCTCCCCAACCCAACTCGATTCCCCCTCTTATCTAACCCAAATCATCTCCACCGCAGCAATCGCGACGCCAAAGGAAGAGACCCATCATCACCAATCGTCGGATGCAGAAATCGAGCGAATATAGTGAGGAGGAGTTTCGGTTTCCCCTCTCGATTCGACAACGATGTATCCGAACAAACGGAAGATGGGGAAAAGGGCAAAATCTCAGGATCAAACCAACAACAGTCCTCCTCTCCTTCCCTCGTTCTAATAATTCCACACAATTCCATCGTAATTGGCAAGGAAAAAGAGAAAAAAAAAATCCAACTTTCTTTTCCTTTATTTTTTTTAAAAATTTTAAATCCCTCCCTATAATTCTGATTCTGGTTTTAGCGAATCGCGAACGTTTTCGCGGAAGAACTTCGATTCGCTCGGTGATTTTGGTCCGGCCATCCACGGTCCGATCTTTCTTGGCTGTTCTTCGCTAATTCCCACATGCTCGTGTTTTTTTTTCTTTCCTTTTCTTTTTCCGCGGATTGGGCTAAAGCCCAGAAATCGTAGCCTTGACCGATTGTCTCATTCTTGATCTTAATTAATGACTTTAATCATGTAGCCCGGATCATCCCATTAGGGAAATTAAAGAAAATTACCAGGTACATCCCGATCAAATTGTCTATCATTTGCTATCATCCTAGATTTTGCCTATGAGTCCATCGAGGTAAAAAAAGAAAAAGAAAAGAAAAATAACGAAATTTCAGCGTCTCAGCAATGTCCTGTGACGTGTTGGCTGATCGGGTTTACTCCGTTTCGATGTCCGATGGCCTAATCAAACCGGTACGTGAAAGGCAAGAGATGAATGAAACCTTCTTAGTAACGTATCATTGTTAGTAAGGTGTATCGCTAAACACACCAGCTAATGAAGAATTTTTTTTTATAAGTGACTTAAATAATCATGTGATGTGTTAATTGTAACAAGACATGATCAACGAGATCAACAAATCAATATGCAAAACCTGACGCTATAGCATTTTCATATGAAATAATAACATAGTCTTTACTGAAAGATTGGTTTTCATGTATTCTAAAAAAAATTGTTGTGACTTTTTGCAAATTCTTACCTCGTACGTAAAAAATGACGCCATTGAAGTGGAAAAATTATATAAAAAGTCCTAAATATATTGTACACGAATTTTTAGTGTAGATTTTCAATCAATTTTAGCTAGAAATCGCTGCTGTAGATGATTTTTTGGAATTTTTTTGATCATTCTGAATTTGTATTTATTTTTTCTTTTTTCCCTTATCGACCATTGCTTGAGATAGGCCACTCGTGAAAAGAAAATGATTAAAAAAGGAAGAAAAATAAAGAAAGGACAAAAAGAGGAAAACTCAATTTTAAGAAAATTTAAAAAATCATTCATGTCAACATCAACCATGCCATGTAGGACAATCAGCGTTTACGATAACAATTTTTGACCAAGATTGATTGAATAGACTACAGTGACAATTGTCAAAAGATCTATAATTAAATCGACACAACTAAAATGTTTATGATTGAATTGGTCAATTATCACTATTAAAGTGTATCATGTCGAGGGTTTTCATGATCTTAGAGAATATTTTGTTATAACCCTCTAATCACCTTGTACAATTTTTATATTCCATTTATAAAATTGCCATTGAACTCAAAGTATCTTCAACCTTCTGACGGGGTGGGTTTGAGCTAGTTTCACCCTCCCCTCCCTCTCTTGATGATATTGGTTCGGACTCGAGCAAATTCTTAAACTATTTTGTCTGAGCTTTAAGACATAAAATTCAAGGGTATTCCTTGAGATGAAAAGAATAAAAAATATTTTCTCTCAACTTAGAGGTGAAGATGGGAAAAGTAGACTCCACGTCATCTTCAAATGACTATTGCCAGGTAGGCTCATATAGTAGCAACTTGTGCCTAGAGTGACTCATCAGAGTTTCGCTCATTGCGTTGTTAACTTATACTTCGCACAGTGATTATTAACCGGCTTGCTGACAATGTATCCTTAATTAATAAGCATTGTGCGAAAATCACCCTGTGCAATTTTTATATTCCATTTATAAAATCGCCATTGAACTCAAAGCTTCTTAAACTTCTGTCATGGGGTCGGTTTGAGCTAGTTTTGCCCTCTCCTCCCCTCTTGATGATTTCGATTGTGTTCTTTTATTTATTCTTTCTCATTTCTTCATCTCTTTTGATATAGATACGGGAGCTCTTTTCTTGGGATATAGTTCTAGATCTTAGAGTTTAAGCTCTTTTGATCTAATTCCAAATCTGAAGGCTATTCTCTCCCCCATCTAGTTTTGGGAGTTCAATAAATATTTTTCCGAGGACCCGATGACCTAGTGCTTTGTTCGTGTACAAGTCCTTTGCCTCCAAATTCAATGATTATTGTAGTATCTCTAGACTCATTGAACCACAAAGATTTGCTCTACCAAATGCTAGATATGTGTTCCTTCAACCTATTTTAGTTGTTCCATACCATGATGGTGTCAATGAAGCCAAATTTAGGCTTTCACCATCTATTAGCAACAATGTAATTGCTGAATAAGGAATTCTCGGTGTGTGCTCATCAATATAGATATGAGATCCAGTCATCAACCACCGATTATTTTGCTTAACAGATTCGATCTTATGGAGCAAGGGTGTTCTTAATTTTGGTAGTGCTCTATTGATTCTCTTTGTTTTCTGAATTTGGCTTTATTTTGCAGTTTGTAGGCTTTAAATTTACTTTCCTAGAAAGTTTATGCACTTCTCATGTATCCTACTGAGTAATGAATATAATTTTCTTTAGAAAAAGAAAAAAAAACTCAAAGTTGGAGGACAAACGTCAGATGAATGAATAAACCGATGGAATAAGGAAATTGAATTGACCATTCACCTTTCGAAAACGGACATGGTGGATCCCACATGGTCAATTGAGGTAAAGTTTTGGCTATTTTATCGGATTGCACGACGATTAGAACAATTTTAGACTCAACAAAAAATGAAAGCATGAAGAGGATAGGGGCAAACTCTAAGTTCATAATTGCCCAATTAACCCTTTTTAAGTGAGAGTTAGAACCATGTAATGCTTTAATCATCGTTAATGATTGGGAAAAAATTATCAAAAAAGTATTAAACACATTGCAATTATGCTAATTTAATCCTAAATTTTTTACATTTATATCAATTTAGTTATTTTGATCAATTTTAACTATAAATCGCTGACGTGATATCACCTGGCACTGATATGGTGCCACTCGATTCTGACAAGACTAATTTTAAATAATATTTTATTATTTAAATTATTTTTTATTTTTTATCCTCTTTTTCTTCCTCCTCTAGCTGCTAGAGCTTGCCCCTGCCCTTGATGAGGTTGGCCTCACCATCGACGGTTGAGGGCAAGCTTCCAGAGGAGGAAGAAGAAGAGGAGAAAAAATGTAGATAAAAAATTAAAAAATATTATTAAAAATTGGCCACATTAATATTGGCTGCGCCATGTAAGCATTTTCCAGTCAAAATTGACCGGAGTGATTGAATTAGCACAAATATAAAAAGTTTAAGACTGAATTAATACGAATATAAAAGGTTTAAGACTTTTTTGATAATGTTTTGTGTAGTTCAGATATTAGCATGCTCCTTCCAAATCGACCTTTTGCTCTCAGAATCAGATTCAAAACATAACATGTAAACAAAAAGCATTGTCGTAAGTCGTTGATTCCCGACATCATTATCTGCTAATTTAAAATGTTTTACACTTCTTCAACATAATTTCTCCTAATTCGTAACCGGCCACGGTCTATGATTGTCATCATTTAAATCAAACATGAAGAAAATACACTGCAAATGAGCAAGATCACGGATAAAAAAGAGTTAAGGAAAACAAACTAGCAGAAGTCCAAAGAAAATCAAACAAAAGGGCTAATAACAAAAACAAACCCCAAACCGATACAACCGTGTTACATTTACCACAAACTAATTTGTGTCATGTTTACCCCCAAACTAATTTGGCACAAAAAAATCTCAAATTGGTACACTCATGCCACATCCACCTCAAACTAAGATACTTGTTCCACATTTAACCCAAATTACCGTAAATCCGGAACTTTTTTTTTGGGAATGTGGTGTGGATGTACCCGTTGTGGAGTTTTGTAACACAAAAATTAGTTTGGGGGTAAATATGGCGCAGATAGACTAATTTGAGGTTTTTGGTGATATTAATTTGTGTCTTTTCGCAAGTAAAATGGGTTCGTCTAAGCTACAGTGTCGTTGCGTACCTCACAAATACTGGCTCTCGTATTTAGATGAAAAGTTGGACATCCGATCCACTAGAAAATGGACGTTCGACAAACTCCAAGTGAAGTTTAGAGCTCAAAGTCAATGACATCTTTACATATTTATGTTTCTGATTATGACAATCAGTCGCAAAACTTTGCCAGTATCACATTTCAAAATGAAGAAAGTCTATGATCTTAAATCCTTGGCCACGGTGAAACGCCGTGCTAACTTGTGCTGTCAATTAGAGTCAAAATAAGAATAATTATTTTTTATTTAGTCTCTTTCTATGTTTATCTCCTGGTTAGTATGTCAATTAGGTTGGCTCTCTTTTTGTAGATATATATATATATATATATATATATATACATATCTATATATATATATCCTTGTAAAGATATATGAAAAGATAAGAAAAAATTGTTCCTTTCATAATTCTTCGTTTGTTGACACGTCGTACATTTTGAAATCATCATACTTGAAAAAGAATCTCAAAACTTGCGACATTTTATTCCAAGTGTTGCCATAAATCTTGAGGAAGCGTCGTAATTGAAGCAAAATTCAAAGTTAGAAAGTAGTGTTCTTATTTATGATGAATCATCTTAACCCTTTGTAAAGCCGCCATAATTGAAAAGAATTCAAGCTTACGTCCTTTAATCTTGATTATGGCGAATCGCATAATTCTAATTTGGTCCTCGTGATTGACCCCAAACCCATCTTCCCAATGCCCCCTTATTCTGCAATCAAATAGACAATTACCAGGTGGCTAACTTTCATCTGGGAGGAATGAGGATTGAACTCTTTGGTCGAATCATACGTTCTTTATTGAATAGTTGGAGAATCAACGAATGAGTTGTGGTTAGGGATGAAATGCCACTCGAACTCCGAATTAGTTAGTTCTCCCCAGAATGTTGATTGGACATCTAAGAGCGAAGCACCGTTTCGGTGCAGGTTACGAGAGCGGTACCAAATCGAGGCAAACTCTAAATATTAGATATTACCTCCAAATAATAGAGGTCAAGGTCGGCTCGTGAGACGATAGGGTATAAGCATCATCGTCGAGAGGGAAACAATCCGGATCACCAGCTAAGGCTCTTAAATGACCGCTCAGCGATAAAGAAGATAGGGTTGCATAGGCAAATTTCACTATCCAAGTTTATCCTATTCATTGCGTTTCATCTTATGTGAATCGTCGTTTCATAAAATCGAGAAAAATGATCTAATGGGTCCTTAGCCTATTGTAATCCAATCCAAAACTATTTTTTCCTATTCGGTTTTAAATCTTCGCGTGAAATTCCAATATAGTCATTCCGTTGATCTTTACAGTATAATTGCTAACGTCGCGATCCAGTCATCGCCGATCATCCTATGTGTCACATCGATAAGTCAGCATTTTTCAATGGAAATTGCTCAGGGATTGTATTGAAATTCACGTAAAGATTTTATAACTGAATCGAAATTTCGAACAGTTCAGAACTGAATTGTCGTCGGGTAATGAGTTGTGAACTGATCGAACAATTTCTCCCGTAAAATCCATCCGCGGACGCACAAGTCAAATTGAATGTGAAGTCTATGAGTGGGCAACCCATTAAAGAGACATGGGAACAAGGAGACGAAGTTCCCTTTACGTGAACCGCCGCCGTCCTCACGAAGCTTTGCTATAGCTTAGGGCGTGGCTTCCTTTAGAAGCTGGAGCAAGTCTCCCACGGCCAACGCTCCTGTCCACATGCGGTAAGTCGGCGGACCCGCTACGACCGGCCTCATTTCTGGCTCTCTGCAACTGCTTACTTGGAGCCAACGAGCTCGTTCATGTCTTGCAGTTCTTTGTCTCGGTCGGGTGAAATTTTGTTACAGTGACTCCAAACTTTCACTATAACACACAGCGCCGCCTCTCTCCGACCACCAATGGCCGGTATTGCGGCCCAATCTGCACCACGGCTGTCTCCACCGACCACTGTGCCCTTGGAATATCTCTCTCCCTCTCTCCGGGGTGGTTGGCACGGCGGAGCTGAGCTCCATCCACAGTGTCCTCGGGCTCGACCCAAGAGTCATCTAAAATATTTCGTACTCAGCTTAATGAAATTGCTCGGCTTATAGATCAAAATAAAGCTGAACCAACCATTACTTTATATAGGGTTGTATTGGTGAACGTTTTACGGTGGGTGGTGTGTTTATTTGAATGAAAGTATTTTTTGGAAATTATTTTTTCGAATTTTCGTCCGTTTGATTCACCAAGAATAATTTAGTTGATGAAAAACACTTTCCGGTTAACAAAAAATTCATGCACAAAATTAAGAAAACGAATTCATAAATATAAAGAGATGAAAATACCAATTTTTTAATTTCTAATTCTTTAATATCTAATGCTGATATTTTATTTTATATTTTTTCTTTATTCTTTTGTTTCTTTCTTTTTTTTGTTTTTTCTTCTACCTCCACCGGTCTTCGGACCTCGGTGATGGTTAGTGAGCCTCAAGCTCACCCGTGGCCACGATGGCCAGTTGCAGTGGAGAATGTCGCGATGGAGGAAGGAAGAAGGAAGCAAGAAAGAAAGAAAAATAAAAAAAATTCAGAAATTTAATTTTTTTTCCCTCAAATACAATCATGCAATTGAAATTATTTTTCAAATAAGATCCAAACATTATCTAATATGAATCGTCTTGAAAAAGATTATCAAATGAGTCATAAACCTATTATAATTCAGCCCAAAATTAATTTTTTCTATTCAGTTTTAAATCTTCGCATGAAATTTTGATGTAGCCCTTTGGTGGAACAAACATAACTGCCTTGGTTTCTCTTTTGGTCGAAAAGATAACTTTCTTCTTTTGTCTGCCTTTTCCACGAATATGTCCTAAAGGCTCGTCCCAGTCAACAAGAAGGAAAACAAGAGGGCCCATATTAATATAAAAACAAAAAAAGGACAAAAAGAGAAAAAAAAAATTCAATTTTAAGAAAATTAAAAAAATCATTCATGTCAGCATCGGTCATGAAGAATGACCGATGTGCACGGTAACGATTTTTAATCAAAATTGATCAGATAAACTACATTGACAATTGTAAAAAGATTTAAGGTTAAATTAACATAATTAAAATATTTATAATTAAATTGGCCAATTATCACCATTGAAGTGTATCATATTAAGAGTTTTGATGATCTTGAATAATAATCTGTTATAACCCTCCAATCACCACGTACAATTTTATATTCCATTTATAAAATCGCCATTGAAGTCAAAGTTTCTTCAACCATCTATCATGGGGTGGGTTTGAGCGAGTTTCACCCTCCCCTCCTTTTCCCTTATAGATGATTTTGATCTAGACCTAAGTAAGTCCTTAAACTATTTTGCTTGAATTTTGACATGTAAAATTTGAGGGTATTTTCTAGGATGAAAAGAAGAAAAATATTTTCTTTCAACCTAGGGATAGTGATGGAGAAGGTAAACTTCAGGTCATTTTCGGATGGCTATTACCAGGTAGGCTCGTATGATAGCGACCTACGCTTAGAGTGAATCATCGAAGTTTTAACTCTTGCGTTGCCGGTCCGTGTTTCACACAGTACTTATTAACCAGCTTGTTGACCTTCGATTAGTAAGCACCGTATAAAAATTACCATGTACAATTTTTATATTCCATTTATAAAATCGCCATTGAACTCAAAGTTTCTTCAATCATTTATCATGGGGTGGGTTTGAGCTAGTTTCACCCTCCCCTCCCCTTCCCCTATATGATGATTTTGGTTGTATTCCTTCATTTATTCTTTTCTTATTTCTTCATCTCTTTCCATATAGATTTGGAAGCCCTCTTCTTGCAATGTAGTTCTAGATACGAGAGTTTAAGCTCTTTTGATCTAATTCTAGATCTAAATGCTATTCTCTCTCCATCTAATTTTGGGAGTTCAATAAATATTTTTTAGGGGACCCGTTGCCCTAGTGCTTTGTTTGTGTACAAGTCCTTCGCCTCCAGATTCAATGATTATCGCAGTATCTCTAGACTTATTGAACCACAAAGATGTGCTCTCCCAAATGCTAGATATGCGTTCATTTAACCTATTTTAGTTGTTCCGTATTGTGATGGTGTAAAGGAAGTCAAATTTAGGTGTGCACCATCAATTAGCAACACTGTAGTTGTTGAATAAGGAATTCTCGTTGCGTGCTCATCAATAAGGATATGAGATCCAATTATTGCCTACCAATTATTTTGCTTAACAAACGAGCGTGTTCTTGATTCTGGTGATGCTTTGTTGTTGAGTAATGAATGTAATTTTCTTTAGAGAAAGAAAGAAAGAACTCGAAGTTAGAGGACAAACCTCGGATGGATGAATAAGTCGATGAAATAAGGAAATTGAATTGACCATTCACCCTTCGAGAATGGACATGGTGGATCCCACATGATCAATTGAGGAAAGGTTTTGCTATTTTGTCCGATTGCGCGACGATTTGGTGCCAATTTGAACAATTTTAGACTCAATGAAAAATGAAAGCGTGAGGAGGATAGGGACAAACTCCAAGTTCATAATTGCATAATTAATCCTTTTTAAATGGGAGTTAGAAACCATGTAATGTAACTTCCTCTTTTGATCATCATTAATGATTGAAAAAAATTACTAGAAAAGTCTTGAACCTCTTATAATTGCATCGATTCAATCTTAAATTTTTTGCATTTATATTAATTCAGGCATTTCGATCAATTTTGACGGTAATTATTGATGTAGCACGGCCAGCGTTGACATGGCGTCACCTGGCGCTGCCGCCACTCGGCTATAACATGACTAATTTTAAATAATATTTTTATTTTTTTATTTGTTACTCTCTTTTTTTCTCTTCTTCTTCTTCTTCCTCCTTTGCCCGCTAAAGTTCACCCTCGCATTTGATGAGGCTAGACTCCCCGTTGGCGGGCTAGGGCGAGCTTCATCGGCCCAGTGGTTGGCTGGAGGAGGAAGAAGAAAAGGAAAAAAAGGGCAAGTCGAAAATAAAAATAAAAATAAAAAAATATTATTAAAAATTGGTCACGTTAGCGCCGGTCACACCATACAAGCATTTTTCGACCAAAATTGATCAGAATAATTGAATTAGCATAAATATAAAATGCTTATGACTTTTTTTATAATGTTTTCTATAGTTGAAATATTAGCATGCTCTTTCCAAATTGACCTTTCGCTCTCATAATCGGATTCGACACATAACACGTAAAAAAAAAAAAAGCATTGTCCTAAGTCGTTGATTCCTGACATCATTATCTGCTAATCTAAAGTGTTTTATACTTTTTCAACGTAATTTCTCCTCATTTGTAACCAGCCATGGTCTATGGCTGTCATCATTTAAATCAAACATGAAGGAAATATACTATAAATGAGCAAGATCAGGGATCAAAAAGAATTAAGGAAAACAAACAGCAGAAGTCCAAAGAAAATTAAACAAAACGGCTAATAACACAAACAAACCCCAAACCGGTGCGTCTGTGCTACATTTACCACAAACAAATTTGTGACATCTTTACCCTCACATTAATTTGGCACAAATAATCTCAAATTGGTACACTTACGCCACATTCATCTCAAACTAATATATTCGTGCCATATTTAATCCAAATTACGGTAAATCTGGAACTTTTTTTGGGAATGTGGTATGAATGTACCGGTTGGGGAGTTTTGTAACACAAAAATTATTTTATAGTAAATCTGGCGTGATACACCAATTTGAGGTTTTGGTGATATTAATTTGTGTCTTTTCGCTAGTAAAATGGGTTCATCTACGGGAGTTCTAAGCTACAGCATTGTACCGTACCTCACAAATATTGGCCATTATATTGAGATGAAAATATCCTGGCCGTTGGATTTGAGTCAGTTGACAAAAAGTTGGAATATGTTCGACAAACTCCAAGTGAAGTTTAGAGCTAAAATTTAATGACATTTTACATATTTATGGTTCTGATTACAACAATCAGTTGCAAAACTTTTTCAGTATCACATTTTAGAATAATGAAAATCTATGATCTTAAATCCTTGGTTACGGTGGAATGTCATGTTAACGTGAGCTGTCGATTAGATTCAAAATAGGAAGAGCTATTCCTGTTTTAGTCTCTTTTTATGTTTGTTTCCTGATTAGTAGATTAATTAGATTGACTCTTTTTTCGATATATATATAATATATATATATATATATATATAACCTTGTAAACACACGCGAAAAGATAAGAAAAAATTATTCCTTCTGGAATTCTTTATTTGTCAACACGTGGCACATTTTGAAATTATCATTATTGACACCTAAATTTTTGACTTTTTAAAATTCATTCACTTAAGTACATAAAAAAATGAGAATTTGTTCTCACCAAAAATTAATTTTTTTCATGCATTGCATATTTAATTTTTTGTCGGTCATGCATTTTATTATGGCTAACGATGGAGGATTTGAGCTTAAATTCACAAATGATTGGATTGAGCGTGAGGGAGGTGTGCCAAAAGGCTTATGAAGTTTTGAACTTAAAAGAAATTTTTCCACATGGACTGAATTGCAAATATATAAAACTTCAAGGACTGAATTGCAAATACATAAAATTTTAGGGATAGTGGAGAAATTAGAAAGGAAGATGGAGAATGGGAGATATAGAAGGGAAGATGGAGAAATTAGAAAGGAAGATGGAGAAGGGGAGATATAGAAGGGAAGATGGAGAAATTAGAAGAGAAGATGGAGAATGAAAGATGGTAGAATTAGAAGGGAAGATGAAGAATTAGAATGAGAGATGGAAAGATTAGAATGGAAGATGGTGAATTAGAAGGGAAGATGGAGATAAAGAATGAAGGATGGTGGAATTAAAAGGGAAGATAAAGATAAAGAAGGGAAGATGGTGGAATTAGAAGGGAAGATGAAGTTAGTGGAAAAATTAGAATGATAGATGAAGATAGAGAAAGGAAGATGGGAGAGTAGGCTATAAAAGGAGGAAGAATGAGAGCCTTGAAGGGGGGACTTTTGGAGAGATTAGAGAGAAATTAGGAAGACTTTGGAGATTGAAAAAAAATTTGGAGAGATTTCAAGAAAAAAAATTTTGAGAGAGAAAAATTCGCCGCCGTGGAACAAGCCTTGGCGACGCGACGGATTCATCTCCAACGAGGTCTAGGCGCATTAGCATGTGCAATTATCTGGTAATTCAATTTTTCGTGTTTAGATGACGAAATCTCGAAAACAAATATACTGAACATTCATAGATGACTTCGAGATTTTCGATTTGATATATTATGGCGTGAAAATGGACGTCGTTTGCTATGTCAAAAGGGTCCCAAAATGGAGAGCAGAAATTTGGAAATATGGTGATCAGAACCTCAGATGGAATTTTTCTGATCTGACCTTTCATGCTAAATGATTTTCCATGGGTTATTCTAGACTTCGTTTCATAAAGACCTCTTCATGATATTTGTTCATAAGATCTTAATGCATAACATATAAAAAAATACAAAAATATTCATGCACGTTTCATATTTTTAATGCATTTAATGAAATCATGCAATTCTGTTGGCGTCCTTGAGTCCGAGTGTTTTTTTGTACGTGGTCATATTGATTCGTAGTTATCTCATGTTTAGAGTCTTCTTTTGAAACTTCACAAAAAATGAAAGTTATTCATTGGGGTCTTGTTTAGTAGACTGGAAAGTTTGGTGCATTAATTTTGAGATTTAAGTGTCCATTTGAGCTTAATCCTGAAGTATGTCTGTTCTATGAAATTTGTTTGTTTGCTGCTGAGCTCTCATAAAAGATCATTTTCTACACGAAAATGAGTGTCTCTTCAGTAAGAATGTAAAACATGAAAGTTGTCAACGACACATTTTCCCATCCACATAAAAAATCTCAGAATTTTTGCATACATTTCATTATTTCTTTTGTATTTTATGGTTACTGCTTTCTCCCTAAGAATGTTCATGGACAGTATGATTTAATTCGTATTTTTTGTGTTAATGCATTGGAAAATGTAAAAAATGGTCTCAATGAAGTTTAATCAGCACGTGTTAAAATTTCTTTGAGTTTTTGAATTGTCTTAACTCATTGGTGATTGTGCATGTTCGATTGGATAAGTTTATTATTTTCATTTGGCTTTCGGCTCGATGCTTTGAAGACTGGAGGATGACCGATGTCCATTCCGGTCCGTTTTGTTGTACTCCCAACCCACGAGGCTTGGCGACCGGTATTTGACCGATGTCCATTCCGGTCCATTTTTGTTGTTGTCGCGACCCTCTGAAAATATTTTTATTATTTCTAGGGGTTAACGGATTATTAGGTTAATTAGATTTGACTAACCTAATGCGGACCCTCCTAAGCCCTACCGAATCGTAACTTTGGTTTTTGTTTAAATGATTTTGAAATTTGGAGTCGCCACTAATCGTTCTTGGTAGGTCGATTAGAAACCTAAATAAATTAGCGGGAGAACTAATTTATTCCTGCGAACTAGAGATTATGAGCTCGGGGACTTGGTTACACTAGTTAATTAAAACTAATGCCCTTTCGGTACCTTAATTTCATGGATATCCTAATCCGGCAACTCAGGCTTGGTTTATTCCTAAAGCTCTAGTAAGGTATTCTCTTTTGTGTTTTCACTTTTTAAATAGGATGCATGGATGGTATATATTTTTATTTGTTATATTTTTTTAAGCGTTAAAGATTCCCTGAAGCCGAAAGAGGGAGTGTGTTAACGACTTCTGTGCAGTATTACGACCTACTCATCTTTTGGGTCTGATGATTCAAAAATTAAATTATAGGAAGTACATGACAGTGAATAAACACCTCCAATGGGAGGCCTAGCATTGGCTTGGCTCTTCCCTTTGGGATTTAAGGTACAGGTATTTAAGTTGCAAGTATTTAAACTACTGTAAGTAAAAACCTCCAATGGGAGGCTAAGCATTGGCTTGGCTCTTCCCTTTGGGATTTAAGGTACATGTATTTAAGTTGCAGGTATTTAACTACTGTAAGTAAAAACCTCCAATGGGAGGCTAAGCATTGGCTTGGCTCTTCCCTTTGGGATTTAAGGTACATGTATTTAAGTTGCAGGTATTTAACTACTGTAAGTAAAAACCTCCAATGGGAGGCTAAGCATTGGCTTGGCTCTTCCCTTTGGGATTTAAGGTGCAGGTATTTAACTACTGTAAGTAAAAACCTCCAATGGGAGGCTAAGCATTGGCTTGGCTCTTCCCTTTGGGATTTAAGGTGCAGGTATTTAAGTTGCAGGTATTTAACTACTATAAGTAAAAACCTCCAATGGGAGGCTAAGCATTGGCTTGGCTCTTCCCTTTGGGATTTATGGTGCAGGTATTTAAATTGCGGATGGACTTTGTCCTCTCCATTTTGGGGTATGAATTTTTTAAAATGAAATACAACGAATTGATTCAACAATTTGAAATTTGTGCGCGCTTGAGAACTCCTCCAAGCCGATTTTGTGCTTCCATAGGATTGACCATTGATATAGAGCTGCGGCTTCCTGACATAAAATAGAGTGAAGTGTTAATCTGCACCTAAAACCAGAAGAGTAGAAAGAGTACTTATCTCCCATTTTTTTGGGAGGGATTTCTATAATTGATTTTCGCTCTCTATGTTCCCAATAGAGAGAGTTTCTTTTGAATTAAGAGGGACTTTTAGTCACAGATCAGTTGAGAAATCGGTGGACAGCTTAGGAGCTTGTTTGGGCCAATTTTTGCATCTCGACGAGATTTTTGCTGTTGACGTAGAGATATCCTTCTCCTGACATAAAATATGGAAGAAAAGGGAGATGGAGAAAGTGTATACAATTTGTGCTAATTTGCGAGTAAAATCATAAATAAATGAATAAATAAAAACACTTAGCTCGAATTTGCTTGCTCGTTGACGAGGATGAACTCTTGATTTATATTGATCGATGAAAGAATTTGTGATGATAACCCCTAGCTTTAAACTCCTATTATCTTCAAAATTCTCTCTCTTTTGGTATTTTCTTTTTCTCGAATTTTTCTTCAATCTCCCAAAACTCTCTCAAACATCCAAAATTTCCTCTCCAAAAAATTCTCCCAAACACTTCAAATTTTCTCTCTCAAGAATCCTCTCTCAAGCTCACTTCTTCCTCCTTTTATAACCTACTCATCTATCTCTCATTCTAATTTTTCCACTAACTCTATCTCCCATTCTAATTTCTCCACTAACTCTTCTTCATTTTCATCTTCCATTCTCCATCTCTATCTCACATTCTAATCTCTCCACTAACTCTTCTTCATCTTCATCTTCCCTTCTCCATATTTATCTCCCATTCTAATTTCTCCACTTACTCTTCTTAATCTCTATCTTCCCTTCTCTATTCTTATCTTCCATTCTAATTTCTCTACTAACTTTTCTTCATCTCCATCTTCCCTTCTCTATTCTTATCTTATTTTCTCCATCCATTCTTCTCCAACTTCTCTTCTTCATCTCCTCTTCTTCATCTTCCCTTCTCTATTCTAATTTATCCACTAACTCTTCTTTTTATTATTTGTAAAATAATCCTTCAAGAGTTAGGTATTTGCACTCTAGTCCTTGAATTTTAAGTATTTACAATTTAGTCCCTGAAAAAATATTTCTTTAAGTCCAAATCTCCTTACAATTTATGACATACCTTCCCTATACTTAGTCAAAATTCACCACATGTCAAATTTAAGCTCATTTCTTGCCACTGAAAATAATGCAGAATTTAATTAAAGCCCTTTTGCACAATTGAGTCATTCTGAGTATAATTTTGGCCAATATAAAAATTTGAAATATTAGAGAATAATGTCACAACTCCTAAAAGTGAAAAAATGAAAATAAATTGACTCAAATTGAATTTTTTAGATCCGGTTCGAGATTAGGCTCATGAAGGAATACACGACCCCGAATTGGATTTTTTAAATTTGTGATAACCAACATGAAAAGGGATTTAAAATAAAAATATTGACTATTTTTATATATTTTTGTAGCCTCAAATGCTATTATTTATTAAATATTCTCATAATTTCTAAAATATATAAACAATATATATAAATACAAAAAATTATTTTTTTGTTCGAAAATATTTGCCTAAGCTTGGCCAAGGCTCCAAACTTGATTTTTTAATTTTCTCATTTTTCTTAATTTTTTGTTTTTATGAATTTTCGAAAATAAAAATACCGAAAAATATCGAAAATATGAAAAATCATTTTTTGGTCAAAATTGGTTCCCTAGGCTTGGCTAAGGTCCCCAAAGTTGATTTTTCAATTTTATGAATTTTTATGGATTTTTTATTACTTTAGCAATAGAAAAAATGATTAAAAATCAGGTGTCAACAGTTGTATTCCCGATCATGTCTCGGGTTTTATTTAATTGGTCTGTAATTATTCACCCGACGAGTTGCGGGTTTTATTTTCACTGTTCTTAGGGTAGTTTTACTTTACCTGCTCTCTCTTCACATTTTCGTTTGCTTTAGGTGATTTTGCATTCTTTATATTACATCGAAAAAATCTAAAAAAATCATAAAAAGAAAACGCAAAAAAAAATTGCACCTTTGAACCTCAAGTGAAAATTTATCAAAATTGCCAAGTTGAACATTTTCATGAAATTGGCACCGAAAGGGCGTTAATTGAAAAATTAGCGTAATCAAGTCCCCGAACTCATTAATCTCTGATTCGTAGGAATAAAGTATTTCTCCCGATGTTTTATTTAGGTGTCTAATCAACCTACCCAAAATGATTAGTGGCGACTCAAAGATAAATCATTCTTTTGATGAAATTGAACCTAAGTCACGATTTGGTAGAACTCGGGAGAGTTCGAGCTATGCTAGTTAATTCAATTTAATTAATATGGTAATCCATCAACTTTAAAAATTGGGAAACCGATTTTTAGGTCGCGACAATCATGCTTGAAAAAGAATCTAAACACTTGCGACATTTTATTCTAGGTGATGATATTTCGCCATAAATCCTGAGGAAGCATCGTAATTGAAACAAAATACAAAGTTAGAAAGTCATGTTCTTGTTTATGATGAACAGTCGTAACACCTTTGTAAGGCCGCCGTAATTGAAAACAATTCAAGCTTACGTCCTTTAATCTTGATTAAGGGGAATCTCGTAATTCTAATTAAATCCTCGCGATCGACTCCAAACCCATCTCTCTACCGTGATCCCTTCGCGCACTTATGGACTCAAATTCTTTCACTCCCAAGCTCCAGATATAAAATTCTCGAACCGAATCAACTTTCAACAAAAAATGGTCTTGCACTGAAGTTTAATTATAACCAACACACGTTAACTTTTTTTTTTTTTATCGAAACATACGTTATTTATTGAACAGTTGAAGAATCAGCGGATGAATTGTGATTAGGGTTAAAATCCCACTCGAACTCACAGCTAGTTGATTTTCCATGAAATGTGTTCAGGTTCTAGGGATAAAGCACTGTTTCGATGTGGGCTGCGAGAGCGATATTAAATCGAGACAACCTTTGAATACTAGATATGACCTCCAAATAATTGGGGACAAGGTCGGCTAGTGAGACGATGGGATATAAGCTTCATTTTTTAGAGGAAAACAACTCGGATCAACAATTAAAGCCCCTAAATGACCGCTTAGTAATAAAAGAGTTAGGGGTACATAGACAAATCTCACTATTCAAGCTTATCCTATCTGATACGAATAGTTGTTTCATAGAATCGAGAAAGATGATCTAATGAGTCCTTATCCTATTGTAATCCAGCCCAAAATTAATTTTTCCTATTCAGTTTTAAATTTTCGCATGAAATTTTAATGTAACCCTTCCGGCCGATCTTTATCGTATAATCGCTAATGTCGCGGTTCAATCATTGCCCGACCGTTCTAAGTGGGGCGCTACCACGTCGGCATTTTTCGACGGAAATTGGCCGGTGATTGTATTAGAATTCACATAAAGATTCATAACTGAATCAAAAATTCAAATAATTTAGAACTGAATTGTCGTCCGAGTAACGAGTTGTGAACTGATCGAACAATTTCTCCGGAAAATCCATCCGCGGACGCACAAGTCAAATTGAATATGAAGTCTATGAGTGGGCAACCCCTCAAAAGAAACATGGGAACGAGGAGACGAAGTTCCCTTACGTGAACCGTCGCCGTCCTCACGACGCTTTCTATAGCTTAGCGCTTAAGACATCTCTCTCTCTCTCTCTCTCTTTTTGGACGCGTGGCTTCCTTTAGAAGCTCGAGCGAGTCTCCCACGACCGACGCTCCTGTCCACACGCGGTAAGTCGGCGGATCCGCTACAACCGGCCTCATATCTCGCTCTCTGCAACTGCTTACTTGGACCCAACATCCATGCCTCGCAGTTCTGTCTCCGGTCGGGTGAAATTTTCTTACAGTGACTCCAAAACTTAAGTAAGCGCCGCCTGTCTCCGACCACCGATGGCTGGCACTGCGACTCAATCTGCACCACGGCATCTCCACCGAGCACCGTGCCCTCGGAATATATCTCTCTCCCTCTCTCCGGGGTTGTTGGCACGACAGGGCCGAGCTCTGCCGACGGCGTCCTCGAGCTCCACCCAAGAGTCATCTCAAATGTTTCACACCCACCTTAATGAAATTGCTCGGCTTATAGATCAAAATAAAGCCGAACCAACCATATGCTGGTTGTTCCAAGTGACGCTCGGAGTTGTATTCATTGTCGTTGGTTCGTAGGTCTCTACTTAGCTTCCAGGCTACTCTCGATTGAGACTCTGCATCCACATGCTCCCTTACTTTGTATACGGTTATATTGGTGAACGGGTTTTACGGTGGGTGGCGCGTTTGTTTGAACGAAACTATTTTTTGAGAATTATTTTTTCAAACTTTCGTTCGTTTGGTTTGCCGAGAATGATTTAGTTGACGAAAAATACTTCTTAGTTAACTAAAAATTCATGCACAGAATTAAAAAAAAAAACGCATTAATAAATTTAAGGATGTGAAAACACCTTCCGAAATCCCTACTATCGAATTTTGTAATTTCTAATTATTTAATATATAATGTTGATATTTTAATTATATTATTTTTTTCTTTCTTTTTCTTTTTTCTTCTACCTTCGCCAGCTGATTGCTGTGGAGGACCTTGCGATGGAGGAAGGAAGAAGGAAGCCAGAAAAGGAAAAAAAGAAAAAAATAAGTTACCTAAAAGTTTAATTTTTTCTTGCCTCAAATAAAATCATGCAATTGAAATTATTTTTCAAATAAGACATAAACACTTTTTTTGTAAGGAGATATAAACATTATGTTTGAACGGGTGACGGTGATTTAAACGGAGGGTCATGACGGTGAGATGCTGTACTAGCCCTCTCGAAGGATTAGTCGATATGCGCGATCCGTACGAACGCTGGCTCGGACACCTTCGATATAAAAAAAAATACATTATGTTTCACGTTATCTAATAAATCCTAAATCTATTGTAATCCAATTTAAAAATTAATTTTTTTATTTAATTTTAAATTTTTACGCGAAATTTTAATGTGTTCCTTCCCAGGAACAAACGTAACTGCCTTGGTTTTTTCTCTTGGTCGAAAAGATAACTTTCTCCCTTTATCTGCCTTTTCCACGAATGTCCTAAAAGCTCGTCCCGGTCAACAAGAAGGAAAAACTTTAAAAAAAAAAAAAAACAAGAAGGAAAAGCGAGAGGGCCCACCTTCATATAAAAACAAAAGAAGCCTGATCAACGGACGGGATTTAAGTCGGCCTTACGCTCCCATGTACGAAATCTTTACCAAACTTGACGTCCAAGCAAAAAGCGATTCTCCTTCTTTTTAAATATGACCCTCTCTCTTCCACACACATTCCTGTTCATGGAAAGCGCGCTCTCTCTCTCTAGAAGAACTCACTTCTCTAAATTGTTGAGTTCAGTAAGATCAAAACCCTAAATTTTTTTTCGTTTTGGATACGCAGTAATTTGCAGAGGTGCTGCTTAAACTTGAGTTCGGGGGATCTTGAGAAGATAGAATTAAATCTTGGTGTGGGATGTGCAAGAGAGCCGAAGAAAGAACAGACAAGAAATGACGTGGCAAACGGAAGATCCAAGAGCCATAATCCCACCAACTTATAACCCTAGAGATGATGATGATGATGATGATGATGATGATGATGATGACAAGAGTCTTCTTCCCACCACGACGTGCCCTGCATGTGGCCACAGCTTCCCATTATTCGATCAGGTATTTATCACTTTAATCTTGTTTTGTTTTTTAATTGAAGGATGTCAAGGATTAGTAGGTGTAATTATGCTATTATGTAGAGAGGGATTGTTCATGATTTGGTTGGACTACCAGCGGGAGTGAAGTTTGATCCGACTGATCAAGAAATCTTGGAGCATTTGGAGGCGAAGATCATGGGGGATGTGAGGAAGATTCATTTTCTCATTGATCAGTTCATTCCCACGTTGGAAGGAGATGAAGGAATTTGTTATACACACCCAGAGAGACTTCCAGGTAATTCTGAAATAACTCTGCCCTTTTAATGATTTCATGATAGTTAATGTGTCACCCTATATGTTTAACAATCTTTTTTTGAAAACATGAAAATTTACCCTTTATGGAAAGAATTTTTTTTGCCTTTTGGTTTCTCCTTTTTGTTTTTGTATTTTTTGGGGTTTTTGGATATTTGGGCTGTATAATGGCAGTAATTCCTCTGCCTAAGCTTTAATTTAGAGGAAAGGATGCATATCTGCTTATGCAGGAGCTTTATGTAAGAGTTGAAGTCCCAAAGAGAGAATTGAGAATTTGGAATGCTCCCGATCTCTCAAAAGAGAGTGATATCCACTTAATATAATAACAGAACATTTTTCTTTTAATAAAAAAATTATTTTACTTTGTCTCTTCTATTTTGTTCAAGCCAAATTCGAGCGGTGTCCCCTCCTTGAACCAGAAAAATCTCTTGCTGCACCCCTGAAGGAGTTTTAAGATTGGCAACTTACCTATTTGGTGACTTTGGCACTGGACCTATGCTTTCTCATATGAATCTCGTCTCTAGGACCACTTTTCATAGGTCAATGAAATCTGCTTTATGCCCAAAACCCTGATTCAAATACAACCCAGAATATTTTTCATATGCAAGTTGAAGAAGTTTTCTCAGTTATTAAGCTAGATATCTTTGGACATAAATGCAAATGCCCATGATATCAACCCATAGTCATGGCACGCGTAAAGGAAATCGTGCCTTTAATACCATTTGATTCAAGAAAGTATAATCTTCTTCAGTATACCAACGTCTTAGATAATCAAATACTTGAATCATCTACGAAACGTATGCAACTTCAGGTTTCGGATTTGGCGGTTTAGGATCTTGTTTGCGTAGTTCCCAGATATACTGGAAAATATTTCCCTGTCGGGTGTGCGTATGATGTTCGAGCTTGTAAAGTGGACATATTTGGTCGGCGAATCGTATACTAATGAAGTAGTAGTTGCCCTTTCAAGATATTGTTGCATATGTTGTAGTCTGTCATTGATTGGAACATCAATGTGTCTCCTCTCTTCTAGTTGGAATTGTTATCCTCTCTTCATGATAGCTGCCCCTGGTTTTCCTGTGCCATCAGATTTTAGGTAGACCTTTCGCAAAACAAAAGTCTTTATAATGATGTGGGCGTGCGATCAAGATTGCCATGCATGCTGCTCCATCCTAAGTCATCTATCTTGTTAGAGAGTCTTATCCCTCTAACAAATTAGTTTAGAATAAAACATCAAATTGATCATCTCCGAGTCGATCATACGGAAGTCTTGTAGATGAAGATATTGAACTTCTGGCTTTGTGAGAATAGGAGTGACTTTTAATCTTTGATATTCTTTTCAAACTGTGTATGAGTATGAATGTTTGTATGCTTTCATGGCAGATAATGAGAACATACACAATGGGACGATTCCGTTAATCTAAATATTTGAAACAACTAACTCAAATGAATACGCCCTTGAAACCCTACTTAATTCAGAAATGAAGCATAATCGAAATATTTGAAACAAAACAACAAGCAAATAAAGAATGGGCAAAAGTTGTGTTGAAAACAAGTCTAAAATAGATCGCCATCAAGAAACACAGGCGAGTGATTTATTTTGAGACCAGGGATCCGTTTGTTTAATGGAAAATGAACGATTTGAAAATTATTTTTTTGAAAAAAAAAACTACCGCTTGGATCTTTTAAAAAAATGAATAATTGAAAAATATTTTCATCTTATATGAAATAATGAAAACATTTTACCTTTACTAATTATTTCGTTTTCACAAAACAAACGGAGCTTGAAAAAGGTCTCGAACAGGTTACCCAACTTAGAAATGCATCGAGTAGGACTTTGAAGTAGCTTTTCGAATTGATATCACAGGTCTCATAACTCCCCATAGGTCTAAAGTATTTCCTCATTTAGCTCAACAATGTGAATTCTATTGCAACTCAGATCATCTTTATTAACTACATGAGCTAGTCGGGCAAACGACCCTCGATTTTCATTTTCTACAAATCTCATTTGATTGTCTGCTCTGCACATCACGCAGGAGTAAGCAAAGAAGGACAAATCCGCCACTTCTTCCACCGGCCTTCGAAGGCATATGCCACCGGCTCTAGGAAACGGCGCAGGGTGCAGAAGAACGTGGACGGGAGTGAGACAAGGTGGCACAAGACCGGCAAGACGAGGCCCATCCTCGCCGGCAGAGCCGTGAAGGGGTTCAAGAAGATACTCGTGCTCTACACCAATCATGGGAGGCAAAGGAAGCCCGAGAAGACCAACTGGGTGATGCACCAATACCACCTCGGCAAAAACGAAGAGGAGACAGATGGAGAGCTGGTCGTGTCCAAGGTGTTCTACCAAACGCAGCCTAGGCAACCCAGTTCGACGACCCTCAAAGATCCGAACGATGCAACACCGAAGAGTGCTCAAAGCCTGCATGAGAATGTTCATGTACCTAGGAGCTCCATTGATGATATGATTGAGTGTTATATTAACCCACCTTGCAGCGTGTCTTGCGACCAGCTAATTTTTCCTAACTTGGCCGTACAAGGTGAGGCGGCTTCTTTGCTACCGCTAACGGAAGATTCGAGTGACGGAAAGCCCGTAAAATATCGATAGATGGATTGGAGGTGATAGTGTTTGTTATGTGTGGCAGCAAAAATTAAGAGTGAGCTTGGTTTCAGAGTAGAACCTGAAACTTGGAGAATCGGATTGGTGGGAAGAGATCGTTTTCAAGTTTCAGGATATATAGAGTAGGTTTCAGGTTTCAAAAATTATGAGATTTAAAGCAGATTTTTGTATTTTTTTTTTATTAGTATTGTGTGTGTGAAGGGGAGCTTTGGCGCATCTGGTTAAGGTGTTGCTGTGTGACCTGGAGGTCACGGGTTCGAGCCTTGGACACAGCCTCTTGCAAATGCAGAGTAAGGCTTGCCTCCTTTCACCTTTGTGGTGGGGCCCTTCCCCAGATCCCCGCTTCGCGGGATGCTATAGTGCACCGGGTTGCCCATTTTTTTTATTAGTATTGTGTGATCATGTGATATTCCATGATATTCGATAATTATCACTTTATCATTGGGATTTTTACTTTGTTAATATTTCATATTTTGTGTGTGTGTGTGTTTAAACATGAGTCGTGGTTAGCAGATTTTAGTAGTAAGTGGTGATCATTAGATGTGATTATCGTTTAATTAGGAATGAATGTGGAATGTGGGTAGAACTTGAAATTGATTTTGAAATCTGTGACAGGATAGGTTTTAGATTTTAAGGTATGCACGGTAGGTTTCAGGTTTAAATAATAAGGAACCTGTATAAAAGGGGTAGGTTTTAGATTTTAGGTAAAACCTGTACGGAACTTGAAACCGCTCACTCTTAGCAAAAACCCTAATATTATTAGTTTGGAAATGTTGCTATATAGCTTCACGCAATTAGAGATAAGTTGTTTTGGTTGGTAACGAGGGAGAAAGTAAAATAGAGCAATGAAAGAAAGCATAACTCCTTTGTTCGAGGAAGTTAGAAACTTTTTGAGCCTTTGAAGAATCAAAACCAAGGCGAGGAACCCACCATCTAATGACTGAGTTGATTTGCGCTTAGTTCCTTTCACGAGGAGTTTGGGTTCAAAACTTTTCAGCGTTAGGTGACTTAACCGGGAGCCCGTGATTGTAAGGTCTGGGGGTCATACCGAGGACTAGCTGTGCTTTAACGCTAGTTTGAACGCAAGCTTGCTGGTCGCACGAACATCTTGATTATATAAAAAAAAAAAAAGCAAGGCGAGGAAGATTTTAGGCCTTTTTTCCATCAACATTGAAAGTATTATTCATAATTCAAATAATTATGAAGAAAATTATATATGAATCTTATGTTGTATCTGCATGCATGAAAGCCTCAAGTATTTCGGGCTTTTCTAGAGAAATCATATTGCGAGCACAACAAAATCTTGATCAAGCAAAAACAGTAAAATTTAAAGGGTTTTATATCACAAAAAACTTCAAACTAATATGCCTATAATAAATTTAACCCAAATTTAAAAACCTTAAATTAGTACATCTATGATAAATTTTCCTCATTTTAGTATCCGTTAAATTTTACAGTTAAATTGCTGAATTGAATGACACGTCATAGTTGACGGGTGTATTAACTTGAGATTTTTATCCTTCATTTGTCATAGGTATATTAATTTAGAGTTTTTCGTGGTATTAATCAAATTTGACGAAAACTTATGGACGGTAAATTTGTCATAAACGTATCAGGTTCGGATTTTTTGTGGTCAAAATATTAATTTAACGTATATTTGTCACATGCGTACCGATTTAGAGTTTTTCGTGGTTAAAAAATTGATTTTCGGTAAATTTATAATAGGTATATTAGTTTAGGATTTTTAGTGATATTAACCAAAAGTAAAAAGTCTGTAAGCTTGACAGCAAACTCATTCAAATGTTGGCATGCCATGAGACGTTTGACTAAGTAATCGGTGTGGTATTCAGCAAGAAATGCCTATTTCTTGCGCAGGAAGTCTGGCGGTGCCTTCCTCACTATCAGACAAATAACGATCTTCGCGTTAGAAATCTTATCTGAGAAGCCTGCATCTTTTGTGCTCTTCTGAGCTTTGTTTTTCACAGAATGTCTTGTCCAAATTTGGGCTTGACGTGTGGTCCTTTGCCAGCCATAAAAGGGCATGAAAGCGACCTAAGATTCCATTACTTGAAAAAATATTTTTGGGATAGGTGCATCACAGGTTGTAAAACTTATCGCTAAAACGCTTAAAAAATGCAATTGAATCCTAAAACTTATCAAATTAGTGCAATCCAATTTTTCTATTAATAACTCCTTCCAACTTGATTAACGAAAAATGCTGACATGCTTGTAACGACGTCGTTTGAGTCCTAAATCTGTATGTAAATTAATTTTGAAAAATAAGCTAAAATAGAAGAAGAACACACTAAAACCAACTGCGAGGGCCGATGATGGTGGGGAAATGGTTGGCGACGGTCACCAGCCCTCGCCATTGGTCAATGAGGCTGGCCAACCACTTCCCCACCATCACTAACCCTTCCCGATAGTGGTGGGGCGACGGCGGCAAGGGTTCTTATATATATACATATAATTTTAGCTTATCTTTTAAATTAATTTACATTTAACTAAGTTGGGGAGAGTTAACGGAAGGACTCAATTCTACCAATTTGACAAGCTTGAAGACTTAATTATGCTTCTTTACAAGTTATACAACTCAAATGCACTTTCATGATAAGTTTTAGAATTTTCGATGCATATATTTCAATATTTTTCTAAAAATGACCGCTTGAAATTATTAATTAATGAAAAATATCTTCATTAGCAATAAGATTTTATGTCTAAAAACTTTAGAAGATGATGAAAATATTTTTCGATCATTCATTTTAGTAAGTAATTGCTTTTAGAAAAATATTTTGTAAATCACTCACTTCTCACGAAATAAACAAAGCCTAAAAATGCAAATTAGCTTAACTCTGAGATTTTTGTTTGCCCGTCTATCAATTTTTAATTTTTTTTTTGTCAAAATGGGTAGTAAAATATCAAGTTTTTGTCACTTGCTTTATTAAAACAGCTTAGGGAAAAATAAATTCAACTTCCGGATACTGTTAAAGACCCTTTTTTCTTATATGGTAGTTGGTACATTTCTGAAAGAGTTTGTAATCTTCAAACACTTGACCAATCATCCATTTTCCAATAGCTTTTTGGTAATATACTGATAATTTAATGGCATCGAACAATTGTCTAAAAGATCTTAAACCTAATTCAGTCATTAATCTTTTAATTTTTTAAAAAGCCCTAAATCTTTTCGTGTTTTATCAATTAAGTCTACCTGATCAATTTTAATCGAAAATTATTGATGTGGAAAATTTTTAATATTATTTTGATATTTTTTATTCTTTATTTTCTTTTTCCATCTTTTTTCTTATTACACACACCTTACATTTATCTAGATTTTCCAAAGCTTTTTCCACTTTCCAAGCTTCCGTTGATGAATCCACCATTGTAGAGTTTGCTCATTTTTGCTTGGACTAAATTGAAGCCGAGAACAATATAGATGATTTTTTTTTCCGTCGTAAGAACACTAAATGATTAACTACCATCTTTTTTATTCCTCGCTCCTTGGTTGGAGAACATGATTTTCCTTTTCCCACTGTCCCACCAAGAAAAAACACAAAAAAGGACAAGAACATAATCTTTTTCCAGGATAAAAATGCCATCCCAAACCTGTTCCAGTAACTTTTGAACACATTCTAAACCTGTTAGAGATTTTAAGATAATACCAAAAAAATTATCTAAAAAGTCCTAAGCATATTGCATTTTAGCTAATTGAGTAATAAACATTTCGTTTGTGCTTATTAAGTCCTAAACCTCTTGAATTTTGGTTAATTAAGTCATAAACCTTTCGTCTGTATTTATTGAGTCCATCCGACTAATTTTAGTCAAAAATTGTTCTGATTGTGCCATGTAAGACAAACGACATTGACGTGGATGACTTTTTTTTATAATTTTTTAAAAAATAATTTTTTTTCTATCTTCCTTTCTTTTCCTTTTTTTTAATCAAGTGGGCCACCCCAAGCTGGCAACTCAACGAGGGCATGAAGCCCTCACAAGGTATGGGCAAGCTCCCTTGCCCTCGACCAGTTAGGACTTCGCTACTCTTGTTAGTGGCTGCCGAGCCAACCAACAACCCTTGTCGGGCTTGCAGAGAGAAAAAAAAAAGAAGGAAAAAACTCATAATTTTTTTAATAAGAATTACAAAAATTGTCCATTACTGTGCCCACCATGCAACATAGGATTTTCTGCATCCATATCAGCGATTTTCGACTAACATTAGCCTAGTGGACTCAATTAGTAAAGTGTCAAAATGTTTATGACTAAATTGATAAAATTGAAAGATTTATGGCTGAATAGGCCAAAGTGCAATATGTTTAGAACTTTTCGGATTATTTTTTCTATAATATATTAAACTCACCTCACCGAAATATCCGGATTCCCATTCAGGCATGCACAAACCTAACATACTTTTTATAGTAGACTATAATCTTTCACAAAATATATGGTACACGGTTTGAAAGCATTATTATTTATGGAAAAAAATTATGCACCGTAGGTCTTCGATTAAAAGTCAACAATCTCAAAATATAAGATTGAAAGAAATCAAGCTCAACGAATATAGAAATTCTAAGATCTGAAAATAAGTTACATGTGTAATTAGGGCCGTCGCCGAATATTATATTGAAATTTTCTTCTTATCCTTTACAATTTTTTATAAAGGAAACAAAGTGCATTTTAATAGCTAAACATATTAAGTTCGCGTCTCGAACTTTCTCAATATAAAATCTCAAACACTTTCGAAATTTTTGTAAATTTTTAGCAATTCGCCCCAAACCCTCATCTCCAGGTTCTCAAGAGAACTGGCCAACTGAGCTAAGTCTGTACAGTGGAAGAGAAAGTTCAGTTGTTCCCTGGTTGACTTTGCATAATGGGACAGTTATTTTCGCATCATAATTGAATGTTTTACCAACAATAGAAGAATAATTAATTGAATCTGAAGTAGAAAGTGTAGTTATCGACAAACAGGTCACTTATATACCAGTAACCAAAATCAAACCTGTTGATCTAGACCATTTGAACAATTAAAACCTAGGAACTATTAACTAGGGGGTGTCAAACCTATCCAAACAAGCTCAAACCGAGCCGAACCGAACCGAAATTTTTGAGTATTTTTCAGGTGGCTTCTCGTCCCAGTTCAAAAGATAGGTGAAATGATAGGGCTCCTTGTGGTTTGATTCGATTTCGGCACGTTAAATACTAAATCCTCTCAAAATCGCACCCCCAAATCTTAGGGCTCTCTCACTTCTCATATCTCCGTCCGGTTCGTCGCCGATAGTTGCCATCAGAGTCGCATCAATAGCAACCACGATGACAAAGACAAAGTCTCGACTCTCGAGTGTGTTTCCTCGTAGCAACCACAAAAGTCTGCTCGGTCGCTCCGGGCCTTGCGAAGCACGGCAGAGCCCATCTCCGATTTTGCTTCCTTTCGGGTCTCCTCTACAACACAATTCTTCATATCGCCATCGTCATCATCTGGTTCTTATTCATGTTCATCTCATTTTTGCCGTTCGTAGGAGCTCCATGAGGAACCGCAACTAGGGCTGTCAACTGCTTGGGCCAGGTTTCTTGAAAACCTAACGAGAATCAAACGATAAGCATGCGCGTTTCGTGATGACCCAACCCGAATGTTTTTGTTTCGGGCCAATTCGGTCCGGTTTGCGGGTATCGGTCTTGATTTATTTATCCATTTTATTCAACCTGGCTACGAGGTAGTGGATGGTGCTCAAACCACAACCCAAAATCACCAAATAGTTTCTACAATGAGCAAAACCCTAGACATCAAAGAAAGCAAAAGCAACGAACACTGAAAAAAGCTATGATTTCTCACTTTTGAGGTCCTTGTGTTGTGTGGTTCTATTTCGGTGGATCCAAGATCCAATAGGCATGGAAAATCAGGGAAGACGAGCTACCAGCACCAAAAACTACAGTTTATGCAAATGGAATATCTGTGATCATCTCTCGTACACATAGTATTCCTAAAACAAAACAACAGACCCTAACAATGATGCTACGGCCAACTAAGGAGCTCCCAGCACCAAACCCAAAACTCTAATCCTGAAATCCCAGCAAGCCCGTGGCTCGATCCAGTTCTTATCGGGCTTGAACCGGATGCCGCCGAATCGGAATTTAACAAGAGGCCAGTACGACCATTTCTGACTCTAAGTTCCTTCTTGCGAAGGGCAGCTATTCCTGACAAACTTTGTTAACCAAAGAAGCGAACTCCTTACCAAATTCGTCTTAAATTCAACAAGATCAATGGAAATATGGTTTGGATAGGTTTTGCTTCGGTGGCCAGGAATAAAAAACATTCTCACCGGAAAAGCTAAAGGCGTCAAGGTCGTAGAATCTACCTCGTGGAGCTTCCATCTTCCAAGACCAAATTTCGATATCATACCGAGCTTCACCAAAAAAGAGGCCAAAACCCAAAAAAGACTTTGAGCACTTCGGAAAACAGGACCGTTTTCTATTGGAAATAGCTCATGCTTATGACATGAAAAAACCTGGATCAAGACGCAATCCAAGTACAGGTATGAGAAAACCCAAGCATACACAGACTCCATCCTACAGTTACTCGTTACACTCGTCATTAGACCCAAAAAATGCACAGGCACACGAACACAAGAAGCATTAAGCCAGAAAACGAACCACACCAAATACAAAGTCTTCCTCTAGGGCACCATGGAAACTACCAAAAACCTCTATCCAGAGAACGACACTGACTAAGCAGCAGCCTGACAACACACTTGCACAGAGTCTCCACCAATAGCTAGCTTTGCATGGAAAAGTGAGTTCGCTCATGATAATAAGTTGGACCAATCTCAAGGAGAATTTCAGGCAAAGAATCTACATAGTGAAAAAAGCCGACCCTATGTCATACCTGATCTACAACTCAAACCCTTTTTAAGTTACACGCGCTTCCCTGTACATACAAAATGTTCACGACTTCTGGAGGACAAGCTTCTCATATAGTGCAAGGAGGTCCTTCTTGCTAGGATTCTTCAATTGGAGCAACTCGGCACCGAAATTGTGACTCGTGAGTTCTTGCCTCAGTTTGAGCATGTTGAACTTAGTATAATCCTCCTGCGATATTTTGTTGCTGTGGTTGTCCTCATCACCTGTGTACACAGAGCCACCGTCTTCTGGCTGAATGTGCGTTAGTGGACTGGTTGTGCTTCGCGTCCTCTTATTTACTCTGGAGGCCTTATCAATACCCATATCCGGAACAGATTCCATGCCGATTTCACCGTCGTCTGCTCTGAGCCGTTTCCCGAGAGAAGCAGTCCTGAGCTTGCTGTCCAGTGCAGTTTCATTTATAAGAACGGTGGTTAACTTTTGCTGGAGGGAGTCGATTTTTGCCTGGGCAGATTGCAGCTTGACCGAGAGATCTTCTGCTCTGCTGTTGGCTTCTGCACGGGCTTTTCGTTCAGCGTCGAGGAGACTTTCCAGGACCTTAACCGTATTAGCCCTTTGCTCATTATTTGAATCCAACAAGGACTCGATTTCTTTCTCCCTTTCCTCCACTCTCGCCTCTAATAAAGTGACTTTGGAGAGGGCCTCTGTCTCTGAAATGTGTGCTTCCTTAAGTTGATCTTCTAATGAACTTTTATCTCTCCCTAAACTCTCAATAAGCCTCTCAGCCCTTTCAATTTGGGTCAGTCGCTCCATCGCCAGCCTTTGAATATCATTCTTTTCCTTTTGGGCAGTGACCGCATCTGCTCGTGCTTTGTCGGCCATTTCAGTAGATCTTCTAGCTTCTTTTTCAGCATTTCTGCACCGTTCCTGAACTTCCTCAAATCTTTTGAACTCAGATAAGTACTTCTGTTCAAGATGGATCTTCTCCTGCTCCACAATCCTAGCCTCTCTTTCAAAAGATTGGGCTTTAGCATTTGCAGTTTCTAACTTCTCACTCAACGCTCTGATTTCGTTCTTCAGGGATATAATCTCCACATCATAATTCTCTATTTTTGACTCAGCAGCCTGGAAAGCATATCAATAATCAACTTCAAGAAAGTGCAAAACAATGAACTGGAGATATTATCCTACAGACTAGGACTGATGGAGACAACGAAGAAGTCATCATAACAAAATTCAAACTAACAAGTTGCTTTCCTATATGTGTATCATAAAATGTGCTAAACCTGAAACTTCAACTGTAAAATCATTGCCTTCCATTTTCAGTGCTCGTAGATCACAATGATAAGAGCTTACCTTCAGCTCTGACTTTATAGAGATCAAGCACTGCTCAGCATACTCGATTTTGGCCACCTTCTCCTTCACTTCTTCCTCCTGCATAATCATCGAGAAACACATTGATTCCACTATAACAGGGTACAAAGAAGGAACAGGAGGGAAGCTACATGTGTTTGCACCAACACAAGTTTGTGTGCATGTGGGGAGCGCACGAGAGAGAGAGAGAGAGAGACCTTTGCAGCCAATTCAATAGAAAATTCCGCCCTCAGAGCATCTTCCCTCTTTTGCGTGTCCTTATTTGTGCGCTCTTGCGCAATTGCTGCCTTCTCTAAGGCTCCTTTTGCTTCTCTAACAGCAATATCATACTTCCTTTTCCACTCCTCCGCCTCCTCTTGAGCAGACTGAGCTTGTTCCCTAGCAGCAGCTAGTCTTGCCTCAGCAGCACTGCTCCGGGACTTGAGAATATTAATTTCAGAACAAGCCTGGTCATCCCCAGCTTTCTGTTTCGACAACACTTGCTCGTATTTTCTTTTCCAGTCCAGAGATTCTTGCTTTGTAGACTCTAATGTTTTCAGCAAGCTAGAAGACCTCTCTTCAAGTAAACTACAAGTACTCTGTAATTTAGTTATACGGCTTGAATAATCATCAGAAAGCTTGTTCTTGTCGCTGATGGCATCTCTATATTGCTTAAGATACTGAGATTTGTAATTCTCACTGGCTTCCAGTTGCTTATTAAGCAACCCCACCTGGTCTTCAATAGCCCGACATTTCAGCATGAAGGAACTCCTCTCAGATCCGACCCGATCAATTATCCTTTTGGCAAGGTCTAGTATTGGGCCTTCCAAGCTGGGTAGTTTGAAAGCAGTAAGTCAAGGATGGAGATAGAGATAACAAACTAGGAAGAAAATGTTGAAAAAAAAGGGACAACCTTTGTTGCAAGAACATGGCAAGCTTTTGCCATTTTGATGGACCATGAGATGATGCCTCATATTCTAACAAAAGGGCATCAAGAACCTGCAAAATACCAATAGAGCACACTGAAGATGGTGCCAAAAATGACATCAACAATCCATGCTAAATATGATGAATACAACAGGCATAAATAATTGTAGCATTTATTTTTTAGACCTCAAATTTCAACATATGACAGGCTTGATTTGTTATTTTCTTATTAAATGCTATGCAATTTAACTTTAGGAAAGCAGGGAGGATATTTATCAAGCATACATATTAACCTATGCTTTTATCTAATAGCTTGAAGTTTTAGAACAATTAGAAGTGCTTCCACAAAATTTTACATGGTACTAAAGTAGGACGTCATGAGTTTTAATCTTGGTAGACTCCTTATTTGCCTCGCCATGTATATTACACGCTTTAGTCTTGAGCCAAAGACTGGTCTTTATGTGAGGGGAGGGTTAAACAATTCAAAGATTAAACCGCACTTTCATCTAATATAGCTTTTAGGTCTGTTGGTAGTGGTCCCATTACTTTGCCCTTAGTATTCCAATACAATGTCTATTAGAAAGAGTAAAATTTTGAAAATGATCCAATGATCTCTTGGCATTATGGAGTCTCTGATCTGGAATGGGCAACACTACCACATAACAAGAGCTAAGGAGAACCAAAATTCTACGCAATAGAATGCACAGTGGCCTTTTGTACTCCTCTTTTACTTGTTCCACACTAATTGTTGCAAAGAGAGACAATCTCATCTTCCAGCATCATTATACTTGCTTGCAACAGTTAACTTGAAAGGTACTCAGATTTATACAAAAGCTCGGTATGTTTTTTATGAGATTGATCAACGAATAAATAGCCTACCAACTTCAACATTAGTTAGTCTTTGATATACTGCACTCCATGTCCATGGGACTAATGGTCAATACATCACAGTTCCCCTACATTTGGAACGTGACCTCATTTGCATGTGGTATAAGAATGGAAAATTTCCCAAATGTCCTCATCTCTTCCACCCTTTCAGCACATCTAAATCTACTAGACACTAATCAGACCCCACACCAATGATGACTGCCTCACAAGTCACAATTTCGCCATCATCACCATTCTAAACGATTATTTTCCAGTAGATAAAGACAACTTTGATGCATTATTGAAACACAGCCCAATGCTATAAAAAATAAAACAGGCAAGCAATTTGATCTAATGACACATCGATACGAAATGAGTTGACAATATCCAAGTCTCATAAAACAAACAAAACAACGTATTCAAGCTCATAATATAAGATATACAGAGAAAAGAGTGAAAAAGAGAAAAAGGAATCCTTTATAGGTAGCATCAAGACTACTAACCTTAACAGCATTATCAATATTAGCATCAGGTGTATGACAAGCTGCTCTCAGCCTCTTTTCCATGCTTTGTATAGCATGTGAACACCGCAAGTCTGCCTCCATAAATGCATTCCTCTTGTAATCCTGCATGGACCAATTTAGTCAGGAGAGGATTGCTTTAGTTATTGGTCTGAATACAGAGAAACCAAAATAATTTAACAAAAATAGGCCATCTTCATTAACCAAAAATTAGTCAACTCTCCACAGCTTTTTTATGAAAAGGAAATATTACAATTTGATGTTATCTACCAATGCCAGTGTGTCACCTTTTAACCACATCAAACTCCCTATTCCAGAACTTGAGATAAGTGTTTCAAAATCCTGCTAAACAAGATTTTAAACTATGTTGGCCACTCAGTTTTTGCACTTTCTGTGCCACACATCAATTTTTAGAATAAGTGTCTCATAATATGAGGGAAAAATTTTTCTAGTGGAATATGGATCTCCATATTCTCTCACAAAAATATACATAAAAGGGAGCAAATCACATAAAATGTTGACCCCCAACAAGAAAAACAACAGTATCAATGCTGAACCCAATGCAACCATCTAATCACTAGCACAAAGGAAAATAGTAAACAGAGTCCATAGAGACTTAATATCCCTAGTGTAATAACCATCACAGAACCAAACCATTGCGAGTCACACATGATAAAAATAGCATAACAGATCCCACTTCATTGCAACAGAAAAATGGTTAGCATATCGTAGCTTAGGCACCACCTCAAAAGCCCTTCTAAAGAACTTATGGAGAAGCTCCTCATGTTTCTTCCTTGCTGAACCAGCACCAACAGCACTCGCATTGAATGCAGCTAATGATTTTTGTACTGCTTCCTCATGAGCCTCCCTCAGGCCAACCTACATTAACTGAAATTAGGAAAATATTGAATAACAGAGCATTCGTTTCTCTGGAAAAGTGTTGCTTACTTCCTCCGGTGGCTTAGATTGGTCAAAAGTAGACATGTAAACCTCAGTAGCTAAATCATAAGCTCTACGACATTCAGCTTCTTCAACACTCTGCAAAAATAAGAGGTTTAAATAAGAATGAAAACATAACTACTGCACATTTCAATAGATAGCAATAACAAGTGATGATCAGCATCACACAGTTCTCTAGGTTTGCCCTACTAATAAGATGATAATTCTTATCAAAAGATGATAAAACCAATTGAAACTTGACTCAGCACATTATAGAAAAACAGGAAAAACAAATATTTAGGACAGATGTAATTTTGCAAGATGAAAAAGATTCTGATGTCAACAAAGAGGAGAAGTCCTTTAGCTCATTAATATGAAATAACTCAATTTTTAATAGAAGCTCATAAATTCCGCCCCCCCCCCCAAGTGACACAAAGTATTCAGTGTAAGGTAGAAACATATCAAGCAATCTAAATGTCAGGCACCAAAACTATTTTGGTCAATAAAATGCATCGTATTTCCCAATATTAATCAAATGTCCATCTTTATTACCTTAGTTTTAAATTGTAAAAACTCATAGCCAGGTTTGTTAACTAGCTGAATAATTTTGCCTCTTTTACATTGTGTGGATGAAAAACAAATTGCACCAAAATATAAAGGATTCTCTCTTAAACACGTTAAATCTCTGAGAATTAAACTTTATCAATGCTTAATGCCATTAAGTGCATTTGATAACATTTAAGTACAAAACTATCTTTGTGTGTGAAACTCACTTAATGCGGTACGTAAGGAAGGCCTTACTTAATTATTCCATGGAAATTAAAATCTTACCATCCTATCACCAAAGCCTTCCAATAATGCTCACTATTCCACATTTGGTTTTATTTTCTATTGTTAAACTTTTTATTTTCATTTTCAGTACTTAAAGACTTCAGCACTTAATATTCAGTACTTAAATTTTCAGCACGTTATCAAATGATGAGCCCCTCATAGCAGACACCCATTTACTCATGAGTCAAATTGTGATAAAAAATCCTCGGCCTTATTTACCCAAGGAAATTAAAAAGAAAACAGTCCAAGACATAGGGGCACCAGATGGCTTCATCTAACACTTAGCAAAATTGTCGTACCAATCGCTGGAGGAAATTATCATGCCTACTCAAATCCAACCCAAAGTTCTTAGATTGAAAACATAAAGAAATTCAAGATATTACCAACCTGCCATGAAGATGATATCGTAGGCACTGCGCCATTATTCAAGGCCTCTAAGTAAGACTCTGTGATACCTACTAGAACAGGGCCAGTCAAGACAGTGGCCCCAACTTGCTTGGGCCTCGTTCTCTCAAAAACAAATTTTGTCAAGGCCTCCAACCCAGACCTGAACTCAGGCCTCAATTTATCCATCTGCATTCAACATCACCCATATAAACCATCAAATAAGAACTACAGAGTGAAAAATATTTGCTGAAGAAGATAAAAGCGCATCTAACAATGACAAGATACTCACCGCTGTTTGATCGAGCCGTTGGAGATCATTTTCATTATTCAAAGGTCGCACGAGCGTGAAACATTCTCTATCTGGAAATAGAGCTCGTATAGAGTCCCGAATCTGGAAAGTATTACTTTAAAAGACTACAACGTCTAACAAATAAATGAACACCGTAAAAGTAGTAGCAAGTAGTATGCCTACAGCAAATATGTATGCATAGACACAAGCAAGAACTGGGAAAACAAGAAACCAATGATGCACTGAAGCATTGCGCCAAGTTCCTTTAACACTAGGACATTACCAAAGGAGCTTTTAGCTCAACATTATAATGAATCAGTTCTTAAGCAAGCAGTCTGACTACAATCTACTCCAGATTACTTTTTATTATTGAACAATCATCTCCTCCAATTACCTTTTATTTTTATTTTTATTTTTATTTTTTGGTTTTTTTTTTTGGCGCCTTCCAAGACATGTTTGACCACCCAAAATTATAACAGTAGACAATTAGTTGCAACCAAACAAGTTCAAGTAGTACTTATAACTAGGATGACACAAGCCCAACTATATATGGAAACATCCCATTATCATAGATTGATATTTGCCTCACATCAACCAGTGTTAAATAAGGCAAGAGAAAATGTTTACAGGAGCTCCAATTCATGGATCCCACACTAACGGGGGTAAAACAAAAAAGCAGATAATACCTCATTTTTGGCGGCTATACCACTTCCAGTACCTTGAAATGGCCTCAAAGCAAGTTCTAGGTAGTCACGTGGTGTTATTCTCCTATTATCTTCCACCAAATCCAAATAGAAGTCCTACATAATGTAGCAACAAAATCAATAGTTCAGTACCCAAACAATTCGCCTAGTCTGAATTTATAATCACAGTTTCCAGAGTAAAAGAAGCAGAATAGTTTGGGGAAATTACTCTTAGAAGCCAAACAAAGATAGGGGAGAACTGCCCCAACTCAGAAGCACTACTCTTCCCCCCAGACGCTCTCACACGAATATGCTTAGTCATTTGAGTAACAAGAGACAGCCGATCCAGTGCAGCTTCATCAATTCCCCCCATCTGAATTCGAGTTATACACAAGCAAAATGAGCAATAAGAAGACATAAAACTGAAGTCTGAAGTATCTTATAAACTTCAGCAAAGTAGCAAGAAAGCTGGCAGAAAGGGAAAAAGTTCAAGACGCAATCAGCAACTTATAAATAAAACTAATACAACGAATATTAAACATCTAGGACTAGAAAACATTATCACTATAACTTTGCAAGACTTTACGAACCTGGTTGTAGATGAACATGCTAGACAAGAGGACGGCCAACGAAAATATTTGTGTGCTGTATGTTCCCTTCACATAAAAAAAAGAGTGCAACAACCACAATTAGAATTATTCTTGGGGAAAGATTAGCCAAATCACACAATATGTCATCATTCCACAACAATCAAATCAGCAATCAACAATTAACACTCAATTCATTGAACTTGGCCTACCGTTTGATCATAAGCATCAATGCCTTCACTGTCCAAAAGCAAGAGATTGTACTCAGTTCCATCAAGAGCTCTTCTTTTTAATGGTGCACTCCACAACCAAAGCCCTTTAGTGCATGGTCGATGGGTTGATGCTACTTGGAATCCACTACTCTTCCCAAGAAGCTACAAAACAAAACAAACATTATAGCACCTTCATCTTACTCGATCACCTGATACCGGTCAAAATAAAGATAATTGAACAACCGGAACCAAAGCAGAAATCACAGCAAATGGAAGAAATAATACACTAATAAGAAAAGGGAAAAATGAGATTGAAACACAATCTAGGAGTGTTCCCTACTACGTTTAGTGTTTTTCTATTAAAATCTTGTCTTCATCGTATTGCACGTAACTGCATTTGCTTATGCAATATTGTCCTCAATATGACTTTTTGAGCATCTTCTCACAATATCAACTCCTTGCATTTGAATTCGGTCATTTGTTATAGGTCAGCAATTCCTACATCTCAAACGCACTACAATTGAAAGAATTTCCATCTCAAAAAAAAAAAAAAGAGAGAGAGAGATTTCCTAATAGTGAGGTGCCATCTTAAGGGTATTTCGAGGTTCACATAAGGACATATCTATGGCAGCACCAGAGGAAATCTTACGTGTGACCCTTTAAATTTTTTAACGTGCTGTTTGAAATAAAGCTTGTCTTCTTTCACTTCTATTGTCATTTCCATCATCAAGACCTTCGACCTCGCGAACACCTTGAACCATGCTCTGATCGTCAATGTACAATTAGCAGTGCATTCTGTACTGTGGAACTTTCAATCATTCTCTAGAACTGGTTATGTCCTTAGTTTTGGTTTTCAGAGAAAGGAGACTTTCAACCTCATGATGACCTTCAACCATGTTCCGATTATCAAACATATAACTAGTAGAGCATTCTCCAGAACTGTCTTTTATTTTTTTTGTTAAAGTAAGCTGTCTCCATCTGGTTAAGGTGTTGCCGTGTGACCTGGAGGTCACGAGTTCGAGCCTTGGACGCGGCCTCTTGCAAATGCAGGGTAAGGCTTGCCTCCTTTCACCCTTGTGGTGGGAAACTTCCCCGGACCCCCGTCTCGAGGGGATGCTTCGTGCACCGGGCTGCCCCTTAAACTGTCTCCAGAACTGTTTATGTCTTAATATTTCCACAAATGACTCTGCTCTCACCTTGCCATGACAATTCACAAATTCAGAGAAAGGAAGGTTTTGCTAAATAGATAAGACAGCAATGACCCAATTTTACATATCTTGCATGGAAAACTGATGGAAGCTATTACCACTCGACTGTATATGGCCCTCGCCACAGACGAAGATGTCTGAACCCTAACTGGCCACAAAGACAACTAAAAATGCTCTCAGATTGCTACAAATCGCTAGTTGAGTCAGCAAAAACTGACCGTAAAACCAACATTAGATGCTTGCCAGAACTCCAATTCCAAAAACACATAAACCACTATGTAAATTTTGCCCCGCCAAAAAAAATCATGGCCTAAACTCCTCGCAACTCAGAATTCAAAAACGTAGCGCGTGAACTACGAAATCGCTTTTCAAGAGAGGGATAAAGTGAGCCTACTCATCCAGCCACCAAAGGCAGCTCCAGTACGGCCGGAATTACGAAAAACACAACCCTCAGGCATACTATATCCACATCCACTTCAGGCCAAATTGCACCAAAATGTACACGTCCTAGCCTTCACCTAGCCTAAACAGCAGTGTTTTAACTACACACTAGAGCAACGCAAATGCTCACCGGAACTCCTCTTGAAAAAGTACATAAACCACTATCAAACACGACGCCTAACTCAACCACTTCCTGATTTCGAACACCAAGCACCAGAACACGGCAATTCTTCAGAACTCAGCAGAATGAAGTGAAAAAACCTAGTAAAGTCAGCCCTCATCGCTCGAGAACTGCAATCAGAAACTCGAGCCCTTGGAATCCAAACCACACTAGGGAGCGCAAACCCTAGCCATCGACAAATCTTCATTTACATTACATCCACCGCCCAATATTGGCGCATTGAAAAAAGCTCACCTGGTTCAAAATAAAGCTCTTCCCCTGTCGAGCCCGGCCACACACGGAGACGACGCCAATCGGCTCCTTCACCAGCTGCAACACCGCCACGGCCTCCGGATCCATCCGGAACCTCCCCTTCTCGTCGCAATAGACGAGGCGGATCGGCCGCGCGGGCCCAGTGACCGACGCCGGCGAGGACGACGGGGAAAGCGCGTGCGACTGCGGCGAGGCGTCGGAGGGGGCGTCCCTGCCTCTGTTGAACAGCCTCATCATCGCGCGCGGGTGGTCTCGAGGTTTTTGAGCTCCTCGATCGGCTTGATGAGCTCGCTAGTGTAGTAGTGCCTCCGGTTCCATGTCTTCGCTTTCTCAGTTGCTTTTGAGAGCTGGGGAGGGAAAAGGAGCTGAAGCGTGACTTTTCGGGCGGCGAAGCGAAATTGAGCCAGACGGCGAAGAAAGATCTGAATTTACGAAAACGGACAGGGAAGCTCCCTCAAATCGAGGGTGCTTTTGGTCATTTCGCTCGAAGTCCTCCATGGATTTCCACGCCAGTGCTTGCGCGTCAAGCCACAAGCCAAGCGCGAGCCCCAGCCTTTTAAGACCGAAGGGTTGTACTCCGACGAAATTAATTTGATGATTTTAATGAATTCGATGTCCCTTGTTTGGGAATGGCTCGACTAGGAGTAGTAAGAGGGGGTGGCAGAGTAACAAAAAACCTATGAAATTTAGCAACTTAGGTATTAAACCATATGGGCATTGATGGCTTGCATATAGACAGCTAAAGAACCCAACACAGGCATCGGAGTCTCAAGCCCGGATCTCTAATTTCTAAGCATGAGCACTAATCTTGAATCCACCAAAACAGAGCCCGAGAACTTATTCCCTTCCCGACTCCTTGGCACCCTAACCTCAATCGATAGAGGTCGAGCCCAAGCCTCCGACCCTCAGGCCTGTTAAGACCTAATGCTCGAGACTAAAACCTCGACTCCCATGCCTAGATTAATCGAGGTCAAGTCGGCACCCTAGTATCGATGCTTGCTCTTATGCCAATCGAGGCTAGGCCCAAAACCTCGGTACCTAGGCTCGAGGCCATGCTTGGTCCCCAACACTCGAGCTTGGGACTGATTGATAAACCAGGGCGCTATTGCAAGAGCCTTGGCCTTCGGCCTTGATTGACTCAAGCATGGGCATTAGGGTCTAGCCTCAAATCGATTTGGGCACAAGTGACAAGGACCCAAGTCCAATCTCAATACTAATGGGCCGGGCCTTCATGGATCCCAACACAGCAACTAGGTTCTTGGTCGCGACTTGGATAGACTCTGGCCAAAGCGCCAAGTCCTTGAGCTCGGCCTTGTTGCCATGGGCCTGAGAACTAGCATTTGAGTTTCTATATAAGGGTAGAGTTTCTGATTCAATCGTCAATTATTTTAGAAAATGATTTGTGATTTTTAAAGGGAATAATTTTCCTGATTTTAAACTTTTGCAAGAAAATATTTTTCGTTGATTCATTTTCCTAAACTATCCAAATGCCGAAAAATGAGAAAAATATTTCCCAAAAAAGGATTTTCGCGAAACAAAATCCCATCTTGTGTTTAATGTGCATATCTAGAGCTCGGCTCGTGTTACGAGCTGTATTTGGGCTCATGTATTCAAACCAAGGAAATCACACAAAGTCGAAATGGGCCGAACCACACCCAAAGCTTTAAAGAGCAATCAGCAACCAGATTCCTGGAGACTTAGACCTGTTTGTTAACTCATATGTAATGGGTCTAGTCTTCAAATGAGTCAGAAAAGATTTGCAGCATTAGAGCCTACAAAAATTTGAGTTTTAATGGGTTTAGAGTCTAGACCTAAGACCCGCCACATTTGCAAATAGGGGTGGCCACGGGCCAGTTCCGGCTTGGTCAACGGACCAGTTCATTGTGAACCGGAACCGGCCCATATGGCATGGGTCGGTTCCGAGTTGTAAAATTTAAAAACCGGCCTGGTAGCCGTTTCCAAACGGCTATTAATTATTATATAGCCGGTCAAGCCGTTTGGTTGACCAACGGCTATATAGCAGTTTAACTTTTTTTTTTAATTATTATTTAAAAAAAATTAAAAAAAATTTAAAAAAATTATAACCATTATAAATACCCATCTTCACTCTTCATTTTTTTCTCACAACTTCTCTCAAGTCTCAAATTCTCTCATTTCTCAAATTCGCTCAATTTCTTCCGCTCAATTCTCTCAAAAAATGGCTAGTGGAAGAAAAAAAAGCCCGATGATTCCCGTAAAATCCAATCATTCTCATAATCCCCGTGAGTATGCACATTGGGGATACGATGACGAAGATGATATCAACGTTATTCCTAATGTCGAGCATATCCCGACGCAAGAAAGTCTACAACCAACTACCAATACCGAAAAAGCATCAACAACAAAAGAAATGAGTCAAGGGGGTGCATCCATCATATGGCAACACTCCACCAAGCAACATTTAACGACAACAATCTCATATGTAACCATTGCAAAAAAGTATACAGGTTTACAAGTGAAAGCGGCTATGGAACATATCGACGACATTTGGCGTCAAAACATCCAACGGAATTCGGGATCGACACGAGGCAACAACAAATTCCCAAGTTTGTCGATTCTAACACTTTTAATTTATTTCGTTACAATAGGAATAATTATGAGGAAGAATTCACTAAATTTACTACCGTTGAATATTTAACGTTTAATTTTGGTGAAAAATTTAGTTTTAATACTTTTGTACAAAATGCATGTATTCCACAAGCAAAACCCGTTTCGAGAATGGAGGGCTTACTCGATGATTTGAATTCATACTATGAGTATTTATATTTGATTAAAACCGTAAATATTAGAGATATAGAAAAAGAAGTTAAAGATATAATAGTAGAATTGAATAATGATTTTTGTAATTGATATAATATAGTTGGTGATAGTGAAACTTCTTCCCAAATTAGTGGCATGCGAGGTAAGCAACTGTCGCGACCCTCTGAAAATATTTTTATTATTTCTAGGGGTTAACGGATTATTAGGTTAATTAGATTTGACTAACCTAATGCGGACCCTCCCAAGCCCTACCGAATCGCAACTTTGGTTTTTGTTTAAATGATTTTGAAATTTGGAGTCGCCACTAATCGTTCTTGGTAGGTCGATTAGAAACCTAAATAAATTAGCGGGAGAACTAATTTATTCCTGCGAACCAGAGATTATGAGCTCGGGGACTTGGTTACACTAGTTAATTAAAACTAATGCCATTTCGGTACCTTAATTTCATGGATATCCTAATCCGGCAACTCAGGCTTGGTTTATTCCTAAAGCTCTAGTAGGGTATTCTCTTTTGTGTTTTCACTTTTTAAATAGGATGCATGGATGGTATATATTTTTATTTGTTATATTTTTTTAAGTGTTAAAGATTCCCTGAAGCCGAAAGAGGGAGTGTGTTAACGACTTCTGTGCAGTATTACGACCTACTCATCTTTTGGGTCTGATGATTCAAAAATTAAATTATAGGAAGTACATGACAGTGAATAAACACCTCCAATGGGAGGCCTAGCATTGGCTTGGCTCTTCCCTTTGGGATTTAAGGTACAGGTATTTAAGTTGCAAGTATTTAAACTACTGTAAGTAAAAACCTTCAATGGGAGGCTAAGCATTGGTTTGGCTCTTCCCTTTGGGATTTAAGGTACAGGTATTTAAGTTGCAGGTATTTAACTACTGTAAGTAAAAACCTCCAATGGGAGGCTAAGCATTGGCTTGGCTCTTCCCTTTGGGATTTAAGGTACAGGTATTTAAGTTGCAGGTATTTAACTACTGTAAGTAAAAACCTCCAATGGGAGGCTAAGCATTGGCTTGGCTCTTCCCTTTGGGATTTAAGGTGCAGGTATTTAACTACGGTAAGTAAAAACCTCCAATGGGAGGCTAAGCATTGGCTTGGCTCTTCCCTTTGGGATTTAAGGTGCAGGTATTTAAGTTGCAGGTATTTAACTACTATAAGTAAAAACCTCCAATGGGAGGCTAAGCATTGGCTTGGCTCTTCCCTTTGGGATTTATGGTGCAGGTATTTAAATTGCGGATGGACTTTGTCCTCTCCATTTTGGGGTATGAATTTTTTAAAATGAAATACAACGAATTGATTCAACAATTTGAAATTTGTGCGCGCTTGAGGACTCCTCCAAGCCAATTTTGTGCTTCCATAGGATTGACCATTGATATAGAGCTGCGGCTTCCTGACATAAAATAGAGTGAAGTGTTAGTATACAAAATATGTGCTAATCTGCACCTAAAACCAGAAGAGTAGAAAGAGTACTTATCTCCCATTTTTTTGGGAGGGATTTCTATAATTGATTTTCGCTCTCTATGTTCCCAATATAGAGAGTTTCTTTTGAATTAAGAGGGACTTTTAGTCACAGATCAGTTGAGAAATCGGTGGACAGCTTAGGAGCTTGTCTGGGCCGATTTTTGCATCTCGACGAGATTTTTGCTGTTGACGTAGAGATATCCTTCTCCTGACATAAAATATGGAAGAAAAAGGAGATGGAGAAAGTGTATACAATTTGTGCTAATTTGCGAGTAAAACCATAAATAAATGAATAAATAAAAACACTTAGCTTGAATTTGTTTGCTCGTTGACGAGGATGAACTCTTGATTTATATTGATCGATAAAGGAATTTGTGATGATAACCCCTAGCTTTAAACTCCCATCATCTTCAAAATTCTCTCTCTTTTGGTATTTTCTTTCTCTCAAAATTTTCTTCAATCTCCCAAAACTCTCTCAAACATCCAAAATTTTCTCTCCAAAAAATTCTCCCAAACACTTCAAATTTTCTCTCTCAAGAATCTCTCTCAAACACTTCAAATTTTCTCTCCAAAAAAATCTCTCTCAAACACTTCAAATTTTCTCTCCAAAAAAATCTCCCCCTCAAGCTCACTTCTTCCTCCTTTTATAATCTACTCATCTATCTCCCATTCTAATTTCTCCACTAACTCTTCTTCATTTTCATCTTCCATTCTCCATCTCTATCTCACATTCTAATCTCTCCACTAACTCTTCTTCATCTTCATCTTCCCTTCTCCATATTTATCTCCCATTCTAATTTCTCCACTAACTCTTCTTCATCTCCATCTTCCCTTCTCTATTCTTATCTTCCATTCTAATTTCTCTACTAACTCTTCTCCATCTTCCATTCTCTATTCTTATCTTATTTTCTCCATCCATTCTTCTCCAACTTCTCTTCTTCATCTCCTCTTCTCCATCTTCCCTTCTCTATTCTAATTTATCCACTAACTCTTCTTTTTGTTATTTGTAAAATAATCCTTCAAGAGTTAAGTATTTGCACTCTAGTCCTTGAATTTTAAGTATTTACAATTTAGTCCCTGAAAAAATATATTTCTTTAAGTCCAAATCTCCTCACAATTTTTGACACACCAAAATTTACCACATGTCAAATTTAAGCTCATTTCTTGCCGTTGAAAATAATGCAGAATTTAATTAAAGCCCTTTTGCAAAATTAAGTCATTCTGGGTATAATTGGGCAAAGATGAAAATTTAAAATATTAGAAGACAATGTCACAACTCATAAAAAGTGAAAATTAAAAATAAGTTGACTCAAATTGAATTTTTTTAGGCCCGATTCAAGATTATACTCGTGAAGGAACACGTGACTCGAATTGGATTTTTCTGAATTTGTGATGGCCAATATGAAAATAGATTTAAAATAAAAATATTAACTATCTTTGTGTATTTTTTTGGCCTCAAATGTTATTTTTCCAAAATTTTCAAGTATTTTTGTATTTTTTTAAAAAAAATTAAAAAATATATATAATATGAAATTTTATTTTTTGTTCAAAAATGGTTGCCTAGGCTTGGCCGAGGCTTCCAAAGTTGATTTTTCAATTTTCTCATTTTTTCTTCATTTTTTGTTTTATGAATTTTCGAAAATAAAAATACCGAAAAATACGGAAAATATGAAAAATCATTTTTTGGTCAAAATTGGTTCCCTAGGCTTGGCTAAGGTCCCCAAAGTTGATTTTTCAATTTTATGAATTTTTATGGATTTTTTATTACTTTAACAATAGAAAAAATGATTAAAAATCAGGTGTCAACAGCAACTAGGTAGAGGGTCTAGAAATCTAATAAATAGACAAAAAAGAAAAAAGGGAATAATGGGAAATATTTCTGAAATAGAAATTTATTTAACTACTGAATTTGAGTTTCCTCAATCAGACGACATTGATTTCCAAATTCTAAAGTGATGGAATAATTATTCAACTCAATTTCCAATATTAGCTCACATTGCAAAAGAGATTTTAGCACCTCCTTGCTCAACAGTTGCGGTTGAACAAGCATTTAGTATTGGAGGTAATATTTTGGATGATCGACGTTCGAGATTATCTCCAGATTCAGTTGAAGTTCAAATTTGTGTCGATGATTGGACAAAGGCGGCATATCGACAACAAGAAATGGATCGCAACAACGAATCCGAATTCTTCAATGACGAAGATACCACCGTCACGGGTACCACCGCCACGGGTAGCGACGATTGATGATGAGGTAAGTATGGGGTTATCAAAGGTAAAAGAACTACATGGGCTTTGATTCTTCTATCCCCAAGAAGATATGTAGACGCTTAATGATAATTCATTAAGTTCAAGCCATTTCTTCCCTCCCTTTTTTTTCCCCGATCCATAAATTTGATTACAATTTGTATTTGAAAATTTATTATTTCATAATTTTATCTTTTTTATTTCATAATTCATTATTTAAATTTTTTTTATTTCTTAAAATTTTATTTGAAAATCGGTTTGAACCGAACGGAACCGCCAGTTCAGAACCGGAACCAGCCCAAACCGCCGGTTCATGAACCGGAACCGGAACCGCCTTCAAGGTTTCGATTCCGGTTCATGATAGTCATGAACCGGAACCGGCCCCGTTCCGAACCGTGGCCACCTCTATTTGTGAGCCTTGTGACTCTCCCTGTGTTCTCTCCTTGATCTTCCCATCTCGCCCTCACTCGATCTCATGCCACCGTCACTTCACGCACAGAACTTGCTTGAGCTCCTTACTCGCCTGTCGTCCCTCGTCGATCGCCTGCTTGAGCGCGTACGCGCCCTCACGTATCCGATCTAGTGCCCGAGCAAGCTCGATGACCACCTCAGTTGCCTTGGGCTCTCCTCTTGGCTTGTTGGGATTGAAGCACTGAAACGAGGACGCTCTTTATATTATAAATTTGTTGCTGCTGGTCGACGCCCATAAAGATGGGCTCATCCATGTGCTCTCATGGACTAATTTTTCCCTTTATTGTTTGGCTCTCTCTTTGTCTTGAAAAACAGAATCAGAGAATCAAAATCATTACCAAACAAGTCCTAAATATCTGTCTCGTTCAAACACTCTTTCTCGTGGCCTATAGATTCCGCAAACTTACGTAATTACTCGATTCAATTTAGCACAACTAGACTTGTAAATAGGTCAAATTGGCACAAAAGTGGACCACCCCATATTTACCCTTTTACATTCAATACAAATCTAGCAATTCATGGTTTACGCGATCCATCTAATTAAGATACTTTTATATTTAATTCAATTTTAAAAAAAAATTTAATAAAATTTTATTTTCTATTTTCTATGAAATCGCCGAATTTCTTTCTTCCTCTCCGGGCCAACGAATGACGGTGACTAGCTACTAGTAGCGGTGATCGGCTAGACCCTAGCAAACTCGAGGCTCACCCGAGGCTGGTGAGACTCGAGTTCACATGCAGTTGTCGATGGGCGGCTTCGAAGAGGACTAAGGAAAAAGAAAAAAAATAAAAGAATATAATGAAATAAAATAATAATAATAAATCACGTCCCTCGCTAGATTTCATAGAAGAAAAATATAATAAAAAATTATTAAAAAATTCAATGGATTAAAAATTCACAAAACTTGTTTACGGCTAACTTAATATAGTTAGGTAACTCATCCATCACTTTGTTAAGTAACTTATTTATGACTCCCACTATTAAATGTGGGTTTCAAAACCCATTTTGCCACTTCCAAGCAGAGTCCCAATCTGTCTATATGACTGCAAAAAATTTGTGTCTGCCTCACGTAGGCGTTTCAAGAAGAGGGTGAACCCTACATGTATGGGCTACAAAACGTGTTCCATAAAATATCTCGACGAGCCAATGTATCTTGTCATTCCCCGTTTCCAGGGAGGAAAGGAGATTGTACCGTGCTTTAATATGAATTCTCACAAATTGGATTAAATATGAATGTGCTTTAATAATATGAATCGGGTCGGGTGCTGATCATTAAATTTGCATTGCATGTAAAATTTGTCAAAACGTGGTTAAATAGATCAGTTTAGATCATGTCGTTTTCAACCCGATTTACCCATTTGACGAGCATATTGGAGACACTATCCACAACAGAGACACTTACTCTTTGCTCGTGATTCGACACACTTCCACTATAATATTTGGGCAATTGTTATTCCTTTCTCCCGAGCCTTAATAATATTGCTTGATCCGATTATTGCATCGTTTATTTTTCATGATATCCTTTTCATTTTAATTTCTATACGCCTCTACGGCCATTATGTGACATTAGGGTTACGTTATGCTTATGCATGAAGCCCAACGGCATACCACCTTTACGAATAGCTCCTACCGTTGCATCTAGACCAAGATCTTTTATCACCAGCTAGACCCCCTGGTTTGATTCGACTTATTGATGCTCTTCTTTTAATTGTGGACGGGCTTAAGAAAGCCCTTATATACGTAAGCATCAATAAGCAACAGCAAAACTACAAAAACACCCAGCATGACGAAGTTCAATGATGTTTGATTGAGCATAAATGAGTTTTCCATGAAATGATTCCCATCCAACTTTAATTTGGGAAGTTCGACTCGCCCTTCGTCTGGATGACCATGTAAACATGTTATTGGTATATTAATGTAAAACAATATACGAAGTGTAATTTGTAACGGTAATTTATGTACTTAATTTGTTTATTGTTGTAAGTTATATAAGTCGAATCCCATGGATTCTCGTGGAAATCCTATGGGGATAATTTTTAGAAAATTCCTAAACCTATTGTATTTATGCCCATTTGGTCTTACATTTTTTAATTTGGCCAATTTGATAGAAAATCTTTTGAGAATTTGCTAACGGAATCTATCCAATCAATTTTAGTAGAAAATCACTAACAACCTTGCATGATTGATGCTAAACATGGAAAATTTTCATAATTTTTAATATTATTTCAGATTTTTTTTATCCCTTTTCTTATGTTTTCTCCTTTTTCTTTTTTCTTCTCTTGTTATTTTTCAAATGAGGCCGATAACCCTTGACGGCATTGGGTGAGGGGTTGGGAAGTGAGAGAAAAAGAAAAAAGATAAAGATAAAAAAAAAAGAAAGGGGAAAAGAAAAAGGTCAAAGAAATTATTAAAAACTACAAAGGTTGTCCACGTTAGTGTTGGTTTTTTCACGTAGGATAGTCGACATCCATATCGATAATTACTTATCAAAATTGATTGGAAGATCAACATTGGAAAATTGCCAAAAGATTTAGAACTAAATTGATCAAATTTAAAGATTTAGGACTGAGTTAACATAAGTGCAATAAGTTTATGACTTTTTTTTTTGATAATTTTATCAAATCTCGCAACAAATGTGCTTATAATAGAAAGTTTGGTGAAAAACTATATAAGGGATAAACTACAAATCCAATGTACCACAAAAACTCAACTTGAAGAAAGTAGATCAAAGGTCATAGAGGGAGAAAAAAGATTAGATGATGCGCGATCCGCCAACATAAGGAATATACTCTTTTGTCCAATGGAATTGTCATGAATTCTCATTTATGACCCATTTAACATGGCTCTTAACTTCACTTTTTTCGAATTTTTTTCTTTGGTTGGATTTTGTTCGATATTTACATGTCGCGAAATCGGCTATTTTTACTAGCACCACCTGTCGTGTAGCCATAGTTGGACATGGTCAATGGTCAATGATGGCTCGACCAATTTTTTTGGTCGAAAAAAAATGTATCCTTTAATTTCTTTTGGGCACGAGTCAATGACAGTAGCGAGCTTCGGTTGACTTGGGAAATGAGTGAAGACTTTTCCCTTTGTCAACATTTTCCCTTAATTTCATGATTTGATTCTAATTGTGCTGATGCTAAAGCAAATGCGTATATCGAAATACTCAAGCGTCACAAAAGCGGACATCATAAGATTGCGAGATCTTAAAAGATGCAAACCGGCTATGCAGATTTTGGCAAATCTTTGATCCCCAAATTCACGTGTTTTCTTGATTATATAAGATTAAAGAGTTTGGACGCGTACTTTTATCAACATTTTTCTTTAATTTCGTGATTTGATTTTAATTATTTTCTAAAGGGCGACCTCACTATAAATAGGCGCCTAAGATATTGTAAGAGGCATTATCATTATTCTCGATAAACATTATCTTTTGAAATTCTTTTCCAAGTGTATCTTTCTCTGCCTCCGTGTCATTTGAAATTTGCGTATTATTCTAGAGGGGAATGGGCATGCGCGAAAATGATTAGAGTGGTCCAACCTGATATTTGGATAAGTTTGCGAATTAACGAATCATTATGCTTCATCGAACTGATTCTGTTTTCATCTCTAAAGAAAAATTTTATGTTATCAACTTGATTCTGGACTTGATCCTAGACTTTAGAAAAGAAAACTTTGATCCTAGACTTGATCCTAGGCTTCCAAAAAAGAACAGAAAAAAAAAAAAAAAACCTTGATCCTAGACTTGATCCTAGACCACAAACAAACAAATTCTATCTTTGGTCCTAAACCGCAAATCGCAAACCTGGCTGAACTTTTGCCGGAGCGAGACGCTATATGGACCCCATCCCGCCACGAAGATGTGGCCATGCACGTCGGCTCTCTCCCCCGTCGCCCCTCCGCTCCTCCTCCGTCTTTAGGCCAGAGACGCAAGGATGGACGGCCACCACAAGAGCCCGTCATGCCTCTCACGCTTCTGGTCGTCGGCGACCCGGACCAAGGCCTTGCCACACCCGTCGAACTCGTCGGCTGATGGCTCGCCCTCCAAGGGCGCCCTTGTCCGCCGCCTCAGCCTCTTCGACCTCCTCCTCCTCGGGATCGGTGCCTCCATTGGGGCCGGCATCTTTGTTGTCACCGGCACTGTAGCTCGCGAGGCTGGACCTGGTTAGTGCGATCGCTTGATTCTGATCTTGTTCAGTCGGTCGTCGCTGACTGGAGATTCGGAATCTGGTTATACTGGAGTAATTGGATATGAAGGTTTTCTGTCCCATAGGGCTCACCTTGTTCATCCTACTTCTTGATGCAGGCGTCACCATTAGCTTTGTGTTGGCTGGTATATCTTGTGTGCTGAACGGGCTCTGTTATGCAGAGCTCGCCTCTCGTTTTCCTGCGGTTTCTGGAGGAGCTTATTTATATACGTATACAGCTTTCAATGAGCTGACTGCATTTCTGGTCTTCGCCCAACTGATGCTTGATTACCATATCGGGGCGGCTAGCATAGCGCGAAGCTTAGCAAACTATCTGGTTACATTGTTGGAGCTCTTCCCATTCTTTAAAGACAATATTCCCAGCTGGATAGGTCATGGAGGTCAAAAGTTCCTTGGAGGAAATATGTCCATTAACCTGCTAGCTCCCATAATCTTGCTCGTTCTGACTGTAATTCTATGTCTGGGAGTTAAAGAATCTTCTGCTGTGAACTCAATCATGACTACTACTAAGGTATGGTTTAGCTTTACCCAAATGGTGTTTCTAAAAAGTGGTTTATGCAAGATCGAACCAGAGAACCTTACGACGGCAGTGATGCCTAGATAAGAATTAGGACATTTGGTTTGCATTTTGGTCACTCAGAATGCATATGATACCGGCTAACTCTATAACGCGAAGCCTCTCCATTTCTCTGCAGAAGAACTTTCTAAATTTGCATAGTTTTAGTTGCTTTCCATTTGCTTCTGCACACTTCGTTTCCGTTCTTCTGATGTATGTTTTCTGCCTCATGCATTGCTTTTCCGTGCTAAGAATTTCACTCTACTATGCCTGAGCTGGCCATTTCTGCACTATCCATTCATAATTTTAAGGACGGACAATTTATCACATCATGTTAATACCGGCTTGATAGAAGGTTCCGATTTATATTCTGTTTTATCCTAAGGGTCCTGCAATTCTAATCTATGTTTTTTCAGTTTTTTTGCAGAAACTTTTTGCACTCAATCAATCTATTCTTTTTAGTGCTTTGTTCTAGATTGCGTGTCTATAAAATTCTATTTTGTTTTTAGAGGACTACGTTGTCATTGAAGAACCTAACATTTTTATTATTATACTAGAGCTGCTATTACAAGCAAGGCGACGGTCGTCATTGAGGCCATTTTAAGAATTTAAATTGTCTTATCCTCAATTGATCCGTAGCAATCCTAGTTTATGAAAGCTATTTGTTTCTTTGGTACCTATCCACCGTTTGAGATTGTGATTTGTGCTTCCAGATTATTTACGCCTAATCCGTTGTTCTGCAGGTCATAGTTGTTCTTTTTGTCATCTGTGCTGGTTCTTTTGAGGTAGATACTTCCAACTGGACACCTTTTGCACCCAATGGTGCCAAAGCAATCTTGACTGGAGCTACTGTAGTATTCTTTGCATATGTCGGGTTTGATGCAGTAGCTAATTGTGCTGAAGAATCGAAAAAACCTCAGGTATACTGCATGGCATTCACCACAAATATCAACTCAATCACACTGCATTCTTCGATGATTAATTCTTCTTTCATTGTTTTGGTACTTACCCTCTTTTCTCTCGAGTGTTTCAGCGAGATTTGCCATTAGGGATCATGGGAAGTCTTCTTGTATGTGTTGTATTATACATCGGCGTTTGCTTAGTCATCACCGGAATGATACCTTACCAGTTGCTGAGTGAAGAAGCTCCATTGGCCGCGGCTTTTACGTCCAAGGGTATGAAATATGTTACCATCTTGATCAGCATCGGTGCCGTTGCTGGTCTTACTACCACTCTTTTAGTCGGTCTATATGTTCAGGTGAGTCGCTCGACATTTGACAACGAAAAGACCGTCCTTTTATTACGTAGCGCGGCGTGTCAGTAACGATTGATTTGTTTTGTGGGCAGTCTCGACTCTATCTTGCTATTGGCCGCCATGGCTTACTGCCTAAAATATTCTCCGAAGTACACCCGGCTCGCCGTACTCCCGTTCGTGCTCAGGTCTGGGTTGGAGTCGTTGCAGGCATATTGGCGGGCCTGTTTAACGTGCGCGTCCTCTCTCACATTCTTTCTGTCGGTTCTCTGGTAAGGGCCAGCCATGTCCTTGTCATTACAAATAATATGTCCTGAGTATTTTGATTATTCCTGTATGTGACAGTCAGAGTAATCTCCTCTGGTCGATTAATTTTGATGGTGTCCTGGCTGCTGCATGTGCATCAAAGGATTGTTCTACTAATTCCTTTGGTTTTCTTGTGTATGCAACTGCATAAAAACTAGTTGACAGAACATCATCATCATCTATGCCCTCACCTGTTTTTTTTTTTTTTTTTTGGTCCAGACTGGTTATTCAGTAGTTTCAGCATGCGTTGTCGTCCTTCGATGGGACAGCAAGGTGGAAAATTCTTCAAGATGGATATCGAGCTGGGGGGAAGGTGTTCTTACCCTTTTCATAGTTGCCTGCAGCAGTTTTGTTGCCGGACTATGCTATCGTCTCAACGCTCCACTTGCTGTTTCAATTGCTGCCGTCGTTGTCGTTTTGCTTGCTATTGTCGCCCTTCAATACCGGCAGGTGAGTCTCTCCATCTCTCTTCAGTTACGAGTTCCACCATTTTACCTGTTGTATGCATGGCAGAATGGAGCCAATCCAATTTGTTCTAAGCTTTCAATTTTGAACTAGTAGCTGTCCTTGTCACTCTTGTAGCGCAGCTAGCTACTCTGATGGCTCTATCTGCTGTATTTGCTGATTAAGGAGAGGCTCCAGTGCCCTGCTGGCCTAAATTCCTGACTTCAAAACCATGAGAATTAAGATTGCACTTCTTTTTCATCCTGACATAACATTGATTCTCCTCAGATTTATGCGCGGCCGGCAAGCTTCTCTTGTCCTTGGGTTCCAGTTCTCCCAGCCCTTTCCATCTTCTTCAACATCTTCCTCTTTTCTCAGGTATGCTTACGAAGCACCGTAGGGAAGACGATGGTATTGTTGTTTGGATACATCTATTCAAGCTTGTAAATATCATGGTTCTCTTTTGCAGTTGCACTATGAAGCATGGGTGAGATTCATTATTCTCAGCGTCATTACAGTTGGAGTATATGCATTCTATGGACAGTATCATGCCGATCCACATGCGGATGAGACGATTGTTTCGCACCAGGCTCCTCCAGAAGTTCAATAGGCGATTATGCGGGCGAAACTCTTGTTAACAGGCATTGTACCGGTCAGACGTCTGGCATTGATGTTGTATCTATTCTGAAAGGAATTTAGCCTGTTTTGGCAATAATACCTTCCAGAATCGCATGACATCGGCCAGATGTTCACGATTGCATAACTCTGTCACATAGAGGCTGAGGGCTCACTCTCTGTCGGCACTTGCCGATTTCTTGTATCATTCTTGCCTGATGTTAGTGCTGATCCAATAAAAGGGGGTGTTGCCCCGAGATTCCTGTCCCCCGTTATAATTTATCGGGATAACAATACGAATTGTCCATGAACTTTAGTGCAATGCGCAACGTGGTCCCTAAATTATAATTTGATGATATTGTGAATTATATCTTTTGTACTTTAGCATCTTGGGTTTTTCCTATATAATACTCAGATTCTGGTGATGATAATGATGTGTTATATCTTTCAAGAGTAACCTAAAAATGATGTTAAGAAAGAGGAAAACCAGAAGGCATTTGTACAGCTAAACCGAGGAAGTCTCCTTGGAATCAGGAACTGGACCCAACTTGCTGGTTCGATTTAGTCCGGTCCAGGTGATTCCTAGTTTAGTTGGTCAATTATACTTAGCCCTAGTGGTTTTAGTTAAGAAATTATATTGGATTTTGAAGGAAATAAAACTATCATATTTTGGTGAAAAAACTTTGATATATACTTTGAGGATGTTTTACAAATTTATCTCTACGCCTTTTGTACTTGAAATGCTTAATGCTTTTATTATGATAAGTTGGGTTACATAGATGAGTGGGCCGCCTAAGATGGGCTAACTCAACCCGTTACTTGTCCAAGAGTTAACTACCAGATGCAGTTAAGTTACTTCTTTCAAATGTGATAATATTCATGTCGGTTCTCACGTTCAAGAGGGAGAATGATGTTTTTTTCCTACTGTGAAGAATAGAGAGAATAAGAGAAAAATAACGACAATCTCTCATGAGTTGCAACGGATAACATTTAATCTTTGAAAACGAGGTATGTCTGTTACGTAATATACTTTTACGATCAGTGATTTAAGTATGGTTTCGAGCTTATAAATTCCGTATAATACGATGTGATAGACATGAGATTGGTTCCCTTCATGACAGAAGCGGGATTCTTGAGCAGAGGTACACTCATACGAGATTCTTATGGCAAGAAACATTTCGATTTTCATATAATCCTCATTGTTGTTATAAACACATTATGAATTGTTTATCAGATTCCATATCTCCACTAACAATCAATTATTTGGTTAGGATTTCGTTTCTAAGTTAGGAGAATATCTTAAAGATATTCTCATAACTTTCCATACGAAGAATCTTGATTGAATGACAATTACCTCGTAGATAATTTCCATTATTAGAAACTTGATTTAAGGATTCTAGGATTTGATTGTATAGGCGAACAGATCCTCCTAAATCTCCGACCCCTTTCTATTACAAGGGCTACATGATCCTTCTACATCAATCAACAAAGAGATAGTTTTGGAGATTGATCTTTGGTGTGGTTCCATCCAATGGGAAGCTTGTAGACAAGGAGCATATAAGCAGCTGGCTACTTCTGATGGCTCTATTTGCTTGTAGAATGGATTGCAAAGAAATTTTAGTTTCCAAAGATATCCCCGTGTACTGTCTAAAGATAATTTTGCATTTTGCTCGCGACAGACATAAAATAGTAATGTTGTCTAATTCCTTCTGAGTAAAATTACGAACAATTACGCGCAATTCGGATGCCGAAAAAGACAATTCAAACGAAAATAGTTGAGGCTTATGTCCATTTTTATGACTTCCATCTGCTGTTAAAAGTATTCTTGAAAATATGCTCATCAAGCGCCTAATATTCAATAACGAGCAGATTGATTGATAACTTTTTGAACAAATTGAAGTATTTCCTCCACAATATTTCCTCAAATATTTAATTTCTTTATTTCGTCAAACCTATTATATTTATGCTTGGAAACTGATTCCTAGGCTTAGGCTCCGTTTGTTTCACGGAAAATATTTTTCCGGAAAATATTTTCCTCAATTTCCGGTGTTTGGGAAGCGGAAAATGAATGGTCAACGGAAAAAGTTTTTCCGGTCAACAAAAAACCTTCTAAAACTAAGGAAAATAATTTCCTCTTTTTGAGAAACGGAAATCATTTTCCTCCTTTGCTTCTTCCCTTCCTCTTTTCGTTTGTCGCTCGCACTCTACGACCTTGTCCATCGCCATTTCAATTTCAGCCAAACACCGGAAAAGGAAGTCATTTTCCTGGAAAAATTAATCTCATACATGACTTGAAAAAATTAATCAATAAGAAATGTTTCCATTATCAATAATAATTTGTGTCTATGATGAAAATATTTTTTGTTCGTTAATTTTTGCAAGCGATATAACCAATTATTTTATTCAAAACGCTTTCCAAATCACTCATTTTTCGTAAAATAGACGGAGCCTTAGAGGCAAGAATAAGAGTTAATTGACTAAACATTTACAGGGGTTGATCATTCTTGAACTTAACATATTTTTGGTGCATAAACCAAATAAAGGACATCTGTCTTGGGCATTTGCTTAGCTGTCACTGCCGGCAGAGCTGCTTTGCCCTTTCATGGTCCTGGAGCTGATGGGCTTCCTATGCTCTCTGTTCAGGAATTTTCTCAAAGTAGCGATGGGACGCAGGTTTTGTATGTCACTGCATTCACAGGTGATAACATCGAGGGCCTCATCTTTTATTCACTGAAATGTTTCCTTCCTATATTTTGATTTGAACCATCCTACCATGTCCCTTGTCCATCCTTTAAAAACTATACAAATAAACCCCCACACACTTGCACACATTTGAAACACAAACTACACATATATCAAAACTATGCTTCCGCGCAATATCAAAATTTCAACAGATTTGATGAGAAAGGGCAGCCATTGTCATAATTCTTCTTCCTGGGAATCTCTTTATGCAGCCTCCACGCATTTGGCTTCATTAGAGGAGCAGCTGCTTTGATTTACTTGATCATATGAGCGTTCATCGTTGAAATGAGTGAACGGTCCCCGCAACTCGGTGATGATTAGGCAGCATAAGGATAAAGCATAGCTTGAACCTTACCCAGGTGCCTTAACAGGATCGTGAAACCTTCAATAGTAGGAAATGGGATACTTTATTTCCATTGTCCAAAGAAACAAAAATGTTATGTATGTAATGATTGTATGGCTCTAAGGATACTAAATGACATCCTTCAAGCAATCTTGGGTAGTTGAACAAAGTAGCATGAGGATGAAGCCTACCCTGAACCTTATGCAATGGAATATCTCTTATTAAATATCCAAACAAGCAAAGGGGTCGTGTGTGTAACAATAGTTTGCTCAAATACTCCCCCACATCTTTCAAGTAGTCTTGAATAGCGGCACACAATCGTTGAAAAGAGGATGCAGTGCGGCCATAAAACCATCGTACTTGCAGCGTTGTGGGCAAACGGATGAGAAAATATTTGTCAGCTTGGTTGAAATGATTAATTTACATCCTCATCATGATTGAACACTTGCTGATCTCATTGCCTAAATCTACAGTGGATGTTATTGGATGATGCTTTTTGCCTCTTGCTCATGCTTTTTGGGGTTAACGTTTGCGTTTGATTACATCAGTCGACGCATTCTCGTGGACATGTGGGTTCCTTCCATCTTTACTTTGAATGGTTTCTGTACATGTTTTGTCGCGTCCCGCTCGTTTAAGAGCACTCACACGTTCCTTTTCTGATTGGAATGATTGAAATGCAGCGGCCCATGAGGAGACATTGTTATCTTAAATTCAACTAGTATGAAGACTCAGACGGTCACGAAAAAAAGCACATCCTGATTTTCTAAAAGCATTAAAGAAGAAAGGAGAGGGAGGAATATATTACATTGGTACTAATTTAGTCTTAAATTTTTTCACATAGATTTTGGTCGGATATTGCTAATGTAAATGCTGGTTGGTCGATCTACGTGGCATGATCAGTGCTCACGTGGATATTTTTTAATAACTTTTTTTTATTTTTTCCTTTACTTTTTGTTTGTCTATTTTTCCTTTCTTTTTTTTTTTCCTCCTCTTGCCCGATGGCCAGCACAGCCATGGCTTCACCTGAATGAGGTTGGCCCTCGCCGCTACAGGCAACAATGGCCTCGATAGATCTAGTGAGGGCTACTTTGTAGGTGTTCGCCCTCACCTCGATGAGGTCGACTCTTGCTTGTGGCAATGGTGGGCCCAATCCTCACCGACTATCGAGAGAGGAGAAAAAATGAAAGGAAAAAAGGATAGAAACAAAAATAAAGGGAAAAAAAGGAAGAAAAAGAAATAAAAATTTGAAAATTTTTAGAATATAATTAAAAAAATATCCATGTTAGCATTGACTGTGCCACGTAGGCCGTTTGGCGTCCACATTAGCAATTTCCCACCAAAATTAGTCGAAAGAAAGGAATTGGCTCTAGTTCAAAAGGTTTAGGACTAAATTGGCACTAACATAATAAGTTTATGACTTTTCTAACACTTTTCTGATTGCATTAGCATTCTCTCATGATTCAAGATTTTGATTAAGATACTAATGCTATCATCATCTTTGCAATAAAAGATTATGCATTGCCCAGGTTTAACTCTGATTGATTAGACCGTAGGGCAATGATTTAAGTATCCATGGGCTAAAGTGCTATATCGACACTCTTCAAGAGCTTTCGTGTTGTGCTGGACACTCTTTAACACTCTTCGGTCAGCGCTCCAGACACGTCAGTGACATGCAAATCTAGTATCCCGACATGCTATTTCAACATTCACAGGTTTAATTTCAAGTATTTTTAATAAATTAAGGGTCAAAATATAAATCTATCAGAAGTATATATACTCAAATCATATACCGAGCTAGCCCCAAAAAACCTAATTGTGAATCCCTAATATAAGAAAGAAAAAAATCACCATTGACATTTTTATAATAATAATTTATCATGTATATTTGAAAACATAAATTTAATATATAACGTGACGAAATCCTCTAGTTTTTAAGAAATAACGAGTTGACATGTCGTGTCGTGTCGCATGTCGGTGTTACTTAAAGGACATAAAGTGCCGTTATTTTCTCAAATAAGTATTTGAAGTGGACTTTCTTTTAAATAAAGGTCTAAAGTGGCCATATTAGTTTCAAAAGGAGCTTGACCTCACTATTTGGTCAGCTTGACCTCACTATTTGGTCAATGGCATTTTCATCCTTTATTTTTTTTTTATTTTTTTCTTGTTATTCTTTGGTTTTTGCTAAAAGGATAAAACTGGAAAAAAAAAAAACATGCCTCCTCCTCTTGTGGCTGCCGCCCCATTAGTCTGTAGAGGTGAGAGCCTATTGGCCCATGCCAAAAATGACAGAGGGCCAGCGACCCATCTCTGGGGGATGACCGCGTCCCTTGACTAGACCTAGGCGAAAGCCGGGGATAAGGCGGCGTCCACAAGCAAGAAGGGTCAGCACTCCCACCTGTATTCTTCCTTTTTTATTTTTTAAATTTTAGGTTTTTTAAAATTTTTTATTTAACTTAACTAAATTTAGCTTTAAAATTGTCTTCGAAGGGAAATGCCCTTAATCGGCTGAAATATTTAGTCAATCGATGAGGTCAAGTCCTTATTTTTATCATATCCCAACTTTTATCTTGATCAGTAGCAAAGGTAACCTAAATTGACATTCTCCCTCTCACCTCCCTCTCTTGCTCTCACGTCTCTCTCACACCTTCTTTCCCTTGTTTCCGACCGTCGCTCATGGTCTCACCCTCCATCGCTCTCCCCCTCTCGCGCTCTCACGGTCTCACGATCTCTCATCCTCCGATTCGCTCTCTCGGTGCCATTATCCACGCAACTGGAGAACTTAATTCAACAAAGAGAAGAGGAAGGCTGTCGAAGATTTCTCGGCGCTCCCATCATCTTTCGATGCGATTCAAGTTTGCTTTCCATTGAATCTCTGTTAACACTGTCGGTGACCCTTAAAACTTTCCTAGATTTTTTCCTCTTGGTATAATCTATTCAATCTACCTAATTATAATTAATTAAATTACTCTTCGATAGCATACTATTTATAAAATTAGAGTATTGTTCATCCCGTTCTAGAACATGTGGGAGTCATCACGATTTTGGCCACTTTCACATTATTTTTGTTTTCCCTTTTTGGCTCGACCGTATAGTCCTGGAAGATAAATTTAAATTTGGTAAACATTCCATTGCACAAAACCGCCACTTGTTTCCTTTCCCGTCATTTGAGAGTTTAGCTCCTTAGGCCTAACCACTTCGTTTCGTGGGCTTAAGAAAAGCGGCAACACTTACCATGACAAGCAAATGCAAGAATTCATTTCAATGTTGCTATTTGACTCAGTAATATAAAACAATGATCGTTTAGCTACCAAACTAATGGTGTATTGTGGACCGCTTGATTTTTACCGACAATCAATTACGCATCTTTTGTAAAGAAAAAAGAAATGAATGACCAAAAACAAATTAAAACAAAAACAAAAGACAAAATAGCAAAATAAAATGGAAAAAAAAATAATGGAGGGGTAAATTCCGGTCTAAATAGAAGAGGCACCCCAGCGCAATATTCGTGTGGGTTGGAATCAATTGATTTAAATTGATTAATCCATCACAATTGATGCCAATGATCCCATGATCATGTGATGTACACCCATGATGGGCTGATAACCTATAGCGGTTATCGGAGGGCGGTTATTGAAGGTTACCAAACGGAGTGGCCATCCTTTATATGAATAGAGGAAAAAGGATATATAAAGAGAACGTTAGTCAATTTTCAAATGAAGAGGACAGTTTATACACGAAAGATAGAACATTTTTCTCCAAAACGCTCTCAAGAACAGTGACACTCTCGAGACTCTCTCGCATTCTGATTCTCGCAAGGCCGTATGTCGAAGGTATTTAATCTGTAGATAATGGATACGTTCTCTTGTGTGATCATATCCCAATTAGCCAATTAGTGATACAAGTTTATGATTCTATCGGGCAAGTTTTTGTACGTTTTTCGCACGTCCACCGTTTTAGATAAGAAATTCGTTTCCTTGAGTCTGGCCTAAATCCACAATTCTAGTTCAATCAGCCATGTGGGTCACGTCGTGCTCGACCTTGACGGCGTCTTGGCCCTTCCAATCGACTCCCATTTGATCTACATCACGGGCATTGTGCCCGACGCTCGTGGCATCGCGAACAAGTGCTGGATCACCCCAAGTCCATGTCTTTCCTTTTTTTTTTTCTCAATTTTCATATGTCAAGAAATTGGCTATTTTTAGTTGCACCACGTGTCACGCAGCCATAGTAGGACACGGTGAATGGTCAACAATGGCTCGGCAATATAGAAAGGTTGACTCCACCCCTAGGTAGAATCGACACTAACAAGCTACACGACATAACTCTACACGTCTAACACATCATTTTTCAAAAAATAGGTAATTTCGACACATTAGGATATATCATATATTAAATGTATATTTTTGTAAATACAAAATAAATTATCATATATATATATATATCAGCCGTGAATTTTTTCTTATTCTCCTTCTGTTAGGGATTCACGATTATGTTTTCTTTTTGCTAGCTGGGTATATTAATTTTGAGATAATTTGGTATACGATTTAAATATATAAATAATAGATTTATATTTTTGACCCCTAATTTAATAAAAATATTTAAAATTGACCCGTGCTTATCGAAATAGTGTGAAAGGATGTTGTACTCATGTGTCTCTGGTGTGTCCAAAAAACCGACCATGTGTCGATCGCGTATTGGTGTCATACACGAATCCCACGATACAAAGGTTCCCAGAGAGTGTCGGTGCTTTCTAACTTCACCCATTATAACTGTTTCATGAAATGACAGTTACGCCTCTTGTGTGTGTGTTTCTTTCTAATTTATTCTTTAATTTCTTTTGGACACGACTCAACGACGGTTGCGACATACAGTTGACTTGGGAAATGAGATTACTATATAATTGCCAACGTTGATTTTCGTCTTATTCTGGAGGGGACGAGCAAGTGCGAAAGGATTCGCTTGGTCCAGCCCGACATTCGGATAAGTTTGAGAATTAGTGAATCATTATGATTCACGAACTGAAAGAACATAATAGCTAAAAGATAAGCTATTGTCCGAATGCCTGCGTGGTGGCCCAACATTAGTCATCATAGAAAAGACCCACAAAAAGAAAAAAGAGTGACGAGCAATATGCATATATTATACTTATCAATTCTCTATCGAGACTTTGTTAATTGGCAATTTATTTAGTAATATAGTGTACTGAACCTTCTACTTGAATAATCTCATCGTGTGTGCCGGTTAACTTCTTCGTCCTTGTGCACAAGATAAGACTCCATTGCAAGGTGGCAAGCATGGAGAAAATTACCAAAAAAGTTTTAAACTTTTGCATTTATATTAATTCAGTCCTAAACATTTTCACATTTTGTTAATTGAATTTATTCGATCAATTTGTGGACTCTGACCATTCTATATGGCACAACCGACGTTTATATGGACATTTTTTAATAGATGGAATCTCCTGTAGTGTACAAAATAAATTTTGTAGCAAAATACATACATTCCTTTCCCCACCCTTGCTTCTAGTGTTTTTGCCAAAAACTTATATCTACATTAAGCTTTTTTCTTAGTAATAACTTGAATTTTTTAATAATTTTTTTTCTCTTTTCTTTACTTTACTTTTTTTCCCCTACAATGATGGCCAAGACTCCCTTGCTTAGACTTGGGCCTTGCTAGATCTGGGCGAGTGAGGTCCTCGCAACACTCTTGTAGACACGGTGTGTGACCCTCACTGGCCCTAAGTGTAGAGAACAAAAGAAAAAAGCGCCAGACTATCTTGTGTGGATACACTTGAGGAAAGAGATGATTCCATATTGTTAAAAGAATAATCTCATGCTTAGGCCGATGGGCCATTTAGAGTACTCAAGAGGATTAGGGACAATGCTTATAAGGTTGATCTGCACGAAGATTGTAGTGTCTCGTCTACTTTTTATATGGGAGAGCTTTCTCCTTGTTTCGAATATGAAGGCATATTAGATTTGAAGACAAATCTCAAATAATCTGGGAAGTCGATGTGGGAACATCTGACTCTATATGATCAACTATCAAGCTCAATATAGAACTCGTCGCCTGAGCGGTACGTCAAGAAAGGACAAGGGAGTTTCGTCTACAAATTGAAGAAAGCTCTTTACGGTCTCAAGCAAGTACCGCGACCATGGTATACTAGAATTGATTCTTATTTCTTGGATCATGGTTTTAACCGATGTCCTTATGAGCATACTTTATATGTGAAGATTGGCTTGAACGGTGAGATGCTCATTGTTTGCTTATATGTTGATAATTTTATATTCACTGGAAATTGTCAAGGAAAGATTTCTGACTTCAGGGAGGCCATGACTGGTGTGTTTGAGATGACGGACATGGGTCTCATGTATTATTTTCTTGACCTTGAAGTTACACAATCGAAGGATGGTATTTTTATTTGTCAACAAAAGTATGCCAAGGATATTCTTGAGCATTTGAAGATGGCTACTTGTAAACCAATCAGCACTCTAATGGAGGAAAGATTGAAGTTGACAAAAGATGGAAGAGGCTTCGAAGTAGATCCCACATATTTCAAGAGGCTAGCCGGAGTCTACGATATTTGACTTCTACTCGGCCAAATCTTGTTTATAGTGTTGGAATGGTAAGCAGATTTATGGAGACTCCTAGACAATCACACTTGCAAGCAACAAAAAGGATTCTATGATACATTAAAGGTACTATGGACGAAGGTATATTCTACACTGTTTCTAATGATTTTCAGCTTGTGTGATATACAGACAGTGATTAGGGAGGTGATATTGGAGATAGGAAGAGTACTTCTGATTATGTTTTCTCTTTAGGAAACGGAATTTTTTCTTGTTCCTCGAAGAAGCAACAAGTGGTTGCTTTGTCCAGTGTGGAAGCGGAATACATAGCAGCGGCTTATTGTGCTTCTCAAGCAGTTTGGCTACGTTTGATGCTTGCTGAATTATGTCATAAGCAGGAACATCCAACCATGATTAAGTGTGATAACAAGTCATCAATTGCCCTTGCAAAGAATCCGATCTTTCATGGAAGAAGCAAGCATATTGATATAAAATATCATTTCATTCGAGATCTAGTGAAGTCTAAGGAGATTGCGTTACAGTTTTGCAAGTTGGAAAACCAAGTGACTGACATGTTTACTAGGCCGTTGAAGACGGACTCCTTCCTTAAACTCAAGAGAATGATCGGCATGGTCAAGATGAGCTCGGTTTAAGGGAGGCTGTTGGAAATAAAAAGTTTTTTGTAATCCAAGCTCATCTCATGAATGTGGAGTCTTACAGTTATTATCTAGGGACTTTGAGTCTTGGAAACTACTCTCTAGGAAATTATATTTACTTATTGTTGCTTGTTTTCAAGAGTCTTTAATTGTTCTTGTTATCTAAAGGGTCTATAAATATTATGCAATCCTTCATGAATATATATGAATTTCGATTCCAAGAGTTTTGCACGTCTAAGGGATAGGTATTTTCCGACAGCAAACGACATTTTCGTAAATCGAAATACAAAGACAGTACTTAAGAAGGTGCAAAGTGATTTCCCGCGAAAGAGTTTCATGGCACGAAAAAGTGACCTTTTTTTTCTTAATATTTCCTTATTTTTGAAGGTTTCATATATACCTCTGTGGTCTGTCCCTTTGTCCGAAATGTTTGAATAATAACCTATCTGCCATGCACCACCGCCCCATCTTTTGGACCCGCGATTCCGGGTCGGACTTAAATTGATTTGCACTTTCGTCCTCTAAAGTTGTCCAAGTGGCTTGACCGACATGATCTCGTGAATTGCGTCTGCGGGGTCAAGGTTATTGCGTGTGGACCAGGTAAATCATAGACGGTGCAAATTAGTACCTTGTTTAGTACAAGAAAGTGAAGGAGAGGTGTGGTCTTTCTCAAGCCTTGCCTACTTTTGGCACCTTCGATGGAGGAAGAAGGCTTCAAACAAAAGGTCATCGATTGCGTCTTTGGCTTTTGTAACTTGTCGAGCGCACCGAAATTGCACGGACAATTTCGAGGGGGGGTCGCAAGTTGGTTGAAGGCGGCATCGGCTTGCCATAATTTATTGGAGAAGAAATAGATGGAGAAGTGACGGAGAAATTCCAACGCCTTCATAATTGAAATAGTCTGGGAGGCAGAGACCGAAGCTTGAAATTTAAGCTATTGAGTCGCAAAGCCTATATAAATTTTCTCTTTTATCTCGAACGTCGTGTATATGGGTGTCAAAATTGAACTCGAAAATCGAACCGAGCTAAAAATTTCATGCGTTGCGGTTCGATTTAAATAATTGAAAAAATGACCATTCTTTTTTTTTCTCAAGTTGGTTATTTCGATTTGGTTAATCAAATCGGACCGAAAATCTCTAAAATAGGCTTTTTATTTTTTCTTTTTTTTGTTCTTTTCTTTTCCTTTTTTTTTCATTTTTTCTTCTTTGGGGTTGAGGCCGGCCCCTAGGGAGGCTCGACACCCATCGGCCCTTGGACAAGGGCCACGACGCCCTCAGCCAATAGATGGTAGCCTCGACGACCGTCAACCCATAAAAGAAAAAAAAAGATTTTAAAATAATTCACAGTAGTTCCATAAAATCTCACGGGATCAATATGGGTCAAATCATTTTTGACTGACCCGATCTACCCATTTGACGGCTCTAAGCAAAACCATGTCAAGTGTGGCTATTAATCCACAAGTTTTACTTTTGCCCGGGACATGACATTTTACTATCCATTCAAAATCATTTAACAAGCCTTAGTTTCACTTATGAGGAAGAAATCAAGGAATTTCATTATGCTTGATATGTCATGCTTTGGTCTTCGGTGGAAGGGTACTATGTAGTTAAAGGTTTCTCCTGTTTGGTCAATTTACGCATTGAGTTTTCGTACTTTTTTTGGGCCCAAATTGCATTGACCCTACTCCTGAGAAATTTATCATCCACATCAGTGTATCTCCCCATTCATGACGACAATGATGCTTCTGTTCTATTAGAAAAAAAAAATTGATAAATTGTAGACCAACTCAAGCCTCAGCTGCGATTGAAGCTAACTAGACGTCGCCCCAGAAGGTCTCTTCAGGCGTACGCACTACGCAACTAGCTGCGTAGTTTCAAGCATCATTTGTACCGACCTTGGACAAATCAAAACAAAAATTAATCGCAAAAAGAAAATCACATTGACTAATTACAAAAATAAAAGGGGGCAACAACAAATTAATTCATAGGTCCCTCTCTCCAAAAACTCTCGAGCGAAACCTGGTAAGATCTAAGCAGAAAGATACCAAAGCCACTGAAAAAAAGGAAAAAAAAAATACTTATGTGGTCTTATTTCCCACCAATCATAAGTTCAATTCATCGATCGAGAAATCTTTTCTAGAAAGATGAGATTGAGCGAACGTGTACATATATGCTTCAAAGCCACAGGGCCCCAGCCTCCCTCAAGATGGGCACCAACTCGCCGGAGATATGAGTGGACATCACCCTCTCAAGCCCTCCGAACAACCGCCCGCCAACGAAAACTGCCGGAAACTGCAACTTCTGGTCGTTATCGCTATCGCCGCCGTTGTCGTCCTTGTCGTCGGCTCTAATCATGCTCTTTAACTCCTTGACCACGACGCCCTCATCCGCGTCGTCGACCTCGTACACTGCGGGGTTCACCCCGAGCCCCAGCAAGAGCCTCTTCGCCACGTGGCACATGCAGCACCCGCGCCGCCCGATCACGATCACCGCATTCTCCGTCACCGCCCTCCCCACGCCACTGCCCGCCGCCGCAGCCGTCTCGGCCGCTGTCCCTTCCAGCCCTCCTTGGCCCTCAACCGCCGGTGGCCGGGGGCCGGAGCTAGCGGGGATACAAGCCATGTAAGGGATTGCTTTCTGCATGGAGGGGGAGGGAGGGAGGGGGAGAGATCTGAGTGGTGGTTCGCCGTTTGGCTTGGGAGGGAGGTGTTGGGGGAGGTAATTTAAGAGAAGATGGTGGGGAGACTCCAACGTCAACGGCGGTGACGTACTCTTATACGTCACGGGCACTGTGGTGACGTGGCGCTGCCTGAGGTGGTGATGGACAGATTCCAAGCAGCAGCTACGTTCCACGGATCCACTTGATCTTGATCAGTGATCACGACCTCGTCGTTTGTCGCCCATCAACTCGTGTCATGTCTTAGCGTACATGGCAACTAAGGAAAGAGCCAAAAACATGTGAAGTTTCCGGCAATTTCCTCACGTCATCTTCTTCAATTGATTTTAGCCTTTAAAACTTGTTTTTCTATATTATTTTTAATCAATGGAGATTTCGACCAAAAAAGCAAAAAATCAATGGTGACGTATGTTTCAAGAGTTTCTTAGTAAGTCTAGTATTTCTCACATTTTAGTCTTGATCTAAAGCTTCAAATATGGAATTCATGAGATACAAAATAATGGACAACTCAATTATGCTCAAAAGCTTGAGTTTCTTTTTCACCATTTTGGTAATTATTGTAGGACTGTGGTTCATACTACCCTACAACAGGAGGCTGCAGTCCCAATGGGGGTCTCAAGAGGGCAGCGTCTATGGATATTAGAGGTCTTTTACGATTTAAGTACATAAAGTTTCATTAGTCGTTTGAGTTCGGGCTCATGAATAGATACTAGTATATATACTCTTTTTCGCTTGTTATTGAGTAATGTAACAAGAGATGCGAGGTACTAATTATAGTGGAATCCTCTACTGGACATAGTCCTAGTTTAAGAATGAACGATGATAAAATCTCATGTCTCGATTTCTCTTTTTCGCTTTATGTTTTGCTTCGACTTGATAGTGCGTTGAATCCTAATATTCATCTCCCTCATTTATGGCCCTTGAGTTAACTTATCCATGTCTAGATCATGACCTGTCGTCTTTAAATGTATAAAAAAAGTATGTATCCCGCGAAAGGGATAGCACATGACTTTAATAGCGTATCACAAAATCCAACAATTTTTAGGTGCAGGAACCTGTATATGAAAAATATATATAATCCGTTATCAATCAATGTAGGACATTAAGCAATGATGTCGACACAAATGAAGTTCCGTGGAGGATTGCATGCATAAGCATTGTTAGTGTGCGAAGTTTGAAGCTTAATTTTCTATTTTGGATTCAGATACTCTTATATAAGGGCATTCACAACTAAAATGCATCCCTTTGTAAAGGATACATTCAATTTCATCCGCCACCCTTCAAACGCCTCTTCACTATATATCATTACCAAGCCCAATACTACCACCTCCCTCGATTAGAGCCATTGCTTTAGACCATCCGCTTTAGCCGTTGCTTTAGAGCCGGCTCAGTTGGTCGAATGATTGGCGATTTTCAATTCAGAAGCCAGAGGTCTAACATTCGAATACTACCAATTATGTGCAAACTACTCTGAGTCACGGTCACTTGCACAGATTAAAGGTCTCCATGAGACATGTAGGATATTCCATGGATCTCCAGATAACTCTCTCCTGAATTGTCAGAAAACAAAATCCCACTTGCATATCTCTTATGGATATGAACTTTAGAATTTTATGATCCCTATAATTTGTATATAGGAAAGGCATGATGTCCAATTTTCAAGATAGAGTGACTGTGCCACCAATGTTGACATCCATCCGTTATATAAATAACCATATTATGATTTCATTGTCAACCCAAGGACATAGTGGGCTGCAATGGTGGAAACTTCACGGATAGAGTTGGGGGCACTACGTAGGTATGTGTTTTGGCGCCTATCTCTTGACGTGTTGTCTTACATCACCCATATTTTGGATTAGGGTTTTTGTTTTGAAAAGATGGTTTTGTGACGATAACAGCTAGTTCGTGCTTATTAAGTTCTCTTGCATATGCGATTACGTATGTTTTAGCACAAACCCATGTTTGTTTTCTCGCAGCCGTAAGTCGTACACTTCAAGGGAAGTCGAGGGAACGGGACAAAGAAGAAGGAAACTTCGATGCAAAATCGAACTTGGAAAAGAGAGTACCCTTTTGACTAGAAACTTAGGCTCCGTTTGTTTCACGGAAAATAAAGTGTTTCTGGAAAATATTTTCCAAGAAATCATTTTTCAGGAAAATGACTTCCTTTTCCGGTGTTTGGCTGAAATTGAAATGGCGATGGAAAAGATTGTGGAGTGCGAGCGACAGACGAAAAGAGGAAAGGAAGAAGAAAAGGAGGAAAATGATTTCCGTTTCTCAAAAAGAGGAAATCATTTTCCTTAGTTTTAGAAGGTTTTTTTTGTTGACCGGAAAACATTTTCCGTTGACCATTCATTTTCGGCCCCCCAAACACCGGAAATCGAGGAAAATATTTTCCGTGAAACAAACGGAGCCTTAAATTGTTTTGTTTTATCGGCCAAGAAAAATATTTATTTTTGTTGAAAATATGTCTCGAGTTTGAGGCTAAAACAAAAATCTGAACTTAAATTGTTTTGTTTTATCGGCCAAGAAAAATATTTATTTTTATTGAAAATATGTCTCGAGTTTGAGGCTAAAACAAAAATCTGAATTTTGAAAATAAATATATCTTAATCGAGAAATTAAAGATAAGATAAAGGATCATGCAATCTTATTTTGGCTTTTGGAGTTCGTCAAGAAAATCAAAGAAAGTTTAATATGGAAATAGGTTGACCAAACTTGGATTCTACATTAAATAAGATTTGTTTTGAATCTCACGGAAATCTATCTTTGGTAGAATTGGTGTGATATTTTCTATTTTCAATAGTTTTCCACTTCCTAATTGGATAAGATTTCTTATTTTGGATCCAACCTTGCCTAAAAATAAGAAGCAAATGTTCTTTGGGAATAGTATAAAAAAGAAGCTTCTGCTAGTGAATTACATTCATAGTATTTGAAGCCAATGAAATTGTGTGAGTAAGATTTGCGAATTCATTCTTGAGATTGAGATATTATTCCATGGGAAATTGCAGGGCTAAACACTCATTAGTTAATAGATGTAGGAGTCTATGACCGAACCACGTAAATTTGGTATCTAATTTATTTTCTTGTTCTTTTTATTTTGTCGTTTGATCACTTGCTTCACGCAATAATTGGTATTAGAACCGACGGTTGATTGGTGGACCTCCAATCTGCTCTAGTGCTTAGTGAATATCTCAAGGAAGAAATCTCATGATCAACGCTTGTTTTGAGTAGAAATTGCTATCACAGTTGGTATGGTGAAAAGAGATCATGAACAATTGGTTGGGTAAAACGAGTTTGGCGAGAAGAGACCACAGATAGTTGGCTTGGTGATGCAAGATAGAGACCATGGGCGATCCAATATTCCAAGTTAGTAGTTGATGTCGGTTGTTTGTTGTGCATAGTTGCAAGTGTGTTGATACTTGATTTTTGGTCAATTTAATTTTAAAATTTTTTTAGAAAATTCATAAAAATTCACAAAATTGAAAAATCAACTTTCAGGACCTTGGCCTAACCTAGGGACCAATTTTGAACAAAAAATAGTTTTCAATATTTTCAATATTTTCTTGCATTTTTATTTTAAAAATTCATTAAAAAATCAAGAAAAAAATGAGAAAATTGAAAATTTAACTTTGAAAGTCTTGGACAAGTTTAGACTATCATTTTTGAACAAAAAATAATTTTTCTTATTTTTCGCATTTTTAATATTTTTCAGAAAATAGAAAAATTCTTGTAAATTAATTTAAAAAATAGCATTTGATGCCACAAAAATATGAAAAAAGTAATAATCAATGTAATTTTTTAAATTTTTTCTTCATTTTGGCCAAAGAAATTTTGAAAGGTATAATCTGGAAATGGGGTTTACTTTGTTAATCGCATTTCCAGATTAATTGAATTTTTTTAAAAAAATTCATTTTAGCTCTGTAATTTTTAATTTTTACATTTTTGGATTCTTGTCATCCTTATCTATTTTTGAAAATTACAATCCAGTCCAAAAGCCCACAGAATTGTCAAATTTCGCAAAAAAGGACCAGAATGTACTTTTCGATTTTTCAATTTAGTCCTTAAAACACATAAAATGCAATTAAAAAAATTTTAGGGGGCGAATTGAAAATTAAGGCACGTCACCCCCTAGTTTTTGGCATTTTGAATCCATTGGTGGTGTCAATTTTTGCAAAAAAAAAAGGTCTTCTTGAGTTTGGATTTGGCAAAATGGGTACTAGGGTTAGATTTAAAAACTGAGTTTTGATACCAATCTATGGGTAATTTTACCTGAAAATTTGTTTTCTAATAGGTTTGATGCCATAGAATTCAATTTTGGGCCGGGTCGGTTAGGTCAAGTCAGATCCGACCCAACGACCCGATCAACCTATCTTCTTCCCCCAAAAGCATGATGAAGCACAAGAAATGGTTGGAAGATCTCCCATAGATCTTGGGTTTGTTTCTGGAGATAAGAGGAGGAGATTGATCTTCAATTAGTGGGGGATACACAAGGGGATTAGAGAGAAAGAGAGAGGGGGGGAGAACTAAGAGAGACGCCATTGTTGAGCTCGGCCGAGAAGCTCTACAAGCTTTGCCAGACCGTTTTACGAAGATTCAGGCTCCAAATATTGACAGCGCGAGCATCCTGAATCCTTAGTGAGTCATTGGGACTAAACGGTAAGTGATTTCTTCCCAATTATAACAAAGTGCCATTGATACACAGTCGAAGGTCCGCCAATGGTGGATTCTTCATTTCTCTATCGTTCTCTGTGATTTTTGATTTAAAATACTCCTATTGTTGTACTGATTCCAGTTTCATTCTTGTTTTCCATATTCATCGCTTGAAACCCCCGAATCGACCTTGAAAACTCCTTCGGCCTACCGCAGGCTTGCGAGTTCTACTCACTTGACATCAGGACTCTCGATCATCCAACTAAGTCTCCTTATGCTTTGGTGATGCCATTTGATGGATTATGTTGTTTGTTTAGTGTTAGGAATGCTTGATCGGATTAGCCGTCGGAGTAGTCCTCAACCGAGGTTGTGATAGGTTGTTTTCGGTAGTTTCATAGTTCAAAATCCATGTGTTTGTAAACCAAAATTGTGTAGATTACATTTGGAGCAAGATCAGGGGCTTTTGGCGTAGTATATGAGGTCTTTGGAGTACCCCAGTGAACCTCCGGCAACTCGCCGATGATTAGAGCTTCTCCGATTGTCTTCTTCAACTGGGGGTTGACCTAGTCAACGCTGATGTGGCGTTGACGTGGCTAGCCACATCAGATGCCACGTCAGCTTGGTTCTTACAATCAATTGGGCTAAATAACAGAGTTAATCCGACGGTGAGGGGTAGCCACATGTTAGCATCCTGGGATTTCTGAAAATAAAAATCTCCAAATTCGAATTATTTAATTATTTTCAGAAATAGAAAAGAAATAATAAAATGGACGGTAGGAATCAAGTCTAGATTTTTTATATGGGCCGTGGATATTAATATGAGTAATGGACGGCCTAGATTAGTTCAACCCAAGGCCTTGACAGTTAGATCTTTAGTTTCATTTGGACGGCTTAGATTTAGTCTTAGGATTGATCTCTACCGTAGATTTGGTATGAGAGACGAGCTGCTAGATTGGTGACACGTGTTACGTTTCTAGACTGTAGGATTAGAAATGGCGGGAAAACAAAAGAAATAGAATAAAAAAATAAAATAAAAATAAAAAATAAACACTGAAACTACGTCGTTTTGAGTTGGGTCTAGGATAGTGGACCTTGGGCCAGGTTCGGATAGTGGACCGGGTCAAGCCGACCCGGTCCATATAAAAATAATAATAAATAAATAAATTCAGAAATTAATAAAAAAAATTTCTTTAGAAAAATAGAAAATCAATAAAACCCAAACTGTGTTGTTTTAGTCTAGGGTTTTCAGGTTCGGGTCATTTGGGTCGGGTCAACCTGACCCGGTTCAAAGAAAAAATAAAAAATCTAGAAAAACCTTAGAAAATATAATAAAAAAATAGGAAAATGTCATAAAAAGTTTCTAGAAGTCTAAGGAAAATTAGGAAAATTCGAAAGTCATGGGAAAAAAGAAGAAGAAGTATAAATAGAAATAAAAAAAAATACAAGAAAAATAGGAAAATTAAACAAAAAAATCATAAAAATTCACAAAAATTTTAGAAAAATCATAAAAAAAAATTTCAGAAAATGTAGAAAATGGTCAGGAAAATAGAGAAAATTTCGAAAAAAATTCAAAAATGTTCCAAAAATAGGAAAAATTCTTAGAAAAGTCTTAAAAATTCAGAAAAATCCTCAAAAATTGTGAAAATTAGGGAAAAATCACATTCAACTGGTTTGACTTTGACCTATATTCACATTTTTAACTTCCCGAGCCTAAAAAAATGACCATTTTATCCTTTGGGTCAATTTGACGCAAACTAGCCCAAACCACCCATGAACCTAATTGGTGTATTTTCTAGGCTCCTAGGACTCCTCTTGGCTTGTTTTGATTTGATGTAATGTGATTTCTCCATTATTAGATTCCTTGACTACGCAGTTAGTTTTCATGATTTTGATTGATAAGATAGACAATTTCATTTTACATGAACCCATTTGATTTTTTCGAACTTACCTTACCCAAAGAATACCTGCATGAACTCTCTAAATTAGGAAATCACCCAACTTAGGTACCGAAAGGGCATCAATAACGATATTGACGTAACTAAGTCCCCGAACCCAAATCTCTAGTTTTCGCTGAATCGAACGATCTCTCCCAATCGCTCGATGGGATTTCCAATCATACCCTCCAAAAAATGATTAGTGGCAACTCCGATGGCATGCACACCGATCACATGTCATCCGACCACACTAAGGTCGACCTCGATTTAAAAACTCCCTGACACGATTTGGTATGGGCTTGGGAGGGCCCAAGTTAAGTCCATGTCTTAATATGAGCCTAACAATCTATTAACTACCTCAAACCCAGAAATCTTGAGAGGATCGCGACGGGGTGTATTGTAATAACTTGGAGATTCAAGTTGAGACGTGTTGGTGAAGAAGAATATCTGAATAAAGTGGGAATAAACCTAACATTAGAGCTCACATGTGAATGGAAGATTGTTAAAATACACATATGAGTTAAGTTAGAGAAGTCCCACATTAGAAAATTGATGTGGTGTGGAGTGGAATAGTTAATGTATTTATATTGGCCCATAACTCATTGGCTTAAACTTTTGAGTAAATGTGGATCAGATTGGATATGTTAACGGGCTAGAACTTGAATTCCCTCTTAACGATCTCCACAGGTGAATGTATTGAACTTCTGTTGCGCGCTCTTGACAAATGGTAGAGAGCCAAGCTTGGCTAAAGTTGAAGTGAATCGATTGCGATAGAAGAAAGTAAAATGAAAATCAACAAATTTGATGAAATGATTTGGATTTCTAGAACATGCAAATTCACTTACTCTTGTCGAGGAAGAAGCTAGATACGATGAAGTTAGATTGAAGAGCTATGGATGTTATTTAGCTGAAGTTGGTTTATAACGTTGCGTTTAATATCATGTAAGACATAACCAATTCGACTTTGATGAAAGTCTTATCGAATATGGACGAGAAGCCCCTTACGATCAACAATTTCTATTTGACGCGACGTTTGTTTAAATTAAGGAGATATGAAGGGGTGTCAGTTGCTAATCATATCAATGAATTCAATGTGACCGTTTATTTAACCCATGATCAACCGGAGCAAACGACAATGGCGATGGCAACGAGTGAGTGACGGGGGCGACTCCACAAGAGAGGACCATTGAAGTGAGAAAACAACTGCGATGACTCCATGACAAGGAGTGAGTGAAAGCGACGACTCCATGACCGACTGGAGACCAACGACGACGAGTGAGCAACGGCACTGACTCCACGAGCGACTGACGGTGGCAAATCCACGAGCGATTGATTTATGGAGCTGACCGAAGACTAACAACAGCAACCAACGGTGGCGAATCCACAGCGTGCACTTGTGTACGGAATCTATCGTGGCAACTGCTTGTAAAAATTTACCACATAAGATAATAAAATAAATAAATAAATCCACATAATTCATTTGGCAGGATTTTGGTCGGATTGGCACTGAAGTGCATGATTTTCTCCGAACTAGGCATTAAAGTGAACGTTTTGAAAGTTTTGGCACTAAAGTATACGCCGTACATAAGTTTTGGCACTTGCGACATACTTTACTCTAATATGTAAGTTATTTAGAAGCAGCAATAGTGAATGGCTGAGTAGGAAACATAGAGAATAGAAATAGAGAAAAGAAAAAATGGTTTTTTCATTATAAGTATTTTCAATCTCTTTATACCATGATCTTGAGAGAAGATTACCATTGATTATTCCTACTTTCTTCAAAGAAGATTACCGTTGATTATTCCAACTTTCTTCAAAGTATAATAGATTCGTAAAGTGCCTTTGCACGAATACGTAGAACAAATTTAGGTGAACTTTGATAACAAACCGGTGTATATTTTCAATTATGTTTTTTTATTAAATTTTGCAAGTGTGGATTATTTGCTCGTGTCAATCACCTGCGCATATGAATAAACTCATTTTACTTAGGTGTTGCTAAATTGGAATGCTTACTTAAGAGGGCACAAATTGCATGCTTTTCATGAAGGGTTACCATCGCGCTAATTAAAGTGTTATGCTCAACAATTGCTAGATTTGTGACTTGCAACCATCAATGTGAAAACTCTTCAATCATCGAACAGTTCATTAGAAGAATAATAATACCGAAAATGCCTGAATTTTTTTGTATTGAATTTTTAATCGAGTACCTAATACTCAAGCACCTCGACTGTTCAATCGTGGGTCCATGTGAGGCCTCCCTTAAAGTCGCAAGCAAAAGATGTCGACATGGAAACTAATACAATCGAAATAATGCCGATTAAGCCGGTCACTCCTGTAAAATCACATGACATGGCAATTTATTTAATGGAAAACTTGAGGTATTTGATTGGGAAAAAAAAAACCTTTAGGAACTCGACTGTAAGAGTGCCAAAATTTTAGATACGTTCGGTCTCGTTACCTCTTTGTTAAACAGCACATCTGTTGCATCAACGATCGAGAATCCTTGGAGCATTTGGACGAAACCGTCCTCACCGACCGAATCTATATATGTTTGACGCGGTCTCCGTCGATCAAGAGCTTGCCAAACTAATGGAATTCAAAAGGACGACAAGTATGACGTACCTACTCAATCGAAGGTCAAGTGGAACCCCACGCATCATCCGAGGTTCGATCAGCAGTTACGTTATGTTGTACAACTATCACGTCGTTGCATTAACCCTGACCCTTGACAGTCGATAGCATCATCGAGGAAGTTTCCTTAACTTCGCGCCTCTGACATCATCGCTAGACAAAATTCAAGTCGTAGACGCGGGGAAGTTTCCTCAACTTCGCCGAAAGCTAGGATTGTAGTTTCCTCTGTCGAACTGATAGACATTGACCCACCGTTAACCACGGATCCAGGGACATGGTTGAACAGAACGGGCATGGCCAGTTTAGAACCACAGATAACAGAAAGAAACGTGTCGGGACTATCCACGACGGAAACGGTGGTGTAAGCGGAGCCAGAGATATTTAGGATCGGCTATACATCGTTCGGTCGTGTTAGACTGTGCGTATGGTAACGTTTCTGTTCTCGAAACAACTTTTAGAACGTAAACACTTTTTTATGTTTCTGCTCCCAGCAATGATTTCTGGGAACAAAAACGCATTTGGTAACTGCATAAAATTTCTGTTCTCGGAACAAAAAAGGAACAGAAACACGTTTTGGTAACTGTATAAAGTTTTTGTACTCGGAACAAAAAAAAAGAAAAAAAACACATTTATTAACTGCAAAAAAAAATTATATTCTTAATTTTTCCATTTAATTCTATTCCTAATTTTTTCAATATGGATGAGATCAACAATAAAAATAAAATAAAAGAGAAGACAAATTGGAATTGAGCAATGAGAACATCAAATATGTCTTCCATAGATAGGAAAAATTACAATTATAAGTCATACATAAATGATTCCAAGTAGATAAACATATAATTACATAATTGAATGCAAATATTGTTTAATAAACTGTAATTGAAAAGTATATTTGGATATAACTTTGACGTAAATGCCGTTTAATAAAAAAAACTACCCTTTGTAAATGATTCAATTTCTCAATTAATTTTTACTATTTAGAATATTTTGTGATTTTTTTATTTTTAATTATTTATTTTTTTGGAAAAATTATTTTTTATTTTTATTATTTATTTTTTTGAAAAAATTATTTTTTATCATTGATTTTAAAAAAAATTAATTTTATTATTTAATTTTTCGAAAAGTTTATTTTTAAAATTTTTATTTTTAATTAATTAATTTTTATTATTTTATTTTATTTTTATTATTTCAAAAAAATATTTTTTATTTTTAATAATTTTATTGTAAATTAATTTTTTTGATTATTTATTTTAATTATTTTGATTTTTAATCACTTTTATTTTTATTTTTCAAAAAATTATTTTTTATTCTTTAATAATTTCAATTTTTATTTTTATTATTTCAAAAAAATTATTTTTTATTTTTAATCATTTTATTTTAAATTAATTTATTTGATTATTTATTTTTTATTATTTCGATTTTTAATCTTTTTTATTTATTTTTTTCGAAAAAAAAATTATTTTTATTATTTTTATTTTTAATTACTTTCAAGAAAGTGTTCCCAATTGTTTTCAAAAAATATTCCAAATGTGTTTCTAAAAAGTGTTCCGGGAACACAGAAGCAAGTTTTTTTTTTCTCATTTCTGCTCCAAAAGTGTTTTTGTTTCTCAAAAGTATTCTCGAAACACTTTTGGATCACTTTTTTATCATACGCGTTTCTGTTCCCAAAGTATTCTGAAAACATTTTGCAAACAAAAACACTTTTTTCTGAAATATTACCATACGCATCCTAAATGCCCGAGTGAGAAAGCTCGGGGGGAGTGGAGTGAAGTTTCTTTCAACGAACTGGTGATGAAGCAGCATCTCTTTCTGTTGAGAGCTTTATCAGAGCTCAGATTCTCCAACTGCCTCCAAGAATTTATTATTTTGAAGTGGAAAAATCCTTTACTGGGTAGAAGAAATATTTGAAGGTTTTGAACCCTCCTTCGTGGTGTCCGTGAACATTTTTCAACGCGCTTCCGCCGTCATGACTGCCGGCTGATAAACAAAGCCGCCCGACATCCTTACGAGCAACCGTCTCACGAATAAAATGACAATCGACTACGACATGATCCGGCCGAACAAGGAAAACCGGATTGGCGATAAGATTGGTGGCTTTAACATTGTCACTATCACAAAATTGGCAGTTCAAATATTGACGCCTGAAGTTCTTACGATAAGCTTCGCATCCATTTAAGTTCCGCATACGATCGTGCCAATCCACGAAACTCAACAACGCATTACGTGTTTCACAACAGTGATTTTAAAAGAGGCGTCAAGATATCGGAATTCTTCGAAAGACGCAGAACCCCGGTGAAGTCCAGTAGCATCAGGGAAATGAACAGCATGGCTCGCGGATTGCGACTGTGGACGTACTTGAATGGCGTGGAACGGAGATAGTCTTTCCTAAAGGTTCATGACAGGTCATACAAACGCTTACCTGCCTTTCGTTCCCTTTGAGGACGCACGAGAGATGGAATTCAAATTACAATAGCAGAATAATTACTCCTCCTGAATCCTTAGAACTACTGCATCAGCTTCAGCAAATCTCAAGCACCAGCAGCACATCATCATCAACAAGAATCACCCTTTTCGAGTTCTTTCTTGTTCAAATAAAAACAGTACAATAGAGCTGAAAAGAGAGGACATGGACGGAAGTTCCATCATTTTACTATCCCTATCATCTGTGTCTATAGAAGGCATGAAATCCAGTTTCGAAGATAGAGTGAACGGGTCACAAATGTTGACATGCATTAATCTTCCTCATCAACGAGACCACTGCATCTTCCCCCAAGTTCTTATGGCAGTCGCAGCGAGTTCAAGAGAGGCCAACTGCGCTCGAGTTTCCTCCTATAGTTATGCCAATTATTGAAGATTTGTCTCTCCTAAGAAGAGGTCTAGTCTTTATTTTGTGCTTGTACTAACTAGGAAATATATTGTTAGTCAAATGCAGAGATGACGCAGATATAATTATATATTATAGAATAGAAAGAAGTTCTAATATCACCAAAAAAAAAATCAAATTGATACACGTCTGACAAATTTACCCCATACTAACTTTTTTACCATGAAAATCACAAACTGTTACACCTATAACAAATTTAGTACAAAATAATTTTTTAACCATTAAAAACTCCAAATTGATACTTCTATGACAAATCTACCCCCTGTTAGTTTCCGCTAAAAATAGTTAATATCCAGAGAAATTTCAAATTAGTACACATTTGACAAACTAAGTGCGAACTACCGCATATCATTTAACTTAGTAATTTAATGAAAAATTTAAAATAAACAAATGGATGGTAGGCATACCAGCTTAGGATTTTTTTATGTTAAAAATTAGTTTATGATAAACTTGTTACGTGTGTACCAATTTATGATTTTTTAGGGTATTAACCCAGAAAAAATCAAAATTTATAGAACATATATATACTCATTAATAAAAAAGAAAATTATTATTGTTGATTTCCTATTTTATATTTCTTATTCAATAATATAATTTAGATATTATTTGGGTTTAGTTACAATTTTAATTTTAGTAAATTAAGAAGTTTTCCATTCAAGAAAAATAGACTTTATGCCATCAACATAAGAAATCTTATCCAACTTTATCCCATCTCTCACAGGGGATTTTTTATCCAAGCTCTTATATCTGACCTTATCCTGTCTTGACCAAGAAACAGACACAAGATATGATTGATTTTTATCTTAACTGTCAAACATGGCATTTCTTTATACGTGTCTATATGATGAATATATGACCAAAATTCCTCTTGGACACTTTTCTTTTCAGGGTTTCTAAATTGGAATGAGACATGTTGATAGTAGAAAAATTACTAAAAAAATCCTAAATCTATTACAATTGTGTCATTTCAATCATAAACATTTTTTTGTTGCCAATTAATTATAAACACATTACATTTATATCAGTTCACTCCATTCAACCAACCTTGACCAACCGGTACTGACATAGACATCTACGTTGACATGGGCATCTTTTTCATAAAATATTGATGACTTTCAAATTGATTAGTTATCTATTCATTCATTCATTTCTTTCTTTTATTTTTTTTTCTCCTTCTTCCAAAGGTGAGGACTGACAAGAGCAAGGTCAGCCTTAGCCAACCCCCAAATTTGGGAAGGCCTACCTCACCATTGCTGGGCCTAGTAGCACAAGGCTCAACCTTACCATGGCTACTTGGCTAGGCACAACCAATTCGAAAACTAGCTGAAGGAAGAATGAGAAGAAAATTTAAAAAATAAAAATAAAAATGAGAAACTATAAAATAAAAATAAAAAATTGAAAAAAAAATTAAAATTTATTAAAAATTATCACATCTACGTCAGCTTACCAAAGCACCAATACAAAAAAATCTAAGACTTAATTGATAAAAAAAATTTAAAACTAAATTGACACAATTACAATAAATTTAAAAAAAATTCATAATTTTCCCATTAATCACATGTCTTTGGCCAAGTCCGGAAAAGTGTGGCTGAATTCATCAAAGGAAACCAGGCCACCTATCGAGCCAATTCGAACATAATATCATTTTTTTTCTTAAGCCAAATTTTCATTATTGGCAAATCAATTCCCAATTTTTATGAAATGTACGAGAGATATTTGCGCAAAAAATTAAGTGCCAACATTCGAGGGGAAGCTCAGTTGAACTTGGAAGGAGACAGAGCACAATAAATTTACATGAATGGCATTAGCATGTAAGGTAGTCGTCCTGTCCCCTTTTTGGGGCTGCGACATCCATTTGGCATTTTCCGGTAAATGTAGTCAGCACCATCGAAAAAACATGGGAGGTCAGGGGATTAACCCCTTCACTAGATGGTGCTCCTATAATCTTTATCCACGAAGATCTTTTTGCTCTTGAAATTGAGACGGACAAATTCAAACAACCGGGCTTTGAAACCAATTGATACGACTAACACAACCACCAAAAGAGGGGTGAGTTGGTTGTTTTAAGGAATCAAAAACTTCTTGATGTATTGGTTGTTTCAAGGGATTATTTTCATAGAATCCATTTGTTTCGCCGAAAATAAAAAATTTCTAAAAAATTCTAAAAATAATCGCTTTCCATCGCCTATAAAAATAAATGAATGGAAAACACTTTCTTCGTCCATGGATGCGTGAAGTTCTTACAATTAGCTTTGCATCCAAGTCAGTTTCACATATGCCCTCGTCCCAATCCACTGACAAGACGATGCAGCAAGCGTAATGCAACAGTGGGCATATTTAAAGGAGGCATCAAGATATCGGAACTCTTTCAGAAGATGCAGACCCCGGCTAAGTCCTGTAGCACCAGGGACATGAGCAAACATAATACATGGATAGCGGTTCACGTGCTCGAACGAAGCTTGAACGGATATCATCTTTCCGAAATCATACAAACAAGAACATGCCCTTCATTCCCGTAGCACAGACACCAGATATTGAATTCAAATTACACCAGCAGAAACATCTCACCACATGCTGCTGCATCGACTTCAGTAATCACAATCATGCTCTTCAAGTTCTTTTTTTCCCCCCTTTTCCCCCACAAATAAAAGCAATACAAAAGAGCTGAAAAGATGGGACATATACGCAAATTCTAGCTTTGACAAAGTGCAAAAGTACTTGCCTGGAAGCAAAAGCTGTCCCGATGAAATCACAAGCCGTGTAGACCTTCAATCTTAGGCATTCTTGACAAATGCAAGGATCTTCAAAATCACATAAGGCGGAGGTAATTCCATACACCAAAATTGGTTTAGCACTTGCTGAAATTCACACGGACAAATAGTCTCCCACTCACGACAGCATGGCTTCACCATATTAAATCAGCCAAAAGAAGTGAAAGCTTAAGAGGTCAAATTCCACTACCTTCCCTACTTCTGAATACACAACTTTCTTGGGGGTGGGGTTTTCCCAATATGACATCATCTCTAGGATGCAACATCAAAGAGCACATCACTCACGGGATGCAGGTCGAGTACTCTCGTGCAATTGCTCCCAACCACCCTGCCCATATTGGCCTTTGGATGGAAGTTCTCTCCAATATGACCAACAAAAAGGTCTTCTTCATTCAACCTAGACGAACTCATGTTCGCTTCCTTGTGAGCAACATCTCCTCCTTCGGTCAACGATATACCAAAGAGACGGCAACTACTCTTCAAAGGCGGGGCCATGTCCTCACTAACTATGCCCTCCGATGGCAGCAAAATGGAAGAATGAGGGACACTCAATCTATTTTGTCCATTCAACAAACCCAGCGCCCTGGTGCCACCAAAACTCGCCGTCATCGGCGAAGAGAACTTCTCCTCCCACGACAGTGAATTACAAAGAGAACTCCTGTTGGAGCTTTTCCTGCTTGACTGGGGGAACATTAATACTGAAGATGGTGAAGAAACTTGTACTGAGGAAACTGGAACACTGAAACGATGGTCTGAGCCCTGATTCGGGACAGAGCGACCCATCCTTGATGGAGCCATTTGAAAGCCATCACGACCACTAAATGCACCATTTCCTTGGGCTACATTGGTAAACCTGGGTCTTGTATATGGTGGGTTGGCAAATGTTTCTTGACCTTGCAAGACCTCATGAAACCGAAAAGATTCGCAGAAGCCCATGCCTTTGTAAGTAACGCCAGCATTGACAGATGGGTTTGTGATGCCATTTCTGGCGGCGGCAGCTTCAGAACCACCTGAGTCATCAGGATAATGCCTCCTCACTTCAGATAGCCGATGACTTTGAGTTTCAATACCATCATAAGGAGTGCCAAAACCCAAGTTTTCTTGACCTTGCAAGACCTTCTGGAACCGGAAAGATTCCCCAAAGTCCGATGCTCCAATTCCATCTGTCAGATTCAACACAGTTCAGTAGTGTAAAGTCAAAACAGAAAAGAGAAAATCGTGTCTCAAACAATAAGTTTAGAGCACAAAACCTACTTGGAACCGGATATTCTGGTTTAATGGAAGCTATTCCAAGCCTTGTCCGCTTGGAACCAGGCAACATAAAACCAAGTGGATTGGAAACTGAACCGGATGGCTCAATTTCCCACGGACAAATCCTACTTCCGCAATCAGGCTCAACAGCATCCCACCTAACCTGCAAATTAGGAACCAACTAACTTCAATGTCACAAATCATACGATTTTCATTATTGTGCGAAGTTAATTCCTGACCGAGACAATTGAACTGTCTGCCTAATTTGGTTTCGGAGGATTATGTGCTTCTGCTTCCATTCTCAATGTTCAGTTATCGAAACATGCCAAGCGCTTAGAAACAGCTTTTACTTAATTTTCAGTAATGAAAAAAAAATGGAAATAACTATCAGGAAATGGATCTATTTGGATTCAGTAACAACCATGGGCAATAAAAGTACAGATCATGCAGTTCATGAAGAAAATGCAACAAACACCTTTCCAAAAAGTTTCAAGTGAAAAAGAAAAGGATTTAATTTCTCAGTGTTCCAAAAGGTTTCAAGTGAAAAACACATACAATTTAAATTCTCAGTGTTTTTTTTTTACCTACTTTATGCAAGCAACAAATATAACTTGTCCTGGAGTTCTGTCACTACTACAGAAAGGTTCACCAGAAATAATAGTACATTGTCTGACGTACTTAAGATAGAATTTACAGGAAATATTGAGTAAAATCTTCAAACATGGCTTAAGTTCTCAACTTTCATGGGCTATATAGTTCTCGAGTTAGCATACAGAGAATTTACAGCAAATATTGAGTAAATTCTTCAAACATGGCCTTAAGTTCTCAACTTTCATGGGCTATATAGTTCTCAAGTTTAGCATAAACAGTCCAGTGTACGGGTGCAGGAATGGACGCGTCTTTCCACCAATAACCGCAAAAGACAGGATGGGATTGCTGTAGACCAATTGAAACAAACAATGAAGATGATCCTTTCCACTAATATTTCCAGGCATCATTATCAGCATTTATACTATCACAAAAACTTTCCCAAAGGTAAGGCATTCATTACAAATTTTCCATAGGACATCCTGTAAGGTGCTCTTTATTAAGCCACAAATCTATTTGAAACCTCCTAGTCAAATAACACACTCCACTTGTATAAAATGGTGTGCAAGTGGAGTGTGCTTTTGTTGGAGGAAAAAGGCTAGATAAGGGCCCAGAACTAAATTTCATGGCCACATAGACATGTAAACAAGTTTGCAAACACAAACTCACCAACAGACACCTCCATTTCGAACTCGGCCATCTAACAGGATCCATGTCACTTATGTTGGCTATCAGACCTGAATGTCTGCCATGGAAAGAATTCATATAAGGAAGGTTGCAAATGCATTCCTCAATACAAACAGTAAGCGCACCAAAGAATTGAACCTTCTCTCTGCCGTATCCTCAGCTTCAAAACGCATCTTGAACCTCATGCCAGGGGCAAGAGAATGGTTAAGGCTCTTGAAAAACCTACGAGCTGGTATTAGGAACTCGGATGAGCTGGCTCTGCAAAATCAGTGATGCACATATCAAAGAGAAATTATGGCGTGTACGAGAACTAGACAGTCACCCCCTGCAATTGGACCTACCAGTTCATACAGACATTAGCTCAGGTTGTAAAGGATTAAAATATCAAAAGCAAACTGAGTAGGATCATAGGCAAAGCAATCCACTAGTTCAGAAAATGGACCAGCATAAATAGCCCATAGCATTTACCATTGAACATCAAATGATGACCTGAGTGAAGCTCCCAGTGATCGCAATAGGAACCATCGAATATAACAATTACATCACTAAGCACTATTTGTTTATTTGATCATGGGAATTACAGAAGTAAGATGACATCATAATAGGGCAATTTGAAAAGCCAAAAGTATCAGCATCAATGAATGAAAGATCCAGATTTGCCGTAGTTAAGTGCAGCAGTATTCTGATAAAAAGTAGTCAGGGTAGAGAATCACAAAATATTAATCCATGCTTCCACACATTTAAGACCTGCCTGAGGTACATAAATAGAACACAAACAGCAAGATGACAGTCCATTCAATTCTGAGAAATTCTCAAGCAAGCTAGCTTCAACTCTAATGTATATAATAGAGATAATTTCCGACACAACAAATTCAAGAAAAATTACTCAAATCCTCATTTGATACGATACAATCACAATTAATTCAAAACCTACACAACTTGACATGTTCTAAATCCATGCTTTATCAACATAAAGTCTCACTTGATACTGAAAACAAAATTATGCTATTTCAACAATGACAAATTGGAAAAAAGATCACCGTTTTGAAGACGGCAACTCAGCACGTCCTATTACAGACACCCTAGCCAAATATACTCATGGGTCAGCTTGAGCAATCCGAATAACAATTCCCAGAAAATGTTACTAGTCATATAAGATTTGCATTATCCAGCAAAACTTGGGCAGTTAAACCTCATAAAGAACAGCAACCAAGGGATTGTCCAAATCAAGTAGCCCTAACAGTTTTACCTATGTACTGTGCAGCATGTATCATCACAAGCATGAGTGATAATTATCAACGCAAGGAGAAAGGACTTAAATAATATGATGGGAGGAATGATTGAGCGAAAACACAAGTCCTCCGAAATAGTGGACACATTAATTACCCCCAGATAACATAGCATGATCAGCTAGCAAGGTCATTAACTCCTTGCTTTCAAAGAATGTACCAATGTTTCCCCAATGAAGACCTGGTAAATCAGTATCTGGACCACTGGGTGACCGCACAAGCGTTATGACACGAAAAAAATTTCAAAACAATGCAAGATTTCTTCACATCATGTGACAAGGATAGACAAGATCGTGGCTTAACGTTGACCAAAGCCAGTTGCAAAGACGCGTGAGGATTAAAGAGTTCAGCTAGTTGTCTGGGCTATTTTAGCACCAAAATGTAACGCTACAAGCTGAATAAAACTACAGTCTAAGGTAGCTTTCATTCGTACAATTGGCCTCACTGTATTGTCAGAATTGACGAGCACAGTCCAGTCAAGTACCTTGGATCATAGTACACATTGAAGGCACTTCCAAGAGATATAGCCTTTGGTACATCCATAAGGGCATTCTGATTCAGGGTCTGGATGCAAAGAGATGGAAAAGTAGAAGCTCCTTTAACTTGAATTGCCCTTCTAACTCCCAATCTCAATTCTCCATTCGAAGCCCTGGGTTTTGATAAAGTACATAAATTTCAAATCCTGATCAAAGTCGACAAATTGCAGCACAGTGCTTTAATACCTAAGGAAGAGCACGGCATCCCCAGAGACTAGCTTCTTCCGGTTTACAAATGCACTCCATCCTGTAGTGAGCAAATGCCTGCGCGGCTGTCCTGCTCATGCATACGTACCCAATAAAAGAACTACGTGAAAAAAAAGAAACTTCCATGATAACCACACCATAAGATCAAATCAATGCCAAAAGAAGCAAAGGGAAGATGAGGACTCTGATACAATACCCCGGTATATATGTCTGAATCTCCATTCTAGGCCATGCAAATCTTTAGCTACAAGCTCCTGAGAAGGCCTTTGTTGATTATAATCCTGCATTGACAGCATACTAGGTCTAAGCAAGCTAAACAACTCAAACGCTACCCAACGAAATGGCATTAGTTGGATGTAAGCGTAAAATAATAAGGGAGTCTCAATGCAAGAGGCTAAATTGAAATGCAATACCAGTGGAGGGAAGCAGTCCTCAGCAGCTCGTCGAGGAACAGAGAACCCGCCATGAGTGCTTGTGTCTGAGGCAGTCAGAGTCTTGCAGAACATGTGAGGCGTCGAAGCCTTCACAGCCGGTTCAATTTCATCCTCGTCCAAGTCTATTTCGTTGTCCGCTTCGCGCAATTTATGCTCAATTTGCTGCAGAGAACACAATGCAGCCGAAGTTATCTTCCATCGACATAAGACCCTCTACCGATACACTTCTCAACTAAGCCAGGTCCGAAAAACTTAATAAAGCTCCCCAGAATACACGGTCGAAATTCAAGATCAGGACAGAGTACGTTCCCATATTTTTTCTGGTGAATACCGTCAGCATCTGAGACTCCAAAAATTAGACAAAATTAGCAAAACCTCACCTCTCTTTCAGCAATCAGCGAAACCTGCGCATAAACGTCGTCTGTGCTCGCATCAGCCTGTCACACAAAAAGCAAGAATTCGACATAAATTCACCCCGCAAAAAAAAAAAAACAGAGCGCTTTTTCCCCAGTGGAAGAAACTACACGACAGAAACATAACGACCCATAAATCAATTATAACCAAGTCAGCTGAAATTGAACAGATTAAACACTCGTGACGAAACTTCATAATAAACACTAAAAAATTTCGCTACGATCAAAGAAGAGATATGAACTGGGCACGGAATTCTTACATGGAGCTTGACATCGACAACGCGACAGAAAATTTGAGAAGGGAGATCAAACACGGAAGCGGGAAAATCAGAGACATGCTCCAAGTGTCCCTGCGGGAAGTAAACCACCAAAGAGCCGTTCTTGGGAAGCGAAATCAGAGGCCCAGCACAGGCATGCCACAGCTCCAAACACAAGGGAGAGCACGAAGATGAAGAAGAAGAAGAGGAAGCGGGGTTCGTGGGGTAAGAGTTAATATTCGAAGCGCTTATAGCAGAGGACAGAGAAGAGGCAGGGGAAGACCCGGACGACGGGGTTTCGTCGTCCTCCACCGTGTTGAGATCAATCATCTCTTCTTCTTGCTCCGATCTCTATCGAGCAAGCGATGAAAATGGCTGCAATAGTTCTACCGCGCCGCGGAATCTGCGAAGATGGCGAGCGAGAGCTAAGGAGAGGAGTGAGAGTGAGAGCGAAAGAGTAGGAGGAGAGCTAGAGTGAGAGAGCGGTGTGGAGGGAGGTGAAGGAAGAAGAGAAGTGGTCATGACCGCAATTTGAAGGACAGCTTTTGCATTTGCCAAAAAGCAAGGGAGCCAAGAATTACAAAGAAAGAAAAATGGAAAGGCAAACCCCCCCCCTCTCTCTCTCTCTCTCTAGCTTCTTTTTCGTGGGGATTTTTTGTTTCTTGGGAGCTTTTTCCTTGGTGGGTGTGAAAAGGGAGGGCGTTCTTGGTTATGTAAGAAAATCAAGATCCCATTTTTATCTTTGCTCCAAAAGGCAAAAAGACTAAATCAAGGGGGTGGTGTGGTTAAAAATGTGATCTTTAGGTTGAACAAAGATCCGAGCACAGTTTATCCTCTTCCCCCCCGCTAGAATACAATTCAGGGGCGGGTATCTTTTTCTCTCCTCTTTTCCTTTTGATGGGTAATGTCAGTAGTGGACTGCTGTTTTTTCCTCTCTCTTTTTTTCCCCCTCTCATCCGCGAGCAGAGTTGCAGCACTGCTCCTGCAACAGCAGCAGCTGCGATGTGTGGCAGGAGAGAGAGTGACAGAGATAGACAGAGATAGACAGAGACAGAGAGAGTAAGAGAGAGAGAGAGAGAGAGAGAGAGAGGAGGACTTCAATTTAAAAAAGAAAAAAAAATTATTTCCTTGGGGTTTGTATTACTCGTGAAGCTTTTGGTTGGAATTAAATAAAAGACGTTAGCAAAAACACCATGGAGACTGAAAAGAGAATGGCCTGCTTCGCTGCAGGGGTCCTTTGCAGTGGGGCTTCGCTGTACGGCCCCCCCTGTATTTGCGCGGGATGTCTTTTCTGTCCCCATCGACCCCCTCAAATCTCTCTCATGTCCACTCTCACCTTTGGATTGATTACCGCCTTCCGCGAACTGGGGTCTCCGAAGACGTGGTCGAGATGGGAGGTGAAGGGAAGAGGGTTCTCTTTTCTCGTTTCGTTTGTCTTGGCAAAATTTGTTGCGGACTACCGTGATTCGAAAGATTAGACGAAATTATTTTGGAACCATTTGCCTCGTTTTTCTTGGAGGTCGTTCGGGTTAACAATTGAGTCGGGGAAAGATGTTTCTACGGTCTTATGCCGATCCCCGACTCGAGCGTAGAAGTGGAAAGGAGAGCGGATGGAGACAATAACTAATCTGGAGATCCTTGATTAAAATCGAATCGGACATCGTTTTAGGTCGGTGTGAGTTGGGAATTGAGTTACAAAATTCCTTATTCGGGATGCCCAACGATTTTTCTTTCAAATGTATTCAAACGTAATATAATGAAGATAGGGACGTGTTTGAAATAAACCTTTCTTAATTTAGATAGTCCAATTCATTTGACTTTCTAATGACACGGATAACTCTGCATTTTTCTTTCCAAAAAGGGCTACATGAGTGATTAAACAAATGGATATGTTCGCTATATGATCCTGTGAGCACAAGGAATACCCTTTGAGATAAGAGAGCCTATCGGGCTTGAACCGAACAAGATCCGACTTATGGAACGATGAAATGAGCATACAGGAACCTACATACACAATAAAGAGAAAGATTGCTTCGTCGTTATATATACATGGAATTGAAATCAACTTGTAAAATGCGCCTTTTGCTGTAACGGTGTTCTTTAACGTTGGATTCCTGACATTCAACACTATTGAGTAAGAGTATTTTTAGGATATGCAACCTCTTGCCAAAGATTTCGAAGATTTCAATTTTGAAAATCGATATGCAATTTCCATAAGGTATTTGATAAACGTCTCACAGCTATAGCGCCTTTACCGCCGTGACAACTTCCAACGGTTTTGAGGGAGTTTAAAACCAAACACATCAACTAAGTGCTTCCCAACACGGTCCAATCCTAGATTTACTCTAGGAAAATGCAAACCCCCCTAAATAAAATCATAGTCATTGGTTTCATGGACCCATTAGTGATGGGGTTCTCTGATAGGTTCTCTTTTTATGCTAAGCTGCAAAATTTGTAGGCTTCTCACAAAAAGTTACTGTGCATGATCGCTATACCTCTAAAACTTATCAAGGAAAGTACTAATATTGAACTAACACTTAGGACCTAAGTTCACAAGGCAATCGTTGATTACAATTGAATGTACCTCAACAGCTGTGAATTTTTCATCCTGATCTGTTGGTGAAGCACCGGGGCTCAGGTACTGTTGGTCCCCCAAAATTTGAGGAGCAGTGCCCTAGATTCAAGCCGCATCAAAGTGTACATGCAACCGTGACGTTTTCCTTTCCTAGGCACCAACTAACTTTAGTGCACGGATCTTGACTATGGTTGTTGGACAACATCAATGTCTATCATGAAAAGGCTAAACCAGAAACCTTGACAAATGCAAACTAATGATGTTGTTTCTCCTCTGTTTTTTTTCCCCCTTTCCTTGCCTCTCCAAATCTCGCAAGTGGAGTTGTTTCGGTAAAGTTGCTATTTCCTCGATTATTTAGTAACTTCTTTTCTTCTCTGCTAAAATGCTAAGTGATAATTTATTTGTTTCGTAAAAAAATGAATAATTTGAATTACGATCTTCTCGCGATGATCGTTTGCATCGCTTGCAAAAATGAATCGACGAAAATATTCACACGTAAGTTGTTGCCGATAATGGCAAATTTTCTATCAACTAATACCAAGTCATCATTTTTCGTGAAATAAATAAATCCTTAAATCTAGGCACCCTTGTTTGTTTGACTGCGACTTCTTAAACTTACCCTTTATGGGCAAATTAAAAAAGTTTAGGTAATTATTTTCCCAAAACCAATCTTTTGAGACTGTCTTTTTCCACGTACCCATCGGGTCAAATTACCTGGTCTCCTTTTTTTGAATTCTTAACATATGAAAAAGCCAATTTTAGTCCCACATCACATCCGTAGACCACTTTCGATGCTAGCCCTAAGCTTTTTTTCCTCTTGTTTCACCAGCCTTTTAGCTCAGCATGAAAAAAGTGAATTGGGCTCAGTTCTGACAATACCATATTAACACTGTGATGTGTACAGCATGTAATTACTCTCTTGGACGTGATGAATGTTTTGCTCTGAATGGCAGCTTAAGCAATGGGGGCAGTGTGATCCCACATTTAGTAATCCGAAAAGTGGTGGCCAAATTTCCATTCTGGTTTAGCAATTATTTGGCGATTCAAATTTAATGATCACCTAACGAGAAGGCACATGGATGCATCGAATGTTGGGTTGAGACTATTTTTATTTAGAAACGAAAAAGAAGAAAAAAAAGTTGAGATTATTTTTATTTGCGAAAGAAATTGAGATTCTACACCTTCTCAAGCACCATTTATGAGGTTTACTATGTTTTTTTTTTCTTTTTTGCGTGTTGTTCTGGTCAATTGAAGTTGGGAGAGATCTAACGAGGCTGCTAATTTTAGTAGCTACAATGTCTAGGGGGAGTTTGCGTCCTATGATAGCAAGAGTTCTCAAACCCGCTCCTTTCCTAGGTACTTTTTGATGAATTATGTAAGGAATTAGCCTCTTCGTTAATCTCTAATGTCGTGACGATGCTGTAGGTGGTACTGCAGAAAAATAGCTCAATGTCCAGTCGACACGCATACACCAACAGAACGAGGGCTTGCTTATGTTGTACCTCTGAAAAAGTAAAAATAAAAACGGTTTACTACCACGATTAAAAATATATGCGTGTGAATATACGTGGAAATATTGACTGAGAAGCAAAAATGTATATTGTGAAGTTCTAGATGTTTCAAGTTAAGGAATTCAAAATACATCCGTCACAAAGTTTAGATTAAGTATAGAATAAAACTTACCCAAACATCGACTAAGAAACAGAATCCATCGGAAACTTTCTCACAGGGGACAAACTAAAGTTTGCTTTTGCCTATGGGGGAGCATGATTTCGCCTCGAATCGTGAAACCAAATTGAGCCGACCTAAAATTTATTTCAGTTTCAAGAGGCCATAATCGAATTGAATTGAAATTTGGCTACTTGGTTTGGTATAAGTTTTTTCCAAACGGAACCAAACCAACAAACCGAGCTATTTTCAACGTTCCTCGAATTATTTCTCACTTTTCTATTTTTTTTTCTCTTAATCTTTTCTGGCTCGAGACCTTGACTAAATTCAACGACGATGAGGTTAAATCCTCGACGACTCTAAAAAAAAAAAAAAAGCGAACAAAAAAAATGATAAATTCAGTTCAGTCTTAAGCCAAGCTAAACTGAAAAATTCAATTGGGTTCCAAATCCTCACTTAGATCAGTTCGATTTTGGGTCTATACCATTTCAATTTAATTTTTGACTTTCACTCGAATTGAACCGAACCGAACCGTATCCGCCCCCGACCCCTTTTCCCCATCCAATAAACATGACAAATTGTGGGAGGGTTGTGGACCGTGTGTCCCTACAAAGGTAAATGGGTAAAAAAAAAATTTCCTATTTATTTTTATTTTTATTTTTGAAAAAAAAAATAGGGGAAGGGTCTATATCAAAGCAATTACTTGCGAAGGACCCAAAAAGCGAAAAAAAAAAAAGGTTGGGGGAATGGTGTTGGGAGGCAAATAGGTAGGCATAGCTGAACAGGGCCTTCACTTCGCAACGTCTATGCAACCAACCCGGACAAAACGGGTTCCTCCTTAAACGCCTCCCCATGACTCTCGACCCCCACGCGCTGTCGCCGGCGGTGCACCACAACCGACGACCCACCGTTTTCTTTTTCCCTTTTGTTTTTCCAGAAATATCTTGTATTATTTTTTTTTTGTCAAACCAAAAATATCTACATTGCTTTTGCATCCTTGTCTTTTTGCCTTTTTTTATGTAAAATAAAAAAAGGCATGAAATTTTATTTTCCAAGAAAGGGTGTGGCCAACTTTTAATTTTCAATTTTCACTTTGTTTTCCCTCTTTGGTATAGAATTCCCTGGGGGCCCGGTCGGTTTAATCTAAATCGATTTCAAGGTGGGAACTTGAAATCGAACCTGTAGATTAGTAATTTCGAGAGTCCGAGTAATATGGGTCTTTTTCATATTCTTTCACCAAACATAAAACAAAGCCATTGTTGTTAATTTGGACACGAATCGCGTGATAAACCTAGCGAGCAGATCTATGCACGAGGCCCCTAAGGGAAAGATTTTGGTTATGGTCATGTCCGCAAGAACCCTAACTTTAGCAAGTCGATCACGAACAGCGCACTCGATGGAGGCATGATTAAGGAAACAAAAACAAGGGATCTCGACTTAATTAATAATTTTTTCTGTCGCGGGTGGTGGGCACATGAGGAGACGGGCTCTTTTGTCTCTATGTAGGTAGATGGGGTCATGCGCACGCGCGCACGCGCGCCCCCTAGAGGAGCGTGAGGCAGCACTAACATGTTTTTCCTTTTTGCCTCACTCTAGCCCTTTTAGCCTTTTTGCTGGACAGGACTAGTACTACTCCCGCCCACCACCCCCACTAGAGATTGTTAGAATTATTGGTCGGCCTGGTAATAGGCCGCGCCCAACTACTTCGCTTAAGTAGGGCGGCTCCCCTCCCTTCTAATCGAATTTGTCCGACGCCCCTTTGCTCGAACGGAAATCAACCGTCGCATGTGACGAAAGACGCCTTTGGTTTTTCGATCGCGTACGACGTATTCGCGATCCCTTTTTTAAGTAGCCCCGGCTAATCCTGATTATGTGGACGAAACGTCCGTGGACGTCGACGGTATCGTGCGCAGGAGTTAGAGAACGAGGAAGGTCTCCCGCTCTAACACGAACGTCTCGTTTGTTGTCTCGGGAAATCTCGATCGAGACGACGCATTTAGGACCGTGAATCGATTTTTCGTTAGACCGGAGATAAACCCCCCCCCCCCCCCCTTTCTGTTTCCTTTTCACCCCCTTGTGAGGTCGACCGGGCCATGTTGTGGAGTTGCCATGCTGAGAAGCACGAGCATCTTATGGACCAAGGCTGTGCTTTGAAGCTATTATCTGGTGCGGTGGGTTGTCGGAATTATAATAGGACTGGCCATTCGTGTTTGGCAATTGGCACGCCCCGATCTTGTCTGTTAATCAAATCGGTTTTATGTCGGCCTGAAAAATCTCAATTTTGATTCTAATATCACACGACTAAATTACGATAAAAACGTGCCGGTGAAGAGATTTGTCTGATTGAATCGGAGGAACGGCAGAGATAAGAGAAAACGAACAACACGATTTACCTAGATCCACCCAAAAAAGGGTTACGTCCCGCAGTCTGTATTATTAGGTTTTCAATCGCACGGTTATAAGGAACAAAAAACAATATATATAAGTTCCAAACGGGCCCACAACTAAAAACCAAATTAAATAAAAGCTTAAAACTGAAATTTTCTCGAGGGCGTTGCCTCGTGCTCTCGCCCGCTCACCGGCAAGCGGGGCAGCCGTCCGCTCACCGGGGGGCGGAATCCCCGCCTGTTGATCGGCCAGTGGGACCTCCATGTCGGGAGCGCTGCCTCTGAACCCCCGTATTCCGTGCGTAGGGATCACATGTCGTTGATTCATATTTCTGTTTCCCTAAACTCACGTGGGCATACCCGATGTGAGAAACAAGGGTCCCCGAAGTATTCGCCAACTCCAACAGTCGGTCGTGTTAGCGTATAAGCTTGGCGCATTGTGTAGTATTGTTATATTTGAGCTTTCTCCATGTACTTCGAATTTCATCGACACTGTTCGCGTAATGCAGATAGGTTGTGCCCCAATTTTCGGTGAAATAAACGTACCCTAACTACCGTATAGGATAGTAGCCTGTGTATGGTTCAACTCTAACGATTCCAAGATTTGAAAAATCCTCGAGCAAATGTAAAAAGCCAAAATTCCCTTTTGCTTGCCTATTAATTGGGAGTGATTATCCAAATCTCACGTGCACCATCGGGGCCGGGGCGGGGGTAAAAGCAAGCTGGATAATTTCGATAATGCTCGTGGCATCATTTTGTTCCGCTAATCATGATTAAAATTGTCTTTTGCTTTATATCCTAAACAATCCCACAATCATGCTTTGCAAAATAATTTTTGACCCAACAACGGTTGGTCGTTTTGTCGCATGTTGAATATAGTAACATTGACTTCAAAGTTGCTACTCATGGAAAGGTTTAGCTAATCGATTGCCCTAAAACGGAGGAAAAAAGTACTTATCGAAGGGGTTACTCTTGAAGGCTTGTTTAGTAACGCCCTTATTTCTCTTATTTCCGATTCTTTTATTCTCAAGAATGGAAAAAAGAACATAAATCTACCCAGTAACTTTGGTTAACTTTTCCGTTCCCAAGAATAAATTAGTGATCAATGAACAGATTTGGAATTGAAACGACAAACAAAAAAAAAAGCCTAAGTGGTCGTTAGGAAACATATTTGGATCAAGAACAAAAGGCAAAAAAAAAAAATTCAACTTATCTATTCTTGGAAATATAATTAAAAAAAATCAATTTATGCTTAGAAATTATTTCCGGAACAGAATTGTTACCAGACGGGCCCTTAGATTCACGTCATGATCACTTAAGCAAAAAATTAGAATAAAAAAGATTAATGTACCTTTTCGTCTTGTCTTAGATTCACACACTCAACAAGCCAATTTGCTTTCGTGCAAATTAAAGGTATAGCCAAGATAAAAAAGTGAAAGTTGCCGAAAATTAAGGCCTACCAAAAGCTGGGGTGGACAAATAAAGCGGCTTGTCCCCATGGAAAATCATTCATGAGCATAGAATGTGGCTCAAGTAACCTTATGTTATCCAAAATTCTGTACTCATGACAGCTCCGGCATTATGATACTTATCTCTTCTTCTCTTTTTGTCTTGAAAAAGTAAAAAAAAAAAAAAATTAATGTCGGATTCCCAAAAGTGCAGCGGAAATGATTATACGACGGATCTAGAATTCCATTTCTCAAAAGGGATAAATTCCATTTCTTAAAAGGGATGAAAAAAAAATATCGGTTGTTCTTGAATTTTGGTCGAATGTTCAATTAAGTCCATCGATATTCTGGACCAACTGAGTTCTTAAGCTCTCTTCTTCATCGATACTATAGTGATGACGTGGAGAAATAGTACCAAGAAATGAAAATGAAAATAATTAACTGGGCCATTTGGCCAAACACCGATAACTATTGTTGGCTCGTCGCTGAAGCGTGGCAGCCCCAATTGGGGGTCGACGACTACAATCTTGCCTCGTCCACTGGCGCACGAGCAAGCCGCCTACTCCCAATCGCGACAAGGATCTCTTTCTTCTCATCTAGGAATGGTCACAATGGCATGAGATCCTCACCGACATCAAAGGTAGACTGGGCTAGCAATTCGTGTTTACGTGCTATAATTGAGTTCGATATTCACATCTAAGCCACGTTATTGAAAAACGCTATGCTTTTGTAGGTTATGCTATCGAACTTTGGTATTCATATTGAAAATTCAGTCAAAATAAAATGCCCGACACACACTCCCTTCTAATCCAAAGTGATCATTGGGTCGCTTGAAAATTTGATAACCCTTCTGTCATCTTTTTTCTAAGTGGAGCTTGATTTCTTTGATTAGCACACACGCAATTGCTAAATTCCCCCCAAATGATCATGGCTCAACAATGGGAAGCACGAAACAAAATAATAATAATTATTATCATTATAATAATATTGAAAGTTTGCAGTAATAATAAGTAATTAAAAAAAACGGAAACCTAATAATTCCCTCGTGTCCCGACATTGTAAGCCACGCTCCAATTATCTTATCCACTTCATTGGAAGCATTGCAATGCGTTTTTTAAACGAATGTTTGGTCGATTCATTCCAATTTGTTCGGATCCAATGCAATATAGTTCAATTTAAGGGCGAGATATTTGTCTTCACGCTTTAATATCTACTTTAATAGGATAATTACCAAGACGGTCTTAAGCCCATTGCAATTGTAGCAATTTAGTCATAACCTTTTGTCCCCGATTGAAAACCTAAGCATTTTTACATCTGTGTCAATTCGGTCCGTTAGGCCTCTGACACAAAAAAAAAAATCATCAAGCTAATTTTTGGCAAGCCAGCACTGGTGTAGATAATTTTAACGATATTTTATTATTTTTATTTCTAAATAATTTTTTCAGTTTTTTAACTAGCTTTTATTTATTTTATTTTTCCTTCCTTCATTATTTTCTGCCTGTGGCCGACGAGGTTCACTGGAGTTCCGCATGCCACTAAGAGAGGCCAGCCTTGCCAATGGCCGACTTGGCCATGGCGAGGCTTCCCTAGCCTAGTGGCCGGCTAGCTCCATCTTCCCTCCCCAGCTAGCTTGCCATCCACAAGCAGAAAACAAATGAGGAAAGGGAAAACTAAAAGAAAAATAAAAATGAGTTAAAATTTTAAAAATAACAATATATTTTCAAAAATTGTTCACTTCAGTGTCAGCTGGCCAAAAGTGGCCGAATAGACCGAATTGATATAAATGCAAAAAGTCCAAGACTGAATTTGCACTATTATAACAGATTTAGGACTGTTTTGGTAATTTTACCGAACTTTAATGGATGATCATATGTAGGATTTCAAGTGGGTTATTGGTGTTCTTTTAGGAGGAGATCTACTGAAGAGGGAATAAAATTGTGTTTTGTACGTACGAACATTAGGTGGTTCCAACATGGTATTATCGAATTAGTCGGAACGATATTCTTGTTAATTCACGGCACATGGATTTAATTAAATAGATAACTCGACACAATCGCGCCCTTTCAAAGTAAAAATGCCCATATACCGAGTCTTATGCTTTGACGAAATTCGAGAAACACCCTCTATTTGCCAAAATTTTCTCCACACTCCCCGATGTCCGAGATTGCAAGTCGATCTCTTTCGGGGGGGAGGGGGGGAAATTGACGCCTTTCGTGAAGAAGAACCCGGCCTCATTTGATGCCGAAAACGGCTAATCCTCTCGAGAAAGGCCCCGATTTTACGCGGGCAAAGAGTATGAATCGAAAAATTCCGTCGCGCCACGATAACTTCCATGGAACTTCTCCATGTCTCGATCTTGAATGGCAACGTTGGATTTGCCTCCAAACTGGATTCGAGGGCGCTGTGTCCCTAGACAAAGCGTCCTATGTGTTTTCTCGATGCGGGAACGAGATTTGCCACGGTTGCTTCCACAATTTACAATGGACCTCGAGTAAAGTTGAAAAGGAAATAGTTTTTGGGTGGGGGAGAATCCTATATTCCCCTTCGCGATAGTGTCTCACCGACAGATGGCGGTCGCTTGGATAGGACAAGTACGCACTAAAAAGGGAAATTAGTAGGGCACAGGGCAACAATTGTAGGGGTCGCGACCCCATTTCTGTTCTGGTCTTAGGGTGCCAATTTCTTTTGTCCGGATCATGATACGTACCCTCCAAATTCTCAGATGCTCTGGACCTCCACCTTCTTTGGTTGGCATCGATAAAGTAATCTTCTTGTCATCGTTTTCGGCTCTTAAGTAGTATGCATCCAAGGCATCGAGCCGAACTCAGTTCCGAAAGGGGTTGTTATCCCTTTATAGAGAACTTTCAAAATAGAAGATAGAATGCGAGTGTAATTTAGGAGAGCAACACCCTCGCGTCACCTCGGGTTAAAAAAAAAATAACGAGAAAATTCCAAATAAGGATAAGAAACGGGATCGTATCCTTAAAAGAGGATAGAGGGGCGTGTTTTTATCTCGAATGATGTTTTGAATTTATCAACTTAGTCTCGAATAAGATCTCGAGCTCATAGGCCGGCCAATATCTTCGCCAATCGCAAAGCACTTCCCAAGCCACGGCCGAGGCATTTTTGGGCCTAAGGGACTTGCCACTTTCGAATCTTGTCTGAATAATTTATATTAACGCAATGGTCGCGACTGTTTGGATGCTTACGCCGTGAATTTTCATAGAGATTGGTACACAAATGATCCACGAACTTTTGCTCGATATGTAATGTTATCTCTAAAATTTTAATTTGTTCAACGATGCCCATGAACTTCGGTTTAATGTACAAAGCCGCTCACGAACTTCTAATTTGTTCTCTATGGTTCGTGAATTTATGGCACATATTCAGTTTAGTCCCAAAATCATTTGAAAATGTTTAATGTGGTTCACGTGCGGGGACGGCATCGCAAATTCGATGAAGTTCAGGGATTATCGAACAAAATAATATTTGTTATTGTCTCTTTTTCCGCATGCTTTCGAGAGAAAGACGTGCGAAAGGAAGCGACGGTGAGCCCCCCACGCTCGGGCCAAGAGCGCGTGGGCCTGCGAAAGATGGCAGCGCGAAGCAATGAATAAAGTCTGCCGAGAAAAAGCAGAAAAGCAGCGAACGAAACCCCTCGACTTTTACGCGGGGGTTGCTGCTGCTGCCTGCTCTCCCTACAGCTTTCATCGTACTTTCGGTCACGTCAGTCACCCGCACGCGCCGCATCCGGCCGTCCACGTGTCCCATCTCCGTTCGCGGCTCCTGCGCTCGATCCCGACCGTACAGCGGCCGTCGAGCCAAGTGCAGCCGACGTAATTGCGGGACTCAAATCCCGATATTTTCTCGGACGATCGATATTAATTTGTTTGGCAGGAAAATTTAATTATAAAACTCAATTTCGAGCACGACTTCGAGGTTTACCCGGAGTGTCCGAAGGTTCTTAAAGCATCCGGGTAATTTTGAAAAACAGTTTTTTTTTAAATTATAAATGCCTTTTCAATTTTGAATTTTTGTTCTTTTTTTATGTTTATTTTTAGGCCTTTGGAGCCTAAATTCATTCAAATCTATAAACTACTTTGCAATGATGATTCTCAAATACTTAGGGTCTATTTGATAATAATTCTGATTTAAAAAGGTAATTTTGATTAGAATCATATTTTTTAATTTTATTTTTCGAATGATTTTGTAGCCGCACAATATTTTATTCCCGAAAATAATCAAGTAGGGAGAATTCTTTTTAAAAATATTTCATCTTTTTAAAAATATTTTCAAAATATTTTTTTAAACTTTTTTAATTTTTTAAAAGTTAGACTTTTTAATTATTTTTTATATATTTTTAATTTCCTCCTTTTAAATTTTTTTTAAAGATTATTTTTTTTTAATTTTAAAAAAATTGTGTTTGGAAAAATTAGTAGCTAGAAAATTTTCAAACTAATTTTAACTTTTTTTTAGAGTTCAAAAGTTCATGTGGACTTAATCTTTTCAAAAAAAAAAAATCAAGACTTCGTTATTTTTTGTGATTCTTGGAAGTTTATTTTTTAGAGCCAACTTTGCCCACACCTGAGCAAGCAAGGGCCAGGCGAGGTGAGGATGTTGATCTCGTTATATCGAGTGAGGGCGACCCTCACCAAGCCCTCGTCGAGCATCATGAAAAGGAAAGGAAAAATAAAAAAGAAAAAAAATCAAAAAGGTATGAGACCCTCAATCACCTTGAAGGCTAGACGCGTATTTGAGATTTTTGTGATCATTTCAAGCTCTTCTTTGAAATTATATTCACTTCGTATATTTATTTTAGACAATAAGAACACTTTATGTATTGATTTGAGACAATGATGACACTTCAGATTTTTATTTGAGATAATATTTATTTCAGACCCTTATTTGAAAAAACGAAAGCATTTAAGGTCTTTCTTGAAAAACTTTCCGAAGAAATTATCATCTACGTTCCTAGTATAATTACTAAATCGAAAAATAAAAGCTTTTGTTTGTTAGATAATCGTTACAAATATCTGGCGCATTTTTTTTCTTTAGCCACGGCCACGGGCAGTCTCATCCCAGTACGAAGAGGACACGTGGCGAGAGATGTGTTGTGAGTAGGTCCCACTTCAGACTTGCCAAAAAGAACTAGATGGGTCATTGTCCCAACCAGAGGCTGTCGGTTGCCTATAAGGTTACATCGCTTTGATCGTACGGCTCACAACAGCCAAAACTATGATTTTTAAAGTCTTTAAAACCCCCCAAAAATAAAAAATAATTAAACGCATTAATCTTCATAGTGAAAGGACCCTTTTCTCTTTATTGGGGACAGCCTTTTCAAATATCTTGTGGTAAGAGAGCAGTACCATTTTTTTTTAATCTCATTTTGTTTCTTTTTATTAAGAATAAAAGCAACAAGAAAAATCATAGTCTATACTTTACGTGGTATATTCCGAGCTTTTTTCGTAACACGAAAACCACCCCTAAATTTATACCTGTATGATTCATTTATCATACACTTGTACCGGTGTAACATATTTACCTCAATCTCTTTAATTTTTATTGTGATGCAAAAACTAAAACTATATTCATGATACCCATTTACCTCAAAATTTGGGTAAATGTGTCACACGTCTACAAGTTAGAAGTTTTTGGTATTATAAGAAAATAATTTAAAGTAATCCTGTCATATTTATACATGTTTTGGGTAAATATGTCACATGAAAATAAATTTGGGATTCTTGATGTCACTGAAAAAAGTTGGGGTAGATGTGTAACAAATACATCTGGTGTTTTCATGGCTCTTTTCCTTTTCTCTTGTATTAATAAGGAAAGTTATAAAAATTTTCAAGTAAAGTTGTCACATCAAACCTCATGTTGTAACTAGACCGTTACGTAAGCAATTCAAGGCGAGAATAGGCTTGTTTGGACTTGATCACTTTTTTGCTCGAAGAATTGGAACTAAATTGACCGAATCGAAATGTTAAGGAACGAATTCACATTCATATAATATGTTTAATATTGAAATTGTAGTTTTTCTCAAACCTGATACGTACTCTATTATCATGACAGCATAACCGAGTATCGGTTTCTTAGTTTTAGAAGTAAATGATACCTTTTTACAATCTCGGCAGAATTTAATAAATTACATATTTTCAAAATTATGAAAAAATATCACTTGGCAATATAGGGAGAAAAGTAATCAATAAATCTATACATTTTGCTGAATGTGCAATAAAGTCAAGCACATTCAGTGCAATCAAGCCATTGGACAACAACTCAGCCAAATTTACGGAGGTGGAATGTCAAAATCCGATTTTTTTTGCAAACATATGTGAGGCTGAGGTGGTGCCACGTTAGAGCAGATTGACCTTACGAGAATTAAAAAAAACGAAAGATAAAATTTCAAGTAAAGAAACAAAAAATACGAAAATTTTTTAAAAAAGAAAAATATTCTTATTTTGCTCTTTTTAATTTTTTTTGGTTTTCTTTTTTGTTCTTTTACAACTTTTTTTTTGTTTCTCTTGTTTCCATTACGTTATATTGTGTCTATTTTGTGAAGTGGAGCTCCGTCGAAGCCACTTATATTAAAAGTACTTAAAAATAATACATCTAATTCCAAGCACGTCACCTTAACAAAATAGGTTAACTAGACATCAGAAGAACTTGATTGCATCAATGACAAAAGCACTTACGACTTGATTTCACATTAGGCAAAAATTTGAGGACTCTTCATTTTTTTTCCCTTTTAAAAAGTCGGAGCGCACGAGCTACAATACTAAAACAAAGCCAAAAAATGAGAAACAATCGTCATTCCGCAAGCACCATTCATGTTGAAAATCTTTTAATGCGCTATTATTATCGCCTACAATCTAGTGGATATTCACGTATCATGTATTATAGCATCGTGCTAAGTTTAAGGCATTCACGGCGCATTCTTATTTGGCTTTAATCTTATCGAGATAGATGTTAATTGAGTATTAGGCGCACACAATACATCCAGGTGTATCCACCAACACTTCAAGATTTCGACTTTATAAATTGGGGAATCATGTCGTTTTTTATGCGATGCGGACTACCGTTGAAAATGACACGTTCAAGGACCAACTTCTTAAGTGCATGGTCGGATTGAGGTTGAAGCCCAACATTAATGGGGGTGAAGAAATCAAGCCTGTTTGCACTGAACTTTGATGGGCCACAAGCCTTTCTTACAATGCAAATTGCAAACAGCTGTTCAATCTGCTGCTCAAGAATAAGAAAGATTCTCAACACAGCTAGGAGTCACTTCCCAAGCATTCTGGATCTTGCAAATGCCATCTAGGCAATAAATTAACAGATAAAATACATAAACGAAGACCGATCTATTCTGGTCATGGTCAACCCTTTCTTACTCCCACTTCGATGCTCCATTGCAATGGCAGGAGCAGGAGCAGCAGCTTGACCACCTACTGAACTCCTAATCTGGCTTTTAGCTGGTGGGGTCTTGCCAAAGGGATGGAATGGATGTCATGGTGATACAGAATCACCACTAAAATGGAGGAAGTGGCAAACATGGGCACTGGACCAAAGAACCACAGAAGTAGAGCCAGAGCGAAACAGATTGCCCTGAGCCCAAGTGACAAGAACTCACCACCCCTTATGATGACCACCTTCATATCCTCGCTGATGCTATCGTCTTTTGTGGTGACGAGATAGTTCGCGTGGATGAAGTGCCTAGCTGACTGGAGGAAGAATGTGAAGGCAAGGATGAAGCAGGCCAAGGGGCTCATGTACTTGATGGCCATGGTCGATGGGTCCACGTCCCCGAGCCCCCCAATTTGCCGGAACATGCTGCCGACGGTGGAGTTCGCAATCCATGCCCCGAGTAGAGAGCTGACAGTGAGGGAGACCGAGGCTAGGAATGTTGCAGCTGTCACGCTCGATGAGATCACGTTCGTGGCGAAAGTTCTCTTGTCCAGGTCCAACTGCTCCCACATTCATAGATCACTCGTCAGTTTGTCACCATCTTACAAAAGGGCAAAAGAATGAAAACTATCTTACAAAAGGAAATTTTGAGAAGCTAAGCAAAGATGCAAGAAGAGAGATGAGGGATTGCGAGCAACCATGAGATCTCAAACTACCTTAATGATTCCTTCAACCCAAGCTCTCTTGTCGACATTCTCAACACCCATGACCGTTGTTTCAGGGGCATGCCGGTATTTATAAAGAAAGAACAGATGGTAAGTGAACATGATCATCAGCCCGCTCGGAACCAAAAGCAGATCCAGATCTTTCTTGTGGAACATCATGTTTTCTTCCCCCGGCTTCTTAAGTTCCCACAAGTGGAGGATTGAATGAATGATTTGTCTTGTTGGGTTTTTCAGAAACATTGAGGAACCAATTAATATTGGAAAAGAGTGACTAAATACTTGGAATATACTCAAAGGATCATTGACTTTGGCTAATGGTGACTGAAACAACCTCACATGCCTCCCAAGATAATGCCTGGGAAGTGCAATTAATATTGGCATGGCCTAGCATGTGCGCCTACTATGCAACGACATCGCAGCTGCAAATTAGCCATCAGCCATATTCCACGGAACGCAGAACTACACACACAAAAACTTCAACCAAATCGATGGCAGCTCAATAGCTTATCTCCTACGGCAATGTAAAGCAGAGGGCAAGTAATCTAGCAATAGACCCATCGAATCACCAGTTTTGAAGTCGATGGCTCATGACTTGCACTCTGGTTCAAGAACCATTCAACTATAATGGGGCAAACGTCGAATGGTTTTTGATCGTTACGACTTTCATAGGATTGATTTTGCATACCAACCCATGTAATGGAGAATTAACTGACTGCCCATGGAAGGCAACATGCAATTTTCAACCTTCTATCTACAGATCAACTCTAAAGATCAAATCACAGACAGAGAGAGAGAAACCATTGAACCAGGCTTCGAGTTAGTACTTCTAATTCAAATGAAACGACATACATTGCAACTTTTCAGCCGAACCCAGCACAGAAAACGCGAATGCAATCGATATCTACTAGAAACAACACAGCTTCATCAATCATTGCTAACTCAGAACACATGTACAAGAATCAAGCCCTCTCGCCTCTGATCCTCCTCGCGAGCTGGATGTCCTTGGGCATGATGGTGACCCGCTTCGCGTGGATCGCGCACAGGTTGGTGTCCTCGAAGAGCCCCACCAGGTACGCCTCCGCCGCCTCCTGCAGGGCCGCGACGGCGCTGCTCTGGAACCGGAGGTCCGTCTTGAAGTCCTGCGCGATCTCGCGGACCAGCCTCTGGAACGGCAGCTTCCGGATCAGCAGCTCCGTGCTCTTCTGGTACTTCCTAATCTCCCGGAGAGCCACCGTGCCGGGGCGGAAACGGTGGGGCTTCTTCACGCCGCCGGTCGCGGGGGCGGACTTGCGCGCCGCCTTGGTGGCCAGCTGCTTCCTCGGGGCCTTGCCGCCGGTGGACTTGCGTGCCGTTTGCTTCGTTCGCGCCATTGAAGACGAAGAGAAAGATGATATTTAGGGTTTTTGTTCTTGCTGCAGAGAGATTCGGAGGTTGAAGATGGTGGTGGGAAGGGAGGGGCGCGAGGGGATTTAAATTGGGGGATTCTGAAGTTCTCGCGGTAAGCAATGGAAGATATCAACCGTTGGAATTCGCTTTGTTCGGACGGTTCAGATTGTTCTTGGTGAGGATCGATGACGTGGCCACAGATTTGCGTTGGTACTTTTCGCGAGGGATGATTGATCATGAGCGTCCATAAGGAAGGAACAGGTGAGAGATCGACGGATGCGGTTCACTTTGGTTTTAGCACGCGGATCGCGGATGAAAGGACACAAAACTTAAAGCGGTAAAATATTTTTTAAAAAAGGCTTTTCTTCGGTTTGGATTAATAAAAGGAAAAATACAAAAAAAATATGCCCAAAAATTTCTCCCACGACAAAAAAGAAAAGAAAAGAAAAGAAATACCCGTGTTTTCAAAACTACAAATTACATACCTAACTTCAATACATTTGTCTATCTATATATGGTTATGCTTTTCACCCTTTTCGTACAATCTATTTTACAGCGTATGTTGTGTCTCTCTACTCAATTAATCTCTCCATTTCCCATGAGCTTGAGCTCAGGCCTAATCCGACATCCTGTGGCCAAGGCTAGCCAGATTTGAGCTTGTCGCCATTACTATTGCAGCTCAAGCTTCATGTTACTATTTAGGAGACTAAGACGAAAAATGGTCTCCATGAATAACTCGATAGCTTTGACGAATTATGTCAGTGAATTTGTTAAGACAAAATAATTTATAGAAAAATAAGTTTTGATGCTGTGATATTTAAGCTATGTTACACGGACACGCCATTTTTCAAAATTTTGGCGTGTCGGACACTCGGACTCGTGTCGGACACTCGGACACTTCCGGACACGTTGACCTTGGGTCAACGCGAGTCCCTCGCGTGTCCAGTGGTAAAATGGGTCAGAAACTCAAATTTTTTGACGTAATTATCACCTTAGCTGTATTAGATGCATCAACATGGCAGATATTTTGACGAAAGTATTGCAAACTCTTACCTTCGTTGGGATTCTTTCAATTCTTTAATACAATTTAGCTTATAAGAAGGAGCCACCATTAAAAATATGCATATAATATATAACGTGTCCCAACGTGTCGGAATTCTCTATTTTTTGAGAATTCACGTGTCGGCGTGTCGTGTCGTGTCGTATCGCATGTCGTGTCTCGTATCGGTGTAACATAGTATTTAAGTACGTGACTTTGTTCCTTGGTTATCAAATCTTTTAAACGGTCAAAAAGGGTGACAGGTTATAATTGATGAAAATGGCTTGGAGGTTTATGAATGATACAAGCTTTAAAAGAGAGTAAGATTTATTGACTTTTGTAGTATCAAAATACGATGTAATCACCCACCATCTGGTGGCCGAGTTGGTTTGCGCTCAATTCTTTTCATGATAAGTCCTAGGTTTAAAACTTCTCGACGTTAGGTGACTTAATCGGGGGCATGTGGTTGTGGGGTCTACGACGTTAGGTAACTTAATCGGGGGCATGTGGTTGTGGGGTCTGCGGGTCCTCTCGAGGAATGGTCGTGCTTCACTGCTGGTTTGAGCACACGTTCGTTGGCTGCCCAGACACCTCAATTATAAAAAAAAAAAAACATTGTAATCAATATGCATCGACTAATGTAAATTAACGCGGAAGTTATTATTGGGTTGGATGATACAAAAGTGTCCACATAGTATTTATCTGACAGGATCGATCTAGTCCGAAAAACAAATTGGCTAATTAGCAAAAGTGAAAATCCACAGAGTTAAGATTACTTTGGCATTATAAAAGCCTTACTAATGATTTTGTTGAAATATTTTCTAACTCATCGGTGTTCAAAACTGTAAAATATCATTCCAACGTTATCTAGTATCTTCGCATTAATCACCCATGTCAAGCCACTTGTCCCCACTTAAATCCCCACTTGCTCTTAATTTGTGCCGTTGAGCCTAAACCCCAAAAGGACATTAATGTTTTACCCCCAATAACTTTTAGCATATTATTTTAAGTTTAATTATTTTATACCATTATCATAACCCTAGTTAGTTAACATGAGTTAAAATAATTCTTTAAAAAAAGTGAAGGAAGAGGAAAAAAGACAATGATAAAAAAAAAATCCATTTCCCTCCTCCTTATTGCACGTGCACTTCCATCGTCACATCTTAAAGCTTTTAATATTATTCTTTTACCTTCTAAGCAAAGTTCCAACTCAATTTTCACCCAAACTCTAAATTTCATCCAATTATTCGTTGTTTCTGGTCTCACCTATCAAGCATCTTAAAGGCGATTAAGGTTTGAGTCTTTCATTTAGTGTTGGATGGTCTTGAGCCTCTTTCGTCCCAAAAGCTAACTTAAAGGTCGAGACTTTCTCTCACACTTACAAACTAACCACCAGCCCCTTCCACAAGGGATATGGGATAGCACCAACAATCTCTTCCTCACACATCGAGCCATGAATCAGAAGCAGGGACAACCCGTATTTCTCCTGTGTGTTGGGTTTTGATACCAGCATTAGGTGATCTTAGGTCTCTCTCATCCCAAAAGCTAGCTTAAATGTTGAGTTTTTTCCTCACACTTATAAACCAACCACCAGCCTCTTCCATAATCAATGTGGGACAACACAACAGTAAGTGAATACTCTAAGGACCATAGTAAAACTAGATTTAACAAGTAATATTGACATGTTTGTGTGCAACTCTGTAAAACTTGCAAAAATTGAAGGCTCTTTTAATAGTGTTATTTTATGATTTTAAATTTTAATTAGTGAATTATGACGTTAATTAACTAAAGAAAATCAAATTGGAAGTATGTAATTACACAAAGTTTGGGGACAAATTCGCATATAATGAAAAATTATGATGGTTGATTATAGGATGGTATAGCTTATGATGATTGATAGTTAAGTTAATTTTAGAAACGATCAATTTATCTAAAGGATTTATTTAATTAGGCAAAATTGCACTAAATTGAATAATTAATTTAAAAGTGGACTGACTTAGAAATTTTATAATTTGTGGCATGTCCATAGTGTAAATAAATATTCACATGTTTTACATAACAAATGAATGGTCTTTGGCATTTAATTCAATGAATATGGTTTATTTAAAATAGGAAACTTTATTGGGACAATAATGTAAAAATCTGAAATTTTAGGAAATCAGTTTTTATTTTGATGATCGAGGTGAAAAAAAAAAATTAATGCGCAGTCCTAGGTGTGAAGATTGCATGAATTATACTTAAGCTATAGTTTTAACGTTTTTAAGGTTGAATTGCTCTAAATGAATCATTAATTCGCACAATTTCTCTATTAAATGATGATGACATAATTGTCGCGACCCTTTAAAAATATTTTTTATTATTTCTAAGGGTTAACGGATTATTAGGTTAATTAGATTTGACTAACCTAACGCGAACCCTCCTAAGCCCTACCGAATCGCAACTTTGGTTTTTGTTTAAATGATTTTGAAATTTGGAGTCGCCACTAATCGTTCTTGGTAGGTCGATTAGCAACCTAAATAAATTAGCGGGAGAACTAATTTATTCCTGCGAACCAGAGATTATGAGCTCGGGGACTTGGTTACACTAGTTAATTAAAACTAATGCCCTTTCGGTACCTTAATTTCATGGATATCCTAATTCGGCAACTCAGGATTGGTTTATTCCTGAGACTCTAGTAGGGTATTCTCTTTTGTGTTTTCACTTTTTAAATAGGATGCATGGATGGTATATATTTTTATTTGTTATATTTTTTTAAGTGTTAAAGATTCCCTGAAGCCGAAAGAGGGAGCGTGTTAACGACTTCTGTATAGTATTACGACCTACTCATCTTTTGGGTCTGATGATTCAAAAATTAAATTATAGGAAGTACATGACAGTGAATAAACACCTCCAATGGGAGGCCTAGTATTGGCTTGGCTCTTCCCTTTGGGATTTAAGGTACAAGTATTTAAGTTGCAAGTATTTAAACTACTGTAAGTAAAAACCTCCAATGGGAGGCTAAGCATTGGCTTGGCTCTTCCCTTTGGGATTTAAGGTACGGGTATTTAAGTTGCAGGTATTTAACTACTGTAAGTAAAAACCTCCAATGGGAGGCTAAGCATTGGCTTGGCTCTTCCCTTTGGGATTTAAGGTACGGGTATTTAAGTTGCAGGTATTTAACTACTGTAAGTAAAAACCTCCAATGGGAGGCTAAGCATTGGCTTGGCTCTTCCCTTTGGGATTTAAGGTACGAGTATTTAAGTTGCAGGTATTTAACTACTGTAAGTAAAAACCTCCAATGGGAGGCTAAGCATTGGCTTGGCTCTTCCCTTTGGGATTTATGGTGCAGATATTTAAATTGCGGATGGACTTTGTCCTCTCCATTATGGGGTATGAATTCTTTAAAATGAAATACAACAAATTGATTCAACAATTTGAAATTTGTGCGTGCTTGAGGACTCCTCCAAGCCGATTTTGTGCTTCCGTAGGGTTGACTATTGATATAGAGCTGCGGCTTCCTGACATAAAATAGAGTGAAGTGTCAGTATACAAAATATGTACTAATCTGCACCTAAAACCAGAAGAGTGGAAAGAGTACTTATCTCCCGTTTTCTTTTTAGGGATTTCTATAATTGATTTTCGCTCTCTATGTTCCCAATATAGAGAGTTTCTTTTGAATTAAGAGGGACTTTTAGTCACAGATCAGTTGAGAAATCGGTGGACAGCTTAGGAGCTTGTCTGGGCCGATTTTTGCATCTCTACGAGATTTTTGCTGTTGACATAAAGATATCCTTCTCCTGACATAAAATATGGGAAAAAATGGGAGATAGAGAAAGTGTATACAATTTGTGCTAATTTACAAGTAAAACCATAAATAAATGAATAAATAAAAACACTTAGCTCGAATTTGCTTGCTCGTTGACAAGGATGAACTCTTGATTTATATTGATCGATGAAAGAATTTGTGATGATAACCCCTAGCTTTAAACTCCTATCATCTTCAAAATTCTCTCTCTTTTGGTATTTTCTTTCTCTCAAATTTTTCTTCAATCTCCCAAAACTCTCTCAAACATCTAAAATTTTCTCTCCAAAAAATTCTTCTCTCAAGCTCACTTCTTCCTCCTTTTATAATCTACTCATCTATCTCCCATTCTAATTTTTCCACTAACTCTATCTCCCATTCTAATTTCTCCACTAACTCTTCTTCATTTTCATCTTCCATTTTCCATCTCTATCTCACATTCTAATCTCTCCACTAACCCTTCTTCATTTTCATCTTCCATTCTCCTATCTCACATTCTAATCTCTCCACTAACTCTTCTTCATCTTCATCTTCCCTTCTCCATATTTATCTCCCATTCTAATTTCTCTACTAAATCTTATTCATCTCCATCTTCCCTTCTCTATTCTTATCTTATTTTCTCCATCTATTTTTCTCCAACTTCTCTTCTTCATCTCCTCTTCTCCATCTTCCATTCTCTATTCTAATTTATCCACTAACTCTTCTTTTTGTTATTTGTAAAATAATCCTTCAAGAGTTGATATTTGCACTCTAGTCCTTGAATTTTAAGTATTTACAATTCAATTCATGAAAAAATATATTTCTTTAAGTCCAAATCTCCTCACAATTTTTGACACACCAAAATTTACCACATGTCAAATTTAAGCTCATTTCTTGCCGCTGAAAATAATGCAGAATTTAATTAAAGCCCTTTTGCAAAATTGAGTCATTCTAGGTATAATTGAGCAAAGATGAAAATTTAAAATATTAGAAGACAATGTCACAACTCATAAAAAGTGAAAATTAAAAATAAGTTGACTCAAATTAAAATTTTTTAGGCCCGATTCGAGATTATACTCGTGAAGGAACACGTGACTCGAATTGGATTTTTCTAAATTTGCGATGGCCAATATGAAAATAGATTTAAAATAAAAATATTAACTATCTTTGTGTATTTTTTTGGCCTCAAATGTTATTTTTCCAAAATTTTCAAGTATTTTTGTATTTTTTTAAAAAATATATATATATATATATATATATAATATGAAAATTTATTTTTTGTTCAAAAATGGTTGCCTAGGCTTGGCCAAGGCTTCCAAAGTTGATTTTGCAATTTTCTCATTTTTTCTTTATTTTTCATGAATTTTCGAAAATAAAAATACTAAAAAATACTGAAAATATGAAAAATCATTTTTTGGTCAAAATTAGTTCTCTAGGCTTGGCTAAGGTCCCCAAAGTTGATTTTTCAATTTTATGAATTTTTATGAATTTTTTATTACTTTAGCAATAGAAAAAATGATTAAAAATCAGGTGTCAACAATAATGTTTAGAGGATGAAGGTTTGTATGTTGAGAATCATCTAATTTTCATCGTTGCCACCGTTTACATGAGAAATGCCAAGAAATTGGGGTGTTATTATTTGTAAATGTGATTATTGAAAAAAAAACGCGGCATTTGTTATGTACTAATGATTTGCACATGACAATGCTATGTACCGGATGAGGATCATTGCATGAATAAAGTTCGCGAGTTTGCAAACATTAATAAACGATTATTTGGTTCTACTGTCGATACGAGGAATACCAAAATAGTAGAGTGACAAAATTTGTTGTTAAGCTGTAGTTAAATAGTAGAGTGGTAGTGTCTGTTGTTATGTTACAATGATAGTGATGCCGTGTGATGAGGACCTTTGTCACGACCTACTCGGTATTCGGTAGAAAATGAACTCCCTTGTATGGCTTGCGTAGCTTGACATGAATTGAGTAGTTCGTGATATAATCCGGTGAAGATAATTATAATTTATGCGGTTGTGCAATGTATTTATTCTCACTGGATGTAGAATGCACTTGCGGACCCATGGTGGACGGATTTAGATGTGTGCCAAAGACGTGTTCATAATTTTGTCCCCCATGAATTAGTGGTGACAATGCCTTGTCAGTCGAGATGAGTCTATGGCCAATGTCGAGCGGAGAATAGATAGTATATCGGCGAGCTACTATAAACTACTTGAAAAATGGTGGCTTTTATGTCTCCGGCGATAAAAGTCGAGACAAATCGGGAGGTGGGTTTGGTCTTGCTTTGGAAGAGATGAAAGATTCCGACGAGAAAATAGGGCGAACGCCGGTGTTCGTGATGCGCTGATTCTCCTTCGCCACTGCTCGGGACGACGAGACCCGAAGAACGGGCGAAGGAGGTGCCGGTTCTTCGAGCTTGGAGGAGGAAGATGAGGCCTTGCGGGGAAATTGTGTCGTGAACATGTCTCGAATTTTGAGGGATTAAGGTTAGGCTTCGTCATGAACGCCTTGAATTTTTGCTCCGATTCCTCGATTTTTGCCGACTTCATCTTGTCGGGAAGCCGCGCCGGAGTTCATATAGGAAATTGCCACGTTAGAGTTTTTTGGCAACCCAAATCGCCCATGGTACTGACGTGATCATCTTGTTTATTTATTTATTACAAAAGTGGATTTCGAGTGAGCTCCGTAAAAGTTTTCATATTGAAGTGAGTGTCTTATGAAAATTATGATATTTCAAGTGCCATTTTCCTTGGATTTCTATTGTGATATGTAGACATGGCCACGGTTCGGAACCGGAACCGCCGCCACCGATTCCGGAATCGGCCCGGTTTTTTTTTTTAACTTTGGGAATTTTGATTTTCAAAATCAAATCAAATTTTTAAGTAATAAAAATTCAAGTAAAATTTTACAAAATTGTAATCAAACTTAGAGGAAAAAAAAAGGGAGAGAGAAATGGCTTGACTTAATGAATTATCATTAAGTGCCTACATATCTTCTTGGGGATAGAAGAATCAAAGCCAATGTAGTTCTTTTACCTTTGATAACCCCATACTTACCTCATCGTCAATCGTCGCTTCCGGCGGTGGTTCCCGTCACGGTGCTCGCTCCATCATCGAAAAATTGGGCTTCTACGTTGCGATCCATCTCTTGTTGTCGATATTGAGCCTTCGTCCAATCATCGACACAAGCTTGAGCCTCCACAGACTGCGGAGATAATCTTGAACAGTGATCGTCCAAAATGTTGCCTCCAGCGCTAAAAGCTTGTTCAACCGCAACTGTTGAACAAAGAATTGCTAAAACCTGTCTAGCGATGATAGAGAGAATTCGATATTGACTCGAATGCTCCTTCCACCACTCTAAAATTTGAAAATCTGTGCCACTTGCAAATGAGTTAGTCTCAAAGTTAGTGCTTAAATAGTGATCAAATTCGGAAATATCTGTGTGCCCCCTTTGTCTTTTTTGCCTACTCATTAGCATTTTATACCCTCTACTCATTTTACCTCCGCTCTCGTTTTCTACGCGACTAAATTGAGAAGAATATCCAATATCAGTGGCGTTATATCTATTATAATAATCATTATATAATGCCACTATTGAGTTGCTAACCATCCATTTTAATAAATTAATATCTAAATCTATTTCTATATGAAGACATCCATAATACATAGTCAAAAAATCTTTTACGCCTTCTAATTTCGTACGTAGATCGAAAATAGAAGCAACCAAATAAATAAAAGGAATATCTTTATAATAAGTTAGCCATTTTGATTTCTTTGCCTTAATAGTTGCACCTAATTGTTTATCGTCTTCATATTCTTCAAAAACACCAGCAATATTAACACACTCTATTATAAATAAATGAGTCGTAGGATAATAAACACCGGATAAAGTATAAGTTGCATCATTGAAAACTTTTAAACAATCTAAAATTTTGTGGCAAATATTCCAATGTTGTGGTAATAACTCAAGTTGAGGAACATTAGTCAAAATAAATGCACATAATAAAACTTTATATTCAAAAGATTGATTAAGCAATTCGTACGTGGAATTCCAATGAGTTGGAGCATCTCTTGAAAATCTTCTTGGCCTTTTTCCATTTTGTTTACAAAATCTACACCAATCTTTCATAATTTGGGGATGTCTCCATAAATATTGGATTGCGATTTTTATTGGGTCGAGAAAAACGTTAAGAGTTTGTAAACCTCCTTGTACACTTAAGTTTAAAACATGGCAAGCACATCTAACATGAAAAAATTCTCCACCAAAAGTGGGTTTACAAAGTTTTTCCAAGTCTTCAATAGAAGCGGTATTTGCCGCGGCATTATCAAAACCAATAGAAAAAACTTTTTCAACCAAACAATATTCTTCTAAAACTTGTCTAATTAATCTATAAATATTAATTGCCGTATGTCTATCCTCAAAAACTCGAAATGCAATAATTCTTTTTTGAATATTCCAATCGTCATCTATCCAATGACACGTAATACCCATATAAGAATGAATTTGCCAAGGATCGGTCCAAATATCACTACCTATATGCACACGTCCATTATAATTCATAAAAAATATTTTTAATTCTTCTTTTCCTTTTTTATACAAATTAAAAATTTGACGTTTAAGGGTATTTCTAGAAACGGGTTTTGCTTGTGGAGTGCTGTTGACACCTGATTTTTAATCATCTTTTCTCTTTTAAAAATTTTCAGTATTTTTCGGCATTTTTATTTTTTGAAAAATCCATAAAAATTCATAAAATTGAAAAATTAACTTTGGGGACCTTGGCCAAGCCTAGAGAACTAATTTTGACCAAAAATGATTTTTCATATTTTCAGTATTTTTTAGTATTTTTATTTTCGAAAATTCATGAAAAATAAAGAAAAATTGAGAAAATTGCAAAATCAACTTTGGAAGCCTTAGCCAAGCCTAAGCAACCATTTTTGAACAAAAAATAAATTTTCATATTATATATATTTAATTTAATTTTTTTAAAAAATACAAAAATACTTGAAAATTTTGGAAAAATAAAATTTGAGGAAAAAAAAATACACAAAGATAGTTAATATTTTTATTTTAAATCTATTTTCATATTGGCCATCGTAAATTTAGAAAAATCCAATTCGAGCCACGTGTTCCTTCACGAGTATAATCTCGAATCGGGCCTAAAAAAATTTAATTTAAGTCAACTTATTTTTAATTTTCACTTTTTATGAGTTGTGACATTGTCTTCTAATATTTTAAATTTTCATCTTAGCTCAATTATACCCAGAATGACTCAATTTTGCAAAAGGGTTTTAATTAAATTCTGCATTATTTTCAGCGGCAAGAAATGAGCTTAAATTTGACATGTGGTAAATTTTGGTGTGTCAAAAATTGTGAAGAGATTTGGACTTAAAGAAATATATTTTTTCATGGACTAAATTGTAAATACTTAAAATCTCAAGGACTAGGATGCAAATACCTAACACTTGAGGGATTATTTTGTAAATAACAAAAAGAAGAGTTGGTGGAGAAATTAGAATAGAGAAGGGAAGATGGAGAAGAGGAGATGGAGAAGGGAAGATAGAGAAGAGGAGATAGAGAAGGGAAGTTGAAGAAGAGGAGATGGAGAAGAGAAGATGAAGAAAATAAGATAAGAGTAGAGAAGGGAAGATGAGATGAAGAAGAGTTAGTGGAAAATTTAGAATGGAAGATGGATGAGTAGATTATAAAAGGAGGAAGAAGTGAGCTTGGGAGGGGGATTTTTTGAGAGAGAAAATCTTGGATGCTTGAGAGAATTTTGAGAGATTGAAAGAAATTAGAGAGAAAGAAAAAAAATAAAAAAAGAGAGAGAATCCTTTTTTCCAAAAGAGAGCCTTGAAGATGGTGAAAGTTTAAATCTAGATGTTACCATCAACAATTCCTCTACCGATCAACGCGAGTCACAAGTTCATCTCCATCGTTCGAGCCGCAATCTTGATCTATAAGGTGACACAAGATCCGAATTCGGCAATCAAATCTGTTAAATCAGGGATCCTAACTATTAAAATCTTCGAGAATTTCCTTGCCCAAATAAATTAATTTAAATTTCGATTATGTCATGTCATACTCATATGTTTCCATATCTACATGTCGCATTCATACTATAAATTCTTGCAATTTAATTCTTGCACCATAAATCCCAAAGGGAAGAGCCAAGCCAATACTTAGCCTCCCATTGGAGGTTTTTACTTACAGTAGTTAAATACCTACAACTTAAATACCTGTACCTTAAATCCCAAAGGGAAGAGCCAAGCCAATGCTTAGCCTCCCATTGGAGGTTTTTACTTACAGTAGTTAAATACCTGCAACTTAAATACCTGTACCTTAAATCCCAAAGGGAAGAGCCAAGCCAATGCTTAGCCTCCCATTGGAGGTTTTTACTTACAGTAGTTAAATACCTGCAACTTAAATACCTGTACCTTAAATCCCAAAGGGAAGAGCCAAGCCAATGCTTAGCCTCCCATTGGAGGTTTTTACTTACAGTAGTTAAATACCTGCAACTTAAATACCTGTACCTTAAATCCCAAAGGGAAGAGCCAAGCCAATGCTTAGCCTCCCATTGGAGGTTTTTTCTTACAGTAGTTTAAATACCTGCAGCTTAAATACATGTACCTTAAATCCCAAAGGGAAGAGCCAAGCCAATGCTAGGCCTCCCATTGGAGGTGTTTATTCACTGTCATGTACTTCTTATAATTTAATTTTTGAATCATCAGACCTAAAAGATGAGTAGGTCGTAATACTGCACAGAAGTCGTTAACACACTCCCTCTTTCGGCTTCAGGGAATCTTTAACACTTAAAAAATATAACAAATAAAAATATATACCATCCATGCATCCTATTTAAAAAGTGAAAACACAAAAGAGAATACCCTACTAGAGCCTTAGGAATAAACCAAGCATGAGTTACCGAATTAGGATATCCATGAAATTAAGGTACCGAAAGGGCATTAGTTTTAATTAACTTGTGTAACCAAGTCCCCGAGCTCATAATCTCTGGTTCGCAGGAATAAATTAGTTCTCCCGCTAATTTATTTAGGTTCCTAATCAACCTACCAAGAATGATTAGTGGCGACTCCAAATTTCAAAATCATTTAAAATAAAAATCCAAAGTCACGATTCGGTAGGGCTTGGGAGGGTCCGCGTTAGGTTAGTCAAATCTAATTAACCTAATAATCCGTTAACCCCTTTGAAAATTTAAAATTTTTTTTAGAGGGTCGCGACAGACTGGCGACTCCGTTGGGGACAGAGATTTTTAAATTTTTCGAAAAAAGATACCAATTGGAATACTTAAATTTTTTCGAAATTTTAAAAGTCTTAGTGGACTTAGGCCAATGAAAATTTCATGGATGTCTCGCTTCTGGCGATCTTGCTTGGGACTCATTTTATAGGTGTTATATGTTTTTGCAGGATAGGAGTTATAAGGGGCGAAGTGTTTGGCTAACCCATTTGTTTTGCAGGCTCGATGTTGGGATTATGTTTAATTTCGCACATTTTTAGAAGCGCTGTTTTGATATCAATTGTTGTGCATGTCTTGCATATTCTGAGGATCACAACACCTGCACACACAAGCGTCTAAACCCAAGTCGCGAAATTTTTCCTAGGTAACCATAGATAGGGATCGAATATGCAAAGCTCTTGCGTCGATTGCGCTTGGGTTGACCATATTTTATCCCGCTCATTATCTGAATTGACAATTCTTCCCATTGTGATTTGATTGCGCGGAGGGTAAGGTTGTCAATTCAGATAGTGGTGGCCTTTTAGGTCCATACCCTTGTCTCTTTTTTTTTTATTTTCTAAAGTCCACTCCTCACTCGTCTCATGCGCATGTGAGTTGGACGGTTGATATATCTAAAACAAAGAAGGTCTGGTTAGTGAGGTTTTCTTACCTTGAACTTGTAATTAGTTCTGCATATTTTAAATGCTGCATATCATGCATCACATCATAGGAAAACCATCTATCTTATAATCTGATTTGGGGCACCCTTAGTAGTTGCCACACCCATCTACCTTAGGTCTTTAATCCAAAATTTCAAATGATGTATTTTCGCATCCTCTCTCGTCCCCTCTAGATTTGATGTATTAAGGATCTTTTGAGATGTATATGTACATTTTTCAATTTGTTTTGAGGTTTTATGTAGATTGGTGTGGCAACAACTTTCATTCCAATCTTTGAGCGATTCTAGCCAATTGCATAATTTCCTTCAAAAGAAATCTGGGTTAAAACTCCCTAATTGATTTTTTTTTGTCAAATAGGAGTGTTTAACCCTTATTTCACCAATAGAAAATATGGAATCGGGCTAGTACATTTGCATCGCATACCCATTCATTTTGCATTATAATCCGTGGTAATTAATTTTGGTACATTCTCGCATATTCAAAAATAGATGGGGAAATCGAATATCAAAGTCATCCCAGTCCCACGCAAGGAGCTCACGGCATGGTGGAACCGCCTCAACCCAGACAACCAGGCCTACATCAAAGAACGCTTAGGGCATTTAGTGGATCTCATCAAGGTGGATTACCAACCCACTCTCATTAAGGCATTGGCGAAGTTTTGGGATTCAAAGACTCTAACCTTCGACTTCCGAGGACTGGAGATTACACCCACCCTGGAGGAGTATACGACCATCATTGGAGTGAAATTTGATGACCATATTGTACAGCCATTATTGGGGAAGGATTCTACCATAGCTTTATCCAAATTCCTTCACCTAAAAATCACCGAGATCGAGAAAATTCTCAAATCTAACTCTGGTAAGTTTACCCTCTCATTCCTCTATAACAATTACTCATCACTCCCAATCGAAGCTGGTCTTAAACCGGCTAGAATCTTCATTCTGGCTTTTTTCGCTTTCGTCTTATTCCCTACTTCTAGGACCACATTCGATCCTTTCATAGTTCATGTCGCCAAACAAGCATGTTATCGCTGGAACTACTCCTACATGATTTTAGCAGAGACTTTCCTTTCCTTGAGTCGTTTTCAATTCACCCAAAAGGGTACTTTCCAAGCCTCCAATGGCCTTCTCTACATGTGGTTCACCTCACACATCAAAACTTTCAATTTACGCGTCGGATGTTATGAAATTAGCCAATATATCCACCCATTGGGATCTTTTCTGAAATGTCAATCCTCTGTTTAGAAACTGTCCTTTAAAGATTGGATGAAATTACTAGGAGACTTAGAGCCAAAACAGCTTCGCTGGCGATTAACTTGGCCCAGGATCTTAGAAGCCCGTATCACGGGAATAGATGGGAACCCTATCCCCTTACTAGGCTGTATTGGTGGAAGTGCCTATTATCCTATCAGGGTAGTGAGACAGTTCGGTATGTTACAGGAAGTCCCGCCAGCAGTTTATCCCGACAACTTCGCCTTCGATTTGCCCCAAGGCAGACTCACTAAGGAGACTAAGACACTGTACCAGGCCAAGATCGACCTCATAATCCACACCCTGAAGAACTCCCCATTACAGGATATAGAGTGGCCAGATTACCTGGACGAGGAAATGAACGTCCATCGGGCATCTAAGGAGTACATCAAGATGTTCAAGGAATACCGACAGTCCATGGTGGAACCATACGTACCTGACTACATCGTCCCGTACCTGCCCGGAGTGGAGCCGTATATACCAGAAGACATGGGACCACCGCCAGCCGAGGAGGACGAAGACCTGCATGTGTGGGATTTGGGTGGATCAGAGATTGTCAAGGATGCCTTAGCCTCCAAGCGCCTCCGGACTGCATAGACGATTTCCCCATTTAATTTTGATGTTATCTTCATCTGTAATAAGCTTGTAACATTTGCATATATGATCATTCATCATGATCTTCTTAAGTAAATAATTATCACGGGTTATTCGCCTTCTTAATAGTATGTCATTCATGTTTAATGAGTAGAAAGACTGTTTACATGAGGCTAAGGGTCATGATTGAGTCTTTCCTCCCATTAATCAAGTATGAACATAGTATTAAGGAGGTTTTAGATTTCTGAACTTTCTCTCTCTACTTGCGAGTTTCTGACTTCCTATCTTAAATCATGTGATAATTTATAGTCACAAGGACTCGTAGCAAAACGAGAAAACTAAGAATGGAGCACGAAGAACTGACTCCCAGAGTGGCCAATCTTGAAAACCAGATAAATATGATAGACGCCATGATGGCGGAGATAAAGGCAATGATGACCGCTACGCAGGTGAAGTCCTCCAATGCTCCTGAGGCTAATCCGTTTGTAAATCCCAATACATCTACTGGCTCAGACATCAATCAAACCGCTAGCACAGAGCCCGAGAGGGAAGCACCCCCTAGGGCCCTTCCAGTCGTAGTTGATTTGGAGAAGGAAAAGAAAGAGAAACCCTCGGCCAAGACGGAAGAAGACGCGAGAAGACTAGCAAAGATCGAAGAATGTCTTAGTAACCAAGGATACGAGTTGGCTCGATTTGACAAAATCACACCGTTTGCTAAGATAGAAGTTCCAGCTGGGTACAAGGAACCTGAGTTTGTGAGAAAATACGACGGGACAGGCTGTCCCCGAGCTCATTTGAAATACTACTTGCGTAAAATGGCACATTATTCTGATTATGTCCCGCTGCTGATGAACACATTCCAAGAGAGTCTGTCCGGCGCTGCACTAGCATGGTTTATTGAGCTCGACATGGAAGAGTATGACAGTTGGGAGGACCTGGCTGAGGAATTCTTTCACCAATACAAGTTCAACACGGCTACAGCTCCTACCAGAGAAGACCTATTGAGAACTTTGAAAGGAAGGAATGAGTCTATATGTACTTTTGCCCAAAGGTGGCGAGCGATAGCTACCCAAGTCAAATCAGCCATCCCGGAGGAAGAGTTGGTGGATTTGTTTTTGAAGACACTACCGCTCGAGTATTTCGAGAAGCTTAATACCTCAGGATGTCAAACTTTCGCACACCTTATCAGGGTAGCTGAGCGTCATGAGTGGGCTCTAAGGGAGAAACGTGTACCAGAGCCGTCATTCAAGCGGCCATATCCAGCCAAGAGAGAAAGGGAGAATGCAGGCGATGTCGCTTTTGTGCCAAACCCACCGAGACCAAAGAAGTTTTCAGAATCCACCCCTACCCAAGGTGGCTCATCAGGACCGGCTCCAAAGAAGTTCGAGGCTAAGAGAAGAACCGCACCGTCTTTTACTCCATTACCTCGTCCGCTATCGAAGCTGTTACCGATGCTGTTGGAAGGGCGCCTAGTCGCCAAGGAACCCCCGAGACCGAATCTGCCAAGATTCCCTGGGTTCAACGAGGCCCAGTCGTGCGCCTATCACATGGGCGAAAAAGGGCACAACGTAGATAACTGTCTTGTGCTCAAATACAAGGTGCAAGCACTGATAGATGGAGGAGTATTGGAGTTTGATAAGACAGGACCAAATGTGCAACAAAATCCCCTACCGGATCATGAGAAAGTGAACGCTATATGGGATGAGAATGACATGGACGAGTTGGAATTAATGGCCGAGGAACCACCTTGCACGACCAATGAAGATTATCTAGTTGCAGTACTAGAGTCAAAGGCCCCCTTTGTAATTAGGCTAGATGAGGTGGAAAAATGGGGGGACACTAAGAGTAGTTCCTCTGAACGCACGGTCATCTCCCTATCTGGTTTTAAGCTGGAGGACAGGAAGGCACAGTACGATGGAAAAGTTGAAAAGATCGTGATAAAGGTCCCTCCATCGGCAGATTACAACCCCAGAGCTGTCCCTTGGGACTATGGAACAAGCGAGATAGACGCAGTCATGAGGTCTGGTAGGTGCTACGCACCGAGGGAAGGGGAACCTGAAAGGAGAGAAGTGACGAGAGAAGACGCAGAGAAGGCACTGTCCATTGTCAGGACAAGTGAGTTCGAAGTCATAGAACAACTAAGGAAAATGCCAGCCCAGATATCACTACTGGATCTTTTTACCAACTCGGAGAAGCATAAGAATGCACTGATGAAGGTACTAAATGAAGTGCACGTACCAGAAACTATCAACGAGGTGCAGTTGGAGGACTTCGTGGGGACCATACTACTGAAAGACCAGATATCCTTCTCAGATGAGGATGTTCCTATTGATGGCTGGGCCCATAACAAGGCTTTGTACATATTGGCAAGGAGCCATGGCAAACAGATCTCCCATGTGCTGATTGATAACGGGTCTGCATTCAACATATGCCCGTTAGCCACACTCAGAAATTTGGGTATAAACGAGGAGCTCATCCGCACTTCTAAGGCCACCATCAGAGCCTTCGACGGAATGAGGAAAGACGTGGTTGGCGAAATCGAGCTGGACATTTTCATTGGACCCGTGGAGTTCTCTATCGGGTTCCAGGTTATGGATCTCCCGAGTGCCTTCGGGCTGCTTTTGGGTAGGCCCTGGATTCATACGGCAGGCGCAGTGCCTTCTAGCCTACACCAGAAGGTTCGATTCGTGGTTGACGGGAAAGTGGTAACCGTGCATGGAGAGATGGATTTTGCTACATACCAGAAGAGCGCGATCCCCTATATAGAGCCGGAACGCAAGGAGGAAGCAAGCTACCACTCTCTCGAATTAGTGGCAGTTACGCACGCACCTCCTGGGACTAGGAAGAGAGTTCCTGCACCTTCCCAATACACTCTAGCCCCAGGGAAGATGTTATTGGCATACGGGTTTGTCCCTGGATGCGGGCTGGGGAAGAATGGTCAAGGGATCCGGTCACCATTGCAGTTAGACACGAACGAGCACCGATCAGGCCTAGGATATACTGGTGGATTCAGTAGTAGCTTCATTTCGACAGGCTATCGTGGACGTCGAGGCAGAGGCCAGTATCGAGGCCGTGGAAGCCAAGGAGGCAGAGTTGGCTCGTTCATTGGCTCCGGACCTTGGAAGGGAAGAGCTAGCGTGATCGGCAGTCCACTGGCCCAGTATTTCTCCAAGCGTCCTAAGATGCTGGCAGATGAAACTGTTCAAAATGCAGCTGAGCCTGATCTGTCTAACCCATTTCTAGAAGACATCGTCAACGTCATCATCGAACGGCTTGATGAGGACTCCAGCCAGCCTGTGTAAAGAAGCCTTCTCTTTCCTTTTCCCTTGATGCATTTCAATTCCTGCATTTAGATTTCTGCATAATGTTTTCATTCCTTAGCAATGCATTTTCCTTTTCTGAAAACCACCCTTGGATCTCCGACCGTCGGTCTAAGTAGTGTAAGCTGTAACGCGGTCCATTTCCCATCTAATAAAAGTCCCATGAGTTTTGTGGAATGATAAATTGGCCCGATGATGATACTTGACTTCAAATCTTTGAAGTTTGAGGGCTGATTTGCCACATGATCCATGTTTTCCTGAAAAATCTTTTAGGAGAGCGAGGACGTCCAATGAGACGACGACCAATTTTTCCCTCTTTTTTCTTCATTTTTCAAAGTGTTTTCAGAAATTCATGCATCTTTATTAGTACCAGCAAAATACTGACCATGCTTGTGACATTTCAGGCATACCATCCCTCATATGCATAACAGGTTATTATGTAGCTCAGACCGTATCGATGACTTCTCCTATGGAATTGAGGAGGAATGTGATGACGATACCAGTGATGTCAGAAGGGATTGGAGCAGATATGAGGAACATAAACCCTTAACGACAGAGGAAACCATTACAGTCAACCTGGGGGATTCTGAGAACTTGAAAGAAGTAAAAATCGGAGAATGTGTTCGCCTGGTCCTATGCAGATATGCCGGGTTTGGACCCAAACATCGTTGAACACTCGCTCCCAACAGATCCGAATGTTCCCTCTAAGAAGCAAAAACTTCGACGCACAAAACCGGAGTTATCCAAAAAGATCGAAGAAGAAGTGATGAAACTGCTTAAGGTGGGATTTATTGAGGTGATCGCTTATCCCGAATGGGTTGCTAATATTGTCCCGGTGATGAAGAAGGACGGGAGAGTCAGAGTCTGCGTAGATTATCGCGACCTGAATAAGGCAAGCCCGAAAGATGACTTTCCTCTCCCACACATCGATGTCTTGGTCGATAGCACCGCCGGTTTTGATATGTTCTCGTTCATGGATGGATTCTCTGGGTACAACCAGATTCTTTTGAAGGAAGAAGACAAGGCTAAGACCTCGTTCATAACGCCATGGGGCACCTTCTGTTATAAAGTTATGCCTTTCGGCTTGAAAAATGCAGGAGCAACCTACCAAAGGGCCATGGTAGCTTTGTTCCACGATATGATACATAAGGAGATAGAGGTATACGTCGACGATATGATCGCGAAGTCTAAACCCGGATATGATCACATCCAAATACTAAGAAAGCTGTTCGAACGACTTCGGAAATATAGATTGAAGCTAAACCCCGCCAAATGCATATTTGGGGCACGATCAGGAAAGCTTCTTGGGTTCATGGTGAGCAACCGAGGAGTTGAAATAGACCCTTCTAAAGTCAAAGCGATATTAGACCTCGGGGTCCCTACGACAGTTAAGGAAGTGAGGAGTTTGCTAGGGTGGCTGAACTACATCGCCAGGTTTATTTGTCAACTATCTGAAGTTGCAAAACCATTCTTTAAGCTGCTAAAGAAAGGTGCCAAGGTGAAATGGGATTCTGAGTGTCACCAAGCTCTGGAAAAGATCAAAAGTTACCTCGTCTCGCCACCAGTTTTGGTGCCTCCCATGTCAGGTTTTCCGTTAACCCTGTATCTTACTGTCCATCAAGAATCCTTAGGGGCTCTGTTGGCCCAAACAAACCCTGAAGATGGCAAGGAACAGGCAATTTATTATCTGAGCAAGAAATTCACTGCATCGGAGATGAATTACCCTACCATCGAGAAGACTTGCGTTGCGTTGGTATGGGTGCTACACAGGTTGAGGCAATATACCCTTCATCACCACATACAGCTGGTCACAGAGAATGACCCGATAAAATATCTCCTAGAAAAGCCAGCCTTAATTGGGAAACTGGCTAAATGGCAGGTCCTCCTATCAGAATTCGACGTTAGGAGTTCAACTCAGAAATCCGTTAAGGGACGAGCCATAGCAGATATGTTAGCTGAAAATGCCCAGGGGCTTAGTATCCCAAGTGACGAGAAGTCAGAGGATCACATTTCAAACTTGTCCGAGGATAAATGGACAATGTATTTTGACGGTGCCGTAAACCTCGCAGGGTCTGGAACTGGGGCAATTTTAATATCCCATGAGGGACAACATTATCCAGTCGCTGCAAAGCTGACATTTCCATGCACCAACAATATTTCTGAGTACGAAGCCTGCATCCTAGGGCTGCAGCTAGCTCTCACCATGAAAGTAAAGAGGCTACAAGTATATGGGGACTCCATGTTAATCATCCTGCAGACCCAAGGCGAATGGAGAACTAAAGATTCTAAGCTCATCCCTTATCACAGGTTCTTAGAGGAAATGATTGAGGAGTTCGAGGAGATCGATTTTGGATACCTACCGAGAACCCAAAATCATTTTGCGGACGCCTTGGCTACCCTATCGTCCATGCTGCAAGTAACGGAAGGCTTAGACATCGAGCCATTGAGGGTCGACATTATTAAACAACCGGCTTACTGCATGGTGATCGAAGAAGGGTTTGATGGCCAACCCTGGTATCAGGACATTAAGAATTACTTGATGAATGGAGAATATCCTCCAGGGAGCCAAATGGGGGATAGAAAGTACATAGCCAAGATGGCTACGAAGTTCTTTCTTAGTGGTCAGACGCTGTACAAGAAGTCGTTCGATTTGGTCCTATTAAGGTGCGTAGACGCTAAGGAAGCAAACTTACTCATGCAGGAGATTCATGAAGGAGAGTGCGGACCGCACATGAACGGCCATCTCCTCGCCAGGAAGATCATGAGACTCGGTTACTATTGGATGACCATGGAGTCAGATTGCAACCGACACGTGAGATCTTGTCATCAGTGTCAGGTGTATGGGGATAGGATCAACGCTCCCCCAAATGAACTACATCAAATGTCTGAGGCTTGGCCGTTTTCAATGTGGGGAATCGATATGATCGGGCCGATTAACCCCAAAGCTTCAAACGGACACCGTTTTATCTTAGTGGCAATCGATTACTTCACCAAATGGATTGAAGCCAATTCGTATGCGAACGTTATAGCCAAAAACGTCGCAAAGTTCATCAAGCGGGACATCATTGCGAGGTATGGGACGCCCCAAGCCGTTATTACAGACAATGGATCCAACCTGAACAACAAGGTGGTGGATGATCTTTTAGATCGATTCAAGATCAGACACCTTAATTCTTCTCCCTACCGCCCACAAATGAATGGAGCTGTGGAAGCGGCGAATAAGAATATTAAGAAAATCTTGGCTAAGACCGCAGAGAACTTTCGGGATTGGCACGAGAGATTGCCATACGCGTTAATGGCATACCGAACTTCAATTCGGACTTCAACCGGGGCAACGCCTTACTCTTTAGTATATGGCATGGAGGCCGTCCTTCCTGTGGAAGTTGAGATCCCTTCCTTACGAATATTAGCCCAAGCGAAACTTTCAGAGGCCGAATGGATCCGGCAGAGGCATGAGCAATTGAATCTGGTTGATGAGAAACGAGTGAAGGCTATCTGTCATGGACAGGCGTATCAAAAGCGGGTAGCAAAGTCATTTAACCGCAAAGTGAAACTCAGAAACTTTACCGTCGGGGATTTAGTTGTGAAGAAGACGCTCCCTAATGCTCCTCATCCCGGGGGCAAGTTCGCACCAAATTATGAGGGTCCGTATGTAGTACAGAAAGTTCTACCCGGCGGTGCTTTAATTCTCATAAATATGGATGAAGAGGAATTGGCAAGTCCTGTAAATGCAGATGCTGTCAAGAAATATTACCCTTGAATAAGATAAAGATCGGATCAGTCTTCATATCTCATAGGTGTCTGAGCCACATTGAAGGCCACTACATATATTCCATGCATACATGTATACACTTGCATCACTTTCTCTATATTGCAGGTTTAAGAGGAACACCCAGATGGAGAAAACAACCTAAATAACATTATCCAGGCTAGAAGATTACGAAGAAAGGGAGTCTACGAGCTGAGTTACCTGTTAGCATACTCATTTTCCAGCCAAAGGAAATTGTCAGATGGCGTCGTAAAAGGGAGTTTATCCGATGCAACATGATAAGATTATGTCAGCAAAAATTGGCTCTTACATTAAAAGAGAGCCTTCATAGCATGAGGGAATGACAGTGATCCGAAACGCCCCTAGTTCGATCTCCAAAGTTAGGAAATGTTGTGAATATTGTAAATAAATAAGACAAATTTTTGTAAATTACTTTTTGCAGAATAGTCGACGAACAAGATCAAATTGTCCAACAAAGGTCGACGGAAAATCAACCCAGCGAAGCTGGTAAAGGGAGACAACCCCAAAAGGAAAAATGGTGATCATCTGATGAGATCCGTCCTGATGAAAATGGGGCAAATTGATGGAAAACCTGAATTGAAAAGGAGAGTATATCTTCCTTAACGCATTTGGTTTTAAAGATAACCCTTCTGATTTCCTTCTTGCAGGGACATTCGATCGACGACTATGACAGTTGTCAACATTAAACAAGCCCAAATCTTTTAAAATTCACTCGACCCTTTCACCCTTGCATTTTATTGTGCAGGGGCAAAGTCCGAGATAAGCCATTCATTGACGTAAGGAGTAGGCTCCCTAATTTACTTGACCCGTCCACATGTCTGGGGTTACACATTCCCAATGTTCGGGTTGAATGAACAAGCCTGGTTATCTAGAAACCACTAGGCGTTCCTTCCAAATCCTCAGGTAAATATATCTTCGCCCTGAACCTTTCAAGAGAATGAATTCTGACGATTCTCAGGGTGCTCGAATCCAGAGCGGCATATACATGCACCCTTCATGGTAGGTTAAATTGGGTTTGAGCTTCTGCCGGATTCCTGGTCTCCCCAGATTCCAGAATGGCACCCTTTGAGGTAAATCAAGTCCTTCTTACAGGCAAACCAAGTCCTTCTTACAGGCACAAAGTCCTTCTTACAGGCAAATCAAGTCCTTCTTACAGGCAAACCAAGTCCTTCTTACAGGCACAAAGTCCTTCTTACAGGCAAATCAAGTCCTTCTTACAGGCACAAAGTCCTTCTTACAGGCAAACCAAGTCCTTCTTACAGGCACAAAGTCCTTCTTACAGGCAAATCAAGTCCTTCTTACAGGCAAATCAAGTCCTTCTTACAGGCAAACCAAGTCCTTCTTACAGGCACAAAGTCCTTCTTACAGGCAAATCAAGTCCTTCTTACAGGCAAACCAAGTCCTTCTTACAGGCACAAAGTCCTTCTTACAGGCAAATCAAGTCCTTCTTACAGGCAAAATAAGTCCTTCTTACAGGCATAAAGTCCTTCTTACAGGCAAATCAAGTCCTTCTTACAGGCAAAATAAGTCCTTCTTACAGGCAAATCAAGTCCTTCTTACAGGCAAACCAAGTCCTTCTTACAGGCACAAAGTCCTTCTTACAGGCAAATCAAGTCCTTCTTACAGGCAAAATAAGTCCTTCTTACAGGCATAAAGTCCTTCTTACAGGCAAATCAAGTCCTTCTTACAGGCAAAATAAGTCCTTCTTACAGGCATAAAGTCCTTCTTACAGGTAAATCAAGTCCTTCTTACAGGCAAATCAAGTTCTTCTTACAGGCATAAAGTCTTTCTTACAGGCATTAAGTCCTTTTTATAGGCACGAAGTCCTTTTTATAGGCATCAAGTCCTTTCTACAGGCATCAAGTCCTTTCTACAGGCACCAAGTCCTTTTTATAGGCAGCAAGTCCTTTTTACAGGCACAAGTCCTTTGTACAGGCACAAAGTCCTTTTTACAGGCATCAAGTCCTTTCTACATGTACCAAATTCCTTTCTACAGGCACCAAGTCCTTTCTACAGGCACAAAGTCCTTTTTACAGGCATCAAGTCCTTTCTACAGGCACCAAGTCCTTTTTACAGGAACCAAAGTCCTTTTTACAGGCACCAAGTCCTTTCTACAGGCACAAAGACTTTCTTACAGGCAGTTTCATGGGGTGACATACCATACGGGTCAAATCTCAATGAAATTTAATTAGTAGAATCCTTTTATTAGGAATCTACCATGGTACGACCCATCATACGGGTCAAATTTTAATTCAATTTCTAAATCAGTGGAATCCTTTTATTAGGAATCTACCATGTCACGACCCACCATACGGGTCAAAATTTAATAAGTAGAATCCTTTCATTAGGAATCTACCATGGGTTGACCTACCATACAGGTCAAATTTCAATCAAATTGTAATCAGTAGAATCCTTTCATTAGGAATCTACCATGGGGTGACCTACCATACGGGTCAAAATTTATTCAGTAGAATCCTTTCATTAGGAATCTATCATGGGTTGACCTACCATACGGGTTCAAATTCAACCACCCTAAGGTTTTCTTATAACGAATCCTTATGTTCTCATTTCATTTTCAGTGGAATATTCATGTCACGACTCTTTTTATTTCATTGTGTTGAGTCGATTAGGATTCAGGTGTCATTTCGTCTTTGAAATGAACCTCTGTCGAGCTTCCTTTCAAAGAGGGGCAGCTGTTGACACCTGATTTTTAATCATCTTTTCTCTTTTAAAAATTTTCAGTATTTTTCGGCATTTTTATTTTTTGAAAAATCCATAAAAATTCATAAAATTGAAAAATTAACTTTGGGGACCTTGGCCAAGCCTAGAGAACTAATTTTGACCAAAAAATGATTTTTCATATTTTCAGTATTTTTTAGTATTTTTATTTTCGAAAATTCATGAAAAATAAAGAAAAATTGAGAAAATTACAAAATCAACTTTGGAAGCCTTAGCCAAGCCTAAGCAACCATTTTTGAACAAAAAATAAATTTTCATATTATATATATTTAATTTAATTTTTTTAAAAAAAAATACAAAAATACTTGAAAATTTTGGAAAAATAACATTTGAGGAAAAAAAAAATACACAAAGATAGTTAATATTTTTATTTTAAATCTATTTTCATATTGGCCATCGTAAATTCAGAAAAATCCAATTCGAGCCACGTGTTCCTTCACGAGTATAATCTCGAATCGGGCCTAAAAAAATTTAATTTAAGTCAACTTATTTTTAATTTTCACTTTTTATGAGTTGTGACATTGTCTTCTAATATTTTAAATTTTCATCTTAGCTCAATTATACCCAGAATGACTCAATTTTGCAAAAGGGCTTTAATTAAATTCTGCATTATTTTCAGCGGCAAGAAATGAGCTTAAATTTGACATGTGGTAAATTTTGGTGTGTCAAAAATTGTGAAGAGATTTGGACTTAAAGAAATATATTTTTTCATGGACTAAATTGCAAATACTTAAAATCTCAAGGACTAGGATGCAAATACCTAACACTTGAGGGATTATTTTGTAAATAACAAAAAGAAGAGTTGGTGGAGAAATTAGAATAGAGAAGAGAAGATGGAGAAGAGGAGATGGAGAAGGGAAGATAGAGAAGAGGAGATAGAGAAGGGAAGTTGAAGAAGAGGAGATGGAGAAGAGAAGATGAAGAAAATAAGATAAGAGTAGAGAAGGGAAGATGAGATGAAGAAAAGTTAGTGGAAAATTTAGAATGGAAGATGGATGAGTAGATTATAAAAGGAGGAAGAAGTGAGCTTGGGAGGGGGATTTTTTGAGAGAGAAAATCTTGGATGCTTGAGAGAATTTTGAGAGATTGAAAGAAATTAGAGAGAAAGAAAAAAAATAAAAAAAGAGAGAGAATCCTTTTTTCCAAAAGAGAGCCTTGAAGATGGTGAAAGTTTAAATCTAGGTGTTACCATCAACAATTCCTCTACCGATCAACGCGAGTCACAAGTTCATCTCCATCGTTCGAGCCGCAATCTTGATCTATAAGGTGACACAAGATCCGAATTCGGCAATCAAATCTGTTAAATCAGGTAACGATCCTAACTATTAAAATCTTCGAGAATTTCCTTGCCCAAATAAATTAATTTAAATTTCGATTATGTCATGTCATACTCATATGTTTCCATATCTACATGTCGCATTCATACTATAAATTCTTGCAATTTAATTCTTGCACCATAAATCCCAAAGGGAAGAGCCAAGCCAATACTTAGCCTCCCATTGGAGGTTTTTACTTACAGTAGTTAAATACCTGCAACTTAAATACCTGTACCTTAAATCCCAAAGGGAAGAGCCAAGCCAATGCTTAGCCTCCCATTGGAGGTTTTTACTTACAGTAGTTAAATACCTGCAACTTAAATACCTGTACCTTAAATCCCAAAGGGAAGAGCCAAGCCAATGCTTAGCCTCCCATTGGAGGTTTTTACTTACAGTAGTTAAATACCTGCAACTTAAATACCTGTACCTTAAATCCCAAAGGGAAGAGCCAAGCCAATGCTTAGCCTCCCATTGGAGGTTTTTACTTACAGTAGTTAAATACCTGCAACTTAAATACCTGTACCTTAAATCCCAAAGGGAAGAGCCAAGCCAATGCTTAGCCTCCCATTGGAGGTTTTTTCTTACAGTAGTTTAAATACCTGCAGCTTAAATACATGTACCTTAAATCCCAAAGGGAAGAGCCAAGCCAATGCTAGGCCTCCCATTGGAGGTGTTTATTCACTGTCATGTACTTCTTATAATTTAATTTTTGAATCATCAGACCTAAAAGATGAGTAGGTCGTAATACTGCACAGAAGTCGTTAACACACTCCCTCTTTCGGCTTCAGGGAATCTTTAACACTTAAAAAATATAACAAATAAAAATATATACCATCCATGCATCCTATTTAAAAAGTGAAAACACAAAAGAGAATACCCTACTAGAGCCTTAGGAATAAACCAAGCATGAGTTACCGAATTAGGATATCCATGAAATTAAGGTACCGAAAGGGCATTAGTTTTAATTAACTTGTGTAACCAAGTCCCCGAGCTCATAATCTCTGGTTCGCAGGAATAAATTAGTTCTCCCGCTAATTTATTTAGGTTCCTAATCAACCTACCAAGAATGATTAGTGGCGACTCCAAATTTCAAAATCATTTAAAATAAAAATCCAAAGTCACGATTCGGTAGGGCTTGGGAGGGTCCGCGTTAGGTTAGTCAAATCTAATTAACCTAATAATCCGTTAACCCCTTTGAAAATTTAAAATTTTTTTTAGAGGGTCGCGACAAGTGCATGCATTTTGTATAAAATTATTAAAACCAAATTTCTCACCAAAATTAAATGCTAAATGTTCTACGGCCATAAATCTAGCTAATTCTTCTTTATAAACATTTTCGCTATAACGGAATAAAGGAGGAGCGTTAGTTTTGGCGTACCCGGAAATTTGTTGTTGACGAGTGTCGATCCCAACTAGCGTTGGATGTTTTGACCTCAAATGCCGTTGAAATGTTCCATAGCCTTGACCACTTACGAATTTGTAATTTTTTCCACAATGTTTGCAAGTAAGTTGATATTTGTTTTCTTCAACGCGCGTCTTCGTGAAGTGCTCCCATATCGAGGAAACGGATGACCCCCCTCGTTCCATCGTTATTGACGCTTCTTCGATGGAAGGATTCATGCTACCTTGTATTGGAACGGGCTCCTCGACATTTGGAATATTGTCGATTTCAATTTCGTTATCGTCGAAGCCATAATATGCATAATCTTGAGGATTATGAGATTGAGGATAATTGGACGATCCCATCGGCGTCATCGGGCTCTTACCCCTCCCGCCACGGCTTCCACTTGCCATTTTTCGAGAATTTCCAACAACAAAGAAATGAAGAATTTCGAGAGAAATGAAAGTGGATCGAGAGAAATGAAGAATTTCGAGAGAAATTAAATTTAGTTTTTTTAAAAAAAAATAACAAAAAAAGGGGGGGGGGCAACGGCTATTAGCTAGTAGCCGTTGGACCGGCGGTTTTTATGGGCCGGTTCCGGTCCGGTCCCGGGCCGGAACCGGCCCGTGGCCATGTCTAGTGATATGTGCTCACAATGGGGTTGGGCTACGAGTCCTTGGATCATGTAGAAAACATGTTGTATCCTTAAGTGATCAAATTATTCTATTTTGATTATGTTAATAATTAAGAAAGAAGGTTAATATATATTATACTTTTATCAAACGAGTGATTGGCATTTTTTTGAATCATAACGGTTCTTTGAATTTTTGGGTTATATTCATTCTGCTTCGTGATTCTTTTTTCCAGAACCAACTATTTTTGTTTTTGTTCTTATCTTTGCTTCAAGCTGTTCCTAAAAAGTAGAATCAAAATCAAAATAATTTTTGTTACCAAACATGATTCTCATCCTTTTTTTGTTTTAGGAAACAGAATCAGAAAATTAGAATGGTTACCATGCAATAGAGGAGAGCATGGTTCTAGGGTAGAACCTGAAACCTGAAGAACCGGACCGATAGAACCGGTCGGTTCTAGGTTCCAAGGTATGGAGGGTAGGTTCCAGGTTCCAAAAATTAATAAATCTGTTATGACGGGTAGGTTCCAGGTTCTAGGTAGGTGGAACCTGGAACCGGAACCTGGACCCTAGACCCTGGAGCAAGTTTTTATATATATATTTTTTGTATATGTCTTTGCGTCATCCTGCGGTATTCCATAATATCCAATACTGAGTGTGTAATACAGAATCACTTTGTCATTAAGACTTTTACTTTGTTAATGTTTCATATTTTTCATCTCTAAATATAAATTGTGGTCAGTGAATTTTAGCAGTTGGTGACGGTCATTAAATGCGATTATTCACTGTAATTGTTCAACTAAGAATACATGTGAAACTTAGGTGGAACTTGGAACCGACCCTGAAACCTGTGACATGGTAGATTCTAGGTTCCAAGATATGTATGGTAGGTTCCACAAAATAAGAAACCTATATAAACGGGTAGGTTCCAGGTTCCAGGTAGAACTTATATGGAACCTGATATGGAACCTGGAACCGCTCACCCCTACCATGCAAGCCCTTAGTAGCTGGACGTACCCACCACCGTGACTTCGGCCATGGCATGATTAGTCCTTTAGCCAACCTTAGATTTAGGTAAATATTGGTTGGACTCGAAAATAATTACTTTATTAATCTCGCCAATCATATTGATATAATTACAGCACAAGTGTAGTCTGCGTAATCCGAACTCTCTATTGCCACATCGTTTCGAGCTATATTAGGAATTTTAGAAATAGAACTAACCCGAAATCACTAAAGCTGCATTTGACCATCTGGATTTCTATCCACGATAGGATTGGATAAAATATGATATGAAATCCAAGGATTTTGCCATATCATATTCACTGTTAGTGAATTATAGTAATAAAATCGAATATAATATCATGTTATGTTTATTGTGTGGTATTTACACATAAAAACGTAAATGAATCTGAAAATGCACAAACAGATACTATAAGAATATCTCATGCTTCATTGTTCACTCTAGTAAGAGAGAAAATATGATCATTTAATTTTGCAATTACAAAATTTTTTGCCTCTCTCACTACTTTTGTTAATCTTTAACATGAACCAAAAAGTCATGGAAAAAAAATGAGTTTTGACTCTTTCTTTGCTTTCACAAACTTTTGACTTGAACCGGAAACTTACAAAGGAGAAGAAGTTTTAATTCTCTTGCCTTTTTTGCATAGTTTTGACATAAACTAAAAAACTACAAAGGAGTGGCGAAACTTCAACACGAACTATAGATACATAGGAGATTAAGATTTCTAGGTGTTTTTTTTTATAGAAATTTCATTGCCCCACATTCTTCGAGAATTAGAAAGATCATTTTCAAATTTGAATTTGTCCATTTTAAGATCTAGGTTCTTCTTTTTCAAATTTGAATTTGTCCATTTAAGATCTACTTCATTTTTATTTACTTTTTAATATAAAATTTACTAAATAATAAACTATACTACCATACCTAAAATATGCAATGATATAGATATGAAGTGTATTATAAACAAATGCACAAAATATATTTTATAAAATAGGAGAGAAACTAAAATGTATAAATACATATAGGAATAAATAAAAAATTTTAATATTAGTATTATTTTTAATATTATAATTCAAATATAATTCATATTTAGTTATTATTTTAATTTATCATTTAAGAAGTTTGTTATTTGAGAAAAATTGCTTTTATACCATGAAAATAAAAAATCTTATCTACCTTTATCCCACTTTCCAATGGAATAATTTTATTCATACCGAATCTCACTTTATCCTATCCTGGGCGGGAGCCTAACACAGAATATAATAAATTTTGTCCTCTCACAATTTTTATCTTGATCATCAAATGCAACCTAAGGGTTACTCTAGGGACTACCGTTCACTTGAGAAGGTAAGGTGGAGAGTTCAATTCTTCACTTACTTAGAGGTTGGGGGTGGGGACGCATAAGTAAGGAAGTAGAGTTTCACAACATGTACAAAACACACATAGCGCACATAACGTGACTTGTAAAATAAAATAAAATATGATGAAATGAGGGGGGAAGGAACTAATCGGAACACTAAATCCTCCGAGGAGTCAAAGTCAACATCTTTTTGGAAAAGTCTCCCTAAAAGCCTTTTTTTTTTATTTTGTTGTCAAGCGTATGAATTTTTATTTATTTATTTATCAAGGATACTCATCGTAATGTCATTATTGATGGCCAACATAATTCAGGAAAAAAAAAAAGCAAAAGGGAAAACGAGCTCCGACCGAATCATATTGTCCGGTTTGGCCTCCGAAGTCCAACGACTTCTTCGTCTTCATGCCTTCTTCTTCCTCCTCCGACGTCTCTCTCTCTCTCTCTCTCTCTACACGTCAGGTCAGCCTTCTTCCCCAAGAAACTCGTTCCGTTCCTCAGCCAACGAACTTTCCCACGAGGTCCCTCCCTTTATATACCGATTTCTCTCCGCTCTAGCCTCTGGCCCAATCAAGAAGAAGCCTTCGAAAGTCGCTTTCTTGATCCATCCGTCCGTCCATCTTCGCCGGTTCGAAGAATCCCCGTGACCCAGCTCGCTAAATGGTTCTTCCGCTGCTGAAGCTCGGGACCCTCGTCGTCAAGACAATGAGCAAGCCCGTCGCGAGCCGGCTCAAGCAACAGGCCGCTCTCCACCCGCGGTTCCGCGAGATCATTGTCGGCTTCGCTCAGGTTTGCGTTCCCCCCCTTCCCTTTCTCGCGTGCGGGACAGATAGTTCGGCGATGTGCTGAGCTCGTTAGTGGGAGAAAGTGACGATCTTTCGAGGTGACTCGATCGGGGCTTAGCGAAGTAGCGGGTCGAGTGTTCTCGCGAGTTAGTTAGGCTTTTCAGGTGATGCGCGGGGGTAATGTGGTTTAATCGAAGGGAATGGAGAGAAATGAATGCGATCCTCGCGCTTAGTGTCGATTGTCGATCAATGCACGATTCTAGTTATTGCTGATGAATGTCTTCGTAGGACAATTAGAACGGACGTTTGTTTGGACGACAGAGTGAGTATAGCTTGGACTCGTCTAGGAGGATATCGAATGACCGGTTTTTAATCAAAAGCAGACACGAGACGAGCTTAAGGTTTTCTGCCATGGAAGCATGTGCCGAATTGAGGTTTTGATTGGGCTTTGGTTTCTAGGAACTAAACTTGAATTTCTTGGCCGATCTCTGATGTCTTTCCTCATTCGGTCTTTGAGAGTCAATGTTGTGCTATGCTGCTTTAGACCAGAATGTTGCAGATTCTCCTCGTGGCACCGTTTTGGCCTTCAAAATCTTCCCTTTTTTTGTTCAACAGATGATGGTGTTCGCATGATTACATAATGTATTCAGCGGTATTTATTATCTGATCAGTTTCATGGGTAGTATTGGTTATGATGATGCATTTTGTACCGGAACATCTTAAACAGTGCATGCTAAAGAGTTCCTCCTTGGCAATGGCAGCACCAGAACTCGTTCCCTTGCCATCATTTTGTTTTGGAATTGGAAATTAACCGCTAGCTCGTCTTTATGATTAGAGGACTTGCACTTGACTCTGGTGATTTGTTGGTGTGTAATCCGTAGTTGACTTACAATAGATGGCATGTAGGGTCTCTATCAGCTTGATGGCAATACTTCTTCATAGTGGATCAGTGGCTCAAGTGGCTGCGGCTGTCGTCTGTCATGATTCCCGTTCAACTGTTTCCCTTGATTTAAAGTTTAAAGTACTTCTCGGTATTGTAGCTGTCTCATTTAAAGTTTATGTGAAGATACTAGTTCTGGTCGGCTACGCCTGGATCTGATAGACATTAATAACTTGATCATACAGGCTAACCATCGAATCACAACAAATATACAAAGAAGGATCTATGGTCATGCAACTGATGTGGAGATCCGGCCTTTGAATGAACAGAAAGCTGTACAGGCTGCAGTGGACCTGATTGGAGAACTCTTTGTCTTTTCGGTAGTTTGACTTCTCAGATAGCTATGTCTGTGACTTTGAATGTGTTTATATTATGCATGACTAGAGTTCTTGGCATTCTTGCAATCGTGAATAAGTTGTGTTCCAGTGCTAGGTTCAATGTCAACATCGGTAACTTTCTCGTCCAGCAAAATACCATTTTGCAAAGGCATATGTCTTTTGCCGATTCTGCTATACATTTTTCACAGAGCGCGGAAAGATATTCACATTCATTCGCTCCTAAAACAGTGATCCAATGATTTACTTCTTACTCTATTTTTACATGGCCATTTGTCTCCATGGACAGGTTGCTGGAGCTGTTGTGATCTTTGAGGTGCAACGAAGTGCTAAATCAGAAGCCAGAAAGGAGGAAAAACGCAGGGAAGAACTGGAGGTAATCTGTGATGATCCTAATTATATTTTACCATCTTATGTTGGTTTTCATTCCCACATTCAACTTTGTACCCTGTATTTCCAAATGTTCCCTTAAACTGAAATATTAATCATGCGTTTGAATGTGCTTCTTGTTTTATCATTATTGTTGGGTTAGCAAACATGAAGCGGTCACTAATGATGGATCCTGTCAAACACTTGAAGTTTCTTTGAAAAATTTTGCTCATGTATATGTTACATTTGCTGAATTGGTTGTGGGAGCCACCTCATACTGCTCCTTTGCTAATACCGTATTGCATGGTTGCTTTAGTTGATCAAACAGGCTTCTTAATATGTTAATATATTCTGATAATAAACTTGTACATAATAGATCCCCTCCCTTCTCTTCTATGTTATTGTATAATCAAGTCTGAACTAGAATTTACCCTCCTCCTCCTCTCCTCTCTCTCTCTGTTCGTGCACGCAATTTGGGTGACAGCCAAGCCACCCACCCTTGCAGTCTCTTGGCTCAATCACTCAACAGTAGTACCAGTTTTCTCTTGTTCGTGGACTACCCAAGTCTTGAATTGCACAAACTATGGAGATCTGGAACTGTGTTCGGTGTCCTTTACTTAGAGGAGTTCAATAGGTAATTCCAAGTACCGAGCTCAATGCATAACTAGATAAAAAATTCAACCAATTTTTCCTCATGCCAGAGTTGTCTATCTTGCCTCATCTTCATAGTTTTTCCTGGCTAGATTTATCTTATGCCTAAAAGATGGAAAATCCAATGATTTGGCTTCTTGGATACGTGAGATGGACTGATTAGGATCCAATAGAATGAGCCCATGCGCCATAGAATTACTGCAGAACCAGCTAGTTGCTTTCAGACGAGATGAATTGTCTTTCAGCTTATTCAGCTTGAAGATAGCAGTAGTTCATGGTATTTGGGTAGTACTGTGCCATGGGAAGTTTGATGTAGCTGTTGTTTGACACGGGGCTTAGGATGCACATTATATATATATATATATATATATATATATATGCACACACACACACACATATGCATATTGCGAATGACCAAATCCAGTTTATCATGTTTTGCATGATTTCATCATTTTCATAAAAAAGTTGACTGCAATCCATCCGAAGCAATTATATGTGTTTTCATGTAAAAAAGTTCCAAAAAATTGATTAATCCAATTGGGAATGTTATAAATTGAAGAAATTGCCAGGTCTCTGATTAATTGCTTTTATCAGGATTAGAAAGTTAGCTTTTCAATTTCATAGCCACTACTTTTAATGATTACCATCACCACTCTAGGCAATGAGGCAAAGGGATGAATCTTTAGAGAAGGAGGTGGAACTTCTCAAGCAAAAACTTGCAGAGCTTGAGCAACTTGCCAAGGGACGAGGACTTTCCGGCCTTTTCAACTTCAAACATGCTAATTCTGAAGATGCAAAAATAGCAAAACCAGTTTGAGGCTTTGACTAGCAGAGAGTTGGAGCCTGTCTATGATAAGAACAAGATTCATTCATACCGTCCTCCCAATTGTGGAAAGCAATTCTTTTGGTCTTCTTTGTCAATCCTTTGAGATGTATCTTGCTTGGTTTTTTTCTTCAGCAATCGAAGGCCACACAGTCAGACATTTTTGGAAGATGAGAGGAAGGTGCTTACTCTGTGAGCTTGTAACCATTGTTCCTTGCAATAACATTAGAATTAGGAGTCCGCCATTCCCGCAAATAACTGTTACATTTGTATTGCAACTTCTGTTGACATGGAAATTTGATAATGCCAATTTCACAGGCAATTGAATGCAACCGTGGAGGATCTGTGACCCTGGATTCCTGGAACGATTAACATTGAAGAGTTTGGTTTCTTGCTTTTAAACTAGGTCCTCATGGTCTATAAAGGACAATTTGAGCAGCAATGACTGCATATGCGGTACGTGCATCAAAATAGGAACAACCGTCATTAAGGAAATCTGAAGAAAGCTACTGCTCATCAAGGGCAAAAAATGTTCCACCATAGAAATTTCATGATAAACTGTCAGGAAATACCCATTCAAGCACCTTGAGGAATGTTTTGGGATGTCAATCAGTCTCAATTATTAACATTCTCCAGTTCTTTTCAAGCAATCTCATTTCTTCTGAACTTGTGTTCTGTCGAGACGATGAATTTATTACGTATCTCATGTAGAAACATGAGATTTTCCTCGCTTTGAGCATCTGAAATAACTGAAATTCTTACTATACAAACTTGAGCTCCCTAAACAGGAAACAAATGTTGAATTTCCTCCCTGCTGCCTGACAGCTTCAGCTGTCCATCCAATTCATCCAGCCGCAAATAAATCTCGCTGGAATTCGGATGATCTTTATCAGAAGCTGCAAACTGATGGATCTTACCTTCCATTTCAATCGAACTAGCCCCAGGACATCCCTTGTCCACTCTCTGTTCTTTCATGGATGCTCTGATCTTTGCAACCTCTCCCCACCGACTCACTTCTGCGTACATATTAACTAAAAGAGCATGGTACCCACTATTTTCTGGCTCCAAAACTTTCAATGCATTAGCAGCAACTTGAGCTATCTCCAAATTTCGATGGAGCTTGCATCCGCCAAGCAATGCACCCCAAATAACAGAATTTGGTTCAACTTCCATATTCTGAATCAATTCGAGGGCATCTTCCAGCAATCCGGCTTTGCTCAATAAATCAACGATGCATCCATAGTGTTCGACGCCAGGAGTAATGGTATAATCCTCGGTCATGCTACGAAACCACTGTCGGCCTTCATCTACTAGTCCAGCATGAGTGCATGCAGTTAAAACGCTAACGAATGTCACCCCATTAGGCTTTATCTTTTCTTTCCCCATCATCTTGAACATTTGAAGCGCTTTTTCTGCACGACCATGCATTGCAAGCCCTTCAATAACCGAATTCCAACAGAAGAGGTTTTTCTCTCGCAACTTGTAAAACACCACAAGGGAACTATCTAAGTTCCCGCACTTGGCGTACATATCGACTAATGCTGATCCAATATAAACATCAATGCAGAATCGGTTCTCCTTTGCATAATGATGGATTTCCTTCCCTGCGTCTAGTGCGCCGAGATGAGCGCAAGCCGAAATTACAGCAGCAATGCTCACTTCATCAGGGGTAATTCCATGAGCAGTCATCTCTTGAAACGTGGTTAATGCTTCTCTGAATCGCCTGTTCTGAGAATAGCATGTGATCATAGTCGTCCATGAGATGATATCCCTTGCCGTCATCTGTTCAAATAGAGACTTGGCCAATTCAACATCACCCAACCTTGCGTACCCATCTATCATAGCATTCCAAGTAGCCACATTTCTCTCAGGCATCTCCTCAAACAATGCCCTGGCGGCACTCATGTCGCTCGAACGAGCATGAGCCAAGACCATCGTAGTCCACGCGAAAGCGTCTCTTTCGGGCATTTCATCAAACACCTTCCTCGACTCCGCAATTTTACCGAAATTCGCATACAAATCGATCAGAGCTGTCTGCACGAACACATGCGAGTCGAACCCATTTCTCCAGGCGTGACCGTGCACGCTCTCTCCCAACCCCAAGCCTCGCGCCGCACCGCAGGCTTTGACCAGCGACGAAAAAGTGTAACTTGTAGGATGGACATCGTCTCTCAGCAGCAGAGACTTGTAACACTCGAGAGCCAGAATCGGCAAACAACAATGCACCAAGCATCTGATCATCGCGTTGTAGACGAAAGCGTTGGGATTCTCCACGCGGGCGAAGGCCAAAACGGCGAAAGCTGTGTGGTGCACGTTGGAAGAGGTGGAGATGAACTGGTTCATCAAGAAGCAATCTTTGTCCGCGTTTCGCTTGATCATGGAGGCATAGATGGATTCGAGCTCGTTTCCGCTCGCGCATCTTCTCAATCGATCGACTACGGCTTGCTTCCAGATTGAAATCCTGTGTTGTCGGATCATAGCCTCATGGGATCATGGTACAACCTGTGAAAGATGTGAACAACTTTTGATTCTTTCCTCCTTTCTTTTCCCGCTCTCTTATTAAAACGGGAACAGCTTTTGATTCTTATGAAATGAAATAGGACGTGTACACACACATATGTATATTTATTTGTTCATTTCCACTTTATTTGTTTTTATTCTATTTAGGATCTCGCTGCCATAATTAAACATTTCGCGTGCTTTATTTTCATTTATTGTGGATATCATATATGTATACTAAAAGGCGCTACATTTCTTTTTTCAAATTGTTCATTTTTTCTGTGAAGCAAATAGAATCTTAGATTTTATTTTTGTAGAAATAAATTTTACCAAAAAGAGAAATTTTCAAGAAACAATGTATATTTTCACCTCACTATTGGCGAGATAGCTTTAGATAGGCATGTGAAGAGGTTGTAAGAGTATCTAGGAGTACACTAAAAACATTGATGTGAAAAAGAGTTATGTACAATGATGCATCTTGGTAATTTTTTCTGTAAAAACTTCTTGAGGGATGATAGCAATTTTTGTAAATCCAAATATGACGGATTAAACAAATATTTTATTTTAGTAATTGATTTAATTAAATCGTACCTGTTAAAGTTTCATGTTGGAGAATGTAACTATGGTTATATTTTGTAAAACCTTTATAGAGGGTCTTCCTATGTTTTACCGTGTAATTCCATAATATGCTTATATGTATATAAATGACGACCGATGCGAAAAGGTCTCATGGTGATATGCACGACAAAATTGTAAGTTTATAGATAATTGGCTGTGTTAAAAAAATTGTATATGTTAAATTTTTCTACGTTCATGAATAGGCTTGACAACATGGAGTAGAATTAGGTTTTTTAAAAAATTTTCCTTCTACGGAAGGAAAAGCCAACATTAAAAAAAGAAAACATAGTGCCACGATACGCCAAAACAAAGCTTTGGAGATTGTCCGTTCGTAGGAATTCAATTAGTTTGGTCTTTCACATAAAAAAGAACAACAACTGAACAATAGCGGAAAAATTTAATGTGTGACGTTTATATCACGTGACATGCTGACGTGGTGTCGTTTATCCAATCGAGTATCCTTAATAATATAATTATAAAAAAAATCCCGACAAGCAGTAATACTTAACTCTCTATGGTTGAATGGACCTATCAGCATCCTCCACGTGGCGTGCATCTTACCTAGACGAGTTTTATCTTTTGCTTAGGGAGTCCATGCTGGTCAGCCATCGCTCCTTCAATGGCGAATGCACTGAGTAACAAAAAATGAACAATTTTTGGGGCCGAATGGAATCAAAATGAATGATTGGGCCCAAGGGGGTGTTAAATGTATGGGCCTGATTAGACGGGCCAAAGGCCCGACAAATATGAAGGATCTGCCCAGGCCCAGAAAGTTCAATGCTTTTTACACTTTGCTCTAGGGGTGAGATTTCTCTTTTGGTCTCTCGACCTAATTTACCTCAAACATACGGATAATATGTTTGTAATTTTCTTTTGAGCAATCAATTAAGTTCATTAATTAAGATCCAGCTTTAATAAGTCAGGAAGTATACATATACTCAAAAGTGAATTTCCAGAATCGTCTATAAACGAATAGAGCTTATATCACATGATTTGTCGATTTGATGTTACACGTGATGGATACTGTGATTTGTCGATCTGATGTCACACGAATGGAGTGGAAAAATTCAAAATTTTTCATGCTGTAGTTGCCTAATGTTGCTCGCTCATTACAATTTCATGAGCTCCCTACTCGTATTGTGAAGAGGATCGCAATGTGTGCACATAGGCAATGATGGAAAAATCACTCATTTTCGACTACTATTCGGTACTACGTACTAAAGACCAGGCGACTGAAAGAATTGGAAAAGAATTGATCTTTCGCATCACGTACACAGTTCAACACGGTACCGAATCCGAGTGCTGATGTTTGCCAACAGAACCAAAAACGAACAGCGTCGATTTTCCGTGGGTCAGAGGTGTGGCTCATGGCGATACTTGAGATCGCAAGTATGCAACGTTTATGATCTAGAGAGAGAGAGAGAGAGAGAGAGAGAGAGAGAGAGAGAGTATTTAAAGTGAGAAGCTCTAAAGAGACTTGTATAAGAAACTATTGCAAGTTCTGTGAAAATTTTATTTTTACTTCCTAGCCTACTTCATTGGTGAACCAAAGTCCATAAGGTCACATTGGAGAGCAGGCAAAACAATTACACTATCAGTAATCACAAAATCAAGACGACCGAGCCACGGAAATACACTGTTTCTGTACTTCTAAGCAAATTTTAGAACAGAACGGGGGAAAAAAAAACACCAAGAACCCTAAGTAAATCTTTAGGCCAAAAAACAATTCTCAAGGTCTGATCCCATCTTCACGGCTAAGCACTAAAATGGCAGCTTCAGATACTGATGTTGCATACCTCTGCTTGATGATTTTAGCGACTTCGCGGGATACTAACCAATGTTTCCTTGGCATCGGATGAAGACGGGCACCAATCCAATAAGCGCTTATGGTAGATGAAATCCTGTTGCCATCTTCAGGTTATACTTTTGCTTGATCAGACGGCTCATCTTGCAAACTGTCAATTTCAGATGGAGGAGTTCCGCGTCCATTCAGGTATCTCCTTTCCTTGGTAAACTGAGGCAAAAACCCTTGACCAAAAGCTTTGAGAGCAACGGCCAAAATCACACCAGCAAGGGCAAGAGAAAGCATCTTTAATAAGGATAGGCTCCACTGCACACATGAATAAAGCTACTATTGTTATATACAAGTTACAACAACGTCACATCAGCTGAGTACAAATTAGTAAAGCAAACAGGTGATGTTTTACTACTGTTAATGAAGCATATCTTACAACATACAATAACAAAGATCTCATACTCATATATGGAGCAGTGCGCAGAAAAGTTCTGAAATTGCTCATGGTGAACTCCATCTATTCTGATATATGACCCAAACAAAATAAAACTACATCTATCCCAATACACAGGATGTGTTGTTAATCATCGTTCAGTAACTGTTTCTCAGCAGACTGAATTGAGCAATGTTTAGCCATTAGTTTCTCCTAACAATCAGGAAGGCTTAATAATTCAAAAATGTTCGGATTTTACTTGAACCATCTTATCTAGTGGCCAAACCCAGAATTTGGAAAGAGGGTTAGGAAATATGCGCACATTATTGCATGGGCTTCTGTGCGTGATTCAGGTGCATGATGCAGTTCAATATCCCATTTTACCACTTGCATTTTTACCAGGTCCATGAGATTACTAAAGTATTTTGCGTCCAAGGTTTGTTTACCTAAGGAGTATCCGAATAAGAAGGCGAAAAAAAATCGATGCTTGTATATAACTGAAGGCCAAAAACACATAAATTTTCTCATCCGTTGCCACAGACTACAGTAAAGTTCATGTCCTTTTTAACAAGTTGCTACAAACTGCTTGGAAGTCCATTTCAGTCACAATCACTTAGGCACACTTTCGTGGTCAATTAGCAACAGTATCTTGTGATTAATTTTGGCATGAAGAATTCATGCATCGAATGGATTAGTAGGGTAAACCAATTGAAATTGGTAATCAACTCACCTTAAACAATTTTTTCTTATTAAATACATAAAAATACTTGTGCATGAAACAAAGACTGTGGAACATAAATGAAATAATACGAGATGCAATCTCATAGGGAGAGTAAAATTTTCTAAGTAAGGTAGAGATTAACAAAGCAGAGCAACCATCATAGTTGCTAGGTTGGCAAAGGTAGATAAATTGTTAAAAAAAAAAAAAAAAACCACACCTAAAGGTGATAATGTCTACATTAGTCATCTAGCATAGACTAATAATTTCTGATAAGTTTTGGTGAAATCCAAATTCCAATTTCCTGGTTAATTTCTCTCATTAAGTCCAGCTGCGACTTAAAAATGGTATCTCATGGGCAAAGGCCGTGTTCCCTTCTCCAATAGCGAGTACATAGACTACGTGAACAGGCAGCTGTCTCTACTACATATCTGGAAATACTCTATTGGACACAAAACTCTATATGACGTAACAGACCATGGAAGCATGGTGATTCGTAGATGATCAATACCAGTTCTAACAATAAAAAAAACTAGAACATGCTTCAGCTACCTTTTCATTGGACAAGATGGTAGGATGCAGGACCATGTGACATGAAAGCTCTTTGGCGGGCAGCGTATATACGTCTTCATAGAACAAATCTAGTATGTCTGCCAATCCAGCCTGCAAATTCCATCAAGAGTCAAAATGCATAGTGCACACCATTTACTACTGAAATTTAGATACATCAACCTAATACTTAAATAATTTCCAAGTGTGAGACTGAATAAGGGCAACTAGTTTGAAAAGGACATCAACATTTAGTTTCCAAAAAATCCCTTATAGACTTCAAAGATCAAACTAATAATCATACTGGAGTACTGACAAAGGCATGTGCTAAACATAACAAAAGTACAGTTGAGGCATAAGCCTAAAGACAAGAAGAAAGGTACCATTTGGGAATGGGTCAAAAGAACCTCTTGCATACTCCCGTCGAGTTGTCTCCAGCCATCTAATTTCAGATCCTTCAGCTTTTGAGTATCCACTTGTAGCCGATAGGCAGGTACATATTCACTTAACCAGGCACAGAAATCAGGACCACCAATCTTCTCCAGTCTAGACTGCACAGCTTGCTTCCACCCAAAGAACTTTGATGCTGATTTATCAAATCGAATTTTTCCCTTGCTCGCGCTAAATTGTTCCAGCAAAATTGTGGAATGTTCAACCATATCATATTCAAATAACTTCCACAAAATAACTGAAGAATCTTTTGAAGAAAACCTTCCGGGTTTCCTGAACCATCGAGAGACAGTACTAAAAAATTCTTCGCGTGCATTGTCAAGTACAAGTTGTTCAGTACTTGAAAGAGCATATGTACAAACAACTTCAGCAAGCATAGAAATGACTTGTTCATCCGATGAGCTGAGGGCAAAGGACACAGGAACCTAATGCATAAGAGAACTGAAGCCATCAGTATCAAGTTCCACCTGCAGGACAGACATGCTAGCATAAAGTCATTTTAGACTGATATGAAAGGAAATTTATAAATGCCTAAAAGCTATCCAGTAGAAAGAAGTTTCACCTCTCTGGGGCTTTCAAGATCTGCCATATTTCGTTCAGCTCCAGGATGAAACAATACTAGTTGAAAATTCCAAAGCTGCTGCACAACTACTTGTCTAAACGTCATGGCGAGTATGTTCCTTGATGTTGAACTGCCCAGCATGTCATTGGTAATTCTAAGTTTGCTTGCCTTCTCTTTGACTTTCCTTGCTGGCAAAAACTAAATAAAAGATGGTAGGAATAAGTATATCTGAGTAAGATGGTAGCTCACAACATGACTATTGAAATACTATTTCAGATAAACCTCTTTTGAGATTTGGAGCGGTTAAGTAAAAGCTGCAAAACCAAAATTATCAAATCAATCCATCAGAAGGTGACAGTTGTTATAACCTGAGGGCCTCTTGATAAGCAACATATTACAAGCAAGCGCTTACAGAAAAATTTCAAATATGGGGAGGGAAAGAGGTGTTTATTACATTCACAAATCGGTATTTCAAAAACATTCATGGTTAAGGTGTCAGGAGAGCTGTCCTTACACCTGTGATATCTCAAGCCATTTTTTCGCATAGTAGTTGGACAGCTAGAGAAATGCATTACCTACACCAAAGCCTAATAAAGCACTGTTTGAGGAGTACTACTATCTTTCGTTCAGGCAAAATTGACTGGGACATACGTCATATTTTATCTAAATCACAGAGGGACATAACGTGCAGAAAATAATTTGATGTACAATTGAAATTTGCTGTCAGAAAAAACCGTCTGCAAATTATGTTCCCAAAAGATGCTGCGACAGGATGAAGGAAAGTAAAAATACTGCTCAAACAACATTATTCGTCAGCCAAGAATCTGTCATTTGACTAGAAAAGATATTGATTGATCAGGTTCATGCAATGTCAAATTCCATGGAAACTTTCAGTCTCCATAGCCAAGTACTTCGCATCCAACAATAACCACAGTAGCAAAACATAAATCAGGAATGACAACCAAAATGCAAGCAACCACAGCGAAACATGTTTAAGGAATTCAGAACCTATACTTCCTAATTTACTAGCCACGAATCAATGACGCATCATTCTGAAACCACGAGTTCCTCAACTAATACTGTCACCTATATATGGTCATCAATCAGAAGAATTTCGAATTCAGGAAAGAATGCTGATTCATGTTCCCTCATTGCAGATGGCCGTAATTCCTATTGGCTCAGGAAACTATTAAACTTACTCGAAAAACCTAATTAACATCAACAGAAAATGATTCTACCATGATATGTTCAAGATATTCCGTATCATTTTTCAAATCAATCAAATTCAAAACGTATTTAAACATGCCACTTTCCAGTCAATCGCAATTATGTCTAGTCAAATTCACTCTTCCTTAGCTATTTCCTCGCATATCACGCCTCAAGCAGCAAGCAAATGCCAGAGATTAGCTAAGAAAATAAGAAGACTCGCAGCTTCAACGATCAAAGCTTACCAGTCGCGTGGAAACGGTGCTCCGACCCTCAGCGCCTCCCGGATACACAGTCTCGACCACCATCGCGCGGGCGCCGGACTCGACGTGCTCGCTGGCGGCCTCCCCGCCGTCCGCCGCGGCCGCGGTCAAGGCCTGCTGGAAGTCGACGCCTCCGACGAGGCTGAGCCGAGCCGAGCCGTTCTCGTACGTCCTGGCGCAGGGCAACAGTCCTTCGTCGGAGTCGGCGATGGCCTCCAGGAATTCCTGCTCCGAGGCCGGGAGGGTTCGCGGATAGCTGCGGCAGGAGACGGTGGAGGGCGGCCTCCGAAGGCGCTTGAGGTAGAGCATGGAGCGATGATGGCGATGGTGACGAGTGAAGAGAGAGGACGAGTGTGAGAGGGAATGAAGGAGCGACATTTCTCGACGACGACGACGACGAAGAAGAAGAGACTGAAGGCCATGCCGGTTCGGGTCGCTTTGCAACGTTCCTTAAGAGAGGAATGAAAATGGACTTATTTGCAAAACTTAATTTCTAAAGTGACCCCGTGAATATTTGTTTGGGTTAATATCAAGAAAATTTTAAATTAATGTACCTATAATAAATTTACTTTAAATTATTTTTTATTACAAAAAATTCAAACTGGTACATTTATAACGAATTTATTTCAAATTATTTTTTCATTACCAAAAACCCTTAACTAATATATTTGTGATAAATTTACCTTAAATTAATTATTTTAACCACTAAAAATTTCAAACTAGTATACATGCGACAATTTCATTCTTCCTTAATTTTTGTTAAATTAGATTAATATCACGAAAAATCTCAAATTGATACACTTAAAAATCTCAAACATATACATATGGCATTGTCATATGTCATTGAACTTAACAATTTGACTATAAAATTTAATGAAAATTAATGAAGGGCAAATTTATCACAGGTATACTAGTTTGAGGTAAATTTATCGAAGATGTATCAATTTAGTATTTTTGATGGTAAAAAATAATTTGAGATAAATTTATCGTAAGTGTACTAATTTAAAGTTTTTTGTGGTACTAATACTTTTTTTCCCTTGTAAAATGGACAAGAAATATCGGAGCGCTCCCTTTGTTAAAATTTTATGCCAAATAAACAATAGGGAGTTGAACGCAATTTTTCATTTTTATTTGGTGATCAATATGCCAGCCAGTTGTGGTTCTTTTACCTTTTGATCAAATGGTGAAAATCTGCACAGCCACCATCCTCACGAGGGACCTTTAACTCACTTAATCCATACTTCATGGCCCATGCCTCCTACTCATGCTGATCTCCTTTTTTTTTTTTTAGTGAATATCATAAAAAAAATTTGGACATGATGACCCATGATCTATTTATCTCGAATCAATTTTCGTTTTATGAAAAATGTCACTTATTTAAGTGTCTCAGTACCATGAATATGCGTTATTTACTAAGGATAGGATGGCGAGGAAAATAAAAGGATGTTTTAAAAAGGAGATAAATTTAATTTCTTTGGTCAAAAGACAAGGAGAAAAAAAAAAGAAAAATTTTCAAATAAGGATTCGAAATGTTCTCATTTTCTCAAATAAGGATTTGAAGTTAACCTTATTTCAAATAAGAACCTAAAATAACATAACAATTTCAAATAAAGGCCTAAAATGATCATGTAATCTCAAAAAGAGAATATGGTCTCCAAGGCATATTAATCATTTTTATTTTTTATGTTATTAAAAACAATAAAAGGTAAAATAATAATAATACGGGCAAGAGGGCGCCTCTGGCCGTCGGCCCATTGCCGGCGGGGAGGCGACGACCATTTTGACTAGAGACAATAATTTGTTCGCTCTCGCCAAAATCGAAAGAGGGTTGCGGCTCTCTCCCAAGTCCGGCATGGGTTGTCGATCTTCTCCTCGACTAAGCATGCGTTGAAAAAGGCATTTTTTCTCATCTGAGAGGAAAAAGAAGAAGAAGCAATTGGTGGCTCAATAAAGCCTTTTCTCTCGCAATCTCACCTATACCTTTCAGTTTTTGTCTAAAAGTGAATTCCTAGTAAAATTTCCATGGGAGCCATTTTGGAGTTATTATTTTGGTTCTTGTTAAGTAAATAGATAAATTCAACAAATTCAACTAGAAAAATGATCACCTAAATCATTCATAAATTTAATTAAAGATTTTTTTAATGATTCACGCATATTTTTAAACATAAATCGTGGTTAATGATAGAATATTTTTTATCCAAATTATTTTAAGTAATATAAATGATTAATTTTAAGATTTTTTTTTATAAATTATGTATTTTTTGCAGAATAGACAAGATTTTTTTTTTTTTAAGGCAGGGATACACAAGACGACAAGTTCAGATTAGAAATTACGTTTAGATGCGGTTGTAAGTTTCAACTCTCGTTCGGCCTCCTCTTCTTCTTCTTCTTCTTTAGTTTCCTCCGATTCTACTTCTCCCTCTGTGTGGTTCCTTCGGCCCTCGTCGAGAGAACTCGCCATCTCTAGGGTTTCAATCGTCTCTCGATATCCAGGGTTCCTCTCTTTGATCTCGGTACTTCCCTTTCCTTCGCTCTCTGCTCTGTTTTCGACGTTTTGTGGATGTCGATCGGCTTTACTCTTGTTACCGTGGGGAGGGACGTTTCTCCTCATCGCCCAAGCATGGCGGATCCTGATGAAGAACCAAAAATTGAAGGGTCATCTTCGTAAACGGCTGTGATCGAGTCTTTGGCGACTGTATGGATGAATCTTTTTGTGGGAGAATTTGAGGGATTGAATTTCAGCGAGAATTTCTTGTTTCTTTAATTAACTCTGCGCGTGCTAAATGTTTTCGCGATGCTCGTGCTCGAGAGTTGTTCGAGTTGATTTATCTTTCCGTGAAACGGGCATAGTGGTTAATTTTCGTCTCTCGCGGGTTGCTGACTAGCATAGTACCAGAACCGACTTCAATCTCTCCTGTACTTAAAGAAGCATGAATTAAATTTTGTTAATTGTTAAGGGCAGGATTGTGCAAACGAATCTCGTATATGGATGGTAGATTAAGGAAAGATAGTCAGCTTAGGTGCTTGGTTCTTAACTGAAGAGGGGAGACGAGTTCTTTTGTTTGATGAAACTGAAATAGGAAATCCTGGTAGTGGCTAGATCATTAAATTTATGGAGTTCTGGAGGGATAATTTTCAGCTGGCTTTGAGGCTTCCGTGTGGAATCCACGGGCATTAAAATGCGTGCAAGATACTTGTCAAGTTGCTTATATCCAGATCTGCACTTTTCCTTCCATAGCACATTGTGATCGTTGTGAAGATCAATAGGAGTCCTTTTCTAGGGTGTGGTTTTCATAAATTGTGGATATCCTGTGATATTCAAGTGTGAACATGGGATTTCAAGCTTTATCATGCTGGAAATTTCTGTTTGGATTGAAAATTATCACTCTAGAATCCAGCTCACTGAGGAGAGTAGTCCTTGGTCTCGGAGCACTTATGTCTTTTTGACGCATGGACCTTTTAGTCCTTCTGGGAGGGATTGTATGGCCTTTTTCATGGTCTAGCACTAAAGCTTATGGGGTTATTCCTGAGTCCTTGTGCTTAAGCTCTTGAATTTAGCATTTTGTAGAATTTTTTTTCTACGAAATTTTGCTCTTAGCTACTGACTCTCTTGGTAAATATCATTCTATGCAGAAGGAACTTAAGCCATGGGAAAGAGGAAGTCGAGGGCGAAGCCACCTCCTAAGAAGCGAATGGACAAGCTAGATACGGTCTTTAGCTGTCCATTCTGCAACCATGGCACAAGCGTTGAATGTCGCATGCAAGTATTTTTTGAATTCGTCTTCTCCCTTATTTTCTTATTTCTGGATAGTCTCTCTTGGAGCCTGGCATGTCTGGAAATTGTAGTCTCAGTATGCACCAGATCCATGTGCTTTCTAAGAAACTCCAGTTACTTAACTTGAGGGTTAGAAAGAGTTTGTTGCCAAAGTTGCTGTGTCACAGATAATTATGCCCTTTGGAAGTGTCGAATAGGAATTGGAAGAGCATTGACTTGGCACAGAGAGGGAAGGGAAATTGGAGGATTGAGTTATCAAATGAGGAAATGTCATTGTAGCCAGAATACTAAGTTTAAAGTGTTGCCCTTCTCAGGGTGTTTATTTAGAGCTATTGCACTCACATCTTAAGTTTTTTCATTTCAGTGATATGAAGAACCTTATTGGTGAAGCTGTATGCGGGATCTGCCAGGAAAGCTTTAGCACTACCATCACAGGTATGCTTCCTCTGTACTTCCTGCTGATTGCAATGTGCAGTATATGTTTATAACGATACTGATGAAGTCTATTCATGTTCCTATAATGACTCGATGAAGAAAGTTACGGCGACATGTATGTGCTTTTTGATGGGATAATTTTGGGTGGTACAAATAGCTTCTGCATGCAAGAGATCTAGATTGCCATTTAAAATCAGCTCAAGATTACTAATAGTATTGTTTAACAGTATAGATTTGATTTGTCATAAGGAAGGAGAGAAAACAATATTCTGAAGACACTGGAATTCTCATTCAGACTTTCGTCTTTGCTGAAAGTCATAACTGGTGCTGAATAATGTTTGTATGACACTTTAGCTCTATCCTTTTGAAATGTAAAAGTGGTGAGTTGACATTCTTTTAACAAGAGCTCTCACCACTTACTGCCTCAACGTTTAGGGTGATTTAGGTGCTAAGAATGTGTAGTGCCTTAAGCTATATGTGATTCACTCTGTTTCTTTGTTGTTGCTCCTCTTGCTTCTCCCCGGAAATGATCGTTTTCTGTGATTTGTTCCTTACCCACTTTTCTTTGTAATTTCCGCAGCTTTAACTGAGCCAATAGACGTGTAAGTTCATTGCGGCTATAGCTTCCTCTTCATTTCCATTTTATACATCCTTTTCCCCCTCTTTCTCAAAAGGATTTGAAAATTTTGCAGATACAGCGAATGGATTGATGAATGTGAACGGGTTAACAACGCAGAAGAGGAAGCTGCTTAGGATGGAAACAAGTTGCATGCAGAAGCTACTCTGTTGATTAGATAAGCTTGATGCATAAACTTCTAAAGCATATAATTACTGATCACGTGTCGTTTCCAGTTGTTTTCAAGCACTTGAGTGTTGTGGGCGTCGGCACGGTGGCGACCTAGCGAATAATTTGTAAGGTGAGGTGAGGGAATCACCTAGTGTGTGCATGCTGGCTTGTTGTGGTTTATGAAAATCATATAGTAATACACTACTGTACTAAAGCCATGAATGTGGTGCTCCTTGGGTTGTATATACTATGGTTTGGCGTCTTGCATGGCTGGGGTTTTGAGTTCGCTACCATCCACAAGGTACTTTCAACTAGAACGCATGATGTTTGTGCGGGTGCTGATTATGGGTGGGTTTGGTTCAACTTTAGAAATTGGTTTGAAAAATATTTTCTGCCGTTTGGTAAGGAAAATTATTTTTCATCTCACATATATATATTTAAAATATTTATTATTATCGTTTACTTTCTTTTAAAATTCGAAAATTTTATTTTTTTTTATTTTTTTCTTTTCTTGTCTTTTTTTCTTTGCTCCTCCTTCTTCCTTCCTCTATTGCCCCATCTTCCTCCTTCCTCAGCTCAACCATTAGCCATGACGCGGGCCGGCAAGTCCCAAGCTCAACCTCACTCTAGCCTCACTCAAGGTCATTGAGGAGGCGAGACGAGCCTTAAGCACGATAGATTGGGCAGAATTGAGGCTCAAGCTCAATCCTAGCTTGTAAACTACTCGAGCTCGAGTTCTGTTTTGGCTCCAGCGACTATAATCTTTTCTTTCGTATGTTGCTTGAGCCTTGCGGCCTTGCCATATTAGGGGCTGGAGGACGAAATTGGCGTCGGAGAGGGATACGTCGGGCAAGGGAGAGGAAGGATTGGCTGAGTCTAGCGGCGGAGGAGATTGGCTCGATCTTTACAAGGGCAGAGTTTCTGGGAACAAATAGTTAGAGGAGGAGATGCGCCGTCCAGAGAGACTCTAACAAGAAAGTTTGGAAAATGATTTCTCTTTCTCCAAAAAGGAAATCATTTTCCTTAGATTTGAGAGGATATTTTTCATTGACCGAAAAATCTTTTCTTTGACCACATATCTTTTTTCTTCAAACACCAGAAATTAGGAAAAATTTTCTCCAGAAAAAGATTCTTTATGAATCAAATAGAGCCTTATTTATCATGTTGTCATGCTACAAAACACGTAATATAATGAAAACATATTCGATCAATGCTGTTTATTCAGTTGATTTGTTTTCCTTGAAATTTATATTTCTTATTAGATGTGAATTTTAAAATAATGAGTAAGGTGATATTTTCAAGTATATTTTTAAATGACGTAATATTCCAAACATAAACTTATCAATCATTGTTACGATTTTCATTTAAACCATATAGTTCATTTAATTAAATTCAACCAAGGATACATTTTATCTAATTGGGGAAATTTAATGTGTATCGATCAGAGATAAAAATGCAAGTATCACTATTATCGTAGAAAATAAATGATCTAGAAGATTTTTTTTTTGAAATCGCTTTTATGCTTGAAATAATTAGTTAATAAAATTAATTTTCATAAATAATAATGTCTAAATATTTTTCAAGGATAATATTTTTTCGTTCATCGTTTTTTGAAATCGCTTTTTTTGAAGGATCGCTATTGAAAAAAAAAATTCTTAAAATTTTCATTTTCGCAATTAAACGAGCCCTAGAGATAAATTAAAATGTTCTCTTTTATTGTTTTTCAGTTTCGGATTGTATGTTTTCTTTGAGAGATTTTCGCACGGGGAATGCGCACGTGTCGTGCAGCCAGTCTGCCGACGTGTCGCTCGTCTTCTTGAACAGACAGATGCAGTGTCATACGGTGCAGAGCTGTCTGAACACGCATCGCCCGATCGCATATAACCATTACCGTTGATTGTATCAAGTCTACAGCGATCAACGGCCCGTGATCGACATCGGGCGGACTCTTCCCCCCAGTCACACTTCATGCCTAACTTCTACGCACGTTTCGGCCTCAATCCACACTCGGAATCACCACCACCTCCTTCACCGCCATGACCGATCGCCAAGAGACCAGCCCCGCCACCTCCTCCCGCCCTCCACCGCCCGCCGTGGAGGTTCCGAGCGGCGAGCCCCACCCTCAGGAGTTCTCCGGCCACCGGATGAAGTACCCGAACCCGCCCGACGCGGCGAACCCCGACCCGGTCACGCTGCGGGAGCAGTGGCGGTTCGCGATCCGGCAGTACAGCCGGTGGTACTCCCACGCCTGGGGCACGGCGATCCTCGCCGGAGGCGCGTTCTTCGCCCTAGGCTGGTTCATCAAGGGCGGCAATCCGCTGCCGTCGATCGGGGCCGATTCGCAGGCGCCTTCTGCGCATCCGAGTGATGCCGATTCGCCGAAGAAGGACGTGTCGGAGAAAACGAGCTTGTAGTCGCATTGCGATTGCCGTTGTAGGTACTATAGTCCTTTCCTTGCCTTTCTTTTTCCTGATGAAGAGTGGGGTTTTGTTCGTGGGAAGATGCGAGACGGTGAACTGTTAGAAATCTTGCTTTGTTGGTAATATTGATGCTGCAGCGATGCGTATAATAATCATTGGTTTCGCAGTGGCTTAATTTGTAGAAGATGGATAGTACTGTGAGTTCAATTATATTTAAGAGTCCAGTTGTGTCGCAAACGAGGGTAATTAGAGAATTGAATCCTAAATATATGTCCCCCTGAAATGGTGTCGAGGAGATGCTGTGCTTACATGGTTGGAAGATTTGATTGGAGTGGGTGCATGATAACATGTGATAGCTTCAAAATTGATCTTGGTCAAACTCAAGATGCCTTTTTTTTTTTTGGTGGTAGGCTCGCCAACCAAGTTGTAGGGAGGTTCTCTGCTTTTACCACTCGAATAGATTTGTTAAGACCTCGAATTGAATTTGGGGGAACAATATTGAGATAGCAAAATTTCCCTTTGACAATATTGAGATTTCCCACCATGAAATGGGGAAACATTCTGGGGACTAGAGATAGGAACTTAGGAGGGAGCAAGGGCTCAATACTATTGTCAGTTGATTGGTCACGTAGTCCTTTATTATAGATTCAGCATTGCTCACCAGGTTTACTGAGATGTGGAAACCTCCTGGTGATGTTGAATATATTTCGGTCCATAGCCTTTTCTGGTCTTTGGTCATGGTCAGGACCGTAGAGTGACAGGCCATCCTTGCTTCATCTTTTCACACTTTGATTATTGTATGCATAATAAATATGAGAAGGAAAAAAGCTAACAGTTTCCACATAGACAAGGTGTTGCCCTGTTCTCCTCAAGATTTGTATGGCTCTGAGTCTATCTTATTCAGATGCCACCTTGCTTCAGCAAACTTGGTCGTTTCCAGGTGGATTCGTCCGTATGCATATGGCAATGAAATTAGAGCAGATAGGTTAGCGACTTTTTCCTGACTAATCTGAAACAAAAAATAAGGGACTTTCTTCTAAGATAGTATGAATGGACCTTTTATGTTGTTCAAAAATTTCTTTTTTCTTCTCTCTTTACTGTGCCTTTTCCGAAATTGTCTTGCTTGCATATCAATGATGATACGTCCTGTTTCTTCTTTAACATTATCCACACAAGAGAGGCTGCTTTGTGCTTATCATGCAATTCAGAACATGTGGTGGATTTAATTGGAGATGTAATCAAACTGCTGTTTATTTGGCAATTGCCTTAGCTTAAGTTCTTTGATTGTACATGGCTCTTGTGATCATCCGCTTCCTTCAGATGAGGTCTCTTTTACTTTGATATTCCATCATTATTATACTCTCTGAGTGCAAGTTTCATGGTCTTGTTTCTCGGCCCTAACTATTTTGTATGCTGTTAAGAATGTGCCGAGCTTTTCTGGCTATTTGTAGACTATTACCTGGTATCTAGATATTACTGGTCTCACAAAAAGGAGGAATATACTATAGGATGGACTATGGAGTTTGACTCCGGTTTAATGCATTCTTTCTAGCGTTTTCCACCGCGACCTGCGACATCTGCACCAGGCCTGCTGATCGAACATCAGGTATATACTTCTCTCTTTCCTGGAATCAGGCTTTATATTCTGCGCCTGTTGTCATTCTAATGTTTAGCTGGAAAGCCGTTCTTAGCGTGATGCTATTCTGTTACAAGGTTAGAATAGAATCTTGTGCAGTCCGTTCTTTACTTAGGCCTCAAGTCCTTGTCTTGGTGCTCATTATCCTTGCATGTTTCTCACAGTTCATAATCCAGCCTGTTACCTGTTTTTTACTTTTCTAAACTGACCAGGATATAGATTCGTATTTTAATGGGAAGGAGAAAGATGAAACCCCTAAGCAATGTATAATCCTGGTCTGTCATGGCAGCGGCTTGTTGTTACATGTTTTTGGTATGAAACTTCTGATCGGTTGTTGAACATTACTCTGTTGCATATATTCCAGTCTTAGGAGACAAGACTTTGCACCCGGAAGAGATGTCACAACTCTTTTTTGGGGCACTGGATTGCGCTAGGAGGATCTCTGTTCCTTGGTTCTGAAGGAAACAGAAGAATGTATGTGGTAATCTTATGAGCAGTGTTTCTTAGCAAGTTGTCCTTTGTGAAATGAATGTCCATTTCGATCAACAGCCCCCGTAAATCTCTAAGTTCCTTTGTAAATCTAGAGCCCCCGTAAATCTCTAACATAAATTTCAATGTAAATGAATGGCGCTTCCCCCCTTAAGTGTAAAACCATGCCTAGTTTTGTTTTGATTGAATACTGTCGATCCGTTTCGGTTACTGCACCAGTTGCTGTAGCAGTATAAACTGCACTGTCACTCCTGGAAAGAGGCCTTCTTTGCCTTCCACCTAAGTGCGTTCATTCATGAGATTTAAAAAGCTGAATTACGGTCCCTTGTTTCTTTTTTTTATTGGGAATACTCTCCCTTGTTGCTGCTAAAAGAATGTGTAGTGCCATTGAGGCAGTCCGTCAGCATTGCCGATTAGGGATGGCAATGGGGGTGGGTTTGTGATGGTTGACCCCGTCCCAAGTCTCATTAAACCCCAATTGTACCATCAAATTTGTCCCGTATTTGATATTGATTGCTAAATGCACATGAAAACTAGTTTGAATTGAGACTGGAACTTGAAACGTGCCTAATATTATCACGATTTAGTAAATAGTTAGATTGGTCCAGTGTGTACTAGAACTAGGTGACTATATTGTGGAGGTGCTCGCCAGTTGAATTTTAAATCAGCCTAAAACAACCCATGGGACTCTTTTTTCCGAACTTTGTCTCGCGACCATTGACTTGATTGTAGCTGCGTTGTGCTGGGTCTGGTCTGTAGTGCTCACATTCAATATCATTCTTACATATCCCGCAAAATCTTCCTGATGTTCTGTGTTTTTATGATCAGTGCGGTATAAATGGGGACATTATCCACATTCTTAGGGGATGCACCCACATGTATCCTGTCAATCAGAATGTTCTCTGGAAGTCAAACATGACCTTCATGGATTTCTTTGTAAATGTGGTAGACTGAGCCATCGGCCAACCAACAGAATGACGGAGGTAGTTCTTTACCTCTCTTCTGCCTCTTAAGTGAAAAAAGAAGGAAATGTAAAGATCTAGAGTAGATACATTCACATGGATGAGAGGCAGCTAATGCATCGGCTACCAAAATGTAAAGATCTAACACCCTGTGAAGCCGATTGAAGTGGAACCAAGGGCCGGAGAGCCTGCGAAGCGTGGGGGGAGTTCGTGGCAATCCCTCTTATGGAAATGTGGTTTCTTAATCGGCCATAACTACTATGGCGCTGAGCTTGTGCATGCGATCTTTTTGCATCCCTCGTCTCAAGCTAACACTGAGATCTCTGCGGATCGCGTTTGATGTGCGATCTTTTTGCATCCCTCGTCTCAAGCTAGCTAACACTGAGATCTCTGTGGATCGCGTTTGATGTGCGATCTTTTTGCATTCCTTGTTTCAAGCCAAGACTTGGGCCTCCGCAGACCACATTCGATGTGGCCACCACATTCGAGCACCGACCAATTGGACCAATTCGAACCTTGCGTCGCTCTGATCTGCCATGATTTCTAGAATCGTGACGGCAGATCTGTATCATCCTCACTCTGTTAGAGCTATTTGTATCAGCCGGATTACAACCAAGGATGTTGGTCACCATAAGATGGAGATGTCTGGTGCGTAGGTAGGATTGGAAGGAAACACTAGAAGGAAAAAGAAAAGAAAAGAAAAGAAAAGAAAAGAAAAAGAATTCTGACGGTCTGTCGCCCAATTTTCAGTGCCCGAAGGAGAGGAGATTGAAGTGAAGAGTAGGTCCGCTGAGGACGATGCATGGGCAAGCAGATCGAGCGCATTAAATGGTCGCATGTTGGTGTCCTTTGGGGGAGAGTGCGGTATTTACTGCTTGCACGTTTGCAACAAGAGCTTCAGCTTGCTCAGCGCAATCTCATGCGGCATTTTAAGACGTTTTCCCCTCTTCCTCATTCAATGCACTCATGTGCGCCCCCCTCTCCAAAAATAATTTAACGTGCGAACGAGAACAAGTATATCTCGAGGGGGATTAGTCGGGGCCAACGTGGTTGTACCGTGATTTCGAGCCTCGAAAAGCATCGGGTCTTCAATTTTATTTGAAAAAATTTTCAAACAAGTCATAAATTTATTTCAATTATGCTAATTCAACTGAGTGCAAAATCTTTTGCATTTATGCCAATTTAGTTTATTGAGCCCATTTTGAGCGAAATCGCTGACATGAATGTTGTTATAGCCTTGCTTGTGACTTGTGAGTATTGGCCGGCCACCTTGGCTGGCCCTTAATCCGCCCAACACCCAACCCCCCAAAAAGTAAAAAGAGAAAAAAAAGAAAATATAAAAAGGAAAGAAATAATAATAAAGACGAAGATTAAAAAAAATTCGTAAAATGTTATTAAAAATGTTCAAGTTAATGCCGGCTGTGCCATAAGATAGTTGGGGTCCATAATGTTATAAATTGACATAAATGTAAAATGTTTATGACTTAATTGGTAAAAAGAAAAAAAAGTTTGGAATTGAATTAATATAATTACAGTAGGTTTAGGGTTTTTTTTTTATATAATTTTTCTTATGTGACTCTAACTTGGGATACATCTATAAGGTTGTAGAAGATCATTAACGTTGTTTCATCCGAGAAAGTTAGCCTGATGGATTAATTTGAGTATACAAATTCATCATTCAAACACTTGGTTCTATGATAATGTCGAGTTAAGTCAAAAACATCGTTCGAAATTGATTTTAAATTGCAAGAAGCGAAGGAACTCCAACATACTATGCCCTGCTTGTGTAATTAACTAGTGTTTCAGCTGTATGAGACAAATTGACAATCGATTCGAAGATTTGAGCGATCAGCTTTCATCTTCTTCACAAGCATTCATTTGTACCTACATGTTTTCACTCGCATCATTCTTTGTTGGGAAAAGGATGCTTTTGGTGCAAAAAGTTGTGTAGGAGATCACTTTGGTGACAAAAATTTCTATTGAATTACTTTTTTTTTTATGACCGAGGTGTCCGCGCAGCCAATGAACTTGCGCTCAAACCAGCGGTGAAGCACAACTAATTCTCGGGAGAACCCGCAGACCCCATAATCACGGGCCTCCAGTTAAATCACTTAGCGCCTAAAAGTTTTGAACCCAGACCTCTCGTGAAAGGAACTGAGCGCAAATCAACTTAGCCACCAGATGGTGGGTTCTGTTGAATCACTTTAGTGACAAGTCAGAGACAAAAAAAAAATCACTATGATTCCTATTCTAGCCAAAAGTGTTACATGTAATTAATAAATATTTTTTTAATGTAAAATAACATTTAAAAAAATATTTCCATGTGGGTTGCCATGTGGACTTTTACACTTTAAAATAAATTAAAATAAATCAAATTCAAATTTAAAAATTAGCTAAAATTTAAATTAGTTTAAAATAAAAATTTTATTAAAAATAAGTTTAAAATTTTAACAAAACCCTCAAAATTAAAATTTTAAAAAAAGAACTAGGCAGCACCCTTGCCGCCGTTGCTTGATCATCACTGGCAATGACTAGCGAGGGTGAAGCATGGCTAGCGTGGGTCGTCGAGCCTACTATTGATGGGGGTCGCCGGCCCTTGCTAGCCATGCGCCATCCTTACCGGCCATTGCTAGTGATGATGGGGGTGGCAGTGCTGAGGGCTTGCAAACTCCCACATTTTCCTTCTCTTTTTTTTTGAATTTTTACCTTTTCTAATTACTGATTAGACCTTGTCGGAGCCATGTTAACTTCAAATATTAATAAAATAATGTCCCGTCAAAATTCTGACGAAGCAAATTGGACTTGGCATCAAAGTGATTGTTTTAAAAAAACTTGATATTTAAGTAATCCGATTGAAACTTTTGGCATCAAAGTGATCTTCGTACACAACTTTTTGGCACCAAAAGTACCTTTTTCTCTTCTTTGTTCTTCTATTCCATGAATTGAGCATAAATTGCTTAACCTCTTGCAATATGGGAAGGTTTTAAGTAAACTCATTGTTTGATTTACGAGGTTTATCGACATAGTACATGCAAATTTGGGTGGCGCAAAATGTTATGGAGCAAGACAAGAACTTTGCAAATCTCAATTTAGGGTAGGGAGTGACGGAATTGGTGAAAGGGTATCTTGTTGGCTCTCTTGACGTCCAATCTTATATAAGTGGTTACCCTCTTTCATCAAATGGCTTAAGCATTTTATATATGATCTTTTGTTAATATTTGCTTAAGTCATGGGAAAAAAACTATGTAATTTTTGTCTCAACACGAGTGATGTCTCTCTCAATTCGAAAAGAAAGGAAAATATAATCTGACAAAGCAGCAAACTAGCTAAGAGAGAGTTCGCATGCTTTGACCCGAGATAGTTGGACTCACTATTCAAAAAAGCTAACATGTAAGTTTCATAAATCTTATTGGTGATCGGTTTCTGTATTAGGCTAGACTAACCCCGAACACGGAACCATATTTGGTTCCCGTATTTTAAATTCTAGAGCTAATCTTGTTATTTGTTTTTGGTGAAAGGATAAACTTACTTTTCATTGCATATATCCATCAATGCACAATATTTAGAACTGTGATACTTGGAAACAAAACGATGAAGAAATAAAATACCGCTAAATGCCAAAAGGAAAACTAAAGCACCAAGAATTATCCAACTCATACCTCAGTAGGGCAAAACTAAAGCCAAAGCAACAACAGGAATGTCCACTTGCCAAAAGCAACAACCGAAAAAATAAAATGAAATTAACACTTAAAATAAATAAACATAAAAAAGTTCGAAACATGTAACAGAAGACATGAGTTATAGAATTTCGTTCTGCATCCATCCATAAAAGAATGCTCCAAATTCAAATTACTTGAAAGTAAAGCAAGCAAAAAATATAGTTTAAATGGATTCGGTCCAAGGTCACTCCACCGGTTCGGTTTAGCACCCTGACCTTGGCACCTGGACCACACAATACCGTGCCCAATTTTTGGGACTGAGAATGTGACAATTTCTTGCGGGAATCAGATCGCAAAATGTTGATCCGGTCTGTTTCCAAGGTCTACCTTGGACCGGTGCAACCTTAGAAAATATGGTGTTAACGTAGTATCTACTTATTCATGTCCAAATTTGTAATATGATGTACATAAATAGATAACCAAAATCAATTAATCTTTCGGCAAGCATATCTGTCATAAATTCTAAAAAAAAAAAAACAGAAAAAGAGAGAGACAGAGAGTAACGAGTTGGTTCAGTAGTTAAGTGGTTTTGTTCGAAAATGACAGTTTTGCGTAGTAATGTTTTTGATTATCAAAGTATCCCACACTACTTGTTTACTTGTTCATGGAGTATCAATGGGCTTTATACTTATCTTCCTCTACCTGTTAATTTAAGCTTTTTGACTTCGATTTTTCTAACATGGTTCCAAAGTCAGTTTCTCGTGTGTGAGTCTCCTCGTTCATTTCATATGAGTCATCAGCTTGAACTCTTGCGATGACCTTCACTTAAATGAAGCCCAGTGTAACATAGAAAGTTACAAAGAAGATGTTTTGCTCCAGGTGTTCTTCTGCGTCCTAAGGAATACCATAAGCCGGAAGTTCTTAGTTCCTCATATCCTTTCTTCTGATCACCAATACATCATCGTGTTTTCTTGGACAGGTCCTTATAGAGCCCGATTACAAAGTGAATGAACTAAACATAAATAAATTTACACCGTTAAAAGTTTGCTCCCAAAAAAAAGGAAAATTCTTAAAAGAAACATCATGGACTTATATTTTATAATTGAAATGACCGAGCTTGAGCATACCATGCTTTGTCATTTTTGTAGTCTAACCAAGATACGACTTATTTGAAATTAATTAAAATAACATAACACATAGAAAAAAAATCTTTACGAGGTATTCATGGACTCTATAGTTCCTTTCTGTGCCAATTTCTAATTAGCGGTCATATAATGCATGAAACGATCTTTGAAGAACCATAGGATGCACTGAAAATCATAATCAAAGACGACTTCGAACTATTGTTCTATTTTTACATATAAATATATTCAATCCCTCAATTGGATTGGGGCAAATGCCTATGAAAAGATTGCTTTGATTTAAGAAAGAATCGTTGGATTTTTTCATGCGGAAATACAGAGATATCTCCTACATTACCCATAATATGTGGAAGTATTGATGTAATTTCATAGAGTCATTTAGTTTGAATGCTGCATGAAGAACATAAGCCAGATGATGGAAGAGGAAGACCTAAGATGTAGAAGACCATTACATGAGTGATTCAGCAGATTTGGATTCCTTTATATCCACTCTACCTCATTACACGATATATATAAGATCAATTTGTATAGATATCATTATTTACATTCGAATAAATCTAACCCCTTCCTTTACATACATATATGAGATATTTTAAGAAGTGAACATCTTTTTCAGTAGTAGGGTTTGGGAAAAGAATAGGAAATGTGACTTCACTATGTTTTTGATCAAAAACACGACCTCTCATAAGAATTTTTTTTAGGCTCTCAATCACATGGATAGTTCAATGTGTTCATTAGTGGTTGACCCTAAAATGTGTATCATTCAAGGCACATTAGCATGGTGTACTTCTCCTATGCGAATTGGGTTTGAAACCAAATATCTCCCTAGGAGGATAGATGGCGTGATTCAACCCAATGTAGATCCAACTTTCTATTAACTCGTGAGATCTGGGTAGTGAATTAGCCAAATATGCAAAATTTCTTAATTTTTGTGGAGGATTATATCCAGTAATTAGGGGTCTATAACTAATTGATATTACCGATCGTCATTTAGCTATTGCAATTCTTTTCTTGATGGCAGATATAGAATCATGATCGAAAAGCATCTATTAATCATAGTTGAAAAAAAAAAGATAGACTAGTAAGTTGATTCCTTAAAAAAAAAAATCATATTTTCACAAAAAATATTTTTTATCTACCAAGAAGGTTCTTGATGATTTTTTTTTTTGACAAAAATAGGACAGATTCATTTGGTCTTGATCCTTGTAGAGTGAAAAAGGGACTCCACTGGATCTGCACGAACCCCCTGATAATATCCATAAATGGCTTGTTTTTGGTAAAAGATGGACATTACTATATGTAAATTCAGGTGCATGGTACACATCGGTACTCCAGTGCATTTCTCCCTCAATTAAGAATAGATCTGTTTTGATATAGTGGGGAATCTTTTTTTTTTTGAGAAGTAAGAAGTCCCTTTGATATCTCTTCATTTGCAAAAAATAATGATATGAAAATACATGGACGAATGGCTGATCTTTGAATAAAATGAAGAGTGGATTTGTAGGGTCCCAAATAATTTGGCTTATTCAAAAGAAGATATCATAAATATATATATATATATATGTATATATATCGATATCCACATATTTGAATTTGGTACATGAAGATATGATTTGATAGATCTATCTCATCTATAGAAATGGATCTTATGTTCTGGAATTGGAAAAAGGTTCTTGTACTGTGACTTCGAATAAACCTTTCTATTTTGAATTTTGGTCAATACTAGGTGTAAAAGCAGTGATTTCAAATCAAGAGGTTAATCGTACTATGGAAACTTTACATAAGACAGAGTTTGATTTTTGTTGGGGTGATATTGAAAAAGGATAGATAAGTCACCCTTATTGTTTTGACCAAAAAAATAAAAGTCATCCTTACTATCACTCTACAGAATTGTATATGAGATTTTTACCTCATACGACTCTTTGAACCATGGCATGTATATTTGGAATAGATTCAATTTTGAGATAGTTTAAAAAGCATTGTCTCATTGAAAGGTTCTAAACATCTATCCTTTCTCAGTGCTTGAATGATAGCGCAAAACATCAATAGAATACTTGCATAATTGGTTTATATCGATCCTTCATGGTTAAAATTATCAAGATGTACATGTGGGTTGTGTTAGAGAAATCCAACATTAGAAAATTGATGTAAGATTGAGCAGTTAATATATCATGATTAGTCTATAAATCATTAACTTAAGCTTTTGAGTGAAGGTGGGTCCAACTAGATATACTGACGAGCTTAGATTTAGGCTCCTTCTTGACAATCTTCCTATGCAAAGGTATTAGACTTTTCCTACGCGCTTCCAACAATTGGTATCAGAGTCGATGATTGATTGGTGGCCCGCGCTTCCAACAATTGGTGTCAGAGTTGATAGTTGATTGGTGGTCCACTTTTAATATGTATCGATGTTTGATGAATATCTCAAAGAAGGAATTTGGTGATCAACGTGATTTCCAAGTCGATGGGCATTGTGGTGTAGCAACGCAGGCTCATGGAAATTCAAGTTGAGATATGATTATATAGAAGAATACCTAAATTAGGGAGAGCAAATCTAATACCGAGCTCACAAGTGAGGGGGAGATTGTCAGAACGCATATGTGAGTTATGTTAGAGAAGTCTCACATTAAAAAATTAATGTAGGATTGAGTAGCTCTTAGTTGACTTGTAACTCATTGCCTTAAACTTTTGAATGAATATAGATTCAGGTGGATATATCGACGGGTTCAGACTTAGGCTCTCTCTTGGCAATCTCCCTAGGCGAAGGTGTTGGACTTTTGCTGCACACTTTCAGCAGAAATCGTGCGTAAAAATGATATTGCCATAAATTAACAAGGTGATATTTTCATTTAATAAAATGAAATCGTTGAATAATTGAAAAACGAAATTACTCAGGAATACACATTGAATGTTAAGATTACAAATTGAATTTTTGATAGTAGATCCATAAAAGAATGAGTCCTAACAATCTTTATATTGATTGATAAAAGTAGTTTCCACTTCGTACAAAATAGATATGTGATTTTTAACTTATGAAAATCGAGCTAAAAAGTTAAATTAAACTCGGTCAAAGCTTGTGTCTAGTGTAATGTTATCCGATTAATTCGAAACGTAGGACTTGAAATCTACTTAAAAGAAAGAAAGAAAAAAGTGTTTCAACAAACTCATTCTTTGAGATAAAATTTGAAGAATTGACCAACGGAAATGCATCATTTGGAACAAAGGGTTGATTAAGTACCCAAAACTTAATTAACCTCGAGTCAATACAAACCAAGAAGAAAAGAGGCCCCTCGAAATAACAAAATCCCCTTTTTCGCAAAAAAAAAAAAAACATAAATCTCTCTCTCTGTCTCTCGTTGACTTTCAAACCCTAAGACTAACTCATATTCATCATCACCACCCCTGTATTTACTTCTGCAACAACCCCTTCCATTAGAATAATCTCTCTTCTTCTTCTTCTTCTTCTTCTTCTCACTCCTCCATTAATACTCCCTGCAAGCAAAACCCAAGTGACACAATGTAAAGAGAGAGAGAGAAGTAATAATAATTGCAACAAACAAAGAAAAAGAAAGAGACAAAATGATCAGATCAAAACTCAGAGTTGCGCACACACTCTCTCCCTTCTCTTCTCTTTCTTCAACCCAGATAGCTTCTGCATTGACATCTCTCTCTCTCTCTCTCTCTCTCTCTCTCTCTCTCTCTCTCACAGCCTGAAAAATTCCCAATAAAAACCCCAGCATGTGTAGCTTTCTATGTTCACCCTGCTTCTCATCCTGATGGGAAGGAATTGGGGAAAAAGTTATTGTACTTTGAGTGTATGCACGCAAGTAATGATAATAACTTCAGTCATATCGCCAAAGTATATACGTAAGGCGAGGCAAAGGTATGGGTGTTACTGTACCCGTCCCACACTTTCATTCAATTCCCATTTCCTTTCTTGTTTATGTCTCCATAGGCGATTCCTGTTGCTGGTCTTGCCTATTTTAATCAACTAAAAATCAAAATTTCAAATCTCAAAATTAGGTTTTTTTTTTGGAATTTTTCTTTTTGATGGGTGTGATCCGCTAGGGTTTCTTTCTTTCCTTCATCTTTCATTTTCTTTATGAAAATGAAATTCTTGGGTGGGGGGATGGGTTAAGGACTGTGCACTAAATTGAAAAGAGAATGGCCTGAATTATTGCAGAGGGTAGGTGAAAGTGAAGAGGCTATAAGGAGAGAGGAGGTGCTCTTGGCTATCGAAGTTACAGTGACCCTAAAACAAGGAGAGCGACAAAAGAGTTCTTTGCAGCGTTGTTTCTCTCTTTCTCTCTCTCTTTGGCTGACTGTTCAGAGAGATCATCTTCTTCATATTCCTATTGCTGCAAGAGACTATCGATGGCTTCATCGAATAAACACTGGCCCAGCATGTTCAAGTCCAAGCCCTGCAACACGCAGCATCATCAATGGCAACATGATCTCAACCCTTCTCTCCTGTCATCAAGTGGATGCCACAGAACTTCGCCCTACTCATCAGGTGATGACCATATCCATCAATTCCCTTGAACTTCCTTTTCTCTTTTGCAGGTTTTAACCCTTTTTCTGAGAGGATGTATGGTATGAATTATGATTTTTTCTCACCGTTTTCTGAACCCCTTTTGATTATCAACTCGTCAGTCTCTCTCTCTAGCCCGCCATGCATGAGCAACCCATGATATTGCCAATCATGGCTTTGATCTTACTCCTCCATCATTTTCAGCTTGATTCTGACAAAAGTAAATCGGTGCTCACAATCAATTCTCAAGACCCGACACAACTGAACATTCTTGGATTTACATAAAAGTCCATTAACAGAAATGGAATACGAAACAATCATCGTTAATTCGAGTGTCCCGGCCAACTTTTTTCATAGCTTTTCTGTGTAGAGCTTGACGGAAATGTATAATTGAGGGTTCATTTGTGCTTCTTTCAAGGCTGTGAGGAGCGAACCCCGGAGCCAAAGCCGAGGTGGAACCCGAAGCCGGAGCAAATCCGCATACTCGAGGCAATCTTCGACTCTGGGATGGTCAACCCGCCGAGGGACGAGATTCGGAAAATCAGGACTCAATTGCAGGAGTATGGGCAAGTCGGCGACGCCAATGTGTTCTACTGGTTCCAGAACCGGAAATCAAGGAGCAAGCACAAGCTCCGTCACCTCCAGACATCGAAACAACAGAGGCAACAACAAAACCAAAACACCAACAACAACCACAATCTCAATCCAATGACATCTTCAATGTCGCCCACCATCACAGCTCCTAATTCATCCTCGTCCTCCTCCTCGTCTGAAAGGACCTCTCCAACTGGGTCCAAGAAGACAAACTTGTCCCTAGGCTCGTGTTCTTCGGACGCTCTCGATGTCCCAAATCCGGTTCTCTCCATGAACCAGGCCTACTTCTCTCAGAACCATCATGGGGATTTTTTCACCGAGCCGTCCTTGCTTTCCCAGCAACAAAGTCATCATGGCGTAAGCGCTTGCGGTTTCACTCAAGGTGGTCAAGGGTTTTGCTTTTCTCCTCTTACAAGTGTGGTTCAAGTCCCTTATGAGCAATGCCCTAATATCGGTCCTTGCACAAGCCTTCTACTTAGTGAGATCATGAACAACAACAACAACAATGCAGCTGCTTCTGAGAAACTAGGGCCAAGTGATCATCACAAGGTGAAGATGATGCAATTGCCAACAAGCTCTCTGGGTAATAACTATTCTGTGGTCAACCATCCAGGGACGACTCAATCTGCTGTTCCCACAACTGTCACTACTAGCTTTCCTCTTCCAAGCACCAACATCCAAAATGTTCAGGGTAAGAAAGCTCTTCAATTTGATATGTCAGCAAAAATTTCTGCGCTAATTATATGTAAGTTAGTATTTAAAGGGTGTGAGCAGACAATGTCTGCCTCCTAATGGCTGTGCAGCGACATTAGCGCCAGGTTTACTTTTGGAAACATAGGATAAAAACAAAGAATGTAGGTCAAAAGGAGGATAAGCAAGGGCACGAGAATATATGTTTGTCTCTCTAAATTTGTTTAAAGATCATATGTTATACATTCACGTCAGTGTAGGTCTGGTCTCATGGAAGTGATTGATGTATCAAAACTATAAAACAAAAAATTTTCTTTTTGGAATGTTTGTAGCTATTCCAATTAATGGTGAAGAGTCCGAATTAGATTTTGAATCCGGGTTTTGCGAATCTCTGTCTAGACGAACGTGTGCATGGAGAAAACGAAGTCTTTGAATTTAAAGGCATTTGACCACTGCCTTGGACTCGTGCGTAAGCGTGTGTATCAATTGGCAAATGCATGCGTTAGAGTCGAGACTTGAGGGGAGGATAGAGATGATCGTGTGCGTGCAGGTGCTCCAGAGGCCGGTGATGAGGCGAAATCCACGGTGTTCATCAACGGCGTGGCGTTCCAGGTGGCGCCCGGGCCACTCAACGTGAGGGCGTCGTTCGGGGATGATGCGGTGCTCATCAACGCCTCGGGTCAGCTGGTTCTCACCAGTGAATGGGGTCTCACTCTTCAGCCGCTCCAGCACGGCGCCTCATATTATCTGGTGATTATCATTATCTTTTCTTGAATTGGGTTTACTCCTGACGTGATATCTTTGCCTTTTTGGACAAGATCTTTTCACGGTTAAAGGGTTGAGAGAAACTTTGATGTGGCGGGCAGTGAAGAACTGACTGATTTGTTAGTTCCTGTTTGAGTTTGAACTTTGCTTGTTAATCAGCATTTGCTTTCTTTTTGATCTCGATTCGCTTGCGTCTTTCTCGGGTTGCAGATATGAACACGCGTGGAGGCTGAGAAGAGCTAGGCTGTGGTGGTCACTGCGCTACCTTCAAATCTCTCTCTCTCTCTCTCTCTCTCTCTCTCTCTCTCTCTCTCTCTCTCTCTTAGGGTTTACATTACAGTGAGTCTAAGTTAAGTTTCCGTATGAATGGGGTTTGAGGTCGGTCTTGGAAAACTTGTAGTTTGCCCAACTGTGTAACACCTCATTAAGATCGACATATGAATGGAGGTCTAATGCTGCTTGTGCATCTGTCTTCTGTTATCCCTTTTCTTCCTTTTAACTGTTATTCTCGCTTTCTTTAGTCCACATAGTGTGTTTTCTTTGTCGAATCTTGTACTCGCGATGCACGCCGGAAACCCTAGGGGATGATCATGTAATGGCAATGTGATATGGCTACGCCATTTATTGCCCCAGAGGTCGAGGACAGGGCGATAATATCATTTCGATGTTCGTGGAAATGTTTTTTAACTGGGCATTTGCTAATTTTCTAAAAAAACTTTGCTTTCGAAACCCGGTCGACATCAGGCAATCCGTGACAAAGAGAAGTAGGAATGAAGTAGCCAGCTCGAGTTTCGGCACTAGATAGACAGCAGTGTGATGATCTTAAATATTAAAAATTCTGTTCCTTAGCTAATGCGTGAAACTTCCGGATTGTTTGATTATGTGATTAGGGCAAAGAAACTTTGTAATTATGCTACTAGTCATGGTCCAGCTAGGGAAAGGCATGTAGGAGGCGGCGAGTTAGATCCCCAACCCTAGTTTTTTTTGGGGATGTTTACGGGCAGGAAAAACAGAAGGAATGAAAAGTGTTGGGATTTTATTTGCATAACAGTCTTTGGGTGATTATAAGAATAATAGCATGTTGTAAGACACGAATTCTTAAAAGAGTGAATCCCGTAACAATTTATATTTATTTATTATTTAATTTTTGTGGTTTGTAATATAATGTCAATCTTACAATAGATAAAAAAAAAACTACCACATAAACATGTTTCAAAAGTTCTGTCAGATTAATCACAATACATGAATTATTCTACAAGCTTTTCATTTTAAAAAAAAATTTCGCACTGCTGGCTAAGCAAGGTCAAGAAAAATGGTGAGGCATCTGCGCTATTTGCAACAGATAGAACAAAACTTAGTTTCTTATTCACCTTTGATTGACATAATCTATCTACCATGCAAGGTCAAGTTCATTTGAGTTATCACCCTTAGTTACTGAAGAACCGTTGACGCATGAAATTGATTCTACAGGTCCATTATGACATTTTTAGATTAACTTACTCAAGATATTGTCTGCTTTAACCTGTCTCATATTAAATTTCATGATTTTGTTCTTTGGTGTACACATAGACATTTTTCTAGAAGCTCGTTCATTCTGGTAGTACTCTAACTTAAACATGCTTAACTTTGGAGTTTCAAAAGAAAACTTACTATCATGTCAATTGATGCCCACATGAGTTAATTTTAATTTTCATATATATATCTTAAGCACCCTCTTCTCTATTCGGTGTGTAAATCAGTTCATTCCTACCTCCTTCGCCGACTTAAAATTCTATCCGAAGCCGCGCCTCATCGCAGCCCTCCGGCCACCGCTACCACTTCTCGCCTTGGAATGCGAGAGAGGAACCAAGTAGCTTAGAGTCAGTAAAACGAGTGAAAGGGAGCCGCAGAGACTGAGATTGGCCAATCTCAGCACACGTTGGAGTGATAAAAAAAAAAAAACACTGATGAATCTCTGAAAACCACTCCACTTTCAAACTGCCCCCTTTTTCCCAATCCTTATCTTTCTTGCACGTATTTGAAAGGGTCTGACCCGTCAAACGCAGAAAGAAGTATTAATTTCTCTCTCTGTCTGAAGGTTTCGGCATCTGTGTTGTGTTATGACTGAGCTTTGAGTATGGGGGGGAAATCAGAAGCACTGTGCAAAAAAGGGCTTCGGCGAATAGAAAAGGGAAGAGATGGGAGTGGTTGGGGTTGGCGATTGTTGTAGTGTGGGACTGGTGCAGATTTTTTACGTGCGAACTGGTTCTAACAGTCTTGAGTCTGATTGAGTGATTGAGATATAACGAATAGCTAACCCCCCTCCCACTTCTGAGGTTGCAGAAAAGAAAAAAAAAGACACATAATGTGAGATTGAATGATACGGAGATCTAGTGATATTGAGGATTCACTAGGGTTTGATAATATACCTAAGATACTTCGAAAGACGAATGAGGTGGTTGGACCTAGTAGGAATATGAAACGGGCGACCATTTTTTTTTTCATGAGATAACAAGTTTGATTCGTGTTCTAAATGATTCACCGAATGACTCGTGTCACATCGTCCAATTTTGACTTATCTTAGATGACTGGACTGACCCAATTAGGAGTATCTCGGTGGGGCTATCCAATGTCGAAGCTTTCAAGGCACGGGTGATGTTTCATGGTTACAATTCAATTTGAACATTTTGTTGAGAGTGTCCAAACTCGAAGGAATCGCTCCTCGTCATCAAAATTTCTGACATATCTCTGGTGACTAGACTGACCCAAGTAGGAGCATCTTGGTGGGGCTACGGTGGAGGGCCATCGCCCAATGTCGGAGCTTTCGGGGCACGGGCGAGCGAAGAAATTACGTTTCAATTTGAACATTTTATAGAGTGTAGGAACTCGGAAGAATCCCTCCACGTGGGTCGGTTCGAAAGAAATAACATAATTTCTCCCTCGTAACAGTTCCATCATCCGCATCCAGAATCACCACGATGGAACCTCCCTATCTAGACGACTTCACGTCGAAGGTCAAAATTGGCTTCCCATCCGAAGTGAGGAGAGACACGTGGCTAACGGACACTCGCGGGGCGAGCGCTTTGCGTATGGTTGACCCCCCCTGTCTCTCTCTCTCTCTCTCTCTGTCGACCACGAGGGGGCGGGGAGGAAGGGAACTAAGTTCTGCAAACAGTGGAGTGATGGCGACGTGGTTGGTCTGATCTGGCCTTTCTTTCAGATGTTTTTGCATGAACGATGATGACGACGACGACGAGAAGAAGGAATAGAAAAACATAAAGGGATGTGTCGGGGGTGACTCGACGTTAAATCAAAGAAAGTTTGGGTGAGAGAAAGATCTACTGCGTTTCTTGTTCTTTCTCTTCAAGCGTCGGCTACATACGGACAGAAAGAAAGAACAATCCCCGGTTCTTGCGACTGTGTTTTCTCGTCAGCTTTCACTTCATAGGTCTGTCTACCTCCTGCCTATGCAATTAAACACCACGCCCCGTCCCACCCCACCCCCCACAAAAAAAAAAAAAAAACCAAAAAAGTGTTTTGTTCCCCCCTTCGTCTTAGCATGCTCGTTTGTGTTTGTGTTGAGATATACACGTGAGTCTTTATTAGAAAAGTCTCGTATAAAAATATTAATCTATTATTATACCATTAATATAACATAATTAGCTCGTAACCTATTGATTTAACTTTTCGAGTAAATATGATCTGACTGAATATGTTAACAACCTCATACTCGGGTTCTTTCTTATCGATCTCCTTAAGTGAATGTATTGGATTTCTGCTGTACACCTCTAACAAATAGCATCATTCTAATTGATTAATGACTTATTGATTTAATCTTTTGAGTCAAGGTTGATTCAATTGAATATATTGATTAGATTGGACTTGGATTCCATTTTACCGATCTCCTTGGATGAAAGTATCAAACTTTTGCTGCGAACTCTCAACAGATGGTATTAACGCCACTGGCCCAACCCCCAAATTGTTCGATATTTGGTGAATTGAGGCCACGGACAATTGGTTTGGCATGAGAGTCTAGTGAGAAGAGACCATTGATAGTTGGTTTGATGATACGAGATAGAGATTATGGGTGATGCAATCCCAAGTTAGTAGTTGATGTTGGTTGCTTACTGTGAATAGCTGCATCTTGGAGATTCAAAGCTGAGATAAATTGATGTAGAATACGTAAATTAAGGAAATTAAGGGGGAGTATTACCCAGCACTAAGCTCATAGATGAGGGGAAGATTGTTGAGATACACATTTGAGTTGTATTAGAAAAGTCTCATATTAGATAAGTGGTGTTGAACAATTAATGTATCTTAGTTTGCTCATAATCCATTGGTTTAGGTTTTTGAGTGAAGGTAGGTCCAACTGAATATATTAAAGAGCTCAGATTTGAGCTACTTTTTAGTGATCTTCTCGAATGAAGGTATCAGATTTTTACTATGTACTTCTAATAATTTGTAGTCATGTGCCAATTCCGACGCCAACCTTGGAGGCGACTTGGCTTGTAGGAACTAAAACACATGAGCAAAACAAGTGCAAGCCAACTGACTAAGATCTGGTTGATGGCCGGTGAGCTCAAGGCCGGTGAGCTCAAAACCTTATTCGAGACGAAGTCATGTTAGCAGTTTTACTAGAGACAAAAGCACATTCCTGGAGTTCCTCTAAAAAGAACAGCCCCATTTCAAGCTCTCATTCGAATTTTTCCCGTAAAACAAGATACATAAGATGCACCACCAGTGTAAAATAACAGAGAATATATGGTGCGTTTGGCTCGAAATATCTCTCTCAAAATTTTACCACAACAAGAAGCAACACTAGTATATTAGGGGATTAGCCATAAATTGATTTTATTAAAGAGCACCATCCATATAAATCTCAAACCCAATTTTTCCTATGGTATGCCATGAGCGATTCAAACCAAATCTCATGATTGTTAATGGCTACGAGTGTCGAAAACAGGACTTTAAAATCGAACCGAATCGAAAATTTCTGAATCACTAGATTTAATCTCAAAAGGGAAAAGTAAAAATTGAAAAAAGAAAAAAAAATCGGACCGAACTGAACCAAACCAAATCAAGCCAATTCATATTCAATTTAATGCGAGACTTGATTTGGTTCATGCTTATATTCTAATAATTTGGTTCGATTTTTTTTGAAAAATCAAACGGAATTGAACCATTGACATCCTTAATAACGGCGCCCAAATTACTCTTCCCTTTCTTTTTTTTTTTTGCATACTCCAATAAGGACTCATGACCATAAATGGATAATGACATGGGGATTTGAACGGAGCGTTGGATCGCTTAGAAGACTCGAGAAAAACAATTAAATGGAACGAAAACATTATGTTATGAATGCTTAACGTGGCACGACAAGATGACATTAATTTCGGAATTTAACTTTTATTTGTTTGTTTCGATGGCTGGAGACAGCACCACTACCGTGGTTTAAATGCTATTGCCCTTGATCCACGGATACATACTCCTCGGGAATTGATGCGTTTTCTTTAAAGTCAATAAACCGGAAAAGGAAGAAGAGGAGGAAAACTGATCTGGCCGTTGGATTGGATTACTTGTTGATTGGAGTTGACCATTGTATTTCAGTTTCTTTCTTTTTTTTGGTGGGAAATTGTTGACAATTGTGAAATGAGAACTTCTCGCATTACGAATTGGACGGTGGATTCGGGTGCTCAAATCGATTGTGAAGGGAATCTAGACGGCTGCGATTGTCATGTTGGGTTTTAATTCTAAAAAATATGACAATGCTACATCCCTTGTTTTAGATTTTTCTAACGATGTTTATTGACGTAATCTTAACGAAGAAGGATAAATGTGCCTCACGAATATAAATTTGAGGTTTTTGGTATAAAAAAAATTCAAGATAAATTTGTCGCAATGGGCATAGTTTGGATTTTTCTTTTGTGTCGTAAAAAAAATTCAGAGTAAAGACGTCATAGCAAGTATCGTTTAAGTTTTTTTTTTTGTGGTATTCCCTTTTAAATATGGACGACAGTTAATATTCATGTCATTCCATGTAATTTCTCAAATAGTATGAATTTGATTCCACGATGTCAAACTCATTTTGATAAAAGGGATACAACAGTATCGAACACGTTCGTTTCAAGATGGTCATGTTCTTTGTGTTCGTGTCCAATTCGAACTTTACTAAGTAAATCTATATTACGTTGGCTCAGAAATTGCCACCTCTATTTTTTAAGATATATAAAAGCAATAAGGGCGTATGACACACAAGACAGATCGAAAGAGCCTCATCATGCATCCAAACTCATAGAATCAGTTACACATCAAGTCAAGCCGGTTCTGCCTTTTATCTTTACGAATTTACCCGTGTCGGTTGCGATTTAGGTTCCCCATGCAAAAATCGAAAAATTGTGGTTACATTCCGTGATTACAGTGATTACCCGCGCAAAACACGAGCCGAGTAACTAGTTATATCTCTAATCGTCTGTCTAACTTTGGTCACATCAAGTGATAATTTCTTAGAAAGACGAAAGCATAGTGATGCAAACCACGTTTTGAATATGGATGCTCCAAACGTTTTCTTTTCCGAAGCATTTCATTCCAAACATAGATGCTTCCGAACCTTGAACTGAACTAAAAACAGGCCCAGCCTCTTTTGAGCCCAAATATGGAATTGGGCCCACTCATATCCCGTTTTGAGCCCGGCCCTTGAGTTGCCTAAATCACACCTCACGTTGGATTAAGATCGTAGAGTTGCATGTGTTTAGCAGGTAATAAGGGTTGAACCGGTCCTCCAAGAGACCGCTCGACCCTATTTGTCACATACCGGACCCCCGGTTGGCTCGGGTGTGATGGCTGAACCATGGATGATTTGGGTTTGATTGTCGAGTCGCGTTCGGTTCGAACTTGATGAGGAGCGGTCGAAACCCTCCGAGGTGGCCGTGAGGCGGTCCTAGAGGTCCTAGGGGCGCTGCTCTAGAGATACACCAGCAGTAGAAAGCCCTAAGGACGGGCAATTGTGGCCGTAATGACGACGAACATCAAGACACTTGTATTCTTTCCAACGCCGGGGATACAAAACCGTGATATTTTCTCTCCAATGCGTTGAACCGGAGCGACCATATCTGCAATTCAAATCACCAAGCGTTCATTTGCCGCACGTTAAATTTTATTATTAGAAAACATTCCCCTACACATTGTTTTGCCGACACCTCAAACCGATCCCTCCGCCGCCACGGTTGGTGGAGGTGGACGACGGACTCTCCCTCCTCCACCCGCAGTAGAACGCCCTGAGGATGGCAATCGTGGCCACGCTAATGGCGAATATCATTACCGTAGTTCTTATGAGGCCGTGGTAAGGTAGGACATGTTCCCATCGTGAAATTCGCTGCCATTGGCCAAGCCAAAATTAAAAGTGTCAATATGGGTCATTGACCTACTTTTTAACTCACTTTTATATATTTGGTCGTATATGGATTCACTAATTTTAAAAAATGAGTCTAATATGGGTTTAAAATTATAAAGCATATTCAAATATGGATTTTAATGGATTTTGGCTCAATCCGTTTTCGATCCATGGCTATAACTTTTCAAGTGCACGAGTCATTTATGAGTTTATTAAATTTAAAAAATAGATTAAGGGCCTAACATTACAAACCTGTTTAAATATGAATTTTAATGAGTTTTAGCTCAAACCATTTTCGACCATGGACCACTGCTTTCCAAGCCTCCCCTTGTGCTGCCACCGCTCATCCGCCGCTTGCCGCTACCCACCCCTACCTGCCCCTACCCTCGCCATCGCTGCCCGCTGCTTGCCACTGCCAAAGTTGCTATTAGTTATCTGCCGACCACCGCCGCCAACTACCGCCCACTACCATCTTGCTCGCCACCCACCCACTGCCGTCGCCCACCGACCACCCTGGAGATGGTTGCGAAAACCTTTTTTTTTTTTTTTCTTTTGTGGATGCGAAAACTTTTATGACCGTGGAAATGAAAATATTCGGAAGCCACCCCTTTTATATCCGGACGCGATAAACTAGACTTCATCTCCGCTGGGTCGCCATCTCGCAACGGGTACTTTCCTTTTCCGCGTGTGCTTCATAGGCAAGTTTTGGTTCTCATGTGCAGTCGCAGGTGGGTGGTTGCAACTCTGTTCCTTTACTTCTTCACTTCGTTTGTGAAGTCGAGTTTGTCGTGGCAACATCTTGCGCTGTTGTTTTCCCCTTCTCCGTTTGTGGGAATGTAGGAGAAAGTGTTGGTTGCATTGGACGAAGATTTTCCTGAACTGGGTTCTGTATTCAAATGGGGTGGACGTCAAAAGTGCTTTTTTTTTTTCCCTCATTTTCGTTTGACTGTTTCCTCAGCTCATACTGGACTCGGTGTTTCTGGGAAAAGAGCTGTGATTTTTCCCTTTATCCATCCTGTTATGGAATTTGCTCGAAACAAGATCCTGAAATGGAATCGGTTGGGACCTTGTTGTGATGACTGAAACCATACACCGTTTGTTTTTACTCACGGAAAAAGACATACGGGTCGAGTAAAAACGGATGCAGAGTCCATTCAGTATTTTCTAAGAACCTTTGATATGCTGAGTGAAGATGACAGACATGACTGGGTTCATCTCCTGTGATAGACTGCTCACTGTTGTTATGAATTTGTTCTCTTCCCCTCGAAACAGAACACACCTGTGATTGAGCTTCTGGAATATTAACATGTATTTAGAGATTAAGTGGCCGTAGCATGCGGTTGACTGCTTAAATGTACCGATTGCAAGAGAACATAGAAGGGTTGACGTTTCTTTCTTTCTTATTTTGTTTCTCGTTTCTTTATTTTGCTGGCAGGGCCCCACAGCGACGGTGGTGGGCGAGTGGTGGGCGATGGCTGGCGGGGGACGGCAGTGGGCGGGCGGTGGGCAGCAGCAGCGCGTGGGCGGTGGTTTACGATGTATAGGTTTTATATTAGTATGTTTTGACAGTATGAGTAAAAATAGGTTAGGTTAAGTTGGATATGAGTTACTTATGGGTTAGATCGGGTATAAGTCATTAAATATGAGTCAAAAGAATTAGACGGGTTAATATGGATCACATTGTATTCGACCCAAATCAAACTTAATCCGATCCATCAATTTGACACCTCTAACCAAAATCATGATATCTGCAATTAAAATTACTTATCTCAAATCCCTTTATGCTTTGGACCTGGGCACGTCCTTAAAAAGCTTAATGGAAAGCTGGAAGCTTCCGTAAGACGTAAATTTATTCTTGAGGTTTGGAGTCCCCTCTGTTGAGAGACAGACGTAACCAGCCTCAAGTTTCAATGATTTCTAGGTACTTCGTCCCCATAATAAATGTCTATTAATGAGCCTCAAATGCTCCTCATCAGCACCATATATATATATGATTTTTTTTTGGGGGGTGCTCCTTGAGGTTCGGCCTTGAACACACATAAAATAATTCTTGAGGTTTGGAGCTCGCTTCGTTAGGAAACAAGCATAACCAACCTCAAGTCGCAACTTGAGGTTCAGCATCGCACAGTAGAAAAATAATTCTTGAAGTTTGGAGCTCGGTCCGTTGGGGGACAAGCCTAATTCTCTTGGTAATCTGTCAACTACCTCGAAGTTAAAGCACCTAATGCTTCCCTTCGAGAGGGCCTCAACTCGTATTGCACCAAAATGTTTATGATTGTTGGTGCAATTCTCCCAAAAGAAACATTAAATCTAAGAGATGGATGTGTTCTGGCTAGTTAACTAAAATGAAGAGTGTTTTAGCCAAAAATACAATAGAAATGTTCCCGTCTTTAATCAACATCTCTTCTCCCCATGTTGAATGGGGAGTTGCCCCCTCCACCTTTTGCGTGTGGAGGGGCTACTCGAGGTAGTGGTGGTGGTTGAGCATTGATGGTTTGAGATGATTTTATGAATGTCTAGTGAAAGTACGAGACGATTTAGGGATGGGACCTTTCAGTTTTTGTGATTGGGAGTCTTAGATTGAGTTATAAGTTAATTAGTAGGTTGTCGGCAAATAAACAACCGGAACTCCGTACTCAGTAACCTTGATTTGTGATCTCATTAGGTAAGACCAAACTTCAATTTAATTCATCTACGTGCCCCCATCACATAATCAATATGTCTCTACATCGCCATTCGCATGATTTTGACATTCTTAGTGACGAAAATCAGATTCTGATGCTATATGGACGATTAAAAAATGTTATGTTTATTTCATGAAAAATAAATAATGTAAGAAATATTTTCTTAAAAATTATCGTTGATATCGCTTCAAATAATTAATCGATGAACAGCATTATCATTGCGTGTTCAAATATTTTCTTCAAAAATGAAAAATATTTTTTTGTCTGTTTATTTTTATAAGAGAAATAAATAATTATTTTTAGAAAATATTTTTTAAATTATTCATCTTTTGGACAGCGAAAAAAAAATAATTACCGTTGCTGGGCATCGATCTTCCGAAGAGCTCAAAGCGTTTCATTGACGACAGCTCCTCTCCGGAAAGCGCACTGACACTGGGGTCCATCGGGGTCCTGCAATTAAATGACCAGAATTAATGAACGTCGCGTCATAAATGCGTAATTAAACCATTCAAGCATGCACGATAACTCATGCGTCAATAATTGAGTTTTGGTAAGGATGAATTTTATCCGAAAATTGCGGACGGATCGATCTGAAGGGCCATATAGGAATTTCGCTTAAAAATTTAGAATTAAATTAATAATATTGAAAAGTTTATTATTAAATTATATCCATATTGGCTCCAAAAATTAAAATCAAAGGGGAAGCCACATATTTTAATGCCTGACTCTGTATTTAATGCATTGAGATAAGTTGTGGCCATAAGTGTGGTCCAACTTAATAGAAGGAGAAAGGTAATGCATGTGTGTGATATAATTTAGGTACGTCAAGATGCATACGTGATTTGTGTTGGAAAAATTCTATATTAAAAAATTGATATGGTGTCGAGCAATTAAAATTTCACAATTGATCCATAATTCATTGGTTTAAGTTTTTGAGCTGGCTCATTTATATATTTAGGTACGTGATGTGTATAAATCACCTGAATATTATAAAGTCTATGTGGCTATACATGATCTGTAATATTGTGAACATAATCTGTCCTTTTGTGTGGACGTGTATTGTTTCTAGTAGTTGGCAGAAGAAGAAACTTAGAGATTTTGGCCAACGCCGTTTCATTTATGGTGATTGCGAATATATAATTTATAAGACTCGTGTAGGGGATTATGTGGCCGGGGCCGGGGCGGGGGCGACCATTGCCGGTATCCCTCGAGATCTTGGGTCTATCCATGCTCGTAAAGGTTGTTAATGGCAGCTTCATAATCGATGACATGACTTTTGGGTCGACCATCTCTACCTTATTTGATTGTAACAAAAATTAGTAGTTCATTTAATATAGAAACATAACTATCTATAAATGTGGGTGGTGTCCATGTATATAACCCACCAATTAGATGGCCGGTCAGAGGAAATCTCTTTTAACTAGGGATGAATGAAAACGGATCCGGATCCCCTAATATAGTGGATCTATGTTAGGGGTGACATAGTAGATTTGGGCCGTTCGATTCGAAAATAGACAATCCAGATTGATCAATTCAAAATTTTAAACTTCCCGCCAAAATTTTTTCCCACTCTTATAAAGATGATGTGGATCAATTTGGGCCGTCCATTTTGAATTGGACGGCCTGGATTGAATAATGTCACCCCTAACATTATGTTAGGGGATCCAAAAAACCTGACTCTTTTTGAAAAAAAAAAAGTGATTAACTTAACCAGCACAAAAATAGATGCACGATCCATTTTCCGGCACAAGAACCGAGAAAATTAAATTTGCATTTCATTCGGGTTCGGTACGTGAACATCTAAGCACCGTCAAAGCAAACATCCTTGCTAAGTTGGTAACCATACAATTATTTCCTCACTCGAGACTTGGATATACAAATCACTTGAAAATATTCTAGATGATATTATTCACTCCACGAATGTTAAGTATCCTTGCTTTCTGGCAAGTTGTAATGCGATCCTAAATGTTAGAAGGTCAAAAACAAAATATTTAAACTGATAGATGAAAAGAGACCACAGATACATACAACATGTAAATTTTATAATCAAGCAATTTGAGATATTTCAACCTTAAACAGAAGAATGACTCAAATTTTACTTCGATCGGGGTTATGTGTAGAGCAACCCGTTTTATTTATAATCTGCGAAAACAAGGCATGAATGACTCAAATTCTACTCTGATTAGGGTTTGCTTATAGAGCAACTTCTTCTATTTATAGTCCGGAGCTGTTCTTTTCTCCACTTAATTTTATTTTTATTTGGAAGGATACGGCATTCTAATGCCTAAGCATGATATGTCCTTTTGGAAAAGAAAATGTAGATTGTCACGTGACCTTACTTTACATCAACCGCAAGGTTCTTCAGTCAAGAGGTTGCTTTGAAAAAAAAAAAGTATTTTCGAATTTTTCCCCTTCCCCATGATAATTTTCACCATGTAGGCTATGTTTGTTTCTCAAAAAATAAACGATTTGAAAGATATTTTAAAAAATAATAATTTATATCACTTATAAAAATTAACAAATGACAAAAAATTTTATTTGTCTATGCAAATTTTTAGATATAAATTCTTATTGGTAATTAATTTTTTCGTTGACTAATTATTTCAAGCGATATATGCAATTGCTTTTCGGAAAATATTTTTCAAATTACTTATTTTCCAAACAAACGGAGCCTTAAGGTACAAAAAAAAATTGCATTCTCCAAGATAAAAAAATGTAGACCTCTTTTCTTCCACACTCCAATTTAAATATATCAATCAAAACTCAAGGCCTTTATAAGCAAAACAAGGGGTTTTTTTCCAATTTAGGTTATTTTTTTTTTACCATTTAGGGTTTAAATTTTTTTTTTTACGCTTTTGGAGCCCGCGCAGCAGTCTTACTGCCGCGCCAAGCCCAACGCGGCACTCATAGTGCCGCGCGGGCCCATTTCTTTTTTTTTTGTTTTTTCATTTTTTTATTTTAAATCTTCATTGTATATAAATTTTGTAATTTTTGATGAGTTTCTAATAATTTCAAATTTATATAAATTTGTACATATAATTTTTTCCTTTTGAAGCTTTTTTTTAACATAATTATCAATAGTTAATTAAAAAATTTATTAATATGTATGTAATTAATTTATTAACTATATAAATTTTCCTTTTCAATTAATATGTATATAATTAATTTATTAATCTTTCTTTTCAAATATTATTTTTTTTACTTTGCGGCTTATTTTTATAACTTAATTCTCAATAATTAATTAAAAAATTATTAAGAAATATGTAATTAGTTTATTTAGTATATATTCAGATTACAAAAACATGGATAACACGCTTAATAAATTAGTACCATTGCATTTTTTTCCTGTGCAATTGCATTTTTTTTTTATAATTTCATAATTCAATGTATGTGTTTATGATAATTTTATATTTATATAACTTTGTAAATATAAATATTTTTCTTTTGAACCTTATTTTTATAACATAATTATTAATAATTAAATAAAAAATTTATTTATGCAAATAAATAATAATAAAATATTTAGGAGGCCAGTGCAGCAGTTTTGTTTTAAATTATGTTTTTATTTACGTAATTTTAGTAATTTTTAATTTTTATAACTTTGTAAATATAAAATTTTTCTTTTGGAAGTTTATTTTTATAACATTATTATCAATAATTAATTGAAAATTTTATTAATATGTATGTAATTAATTTATTACAATGTAAATAATTAATAAATAATATTAAGGAGGCTGGTGCGGTATTTTTTTTTTATAATTTCATATTTTTTCACTTGTTTTTATAAATTTATATTTATTAAACTTATATATTTATATAATTTTTTAAATTTATAATTTATATAACTTATATATTTATATAATTTTTTAAATTTATAAAACTTATATATTAAAAATTTATATATTTATATAAACTTATTAATTTTATTTTAAGATTTTTTTTATTAATTAATTATTGATAATTAAGATTTAATTATAATGGGCCCGCGCGGCACTCATAGTGCCGCGCTGGGCCAGGCGCGGGCCCGCACGGCGCTATGGGTGCCGCGTTGGGCTTGGCGCGGCAGTAAGACTGCCGCGCGGAACCTAAAAACGTAAAAAAAAAAATTTCTACCCTAAATGCTAAAAGAAAAAAGAAACCTAAAATGGAAAAAAGCCCCAAAACAAGACGATCCTTACCCATATCTCTTATATGCGGGAAATAAAAAACAACTCTTTACAATCCAATAAATTTACCAACATTTGCCATTGAAATAACATGAATCGAAATGTAACCCCATTTGCAATTGTTAATAGCAAAATGAGAATGACATTGATAGATAAGTCACCCTTATTGACATTCTACAAAGACGTATATGAGATTTTCACCTCATACGGTTCTTTGTCATCCAAAAAGGTACCCGCATTTGTTTTTTCATTCCTTTCTTATCATGTTTTTATTTCATGTTAAAGGAAAAAAATTTAAACATATGTTAAACGGCATATAAAAGATTTTTACTCCTCTTTTCGTTGTTAAAAATATAATTTTCTAACGATTAATTCAATGAATATTCAAGTTGGAAAGTACTTCAATTTCACATTCACGGGATCTATTCAAGAAGCAATAACTTGACCAATCTCTCTTTGGCCAAGCCTAGTATTTTTTTTTTTTCACTTTGGTAAACCAATTTTGATAGATTGATTAACTCAGAAAAGCACTTTCTTTGAGTGCCAGCTCCTACTTTAGTGTGAAGAATAACAATTGGTGCTTAAGGGAAATATGAAACTCACTTCTGAAGAAGCTATTGCAAAATTAGTGGTTAGATGTGTTCCGTCGCCGGCAGGGATGACGGCGACCATCACGTTTAGCAAGACTTTATTCAAAATATGAATGTTGTCATTTTCATGACTACTTGTGTGAAAAATAATTTTTTAATTGACAATCATTTTTTCACTTTAGTAAACCAATTTTAATGAAATGAAATGATTTTCAATTAAATATGTAAAAAGTTTAGGAAATTCAAGTTTCATTTGTTTCGCGAAAAATGAATTTCTTAAAAAATATTGTTAAAAAATATCACTTATATCGCTTAAAATAAAAAATATTTTCATCATTCATGAAAATATTTGGACATAAGTTTTTATTTAATAAAAATATTTCATTGAGTATTAATTTCAAGTGATATAGGTAATTAGTTTTAAAAAAATATATTTTTCAAATTATATATTTTTGGAGTTTTGCCGCCATAGCATTGCCAAAGAAGACATGAGGAAGAGACCGAAATCGCAATTTCATCAAGCCACCTCAATTCTTACAAAGATGAACTCAAGAAGGCATCGCGCATTGCTTCTGTATCAATTTCACAAGATGAAATCTCAAGGTTCATGTGCACGGAAAGCAATTACGTTGGTTGGTTCCATGCGCTCTGGATCTGTTTGAACTTCTAAGGTCAGTAAATCTCATGTTAAACCTGGTTAATCTCGCGTGAGGAGAGCTACCAATTCAACGGTCTAGATGTATTGAGCCGTAGGTAATTATGTCATTGCTGACACATAATGCAAGTACACTTGTCCTGGAGGTATCAAAATGGGTCAACGACCCATTTTTCAAATCCATATTTAATGCGCCAGGTCGTACATATGTTAGGTAAAAATTAAATAATGGATTGTCACGGATTTAGAGCAGCAAACCCCGGCTAAATTTGAATTTTAGTAGGTTTGGGCTATACTCACAAGCAAGTTGCAGGCCGTAGGGACCATATATTGTTTTAAAGATGTAAATCTCACTTGGAATTAAACCAAACTATAGAAAGTACAGAATGAAATTAACTATCTGTAGTCTGGTGAAGCCATTCTGACCTACACGTGCCGGATGAATGTGAACTTACCATCTACACGCGTGAAGCTGAGGCGTAGGACTTTGGAGGCGAGTTGATACGACAAGTACTATGAAATTGGACCCACCCCCCAACTTCTTTTTTTTTTCAGAGGTAGGCGAAATCAAACGTTTGTAAATATAGATATGATGCTGAATTCGAAGGCTTGGAAGGCTGGAGACAAAAGAAAGAGTTGGCTGCTTCTTTCTGTGAAATCGAGTCCGCGATCAAAAGATGAAGATGGATCTTTCATGCTGCCGCCGCCGACTTTCAGGGGGGGACGTGGAAATGGTAGGTTAAGCGCGGAACGGGGAAGAAGACGAGTGGCTCTATTCACAAGAAAAAGGAAAAGAGTCCAAAGAAATGTTGGGAATTGCGATTTGTCCCAAGAAGACGTCAGAGGGACTTGTGATGATCCGAAACGGAGGAATGAACGTGTGCGCAAGGACTCAGGTTAGGCATACATAGGAATTCCCACGACACCGGCGGCGATATCATCGAGTCGCCATCTATGTAACGGAGCGGATATGAGTGAATGAATGATTTAAGTTGCGGAAAACGACAGAAGCACCTTAGGATACACGCACATTGTTGACTGCGACGCTTGTGTTCTCATGTGTTGCGTCGTTGACCCCAATTCGACAAATGTTGTAGATGATCTGTTTGGAATTTCCAATCGAGGGTCTTGGCTAGAGAGTGTAAGAAATTCAGCTAAAAGCGAAATTGGTGTCCGCATGTATGAGTAGAAAAGGATTTTCATCTACATAAGCACCTTCTCACCACTGATTAGCTTTAAGTTTTCTTTCTTTATATCAACGCCAGGCTAAATCGAATTCGATTAATCTAACATCTTCTATTACAAAACTTTGATGTACTAAAACCACACTCAATTTACGAAGACATTCTCTGCATGCGAGACATTAGTCTAACATCTTCTATTACAAAACTTTGATGTACTAAAACCACACTCAATTTACGAAGACATTCTCTGCATGCGAGACAAGAAATGTTAAAACCCTAGTTATAATAACTTGCACAACTCACGTTTCTTGAAACATCATATCTTCTTCACCTAGTGATGAATAATGAATATGCCTTCGCTGTACGTAGTACTGAGGTAGTTGAGAGAGACATAAAAGACTTAACACAAGGCAAAGTCGAAACGTTATGATTTCCAAACCATAGCCAACCAACCACAACGCAAGCAAGAGACAACCACGCCTAAGTCCCCCACAGATTTTCCTGCTGTAAGCTGACCCACTTCGTCAGTCTTGCCCAAACTCATGCAGCAACTCAATGCAGCTATAAAGATGGATGCCCCGTTCGTTCGCGTCGCTCCTTGTTTCCTCGATCACTTCCACGACAGAAGATGAGGATGGATCGTTCATGCAGCGCCCGACGCTTCTTGTTGAGAGCCCTGGTTCTCTTCCTATCCCTGCGCGCCCATCGAGCTCTCCCCTCGAAGCGCGCCCGGGCCTTGAACAACACGGTCTCGGCCCTCCTCGTCTTCGGGGACTCGACGGCCGACCCGGGGAACAATAATTACGTGAGGACGGTGTTCAAGAGCGATTTCCCGCCTTACGGCAGGGATTTTGCCAACCGGGTGCCGACCGGAAGGTTCACTAACGGCCGGCTGGCGAGCGACTACATCGGTGAGTCTGCATGGAACTCTTGATCCCTCTTGTGGATTGATGGTGTTTGGCCACTTCTGCAAGATATCGAAGGGAACATTTAGTTGAGCTGCATGAATCTTTGAAAAGAGTGCTGTATTTATTGCATTGATTTTCTAAATCCATGCAGTATCGTACATCGGGATTAAAGACTATGTGCCGCCGTATTTGGACCCAAGCCTTAGCTTTGAGGATTTGAAGACTGGTGTGAGCTTTGCTTCTGCTGGTTCTGGATACGACCCTTTAACACCAAATCTTAGCGTATCTCTCTCTCTCTCAAATGCAAAATTTCGCTCTGTTTTTGCTTTAGAACAAGACCTTTAAAGCTATGCCGCAAGGTTGCCGGTGCCGGCACTAGGCCGCCCTCCGCCGCCGAGTGGCTGGTAAATGAGAAGAAAAGCAGTCACCGGCGCGCGCGCTGGAAAATGCACAAGCCAGAAAATGCAAAAGGGCTCCTGACTTTTTTTTTTTTTCCTCCCCTAATATTTCCAATTGTGTGTTTAAGACTACGTTTGCGTTTGAACAATTTGCAGAACGTGGTGTCATTGCCAAAGCAACTGGAGTACTTCAAAGAGTACAAGAAGCGGCTCGTGTCGACGATGGGGAAGCAAAGCATGGAGCACCACGTCAACAAGGCCGCCTTCCTCGTGAGCGCCGGCACCAACGATTTCGTCGTCAATTACTTCACCATCCCCATCCGGCGGCGGAGCTTCACCGTCGCCACCTACCAGCAATTCTTGTTGCAACACATGAAAGACCTCATTAAGGTATATCATTCTCTTTGGCCCAGTATTGTCCTCGAGAACGCGACATCAAATTACCTCCCTTCCATTTCGACTTCATTAATTTCGGTCATTGAAGACGAGCACATACTACAAAATATAGATTTCGAGCTTTTTTTATGCTTGAAAGTGACATATGTTGAATAGGTAAGTAAGTAATTAAAAGCCAAGTGATCAGAAATGAAAGTTATCTGAGATTTGAGTGACCTAAATTAACTACGTACCAAAGTGGCCCAGAGGTCTACCGCAGGCGTCTTTCAGCGTCCACACAAGCTGGCGATCGAGATTGTGATCGGGGCCGGTCACCGGAATGACTGGATTGAAAGAGAATTCGAATGTTTCGGAATTTGATGGCCTTTGTTGGTGGCTTTCTCATAGAAAGCTCATGTAAATTCTCCATCTTCAATCTGTGGATGGGGCACCGAGGGAGGTTGTTGAGAAAGATCATCCGCAATTGAATAGGTGGGTGTCGAAAGTTGGCAGTACAGTTGAGACTAGTTGACGAGCTCTCTCGGTCCCATCAGATAGAGACCCATCAGCCCAAGAGTTCAGTACTCGTGTCAGTACCCCTTCGAGAATTCACTAATCCGCAGAGGGGAAGTCCTAAAGCTAACCTCCATAAAAACGTAGTTAAGTCCCGAACCTTTTCAATCGGTGCAATGGAATCTTAAGCCACCAAAAAAAGGGTAATTACGTTCTGAAAGTTTCAATAAGTTGGAAGTGAAGTCCTAAATTGTAAAGAGTGGAAATGCACTTTCTGAAAACAAGTTTAGGATTTGAATCGATTTTTTCGATCCCAAGTTTTCCGGAATGATCGATTTAGTTTGGACAATTCTAGTTTTGAGGGGTCGATATGTGTGCAATTTACTTCGACTTGGATCTAACTTTTTTCCCTTTATGCCTCTTGAATTTCCTGAATTCAGGGTTTATGGGAGGAAGGAGCAAGAAGGATGGCCGTGGTGGGTCTGCCTCCGATGGGTTGCTTGCCCATCATGATCACCCTCAACTCGAACGGCGCCGTCCTGCAGAGAGGCTGCATGGACCAGTTCTCATCGGTGGCGAGAGACTACAACGCCCTCCTCCAGACGGAGCTGGCCTCCATGCAAGGCAGCTTGGCAAGCCAAGGCTCGAGAATCTACTACGCAGACATATACCAACCCTTGAGCGACGTGATCCAGAGGTTTCCCAGCTATGGCAAGTCCCTCGATCTTTACCCTCTTTCTCGTTCAATCCGATCGATCCTTTTCTGACAGTTTTTCGATCCGAAACGATGCAGGGTTCGATCAAGCTCTGAGCGGATGCTGCGGGACTGGGATGCTGGAGGCGTCGTTCATGTGCAACCCCAAGTCGTACGTGTGCCCGGATGCGTCCAGATACGTGTTCTGGGATTCGATACACCCCTCGGAGAAGACTTATTACCTGCTCTTCCAGTCGCTTCGCCCGCTCGTTGATGCAATCATCCGAGACTAGCTCGATCTTCGACCACGCGGCCTCGTTATTACTACTACCACATCTTATTTTTCCCCACCAGTTATGAATCGGGGAAATCCTTTGTTGCCTCGCTGCGAAGGATGTGGTGAATCTCTGGATGTTGACCGCTACTTGGAGAAGTGTATATTCGTTTACCGTAATCGCAAACGTTCATTGCACTAACAGAAGTTAAGTATGAACATGTTCTTTGTTTTTTTACCTATCGAGTTTGAGAATACCGAGGTACATGGGCGAGAGTGTTGGGAAAAAGTCCTACGTATTAGTGTTGCGGTGAGTAGCGACTAACGTTATTTAGTAGGGTAGACTGGCAGAGCAACCGGGGCCGGTCTAACCCGGGAATTAGACCAAACCGGCATTTACCCCAGTCAGTTCTAAGAAGAACTAGTCTGGATCTCAATTCCAACCGGGAACCGGCCAAGCAGGCCGGTTCAACGATCGAACCTATTTAGAGCCGAACTTATTCATCTTATTTGCAAAAAGAAAAATAGTGATAGGGAGAACGGAACTCATGACCGCAGGTTGAAGTGGGCACACAAGACCATTCAACCACCAAGACTTCACTAGTCATAAGTTAAAATATATATGTATGTATGTGTGTAATATCGGTCATGAGATTTCTATAAAACAAACAGGATAGATTCGAAGTTCCAATCCTGAAATCGCTCCATCTTCGAGTGGAAAAATCGCCAAAAAAAGTCATAAACTTAATGTAATTGTGCTGATTCAATCCTAAATTTATTTTTTACCGATTCAATTTTAACCTTTTACATTGTGCCAATTCAATTCATATAGATAAGTTTGGCCGATTATTGTTGACATGGACATCGGCTGGCCGACGACCAAATATTTTTATATTATTTTTGAATTTTTATTTTATTTTCCCTTTTTAGTTTCCTTTTTATTTTCTCCTTCACCTTCCTCCTTTGTCTTCTTTTTCAAAGGATCACCGGTCTTCATAGGGAAGCTAATTGTTGAGGTTCGGTGACTGGCCAGAGGGACGGCTGGCTTCACCAGGGGCTGCAACGAGGAGCCTAGCCAAATCTGGGCTGGTGAGGCTTAGCCTCACCCCGCCATGATGAGGAGAGCCTTAGCCGGCCACTGTGAGGCTTAGCCTCGTCGAACCTTAGCAACCAGCATCCCTAGGAAGATTAGCATCCTTGTGAAGACCAGTGTCCCTTTGTAGAAGTACAAGGAAGGGAGAGGAAAAAATGACAAAAAAAGGGGACAAATAAAATAAAAATGAAAATTCAAAAGTAATATTAAATTATTCGATCGCTGCTAGCTGACGTCCACGTTAGTGCCGGCAGGTCAAACTTCGCTGGATGGACTGAATTGACATAATTGCAAAAAACTTAGGACTGAATTGGCACAAAAAAGTTATAGAATTTAATCGGCACAATTGCAATAAGTTTAGGATTTTTTTGGTAATTTTTTTTTCTTATGGAGCCAATATTTAGAGGACCATACTTTCAATTTTGTTTGTGAAAGTTCGGGGTTAATGTTTTCCCCTTTTTTTTTCTGTTTCTCTTTTTCTATTCTTTAAATTTCCTTTCACACATCAATTCTAGTTGTCTAATGTTTTATAGAGTACGATGGTTCGAAAGCATTTTTTGTGCTTCTAGTTTTAAGCATTCCTGAAAAATGCAGCAAAAATAACTGAATGAGATTTCTAGATCTTGGGCTTTTCTCGTTCTAATTTGGGCCTTCTAAGTACTAACGTGGTCAAGCTTGCAATTTCAGAATTTGGTGGGGCCGAAATCCACAAAAGGTATACTTGCCTTTGCCAAAAAAAAAAAATCCACAAAAGGTGGAGTCAAATATGTAGGAGGATGAATTGACGATCCTGCCCATATCAAGGGAAAATTTCAAATAAGGGCCTATATTGTCCTTATCTCTCAAATAGGATCTTGAAGTGGATCTTATTTGAAATAAAGACATGAAGTGTCTTCATTATTTCAAAAAATGACCTGACAAATGACATTTTCTAATATTTTTTTCTTTTATTTTAGTATATTTTAAGCTTTTCGCTTTGGGTTCATCGACCGCCAACCCCAACTGGTTTGGGATAAATGTGATGTTGATGTTGACATTTAACAAGGGCCTGTCGACCCTCGCGGCCATTGGGCAAGAGTTGGCATTGCTTGTGGCCGAAAAGTCGCTTGGGCAAAGCAACCTTTGCACGCCAGAGGCTAGGCTAGCCCCCAATGGCTAGGGTGGCCTCACACGCCAGAAGTCAAGCTAGCCATCGCCTGAGTTCTGCTACAGGTAAAAATGAAGGAGAAAAAAGAAAAAAAAATAAAAAAGAAAAAGAAAAAGGAAATCGAATTAAATGCCACGGAACCACTCGATTATGGAGTCCACAAGTTTTGGTAAATGTACATGAAATCAGATAAATTGTGTGTGATTTACAATGTTATTTTTAGAATGTACGTTAGTGTGCCACTAGTGCTCCATGTAATCTTGCTTTCGTGCCTAGTAATACTCTTATAGTGAAAAAAGGGGGTTCTTGCTCTTGTTCATCTTTGTTCTTCATCAGCCTCCAAAAGCACAAAATTTCATGGCTGCATTGGCTTTGGCATTTATGTATGATGGTTGGTACTTTTTTTTTTTCTAATTCGCAGCATACTATATTGGATTTTGTTTCACTAACTCACAACTTGGGCTTTTTTCAAAAATGGGATCAAGAATTTTGTTTTTTGCCAAATTAGGGCTAATTTTTTTATTTACGGAAACGGCAGTGCCACACGGGGCCAATTTCCCTCGTGCTTGTGATTGATGTTTCACTCCGCATTTCAGTTCCAACCTCAACCTCTGTGTTTGTAAATATGTCAAGAACAAGAAAGTTATGAGAAGATTTGGAATTTTCCTTTCTTTCTTTTCAATAATACAATTCATCGAAATTAAACACTTTTCTTGCCAGAAACAGAATCGACAATGTGGATCTTTTTTGGGTTTTGTTTCTTGAAATCCCAAAGCAAGTCACAATCGTCACTAAAGACTTATCAAAACATAATGGAAGATGAGAACAAAATCAATTATTAAAAAAAGGGAAGGAAATGAGGATCATTACATGTCGGGAAATCAAATGGTTGATCTCCAATTGGTATCGTTGGATCTCAAGCGCGACCTCTTGCTCCAGAAACGGGGATGCCTTGGTCATCTTCCAAGGAATATGATTCATCGGGAGGAGATCGCCGAACACGTCTCTAGACCACTTGCGATGGTTCCTGGGGACAAGGACGGTGGCCGAGCTGTAGTTGCTGGTTAATCTGCTATTGGTTTTCAGGGACGGTTTTATGGTGAAGATCTCAGGGGCCATGTGAGGTTGCTGGAGCCAGGACGATGACGAGATCGGGTTTGGCGATGACGTAGCCGCCGGAGGGATGAAATCCTCTGCCTAGCTGGTGTAGAAATCGATCGCGCTAGCATTCTTCGTCGTGATGAAATCCTTGCAAAACCCGCCAACAAAATCAAGCCAATCCAATTTTTTAATTTGAAAAAAGAAGAAGGGAGAAATAGGGAGAGAGAGAGAAATAACCTAGACACCCCCATGATATTCAAATTAAACAGAGACCCAACAATGGCTATCAATGACTACCTGTTCGCGATGATCTGGGTGTGAAATGGATTGGGCCTGTGTGGTAGTATGGTTGATCGAATGGGCTCCATTTTCGTAAATAAAAAAATTTTAGCCCTATTTTGATAAAAAAAAAAATTGGGACCCATTTTCCAAAAAAGCCCCTCACAACTTGGTAATGCAATTGATATACTTTCCCATAAATCTAGCATTTCAATTTGAATCTGTAAGGAGTGGCTCTTGTCCCTAATATAAGTGGAATGTTATTGATGAAGCGTACCCACATCAAATGCTCCAAGATGTTGGGTTATTCCTCCAGGTTTCTTTCCACCAAAAATGTTTGATGGGAGCATCAAAAGAGAAGTTTTTGAATGGTCGACATGAACCATCACCGTGATAATGGGAGGCCGAGCTCAAAGCTTTGCACCTTATCGGAGGACTCCTTTTAGCAAGGAAAAATTATCCTAAAAATCCTAAAACCTATTATATTTTTGTCAATTTAGTCTTAACATTTTAATTTTGTCAATTTAGTCTTAAAACTTTTAATTTTGTCAATTCGGTCCTAAATTTGTTCGCGCTTTGCCTATTCAGTTTATTCGGCCAATTATGAACGGAAATCGCTGATGTGAACGTTAACTGTTCCAAAATTAGGCTCTTCGGATCATGAGACACCTAAGTCAAGCCTTTTCCAAGAATCAATTGCTTGCTAGGCCCCTTGGATTATAGAGAGAGAAAATAGAGAGAGAAGCTATTGGAGAGAAAGTATGTGTTGGGTGATTACAAGTGAGGGGAAAGAACTCCTATTTATACATGAGGTCTCTTAATAACTACCGTTAATCGACTCTAGATCTAATGGTGCAGGTCGCATCTCCCTATCTACCAACCATAGACATTTAGGATGAGAATGCTCTAGAACATGGTGTATTTACAATAACACCCGTCTCTAAAATATTCTGGAGGACTCAAGAATCAAGATACTTCAAGTCTTGTTGATCATCTATGCTTTGTCATTAGTCGGTTGGGTTACTGAACCTTTGGTCCGTGATACTAGCACATCATAGCAAGTTATTTATTTCTTTGATAATTGATTATATATAATTTTTTTAAAGGGTACATTATCCATATATACTAGTAGCTATCCAAATTTATATTTCATTTTTCAAAATTTTGTGATAGCTAGCTAAGCATCTAGAGTGTGGTATCACCATCACCGGAGCCCTACTTGTTTATGAAAAAAGACCAGATTTTATGCTCCATTCGTTTTGTGGAAAATAATTATGCTTAAAACATTTTTCAGATTTTTTGATGTTCGTTTCTCAAAATAAATGAGTCAAGAAAAATGTTTTCCTCTCATGGAAAGTAAGAGTGTATATGGTTCAGGCCAGTCTAGTCTTGACATGGAACCAGGGATTGGATTTAACTGGATCAGGTTTGATAGTCTGGTCTGGTCCTGGTCCTCTCCCAGTGGGACCGTTAACACTAGGTACTTATAGAAATCTAACCTTTGAATCTCAAATAATGATTTCTAATCTCAATCATTCAATTTAATAAAACACACACATGACCATCGTTTTACATGAGTACTTATTATCCTAAAATAATGAGAAAATATTGAATTAGGAAAAAAAAATACTTAAAACAATTGAAACAGGATTATGCTCTTCCATCAAGTTCAAAGTGGGATTACACTTGTACTTCCCTAATCCAAGTGCAACCAAAATAATGGATTTGTATAATATAGCCAAGACAAAGCACAAATTGAGTCAAGACAAGACAAGACTGGAGACTGCATATTGAAAAAGATAGGGAAGGTAAGAGGAGTGATTGTCGAGCAGTGCGGCATTGTGAAGGTGAGACGCAAATGTCAAGTGAGAGAAGGGAGTGAGTGTCAAGTAGAAGATAGAAAAATTAGGTAAATTAGTTCTTAAAAAATTTTTAATTTTTGTTTTCTAATTTGTGTGTGTATGTGTATCTGAGCAGTCTAGTTCAGTCTCATTCGCCATGGAATCGGGGATCGGATCGCCTAGTCACCGTTCCCATTTTTTGTGACTGGGGATCGAACCCCTCTCAAGGACGGGATCAACCCGGCGGGTTCGATCCTGACCCGATTCGGTTCGAGCTGGTCTAGTCTAGTTTGCACAGCCGTGATGGAAAGAACACTTTCAAAAGTGGAGAAAATGATTTCTCTTTGTAAGAAAAAGAAATCATTTTCTCTCCTCTTCTTTGTACACTCGTTTTAATTATTTTTATTTTTTTATTTTCTTTCTTCTTCTTATTCGATTGATCGCCGGCCACAAGTGAGCTTGAGTGTCGCCGCAGGCCAGTGAGGCTTGAGCGGTGTGGCCTAGCGAGTGATGGGCCGGTTTGACCTTTACCCCAATCAGTTCCAAGAAGAATTAGTCTGGTTCTTGGTTCCAACCAGAAAACCAATCAAGCAGGCCACTTCTAGGATCGAACCGATTTAGAACCAATCTTACACATCTTACGTGCATAAAGAAAATGGTGAAATGCAACGAGGGAGAACGAAACTTGCGATTTGCAGCTTGAAGTAGGCACACAAGACCATTTGACCACAAAGACTTTACTAGTCATGAGGCATATATATATGAGATTCCTCTGAAACAAGCCCGCTACATGCGTGATCGCCGATCGGGTCCTAGTATAATTGATTCGGTTATTAGTTTCAACTTTTGAGAACCGTAGCATGCAGGGTAGATTTCAAGTTTCAATCTCGGAATCCATCCATCCTAGAGCCAATTAACCTGATATGGACCCATGCTTTTGGGGTTAGTGTCTCTCTCTTTTGCTTTTTTTAATTTCCTTTCACACATCTATTCTAGTTTACTAATGTTATATAGCCTGTAATAGTTCGAAAGCATTTTTTGTGCTTCTAGTTTTAAGCGTGCCCCAAAAAAGGCTTTGTTTTTTTAATTGGATGAGATTTCTAGATCTTGGGCCCTTAACGTGGTCAAATTTGCAATTTCAAAATTTAGCGGGGCCAAAATCCACACCTATCAACGTTCTTATACACTCGGGATGTAAGAATTTGATTCGAATCGATAAGTAGTCGACGGATCGAAGAATGGGAACAGATTGGACTATTCTCATTAGCAAAAGAATCGAAACATTGAGCAAACAGCACTTCATACTACAGCTCGAAGCGAACTCTTGGTGAGGTATATCGCTTCGATCAGGAATACGAGTCAACACAATTTGTCACACAAACCAGCTAGAACGTCGAAATCCCATGACCGCCTAGCGGAGAATCATGTCCTAGGAGCAAGATTGAATCCAACGGCACAAACATCGAGAATCCCCGAAAGACATTGGAGAGGTGTTCTAGGCAAGAAGGCTTTCGTCGAACGAGGCGACGGCCTTGAGGGCAAGGATCTTGTACATCTTCTCGGTCGGATGAACGGCGTCCCAGAAGACATACTTCTCCGGCTCAGAACATGCGGTTAGCCCTCTGCATGAGTCCCCATACTCCACCGTTCCTGTCCCGCAACACCCTTTGCTCGTCTCCGCCAGACCTGCCACATTGCCCGACAAACTTAAGTCTCTTTGTACTATCGAGATGAACAGGTTGAATATGTAAGATGTGATCGCAGCCGTTAATGCATGGCGCACACCGATTAGATAATTATTTAGAAAGTCTTAAACCTATTGAGCGGCAGTCAATTTAGTCATAAACTTCTTAATTCTGCTAATTTATTCTTGGATTCTTTCTTCAATGTTAATTTAGTCCTAAACCTTTTGAAGATTTGCCAATTTAGTCATGAAATTATTATTTGGATATTTGGCTAGAATGACTACATTGACAAATCGTCAAAAGGTTTAAGACTAAATCAACTAAATTGAAATGTTTAAGACCTAATTGACATAATTAAAATATTTAAGAGTGTATCAACCTTCATCCAATAGATTTAGTACTTTCTGAATGAATTTTTCCGCACTGACCGTATCTGCCGGGTCGGCTGATCGCGTCTTGAATGATGGCGAAAGCATCCACGAACCCGGTCTTGAGCCCTATGCTTTTCCTCAGGGAGTCCAGTCTCCTCCTAATCAGAGAATTGAAAGAGGCAGATACCTTGTTGTAGTCTTGGTAGCAAGTGGCCGTGTCCATTAGGGTTTTGATCAGTGGCATGCATCCCAGAGGCGGGACACCGACGATGACCAGCCTCCGTGCTCCCAATCTGTGCATTTCCTGCAACACGAGATGGGCCCAAAAAAAGAAAAAAGAAAAAAGACAAAACAGATCATCCCCGTATGGACGTTACATTTTTAGAGGAACACATTATTTACTACAGCCTTCGTGCTTCTGTCTGTCCACCGCCTTCTCTGTTGCAAACAAGGGCGGTGGAGAGAAGATCCATAGTCATCGATGGAACCCTTACGGGACCGGCATTAGTGTCGAAACTGGCCTAAGTTACCAGTTGATAGATCTTTCGACTCGAAAGAATTCTGATTCTCTGCTTTGCTTGTCGTCCATTTCATGACAATATTGGCGTACAAAAGAAAGGGCTACGAGGACGTGTGTCTTTTAGGAAAAATTATCCAAAAAATCATAAACCTATGGTAAGGTGGCTAACTCACTCTTAAATCTTTAATTGGTGTCAATTTAGTAGTCAACCTTTTGATGATTTGTCAATTCAGTATTAAACTTTTTAAAAACTGCCAATTTCGTTCTAAATTTTTTGAAAATTGCCAATTTAGTCCTAAATCTTTTGAAGTTTTGCAAATTTAGTTCTAAATCTATATTGTCAAAAAGAGCTACATTGATAAATTATCAAAGTTTTAGGACTAAATCGGCAAATCATCAAAAGGTTTAAGACTAATTGGCACAATTGAAAGATTTAAGATTGAATGGGCAAATCATCAAAAGGTTTAGGACTATAATGATATAATTAAAAGGTTTATGACTGAATTGATCACCGTACAATAGATTTAGAACTTTTTGGATAATTATTTGTGTCTTCTAGACAAGCTCATTACTATCAAGGGGCTCACATATTCTGATTCCTAGGTTTGTCGTGCATAAAGAACTAAAATATCAATTTCCAATCCATGTATGAGGGAGCACACGGGTGGCGAAGTACTGAACCAGATCCGGTCCATGCTGGATCAGGTGAAGCTTGGCGATCGATCCTGTCACGAGTCCATAACCATCGACTGTGATTCATCCGGTCTACATGGAATCGGCCTAGACAGGAATTCGATGCTGTGTGTAGAGAGAGAGAGAGAGAGAGAGAGAGACCTGAACGTCACGAGACATGCGAGAGATCAAAAAGTTCAGGTAGGCTTGCAAGGAGTATTGCTTGGGGCGAGTTGGGTCCAGGTAGTAATTCTGGACGAAGTCGTTCGTTCCCATGCTCATGATGAACACTGCATTGTTGACGATCTCTTCCGCCTTCTTCCCACCCACGAGCCTGCTCAGGTGGATCTTGTAATGCAGAAAGTACTCCAGCTGCTTCGATACCGAGAGCACGCTCTTATCCACAAACCAAACCAATTCATCAGTAAATGATCAAAGAAATTTTCACTTCGTCGGAAGAAAGATTAAATTTTACAAAGCTCACCGAGATGTTGGCCGTGAAATCGTCGTACCCAGAACCAGAGGATGCAAAGCTGACCCCGTGAAGCAGATCCGATTTGGTCAGCTTTGGGTCAAGAAATGCTGGGATTGCCCTGGTGTACCCCAGTACCTCGGCTGAAAAATAACGAGGGAGCAAAAAATGAAGCCAATTACTAACTTATAAAGCGCATCATCAAAATGGATTCACACATTGTTGACCTTAAATTCATATTTTAGATACCGGGATCGACCACGTGAAGAAATAACATCATGTGTACTACCAAGAAACCGGTGTGTAAAAATGAAATGACGCATGGCGAGACCATTTGAGTTAATCATGTTTGTATCGTGTCAGAGTTTGAGTTTTCTAGATGAACTTTCTCGTTCCGGCGGCGTGCATTAAGATTTACGTAAGTTTTGACTTGTGCATTGCTTTGCATATAAAGATAAGTGAGGTATTATGTGGATTGGTAATTTATTGAAAGAAAATTATATGTAAAGCTGCAGATCGTGATTGTCTGAGAAAATATTTTAACTTAGCATAATTTCTGTAAATTTCTTTTTTTTTTCTAAAAAAGAGAAAAAATAGAACCGAAACTTATGGTGTTTTCTATGCGTCTCTTGATGCATCATCTTCTCAAACTTGTCCCATTTGTCACAGGGGTTGGACTTGGTTTTTTGGAATGTCATAAAGTGGGGAGGCCAAAAACGCTCATGCATGATCTCAAACTCTTCTGAACTTTTTTACTGAATCCCAGAGAGGTAGAAATAAATGACAGTGTGGATCCATAAATTTAAAATGAATGTTGCTCCCTTAATTCTTCAATCTAGTTGGTTCAAGTCGGAAACCTAATTGAATTGGCCTTACTAAATCCGTTCGGTTCCCGGTTTTATACTGAGAATTGGGCTTCTATTTTTAAGGTTTGTTTAAAGATAAAGGATACATTAGAAATGGATTTCGAGCTTAAGGAAGTCCATCAATGTCTTAACTACTGTCCCACAGATTGTTCACATGGTTTTTTTTTTTCCTTGAAATAATAGTTATACTACTTACTTAAAAATAATTAAAAAAAACGAAAAGAAAAGAAAAATAAGCCTTGTTCTCAGGTCAACTCTGAAACCGGCTCAATTTTCAATTTAACAGACCATAACATGATAGGTTCTCCGATTTATGTTTAAAATTACTCCTAAAACAACGGACCACCCCGTGAGCAACATAACACTTGGCACCATTATCAAAACCACTACTTTCCCAATTTTTAGCACATCATCACGCAGATTCAAGAAAATACTTCTTTTTTTTTTTTCTAAATTTAGGGTACTAATCAAGCCCCCATAACTTTTTCTCGGCCTCCTATATTGGTAGATTGTATTTTTGCTCAAATGAATGCATCAGACACCAACAATCATCGTGTGCATTTAATCCAAATATTCCAAGAAATCGTGTTTGGCTCCTTAATTGAATGTCCTAGAGGTGATCAATCTAAAAGCTGGTAGAGAGGGGACACTTGGGTCCAATTCTTTTCTATGAAATGAAGAAAAAATAAAGTGGAAATAGCAGAGACAAGGTACATAAAATACCAATGAAATCAGTGGCAAGCCTGCCGTTGGAGAACCTCCCAGTTGGGCGGCCAGTGAAGAAGTCTTTTCCATAAGGAGGGAAGTTGCACTTCATGGTGGTCTGAAGCACATTGTTGTTCCCAGGGTCGACACTCGAGTCTCCAAAGACCAGAATGCAGGTCACGTTGTTTTTAGCTGCCAATTGCCTCACTCTGTCTATGGCAATGGCCTGGGCAAGCAGTGGCATCAATGCCAACAATGCTGCAACCGCCGCCGCCGCCGCCCTCATCTTTGCCGCGGTTGCCGTGACCAGCCGCTCGAGCTAAAGGCTGAGGAGCTTGAGAAACAGCGTGGACTGTGGAGAGGGAGGGAGGGAGGAAGTGTTTGTGGGCTATGACTGGGCAACGGTGGCTGCACTCCCGCTTGGTAATAAATAGGGACAGAGGTGATATTGGTGACGTTAGTTGGGCATTTAACATGTGGCCACAGGAAATTTGCTGAGCTTGAGTGGAGCTGTTGGGTTCCCCTTGTGGAAGACAACTAGTCCCACGTTAAATACGTGATGTTGACATCTTAATCTCACTAAAATTTTCAATTTATCCATTATATTTTTTTAACGAACTATTAATGTACTCTTTTCAATTAACTTTGAAAGGCAATTGCTAACGTGAGCATTGATCGTCCTATACTACATTGTCACGACTAGCACTAATATGGACAATTTATGCATTTTTTTAAGAAAATTTCTTAATTTTTTTCGACTACGGGCCGGCGCACTAGCCGTGAGCAAGGGTTGTAGCCGTTGCCCAGATTTGGCGAAAGTTAACGTAGCCTTTGCCTTCCATGGGCAAGGGTGGCGGCCCTCACCGAACTTCAATTTAAAAGGGAAAAAAGGGAAATATAAATAAAAGAAAAGAATAATAAAAAATTCGTAATTTTAAAAAAAAATTACAAAATTTATCTACTTTAATGTCAACGGTTGCACGTAGAATGATGTTTACGTTAGCAATTAATATTAGCAAATCATTAATGATTTAGGACTAAAGTAGATATATGGTAAATTTATGACTAAATTGACATATGTATATGTACGATAGGTTTAAGACTTTTATTTTTGGTAATTATCCTATTACTACAATCCCTTCTTGCGTGTTGTTAGAAAGATAAGACTGATCAATTTTTTTTTTGGTCGAATAAGACTGATCATTATGAACAATAAAATTGTGTTGTGAAGAAGGCTGAAAGAAGTCGGAAAAAAAAAAACACTACGATTCAACTTTCATTTTTCAAATTAGAATTACAAGAACAAAAGATCAATAAGACATGTTCTTCTCTTCATCCATAATTAGGCTACCAAAAAAGTCCTAAACCAATTGCATTTGTGTCAATTGAGTCTTAAATCTTTTAAAGTGCGAATTGTGTCCTAAATCTTTTTATGTTTTGCCAATTGAGTTAATTTGGTCAATTTTAGCCGAAAATTGCTAAAGTGAATGTCAACCGTCCTACGTAGCACAATCGACGCTAACATGAAATTTCTATAAGTTTTTTGAATTCACTAAACATTTTTAAACATTTTTATTTTTTTCTTTACTTTTCTTTTTAACTTAGAGTTGGCAAGGGCGTCATAGGCCCTTGCTAGATATGGGCCAAGTGAGGTTGTCGCGGCCTCGATTTGGTATACTAGAGCCTGGGTGAGGGTCGCGATGCCCTTGCTAGCCAAAGCAAGGGCACGCAGCCCTCGTTGGCCCTAGACAAGGGGCAATAAGTAAAAAAAAAATAAAGTAAAGTAAAGAAAAAGTATTTGAAAAAATCAAAATATATCAAAACATGATTAAAAAATTTGCGTTAGCACCAGCTGTACCATATAGACTAATCAATGTTCACGTCAGCGATTTTTGACTAAAATAGGATGGATGGATTTAATTGGCAAAATGTGAAAATATTTAGGACTCAATTGGTCAGATTAAAATGATTAGAACTAATAAACACAAGTGCAATAGATTTATTACTTTTTTTTTTATATAATTCTCCCTCCATAATTAGGTATTGATATTGATCCATTAGTGTTCTAGTACCAAACTAATCTAGATGCAATCCATCTGTTTTGATAAACAACTAGGTGATTATTGGAATGAATTGAGCTCTCGGTGATAATAGTTGCCCCAAGAAAAATAAATTAATGCCAATGTTACGATCTGAGCACATGCATTGAATAAGGAAAATGAACACCCAATATAGGTGGAGCATCCTTATTATGGTGGTTACAGATCAGATAGTACTACATCAATAACTCTTCATATCAATCCCGGTCCAATTCAAATTAATGGACCGGCAAAGTTGAACGCGCGTACACACATATATGGATATATATTATGCTATAAAAGAAGATAATGGAACATGGCATGCACTAGATCGTTGGTAAGAGAGGAAAAATTATCAAAAAAATCTTAAATTTATTACAATTGTACAAATTCAATCATAAACATTTCTTTTACTAATTGAGTCCCAAACCTTTAGTATTTATGCTAATTCAGTATATTTGGCTAACTTTGGCGCTACTGACATTGACGTGGCAATTTTCAGTAATATTTTAATATTTTAATATTTTTATTTTTTTCATTCTCCTTTTTCCTCTTGTCGATTGGTAGTAAAAATATCATTGAAATTTGTCATATTAGTATGAGCTAGCTAAAGTTGGCCAGATGGATGGAATTGGTGCAAATGCAAAATATTTAGGACTCAATTGGCTAAAAAGAAATATGTAAGGCTGAATTGACATAATCGAAATAGATTTAAGACTTTTTATTAATTTCTTTTAGTAATTTATCCGGTAAGGTGTGTCCACCCTGCAAAACCCATTAGCGAGAGAGAAGCTTGTCTTGTGGACATGCATGGATGTTTGGAGGCAAAAACAGCTAATCCTGTTCTGTGCTCTCACTGTTCAGAATAGCCAGAATTATTCATTAGTTGGATCAACTTGACTCAGCTCTTTCATCTGTCAACCGCATTCACTGTTGCAAAACAAGTTGGCTAGCTAACACTTTTGTTTGGTAAGATTTCCCTTCGATGCCTACATAATTCCAAATACAAGTGGTAATAAAATCTCAGTCTCTTTATTCTTTTACACTATAAATGTGAAAAAAAACTATACACAAGCGGTCTTATACACCCCTAATTTAATGATTAGTAAGATCGCGCATGGTTAAAATGCTTGAATCATACCGAGTCACCGACAATGCATGCTGTGCTCTCCTTCACTTTTTAGGTTTTCCGTTTTGTCAAAATTGAGCTGTGTCTTGAAACTTGCATTGAGTATAATAAATCTCCTATCCGGAACGGATGCCCACTCGAAACTGAAGTTGCCCTTTCGACCCAAAAGATGGGAAGGCCAGAGTTGAATTTCTGTCTGAGGAATTGAATTTTCTGACCTACCCTCTTGACAAGTATACATCTATGATGAGACGATATCCGTAGGCCAGTGTAATGCACGCTGTCTGTGATGGGTACCCACGCAGGATGACCAGTAACATGGAGTGGTGACTGGCGAGTTAAGGCTAACTACAACCTGTCGAATCTTGCGAACCTGGAGGGTCGCATTCACATTCATCCAGAAAGATGATGAAAGAGAATATCCAAGAGTTCTCACATTGTAAAGTTGGGAAAAGTTTGAGGTAGCTATTTTCATATCCTACCTTGCCAATGTTGACGATGTCCATGTTCGAAATGTGATCATAAGTCTAGCCTCAATAAGAGTGTTTTATAGGATCGTGTCCTTTTCTTGGAGACTTTTATATTTCAAGTAGGTCTTTATTTGAGTGACCTTTTCTCTTTTATTTTGATTTTTAGTGTGGGGACCGTCATGATTGCCGAGACACAATACAGTATCGTCATGATGGCCTCTTCGGGGGATTCGGGCTCGTGAAACTCTTCCTCGTGGATGGCAAAGACTTCCTTCGAGGAGCGGGGGAAACTGGAACCACATACTCTCTCTCAATACGAAGTAGGGCTGAGCATAACAGATCCACATTATATGGACATGTGGGTTTAAAAAGATTTTGGCGTGTCGGCACCATTGGACATGATGTCAACGCATGTCTCAAGTTCTGACGCGAGGTCAACTAAATGGACAGCTAGGGATAAAGCCAAAATACCCAAATTTTTTGACCGAATTGCCTGCTTCTCTATCTTGCGTTCTCTCCTCTCCCTCTCTCTTTCTCACTTCTCGGTTCCGTATCATGACTCACCTCGCTTCTCGGCTCTATATCACAATTCGTGACTTATTGAGAAGCACCAACTCCTCTAGATTTTTCCAGAACTTTCTAGAACATTCATGATTTGCCTAGATAGTCTAGAACTTTGTATCTCTTTCATTATCTAGAATCTTCTTTACATTCCTAGATTAGTTTTTCTAGAATGTTCTATCTAGAATATTCCATACTTGTTGAGCAAGTAATAGTAGAAGTGTGTAGAAAGTTGGCTTGGCTATAAATAGGAGGTAATGCTCCATATGTTGGGTGTGGTGTGAGAAGTTCAAACAAGTGAGGTGTGCGAGTGAGAGAGTTCATCGTGTGTACTTGTGAGGGTCGTGCAAATTGAGTGATTTTCTAATAAAGAGAGTTTTATTTAAGTGGAGATATCCACCTGATTCTCCATAAGTGGTATTAGAGCCTAGGAGCTGGGGACCATATCCGGTGTGTCATACACAAAGACAAGTGGTCAGGGACCATTGTGCGTGAACTGACGGTCAGGGACCGGAGTATGCCGAAATTCTGCCAGTGTACAGTCAGGGATTGTGATTGATTGGTCGAGGATCAAGTTTACTTGGAGTAGTGCTGAACATTATATCCAAGATAGATGGCGGATTTCTCAAATTCCGTGAACGGCGTCAACAAGCTCAATAGCTCCAACTATAACAATTGGAGTACCCACATGCAATATTATTTGCTGGGCCAAGACTTGTGGGATATTATTGGCGGCGGCAACACCACACCACTCACGAATGATGCCGAATTGAGAAAATGGAAATCAAAGATGGTAAGACTCTCCATGTTCTTGCTGTAACTGTTGAAGATGAGTTATTGCAGCACATCGAGAGTGCAAAGACCCCAAAGGAGGCATGGGACAACTTGCCGGCATTGTATGCGAGGACGAATGACGCCAAGTTGCAAAAGTTGGAGAACGAGCTATTATCAATGTCACAACATAATATGACGGTGAGTCAATACTTCTTCAAAGTTAAATCTATTTGTGAAGAAATTTCAAAATTAGATCCTCATAATGCCATCTCTGAGACAAGGATGAGAATAATTATTGTTCATGGGTTAAGGTCGGAGTATAATGGTATTGTTACGGCCACTCGTGAATGGGTAAACGAGCCAACTCTGACCGAGTTGGAGAATATATTGGCCAACCAAGAGGCTTTAGATAGACAAATGTCTAAGGTTTCGCTTAAAGAGGATGAAAATGCCCTCTTTAGTACTAAAAGAGGGTTTAAGGGCCAAAGGACAAATAATGCTGACATTAGAGATGGTAAACAGAGGAAAAGTCATGGAGAATGGGAAAGGCAACCAAGAGGGATAAGCTCTCGGCTAGGGGGAGCTCATCGAGATCATGACAAAAATGACAATGAAGAAAAGTGCAATAGAAAACGTAACGAAAGGTGTTACAATTACGACAAAATAAGCCACTTTGCCAGAGATTGTCGACTCAAAAGAGTTGAAGGAAATGTTGCAGCATCTAAGGAGGATGATAGTGAAGAGGAGTGGGATTTCCAAGCATCCTTTGCTATAGAGGAACAACAAGAGCTCACAGCATGCTCCATCACTGAGGTAGAAGATGCGACGGCCCTCATCACGGTAAGTGAGAAACTGATCAATTATGATAGTGATTGGATAGTTGATTCTAGGTGTTCAAATCATATGACTGGAGATGAAGGAAAGTTGTCAAACACATTTGAGTACACCGGAGGACAAGTAGTTGTCACTGCGGATAACTCAAAGTTGTCGATTACCCATGTTGGCCAAACGGTAATAACACCCCGATTCAGTTCACATCAGGTTGAACGGAAAAATGTCTATCACGTACCAGGAATGAAGAAAAATCTATTGTCCGTGTCACAACTCACAGACTCGGGCAATTATGTGGTGTTCGGTCCAAGAGATGTTAAGGTGTATCATAATTTGAAATCTATTGGTACACCAGTCATGGATGGGTGTCGACTAGAGTTTGTCTACGTGATGTTAGCACAGATGGCATATGTAGACAAAACTCGAAAGAGTGATACGCCTGATTTATGGCATGCTCGGCTTGGGCACGTAAGCTATCATAAATTGAAGGTGATGATTAAGAAAGGCACACTAAAAGGGCTCCCTCAATTGAAAGTTCAAGAAGATGTCGTCTATGTCGGATGCCAATACGGGAAGGCACACTAGCTTCCATATGAGGAGTCTACATTCAAAAGTAAGATGCCTCTTGAACTCATCCACTCAGACGTATTTGGACTAGTAAAGCAACCATCAGTTAGAGGATCGAAGTACATGTTAGCATTTATTGACAACTTCTCCAGGTATGTCTGGGTTGACTTTATGAAAGATAAATCTGAGGCATTAAATAAATTTAAAGAGTTCAAACAAAGAGTGGAGAATGAACTAAGCAAGAAAATAATATGCCTACGTACTGATAATGGGGAGAATATACATCAAACGAGTTTATAAAGTATCTGCAAGATTGCGGGATACGTCAACAACTTACCTGCCCGAATACGCCACAACAAAATGGAGTTGTCGAAAGAAAGAATCAGTATTTGGCAGAGACTTGCAGGAGCATGTTACATGCGAAGAGTGTTCCACCTAGATTCTGGGCCGAATATATGAAGACAATAGCACATGTGATCAATGGACTACCTCAAGCAAGTTTTGGCTTTATATCACCATATGAGAATGGAATCGCAAGCCCACGGTAAGTCATTTCAGAGTATTTAGATGTGAATGCTATGTATTTGTGTTGAATCATCTACGCAACAAGTTCGATAAGAAAGCGGTTCGCTGCATATTTGTGGGCTATGATAATTAAAGAAAAGGGTGGAAGTGTTGTGATCCTATAACAGGGAGGTATTACACTTCCAGAAATGTTGTGTTCAATGAACTATCATCATGGTGGTCACCACAAGCTTCTGAATTACCAAATTCAAAACAAATTGAAGAAGATGTTCATGAAAGAATGAAAGAAAATGATGAGCTTCATAAGGACCACTTGATTAAAGTAAAGGAAGATGAGCCCCTAGCTAAAAAAGAAGAAGTCAGAGCACAATCACCTGAAAAATCAAGGAGTCCGTGGCGAATTGGTGTACAATCGACAATGTCAGAAGAGCTCCGACCAAGTTAGATAGAAGAAAATGAAGAGCAAGCACCTCAACTTAGGAGATCAACAAGGAAAAGAAGATCAAATCTCAAATATGCAAATGCGGCATTAACCGAAGATGCCGGAATAATTGAGCCATCTACATATGAGGACGCCTTACATGAAGAAGAATGGAGAAAGGCCATGGAGGAAGAAATCCAAGCATTAAGGAAGAATGAGACATAGGATTTGGTGCCAAAGCCTAAAGAGGTACGTCCTATATCTTGTAAATGAGTTTATGAACTTAAAACTTGACCACATGAGTTGATAAAAAGATATAAGGCATGTTTAGTTGCTCGAGGATTCTCTCAAAAGTATGGCTTAGATTATGAAGAAACCTTTAGCCCAGTGGCAAAGGTTACTACAGTTCGAGTTCTCCTAGCACTTGCAGCAAGCAAGTCTTGGAAGTTATGGCAAATGGATGTGAAGAATGCCTTCTTACATGGAGAGCTAGATCGAGATATATATACGGAGCAGCCAGACGGCTTCAAGAGTAAGAGTCACCCAGATTACGTATGCATGTTAAAGAAAGCTTTCTATGGATTAAAAGAAGCTCTGAGAGCATGGTATGGGAAGATTTCTGAATTCTTGGTGCAAAGCGATTATTCAGTAGCACTAGCAGACTCAAACTTATTTGTGAAGGCAGAGAATGGTAAGCTTGCAATAGTATTGGTCTATGTAGATGATCTAATTATTACTGGAGATGAGAAGGAGCTTGGAGAACTAAAACATTTTCTAGGACTCGAGGTTGAGCAAACCAAGGAAGGATTATTTCTATGTTAGCAGAATATGCACGAGATCTCCTTGAAAAATTCGGAATGCTTGATTGCAAGCCTATATCTACTTCAATGGATGGAAATACAAGCTATGTGTAGATGAAGGACGAGAATTAGAAGACTTAACCATGTATAGGCAATTGGTGGATAGTCTTATTTACCTAACAATAACACGGCCAGACATTGCCTTTGCAGTAGGAGTAGCAAGCCGATTCATGGAGAAACCACGAAAGACTCACTTGGATGCAGTCAAGCGCATTCTAAGGTATGTAAAGAACACTTTTGATTTTGGGCTCTTATATAAAAAAGAAGCATCATGCGAGATAGTTGGCCATTGCGATGCTAACTTTGTCGGAGGTCGTGACATCCGAAGATCGACTACTGGTTACATGTTTAGTTTTGGATCAGCAGTGGTGTCATGGTGTAGTAAAAGACAGCCGGCTGTGTTTATCTACAACAGAAGCTAAGTATAGAGTTGCAACAATGGCAACTCAAGAGTGTGTATGGTTGGTACAATTAATGGAGGACCTTCATCAGTTGATAGACTACTCGACACAGTTATATTGTGATAATCATTCAGCCATAAGCTTAGCAGAGAATCCAGTTTTCCATGCGAGGACCAAGCATGTAGAAGTACATTATCACTTTTTGCGGGAAAATGTGTTGCAAGGTGAGATAAAGATAGAATATGCCAAGACAAATGATCAAGTAGCTGACATCTTCACTAAAGGACTTGGAGCTGCAAAGTTCGAAGAGTTTCGAAGGCAACTTGGAGTGACCACGAGGTATGTACTTAAGAGAGTAGTCGGTAAGGGGGAGTATTGAGAAGCATCGACTCATCTAGATTTTTCCAGAACTTTCTAGAACATTCATGATTTGCCTAGATAGTCTACAATTTTGTATCTCTTTCATTATCTAGAATCTTCTTTACATTCCTTGATTAGTTTTTCTAGAATGTTCTATCTAAAATATTCTATACTTGTTGAGCAAGTAATAGTAGAAGTGTGTAGAAAGTTGGCTAGGCTATAAATAGGAGGTAGTGCTCCATATGTTGGGTGTGGTGTGAGAAGTTCAAACAAGTGAGGTGTGCGAGTGAGAGAGTCCATCGTGTGTACTTGTGAGGGTCGTGCAAATTGAGTGATTTTCTAATAAAGAGAGTTTTATTTAAGTGGAGATATCCACCTGATTCTCTACATGACTCGCCTCCCCTAACGCCTCACAACTCGCGGCCTTGCCTTAGCTCTCCCTCCTCTCTCTGGCTTCAACTTGCCACCTCAGCTCACCTTCTCGCTCGCCTCTTTAGTTCTCGCTCACCTCAGGCCCTCAGCTCGCTTCCTCGCCTTATCATTTGACTCGGCTCGCCTCCCATCCTCGTCAAGGTATCACTGATACTTTGTCTCTATTGCCTTGGACATGAAGAAGAAAGCCAGAGTGTCTCGCTCACTGAGATATTCTGTCTTTGTTACTTCTTATGTGAAAATCGTCTCTCTTTGTTGCTCTAAACTTGCTGTGTTTCTTTTATTGTTCTGAGCCTTGTCACGATTCTCTTGATTTGGTGATATCTGTCACTTCGTCCATTTGGGTCAGAACAAGCTTGTGCTCTATATTGCTTCTGCCTTTTTTTTTTGGAGGGGGGGTGTGGGGTTGGGAGAACAAGCTTATGTTATGTTGTTAACAGTATCCACATTTTGCAAATGACTTCTTGTCATTTTTTTATGGTGAAATGGTTTTTTTCCACCTATTGTTAAATGTTAAATTTAATGATGGAATATGGATTGCTTGTTTTTTTTTCCCTCGAAGTTTTATGGATTATTGAAATTTAGTTGAATTTTTCACATGCATTTCTTATTTGTGTTCTTTACCATGAAGTTATTATTATTGAAATCATTACAACAATAATTTATCGAGTATATATAAAAACATACATATAATATACATCATATCCCAGCATGTTAAAATTATCTATTTTTTGAGAATTCACGTGTCGGTATGTCGTGTCGTGTCGTGTCTTGTGTCGGTGTAACATAGTAATAGATCGCCCAAACCAGATTGCACTAGCCAGGTTAGTTCGGTTCCTAAAGGCTCTAGTCGATTTCTTGGTTACATTAAATTGAAACAGGTTACAGTCAGTCAGGTTCCTAGTTCCAAGAGGGAACCGGACTACCCAAGCCAACTAAATATCTTTTATTATTTTTTTATTTCTTAAATTTAAATGTGAACTTAAAATAGCGTCCTTCATTTATCCTTCTGCACATGATATCTATGTGAATGACAAAAAAAGACCACTCAACTTGACAAAAAGGATGGGTGAGCCAAGTACTTACAACAACTCATTCTTTCTCATTGTGTCTCCTCGTCGACGTGGGACACTAAAGAGAGAATGAATGGCTATGGAGAATGGCTTGCTATAAAGATGGCATGTGGAAGCACCTTTGGTTTGGTCTTTGAATTTGAGAATCGGGCCAACCCAGACCAGATCATGCTCGCCCCTAATAGGAAGGCATGGAGGTCTCGCTTTATAGTGAGTGGTGGGGACACCAGAGGATTTTTATACTTTTAGCCAATATTTAATGATAGTTTGGACTTGGGCTCCTAAATATTTATGGAATCTTCTATTGGATATAGCTCTAGTTTAAAAGAGATATTAAGGTAATATTTCTCTTTCTCACCATTACTATTTATTCCATTGTATTTTGCGCCTAATCCTAGCAGTGCATGGGTTCAAGGCACATTTTTGGATTCATTACAAGGCACAAAGGCATTAACTGATGATCACAAGAAGCTGGCGAATCATTTTCACTCTTTAACACTTCGTCTGTTTTATAAAGAATGAATGATTATTTTTCTTAAAAATCATTGCTCATATCGTTTACAAAAATGAAAAATCAAATTCAAAATTTACATTGTTGTTGATGATTGAAAAATTTTTAATCGACTAATTATTTTAAGCGATATAAGCTATTTTAAAAATATTCAAATAATTAATTTTTGGCAGAACAAACATAGGTGAATTCCGTCTTTACCAAAAAAAAAAACAGAGCAAAATTCCGTAATGATACATGACAGCGCCTGTCTTCTCATTAAACTTGCCAGGTAATGCAATCGCTTTCAGAAATGCTGCAAAGCCTCGACCCTCCAATGAATAAGCAACCATGGAAACATGTGTGCTCACAGCCTTACATCCATGTTTATGTTATTTTAACTAGAATGTCTCTTTTAAATTCCTTTCAAAGAGTGAAGATGGCGAAAACAAAAGGTGAAAAAAAAAACATAAACTCCTTTTAAGCCCATTCCATTAGAGGTTTCTATTAGCACTAGAAAAACAAAAAACATAACTACAGCAATCTATAGCAACCTTCTTACAGAAAGATTGCTTTTAATAGCGGAAGGAATGCACTAAGCTATGTTTATTTTGCGAACGGATTTGGAACATATTTTCCTAAAAATGATCGCTTTATATCGCTTATGAGAATGAATTAAGGAAAAATATTTTCACCGTCCATGAAAATATTTAAACACAAATTGTTGGTGTTGCTCATTGGTGAAAGCATTTTTGATTGACTAATTATTTCAGGCGATATCACTAATCTTTTTTAGGAAAATGCTTTTGAAATCATTCGTTTTTTACGAAATAAATGGATAACAATTTGGATAATAGTATCCCAAATTTGATCGTTTATACTACTTAAGATGATGAATTGTTGAAAAAAATTCCTCAAGGAAAACGTATGGCGTAAATTATTGTTTTCATGAACAGATTTTTCGTCGATACATTTTGAGATTATGCAGCAAACTTAGCTGGATCAAGATGTCAATCGATAGATACACCTTGCTAAAATATATTAATAACGCAGATTCAGCACCGAAATGGCGTTCCACATTGAAGAGCAACAACCATCAACGCGTAATTAGATGTAAAAATTAATCGATCATGTTCAATAAGGCTATCAGAATTCAAATCATCCGAACCCCACTGCTACCCATTTCTCTCCTCAATTCGATGCAAAAACGTTCTCTCTTTGATGCTGAAATTGAAGGGTGTTCTAAATAATTGAGGATATCAAAGGTGATTGATGGGACACCGAAAGATTTAGATTGCGTTTATATTTAGTCTAAGAGACTTTGGAGAAATGCAATTGCACTCAGTAAAAAAAATCCTTTGAAAAATAACTTTAACTTAAATAATATTAGGCAAAATCTATTCTTGCGAAGGACTTTAGCTGTTGTTGTCCTTTTTTTTTTTCCTTTTAAACAAACTCAAAACCTTAGCCCTCTCCGATGAAGGACCCAAGCCGTTGTCGGCCTTTGTTTGAGGTCACTCGACCCACGGTAGCCCTCGCGGAGGTCGCGTGACCCAGATGAGGAACCCTGAGATCGCGAGACCCCAAGCGACCATCATTTTGGTGGTTGCTTCCGTGCAGCTAGATTTATCCTCGTCGGCTACCCTTGTGAAGAGAAGATGAACAGTAACAATAAGGGAAAAATTGAAAAATAATTTTTTTTTATTTTGGTCTAGGGTGACTTTTAAAGAAGAATAAAAGGTCATTTAATCTTAGAAATGCCTTCCACAAATGCTGAAAGTCAAAGCAGGTGGGAACCTCCCTTGCAATTTCAGCTTTGCCAAGGTCGACATTTGGGATCCCAATATAATTTGGCAAACATCTCATAGTCTAATCAAATGCACCTTTTTAGTTTTATTGTTTACCAACATACTAATCACGAAGAAGCTAATTGGCTAAAACAGAAGACAAGGTATAATTCTCTACGAGCAAAACACGGAGCTTTTGGAGTGAGTCTTATTTTTATGAATCGTTTCATATTATCTCTTTACCATTCAACATGGTACTCGGGTATTACAAGATTCCCCCAATTTAGTGCATTAAGCTCCTTGTCGATGTTTGGGCAATACCGTCTAATTAGGGATGAGCGATTTGGGTTTCATAGAGGTTTCGTCTGAAATTTGAAAGTCACTCATCAAAAAAAGTTCATTATTTTTGAGAACCTAAAATCTAGCACATTCTCTGTCACAAGTTCTAGGGTCGGTTCCCGTATCTACACAAGTTCCACCTATATTCTAATTGAATGATTGATGTGAATCATCACATTGAATGTCCATCATTTGTTACTACAATTCACTAACCATAATTTATAGTTAGACACAAAATAAATATGAAATATGAACAAAGTAAAATTTTTAGTCATAAATACTATCGGACATGAAAGCTTAAACTAGTGGTTTCAGTTGACACACTCGTCATTGGACACCATCAATATCGCAAGATGACATGAAGATATATGCCAGAACTTGTTACAAGCTACTAGTCATGGCCACAGTTCCGAAACTGCTGGTTTCAATTCAAAATTCGAAGGATCCAGAACTAGAACGTTAAGTGGCGGTTCTAGTTTCAATTTTGAATTGGCAGTTTCGTGCCCAGTTCCGGTTTAAAATCGAAAGTGAAACTGCCGATTTCGATTACGATTTTTAAGTTTAAAATTAAATTGTAATGAATTTGTAATAAAATTGTAATTAAATTTTCAAATAAAATTTGTAATCAAATTTGGGAGAAAAAGGGGAGGAGGAGGAGGAGGCTTGAATTTAATAAATTATCATTAAGTGTCCATATATTTTCTTGGGGATAAAAGAATCAAAATCCATATAGTTCTTTTACCTTTGATAATCCCATACTTACCTCATCATCAATCATCGTTATCTGTTTCGGTACTAGTGTTGATGGTTTGTCATCAAAGAATTCGATTTCATTATTGTGATTTATCTCTTGTTGTCTATATTGGGCCTTTGTCTAATCATCAACACAAGCTTGAGTCTTTACCGAATCAAGAGCTAATCTTGAACATTGTTCGTTCAAAATATTGCCTCCAGCGTTAAAGACTTGTTCTACTACAATTATTGAATAAGAGATTGCTAAAATTTATTTTGTATTTAGAGCAAGAATTGGGTATGGGGTGGAATGCCTCTTCCAGCGATCCAACATTATGAAATCTGTACTATCTTGAAATTCATCAAACTTAAAAAAAAAAAGTTAGATATCTCTCTATTTTAGAATTATTTCTTATTTCTCCCTTTTTCTTTTTTTGCTTATGCAACAGAAGTTGGTATTCTCTACTAAAATTACCTCAGTTCCCACTTTATAAGTCACTAGATTGAGAAGATCTACTATTACCTAGATTATATGTAGTACAAAATTCATTATGTAATTTTATTATTACGTTCAACCGTAAGCTTGTGAGCGTTTTCTGGTTAAAAATGAGGCATAAGCATTTCGAGGTAAGTGTTCTGAACTTTCTCTAATGCTCTAACATTGTTTAGGCTAGAGATTGAATGTAGAAATTGCGAGATTTTGATTCGTTGGAAATTCAGTTCTGGTTGGAACCAGTTAGGCGACTCTTAGATGGATTCTTGTGCTGAATCTAAGACATATTGTGCGTTTAAGGCTGCATATTCAATTTAGATCAAAAGCAGGGAGTTTCGGGGGAGGTCCAACTTAGTTTTGGGGTCACCGGTGAGATGCCGGCGACATTTGCCAGAACCGGTCATCTTCTCCATTGGTCTAGTTGACCAGTCAACTTTGACGTGGCACTCGTGGATTGGCCACGTGTCGCAATCGGTTTATAACTGATTAAAGTTTCTATTATTAAATCTTGATTAAAAATAAAAAAAAAATAAAAAATAGATCAGATGGCCAGAATTATGCCACATGTCCCCTTTGTAGCTATTAGATTAATAATAGGCGAAAACTTTAGGAGGAGGAGGAGGAATAATAATAATAATAATAATAATAATAAATAAATAAATAAATAAATAAATTCAAAATAAAAAGCCAAAACTATGTCGTTTTGCGTTGGGTTTAGATATTGGGTTTTGGATCAGGTCTGGGTAGTGGGCCGGGTCAATTTGACCCAGTCCGTACAACAAATAAAAATAGCAAAAAAATCTTTAAAAAATAGAAAAATAGAAAAACAAATAAAAATCAATACTACGTCATTTTAGAATTAGGGTCTAACTTGTGTGGGTTCTCGGGTCATGGGTCGGGTCGACCCGACCCAATTCGACAAATTAAATAAAAATAAAAAATAATAATACAAGAAATAAAAATATCAAAATAAAAAATAAAAAATAAGGAAAAACTCATAAAAAATTCTAGAAAAATCATAAAAACTTTTGAAAAATATAAGAAAAATAAAAAATTATAATAAAAATAAAAAATAGGAAAAAAATTAAAAAAAATTCAGAAAATTTCAAAAAATAGGGGAAAATTCTAGAAAAATCACAAAAAAAAAATTTCGAAATGTCCCAAAAATGGGAAAATTTCTTAAAAAGTCTTAGAAATTCTAAAACAATTCCAAAAAAAATTCAGAAAAAATTCATAAAAATTCTAAAAAATTATGAAAATTAGGAAAAAAAAAACCACACTCAATTGGTTTGACCCATTTTTGATCTTCCGAATTTTGAAAAATGACATTTCCGCCCTTCTAGTCAATGTGACCCGAGTCCTTCCAAATCACTTGTGAATGTAATTTGCATCTTTTCTAGGTGTCTAAGACTCCCATAGGCTCGACTTGACTTGATTTGGCGTAATTTATCTATGTAGGTTTCCTTGACTGTGCACTTTTCTTCATTGACTGTGATTGGCAGGATAGAAAAATCCCATCTGCATGATCCCGTTAGATTTCTTAGAACTTACCACATCCAATCCCACCTGCATGAATTTTTTAGGATAGAAAATCACTTAATTAGGTACCAAAAAGAGCGTCAATAGCAATATTAGCGTAATTAAATCTCCAAACCCAAAATCTCTGGTTTTCGTAGAATCAAGCGATCCCTCCCAATCGCTCCATAGGGTTTCCAATCATATTTTCCAAAAATAATTAGTGGTGACTCTAAATTGCACGTACACTGATGCACATGTTACCGGCCACACTAATGTCGAACCCGATAAACTCGTCACGATTTGGTATGGGCCTGGGAGGACCCGAGCGAAATCTCGATCTTAATAAAAACGGGCCTAGCAATCCATTAGCCCACCTTCCTCCTCTCTTGAGGGTTGGGTCGCGACAACGATCTCTTATGCTAAATGCTACCTCTAATGTTATAGTTGAAACGAGCACAACCAAAATATCTTGAGCAATGGAAGAGAGGATAAGACATATCGAAGAATTGTCTTTCCACCAATTTAAGATATCAAAGTTGGGGCTATGTCGTTCACGTCCTTATAAATACTTACCTAATTCAAATTTTTCTTCTAACTATTCTTGTCCCATCTAGCTAAGGTATGTTTTAGTTGTAATGTTTGCACCAACCACAGGAGATATTGACATGCTCATTGTCCTTGTACCCTTAACCTCAAGTTGCAATAGGGGCATATACTAGTGCGATATTGCTCGAACAATAGCATTAGAGATGTTGTTACTTTGTCTCGTAATGTTTCCACCCATATGCTTTCATAGACATAAATTAATCATCCATTACACGTACTCCAACTTATGTTGATGGTCAAGTGTGCATGCAATGAACAAAGTTAAATTGATGTTGTTCACGTTACTGAAATACTTATTGAATTTGATATTCACTCTCTTGGCGATCTCGTTAATAAAATTGCTATCACCAATTGCTACTGAGATAAAAGTTTTTTGAAACTTAAAAGTTGCTTCCAACATCATGTATGTCGAGTTCCAATAAGTTTCTACATTTAAACGTACAAGACTCTTGGACTTGATCTTCTCTACCTCAATGCACTTCTTAAACCTTTGCATCCTGGAAGGAGACGACCTCACATACTACACAGCCAAGTGCATTCTAACAATTGAATAATCAGTATCTTTCAACCCCTCTCTCACAAACAAACTTAGGATATGCGCACAACATCTCATATGTAGCAACTCTCTTGCCAATGCTAGAATTTCAATAGTTAAGTCTCTTTTTCAAATATTGAACTCCCAAGTCATTTGAGTTTATATTATCCATGGTGATAGAAAAAATGCTTTTGACCCCCCAACTAGTGAAGTATCTCTCAACTGCTTTTTCTAATAATCTCACAAGAATGTCCCAAGATTTGACAAAAAATTGCTACTTTCAATCAGCGTATGCAAAATGAGTTGTAAGACACATGTAACTTAAAATTTAACAAGAACTCCACGTTCTCTTGTGAGAGGAAGTCTTGGAGATGTATTGGAGAAATATTTCTTCAATTTGCCTCTTTCCTCTAGATATAACTTATAACAATCTTGTCTCAATATATTTCTTGAAGGAATTGAAAACTTCGACTGGATTTAAGGCATGGAATGGCAAACAAAGAGCTATATACTAGGAACACGATTATCGAGATGGGACACACAAGGTCTTCTATTTGGATGCGAACTTCTGTTGAAGGAGCCGAAGCAGTCACAAAGTCGGCTACTAAGTAGATCACGAGGCGAGGAGTTGAGCACAGAGAGAAGAAACAACGATGTCGTAGTTAGCAAGCAATTTGGGAGGAGAATGAGTAGCTGCAGTAAGGGAATGGAGAAGAAGATGATTAAGGTTTCTTGAAGGCGATTTTGAGAGGGGGTGAAAAAGAAAAGAGGGATCGTAAATTGTTAAATTAAGAAGATGGGCCATTTTCAGTTTGATTAACCGAATACCGAACCGAAGTATCCTGAACCCAAAAAAAGAATGATTTTTGTTTCATTATCCAAACAAAAAATCGAATCGAACCAAAATACAAGAATTTTTTGGTTTGGTTCAGTTTTGACACCCATACTGACCCCATGTGCACTCTTTTTTTTTTTTTGCCTTTTTAAGGTCAGTAACCACATCACACATATTTTGATATCGGTTGAAATGACGCATGTACCCAATAAAAAAAAAGGGTATATGTGTATAAACAAAAGACTTAATATCATGAAAAATTCCAAACTATTTTTTTGACTATCAAAAATCATAAATTGGTACATCTTTCACAAATTTGCCCCAAATTGGTACACCTAAAATAAATTTAACCTCCATTAATTTTTGTTAAATTTCATCGTCAAATTACTAAGTTGAATGTCGCATGACAATTGCCGAATGTATATGTTTGGGGTTTTTATCCTCTATTATCTCAATTTAGTTAAATTTGATTAATATCATGGAAAATCCTGAATTGAGATAATAGAGGATAAAAACCCCAAACATATACATTCGGCAATTGTCATGCGACATTCAACTTAGTAATTTGACGATGAAATTTAACAAAAATTAATGGAGGTTAAATTTATTTTAGGTGTACCAATTTGAGATTTTTGATGGTCAAAATAATTAGTGTGAGATATATTTATCACAGATATATCAGTTTGAGATTTTTGGAGATCGAAAAAATAGTTTGGGGTAAATTTGTCATAGGTGTACTGATTTAAGGTTTTTTATGGTCAAAAAATTAATTTGAGATAAATTTATCAGTTATAGACTAGTTTGAGATTTTTTTTTTGTATTAACCCTAAAAAAACGAAAAACGTGTTTGGAAAGTGTAGCCTAGTCAAGGACACCCGACGAGCAAGGACGCACCACGTGTCAACACTTCAGACAGCTTTCTTCAAACCTCAGCTTCCTTACCATTCCATTAGTTAATTTCAAAGCCACAAGGATTTCAAATCTTTAAAATACGTTTTTATACCCAAACTTCTCCTGAACTCCCAGTTTGAGCATTCTTTATTGTGGAAGTTGCAAATTTACCCCCAGATTATCACATGTGCTGTTCGAGGAGACTGTGCGGAGGCAAGTCTCTTAGGCGCGCATGACAACGTTTCTATTTCTCTATTTCTGTTCCAAATCTATTCCAGAAACAGGTTTGAAATAGAAACTCGTTTGACAACACAAATCTAATTTTTATTTTTAAAACAAAAATCTATTTCGGAAACAGATTTTAACCCAAAATCAGAAATAAATTTTTTTTGTTTCTGACAGAAATAGAAAAATCTATTCCTGTTCTAAAAATTATTTCTATAACAAAATGATTATCATGTGTGCTTTAAAGTTCTCTGAGATTACCTTGACCAACTAATCGCCAGACACTTAGAATATGTATGACAATATTTTTATTTTTTTATTTTTTTGAAATAGAAAGATTGTCACGCGCATTTGCTAGCTCGGACCGAGACTTGTTCCGAACAATACTCGATTCAAAAACGAAACGGCGGCATTCGTACGATTACAAGCACCTTCGTTCGTTCGCCTCGCACGCTGGAGCATTTTGCGATGCAGCGTTTGTCGTCGCGAGCTTCGCAACGTATTAGTTCTTCGCTGAAGCTCCTCCGCCACGCGCCGTCACCAAAATCTCCTGCTTCCCCTTCTTCTTTTGTGCCCAGATGCTGCTTCGCCGTATCGACTCTGCTAACGCAATCGAACCTCCAGAAGACGCAGAAGCGAGCGATCCCGAGCGATTTCTTGAGATGGGCTTCGCTCGGTTCCTGCAGAGCGTCCAGATTCGCCACCGGGTTCGCGCCGCTGGAGCCCAAGCCGTTGGATTCGATCATGGACGTGGGGAGAGTGAAGGATCGTTCGTCCGAGGAGATAACCTCAGTTTGGGATGATGTAAGCGTTTTAAGTCCATTGCTTCTATACTGTTGTTATTGATGTGTCCTTAATGCGTGTTTTCGTAATTTTTACGATGCACTAAAGAGATTGTATTTGTTGTGGGGGCTAGGAATTGCTAGAACAAGTTCATTCAGAAGCTCGTTAGATGGACGCGTATCTGTTTGATGATATTCCTCAGTTATGTAAATCACTATGTTAGTACTGGGGTGCCTTGGTTTCCGTATGTGTAGAATGTTTGCAGTGTAGCGGCGAATGCTATAGTACAGCTCCGAATAAGTTGATGGAGATTTACCTGCCGTTGCACCAAAAATACTTGTCCTTGCATAATTTGCTCGTCAATCTCAGTTCTATGGTTTCATATGTTGGCTCTTCTGCTTATGAATTGAGATTGATCCCTTTGTTTGTTCAAAAAGTCAATTTTGGTGCCTGTAAATCATTGCAGATTCATTGATTGGTAGTCATATGCTACAATATTGCATGAATTGGTGTTGTACCTGGAGCAATGCGGAACAAGCAGCGACAATTCTAAGTTTCACGCCCTTTACAATCCCACGTTTGCCGCTGTTAAAAGACCAATATGGCTAATGGAGTTGTCAATTGAAAAGCTATTCGCATACTTCATCCCTTGCAATAGCACACTGGTGGCATTTAACAGCTTGGTTCATGTTGACAATCCTTTGATGTGAATTAGACATTTGTTTTCTTTCAATACGAGTTGTATGCATTAAAGTGGGTGCCTTTGTGGACGAAAATACTAATCCAAAATACCAAATTTATGGAATTACGCTACTAGTGAACTTGCAAACTTTGATTAGATAATGTTTCACAAAATATGTCAGCTCAGCAGGCCTGTGCAGATGAGTAATGGTTGCTAAATCCCATTTCTTGGAATTACCCCTTTCCCCCAAATACATGATACAAGTCGCATATTGGGGGTAAAATTCTTCAGGGCCTCAAACAAAGCTTTATAAAGCACAATGACCAACAAATAATATTGAAATTTTTCTTTCGGTTCTATAAGGAAACATTCCTTTTTTGAGTGTCATCCTTTTAAAATTTTTTTTTTCATGAATTTGAAAGAAGCAGAGGGGCTGGGAAGAAGGTCTTAAGAACATTTTGGTGACAGGTTAAACTGAAGTTATTCTTGTTGTTTTTCTAAGATGGTAAATGTCTAGTGACATCCTAAGCCTGGGATTTCTGTGTCATTAGGAAAATTAGAGCACAAGGAAGTTTGGCAGTTACATGAATATAAGGCATGAAATTGACTGAAGGATTTGCAGTATTTCCTATCTATTATTTTTGAAATTTATAATGCTTCCATTTTGAGACTTGGCGCATCTGGTTAAGGTGTTGCCGTGTGACCTAGAGGTCACGGGTTCGAGCCTTGGACGCAACCTCTTGCAAATGCAGGGTAAGGCTTGCCTCCTTTCACCTTTGTGGTGGGGCCCTTCCCCAGACCCCTGTCTTGCAGGGATGCTATCGTGCACAGGGCTGCCCTTTTTATAATGCTTCCATTTTACTGGACGGAATTTCATTGAATTAGATTCACAAGAAACGTGAACTCTTAGCTTTTCAATACAAAGTAATGCATTTAGGTTTTGGATTTTTATCTCCTTATATTATTATTTTGTTGCTAGTTCAATCATGGAATTTCTTTCTTTCGTTCTGTATTTTCGGAATATGAGTGTGTGTGACTTGTTAGTGAGTTGCTTGTAACTTTATGCTCCCAGATTTATCTTTCTCACAGTTTTGGTTTCCAACAAGTTGACACTATGTTCCTAGCTGGCCACAGATTTTTTTAAATGATTGATTGACCAAAAATCATGTTTTATGGACTGCGCCAAATAGTTAAAAATAATATAGTTGAAGGTTGTGGGTGTTCATTATGATATCTTGTGGCACTATTCTTGATGTTCTGCTTGTGCTTTGAATACCTCTTATCCCCATTATCATGCCATTGTATTGGTGAAACATTTTGGGAGTTCTATAGGAGTTCAATGAAGTCTGTTTCATTTGCTTATGCTTTGCTTAATCCATTGTGTTATCTTCGTAAACTTTAGTATAAATCAAATTCTCAGTGAAGTTTGTTTTGGTGAATTTGATTTTGTAATCGATTGTACTCTCAGTATCACCTTGGGCGAGGTCACATCGGCACCTCTATGAAGGCAAAACTTTATCATCTGCTAGAGCAAAGATCAGTTGATTGGTAATGCTTTCATTATCTATCCGAATCATGTTCTTTTTCCCCCGACATGTGAAATATGTGATTCTTCTGCTTATTTACAGCCGATATTTTGTCATTCCTTTATGGAGGGGAAGTGGTTATACAACAATGTTTGCTCAAGGTACTCTCTCTAATCACTGAACATATATACCTGTACATCAATTGATTTTGCTTGCATAGAATACATGGTTATAATTCTCATTTAGATGAACAACGTCGGGTAGGTTAAACCATGAGATGTGTATCTGGACATCAAGAGCACCTATGCTTTTCTCTGTTAAAGCTCTCTTCTTTTTCCCCTGTATGCTGTTATTTCAGAGCATAGTTGCTTATTTAATTTTATGTTCTTATGAATGATTTGCTTCCCCTTTCAAATAGCTGATCATGCAAACTATTGTTTACAAATAAGTTGAGTGATGGCAGCAATCACAAATTGGACCTTCAAGCCTCCTATATGTACCAGCTGATAAGAAAAAATGCCTTGGTATACCACCTAATAACTTCTTCACTTTTGGTGATTGGATTTCTTTCATTTATCAGCAATTAGTTTGTTACAATGATTGGAGTAGAAGATCCTGACAATCGTAGAACTAATATCTACACTGTTTCCAACTTCTTCCGTATCATAACCCCTTAACATGAGCTTTAGCCATTGAAATCCTGTCCCCTAGGCCATTCTCTCTTTTAATAGAACTACTGCTGCTTTTCCATCATTACCTCTCAGATTATATTGCCTATATGAGAAATGCTGAGGAAGAAGCATCAACACATCTTTGCCCTGTGTTTGTCATGGCTTTATGTAAGCTACAACATGTCCAAAAACATACAAGTGCTACTGCTTATGGAAGCATCTTGTGCTGGTTCTGCTTCAATGCATTTGTTGGGAGACTATCTTACAGGACTGGACTCTAGCTTCAAATGATTGGTGCTGTCTTTCTGATGAGTGGCACTTGCTTCAGATTATAACTTTTTGTGTTAAAGATGGAATGTTCACGATGGAATCATTTAGTTAGCCAGCCCTAGCTGAAAAAAGTATTTTTGATATACGTGAAGTATTATGGACGCTGTGAATGGCTGTCATTTCGTCGTATTTAATTTTTGTCCGGTATTTGAAGAACTCTACTAAGCTCAGAAGACAGAACTGTCTCTGCTGACTTACTAATCTAGACTTTGTTTCGACATTTTACAGTACAAATGCCCCACATGCTTTTCACCGGTCTTGAAGATTACAAGGCAAGAGGAACTCAAGCATCTCCTTATATGACTGTAACTTTCTACACGGAGTTTGCAGAGAGCAAGGATTTGGTTCTTATTCGTGGAGATGTCGTGTTCACCAGCAAGCTGAGCGATTTGGAGGCAAAATGGCTTCTGGAGACAGCCCAGTCCTTCTATTTGAACGATACATGGTACAAGCTGGTTGAGCAGTTCAACAAACAGACTCGGGATTTTGAATTCAAGGATGTTTTACAAGCGTTGGACATGCCCATCCTGTAATCTCTCGTTGTTGCATGATTCTCTCCAGACACCCTGGAAGAGTTACTAACGGGGTCATAAGAGTGGAGGTGTGTTGCCGATACCAACGTATATTGTACTGATTAGCGGAGACTAGATGCAAATTTGCTCATGAATTTTCTAGCCTTTTGTTCAAAATTATGCATTGGAACGGTGGGGCTCTCTCTCTCTCTCTCTCTCTCTCTCTCTCGATTATGAAGAGGAGAGTGTTCATCTGTGTCATTTGATCGAGAAATATGTGTATTTTTGGGGACAGACGATCAGCCATGCAATATCTGAAGCAACGAGTTCGAATGTTATGGGGTTGATACGCTTAATACGCCACCCTGGATGTCAAAGATACATGTAGTGGGACTTTGAATATGGTATTGACCCGGGCCAATGCTGATGAAAGTGTGAAGACTATTGAGACAAAGGGGAATCTTTTCCAGCAGGTCAATTTTTTGTGTTCACCGATTATCAGGAAATGTTGCATGTCAATAAGGGTATAATAAATAAATGCTATATTGACCTTCACCTGTAACTTGATATTGATTGGATGTACCCGATGGACAAACATGAGCTTAGGAGCCAATAGAATCAAATCAAGGCCACATAGGAACCTACTTTAGTCTCTCGAACGTCCGTTGGTCCATCAATGTCGGCCGAGTCGAGAAATATAGAAATCAGCTCACGAAATGTGACTGAAATCAAATAGATGCGAAGCATTGAAGAGCAGGAAGAGTAATTGGGTCGAGAAGCTCTCAAGCGGGAGCACCTACCAAAAGATATTGTAGTCAAACAATTTAGGACAGACCGGTCAAGCAATTATTGCAGCCGGGCTCCTCACGCAGGGTCAATTGTCCATCACCCTCATCATATACGGAGTCGAAATTAAGTAACAATGAGTGGAACTTGCTATATATTTAGGAGGGCCTAACCATATCTAGACTATAGAAGAGCCCATGTAAAGAGGAAGGGGACCACATGAACTTCGAGAGCACAAGATTTACTTCCTTTATTTCCAATCAATTCACTTCCATTTACATGCTTTTCCTCCACATTAGTACGACGACAACAGAATGACTTGGGAAATAGTCAATCCGATCCGCAAGTCAACGGTAGCCAGTCGACGGTCGACGATCGCTGTCCATAATTTTCGAGCAAATATATATGCAAGCAAAGTGATTTCGAACAAGGCGTTTAAGCTCTTGGTATGGCGGCATTTTTGCTTTTGCATAAGAAGAAATGAATGTTTAAAAATTTCACTATCCTTTAAAACAAGAGTAACTATTTTATCGAATGGATAAACTAGTTGACCGCGATGACGTGATGTAATTGATCATATTATTGATGGCATTCCATGAGTCTCATCCATGGCGACGTAGTGCACGTGTCTTTGGTTGATACACCATGTGTGGTTGCCATGTGATGTATCCGTCACTCGAAATGTTTTCTGGTGAAAAGGAGAATATTGCCTTTTTCAATTTATAGAACTATTGTTGGTAACGTGATCCCCCAGCTTTGGATATATGTTCAATTAGTCCTCTAGGCCATATGAAAATATTTAGCATTGCTCACGAACTTGAATTATTGGAAGGAAAATATTATGAATTTTTTTATATGACTCAAAGACCGAACTGAACATATATTAAAAGTACACGGACAACATTAAATATATTAAAAGTTTAGGGATCGCGTTGTATATCTAATTAAAGTTCAAAAATTATATTGAATAAATTGAAAATTACCACACTGTATATCGGATCAAAATTCAATTTTTTTTTTGTGTCATTATCTCTTATAGAATGTCAAGCTAACCTCGACCATTGCTACTATAGTACGAGGAAGGAAATAGAAAACCTAATTTTTGGATATGTCGCACGGAAAGAAAAAACGCGAGATCTGATCCAAGGAGCACGGGCGATATTTGTCGTTTCACCGCTAACGGCGCGTCGTTTCGGTGCTCGTCCAACGAGCCCCTCCAGCTCTTGCCGATTTGGCTGACGCCAGAGCGACGAAAGAGGTGAAAAGCTTTCTTCTGGACGTTTCCCGTTAAAAACCCTCACTCCGCTGCCGGCCCGCCTACGCTCTCCGCTCCAATCTCCTCCTCCTCCTCCTCCTGCCCAATCCCTCACAAAACCCTAGCAAGTACGTAGCTTCTTCCTTACTCCAATCGCATTCGACTTTTTTTGCAGTAGACGGAGAAAAGCCTGTCCGTATTAGCTCCTACGGCGAGGTCGCCGGGGGCAGAAATGAAGTACTCACGCTCGTTTTCTTTCGATTTCGCTCTCAGTAATGGCCGACCCCTCCGACGACGCCAAGCACATCGAGAAGCTCTACGAGTTCGGGGAGCGGCTCAACGAGTCCAAGGACAAGTCTCAGGTTCGTTTCCCAATTCGCTCTTTTGTCACTTTTTTGTTTGTTTCCTTCCAATTGGGACAATGGGGGTCTGGGGTGGGGCGTGACATGTGTTGGTGTTTAGTTGAGCTTGTTTGCTTGTTTCTGGTTGCTGTGTTGTTTTGCAGAATGTGGGGGACTATCAGGGGATCATAGACGCCGCGAAGTCGAGCATTAAGGCGAAGCAGTTGGCGGCGCAGCTGATTCCGAGGTTCTTCAAGTTCTTTCCTGACCTGTGGGACCCTGCGGTCGAGTGTCTCGTCGATTTGCTCGAGGAAGAAGATCTCGGGGTTGGTGTTTGGCTATGTTAAGTGTTGACTTAATTGTGATGTGCTTATATTTGCTGAGGTCTATTGAGGAAGATGTGGAGTGGAGGTAGGGAAGTTAGAGTGAGAAAGATGTTGATATCAAATGGAGTTATTTACTCCGGTTAGTAAGTGAGACTGAAAATAAATGTCCAGTTTGTTATGAGGAGTCTTGAAATTTTCGGTTTTCTAGTTTTGTGTTGGCAAAGTTATACTCTTTCATTCATGATAAACGGACTGGAATACTATTCAGTTGTATCGTTTGGAAATCGACTGTCCTTTCTTGCATTGGAGATGATATGAGGTTTGACGACTAGCACATTGTGCAGGTCCGAGTGCAAGCCATTCGGGGGCTTCCACTTTTTTGCAAGGATACACCCGAGTACATTCCTAAGATTGTTTACCTTCTCGTGCAACTCCTTGCTGCTGGTAAATCTATATTTCTCTCCGATTTACTTAGCTGTACATTGAGTGATCTCAGTGGTTTACAATAAATCTTTCTTTCTCTGTAGATAGAATCTGAACTAAGCTAAAGTATCTGCTTTTTATATTGTAGAGGATTTTGTTGAGCGTGATGCGGTGCACAAGGCTCTCATGTCATTGTTGAGACAGGATGTGAAAGGTGATAATCTATATAACTTAACTCAATGTTGAAGTCTCCTATTTCATGTTCCTGTGCTCTGGATGTTGCTACTATTCATAGTGTCATGAGATGTCTGAGGTTAATGGATGTATTAGAAGGGCGCAGCGATGTTTTTCTTATATATGAATTTCGCGAGGTTGTCGATGGATAATGATTTTCCAGGATTAAGTTGTGCTTGTTTGTTGTCTATTAGTATACTTTACTTGATTGAACCATTCTTATCTGTCCCTGGAGAACTTCACTTCAAATCAACCATCCAATGATAACATGAGTGCTGCTTCGATGTTGAGGATTGTGATATTACTGCAGTAGGAGAAACTATAGAATATGATAGATAATATATTCACTTCCCAAAAAGTAAGTGTTCTTCCTTTTGGAATTTTATACAGTATAAATTCAAAATTAAAGATGGTGGGAGTTAGAATTATATGAATGCTAAACATATATTCTGTTTCTGGAAGTAAATAAAAACGGTCATAGATTATGTCAACCTCAATTTTGCAAACACGAAGGTGGTTTTGGAACCTGAAGACAAGTATATAGTTAGTCCATGATTTTGTGTTTTGGAACCTGAAGACAAGTATATAGTTAGTCCATGATTTTGTGTCCTGATACCCTGCTTTTAGGGGGGAAAGATGAATAAGCATATCTTGTTATGAGGAATAAACGAAATGGATCAAATTCTGATCTACGTTTCCCTTGTAGTTTCAATCAGTACTTCCATGTCTTCTGCTGATTTTTATCAGTTTCAAGTACAACATTTGGTGCATGACAATTGAGATCTTTGGTAGCATCTCAGACTAGTGAACAGGCTTGTAGTCATATACATTGACCCTGCTCCTATTTTCTTGTAAATTACTCGAGCCATTCTGACATTGTATTCGACATTTGGGTTTTTTTATATATAGCAATTGGAAATGCTCTATTTTAAACTCGTGGACCTGTGGACTTTTTTATTTTTCTTTTCTCTTTCATGAAGATCATTCTGGCAGGTTGAGCAGCATGAGCCTGTTTTGACTTGTATACTTGAGAACATTTTGAATCTGATTGATTTGCAGAGATAAGTAATGTTTGACATGCGCTGCTCTTTATGAAACTTTTTGATTGGTGCAGCCTCCTTGTCAGCCTTGTTTGGCCGCATTGCGAATGTTGATGAACCGAGTGCTGATGACTTGATTCGGGAGAAGATTTTAAACTACATAAAAGATAAGGTTCGAAGATTTGTTGAAAAAGATAAAAATTTGACAGTTTTTGACTCCACTTCCACCATACTTTGGGACAATTCTCGTGTATTAGAAGGTTATTTAGGACTAATAGATTGGATTTGCAGGTGTTCCCTCTAAAAGCAGAACTTTTGAAACCTCAGGAGGAGATGGAAAGACATATAACGGATCTAATTAAAAAAGTATGTTTTTTTGGTCCTTTTTATTTTTCCTCTGTATTTTTATAGTCCCTTCACTCATGTTTATTTCTTAATTGAGTGGAAGTGTCTTAATAGATTTAGCCCAGACTTTTTTATTGCCATGTCTCATTAGATGTGGCTGACTCATATTTCAGAGTTTGGAAGATGTAACCGGAGCAGAATTTAGAATGTTTATGGACTTTCTGAAAAGCCTGACTATATTTGGTGATAAGGCACCTCCGGAGCGCATGAAAGAACTTGTTGGGCTTATTGAAGCACAGGCAGATTTAGATGCACAATTCACGGTATGTGCCTGATTACGAACAAATTCTTGAGTGGTATCCTTGTTAGAAAGACAACTCTCTGTTAACGGTTCTTTTACTGTGCCCATTAGTGGGGATGGTCTGCTTCTTTATCATTTATTATAGTTGTTTTCAATTTTCCATTGTTAATTTTTCCACGTATTTGAATCCTTCTTCCGTAGAAACAACTCATCCATCTTATGATGGTTGCTATTGACTTAGGAAGGGAGAAAAAACACCAGCACAAAAACGGCTACAATCGCTAAATTCTTATTAGCAATATCAGTCCGATATGCTTTGCACATATTTTATCAGCCTATGGCTGGGGGAGGATCTTAATATAGCCTTATGAGCTAGACTCCCAGTTAGATATTTGACTTCTTGCTTGGTGACAATATATCCAGTATTTAGGCCACTTCTATTTAGTAAAATGTTGCTAAGTTGCCCTATCTGAGATCAGTATAAGTAATAATCCAAATGCGTGTGTGTGTTTTGAATAGATTGGTGACTGATTATTGTCCTTAGTGTCAGATTTTATTGAGCTGCTAAGGAGCAGCAAAAGGAAGTTTGTTGTTATACTGCCTGAGTAATGCAATTATACATTGATAGAAGAACCCAGGGAATTTCCCTTCTTTTCCGATGATTGGGAAGGAAAGGGTTTTTGCTGGGAATAGAAATATTTAGGGGTGATTCAAGGCCTGTAAAGGACTAGTACCGGTGTAGTCCAATCTTCTGAATGGAAAAGAAATAGCATGTGTAACCTATTTTAGCAGCCTGCTCCAGCTGTTTTGTGTGTTCCGCAGACCTTTATTTCGTGAATTTGTTCTAATGAGGAGGTTCTTTTCCTTCCTTTAATTTTCTAGTTGCTACATGACCTCTTTTTATGGCACATGCACATTCGGTCTAGATAACAGCTAAACAAGAACATGTAAGTCGTGTTAAGAGAGGTGACAAAGGCAACAACTAAGCACTTTCACACAATGTGCTGTCGACTGCATGGATTTTTAAAGTTCGTTGTGCTTTTTACTTTGCTTTATATCCATTCCTCAATAAGAACGAAGAAAAAGTCGATATTCTTCACAATACTAATAAAGTCCATGATTGTGTCCTAACATACACATATTTATAGATGATTAGAGAGGTCGGGTGGAAGAGGTTGCTGAATCACTTCAAAGAGAATCAAATTAATTCTTCCTTTTCTATAGATGCTGGAGAATCAGTAGCATTTTTGCAGTGTATAGAAAAAATCGTAGTATAGCAAAAGAATGGCAAATTAGGGTTGTCCAGCTCACCAGCCTCCCTCAGAGGAGGTGCTTTTTGGGCTAAGGGAGCACTCATTAATTTTCATTTGAGGGAAGTAAAAGATACGGTGTTAATTATGAAAAATTGCTGAAGGCTGATCTTTGAAGATTTTGGGTTATAGCATTAAGTTATATTATGAGGTTATTCATTCTCTATTCTGATGACTATCTACCCATTCCTAACTTAGAATTCCTGACAAAATTGTCTATTCTCATGTGATCTTCCTCTTCCTAACTTGGAATTTCTGACAAAATTGTCTATTCTCAAATGATCTATTCTTTTAATGCTTTATCATGATATTGTCTTGCTTAGTAGGATAATGTTCTGTCTTGTTGTTATTGTGGTATCATGGCATGAACCACAATGTTCAAAATGCAGGTCTCAGATACTGACCACATAGACAGATTGATATCATGTTTGTTCATGGCCACTCCTTTTTTTGTGGTAAGCTTTGTACTTTTAGTTCTTGTGTGTTTTGAGTACTGTCCATATTTAACCAAATAATGTCAACTTACAATGAACTTCGATGACAGAGGGGTGCACCAAGTAGCAAGTTCTTCAATTATCTAAATAAGGAGGTCCTGCCTGTTTTTGATAAGGTATTGGTTGATGAACGTGTGGTCTCTCTTGTCTCTGCATGGTTTTGTAAAATACAGATGATCGGCGGGACACGATTTAATCATGTGCCTGCTCTTTTAGCATGTTTTCTTGTTTTTCTTTGCACATATTTCACATCCTTATTTTGCTAAACTTTTGGGCACGCTCTCGCGCGCGCGCGCGTTCTCTCTCTCTCTCTCTCTCTCTCTCTCTCTCTCTCTCTCTCTCTGTTGAAACGTTTAACATCAACCTTGTTTTTTGTTCTTATTTTTTTGCGTTGAGGTTGTAAATTTTATGATTGACTATGGCTTAATGTGGATTCTTAGGTTGTACACCTCATATCTTTGAAATCTTTACATTTAAAGTCATTCAATTTTTTTTATATCTTAAAGACTAGCAATGTTTTTGACTAATAGTCATAAGCCTTCTCCAAACAAACAACGATACATCATTGGCCCCCCTATGTGTGGGCCTCTTTGACTGAGTTTTCTCTTTGTAACAATAAGGAATTATTTGGAAGGTAATATTTGACAAAGCTTTTACTGGCAGCTTCCTGAGGAACGAAAGTTAGATCTGCTCAAAGCTCTTGCTGAAATTTCACCATACACGATGCCGCAGGATTCACGCCAAACACTTCCTTCAATTGTTCAGCTCCTAAAGGTACATACATACTGCTGTAAGAAACTGATTTAGGTCATTGAGTCTCAAAGTAATGAGCCCAATTCGATTGAGAACTGACAGAGAACAATATCTCGAAATGATTAATTTTTCTTTAGGCTTCATATAAAGGTTCCTAGCTTAACACACTAGCATCTTAAGCATTACCCCTTAAGACAAGAATTGCATCACATGGTTAAAAAAAGATCATTATAGATTTTAAAAATAGACTCTTATAAAATTTTACTCATTCCTTGTTCAAATAGGGAACCTCTCAACAAGAAATATAACTGAAATAGGCAAACAATAAGCATTCAATATGGAAACCTCTAAGAAGGAAACTGGATAGCCTATTATGGGGAAAGGAATACTAAACTCTTACTTGAATAGAGAAAACATCTCCAGTCACTGTCTAATCATTAATTCTTTAATTAAACACCCCTTCCCTAGGTCTTCGAACAATTTGTCAGACATATGGTGTCAGAAACAAGGAACCATCATAAGCTCCTGTCGAAACATCTATATATTCCTCTCTGTAATTTCCAGTCCATTTGACATTGCATTTCACGTTAGTTATCTTGATGCAATATAGACTAGACAGAACACTGGCATTTTGTTTGTAATGTAGGTTGTATGTGCATATCTTGGATCTTACGTATCATTTTGCCTCTTTCAGAAGTATATGCCTCGAAGAAAGACAGGAGAAGAAATGAATTTTTCTTATGTGGAATGCTTGTCATATGCATTTCACCATTTGGCACACAAGGTTAGTCGGACATTCCCGTCCTGCTTTGCCAACTTACAGTGTAAGTATATGGAGATTTTATTCTGATGGAAGTCGCATTATAGGCACCAAATGCAACCAATAGTCTGTGTGGTTACAAGATAGTGACTGGCCAACCATCTGACAGGCTTGGGGAGGACTTCTCAGAGCATTATAAGGATTTCACTGAGAGGTAATGATTCCTTATCATCTCCAGTTCTAATTCAGGTTTCTTTAAATGCCAGGCTGTTTTTCCTCTTTTCCTTCCTGTCCAATGGAAGTTATGCGTGCATTGGTTATGGCTTTTTGATTTCACGTTCTCAACAATGGTTGGTATGGTGTGGTGTTATATAGCTTCTATATTCTTTGAAGGATTGACTTTTTCCGGGCACTAGCTGAAAGTGCTGCACTATTTATGCTAAATTGCTCCTGCATGATCCTTGTTGACTTGCTATCTTCCAATTACTTATGCTATGGCCATGCAGCGTTTCTAATTTTCCTCTTGCCTTTGATTTCCTTGTAAGTGAAAGTTGGAGGGAATAATATGAACCAGCATTTCTAATTTTCGTTGCAAATTAATTTTTTCAAGTAAGTCGGTTTTTGAAGTATGTAAATTTACCTCCTAATCTTTCCATGGCGTTTTTTTCTGCAGATTAACTGCTGTTGAGGAGTTAACTAGGGCCACCATGAAAAAGCTAACTCAGGGCATGGCTGAGCATAATAAAGCAATGTCAGCTGCTAAGACCGATGAAGAGAAGAATACCATTGTCTGTTATCACAGTGCTTGCGTCTTTTATTATTAAAAGGTTCTGTTCCATGCAACTGACACCATGTACTTAATGCAGAAAATTCAGAAGCAGAACACTACATCTGGACTGCGAACCTGCAATAATATCCTTGCCATGACTAAGGTTAATAAGTCAACTTATCACTGACTGTTCTGTCTTCACAGCATGTGAGAACTAACTCATATTATGGTCTATTGATTCAGCCATTGCATTCAAAGACACCCTCATTTATTGGAGACAAGAGCATCAACCTCTCCTGGAAAGAGGCAGTCAAAACTTCCGTGCCTACGACAAAGACAGTGGCTGGGTAGGAGAAAATACTGATTCATATGTTCTTTTTACTCCTCAATGAATTTGTTATTGGATTTGCTTGTGGTGGGATATATAAATTCTAGTTGCTGATACGTTAGCTACTTCTCTCCTTAGTCACTGGTCCATGTCTACACTGTTGGATATGTTAGATCATGATGCTTATTCATTGGAATGATGTGAATTCTATATATTTTGGTTATCAAGATTTGACTGATTGTTCCAACTAGCAGCATTGGTGACAATCCCTGAAGGAGCAGAAAGATTGTTGAGAATGATTTGCGCGTCTTCGCTTTATCTTCTGTTATGACGATCGATTGGGTTCCTTCTCACATATCAGCTTATTGATATCATCATTTGTGCAGAGGAAAACGACCCACTAGTGCCGTGAATGGTTCTGGTAACACGGCATCGAAAAAGGGACGTGGAGCGGGCGGTATGCAGAACCAATTGGTCAACAGAGCATTTGAGGGTTTGTCCCAGGGTGGGCGTGGCGGTGGGAGAGGAAGAGGAAGGGGTTGGGGTGGACGTGGAAGAGGAAGAAATTATTGGTAAACTGCAGCCCTGCCTGATGCAACGGATGCGGGACTCTGTATTAGATTTGAGGTCAGCAAGAGATTGTTCTACTGATGCGAACGAACTTTTGGATGCGCCATAAAATATTTAGTTGGTAGCTTTGACCTGGACCCACATCACTGATTGTAATTTATTCAAAGCTAGTTGACTTAGTTTGGTTTGAGCTATCTGAAGCTTTCAGTTCGCAATTGCTTCCCATTAGTCGAATGAAGTAGATGCATGCTCATGTAACTTGGAGACGTTCCCCTTGCTTGTAGAATAGCATTGGTTGATTTAAGCTCAATTATATGGACTGTTCTGATTGCATGATCAATAGCCTATGTAACCGTATCATTTAAACCATTTTTTATATGAGTTTAGACCATACAATATTTTCCAGTTGCCCTATTTTGCCTGCTTTCCAGTTGTCACCAGCATACTTTGTCGCTGTACCTTGTTCAGATGGTTGTGCATTTTGGATAACTTGGCTGACAGTTGCAGCAAATGAAATTGTAGTAGTTGAATTTGGTTCACAATCTCACTGTTCTGGTTCCTATAAAAGTTAGGTTAGAGTAGAACGGCTTCCAAGAACCGGTTCATATAACCTCTACACAGCTCTGGTTTTCCTTTTGCTAAACGTAGCTCTGAACATCCATTTTAGCAATTTATAAAACTGTTATAGCAATATAGACTTGAGTGAGTGACTTTTGTAACGTTGGTTGGAGTTTTATCCATTAGTTTGTATATTATATTATCATTGCGGCTGACTATAAATGAACATTATGAAACTTCTCGTGGGCCACTTTAGTTTTATTTACTATTCCATTAAAGCATAGGTAAAATGCAATAAAAATTGTACAAATTAACAGTGAAATACGACATCAAATCATACGGGAGTGGGGTACAATTCATTTCACCCCATGTGCTTCGTGTTGATATAACTCGGCAAGTATAACTCAATTTGAAAACATCTTTTCATTTCCTAATCGCCTTGGTGGTCGTGCCTTGAATCTCCGAAACCTTTGCGAAGGTTGTACTTGCTTGGGATGTCTCGTGCGTCTATTCGTCTTTCACAAGTGATGTGGCATTTAGTGTGCTGTCCGCCCTAGAACACCCGTTTTGCCTGCCGCCCCCACCTGAATGCCTAGTAGGCGGACGGTGAGGATCTTCGCAGTTGCCATGTGCTCAAGCAGGCTTCCTTTTTGCAATTCGGATGGTCGAGCGTTGCTGCACGGCCTGACATTGCGTCTGTCTGCCTGGATAGCAACTAAGCCTGATGAGGATTATGAGAATGTAACCATCCAACGTTTTGCTCATTAGCATCCGCTCACATCCCAAAATAGCGTGATGAATAGTAGAATAAGATGCGAAGCCTGCAACGAGGTCTATGAGTACTCTCTCACCACAAGAGCTGCACCGAATCTCCCTCGGGGATGCATTGCCCGTTTCTCCATGATCACCCTTCTCTCTTGCCTTTGATCGATTGGTAGACGGCAGCCATATGGTTTCCCACTGCAGTGAACGCGATTTCAGCCTTGAGATGGACAGCTCTGGCTATAACTCTTATGTTCACAGGATATGGAGGGACGAGAAAGGTTCAGTTCTTTGTACCATTTCGCCCATCAGCATCCCCTGGTATCCTTCCACGTGAAGCTTGAAACCGGAATCAAGTACAAAGATTGTGAATAGAGCAATACTAGGTGAGGTCTATGCTTCTCTGGATTGCCTCTTCTTTCTCCAATTCCCGATCATCTGCTGCCGCCGGAGCTGGGTTGCACGAAGGATGGTGCGTGTAATGCCCTGGTCTCAAAAAGCTGCAAGCGAAGTGCATGTAGTTGCAGAGTTGGGGAGGCACTTATCCACAAGAAAAGAATTGGGGATGCAGGAGACCACCTTCCTGTTTGCTGTTTCGACTTAGGCCCTTATGCAATTTGGAAAAGACCCGAGATTGTTATTTTCTGCAGCAAAAGCCGACAGATATCATATTTTTTGAGTGTAAGACTTGCGTGCTCTGTGTTATGAACTGGGGTACTAACATTGGGATGCACAATTTGATTATGAATCAACTTGTCAGGAAGCTGGCCCGTCTTATTATTTCCTCGAAAACAAATAACAGATGTGCGCAGTTTATACAGACTAGTCTCAAGCTTTTTGCATTCATGTACTGTAAATTCTTTTCCACTACACCTTGGCCCTGGCAACTTGATCTCCAACTGAAGCAACAATTTTAGCTCGTGGCCAAAAAAAGAATAGTCAGCCGGAGAGACAACATAGTCTTAGATTGCATTAGTCAGATCCAAGAGGCTCCTGATACATACAGGATACACCACAAAAGAAGTTGCTGTCTTAATGAATCTCATTTGCTGATGCTGATGCAAGTTGACGCATTCACCCGACAAAGATCTAGTTGTCACCTCTCAGAGTCAAAATGCTGACGATATGATGTTACCACTCTGTCCTTCTGCAATGAAAAACTTGAGCAAAATTATCATCAGGACGGCTAGTAAGCATACCCGTGCATGGGGACAGAGATGAAAAAACTGACATTTCTTATTTGATTTGCGTAACTCTATGATGATAGAATAAAGCTTCTGATATTGCAGCTGTGCAGCTGTGCTGATGTCTCCAAGGCATCCATAAATGAGAAAACCCATTGTATACTGGCAAAGAATCTGTAAAATAACACATGTAGATCCACTGGCTGAACGGAAAGTTACGAAGAGATTTGCCAGAAAAGAAAAGACAAGCAAAACTGTGATGCTCAAGATATTTTCAAAAAATTCAGAAGCTTTAACCTCGAGAAAAATTTGACTTCATTTTGGCAGCTAGAAATGACCACATGACACCGTATGACACCTAGGCATGCAGAGAGGACAGATAGATAGCAAGAGCAAGGCGAGATTGAGAACCCTAATGCCAAAGCGACACCTTCCCCCCCAGGCTTCTAGAGATGAGGACCTTTTGGCGAAGCCAAGTTGATTTTGGGTAACCAAACCCTGCGACTGACGAGAAGTTCCTAAGGACTAAAGGGTAGCATACATAACTGATGAAGAAGATAGAAACAATTGCCCGAGAAGGAAGAATGGACAACCGAGAAGAGAAAGATACTGTTCTCTGTCACACATGCTTTCACTGAAGATGAATCATCCATTGCTCTTTCCAGTTTCCATGGCGAACATTTATCACACCTTTTACTTTCATTGGAGATGGCAATACCGAATCCATGGCTAACGTCATCTGATTTGCTTTAGGACACCTGCGGTCATTTATTACCATCTGCATCTAAATCATCTGTTCACATTCCAAATTTCTGTTTACCTCTTCAAATAATGATATATATGTCATGTTCCAATGGCTATATGCTTTCTCTGATCTGTTCCTAAGAAATTGCTCATTTCGAGTACTCTAGGAGCACTGAATGGTATCTATAAATGCCCATCTTGAAGCTGCGCCATCATTTGATTTCCCAATAAAATTGGTCACTCATTGTCTGGTAACAGTCAAGTCTTGTGGTGGAAGTTAGATGTAATCAATGCATGGACCAAGAGGGAATGGCTTGTTGGGGCTGTCCGTTTTCCTGGCAAACTTGATCACGAGTAATTACGTGACCGGACCAGTCCAGTGATATATGTTCCAACAAATGGTCATGAGAATCTACCGACATTCCATCATCTCGAGATCTATGGAAGCTATGCGTGCATATTCTTTCTCTACAAAAGCTGTGCCTAATTTCCTCCAGAGATGCAACACCGTCTTGTTACTGCAGCAAATGCAAATCCAGCCCTGACATGGAGTGCACGGCTTTAACTTCCCGTCCGCAAAGATCAGGAGGGAGACACTAAGGACTCGTTTATTTGCCATTTCAACCATCAACATCCACTGGTCTTTCACATGAAGCTCGAAAGCAGAATCAGGGTGCAAAGCTTGTGAAGAGAACAGACCAGGTGAGGTCTATGGTTTTCTTGATTGCCTCTTCTTTCTCCTCTGCTGCTGGAACTGTCATATGAAGGATGGTCCCTGCAAGGCCTGTGATGAATGTGCCAAATGTTTAGCATATAGCCGGCTGTAAATCGTTTGGCACATGAAGACGGGAAAAGTTCGTTTCAAACATCTATAGTCAGCCAAAATTCAGTTATCTTGAACTGAAGCCTCCCAGAAAAGAAATCTACATTTCAGCATTCTTTTCTCACCTCAGCCCCGGCAACTTGGACGTCCTGAAGCACCAAATTCAAGCTCCTGACCAAAAACCAATCAGCCAGATTGCAAGTTGACGCATTTGCCACAGCAAAGATCTAGTGGTCACCACACTCTCGGAGGTAAAATGAACACTGATATGATGTAACCACTCTCATTCTGCTCTGACAAACTACTGACTTTATTATCATCGGCATAGCTACTAAGCAGTAATGGTGTGTGCGGGACAGAGATGAAATCTTTCTTTTGGATTTAGATGACTCAATGATGTTAGAACAAAGCTTTTGAAACTGCAGCTGTGCTCGCGTCTCCAAGGCTTGGATGAATGAGCAAAACCATTGCATACCAGCAAAGAAATCTAAAGTAACGCATATTGATCCGATGGCCCAACCGTACAAAGAGATTCACAAGAAGAAGAAGAAGAAGAAGAATGAGGAAATCTGTAAGGCTCGCAATAATTTGATAGGGGGTCAGAAGCTTTAACCTCGAGAACAAATCTTACTTATATGGTAATCACTAGAGACAGCCATATAACGAAGAAACATCGCCCCCGTTCTTCTCGTCGTGAGCTCGGATCTCTTCGATAACAAAAAAGATCACAATTTCTTTCGAGGGCTTAGCCTATTTTAATCTCGGATCTCAGGATTTAGTCGCTCCAAGATGCATGAGCAATCCATGGCTAGGAATAGGAACGATGAATAATGACTATAATGACTTTCCTTTTCCACGGTCAAAGTCCAACTTTGGGCTCCCGTCAGACAATATCAAAACCGACTCAATTACTCAAGCAAATTCCGAAACCGTAAGATTCCGACTTTCAACTTCCATGCCTACACATAATTCATTTCAGATTAAGTTCGACCTGCTGGGCTCAAACTCGAGACGCAATTTCAATGCAAACGGCATTGAGTTTGGAGGTGGGTGGATAATGTAGGCGAAGAAGGCAGCAAGGAAGAAAACAATGAACATGCAAAGAGACGAAAGAAAAAAACAAAAAGATTAAAGTAAACACAAAATAGGGCTCACATTTGAATTTGCTCCGTTTGTTTTGCGGAAACCAACTTATCAAAAACTATCTTTCGAATTTTTTGGCATTTGATTAGTAAAAAGCAAGGTAATTTGAGAAAATATTATTCTTCCCATAAAAAAAAACTCTTTTTAAGAAGGCATTTTCTTCATCTTCTCTTCATCTTCTCTTTCACATTTCATTTCATTTTAATTAATTTTTTTTTTAACTTTTTTCATTATTATTTATCTTTTAAAATTCAAAAATTTTATTTTATTTTTTTCTTTTCTCCTTCTTCCTTCCTTCGCCAGCGCTCCTTCCTCCTTCCTTAGCTTGGCCATCGGCCATGAAGTAGGCCGGCAAGCTCTAGGCTCGGCCGGCCCCTACGAGTCTCAAGCTCGGTCGAGCTTGAAGTAGTCCACCATTCGACCTGGTAAGATCCTTCGCCTTATCAAAGAACCTCCTCAAGATCTCACGTCCGCTCTCCAGCCCCATGTCCTCCATGAATGGCGTAGAAGAGCTCTGGCGCTCGCATTCTTCGCATAGCGCTTCTCGCCAGGCCCTTCCAGATCAGGCGCAATCGAGGTTGGGGCTCGATTCTGGCTTGTAATCCGCTTGAGCTCGATTTTGGCTTGAGTTTTGAGTTTGATTTTGGCTCCAACCACTATCATCTTCTCTTTCATATTCTGCTCGAGGCTCTCAACCTCGCCAGATTTGGCGAAATCGAGGCTTCAGCTCGATTCTGGCGAGCTCTCCTCAACGGCCTCTAGTGAGGTTTGCCTTGCCAGTTCGGCAAGGCTTGAGCGAGGCCGAGCTTAGGACTAGCCGTGATCGACCGAGCCTCGCCAGCCTATGTCATGGCCGATGGAAGGAGCACAGGCGGAAGAAGGAGAAACAGAAAAAGAAAAAAATTTCAATTTTTTAAGAAAAAATGAAAAAAAGGTAACAAATATTTTAAACATCAACATCACTTTTATCCCAAGTCCATCTCCATCGGATCGGATCGGCGGTCGATGAATTCGAAGTGAAAATTAATTATTTATTTAAAAAATAATTTTTAAAAAAATATTTTTCAAAGATGCTTTATTTTTTGCTATGCCAAAGACCGTTGACGGGTATGATGTGCCAGAAAAGGTGGGATCCACAAGATCATTATAATCAAAATACTATTTCGAAAAGTGTGTTTGCCAAAGAGGAGTGGAAAAAAAGTACAATCCTAAATTTAATCTTATCTGCCTTTTTTTTTTTTAATCCTGGTTACCAAAAAACATAGCCTTAGTGGAATAACCAATCCATTCCTTACTTACCAATTAGTAACTTCTTCATATAATTGAATCTCGCAAGTCAATTCTACTTACGTTGTAGTAATATCATCCAGTACTGAATTCTTAGTTTCCGACATTTCAATGAATTCATCAAACTGGCAACTTAGTTTAGAACTTCAGTAAGATCTCTCTATAGAAGATTGTCTCTCCAACAAAAAAATAAATAATAATAATAATAATTGTGGATCCTTTAATGGGCTATAACAGCGTCCATCACGTAGAGTCCAAATCCCATATAGGTTTAATGAACTTGGGAACCCCAATTAATTCATTGAGTTGCCAACAGAATGTGTCTTGTAACGATCAAAGTTCATCAACATAATTAGCACTTTCTTTTTTATAACCATTTTGACAAGATAGTTTTTCCAATTACAAGACCCCTAGACATTATCATAGAAACAAATTCTTATTTTAAATAAATGAGTTTATTTACGTGTATAATTTCAAGATCCATGTTTTTTTTATACATACAAATTTTCTTAATCTAAGAGAATATCGTTTTAACAATTGCTGATTTTATTTACATGCGTTTAACGGATATCATTATGATTGTGTTTCCATGCATGAGTGAAGACAAAGTGCGTGTGGTTTCTTTAAATTCTGTGGCAAGAGTATCTTCCGGCAAAAGTAACAAAAGTCTTGAATTTATAGTACTTGTGATAATTCAATTATAATCATTTTAATTATCAATTAAATCCTAAATCTTTTGAGAATTTGCCAATGTAGTCCATCCGACCAATTTTGTTATGAAATCGTTGACATGAATGCTAATCATTATGTGGCACGACTGGATCTGACAAGGACAAATTTTACAAATTTTAGTTTTTTTTTTTATTTTTTTTCTGGGTGTCCTACATGATCAAGATCTGTGTTAGCGATTTTTGGTATTTTAAAGTTCTTCGGCCATTGTAGGACATGAGCGTCATCGGCGAGAAGTTTTTCACGGTTGGATTTTCGATATCCAATGCATTTTTCACAGTTGGATTTGGGAAATATTCCGAAAATAGGTTCCCATCGTGGCAAAAGATCGCATTTTCTTCGGGTCGAGATGTCTTGGATTGTTGATGGAAGCACGAATTTTATGGGCTCAAGTCCAGAAAAAATTCCAAAATTTAATTTCAACTTCAGTTTCTCCATGAACAAAAAAATTTCCTCAACTTCCACTAAGGTCCCAAATTGTCTGTGAGTCCAAATATCGTCATTTGTTTTTTTTTTTAAAACTCTAAACATCGGGCTAGTTAAAGATTCGTTATCGAAACCCACGTCTTCATTAACACCCCCACCTTCTCTTAGAACGACAATAATCTCATAATGTTGATCGTATCGTGTTATGGGTAATCACGGTTTTGGAAAATTGAGTTATTCCTCTTTTAGCATGCTTAAATTAATCGATATCCAAGAAGAACACCGATTAGTAACATCCTTAAAAACAAATTACTGCTCATATTGAGTCCTCTAGGTTTACCTAACGACATCCATAGATACTCAATGTCTTGGGGTAGAAGTTGGGTGTGATCAAGTTCAATTTCCTAACATTACTAGGTCCCCAATGTCTTGGGCTAGAAGTTTGGTGTGATCAAAGGTACCTCCTCGTTACCTACTTAATACAGCTGCCCACTTTGCAACCAACCCACAAACTAAACCATGGCTGCTCCTCCGTCAAGAACCTCTCTACTTCCGCTCCCAGACTCCCATGGGCTGGCGACCCTGGCGTGGCGGCTCCGCCGCTACAAGCTGCCTCCTTCAGGGCCAACGGATCGGCGACAGCACGAAACTCCAGATAGCTCCGAAAAGAGAGCCGGGCAAAGGTCAGAGGCTGCGATGGAGTCTCTCCGCCGCAGGCCCAATCCCGCGAGAGCTGCGGTTCTGATCTGCCTCTTTGAAGGCAGCGGCGCTGGCGGCGACAGCGATCTCCGCGTCCTCCTCACGAAACGGGCATCCACGCTCTCCTCTCACCCTGGTAGGCTTTCCTTCAATTTTTCAGGCATTATATTTTGCATTAATTACGAATTACGCTTGGCCGAAAGGTCTGTAAGCATTGCAGTACGTTGTTGTGACAGCAATGTGATTTATATTCCACGTCGTGATTTCATAATAACTAACTGTCGAAGCAGCTGAATTTGAGCCACCAATATTTAAGGACCACCCTATTTCCACTCCTGTTTTGATTAAGACATTCTTTTTTTTTGGTTAAATTACCGAAATACCCTTATCTCTATCAGTTTATTGTTTCCTTTTTTATTAGACTAATCCGTAAAACTGCATTTACTTCTATTATCTCTCTCATCAATTTTCCAACACAAATGTTTAATTACACCCATCAATATATTAATTATCATTTTCCTAGAGAATTATGCTAATTTTAATTTATGGTCATTCACGTGAAATTTCTATTTATGATAGCTTATGAACACACAATTAATTGTCTCTTTTTCCGAATACTAAGTCAAAAATTAAAGTTCTATTTCAAAGTCAACAATTAAAGTTCAATTTAATTATTTAGCCGATCTTGATAAAAAAAAAGTTGAAAAGAAAAATTGATCAAAATATGGAAAAGTTTAATTTGTTAAAAGCATGATCAAATGTTAAACATATTTATATTTAGATCATATCTAAACATTAACAAAGGATAAACACATAAATTTTTAAAAAATGAAATTTCTTGCTGTTCAATTCTTAATATGAAGAAAGTAATTAATATCGATTGCAAATTCAATCTCATAGAAAGTGGATAAAAAATTTAAAATGTGTTTAGAACTTTTTCCTAAACTTTTTTTTTTTGGGAGTTTGAAAGTGCAAAATGTGTTTTCAACCCAATCTTGAAATGTGAAAAGCGCAAAAAGGAAGAAGCACAAATCAGCAATGTTTAACTTTAGAAACATACAATTTATTCTAGAAAATCACCCAATAGGCCAAAAATTGCTAGATAATTAGAGTGAATTCTAATTTTCAACTTTGAACTAAAGCTCCCTCAAACTATTGCATAAAAAATTGGTAGCTAATTGTGTCTTCAAAAGTCATCATAACTGGAAACTTCTAACCTTTTACACAACTTTTGTAATTTAAAAAAAATGAGACCACAAATTAAAAATAAGGACCTTCTCTAGACAAAGTGATAATATGATGCATAATAAGATGGTATTTTATTGGGTATGATTTGACATTTATATTGTGGAATTTATAATTTAAGAGAGAAAATAGAAACAAAGGATGTTATGTTGGTTAAGTTGATTAAAAAAAAAGAAATAAATAAATTGAAGAGAGAGAAGGGTATTTCGGTTTGTTGATTAGAAAAAGCAGTTGTTTAGCCAAAATGAGGGTGGAAAAAGCGCTGCCCATTTCTAACCATGCTGGTGATTTCAATCCAATCTTTCAGCAAAAGAAAATTGATAAGAATTATAAAATCAATTCCAATCAGCGATTTGAAAAAGGTAAATCCAATTAAGCACTAAATTTTTTTAGTTTCCAGCATTTGAATAATGTCATCAAACAGGACTTAGTAGATAACTTTGAGTAAGATCAATCAATAGATCACAGATGTAGCGTTAGAAGATTGTCCTTCCAAACGATCAACTGAATTGTGGATTTTTCAATGAGCGTCCATTCCTGGTGGAGTCCAAATTCCATCGTGCGTTTAATAAATGATCAATTCAGTCGCCAACTGAATGTATGTTATCATGGTAAAAGTTCGTCAACGCATATGGTACTTTCCTTTTGTACAAGCACTCTGACAACGGAAAAAATTATTAAAAAAAAGTTATATACCTATTGTACTATGACTAATTTCGTCTTAACTCTTTCAATTTGGTTAATTTAATTTTAAACCTTAAATAATTTATTAATAAAGTCTTTCCGGCCAACGGCCATTGCCTAGTCTGGGTGAGGACATCACGACCCTTGCCGACCACAAGCAAGGGACTCGCGGTCCTCACCCAGATCCAAGTGAGAGCCAAGAACCTCGCATATTGGCTGGCCGACCCTCGCCCATGGCGGGCCGTCCCTAGGGCCTTGTCTATCGGAAATCCATAAAAGGGAACAAGAAAAAGAAATGAAAAAAAGGGATAAAAGGAGAAAAGAAGAAGGAAAATCCAGATTTTTTTTTTTAAAGAAATGCAAAACATGTCCATGTTAGCATCAGCTGTTTCATGTAGGATAATTAGCATCTACTTTAGCGTTTTCCAGTTAAAAATGATCCGAAGGACTTCATTGGCAAATTTTCTAAACGTTTATGATTAGATTGGCAAAATTAAAAGGTTTTGAACTAAATTAACCGTCATCCAATAGGTTAATAATCATTTTGGTAATTTTCCTCCTTCAAAGTTAGATGAGATACTAAAACTTGATCAACAGGGTCATATATCCAGTGCTGTACCCGGATATCACTTTTGTGTCATTTTAGCCCGTTGTGATGGTGATGACTTCTGGCTTCCATGCACGAGTGAAGACATAAGCCGTGCGCTCTACTTCTATTTTGCAGGAGAAGTTTCATTCCCTGGTGGGAAACGGGAGGAAGGCGATGCCGACGACGTAGCGACGGCCTCGAGGGAGGCCAAGGAGGAGATCGGGTTGGAGCCATCTCTTGTTGAAGTCGTCACCGTTCTCCAACCATATGCGACCAAGGTAAGGACATTAATCCGGCTTGTGCATGCATTAGTTCCATTGCTGCTACATGAGTCTCGACTGTTTGCCCTGTTGGTCCATCTTCGCGTTAAGTTTTTTCGTGATGCCGAAGCTTAGCTACTGGTTTCTCGGAACGACATTGTGTCGGTGAGACGAGGAAACTACGCTGGAGATAGATGATAGTACCAATGCTCGCAACAAGAGCCTGCGGTAAACTGCTGTCTCCACGTTTGTTCAGAGCCGAAGTTGCGAAAAAAAATGAGCAAGTATTGTTGATCTTGCCACTCTTATGACTGAAGATAGATCATGAAACATTTCTGTGTAAAGTTTCTTTTGCCGTCTTCAATTTGAATAGAATGGTATCACGGTGGTTCCTGTGGTTGGCATCCTAGCCGACAAGAATGCGTACCGTCCAGCCCCGAATCCGGCCGAGGTGGAAGTGATCTTCGATGCGCCTTTGGAAATGTTTCTTCGGGTATGGCGGTTGCTCCTAGCTTTATTTATTTATTTTTGGGACAACTTTTAGCTCCAACGGGAAGTTCCATCTTAGGAAGCCGCTTGAAGCTCATGTATGCGTTGCAGGACGAGAACAGAAGAGCGGAGGAGAAGGAGTGGATGGGAGAGAAGTATCTGCTCCATTATTTCGACTATAGAACAGCAGATAAGAACTACATTATATCCGGTCTAACCGCTGCAATGTTGATAAGGGTCGCATCGGTCGTGTACCAGCGGCCGCCAGCATTTGCAGAGCTCTCTCCCAAGTTTTGGCATTCCTAGGATGCTCTGTCTTGTTGCATAATCACTAACAATCTCAATACAGCTCCGATCTTGACATTCTGAGAGTAGCTCTGTATTTTATTCCAATGTGCAGAGAGAGAAACCTGAATTTGAGCTGCCAAGTTGGTAAGTGTCAATAAATCTCATTCCTTGGATCAAACAGTGCTCGGTATCGAATTCGAAATCAGGATGGATATCTGTTAGCTATCTGTGAATTAGCATCTCCCCCCTTTTCACTACATTCCTAGAATTTGTTTCTAGCCTTTTCTTGCAATCCGATCAATACTGTGCAATGTATGCGAACAGAGGAAAAGGAACATTGCAACAAACAGAGGAAAAAGGCAGACAAAAAATTTCGGTTTGAAAATCGCGACCAGTGTCATAATCCGATGTGGAATTGCCGATCAAACATTTTGAACTCGCAAGCAAATCGAGGACAAGGAACTTTTGGCAAATTGATTCCAAGGGATCTTTGCGAAGCAGATTGCCCGGAGCTGTTAGGGACCACGGTGGCGATATCTCCCACGGTTACCTTGTCTCCTCTTAGTCCGTCGACAGTCAGCTCGGATCAAACATTGGAGATTTGCACCTCGAGATCTTGATCAATCCGGACAGAAGAGAGATCACTCCTAGCCGAGGCTATTTGCTACTGCAACTTCTCTTGCTCTGCATTGTAAGAATCGCGTTCTTATTGAATTTCGCTCTCTCCTACAAGATCTTCACCTCAGCTCCGCATCCCTTACTGTCCCTACCGGCGCGTGTGCACCGAACCGATCAAGAAGCTGCGGTCTCAACTCCCCTTCTTCAGGATTTTCCGGAGCCAATGAGAATGGACCAAGCGGGGTTTCGGAACGGAGATTCCTTCTCTCTCCACGGTGTTCCATCCCGAGGCGGCGGAAGGTTACCGCTTATTTGGAGCATTCTAGGATTACTGAATGCCATCCATGGATACTCAGTTACAAAGGTTCGCTGTCAAGTTTATTTCCTAACATTACTTGGTCACTGAATGTCTTGTGATTCTCAGCCTTGTGGCAGGAGTTGGTGTGACCAGTGGATGGGCCCGAGAAGGGGAATGGGTTGTCCAGTCCAGGCTCTTCTTGTTGACCCGTTATGACACGTGGCAGACCGTCACCCAAGATACCTCCTCCCTCCTCCTCCTCTCCGTACCTATATAATACGCTGCCCATTTTCCAACCAACGCACCGACTGAACCATGACAACTCCTCCATCAACGACCTCTCTGCTCACGCTCCCGGACTCCCAAGGGCTCGCCACCCTGGCGCGGCGGCTCCGTCGCTACAGGCCGCCTCCTCCCGGGCAAACGGATCGGCAGCAGCATGAAAAGGAGGACAGCTCCGAAACGGGCGTCGGCCGAAGGTCGGAGACCACGACGGAGTCTCTCCGCCGCAGGCCCAATCGGGCGAGAGCCGCGGTCCTCGTCTGCCTCTTCGAAGGCGGCGGCGACGGCGACGGCGACGGCAGCGATCTGCGTGTCCTTCTCACCAAACGCTCCTCCACGCTTTCTGCTCACCCAGGTAGGATTTCCTTCCATCTTCAGGCCCTCGTGGTTTGCGTTAATTACGAAGTGCCCACCGGCCGGAAGGCCCATTAGCATTTCTCAGCACTTTATTCGGTCAACAGTGGCGTCTATCCTTAAAGTCTTGATTAGGATAATTGACCATACTTTGTAGCAGAAGCTGAATATTTAACTAAAAATGTGGGAAGACAAAAGTTAGGTTGACATGAATTTTAAATCTTGAAATCTTCCGGCAGGCATTTAATTTAGGACTTTACTAGCATAATAGTTTTTGGTGATTGTGATTCTCATAATATATTGTGAGCAACATATTCTTAAAAGAATAGACCCACAATAATTTTTTGTTAATTTTTATTTGTCATTTTTGACCAAAAAAAAAAGGATCGTTAGCATAACAATCATCCAAAAGCTATTCTATAATCGTTTCTCCATAATTTATACAGCTGCGTGAGCCATCGGCATTGACAATGTTGGTAATTTCGACACGAGGGACACGAGGGGAATAATTCAATTGCCAAGTCCTCAGTCCCAATCTTTGGGCAATAGGAATAGAAGATGGAAAATGCTAGAGGCACCAAGAGTTTTTACTGAATTTTACTTGTCGAATGACGTGGCAATTTTCAATTGGGTATATAAACAAGCTGGATCCATGTATTTTGAGTCATTAGCTTCTTTAAATAGCCAAAAGAAAACGGGCGTATCACTTCGGACTCGTTTGGAAAAGTTGTAGATTTTTTTTTTATAAACTCATTACACTTTTGCCAATTCAGTAACAAATTTTTTAATTTCGCCAACGAGCCTTAAATCTTGTGCCAATTCAGTAATCAATTTTTTTTTTTGTCAATTCAGTCTTAAACTTTTTGTATTTGTGCCAATTTAGTCTATTTAATCAATTTTGGCTAGCTAGAGTCGACATGAATGCTAGCCTACACCGATGTGGATGTCGGCCGCTGTTGACGTGGATGCCAGTGCTCACATGGATAATTTTAAATAATATTTTAATATCTTTTCAAAAAATTTTAATTTTTTTCTTTTTTCCTTTTTTTTTCTCTTTCCTTTTTCTTTACCTTTCTTCTTCCTCTAGTTGGTCATCAGTAAGGTTGACTTTGTTGGCCTTAGGCGAAGCTTGCCCTTACTGATGCTTGGTAGTGTGGGCCTCGCCCAGCCATGGCAAGGCATGACCTTGCCTAGCGACAAACAACGAAAAAGAAAAAGAAATAATTTGAACAAATATTAAAATATTATTAAAATTATCCAAGTCAGCATTGGCCAGCATCTATGTCGGCAATGGTAGATCAAAGTTGATCGGATAGACTGAATTGACATAAATACAAAAGGTTTAGGACTGAATTGGCACAAAAAAAATATTTTGGATTAAATTAGCACAGATGTAAAATATTTAAGACTAAATTGGAAAAATTAAAAGGTCTAAGATTGAACTGACAAAAGTGTAATATGTATAGGACTTTTTTTGACAATTTTTCTGGAAAAGTAAGTGCCAAATTCTAAGTGATTATGATCTAAAGTGCTGAAAATAAAACTAATAAATTAAACGTTACTTTGTTTGCAAACATGAAATTGTAATGACTACCGTTAAGTTTTGACAATTATAATTGACAAGATTCCAATTAACATCAATAACTTTTCTACTTTGTCAATTGACTAGGCCATTCCTCGTCATGATTTCTGGTTTCTATGCATGAGTGAGAACATAATCCGTGCTGTGTATTTCATTTTTTTTTGCAGGAGAAGTTTCATTGCCCGGTGGGAAACGGGAGGAAGGCGACGTGGACGACGTAGCGACGGCCCTGAGGGAGGCCAAAGAGGAGATCGGGTTGGACCCATCTCTTGTTGAAGTCGTCACTGTTCTTCAACCATTCGTGACCAAGGTAACGACATTAATCCAGCCTGTACATTCATTGGTTCTGTTGCAGCTACATGAGTTTTGCCCCCTCGGTCTGTCCTCCCATTGTGACGCTACAGCTTAGTTAGTTGATGCTCGAAAGGAAAAGTGACACAAATGGTTCATAAACTTTGAGTAATGTGCAATGTTGTTCTTAAACTTTAATTTGTGCAGTGTGGCTCATGAGCTTTAGCCCAAAATGCAATGTCATCCCTAATAGGCATATTACCAAAAATTTATGGTGCGTATGGCAACGTTCCAGAAAAAGTGTTTCTGTTCCTAAAGTGTTCTCGGAACATTTTGGGAACAGAAATGCGTATGGTAAAAAAGTGATCCCAAAATATTCTGAGAACACTTTTGAGAAACAAAAACACTTTTGGAGCAAAAATGAGAAACAAAAAAAACTTGCTTCTGTGTTCTCGGAACACTTTTTAAAAACACATTTGGAACATTTTTTGAAAACAATTGGGAACAATTTCTTGAAAGTAATTAAAAATAAAAATAATTAAAGAATAAAATAATAATAATAAAATAAATTTTTTAGAAAAATAAAAAATAAAAAAGATAAAAAAATCAAAATAATAAAAATAAATAACCAAACAAATTAATTTAAAATAAAAATAATTTTTTCAAAATAATAAAAATAAAAAAGCGAAACAATAAAATAATTAAAAATAAAAAATAATTTTTTCAAAAAATAAAAAAGATTAAAAATCAAATTAATAAAAATAAATAATAAAAAAATTAATTTAAAATAAAAATAATAATTTTTTTGAAATAATAAAATAAAAAAATAATTAAAATAAAAAATAAATAATTAAAATTAATTAATTAATTAAAAAATAAAAATAAAAAAATAATTTTTTCGAAAAAATAAATAATAAAAATAAAAATAATTTTTTTAAAAAATAAATAATAATTTAAAAAAAATAATTTTTTCGAAAAAGTAAATAATTAAAAATAAAAAAATCCTAAATAATAAAAATTAATTGAGAAATCGAATCATTTACAAAGGGTATTTTTTTTTATTAAACGGCATTTACATCAAAGTTGTATCCAAATACACTTTTTAATTACAATTTATCAAATAGTATTTGCATTCAATTATGTAATCATATGTTTATCTACTTGGAAACATTTATGTATGACTCATAATTATAATTATTTCCATCTATGGAAGATATATTTCATGTTCTCATTGTTCAATTCTAATTTGTCTTCTCTTTCATTTTTTTTTATTGTTGATCTTATTCATATTGAAAAAATTAGGAATAGAATTAAATGAAAAAAAATTAGGAATATAATTTTTTTTTTTGCAGTTAACAAATACGTTTTTATTCTTTTTTTGTTCCGAGAACAAAAACTTTATGCAGTTACCAAACGCGTTTCTGTTCATTTTTTATTCCGAGAACAGAAATTTTATGCAGTTACCAAACGCGTTTCTGTTCCCAAGAATCGTTGCCGGGAACAGAAACACAAAAAAGTGTTTCTGTTCCAAAAGTTGTTCCGAGAACAGAAACGTTACCATACGCACCCTTAGGGACCACCTTGAATAAGTTAAACATTCATGAACGATATTGCATGATCGGTTAAAGTTTAGGACCCTCAATGAGCAAATTAAAAGTTTAGTGACAATGTTACACTTTACTCAAAGTTCATGGATTATTTTTGTCGTTATCCCCTTTCAAAATACTGTTGTCCCGTAGAGACGAGGAAACTATGCTGGAGATGACCGTACGGATACTCGCAATGAGTGAGTATCCGTAGTAAAATGCAGTCTCCATGTTTCTTGAGAATTTAGTAGGGGTGTGCAACCAAACCGGGTTTACCCGGTACCCGGATCGGACCACCCGAAAAATAGGGTCGGGAATCGGTTTCCATTCAAATCGGTCCGGGAACCGGTTCTAATTTTTGAGAACCGGTTAGAACCGGTCTGGGAACCGGGTCTAGGTAAAAACCCACCCAGACTGGTTTATAGAACCGGTTTTACATGCTACTTTAAAAAAAAAATCTTAAGTGAAGTGACTAAGCATTTGCCATAGTCTTACCTCACGCACTCGTAGTACACTCACCTCTTGAGGTATCGTCCAATTTTTACCACAGCTTAAGTGAAGTGAATATATTTTCCGCACGGTTGGCTTTGTTTTCTTTTAAAGATGACTAAAAATAGGGAAATTGAGTAGACCCTGGAACCGTTGGCTTTATTTTCTTTTGAGGATGACTAAAAAACAGGGAAACCGGGTAGACCCTGAAACATGACCGAAAAACAGGGTCGGTTCCAAAACAGGTTCCAAGAAAAACAGGGTAGGGTCTGGGTTCCAAAAATTGGGAACCGGTTATAACAGGGTCGAGTTTAGGGTCTAGGTCTGGACCCGGCCCACTCGACCCATGCTCACCCCTAGAATTTAGTGCTGGAATTGCCAAATAAAGAGCAAATATTGTCGATCGTGCCTGTCTTACGACTGAAAACAGATCATGAAACATTTCTGTCTGAAGTTTCTTTTCCCGTCTTCAATTTGCACAGATAGGCATCACGGTGGTTCCTGTGTTCGGCATTCTTGCCGACAGGAATGCGTACCGTCCAGCCCCAAATCCAGCCGAGGTGGAAGTGATCTTCGATGCGCCTTTAGAAATGTTTCTTCGGGTACGGCGATTGCTCCTGGTTTTGGTTGGGAAAACGTTCCGCTCTAAGGAGAAACTTATCTTATTAAGCCGCTTGAATTTCACGGATGTGTTGCAGGACGAGAACAGAAGAGCGGAGGAGAGGGAGTGGATGGGAGATAAGTATCTCCTCCATCATTTCGACTATCAAACAGGGGATAAGAATTATGGAATATTTGCTCTAACAGCCGGAATATTGATAAGGACCGCATCAGTCGTCTACCAGCGGCCACCGGCATTTGCAGAGCTCTGTCCCAAATTTTGGCATTCCTAATATGTTCTGTGTTGCTGCATAATCAGCAACAATCTCAGTACGGTTCCAATCAAGTAGCCATTCTTTTTCATCTAATGTAGACACAGAAACCTGAATTTGAGCTACCAACCCAGTTAGCGTATATTATTAATCGAGAAACTTATTCCTTCGAAAGACTGCATGTGTTAGCGAATTCGAAATCATGATGGATATTTGGGTATCGATCCTCGTAGTTCCACATGCTAGAGTGCTAAAAACTGATGCTAATGTCCCCTAGATCTCTAGCGCATGTTCAATTTAGAGCTTCAATTGCAAAGCGTTCGGGTACATGCCTGATCTTGGCTATTCAAACAATGAAGGTCAATGGACATTCATGAACTCGATGCTCTTGCCTCGAATGTGAATGTCCCTCGGCAGGTGGAGTCTCGATCATACGGCTGAAATCCAAATGACATCACATGAATCGCTGACTTGTGGATGAAGATTTCACATTACACATGGGCATGGAAGTGTGGATCGGCATGTAGGACATGGTCAAAATGTCAGCTCAGCTCTGTCAAGTCGAGAACATGAGGATGACGGGGATGCCGGAGTCGAGGGCTACCGACCATCTATAAGAGGAAGAAAAAAGGGCCTATTGTCAAAGAGGGGGACTCTGGCTCACCGTGTGATACCAAACACATTGGCCAAGCTCTTGTCAAAACTCGGCCAGAATCTTTTGTCATGGCCATCGACTCAATTGCCTAGAACTCTTTTTAACACATCAGAAAACTCATGAGTTTGACAGTCCTACTCAAACCAAATTTAACTCTTGAAAAAAGGAAAGGAAAGATTTTCCCCATGACAGCTGACAGAGGGTGTGATTGCCTATACAACAGAATTCTTTTCCTCAACTTGTATAAATGTGCCATATAATCTACTTATCTGAATTCTACTAAATCCCAGAATCTGTTCTTAGCTTTTCTTGCAATGCGAGCAGAGCATTAAAATGCCTACAAATAGAGGAGAAGGAGCATTGCAACAAATAGGAACTCAACTGGAATGGAAACTTTCAGTTTAAGAATAGCAACTCTCATAATCCCATGTCGAATCGCAGATCAAACATTTTGGAAATTGCATGGAGGAAAAGGAACTTTGGCAAAGGGATCACTATCCATAACCAATCTTTCCTTCCTCACTTTTAGTTTCCTCAATATCGAGATCAAGAACAAGACCTACTTCACTCTCATGGATGTTCCACATGCATAAGCAAGCTTTTGGAGCAATAGTAACCAATAGAACTGAAACGCCACTCTACTTAACATTTCATTCATAAAAGAAGAACTGCGATGCAAAAATTACAGTGGGAAGGAAGGGAAAAAGCAATTTCAGCAAGGGAAAAAGAGTCGTTTTGCTACCTGCCTCAGCTGAAAACCTCATAAAACTTTTCAATGACCAGTAGTCCAGAGTCAATTGATTCCAAGGGATCTTTGCGAAGCCTATGCCTCAAGCAGTTTGGAATCACAGTGGCGATATCTTCTGCGGTTACATTATCTCTTCCCTTCAAAGCAGTCAAGGCCTTAGCTGCTCTGTTAGTCACGATATCTCCTCTTAATCCATCGACATTCAGCTCGGAGCAGACCTTGGAGATTTTCACCTTGAGATCTCGATCGATCTGGACATAAGCAAGATTACTTCTAGCCGAGGATATTTGCTGCTGCAACTTCTCTTGCTCTGCTGTGTAAGAATCACGGAACTCCTTGGGGTTCTTATCAAATCTCGATCTCTCCTCCACAATCTTCACCCTCAGTTCTGCATCCCTCACTGTCCCTACCTGTGCATGCATACCAAACCGATCAAGAAGCTGTGGTCTCAACTCCCCTTCTTCAGGATTTCCCGAGCCAATCAGAATGAACCGAGCGGGGTGCGAAATGGAAATTCCTTCTCTCTCCACAGTGTTCCATCCTGAGGCGGCGGAATCTAAAAGAACATCCACCAAATGATCATCCAAAAGGTTGACTTCATCCACGTAAAGAATCCCTCTGTTAGCTTTAGCAAGAAGGCCTGGCTCAAATGCCTTGACACCCTCAGTGAGGGCTTTCTCGATGTCGATTGTGCCGCAAACCCTATCTTCCGTGGCTCCCAGTGGCAAATCCACCATGTTGATTTTGGTGGACAGGATAGGGAGTTGCTCCCCTTTTATCACTAGTTCCCGAACTTCCACGCCCATGGATTCTGGATCTGTAGGGTCAGAGTTATATGGGTCGCCAGCAACTACCTGGATCTCAGGGAGTAAATCAACCAATGATCGGACGGTTGTGGATTTTCCGGTGCCCCTATCTCCCATAATCATGACCCCCCCGATCTTAGGATCAATCACGTTTAGTAAGAGACACAGCTTCATCTCTTCTTGCCCGACTATAGCAGCGAAAGGATAGACCGGCCTCTGACTCTCCTTAGAGGCAAGCTTCTGAGCCTGAAAAAGGAAAAGACCATATAGCTGACAAAATCCTACAGAAGCAATCCATCATTCTCTCCCAATTAATTCTCACTTCAGTCAACAAGACTGCCCTCAAACAAACATCAACTGCAAAGCAGTTTCTTTCTTCCAATCGACTTTGATTAGTGTAATGCCTCAGCCTAGGAAATTCTCATCCCAAAGAACATGCAACCTGTTCATAGGCAAATAAAGCGGAAGCAGCCCATTGTTTCTCTAATTTCACTAAAAACTCGGCAATTAACAAATTTGAAGTAGCTATCTACATTAATCTCTTACTCAAATTTCCCAGAAAATGCGATTTCACAGTGACGTGCTTGAAGAAAAGAAATACATAACAGCTCAAAAAGAAAAACAAAGAAATTGATCAACACCTGCTCAACAGAATTGATATCAGTTGCAACATTGGTGACGGCAAGATGCCACGGAGACCTTCCTTTCTTGTTCTGAAACCCAATCCCTCCATAGCATTTCTTGCCATGATTCTGCACTGCAAATAAGAATTTCAAAACAAAGGAGAAAATTCACAGACCCATTAAAATCCCCCAAAAACCCTGAGCTCGAAAGACTCGAATTTGAGCAAATGAAAGAGCAGAAACGAAATGGGTCATTCGGATAATCCCCCAAACGCTTGGAAAGACCACAGAAACATGTAAAGGAAAGTGCACCTGAAACTGAAGGGGCGAAGGAAGGAGCGGACGAAGAGAGACGTCGAGAGGCCAAGATTGCTGTGGAAGAACTTCCGAGCAGAGACGCCATGGCTTCGCGTCACGGAGCTAGTGCTTCTGCCACTAGCCTCACATAAAATTTCAGCGGATTTTTATTTTTCCTGTGGAATTTTCCTATTGGTTTGTGACTTTGAGGATAAGGTAATAGATTTCAGGACGCTCCTCCTGGACTTCGTTTCATGATCGGCCCAGCAGCCTATCTTCATCCTTATGGTTTATATGTCAAACAGGCTCAAGGTGCTTATAACGAAGAGCCAACAATATTACATCAAGCGCATTGGATACGGGATCAATAAATATGCTTGATATACATTGTTGACTCGATCCTAATAACTCGAGCTATTGCGCATCCGACAAAAGGAAAAAAAAAAAAAGACTATTGATTTGACAAGGTAATCGATTCATAAAATAAATTTAAACATCTTTTGCGAGCGATGCGAGATAAATTAATATTGTCTATTTGTATTGGCATGATTTCCTCTTATTTTCTTGTCTTATCTCGATTTCTTTATTTAGCTAATTTATGGTCAAGGCATAATCTGTCTAAACTGAGGAAAAGGTTGTCCTTCCATTGATCAAAATTTCTATGGATTTTTTTTTTGGCTATCGAAAGTTGTACAAAGTTAATTTGGGGGATGTAATATACAGAACCAATCGCAATATAGAAATTTTATTTAATTAAAATACTTTCAGCGAGATTCATTATGGATATAAAGGTTGTCTTCCGGCGCTCTCTCGCTCTACTCTCCGGCGCTCGTTTGCTCTCTGCTTTGGCGCACACGAAGCCGATTCTCTCCATTGCTGCCTCCCCTTCCGCCTATGACTTTGCACTCCGTCTTCTCCTCAAGATCCGCTCTTTACCTCTCCTCCTGCCTCATTGTCTTGCGCGGTGCCTGCTTTGTCCCTCATCTCTCTCTTGGCCCGAGACATAGACACCCTATAGATCTGTACTTTCTCTGTCCTCCTTCGTCACTGACACGCATGTCCCTGACGAGTGCTGGCGTTGACCACATTTCAGACACGTGTCCGACACCAATGTGGCGACCTCCTTGGCGTGTCGACAATTCATAATCTGAAGTGTGATGACACGCTCACCTCTAAGGAAATTCTAGGCTTTGCAAGCCTCATCTTGAGGCTTAGGCTTCGCTTGCTGTAGTTGTGATATGATTCAAACAAGACTTTTAGTACCATGAACATAACCTCTTCATTTCATGCCTATAAAATTTTTCCGTCGATGTTGCACGCACATATGTTGGTTTTAACATGTAATACATTCACTTTGTTCCAAATATGATCGACCCATCACATCACACATAAATAGTATAGCAATCCCATAGATTCTCGACACAACATGCAAATGAAAAAGCCAACAAAGCATCTTTGCTTTCCCATCAAGGAAACCCAAACTCCATCTTCCCAAGCTTCGCCATCTCCTCCCTAAAACCACACAAACACTTGCCCTTCAAATTCGCCAAAACCCTAAAGCCGTCGCTCGGATCTCCGGCCCCGACCTCGGAACAAGGCAAGAAGAAGCAAGCCTCGTTGCTTCCCAAGAGCTTCCTCGAGAGGGGCAACACGTTCGCCGGTCCTCCCCATCCGAAATCCACCGCCGAGTGCCCCAAGTGCGTCCAATCCGTGAATCCGCTCACGTTCTTACCTGAAACAAGAATTAGAAAAGGGAGTGCAAACATGTACTCATACCGAAAGGCTTATTACATAACAACTCGATAAAATTTGCCACGATACACTTGTCAACTAACAATGCCATGTTTTAAATTGGCTATTCGAGATTCCTCAAACATTGGACTACTTCCATTAGATTTTCTAGTCCTCCGACACACGAAAGGTCACCTAAATTTGAGAGAACACGATGTCGTACTTCTGAGGCAGACCTCGACTATGGGCGTGCCCATTTGTGAGATAACAAACATGTATTCACAAAATACGGACACTTGGCTATTTCGGATCATAAAGTGCCTCCTGTATATGCTGCTGCAAGACAATGCACTAACTTTATTGAAAATCGATCGGCTTATCTCTCCGCAGTTGCAATGTGACCCTATGTCGTGATCAATCTCAACATGCTGTGTAATGTAAATCTTGAAATTGACAGAGGCTTCTCCTTCTTACCTGCCAAGACGCCTTCTGTTCGATGCATTTCTTGGAAGTCGATGTACGAGCGGACGTACTCATCGCTCGCATTGCGCTTGCTCTTCCTGATCAGCTCCGCGATTTCCCAAATTGGCTTTTGCAGCAAGTTCTTCGCTGACAGTTGGACGTATATCGGGACACATCCGTTGCCCCAGTAGCCGACCGGCAATTGCGGTTTCAGCAGCTTGCGGATGTTCGTGGAGTAGGAGAACTTCACTGTTTCGTCGCCCGGAATGTTCGATACTTTGATCCTGTTTTCGGAGTTGTGAATCAATTGAAGTCAAGAGGATGTGACCGGGGCATGTGCATACGTGCAAAAATTCTACATATCGTTAGTGTATCTAAATGGCTCACTTTGCACGCCAAATGAATGCACCCAAAGCTTCGAAAGTGGTGAACTTCTCGCCACACTTCTCCAACAGATATGCTTTGAGCCTGTCCAGCCACTCCTCTCTCACGTGGAAAAACTCCCTCACGAACGCACAGTTCTCTTCATCATCGTACGGGTTCCGACCCTTCCCGCGCAAGTAATCCCCAACCGGAGCCTCGACCCGACCCGGATTCCTCGGCCCCAACAAGACATCCCGGTCCCACACTGGCTGGATGGAAACCCGGTCTGCCCCACGAGCTAGCTCCGCTGCCGCCCCGAAGAACAGGGTCGCCCCGAGCCCATCGCACATGGCGTGGTGTATGGCGGCGCCCAAGCTGAACCCCCCGCATTCGAACACCGTTACTTGGAGCATGCACGGGTTGACCAAACTCTCCTGCAGACCAGGGTCGGGTATTAGCCGCTCCAAGAAACCCGAGTCCGCATCATCGAGGTTTTTAACCGCATGGAGAGTGCAATTAGCGGTGGCGTGGACGAGCGGCATGCCTTGGCCAACGGCGCAATGTAGCTCGAGCCGGTGAGGTTCATCATCGCCGCGGCGAAGCGTGCCGCATAGAGGGTAGTAGTAGCAAAGCGCACGAGAGAGCGCTCCGGCAACTACATGGTATGGATCGAGGGCACGCCTCCTTTGGTCGGCATTCACGTACGCGCGGAGGTAACGGAACGTGACGTCGAGATTAGGATCGGTGTCGAGGTGCGAGAGAGGGAGGACCTAGTCTTGAGCGAGAGGGGGCGTGGAGGGTTGGACGAGCGTGGTCTCAAGGATTTGGACTTGCATTGGTCGATCGGTTGTTTTTCTTTCTGGTGCATGAAATTCGGAATGGTTAGGGTTTCATTTTGGGAGAGTCATGACTTTGTTGGGGATTCATGGGCTGTCTACATTTTCTGTTGTTGATGCCACCAAACTTTTTGGTAAGAGGAAGGGTGTGGTCGGGATCGTCAATGGCGTTGAGTTTGGTGGATGCGAGGCGTGGAGCATGTCAGGCCACATCCTGAAACACGAATTAAAGTCTTTGTTTGCGCACCCCCCCGGGGGTGGGGTGGGGTGGTTGAAGGTTCCACAATCCCTGTTATAAAATATTCATTGTTTTCAATATCGATAAATTTGAATGAGCGTTTGTAAGCGTTCGAAAATTATTGGTGATCGAAAATTATTAATTTTTATTTCTAGTTATATCCATGGTTAAGACTTTTACTTTGTTAACACTTCATATTTTTTAGTGTACCTATACATAAGTTTTGATTATTGAATTGCAGTGACAAATGATAACCATTAGAAATGATTATTTACTGCAATAGTTCAATTAAAAATACATATGAAATCAGATAAATGCCGAAAACAATTAAGAAATTTGTTACCGAATAGGTTATAAATTTCAAGATACATAAGGGAAATTTCAAATAACGCCCTCAAGAGTCCTAATTTTTTCAATTAAGGGCTTGAAGTAGCCATGCTTATTCCAAATAAGAGCATAACCTCACTGGCTGGACGCTTGGCTAAATATTCTGGCCAATCAAGGGCATTTGCGCCAAAATATAATTTTAACCTAATTTTTAATTAAAAAATTAAAATTTTTTAAAAAATAAAAGTAAAAAAAAAAGGAAAGAAGATATAGGTGGGACGGGCTGTCATATCCCTTGTGCCCATCACCCCACTACCGGCATTTATTATTACAATTTTATATTTTAATTTTTGAAAAATAGAAGAAGTAAAAATTAAAAAAAGAAAATGACAAAACTGCTCCTAGTCAATCACTGAGTCAGACTTTTTGTTTTTTTGAGAATAACATGACCAATTCAAGTCTTATTTGAAATAACATTGACTTCAGGTCTTTATTTGAGACAAGAAGAACATTTTAGGCTTTTACTTAAAACAAGATCATTTATAGGCTTTTATTTAAGAAAATGAGAGCATTCGAAACATTTATATGAAATTTATGACAGCATTTGAAGCATTTATATGAAATTTTCTCAGATATATATAATGATAATTTCATGTTGAAATCATTCCGACAATAAGATCTAAATTGGGAAAATTTAAGGGCCCGAAGTGGAGCCGTTTCCTAAAAAAGGGTGCAGAGTGGACATTAATCTCAAATAAAGGCAAATAAGGGCCCGAGTGCGCATGTGCATCTCACATGCCACTTTCTAAAGGCATACCGAGGGATTTTTTCGTTTTCTATTTTTTCTTTTCGTTTTTTTCCTTCTTGCATCTTCTTTTTCATTCGTTGTTCTTCCTTTCGCACTAGCGCAGAAGCGCTTACGGTGCCTAATCTCACTTGACATCATTAAGTCACTGCTAATCCTTTATACTAGCATCATTGACCATCGCTCCTCTATCCATCGTTCGATCGACGTTGTGGCCATTCTCTCTTTTCTTACTTGCAGTGATGGCCACCATGTCTTCGGGCTCTCAAGCATGGCCATGGCCGATCACAAGCACAATAGGTTTAGAGATATTCGGTCAAGGCACAACACTTTCTGAGAGTCGAGCATGAACAGAATCAGCCTAATGGTATAAGTCTGAATTGGGGAGCCTGATGAGCGGGTTGAATCCCTTCAAACCATGCCTTTAGAATATCAAATTTGGTGGGTAAGTACACTATGAATGTAATAACTTTTGTATCGTACTCACTTGAGTGCCATAATTTTGAAAATCGATCTCTTAAATATTATCAATTACGTGATTGCCGAAAAGGCTGACGTGACATTAGTGAAACGATTCTTTTAAATATTTTTAATGTACACATGGATTTTTATTTCATAATTTTGTTTTATTTTGTATTTTTTTTCTTTTTATTTTGGTTTTTCTTCTATTGGCCGACGAGGGTCACTATTGACCCTTGCTAGCCACACCAGCAAACCCAAGGGTGAGGGTTGCCCCTCCTTGGGCCAGAGTGGCTGCGACGGCCCTCGTAGCCTTGGTGGCTGTGGGCGAGGGCACGAAGGCCCTCGCCAAATGTGGGCAAGGGACCTTGCGGCCCCGCCAGCCATGGGTGAGGGCCGTCATGCCCTCGCTTACAGTTGAGGGCCATCCTCGACCATGGCTAAGGGCATGATGGCCGTCGCCACGTCCCGGTGAAGGTTGCCTCACCCATGGCTGGCGGGGCTGTGAGGGCCCTCGCCAAATCTAGCAAGGAAGGGGCTTTGCGTCCTCGCCCACAGCCGTGACTGCCGTTGACCAGGTCCGTCGTAGCCCCGTTTGACCTAGGGCGAGGTGGCCCTTCACCCCTAGGCCAACTAGTCATGGTTCGTGTGGGTCATCGGTGACCTTTGTTAGTCAAGTGAAAAAGCAACAAAAATAAAAATATGTAAATAATTAGAAAAAATTCTAGAAAATATTAAAACAATTAAAAAAAACCCATGTGTCGCTGAAAAATAAATAAAACGTCTAGGTATGACGGTTTGTCGAAAGTGACACTTAAGTAAATGATGTTTGTTGGATATGGCACTCAAGTAACGATTTTCCTTCGATGTGGTACTCAAATGAGCTAAAAAAAGTTATGACACTTAAGTGAATGCCATATAAAAGTTATGGCACTCGCAGTACTTACCCTTAAACTTGGCATGACGAACTAGAAAACGAAGTTCAGAAACATAATTCTCTTTGAGACTGAGGATCGCTGCATACTTTAACGAAACGAAACACGGGAATTCGCTTGCCAGCGAGAAAGGGCCGTGGAAGAAGGGCTCGAAGCAGCTAGAGATGCCCTCACTGGGCTAAGAAACCTTGCCATGAACGCCATGCTGTTGACACAGTCATCTCTGATGGCTATTGAGTGCGAGTTGGAGATTCGAATCAGTCAAAGCTCGTCGGAATCCTTCCAAGCGCGATGCTCGAACCAGACTTGTACTATTTGACTGTTGCTGTTGTTTTCAATGATCCTCATCGAATTCCCGTTTCTTTCCTGTCCCGCCTCTTTCGAAGCTACTCTCTATATATATGTAGTCGCATCCAAAACCTCAGAAAAACTAGATTACGTCTCTCTCAACTCAATTCAAATCCAGTCGATCTCTCTCTCTCTCCCGCGCTCGAGCTTGCTCACTGTCACAATCTCGCAAGTAATAAGGTAGTGTCGATTCTATGTTTGTCTCCGTCTTGTGAGCTTTTGTAATATGTCAAATTCTTCGGTCATGGCTACTTAACGAGTTTTATTGCGTCTTCGTCGCTCGTTACTATGAAATGTCAGTGTGTGCTATTTGTTTCGTAGTGTTAGACAGTGGTGATTCATGAGCGTGCAAAGTTTCCGGTGGTGAATGTGACGATACGCGTACTTTTCCAATGAAGAGTTCCTTCGGACTCTCGCTTTGTTGTGCCTCGTCTCTCGCTTTGCGTCTCCGTCCTCTGTCGCAGGAGGTCCTTTCGATTTCAGAAGACCTCTTTTTGATCCATGTTGATTGGCTTTATCAAGTTCATCCGAGCATCTTCTGTGATTTTGTTGGGTACGCACGGGAAGAGTAGTTTCTGGCGCATTTGACTTCAACCTCAAAGATAAAATCATATTCAGAATTGCTGTAATCCCATTGCTGGAAGTCCATGGCTTCTTGCAGTTTCATGGCAATTTATATGTATATTTAGGGAAAATCACTTTGACTTACAGCACTTACCTGCTCTCTGTCTTGATTTCTGAGGCACGAGTAGGAAATTTTTCTCTGCTCAGGGCACAGATCTCCACGAAGGTAATGCTATTGTAAGGCATCTCTTTTCGGAGAAATGATGCCATGATGAGTAGCTGTTCTGATGTATTTGTTACATGACATATATCTTAACCGAACTTCATTGTGCCCGAAGGTGGACTACCTGAATGCTGTAGGAGGACCTATAGTTGAACTTCTTAAGCCATTTCTTATTAGAAGCATCAGAGACTAATGTCCCACTTGAATCAAGGTGGAGGAATTTTGAAATGATCGTTGCTATGATGGTGGCGATGAGCGGTCCCTTTCATCACTGCTTTCAAATTGGAGATCCTATATCTTTGCATTCATGGAAGGATGAAGAGGGAATCGTCCGAAATATATGACAGTGGAACCTGTGCGTATATATGTATGTGTGTGTGTGTGGACTGGATAAGGTCCCTCCTAGGCTATTTCTAAACATGCTTCTGCAAAAGATAAGTGCAAAAATGTCATAGCTGCAAAGTTTTGACATAGAGATGATGCTTTTATGAAGAGAGGGCATTAGCTTTTGTAAGGTCTGCGGCCATTTGGATCGTTTTTTTTCTTATGCTATCCTCACTCTTTCCCTTTCAGATGGCAGTGGCACAATCACAGAAGGAAACTGCAGTAGTGAGCCGGAAAGAAAATAAATCATTACTAGGTACTCCGCATGCTCGACAAATCTAAAAATAGAGTCGATTTATTTTGGATATGGCAGGATGCAGGGGTCTCTATTTCAAAACCTAATTAATTTGTTTAGGACCTGCTTATTACTTCTTTTGGATATCATGGTCAATATGTACGTACCTGAAAAATCAAATTAAAGCGTGGTTAATGTTAAAATAGGTTTCTTCAAATAACAAGGACAGTAATGAAGTAGAATCACCTGTCAAAGGCAACTCCAAGAAAGCTTCCTTTCTCCTTCAACTTCAATGAGTATAGGCAGCTTCACAATGCATCCATCTCAGATTATTCTTTGATAGGTAAGATTATTTTTTCAACTAAAGGGAAACATTTGAAACAAATGTCATGACTTGTGATTGCAATTTACGATCTTAGCAGTCATTTCTGCTGTCCAGGTTGGATGGTTTCAATCTTGAATCACCCATGACTAAGAGAACAAGGTGGGAAGAAGGTTGTAGGAAGCAGAGGGAGATCTTCAGAGATGAATGAGCACCAGGACTCAAAAACTCGCCGTCCAGAGCCAATTTCTGACTGTGATGATAATGCCATCATTGACAATGTTCAATGTACAAGCTGTATGGGTACAACAGAGATTCAGGTAGAAACTTCTGTAACTTCAACTTCTATGCCCAACCCAAGAATGGATGATTGGGTGCCAAAGTCTGCAGCATGGAGAAATTCAGTCCTAGAACGATCTTCTTTGGAAAGGTCAGACAGCATGTGTATGTACTCCAGAATCTGATTAACAAGGTTATTCATCAGATCAAACAGTACCAAGAGAACAACATGTGCAACCCGGGGCTGATGCAAATTAAAGTAACATTCCAGAGATTCTGTTAAGTGAACAGAATGATAGTAGGAATCAAGGAGAGAGAAGAAGAAGAAAGAGAGGTAGGAATAGAATTGTAATTGCTTTCTCTATTGTGACCTAATGGTCCCTTTAATAGCCGAGTACACATAAGAATATCAATCATAAATGGAAACTAATTGATAGCTATCCTTATTAAAGCTGATTACTATCCTCATCATAAATGGAATGCAAATCTCCTTAGCCTTGTTTTGGCATGTTTTTGCGTCGTGAATATACTTGCAATCCTTGGGACGTAACATTCCTTTCCCCATAGAAAGACGACTTGTCCTCAAGTTGAATATTATCCAAGAGGTGCTCATCCTCCCAACTGGAGTCTTCGGGCGCGAGGTCCTGCCACTGAACTAACACCTGAGGGACCGGCTTAGAGTCCTTCATAATAACTCGTTGACCCAAAATCGCTAGTGGCTTGTGAATGGGTTGGTGATCAACAGCTGCATCTGGAAGTGGGTGCACCTTAGTGCATTGTGAAGCCATAAACGGTTTGAGCAGTGAACAATGAAAAACTGGATGTATGCGACTGGAAGCTGGCAGGGAAAGTCGATAAGCCACTTGTCCCACGCGTTCCTCCACTGGGAACGGTCCATAGTAGCGAAGCCCAAGCTTGTGGGCTGAGTCTTTGCGAACCGATAGCTGGCGATAAGGGTGAAGACGGAGAAGCACCATGTCGCCTGGTTTGAAAGAAACATCACTGCGATGCTTATCTGCCTGCGTTTTCATGACCGCCTGAGCTTTGGACAAATTAGCACGTAACTGAGACAAGATGATATCACGTGAACGCAAGTCATGATTGTCGCGACCCTCTAAAAATATTTTTATTAATTCTAGGGGTTAACGGATTATTAGGTTAATTAAATTTGACTAACCTAATGCGGACCCTCCCAAGCCCTACCGAATCGCAACTTTAGTTTTTGTTTAAATGATTTTGAAATTTGGAGTCGCCACTAATCGTTCTTGGTAGGTCGATTAGAAACCTAAATAAATTAGCGGGATAACTAATTTATTCCTGCGAATCAGAGATTATGAGCTCGGGGACTTGGTTACACTAGTTAATTAAAACTAATGCCCTTTCGGTACCTTAATTTCATGGATATCCTAATCCGGCAACTCAGGCTTGGTTTATTCCTAAGGCTTTAATAGGGTATTCTCTTTTGTGTTTTCACTTTTTAAATAGGATGCATGGATGGTATATATTTTTATTTGTTATATTTTTTTAAGTGTTAAAGATTCCCTGAAGCCGAAAGAGGGAGTGTGTTAACGATTTCTGTGCAGTATTACGACCTACTCATCTTTTGGGTCTGATGATTCAAAAATTAAATTATAGGAAGTACATGACAGTGAATAAACACCTCCAATGGGAGGCCTAGCATTGGCTTGGCTCTTCCCTTTGGGATTTAAGGTACATGTATTTAAGTTGCAAGTATTTAAACTACTGTAAGTAAAAACGTCCAATGGGAGGCTAAGCATTGGCTTGGCTCTTCCCTTTGGGATTTAAGGTACAGGTATTTAAGTTGCAGGTATTTAACTACTGTAAGTAAAAACCTCCAATGGGAGGCTAAGCATTGGCTTGGCTCTTCCCTTTGGGATTTAAGGTACAGGTATTTAAGTTGCAGGTATTTAACTACTGTAAGTAAAAACCTCTAATGGGAGGCTAAGCATTGGCTTGGCTCTTCCCTTTAGGATTTAAGGTGCAGGTATTTAACTACTGTAAGTAAAAACCTCCAATGGGAGGCTAAGCATTGGCTTGGCTCTTCCCTTTGGGATTTAAGGTGCAGGTATTTAAGTTGCAGGTATTTAACTACTATAAGTAAAAACCTCCAATGGGAGGCTAAGCATTGGCTTGGCTCTTCCCTTTGGGATTTATGGTGCAGGTATTTAAATTGCGGATGGACTTTGTCCTCTCCATTTTGGGGTATGAATTTTTTAAAATGAAATACAACGAATTGATTCAACAATTTGAAATTTGTGCGCGCTTGAGGACTCCTCCAAGCCGATTTTGTGCTTCCATAGGATTGACCATTGATATAGAGCTGCGGCTTCCTGACATAAAATAGAGTGAAGTGTTAGTATACAAAATATGTGCTAATCTGCACCTAAAACCAGAAGAGTAGAAAGAGTACTTATCTCCCATTTTTTTGGGAGGGATTTCTATAATTGATTTTCGCTCTCTATATTCCCAATATAGAGAGTTTCTTTTGAATTAAGAGGGACTTTTAGTCACAGATCAGTTGAGAAATCGGTGGACAGCTTAGGAGCTTGTCTGGGCCGATTTTTGCATCTCGACGAGATTTTTGCTGTTGACGTAAAGATATCCTTCTCCTGACATAAAATATGGAAGAAAAAGGAGATGGAGAAAGTGTATACAATTTGTGCTAATTTGCGAGTAAAACCATAAATAAATGAATAAATAAAAACACTTAGCTTGAATTTGTTTGCTCGTTGACGAGGATGAACTCTTGATTTATATTGATCGATGAAGGAATTTGTGATGATAACCCCTAGCTTTAAACTCCCATCATCTTCAAAATTCTCTCTCTTTTGGTATTTTCTTTCTCTCAAAATTTTCTTCAATTTCCCAAAACTCTCTCAAACATCCAAAATTTTCTCTCCAAAAAATTCTCCCAAACACTTCAAATTTTCTCTCTCAAGAATCCTTTCTCAAGCTCACTTCTTCCTCCTTTTATAACCTACTCATCTATCTCCCATTCTAATTTTTCCACTAACTCTATCTCCCATTCTAATTTCTCCACTAACTCTTCTTCATTTTCATCTTCCATTCTCCATCTCTATCTCACATTCTAATCTCTCCACTAACTCTTCTTCATCTTCATCTTCCCTTCTCCATATTTATCTCCCATTCTAATTTCTCCACTAACTCTTCTTAATCTCCATCTTCCCTTCTCTATTCTTATCTTCCATTCTAATTTCTCTACTAACTCTTCTTCATCTCCATCTTCCCTTCTCTATTCTTATCTTATTTTCTCCATCTATTCTTCTCCAACTTCTCTTCTTCATCTCCTCTTCTTCATCTTCCCTTCTCTATTCTAATTTATCCACTAACTTTTCTTTTTATTATTTGTAAAATAATCCTTCAAGAGTTAGGTATTTGCACTTTAGTCCTTGAATTTTAAGTATTTACAATTCAGTCCCTGAAAAAATATATTTCTTTAAGTCCAAATCTCCTCACAATTTTTGACACACCAAAATTTACCACATGTCAAATTTAAGCTCATTTCTTGTCGCTGAAAATAATGCATAATTTAATTAAAGCCCTTTTGCAAAATTAAGTCATTCTGGGTATAATTGGGCCAAGATGAAAATTTAAAATATTAGAAGACAATGTCACAACTCATAAAAAGTGAAAGTTAAAAATAAGTTGACTCAAATTAAATTTTTTTAGGCCCGATTCGAGATTATACTCGTGAAGGAACACGTGACTCGAATTGGATTTTTCTGAATTTGCGATGGCCAATATGAAAATAGATTTAAAATAAAAATATTAACTATCTTTGTGTATTTTTTGGCCTCAAATGTTATTTTTTCAAAATTTTCAAATATTTTTGTATTTTTTTTTAAAAAAAATTAAAATATATATAATGTGAAAAATTATTTTTTGGTCAAAATTCGTTCCCTAGGCTTGGCTAAGGTTCCCAAAGTTTATTTTTCAATTTTATGAATTTTTATGGATTTTCTATTAATTTTTGAAAATAAATAAATAAAAAATACGTAAAAATACTGAAAATATGAAAAATCGTTTTTTGGTCAAAATTGGTTCCTTAGGCTTGGCTAAGGTCCCCAAAGTTGATTTTTCAATTTTATGAATTTTTATGGATTTTTTTATTACTTTAGCAATAGAAAAATGATTAAAGATCAGGTGTCAACAATGATCGACTGCTTCGACGGCACTGGTGCCTGCACAATAGGCCAAGAGGGAGGGCGGTTTTCTGCCGTATGTCACCTCGAAGGGCGTCATACCCGTAGAAGCCTGGAATGTGGTGTTGTAGTGGTACTCCGCCCAGCTAAGTATATTGGACCACTTGGAGGGTTGATCATGAACAAATGAACGAAGGAATTGTTCAATGCAGCGATTGACACGCTCCGTTTGTCCGTCCGATTGTGGGTGGTAAGCGGATGAGAAGTGCAGTTTTGTTCCCTGGAGTTTAAACAACTCCTTCCAAAAGACACTCTGAAAAATGGGGTCACGGTCGGAAATAATGGAGTGAGGTATGCCGTGTAGCTTTCCCACTGTAGTCCAGAAAACTTGGGCCACCTTGGTGGCAGTGTAACGTGGTGGCAGTGAAGCGAGGTGGGCACCCTTGGAAAAACGATCAACGACCACTAATATGGCCGTATACCCCGCAGATGGTGGTAAATGTGTGATGAAGTCCATAGAGAGATCGGTCCATAATGAGTCTGGTGGAGCAATGGGCTGAAGTAATCCGTAGGGGCGATGGTTGGTTGGTTTGCACTTTTGACAAACATCGCACGCTTGGACAAACTCGGCTATGTCCTTGCGCATGCCGTCCCATTGAAAATGCGCAGAGATGCGTTTTAAGGTCCTTTGTACCCTAGAATGACCACCATGTAAGCTGGAGTGATAATCTGCCAGAAGGAAGGGCACCAGGGTGGAGTCCGCCGGCAAGAACAAGCGGCCACGGTGGCGGAGTAGACCTGATGAGTAAGACCACCCAGGTTGGGAGCCCGGTGCACGCTGGAGGTCATCGATGATGCTCTTTGTACGCTGGTTTAGCAGCAACTCAGCACGAAGGGTGTCAAGGTCAGTATTCACGGGATGGGATAATGTCAAAAGTGCGCTCTCCTGGTTGATGTCTTCATAAACCCTTGACAAGGCATCTGCCGCTGCATTTTTCTTGCCTGGTTTGTACTCGATAGAGTAGTCAAAGCCGACCAATTTTGAAAGGAATTGCTGTTGTTCTGGTGTCTGAATGGTTTGCTTAAGAAGATGGTGCAGCGGCCTATGATCTGTCCGGATAATGAAGTGAGTGCCGAGCAGATATTGACGCCACTTCTGGACAGCGGACTGTATTGCGAACAACTCACGCACATAAGTTGACTTGCTGCGCATGAGGGAGGAAAGTTTACGACTATAGAAGGCCAGCGGGTGTTCGGATTGCATCAGTACTGCGCCAATTCCTATGCCGCTGGCGTCAGTCTCCACAACGAAGGGAATGGCAAAATCAGGAAGTGCCAATACCGGGGCATGACTCAAAGCTTCTTTGAGAGAGTTGAAGGCGTGCTCGGCTTGTGCGCACCACGCGAACCCATCCTTGGTGAGGAGGTCCGTGAGGGGGGCAGCTATCGTCGCATAGTGGCGAATGAAACGGCGATAATACCCAGTCAACCCCAAGAAGCCGCGAACCTGCTTGGACGTTGTTGGAATTGGCCAGCCTTGAACCGCTTCAAGCTTTGTAGGATCAGCGGAGACACCATGCGCTGAAACAATATGTCCAAGGAATTCGACAGTGGGCGTGGCGAAGCTGCACTTCGAGTGTTTGACTACCAAGTGGTGTTGGCGCAAGGTGGCAAATACTTGGTGGAGATGATCAAGATGAAGGGCCAAATCTTTGCTATAAACAAGAATATCGTCGAAGAATATAACAACGAAATGACGAAGAAATGGTCGGAATACCTCATTCATTAACGCCTGAAAGGTGGATGGGGCGTTGGTGAGTCCGAATGGCATTACCAGGAACTCAAAGTGGCCGTGGTGTGTCCGGAAGGCTGTTTTGTGGATGTCAGAGGGATCCATCCGAATCTGATGATATCCGGAGCGCAAATCTAACTTGGAGAAAATGACGGCGCCATGCAATTCGTCTAATAGCTCATCAACAGTTGGAATGGGGAATCGATCTCGAATAGTGGCGGCATTAAGCTCCCTGTAATCGACGCAAAAGCGCCAAGAGCCATCCTTCTTTTTGACCAAGAGGACCGGCGAACTGAAGGCCGAGCGACTAGGGCGAATGATTCCGTCCCGGAGGAGTTCCGTGACTAGTCGTTCAATCTCATGTTTTTGATAGTGTGGATAACGGTAAGGTCGGACATTGACCGCCTCGGTGCCAGTTTTGAGGGGAATGCGGTGGTCGACATCACGAGTCGGTGGAAGGCCGGTTGGCTGGGCAAAGAGGTCATCGTACTCCGCAAGAAGGTTTTGTACCGATAGCGGAATGTTAGCATCCACGTCTGCTGGAGGGTGGTCTGATGAAGAGGCGGACAAGCACATGTAGCTTGCGCTTATGCCGTCAGCCGCCATGAGTTTGAAAAGGCCTGAAGAGGAGACTGAGAGTGCGCGCAGAGAGGGTTCACCTTGCAGCCGCACTGGTTGGCCATGATGCTGGAATTCCATTGTCATGTTGGCGTGGTCAGTTAGGACTGGCCCCAAAGTTTCTAGCCATTGGACGCCCAGAACAATATCAGCGCCCTGCAAGTCAAGAACAAACTGGTCCATGGTGAATAAATGGGACTGAAGCAGTACTGGCACATCGCGACATACGGCCGTGCATCGTAGGGCATCACCATTGCCCACCAACACTTGGAAGGGGGTGATCGGCGACCGCGGCAGGGCAAGGAACTTGGACATGCGTGCAGAGAGGAAGTTGTGTGTGCTCCCCCCATCAACCAGCACTTGAACCGACTGACCTCGTACTGTTCCCGTCATGCGCATGGATTTGGCCGAGCGTTGGCCCATGAGAGCATTGAGGCTGATTTGTGATTCAGGGGTAGTGGTTTCGGTGGCCTCACTTTCGGTTGGTAGCGAAACGTCGTCCGGGTCATCGAAACCCTCCAAATATAAAAGGGTCGGGCGCCCTTTACAACGATGCCCGCGGACGAATTTTTCATCACAGTTGAAGCATAGACCTTTGTCACGTCGTACTTGCATCTCTTCTGCAGACAAATGTTTAACGGGAAGCCGTGGAAGTGGTGGTTGTGCAGTTACAGATGCGGAAGCCCGTGGTGAAAACGACCGGTTGCGCGGCTCATTGAACTGGGTCTCATACATGCGTGCTAATGCGAAGGCATCATGTAAGTCTATGGGGCGGTGAGCTTGGACGGCCGTGCGCACCCGGAGTTGCAGACCCGAAATAAACAAGCTGCGTAGGTGTGCCGGTGTGAGTCCACGTACCTTGCTAGCAAGATTTTCAAAGGCGGCCTGGTAATCAAGGACGGACCCCGTTTGAGATAACTTGGCAAGGAGGCCAGTTGCATCTTCGTATTCGGAGGGGCCAAAGCGATGACGGAGAGCACGGGTAAATGCATCCCAATCCGGCAAAAGATTTTCAGCCACCAATCCTTGATACCAAGTGGCGGCGGGAGCATCAAGGTGCATTGCCGCTAGCAGTAAGCGATCCTCGGGATGAGTATGATAATATTGAAAGAAATGGCTTACATTGAAAAGCCAAACGGACGGATCACCCGAAGAGAAACGCGGAAACATGAGACGTGGTGTCGCGCCCGGGGTTGGTCTCTCATCCGTATGGGTTGGTTTCGGTGGGCCACTCCCGAGAATGCCAGACGTCATAGGATTGGATGAGGTGGGTAGTGGTGATGGGTCTGCCCGGATGATAGCCTTGAGACGCTGGTCATGTTTATCCAGGAGAGTCATGAGGCCCTCGGCAGTCAATTGATTGGCTTGAGAGTTAATGAGATCTTGTCTCAATTGTTCAACAGCTGCAGCAGTATCATTGGCTAGTCGTTGCACCGCTTGCAATTGGGCCTCCTGTTCTTGAGAACGTGTCGCAGGCATGGTGGAGGTGTGCGAGTCGACGAGAGCACCAATTGTTAAGTGAACAGAATGATAGTAGGAATCAAGGAGAGAGAAGAAGAAGAAAGAGAGGTAGGAATAGAATTGTAATTGCTTTCTCTATTGTGACCTAATGGTCCCTTTAATAGCCGAGTACACATAAGAATATCAATCATAAATGGAAACTAATTGATAGCTATCCTTATTAAAGCTGATTACTATCCTCATCATAAATGGAATGCAAATCTCCTTAGCCTTGTTTTGGCATGTTTTTGCGTCGTGAATATACTTGCAATCCTTGGGACGTAACAGATTCCAAGAAAGAATTTGTATATCAGCCAAAGTCTGAATTCCATATTGGGTGAAGGGCAGAGTAACAGGGAAGAAATGGTTGGGCAAGCCACATATTCTCATGGCAACGTACGCTCACAAGGTTCAACTGTGAGTATCAGTTTGATGATGCTCAATTCACTGAGTTTTGGCTATCATGAGGACGCGTTTGATGGTATTTTTCAGAGTTCAGTAAAAAAGTTGGTGGATCAGTAGCACAACATTTTTGCACGTCTTAGATCACTTTTACTACTATGTGAATGCCCAAGCAGAGAGACTGGAAGCCATATCAGTGTGAAAACCACTTCTCAACTGGGGTGAGGCATCTGTACTCATTCAAATTGTAAATTTTGGAGTTGACCGAAATTTTGTTCAAATTCTACTATTTTCTTTTTCCCATGTACTTCACCTAAAATGTAGCTGAAATTTTTTTTGAAAGTGAGTAAGCAATGTGTAAGTAATGTTCTTCCCGCCGCCATCCCCTCCCCCAAGAGGGAAAAAAAGGGGAAAAAATTTACCTCCTTCCCATATAAAGGTGCCCTGGTTATCACTCTTCTGCTATCCAATGGACTTACAGCTAAATAAAATTAGAAACTTTCTATTCGATTGTATATCATAGTTTGTGTTGAGACATTGGATATGTATGTAGATACATGTGAAAAATCTTTTGATGTTCTCCATCATTTGCTTGCTGATAGCGCAAGCTGAATCTATAAACTTCTACTGGCAATCGTACATCAAGTCTGAGTTCTTACATCAAAATTTTCCAGGAAAGCTCTTATTAAATTCACCATAGCATGCTTTATAGAGGATATTGGCATCTTCGTCTCTTGTAACATGTGAATGATTTATCTACCAGAAGACTAAAGGCCTGGAAGTGTCACAACCAACTGTAGCATTATATATATCCGCGTTCGAGTTCGACCTTGTCAGTCACATAAAACGGGAGAGTTGTATTCCTTTAAATAATATTTACTTTAAAGACCAAAAATAACTATTAATTGCAGAAAAGATGTATCAATGTTCATGTTGTGTCATATCCCGTGTTAGAAACATTGCCAGCTCTAACAAGTCAAATTAATATGTTGGATTAAGACTTTGACACGACATTCTTCTCCATATGCTTAATCTGCTTGTACTAAACTTTTGCAGTTCTTCATGTGAGTCCGGCAATTCAATCGAAAAGATACGCATCCGTCCTGAAGTCACTAATTCAAGCAAGGAACCTTATGAGGATCCAAGGATCAGAAATTTAGATGTGCAGAGCAGTAAATCTATTAAATCTGCCACGACGGCAGTTCATCTTTCTAAGATTTGTAATGATGAGGTCTCACCTGCTTCCTAACTTGATGTCCTGGTATCTGAAATCGTTCTTAGAAACTTTTACCCACTAAACTACTATGTTTGTCCCTCCAGTTGTTTTCAATCTTCACACAGCCACCAGTTGTCGTCAGATTACCTCGAGCCTCCAAAACATTTCCGAATCCAATCAAAGCTTGATTCCTGAAAAATAAAATGACAACCAATCCGCCGTGAAAGTTTCAAAAAAGGAATGAGTATAAGGTTATGCAGTCAAATTAACCAGTAATACCTGTTAACTAATGTCTACCGTGATTGATCTATCTGTCAACGTATACGATGTCCAAGAAAACAGATAGAAGCTGTTCTAAATTTCTCGAAAGATGCTTGTGAAAGTCTCGTGCATGCGCTTCCACACATACATAAATGTAAGTTTTAACTGCATTTGTTGAAATTGAAATACAAGACACGATCTATATATAGCTGGAACTAATATAATCTAAAAAACCGTAAATCACATGGGATTCCTTAACGATGAGGGAGCAAAATTGCGTAGGTGTTTTATGCGCATCACACGAGTTCGATTTCTGGTATCACCAAATGCAAACATTTTCACATTAAAATCCCCCACTTGTTCTTCGACTGATATCCTACTTAGTTTATAAGATCAGTAAGATAATTTCCTGGTCTGGTGCCTTATTTGCCTTAGATAAAAGCTTTTAAGTGAGAGAAAAATATGTTATTATACGAGAATGAACAAGTAGACAAATTCATCTTCCCTCCTCCTTTCCCCCCCTTTTCTATGTAGCATACTCATAGAAGCAGGCTCATCAAATTTCATCCATGTTCATTCTATGTAATTTAGTCATGAAAGCAGGTTACTGAAATTTCATCTATGTGCGAATGCACACGCACAAATTCATTGTCTTGGATAAAAGCTGGTTTTGTTCCTATCCCTGCTAAATTAAGTAGTTTTTATCTGCACAATCAACTTAATGAGTAGCGGAAATTGACTTCTTTATCTGAATATCAACTGCGTAAGTTCATGTTTGGCGTGGGTCTTTATCAAACCGTAAAAAAGAGGGGAGAATGCACAAATACATCACCCAGCAATTAGATTCTCATTGTTCTTTTCCAGAACGAAAAATCTTAAAATGGAATTTTTTTAGATGCTTTTGGAACACACATCCTACTTGGCCGACCATTATTACAAATCTACCAAAAACTTGAATTCATGTTTGTGGATGGTTGCATGGCGAAAACCAAAAAGGAGAAGGAGAGACAATGACTCAAGACTCACCTTAGAGTGCTTGAAGGATTGGACGGAGCCAACGAATCTTCTTTTAAGCCCTCGTAATTTCCTGCAATTGCTCATAACTACGTGGCAATCATTTGGCACTTTGGTGGTTGATACATCGCTATATTGCCCAAAAACTCCAACTGGTCGACGCCCTCGACAATACGCAGCCCATCGCAAATCTGGATGGATAAAGTCTTGAGGCTCTTTAAGTTTGATAAACCACGAACACTTTGCACGTTGGGACAATCGCGCAGGCCGAAGTAATCCCACGATTCTGATATGCCTTCAACTTGAATATCGAGTATCTCCGGGCAGTTGGTAAGTTGGAGAGTACGCAACTTATTCAAGATTCTGGATGGGAAAACCAGTCTTCCTTCACAACTCATCGATTCGTTAGCAGACTCGTATACGAGCCTCTCCAAGGACCGGCACCATTCAATAGACAACGCCTCCAGTGATTCGAACACCCAAGAGAATTGGATCTCAACTAGCTTTGGACAATAATTCAACCTGACATCTCTCAGCTTCCTCATTCTTGATATCCTCAATCTCTCGAGGGGTTCGCAGGTTTGCAGAAGCAACTCCGTAAGATGTGGAAGCTGAAGCCCATCGAGTGTAATTTCTTCCATCGGGGACTCGAAGAGCTCCAAACACGACAAATTTCCCAGATTCGGAGAGAGTGACGCAATTGAACTGGTTCTACGAAGGCCTAGCTTTTGCACTGTTAAGGGAAGTTGCGGAGCGGTTTGCAGGTTCAAATAAAGTTCGTTCAGCAGACGAAGGGAGGCCAGCTCAGCAGGAACATGGACGTTCTGAAGCCCGAATCTCAATTTGGTCAGTTTGAATAACCTCCCAATCCACCATAACTCACCGGAACAAACTTCATTTCCTCGAAATTTTTTAGCAGCTTTATTTCGTCCATATTTTTCATGACCATTTAGTTCCAACTCAACCAAATTAGTCAAGTTCGAGAGATCTGGAACTACCCGCAAGGATTCAGATAACACTTCCAGATGGGTTAAACTTGTTGGGAGAGTCGGCAACTCTTGAATCTCATGACATCCCTTCAACTTAATTGATTCTTTGCAGGCGAGGAAGCAAGCTGATGGTCCTTGGAACTTCACTAACACTAGTATGGGAAAGATTAAGGATTCTCAGAAAGGGCAAATTTCCAATTCCATGAGGAAGATGACCTTTTAGAGAACGGCTATTGACTTGAAGCACTTCCAGATTCCGGAGCATATCAATAGCACTTGGTAATTCCCACGAATCTGATGAATCAAATGTATATTTATCGCCTTTAAAGTGCAACTCACGCAATGCTTTCAACTTCCAAATGGAATTTGGGAGTTTCTTCATTTCACTACTATACAAAGACAAGTACTGCAGCTTCACTAGGTCCCCAATTTCTTCAGGCAAATATTCAAGAGAAAAGCAGCTATTAATCTCTAAGTCAATGAGACACTTCAACTTCCCAATAGAGCCATCAATTTTCCTCAATCTAGAACACCAATAGAAAGTAAGCCTCTCTATGTTCGGGCATTTAGAGAAGTCTGGTGTCCTGGTTATGTTGTCACAACATCTAAGAGAAAGAACTTTCAATTTTGATGCCATCTGTCAAAATGAATGCAATACTCAATAGACGAACAATCAATTATTACTTCTAAGAATGTAAAATAGAAATGTGCATAGTACGCACCTTAGTTAAGTTGTGTAATCTTGAATCATCTAAGAAGTCAGTGCCTGAGAATTCAAGAACGACTACATTCTTTAGGTGCATGTTGGTCCATTTATTGATTTCCAAAGGACGACGCATAGAAATCCATCTTAATTTGGTAAGACGATTCACTTCATTGCCAACAAGGGTTAGTCCAGATAATTTAAGAAATCTTAGATGTTCGAACCTTCCAATCTCTTTACTTTGAACAACAACATCTTGGGAACGTCGTCTAGCTGTCTCAAGAGATAGTGCCTGAATTTTCCTGTTCATCTGCATATGGGAATTGGGAAACAAGTGATATTTGTATTCTATCTCCTAGAGCAAAAGGATTATAAAAAGAAAAACAAGAAGATAGAGCATCCTAAATCAAAAGTAGTGATTTTTTTTTTTTGTTGAAAACTAATTAGTTCTCTCTAGAAGCGATTTACCTCATTTGGTCTTGTTGCTTCAAGGACCTCCTTCCAAATCCATATCCTACTGTCGCGACCTAAAAAAAAACTGATTTCCCAATTTTTAAAGTTAATGGATTACCAGGTTAATTAAATTGAATTAAATAGCCTAGCTCGAACTCTCCCAAGTTCTACCAAATCGTGACTTAGGTTCAATTTCATAAAAAGAAGGATTTATCTTGGAGTCGCCACTAATCATTTTGGGTAGGTTGATTAGGCACCTAAATAAAGTATCGGGAGAAATACTTTATTCCTACGAACCAGAGATTAATGAGTTCGGGGACTTGGTTACACTAATATTTCTACTAGCGCCCTTTCGGTACCAATTTCATGAAAATGTTCAACTTGGCAATTTTGATGAATTTTCACTTGAGATTCAAAGGTGCAATTTTTTTTTATTTTCTTTTTATGACAAGGTAAGGAACTAAATTATATGCAATGCATGCGGTTTAATCTAAATATTTACAAGATAAATTACGCGTGCAATTATCTACATGATGTGAAAATGTGCAACAAAAGCAAACCTTTTTTTATTTTTTAAAGAAAATATTACAACGTGCAATAAAAAATCTCAAAAATTGGATATGCAATTTATTCCAAAGAAATGCAATATGTCCAACAAGGTATAATCGAAATTCAAATCAATCCATTTAGGCAACACAATTTCGAATATTCTAAATGATTAGAATCGTTACCTAACTTGGCGGATTTGATTATCGAACTCGGACCTCGGATTTCCTCGTGGATCAAGATTGCGGATCGCGACTCGAACGACGGGGATGGACTCGCGGATTGTCTTTTGTTAAATGTGATGCAAATACAATCTAACTATATGACATGTGAAATGTAATGACGTGGCAAGGACTATGCTATATGCATGATTTAAAAGATATGACATGGCAATATATGCATGATGTTTATATTACATACTATGCAAAATGAATGACTTTTTTTTTTGGTATTTTTTATGATTCTTTTTTTTTTGATTTTGAATGTATTATAAAAGAATGCAAAATCACCCAAAGCAAACAAAGATATGAAGAGAGAGCAGGTAAAGTAAAACTACCCTAAGGACAGTGAAAATAAAACCTGCAACTCGTCGGATGAATAATTACAGACCAATTGAATAAAACCCGAGACATGATCGGGAATACAACAAAAATGGACCGGAATGGACATCGGTTAAACACCCATCGCCAAGACTCGTAGGTCGGGAGTACAACAAAATGGACCGGAATGGACATCGGTCATACTCCAGTCTTCAAAGCATCGGGCCGAAAGCCAAATGAAAATAATGAACTATCCAATCGGACATGCACAATCACCAATGAGTTAAGACAATTCAAACGCTCAAAGAAAGTTTAACACGTACTGATTAAACTTCATTGAGACCATTTTTTACATTTTCCAATATATTAACACAAAAAATACGAATTAAACCATACTGTGCATGAACATTCTTAGGAAGAAAGCAGTAACCATAAAATACAAAAGAAATAATGAAATGTATGCAAAAATTCTGAGATTTTTTATGTGGATGGGAAAATGTGTCATTGACAACTTTCATGTTTTACAATCTTATTGAAGAGACACTCATTTTCGTGTAGAAAATGGTCTTTCATGAGAGCTCAGCAGCAAACAAATAAATTTCACAGAACAGACATACTTTAGGATTAAGCTCAAATGGACGCTCAAATCTCAAAATTAATGCACCAAACTTTCCAGTCTATTAAACAAGACCCCAATGAACAACTTTCATTTTTGTGAAGTTTCAAAAGAAGTCTCTAAACACGAGATAACTACAAATCAAAATGACCATGCACAGAAAAAACACTCAGACTCAAGAACGCCAACAGAATTGCATGATTTCATTAAATGCATTAAAAATACGAAACATGCATGAATATTTTTGTATTTTTTATATGTTATGCATTAAGATCTTATGAACAAATGTCATGAAGAGGTCTTTATGAAAAGAAGTCTAGAATAACCCATGGAAAATCATTTAGCGTGAAAGGTCAGATCAGAAAAATTCCATCTCAGGTTCTGATCACCATATTTCCAGATTTCTGCTCTCAATTTCGGGACCTTTTTGACATAGCAAACGACGTCCATTTTCGCGCCATAATATATCAAATCGAAGATCTCGAAGTCATCTACGAATGTTCAGTATATTTGTTTTCATCATCTAGACATGGAAAATCTAGTTACAATACCACTGGGCGTGCTGATCCGAAAATAAAAGTCTGTGAACTTACTTCCAAAAGCATTCCCCCCAAAATCTGCAAGAACTTCCGAGTAACATCCAACGGTGGTGTCTCATCCGATTTGAGTGATCTTGATATTGTTGGAATCGTCTCGATGTCATCTACAACATATCAAAAATTCAGGATGATCCAACGGTAAAAGTATGTGAGAAGGGTATGAACAGAATACGACGGGAGATCGAGATAACCGGCGGGGGGTTGAACTTCCCGATGACATCCAACGGCGAGATCTTGATCGATCTGGGCAATCTTCATATTGTTGGAATCGTCTCGGTGTCAGCTACAACATATCAAAAATTCAAGACGATCCAACGGTAAAAAGTATGTGAGAAGGGTATGAACAGAATGCATTCTTCCTCCCCTCTCCCTCAATCTCACCTAGTTTTTTTTTTTCTCCAGTTTTCTCTCCTCCTCTCATTTTTTCACTAACTTCCTCCTCTCTTCTAATTCCACCATCCTCCATTCTTTATCTCCATCTTCCCTTCTAATTCACCATCTTCCATTCTAATCTTTCCATCTCTCATTCTAATTCTTTATCTTCCCTTCTAATTCTATCATCTTCCATTCTCCATCTTTCCTTCTAATTTCTCCATCTTCCCTTCTATATCTCCCCTTCTCCATCTTCCTTTCTAATTTCTCCATCTTCCCTTCTATATCTCTCATTCTCCATCTTCCTTCCTAATTTCTCCACTATCCCTAAAATTTTATGTATTTGCAATTCAGCCCCTGAAGTGTTATGTATTTGCAATTCAGTCCCTGGAGTTTTATGTATTTGCAATTCAGTCCCTGAAGTTTTATGTATTTGCAATTCAGTCCCTGTGGAAAAATTTCTTTTAAGTTCAAAACTTCATAAGCCTTTCGGCACACCTCCCTCACGCTCAATCCAATCGCTTGTCAATTTAAGCTCAAATCCTTCGTCGTTAGCCATAATAAAATGCATGACCGACAAAAAATTAAATATGCAATGCATGAAAAAATTAATTTTTGGTGAGAACAAATTCTCATTTTTTTATGTACTTAAGTGAATGAATTTTAAAAAGTCAAAATTTAGGTGTCAACACCTACTTCGCTCCTCCGGATTTATTGGATTTTCTAGGCGAATAATTTCCCTCCCAAAATCTCTTAGTTGATCGTGCATCCAAAACTTTTTATTCTCCACGATTTTTACCAAAGACATGCTAACGAGAACAGCAACTCCACTATCTGGGAAAAACTCACAATCTTTCCACATATATATTGCATTCGTTTTATCTTCACCGATGAAAAAGCATGCAATATCGAGGAAAATTTGTTGCTGCTCAAAACTTAAGGCATCATAGCTTATCTTCAACTTTCCAAAAACGTCCTCGTGAGGTGCTTTTCTTAACTTTTCCAACGTCTCTTTCCATATTTCTTGCGATTTATGGTAGAGGAACGAACCAATTACCTCAAGAGCCAACGGAAGTCTCCTAGTAGCATGTACCATTTCCCTTGAAAGATCATTGTAATCATCTAAAGGCGAGTCTCTGTTAAACGCATGCCTGCTGAAAAGCTCAAGTGCACGATCAATACTCCTCACCTCCATTTCATAATCTAAAATTTGATACTTTGGTGTATTGATTTGCAATACATTTTTATTTCTAGTTGTAATCAATATTCTGGATCCTGAATATAAAATACTCTTTCCAACTAATTTCTCCACTTGTTCCTTGTGATCAATGTCATCGAGTACGATGAGAACTTTCTTACTGCAAAGTACTTCTCCGGCCCTCTTCATTCCGTAATCAATTTCATTAATGTTCCTTGTTCCAACAGGTTGGCCAATTTCGGACAATAATCTTTTTTGCAAGTCAACTAAACCATCAGTTTTTGATGACTTCGCTCGAATGTCTTCAAGGAAACAACAACACTTTCCAAAATGAGAAGAGAATTGGTTGAACACGACCTTGGCGAGAGTCGTTTTACCGATACCCCCCATTCCATGAATCTTAATGAGCCGCACATCATCGGAATGGACGTCTAATAATTTGCTTATGGCTGCTACTTGATCATCGATTCCAACAAAATGTTCAGTCATCGATCTATGTTTTATCTTCAAATTTTCGACGACCTCCTCAACTACCAGTTTGATCAATTCCCCATGACTGCCACAATAGAAAATCATTTTAGTGGGGGAAAATGGGAAGTCACGATTACCTAGCTAGAAGGGATGTTATTCAAACACTGTATATGCTACGCAATGATTTGATAAAGTAATGCGACATTAACAATCTAGAAGTGATCTTCTAAAAGTCCATATTGGACATTAACATCACTCCAAACATTTACTTTTTAGGCACTTGGCAATTTGTGCGCCATGTCATGATGACACGGAATTTGACTTGATTCCATACACGAGACTAGCAATCCTGGGGTTGTCGAGCAAAATAGATGCAAAAAATAGTTTGTATTTGAAATTGAAAATTCATGATAAAACATTGTGTCTTCAAGAGAGAAATTTTTAATGTTCTGAGCGATCAAATGATTAGATAGGAATTGCATATCATGTCATATCCCATTCTTTTTTCCCCCCACCACCCACAATGAAATATTATTTTAGCTACCTAACTATTAATATCACATATTTTTTTGAAGACGTAGCAAAGTTTCAACATTTATTATTACTACCACAAAAGCTCTCAGCTCAATCATAGTGAAAGTTTCACATCTATGAATCAAGTGTAAAGCAAAATTGGAAAAACAAGCATCTTGAAAGGAGTTAGCTTACCCTTTGTACTTGTTCACTTCCCAGCCCTTGATGGCATCAACCTCCATGAGAGCCTCTCTCCAAGCATCGACTTGCTCATTGCTCAACTTCTTTGCGCGCTCCAAATTGAGTATGGCATCCCGATACAACGGGGTTTTCAGCTTAACATCATCGGGTTCCACGTCGAAGAAAATAGGCAGGATAAGTTTATTACCTCCTGATTTGAAGGTATTTGCCACGATCTACGTGAGCTCGCAGAGGCACCATTGGCTTGAAGCATAGTTTCGAGAGAAGATGGGAATGTAAATCATGGAGTTGTCGATCACTCGTAGAAGCGATCCATCGATCCTTTCACCGACACGGAGCTCTTCATCGTCTCGAAAGACGCAGATTCCAGCATCGGTCAAGCTATGGAAGAGGACATCGGTGAATCCAGCCTGAGTGTCGGGTCCTCTGAAGCTGAGAAACACTTGGTACTCGCTTCCCGATGACGTTCCTGCATCTGAGTTCGCCATAGCAGTAGTTTACTTAGCTTAAGCAGATCTCTCTCTCTCTCTGACTATGTTCTTTGCAGAGAAAGATGCCGCGTCAACGAATCTTGAGGAAATAATGGAGTAGTTATAGGAAGAAAGCCAATGAAATTCTATGGGTTTATGAGAAACTGGAGTCATAATTTATTATGATGAAGACTATAAGACCAAATGCTATTGGTCGCTGATTAAAAAGAAAAACCAAAGAAAGTGGTTATGGCCCGACATGCGCACAGAAGTCAAGGAATCAAACTTTCATTATTCATAAAGTCATAATTTTATTATGACGAAGACCATAAGAACGTGATTATGTACTACTACTTTTTTTTTTTTAATCTTCTCTTTTGCACAATTTTATTTATTTATTTATTCTCTATTGATCCTCTTTTTCTTTATATTGGGCTAATAAAAGTAACTTATCTTTCGAAAAAGACAAGAAAGTCGACAGAAAACAATCAGTTTTTGTTTCGTTTCTTTTGAATTAGGCGATGCTTCTGGGAGTTTTCCCTGCGTGTCCCTTCCAAGAAAGCTTCGAAGTGGGACATGCCTGACGTCAACACCTATTGAAGACAAGTTCTCAAAAAACGATGTTTTCAGACTTAGAACAGATTAATTTCAGACCAATTGAAATGACGAAGAAAAGATGTAGAGCTCGATCATCTTTTGCAAAAGCTTCATCTGTAGATGCTGCCGTCATTGTCGTCATTGATGTTATCCTGCTGTTCTCGCCGTTGCGCCTAGTCCCATTCTTTTCACAATTCTAACGTTTCCAACGTGAAGCAATAGATGGTGGCAAAGATATTAACAGTCTCAAGATATCTGTGACGAAGAATGAATAACTTTTGTTTGAAAAGTGCTACCAAAATTGCCTCAGTGTCTGATACAAATCCAGTTGACTCGCTCGAGCTCGCTCACTGTCGCAATCGCAAGCGAGGTACTGCAGATCCTCTGGTTGTCTCGGCATAGCAACTCATCTTGTGTTGACATGCGAATTGATCTTGAGCTTCTGTAACCCGTCGATTCCTTCTGCTATGGCTTCTTAGGAGTTTCGTTGCGTCTTCCTAGCTCGTACCTCCGAAATAACGGCGTGCGCTGATTGTTTCGTAGTTCTAAACAAAGGTACTTCACGAGCGCGCGTAGTTTTCCGATGGTTAACTTGATGAGAGGCGAACTTTTCAGATGAGGAGGTTCCTTTGGACAGTAGGTCCATTTGATTTCAGAAGACCTCTTTGTGATCGATGTAGATTGGCCCTATCGAGTTCGTTCGAGCGTCTTCTACGATTTTGTAGGTTAGGCTCTCTCTGATATACCTCTGCGAGTATTCTGGCGCATTTGGCATCAGAAACTGGGTGGAACAAGCTTATAGATAGATTCGTGTTCAGAATTGCCGTAAGCCTTAGTCTGTAGCTCCTTGCAGTTTCACCGCAGTATAGATGCTTCTGTAGAGAAGTATAACTACGACTTGCAGCATTTACCAGGTCATTGTCTTGACTTCTGAGATATGAGTTGGAGATTTTTTTCGCTGCTCAGGGCAGTTTCACAAAGATAATGCTATTTCGCGGCATCTCTTTTTGTAGAAATGGTGCCATGATAAGTAGCTGTCCTGATGAATTTTTTTTTTTTTCAGTAGCATTCATTTTAATTGAACTTCACTGTGCTGAAAATCGGATGATCTGAATGTGATAGGTCCTCCTATATGACAGCCATTAATTCGTTTGCACAAAATCAATCTTATAGTTTCTTATGTTAAATCAGCATCCGTGTTCTTTTCTTGGCATATAGATGATACTGGATCACCCATGTGCTTTGCCCCTGAATTAACTGTTTAATACTGCATTTGTTCATCCTCTGCAATAGCTATAGTGGGTCCACTTGCGGTCTAGTTGAACTCCTTCAGACATTTCATATCAGAAGTATGCAAGACTCATGTCCCGCTGGAATCAAGGCAGAGAAATCTTGAAATGATCGTTACTGTTTTGGTCACTCAATTTGAGATTTAAAGCTTGCAACTCTCCACCTAACCACTTTGTATAAGCAAGTGCTGCTCCTGTATGAACTGTTTATATGTCAAGCTGCGGGTCCCTCCAAGGCTAGCGCTTCTGCAAAAGATAAGTGCAAAAATATTATAGATGCAATGTTTTAACAAAGAGATGTTGCCTTCATGAAGAGAGGAGGTTGCTGTGTAGTATATAGCCAACCTGAGGGGTTTGAAATTAATTCTCCCTTTTCTTTTGCAAATTCTGAGGGCCATTTAGATTCTCTTTTTTCTTATGCTATCCTCACACTTTCTCTTGCAGATGGCAGAATCACCAAAGGAAACTGCAGTGGTGAATCGGAAAGAGGATAAATCATTACTAGGTACTCTATAAGCTTGACAAATCTAAAAATACAGTTAATTCACTTCAGATGTGGAATGGTACCACAAGGATGCATATTTCTCTATTTCAAAACCTAATATATTTGTTTATTTAGTATGGCCTGACTTATGACTCTATTGATATCATGGTTGATAATTAGTGCAGCATACATTGCATGTACTTGAAAATCAAATTAAAGAGTTCTTAATGTTAAAATAGGTTTCATCGTTGTCATTGATTAGGATGATTGCTTATTCACATTTCTGGCCGCGTCATATGAAAGTTAGATATGTTGGTCATAGCTCAATGTTAAATCCAATTTCAACAGATGCTGAATTTGGAAAGGAGTTCCTTAACTCGCGGAAGTCGTTGTCTGTGGCGGAAGATGATGCAGTGGATTTTAACTTTGATACAGTTGGCAAAGGCATGATGAAGAATTTCAACTTTGATAAACTGTAAGTAAAACTTAAAGTATAGGCAGTTAGATAATAAACTGGCATTGAGGCAGAATCTAACTTTGATATTCTATATTCATACTTGTATTGGTTACATTTATTGACCCCCGTACAATTACCTCTTTGTGGAGAATAATGCCCGTGGTGATTCAGTGAGCCATGCTTTACATATCATTCAACCACTTCAAAAATCATTGAAACAATGGATGATGGTGAAGGTGTATGAAAGCTTCTCACAATCTTACTTGTTATGAGCGTGGGATATGTGTCTGCTTTCTGTGGATTGATAGTGAAAAAACCTTTTTCAGGGATGTGGATTTTAACCTGGATGCTGATTTTGACAAGTTATCATCATTCAAAGTGGACATGCCAGATCTTGATTTCTCCTGCCCATCTAAGAAATCTCCAAACAAGGATGGAAATGAAACAGAATCACTTGATGAAGGAAATACCAAAAAAAGATTTTCTTTCTCCTATGATTTTAATGAGTAAGACAGCCTCACAACGTATACATTAGGGCTTATTCTTTGATACATAAGGTTATATTTTCAAGTGAAGGGAAATGTCATGACTTGTGATTGCAATCTAGGAACTTAGCAGTCATTTGTGCTATCCAGGTTGGATGGCTTTAATCTTGGTTCACCCAAACTGAGGGAGAACAAGGTGGGAAGAAGGTTATAGCAAGCAAAGGGAGATCATTGGAGATGAATGAGCACCAGGGCTCAAAAACTCGCCTTCCTGAGGCAATTCCTGACTGTGAGGGTAATGCTATGATTAATAATGTTCAATCAACACGCTGTGTGGGTACATCAGAGATTCAAGTAGAAACTTCTGTAAGTTCAGCTTCTATGTCTAACCCAAGAATGGATGATCGGGTGCCAAAGCCCGCGGCCTGTAGCAATTCTATTGCAGAACAATCTTCTTTTGAAAGGACAAACAGCACATGTGCTCAAGAATCTGATCAACAAGATTATCCATTGGACAAAACGGCACCAAGAGAAGTACATATTCAGCCCGCGGTTGGCACAAATTTAAGTACCATCCCAGAGCTTCCAAGAAAAGATTTGTGGATCGTCAAAGGTTTGAATTCCACCTTGGGTGAGGAGCAGAGTAACGGGGAAGAAATGGCAGAGGAAGGCACATATTCTCACGGCAACACGCAGTCAGAAGGTTTAAGTGTGCCACATGTTCCAGGAACAGAAGGCGAGGCAAAAGGAAGCAGTCAACCTTTTCTTGATACAATGAATGCTACTAAGGCTGATAACCACGGGGCCAAGCCTGCTACAAATCTTAATGATACAGCCTGTATTATCCCAAGTAAAGTACTGCACAACAGTGAAATGGCTGTTTTCAGGTTGTCCCATTTATCCCTTACCTTTAAGTGATTAGATGAATGAGAGGGAATCCATGTTAGGATGGTATTGGCAAGTTTCTGCCATGCCAAACTAGAGCAATGAGCCGCTAATGTCTCCTTTTAAGAAACATGGACTCTTGTTAGTTGTTTTTCTGAAAACTTGGAAAGCATATGCATCCATAGCTTTTTATTTAGCAGGAATGCAAGGTGTTGTGATTATCAGTTTGATACACTCATTCATTGAGTTTTTGTATCATGTTGATGCATTTTGTGGTGATTTCCAGAGTTCAGTAAAAAGATTGGAGGATCAACATTCAACAACATAACATTTTTGCACTTCTTAGCTCTGTTTTAGTACCATGTAAATGTCCCAAGCAGAGAACCTTCAGTTATATATCGTCCTTTTTCTTTACTGGTAGAGAGGCTGGACAAGCACACTCAAAGTTTTTGAAGAGATCAGAGGAAACTAAGAGTCAGTGTTCTCGAGAACCATCAACTGGGAGAAAGCTTAGTCAATTTAGCGGCAAAAGACTTGCTTCTGTACATCTAAATGAAACTAGGTGAAGATTTTCTTTTTGATTACAGTTTCTTTGGATATTCGATGCTTTACAACATCCCATGGTTTATGCAACCTTCAACAGGTTGGGCGACAATGCCAAGGATTCTCTAGTTGGGGGAAAGTCACTCATTGGTCTAAATTCACTGGCGAGGAAGCAAACAAAAAGTCAATATCCTCTGACTGGAAGCCATATCAGTGTGAGACCCACTTCTCAACTGGGGTGAGGTATTTGTACCCTATTGAGTTGCAACTGTAGAGCTGTCTGAAATTCTGTTGAAATTCTAGTAATTTCTTTTTCGCATGTACTTCACTTAACAGTAGCTAATAGTGGGTGAGTGATGTGTAAGTTATCTCCTCCCCACTGCCACTCCTCCACCCACGTACAAACAGAAAAGGTAAAAAAGGGTAATTAAATGGAAAAGTTTACCTCCTTCCCATATAAAGGTGCCCTGGTTGTTCCTCTTCTGTTATCCGATGAACTTCCAACTAGGGTGAAATGAAAAGTTTTTTTTTTTTTTATTGTATATCATAGTTTGCATTGAGACATTAGACACTACTACTTGCTGTATATAGCTAGTTTGATCAAAACATATGTTGATGTATGTGAAATTACTGTATATTACTAGTTTGATCAACTCTTGTGTAGATATATGTGAAAATATTTTGATGTTCTTGATTATTTGCTTGCTGTTCATGGAAATTAAAGCCTTTCCAGCTGAAATTATAAACCTTTACGTGCAATTGTCTCTCAAGTCTAAGTTCACCCGTTAATATTGGCCAGGAAAGCTCATTAAATCCTTCATACTATGCTTTAAAGAGGATATTGACATCTGTCCGTGGTAAAATATGACTAAATTACTGCTAGAAGACTACATGCCTGGAAGGTAGGGTTCACAATCTGCTGAAGAATGATATGTTCATGTTCAGTTTGAACCTTCTGAGTCACATGAAATGGGAGAGTGGTATTCCTTCAAATGATATTTACTTTTAAGACTGAAATAACTCCTGATTATAGAAAAGATTTGCCAATGTCATGTCGTATCAGTTTTATGTGTGATGTTGTTCATGTTATATCATATCCTGTTTTAGACATTGCCAGCTCTAACAAGTAGAGTGCATATATTGGATTAGACCTTTGACACAGCATTATTTTGCATATGCTGAATCTGCTTGCACTAAACTTTTGCAGTTCTCTATGCAAGACGGGAAGTTTAAATGTGTTGTAAAGACCAATTGTTAACATATGCATGAATCCTGAAGTCACTAATTCAAGCAAGGGATCTTTTAAGGATTCAACGGTCAGGAATGTTGATGTGAAGAGTTCATATTTTTTCATTGGTAATTTGGGTTTAAGCCCACGAATAACTACTGTTATATATTATCTCTTTTTTTTTATGTCCTTTTCTTACCTTTACGTTTTACTTCGTTTGTGGTTTGTACGTCAAATCCTAACGTTAATACAGCTTAAACACAGTAAAAGTTCTACATACATAACAAGTATAACGACTTGCCACCCGATTTCGTCGCAGAAAAGTTCCGCGCAAAATCGAGAATGGAAGTTTGCGTGTGGACAAATCGTGGCTTCGTCCGATTATGTTAAACGGTTTGAAATATTTTTTTGCTCATTCTTTATAATATGGTCGTGTAAACAAATCAATGGCTAGATTCTTGCACAATTATTCATGTGTGTGCGACAACGAGGCACGATTCCAGACATCTGTGGAGTAGTTGGGGGGAAAATGCATATGAGAAATGATGTTTAGAACGCTGATTCGCTATGGAGTTTTTTATTGGCTACTGTGTTTGGAATTGTCTGTTGGCAAGTGATCTTACCCTTGTGTAAGTTGGCGTCGATGCCGGTGCGTAAGGACGACGAGGTCCAGGTGGTCCGCAGATTTGGAGATTTGGAGACGCTTGTGCTTTTTTGTTGATCGGAAGTATGAACCATACTACGAAATTCCCCCATTTTGTGAATACTTCACATGCTTCGTTCTTTAAATCCAATATAATTGTACACAATTCAAACTTTTCTACACTCACTGCCTTGATAAAAAGAATCTACACTATTCACATGTGTGTCAACTTTCTCTAATACTACAACATTTTGTTCTACTTTTTCTTGGATGAAGTGATATTGTATGTCGATATGGTTTGTTCTTGCATGAAATCCAAGATTTTTCGCCAAGAATATAGCACTTCGACTATCATACCCAATCCTCACATCGCCTTTTGTAAAACCAAGCTCTTTGTGCAATCTGCACATCCATATTACTTCTTTAGTAGCATAAGTAAGAGTCATGTATTCTGCCTCAGTAGTAGATCAAGCAATCGTGCTTTGCCTCTTGCTCATCCAACTCTTAGCTCCACTAAACAAGGAAACAACATATTTGCTAGTTGATATTTTGCTATGAATGTCACCTCCCCAATCAGCATCCACAAAATAGTTTAATTCTAATGCTTGCTATCTCTTTGAGTTTTTCATGCCTTCATAATATAACTCAAAATCAAATGTACCACAAAGATAACAAAGCACACTCTTTGCAGCCATCTAATGCTCTTTTCCTGGACTGGACATATATCTGCTCAATTACTTTCAGTGCTTGAGCAATATCTAGACGAGTATACACTATGGCATACATCAAGCTCTCAACTATGCTTACATATGGGATTGGTGCCATCTCTTCAACTTCCTCTCTAGCCTTGCAAGACTAGAGTGTTGAAAACTTAACACACAAAACTTGTACAAAATCCAATAGAATTATACAAATATTGTCTCGACCAAAATTTGACTTGGTTGTTTGGGTTGTGGACTGATAGGTGCGGTAACAAGCGAAGTTGCGGCGGGTTGATCGCGCCTAGTCAAGGTCGACGGTGGATCGGAATGGCGATGGTCTAGATCGCGTTTGGTTGAAGTCGACAGTGGATCACAGCCCAAAAAAAAAAAAAATCCTAAGCTCTGATACCATGTTAACGCAGAGAGTTTTAGAAGAAAAATATTGTTCCTCAAAGTTATGTATATTTCCTTCTATCTATTATAATGACACACACACATATTGAGGAAGGAAAGACTCCTAATAAGTAATAAGGCATAATCTCTAGTTTAGGAAATTACAACTCATAATTTACGGCTCATTCCCACGAGTAGATCTTGGAGTTATTGATCGCCCGTAGAAGCGACCCATTGATCCTTTCACTTACACGGCGCTCTTCATCGTCACGAAAGACGCAGATTCCAGCATCAATCAAACTATGGAAGATGACGTTGGTGAATCCAATGCAGGTGTCTGGTCCTTTGAAGCTCAGGAATACCTAGCGCTCGCTTCCCGAAGAAGTTCCTGCATCTGACCTTGCCATAGTAATAGCTAGCTCAGCTTAGCAGATCTCTCTCTTTCTTTCTCCCTCTACCTCTCTCTCTCTCTCTCCCCAATGTTCTTAACAGAGAAAGAGCCCGCGTCAACACTTCATTAGGTAGACCATTAGATGGAACGCCATTGGTGGATGATTAAAGAAACTAAAGTTGTGGCTAAATACTTGTTCATATGCGCATGCAGTTGCAGGCCCCGTGTGGAAAGGTTCGAAAGAGGGGTGATTATGGCATGACATAGCTAATGTTTTCAGACTTAGAACGTGTTCATTTTAAACTAACTGAAATCACAAGAAAGATGTAGACCCCGATCATCTTTTTCGGAACCTTCGTTTATCGATACTGTCGTCATCGATGTTGAATCCCTAGTCCTTCCATTCCCTTTTTCGTATTTCGAAATTTGCCAACCTGCGGTAATTGGTGGTGACGAACGTGTTATCGGTCTCATGTGAAGAATGTAAAACTTTAATTTCAAAAGTGCTGCAAACTCGATGGAATTGCTAGAGATCCACGGCACATTGGCTACCTCAAGAGTTGCATCGCAGGTTCGCTTTTCCTTCTCCAGCACCTTTGGCTGCCTCGAGATAGATCAGACTATGCTCATGGAAGTGATGTTTCAGTATCGGTCTAGAGCACAAGAAGGATGCAATCTGAATTCACATTCTGCGCATGAAATCTGAACCCACCATCAACTGCCTGTCACAGTCTTCTTCCAGACACCGCATGATGAAGAGCTAGCAGCTGTTCCAGGTGACGAGGGCGGGATACTTTCATAGTTTGTTCTGCACAAAATTTTTGGACATGCCGTGTGCAACCTTCCAGAGGGCATCTATAGATTGGACCCGAGCAAGCTCCACCACAAGCCTCGCAATGCTGAGAAGAAGCATGCTCGGCATGCAAAAGGTTAACTTCATTTGGGTGCCGGGAAACTGGAATCGTCGCATTTCGCTCCTTGCTGATAATATGTGACAGTTTTGAGAAGAAAATCCTGCTCTAGTAGAAGCAAACATCTGACGATAGCAGTTCCTGACAGCGTAGGACATGGTCGAAATATCTTCCGGGCATCTGCTGGGCTCTCTAAGGTTGAGAACATGAGGATGATAGAGATGCAGAAGTTGATTGGTGATTTGTGAAGAGGGACTCAGACTCGCCTTGTAGTACCAAACACACTGGCCAATACAAAACTCCATAGCGATAGCTGTATGGTATTGCATTTGTTCATTGTTGCAAACTTGCAATAGCTGTATACGGAAATTAGTGTGGCCTGACTAATTTACTCTTTTTGATATCATAATAATTACTTAGTGCAGCATACTTTGTACGTAATTGACTAATTTACTCTTTTTGATATCATAACTCAATGTTGAATCCAACATCAATAGATGCTGAATTTGGAAAGGAGTTCCTTACCTTCAGGAAGCCATCGTCTTTTGGCAGAAGATGACACGATGGGTGGTTTTAGCTTTGATACGGTTAGCAAAGGCAAGACAAAGAAACTCAACTTTGACAAACTGTAGGTGAAACATACATATGTGGTTAGAGTTTGGTGATTCAGTGAGCCAACACTTCACGTATTATTCAACCACTTCAAATATCATCCAAATGATAAATGGCAGAGAAGATGCGTGAATACTTGTTCACAAAGCACCCATCTTGGATTATTCTTCGATACATGAGATTATAGTTTCAACTGAAAGGTAACATCCGAAACAAAAGTCATGACTCGTGATTGCAACTACAGGATCTTAGCACTCATATGTGATATCCAGGTTGATGGCTTTGATCATTCACCCATGACTGAGGGAGAACAAGGTGGGAAGAAGATTATAGGAAGCAAACGGAGATCTTCAGAGATGAATGAGCACCAAGGCTCAAAAACTCGCCTTCCTGAGGCAATTCTTCACTGTGAGGATAATGCTATCATTGATAACATTCAATTTGCATCTTGTGTGGGTACACCAGAGATTCAGGTGGAAACTTTTGTAACTTCAACTTCTATGTCCAACCCAAGAATGGATGATTGGGTGCCAAAGTCTGCGGCCTGTCGAAGTCAAATTCTAGAACAATCATCTTTGGAAATGTCAAACAGCATGTGTACTCGAGAATCTGATCAACAAGGTGATTCATCAGATAAAACAGTACCAAACCGAAGTACTTGTGCAGCCCGGTTAAGTAACAATCCGGAGATTCCAAGAAAAGATTTGGCAATTGTGAAAAGCTTGAATTCCACTTTGGGTGAAGAGCAGAGGAACAGGGAAGAATTGGTAGGGGAAGCCACATATTCTTGTGGTAGTGTCGGCTCAGAAGGTCCAAGCGGGCCACATGTTCCAGGAACAGAAGGCGAGGCAATTGAAAGCAATAAACCTTTTCCACCATCTCTCTCTTACCTTTAAGCGATATGCAGAATGAGAGGTCAGAGATTTGTAGTAAGATAAGTTCGGCAAGTTTCTGCTATGGAAAATTAGAGCAACTAGTCATTATTGTCTCCTTTCGAGAAACATGGACTCTTAATGGTTGATTTTATGAAACTCAGTTTGATGCACTCATTCATTGAGTTTAGGCTATCATGTTGATGCACTCACTCATTTTTACTACAATGTAAATGTCCCAAGCAGAGAGCCTGCAGCTTATATATCGTCCTCTTTATTTACCCCTAGAGAGCCTCGACAAGTCCACCATTTTTTAGAGAGATAAGAGGAAATTAAGAGTCAGTGTTCTCGAGAACCATCCATCAACCGGGAGAAAGCTTACTCAAATTAGCAGTAAAAGACTTACTTCTCTACATCTATATGAAAGCAGGTGAAGATTTTCTTTTTCATTCTATTTTCTTTGATCGAACATTCCATGCTTTATAACATCACATGGTTTATATGCAATCTTCAACAGGTTGGAAGACAACACCAATGATTCTCAAGTTGGGGGAGAGTGCAAGGGAGCACACAAAAGTGGCAAAAGTCAAATCTCCTTTGATGGAAGCCATATCAGCGCGAGATCCACTTCTCAACAGGGGTGAGGCATATGTACCCAGTCAAGTTGTAATTTTAGAGCTGAATGACAATGAATTAGCAATTCGTCAGTTATGTGCTTCCCACGGCCACCCCCACCAAGAGGAAAAAATTCACCTTCTTCCCATATGGAGGTACCCCGTTTATCACTCCTTTGCTATCCGTTGAACTTTCAACTGGGGTAAAATGAGCTATTCTTTGTTAGGGTGTATATCATAGCTTGTGTTGAGACATTGGACACTCTCCTAATTGCCATATGTTACTAGTTTGACCAACACAAATTTTTATACATTCGAAAAATCTTTTGATGTTCTCCATCATTTGCTTGCTGTTGGTTAAATTATAGCCATTTCAGCTGAAATTATAAATTTTTAGTAGCTGTATTGTGTCTCAAGTCTGATTTCTCCCATTATCAGGAATGCTCATGTTGAGCTCACCATGGTGTACTTTAAAGAGGATTTTGACTTCTTTGTCTCTGGTAACATATGACTGAATTAACAACTAGAAGGCTACGAGCCAGGAAGTAGGGTTCACAATCTACTCTAGCCAGATATTTTCATGTTTGAGTTGAACATTTTGAGTCAAATGAAATGGGCGAGTGATATTCTTGGAGATGGTAATCACTTTTAAGACTGAACTTACTCCTGACAATAGAAAAGATGTATCAATGTCGTGTCATATCTGTTCTATCTATAATGCTGTTCCTGTTATGTCGTAACCGGTGTTAGAGACATTGCTAGCTCTAACAAGTAGATTTCATATGTTGGATTAGACCTTTTTGACACAACATCTTATTGCATATGCTAATCTGCTTGTACTAAAACTTTTGCAGTCCTCCATGCAAGATGGGCAATTTGAATGAGTTGTCAAAACCAATCGAAATGATATGCAACAATCCTGAAGTAACTAATTCAAGCGGCGAATCTTATATGGATTCAAGGATCAGAAATGTTGAATAGAGGAACATTAAGTCTCTTAAATGTACCACAAGGGCAATTCATCTTTCTAGCATGAAAATGACAAGGTCTAACCTGGATCCTAACTTGATGTCTTGGTATCTGAAACCATTCTTCTATAAATGCTAGTTCCATCACCTGCATACTGACAGTCATAGCACAAATTGTCTTCAAAACTTCACGAGCATCCACACCATGTAGTACAGTCAAAGCGTGATTCCTAGAAAATAAAATCACAACCAATCTTTCGTGAAAGTTTCAAAAACGAAATGAAATGATTATTAGTACAAGTCAAATCAATTAGTCAATACATATCAACTAACGTCTACAATATTTGATCATTTTTGTCTCTTTTTTTTTGTGGTCAAAATTTGATCTTTTTGTCATGGTATCCTATGCACAAGAAAAAAGGGGAGCCTTGGCGCATCTGGTTAAGGTGTTGCCGTGTGACCTGGAGGTCACGGGTTCGAGCCTTGGACGCAGCCTCTTGCAAATGCAGGGTAAGGCTTGCCTCCTTTCACCTTTGTGGTGGGGCCCTTCCTCGGACCCCCGCCTCGCGGGGATGCTATCGTGCACCGGGCTGCCCTTTTTATCCTATGCACAAGAAAATAACTAGATGCTGTTCGTATTTTATCTTTTTGTTATGGTATCCTTAACAAATACCCTCTGTGGAGAATGATACTTGTGGTCCTGTGTCGGTGAAGTGAGCCATACTTTACATATCGTTCAACCACTTCAAATATCATCGAAATGATGGATGCCAGTGAAGATGCGTGAATACTTGTTCACGAAGCACCCATCTTGAATTATTCTTCGATCCACGATATTATAGTTTCAACTGAGAGGAAACATCTGAAACAAAAGTCTTGACTTGTGATTGCAACTACAGGTTGATGGCTTTGATCATTCACCCATGACTGAGGGAGAACAACGTGGGAAGAAGATTATAGGAAGCAAACGGAGATCTTCAGAGATGACTGAGCACCAGGTTTCAAAAACTTGCCTTCCTGAGGCAATTCCTGACTGTGAGGATAACCCAATCGTTGTAACGTTCAATTTGCATGCTGTGTGGGTACACCAGAGATTCAGGTGGAAACTTCTGTAACTTCAACTTCTATGGCCAACCCAAGAATGGATGATTGGGTGCCAAAGTCCGCAGCCTGTCGAAATTAAATTCTAGAACAATCATTTTTGGAATTGTCAAACAGCATGTGTATTCAAGAATCTGATCAACAAGGTTATTCATAAGGTCACGATTTTCTTTTCTATTCTAGTTTCTTTGATCAGACATTCCGTGCTTTATAACATCACATGGTTTGTGCAATCTTCAACAGGTTGGAAGACAACGCCAAAGATTCTCAAGTTCATATCAGTGTGAGAACCGCTTCTCAACAGGGGTGAGGCATATGTACCCAATCAAGTTGTAATTTTAGAGCTAAATGAAATTTTGTTCAAATTCTACCACTTTGTTTTTCCCATGTACTTCACTTAAGAAGTAGATGATAGTGAGTTAGCAATGCGTCAGTTACGTGCTTCCCCCCACCACCCCCACCCGCAAGAGGAAAAAATAGGAAAAAGTTCTCCTTCTTCCCATATAAGGTGCCCTGTTTATCACTCCTCTGCTATCCAATGGACTTTCAACTGGGGCAAAACGATATCTTTTGTGTTCGATTTTATATCATAGTTTGCGTCGAGACATTGGACACTCTACTAATTGCTGTATGCTACTAGTTTGATCAATGCAAATGTTAATACTCGAGAAAAATCTTTTGATGTTCTCCATCATTTGCTTGCTGTTGGTTAAATTACAGCCTTTTCAGCCGAAATTATAGAACTTTTACCACCTGTATTGTCTCTCGAGCCTGATTTCTCCCATTCTAATTTTCTAGGATAGTTCATGTTAAATTCGCCATAGTATGCTTTAAAGAGGATATTGATATATTTGTCTCTGGTAACACACGACTGGATTAGCTACCAGAAGACTACAAGCCTGGAAGGAGGGTTCATAGTCTGCTCTGGCCTGATATATTCATGGTTGAGTTGAACCTTTTGAGTCAAATGAAATGGGAGAGTGATATTCTTTGAGATAATAGACACTTTTAAGACCGACATAACTCCTGATTATAGAAAAGATGTATCAATGTCATGTTGTATTTGTACTATGTAGGACGCTGCTCATGTCATGTGAACGAGTTCACAGCTCTAACAAGTAGATTTCCGATGTCGGATTAGGCCTTTGACACAACATTGTTCTGCATATGGTTAATTTGCTTGTACTAAACTTTTGCAGTTCTCCATGCAAGACCGGCGATTTGAACGAGTCGTCAAAACCAATGGGAAAGATATGTGTCAATCCTGAAGTCACTAGCTCAAGCGAAGAATCTTTTATGGATTCATGAGTCAGAAAGGTTGTTTTGAAAGACAGGAACTCCCTCAAATCTGCTTCCAGGGCAATTCATATTTCGAGCTTGAACATGATGAGGTCTAACCTGGATCCTAACTTGGTGTCCTGGTATCTGAAGGCATTCTTGAGAAATATGCTAGTCCCATCCCAGCAGGCTAAATCCTATCTCCACATGCAAGTAGTCTTCAAAGCTTCAGAAGCATCCAAACAAGCACCAATGCGTGACTCCTGGAAAGTAAAATCACAACCAATCGTCAAAGTTTCAAAAAAAGAAGAAGGAATGAAATGATTATGATTATGCAGTCAAATCAATTAGCTATACATATGGATTAATGTCAACAATGGTTGATCTATTTGTCAGTGTATACTATGTACAAGAAAATAGAAAGAAGTTATTCTAAATTCCACGAAAGATACTAGTGAAAGTCATTTGTGTAGTTTTTAACGGCATTTGTTGAGATAGGAATATGAAGAAATATCATATAAAGATACTGGTAATGTTTGACGACCACAAAGATAAATGTCCGAAAGGTAAAAAAAAAACAGGGGAGGGTGCAGAAAAATATCATCCACCTTTTTTAGAAAGAAAACACATTAAAAATTAATTTTCTGCACATAAGATAAAACTTAGCTGAAAATAAGTTAAAACTTATACTGAGTGGGCTATAAAAATAAGTGAGATCAAATATTAATTGATGATGGTTTGATTGTTTTCTTGTTTTCATATTTGTTTCTCGCCATTACCACAAGTCTACCGTAAAAGCTGGATTCGTGCTTGTGGATGCTTGCGTCAAGGAAAAATCAAAAAAGAAAAAGAGAGAATGAATGAGATTCACCTCATGATGCTTTAAGGACTCGACGGAGCCGAAGAATCCTCTCTTAAGTCCACGTAATCTCCCGCAATTTTCTATCCTTACGCGGCAATCATTTGGCAATTTGGTGGTTGACACATCAATCAACCTTTCTAACGATCCGCAACCATAAAGATATATTCGGCCCAGAAACTCCAACTCGTCGACCCCCTCGACAGCCCGTAGCCTCTCGCAGAGCCGGATAATCAGAGACTTGAGGTTCTTTAAGTTTGCTAAACCACCGAGACTTTGCACATTCGGACAATTCGAAAGTTGGAAGCCCTCCAACGACTCCGACGTACCTACGACTTGAATGTCGAGAATCTTAGGGCAACTCCCCAGGTGTAGACTACGCAGCTTATTTAAGACTCCCGATGGGAAGATTAGTCTCCCTTCACAACTAATCAACTCATTAGCAGACTCGTAAACCATCCCTTCCAAGGACTCGCAAGAATAAACAGACAATGCCTCCAGTGATTCGAACACGGAAGAAAATTGGATCTCAACTAGCTTTGGACAATATCCCACCCTGACTTCCTTCAGCTTCCTCATTCTTGATAGCCACAATCTCTCGAGGAGTGGACAATTTCGCACGAGCAACTCCTTTAGCTCTGGAAGTTGAAGCCCATCCAGTTGAAGTTCTTGCATTGATAACATAGAGAGGTTTAAGCATGACAAATTTCTCGCGTTCGGAGAGAGTGGTTCAGTTATACTGACATTCCAAAGGCGTAGCATTTGCAGAGATAAGGGGAGCTGCGGAAATGTACGCAGGTCCATATGAAACAAATTAAGTTCGTTTAGCAGAGGAAGGGAAGCCATCTCAGTGGTCACGGGGACTTTGTGAAGTCCGATGCTCAATTTGGTCAGCTTGGATAACTTCCCAATCCACCATAACTCACTGGAACGAAGAAGTTTATCTCCTTCTCCTTTTTTTGGCGGAAATCTATCGCCTGCATAACCTCCACCACCATCAATTAGATGCAACTCAATCAAATTAGTCAAGTTCGAGAGATCCGGGACTACCAGCAGCGATTTAGATGACACTCTTAGATGTGTCAAACTTGTTGGGAGCGTCGGCAACTCTTGAATCTTATCACAGCGCATCAACTCAATTCTTTGCAAGCGAGGAAGCATGCTAATGCTCTGTGGAACTTCAGTAATCCCGGTATCTGATAGATTGAGGATTCTTAGAATGGGCAAACTTCCGATCCCCGAAGCAAGTTCGCCTTTTAAAGAGCGACTATTGACTTGAAGCACTTCCAGATTCTGGAGCATTCCAATATCACTAGGTAACTCCCACGAATTTGCTGGATCTAATTCACGAAAATCGCGGCCTTGAAAGTGCAACTCACGTAATGATTTCAACTTCCATATGGAATCTGGGAGTTTCCTTATATTAGAATTATATACGGAGAAATACTGCAAATTCGCTAAGCCTCCGATTTCTTCGGGCAAATGTTCAAGAGAGTCGCAGCCATCAATTTTCAATTCTATCAGACAGTTCAACTTCCCAATGGAGCCATTGATTTTTCTCAAATTGTGACACTGTTTGAAAGTAAGCCTCTCTAAATTCGGGCATCCAGAGAAATCCGGTGTTCCGGTTACTTTGCCACAACTTTCAAGAGAAAGAACTTTTAATTTTGTTGCCATCTGTCAAATCATCTAATGAGTCAACCCGACAAAATTCAAGAACAACTACATTCTTTCGGGACACGGTTGTCCATTTATAGATTTGCAGAGGAAAACTCAAAGATATCCATCTTAATTTGGTAAGATGATCCGCTGCATTGCCGACAATGGTTAATCCGGATAATTTGAGAAATCTTAGATGTTCAAACCTTCCAATCACTTTACTTTGAACGACGACGTTAGGGGAATCTAGTCCAGGTATCTCAAGAGATAGTGCTTGAACATTATTCTTCATCTGCAGATGAGAATGGGAAATTACCGATATCAGTATTTTATCTCATAGAGGAAAAAAATTAGAAAATGAGAAAGGAAAAAAAAAAAAAGATAGAGCATCCTAAGTCAATGTAGTGGAATTTGTTGCGAGAATCTAATTAGTTCTCTGTGAGTGCTTTACCTCCGTTGATCTTATTGCATCCACGCCCTCCTCCAAAATCCATATCCTACTCCGCTCCTTAGGATTTATTGGATTTTCTTGATGAACAATTTTCCTTCCAAGATCTCTAAGTTGGTCGTGCATCCAGAACTTATTGTTCTCCACAATCTTTATCAAAGACATATTAATAAGGACAGCCACTCCGGAATTCGGGAAAAAATCACAATCTTTCCACATGTAGATTGCATTAGTCTTATCTTCACCGATGAAAAAGCATGCAATATCCAGGAAAATTTGTTGTTGCTCGAAATTTAAGGCATCATAGCTGATCTTCAATTTTTCAAAAACTTCCTCATGAGGTGCTTTTCTTAACTTTTCGAGTGTCTCATTCCATAATTCTTGCGGTTTGTGGTAGAGGAACGAACCAATTACCTCAAGAGCCAACGGAAGTCTTCCAGTAGAATATACAATTTCCCTTGAAAGATCATTGTAATCTTCTAAAGGGGAGCCTCTATTAAATGCATGCTTGCTGAAAAGCTCAAATGCACATTCAGTACTCATCACCTCCATTTCATAATCTAAAATTTGACACTTGAGTGTATTGATGTGTAAGACATCTTTATTTCTAGTTGTGATCAATATCCTGGATCCTGAATAGAAAGTATTCTTTCCAACTAATTTCTCCACTTGTTCGTTGCTGTCAACGTCATCAAGTACAATTAGCACTTTCTTACTGCAAAGTACTTCTCCAGTCCTCTTCATTCCACAATCAATTTCCTCTATGCTCCTTGTTCCTGCAAGATGGCCGATTTCAGATAACAACCTTTTTTGCAAGTCAACTAAGCCATCTGTTCTCAATGACCTCGCTCGAACATCTTCAAGGAAACAGCAACACTTTCCAAAATTAGAAGATAGTTGGTTGAACATGACCTTGGCGAGAGTCGTTTTACCGATACCTCCCATGCCATGAATCTTAACTAGTCGCACACCATTGGAATTGACGTCTAACAATTTGGTTAAAGCTGCCACATGATCATTGATTCCAACTAAATGCTCAGTCACTGATCTATGTTTTGTCTTCAACTTTTGCACAACCTCCTCAACCACCAATTTGATCAATTCACCATGGCTGCCGCAATAGAAAATCATTTTAGTGGGGGAAACATATGAAATCATGATTACCTAACTAGAAAGGATGTTATTCAAGCACCATATAAACTGTGAAATGATTTGATAAGTAACGAGACCTTGACAATCAAGTAGTGATCTTCTAAAGGTCCATATTGGGCATTAACATCACTCCAAAACATGCTTTTTATGCATTTGGCAATTTGTGCGCCATGTCATGACTTGAAATTTGACTTGGTTCCATACACGAGGTTGGCCATCTTGGGACTTTCGAGCAAAACAGATGTATGAAAAATTATGCATTTGAAATGAGGGAAAATGTTTAATGTATTGAAAGATTAAATGTTAAGTTAAAAAAAATGCAAGGCATTTCATTATCCCATTCTTTTTCCTCCCACTGCCCACAATGATATCCTTTTTTTTTTTTTGCTACCTAGCTATTAATATCCATGTTAGGAAAGTCTCACATTTTTTTTTTTGAAGTCGTAGCAAAGATTCATCATTCAGTATTACTATCATAAGACTCCCACCTCAATCTCACCCCAATTTTCAAATCTGCTATTGAGTGTTAGGTAAAATTGGGAAGACAAGCACCTAGCATCATGTCATATCCCGTTCTTTTTTCCTCCCACTGCCCACAATGAAATATTATTTTAGCTTCGTAACTATTAATATCCATGTTAAGCAGTTTCACAAATTTTTTTGAAGACGTAGCAATGGTTCAATCATACTGAAATTTTCACATCTATGAATCAAGTGTGAAGCAAAATTGGAAAAACAAGCATCTTGAAAGTAGTATGCTTACCCTTTGTACTTCTTCACTTCCCATCCCTTTATCGCATCAACCTTCACGAGAGCCTCTCTCCAAGCATCGACTTGCTCATTGCTCAACTTCTTCTCGTGCTCCAAATTGAGTATGGCGTCGCGATACAGCGAAGTTTTCAACTTAACATCATCAGGATCCACATCGAAGAAAATAGGCAAGATCGCTTTATTACCTTCCGATTTGAAGATACTTTCCATGATCTGCGCGAGCTCACGGAGGCACCACGAGCTCGAAGCATAGTTCCGAGAGAAGACTGGTATGTAGATCTTGGAGTCGTCGATCGCTCGCAGAAGCGATTCATGGATCCTTTCACCAATGCGGAGCTCTTCGTCATCTCGGAAGACGCGGATCCCAGCGTCGGTCAAGCTATGGAAGAGGAAGTCGGTGAATCCAACTCGAGTGTCGGGTCCTCTGAAGCTCAGGAACACTTGGTACTCGCTCCCCGACGATGTTCCTGCATCTGAGCTCGCCATAGCAATAGTTTGCTTAGCTTTAAGCAGATCTCTCTCTCTCTTGCTCTCGCTCTCCCTGACTCGATGTTCTTTGCAGAGAAAGATGCCGCATGAACACATCATGAGGAAATAATGGAGTAGTTATAGGAAGAAAACCAAAATGAAATTCTATGGGCCTATGAGAAACTGGTGTGGGCAGAAAGTCGTAATTTATTACGACGAAGACCATAAGATCGAATGTCATTGGTCGCTGATTAAAAAGAAAAAGGCAAAGTTTCTTTTGAAAGAAATTAAGTGATTGTGGCCCTACAATGCGTAGAAGCCAAGGAAACAAACTTTATTTATCAGGACGAAGGCCATAAGATCGAATGCTATTGGTCGCTATTTAAAATGAAAAACTAAAGTGAGGCCTCAATACTTGTGAAAACGTGCATGCAACGGAAGCCACGTGCAAAGGTTCGAAATAGCGAGATTATGGCCTGACATGCGCGGAAGACAAGGAATCAAACTTCCATTATTCATAAGTTTACCTCGTTTCATGGACTATTGCTTTTTTTTTATTATTTTCGTTGCTCTTTTGCACATTTATTTATTTATTTATTCTCTAATGATCCTCTTTTACTTTATACTGGGCTTATAAAAGTAAAGGTTAATATCGTGAAAAATTTCAAAATAGTATATCTATGATAAATTCACCCCAAATTATTTTTTTATCAGGAAAAATTTCAAACTGATATATATATATATAATAAATTTATCCAAAATTATTTTTTTAGTTATAAAAAATAAAAAATTGGTAAATTTGTAATAAATTTGCCTCAAACTATTTTTTTTAATCACAAAAAATATCAAACTCATATATCTGTGAGAAATTTACTCTAAACTAATTTTTTGTAATACGAAGACCCTAAAATATTACACATATGATAAATTTGCACTTCGTTAAGTTGGGTTAATATTATGAAAACCCCAAATTGTTACACCTGCGACAAATAGAGGGCGAAAGCTCTAACTGTTACACCTTTGAACTGCCACATAGCATCGAACTCAGTAATAACTAATAGCGGGTAAATTTGTTACAAGTATACTAATTTTAGATTTTTTGTGGTCAAAAAATAGTCTAAGATAAATTTATTATAATGCACCAATTTGAGGTTTTTCGTGATACTAACTCTAAAAGTAACTTACTTTACCAAAAAAAAAAACTCTAAAAGTAACTTATCTATAAAAAAGACAAGAAACTTTCCGGTTTATATGAAAAACAAGCTGTTTTGTTTTGTTTCTTTTGAATTAGGAGATGCTTATGGGAGTCTTCCCTGCGGGTCCTTTCAAGAAAGCTTTGAAGCGTGACATGCCTAATGTCAATACCTATTGAAGACAAGTTCTCACAAAACAATGTTTTCAGGTTTAGAACATATTAATTTCTAACCAATTGAGATGACAAGAAAGATGTAGAACTCGATCATCTTTTGCAAAGCCTTCATTTGTAGATGCTGCCGTCATTGTCATCATCAATGTTGAAACTGTTCTCGGTGCCATGCTCATAGGGGTGTCCATGATTCGGGTTGGTCTAATCTCAACATGGAACCGAGAACTAGATCGATAGTTCCAGTCTCCAAATTTTCGAGATTGGGGATCAGATTGGAACTGGACTAGACTAGGCTAGTACCGACGGTCTAGTCCGGTCCTAGTGGTTCTTTAGCACGCGTTGCCTATAAAAATCTAACTTTAGATCTAAGCTAATAACTTTCAATCTCTATTATTTAACATAATAAAACATAAATTTGACTATTGTACAACCATTATATGAGTACTTATAATCTTAAAATAATGAGAAAATACTAAATTAGGATGGAGATGAGAAGAGAAAGTGGCGAAAGAAGTGACAAATTGACGACGCTAGTGGCCGCGATATGTCTCGCTAGTGGTTGCGAGACGCGAGAAAGGCAATGACGCTAACAAGCGAGAAGCGGGGCAGCGAGAGGAGCGAGTAGAGAGATGAAGATGAGAGGGGCAAGCAAAGAGACGAAGGTGAGAGGAGTGAGCGTAGCGAGCATCAAGTGAGAGGAGAGGAGGAAGTGTCAAGCAGAAGATGAGAAAATTAGCTTAACTAGTTCTTCAAAACATTTTAATTTTTTTTTTCTAATTTTGCTATGTATATTTCAGGCGGTCCGATCCGGTCTCATCCACTATGGAACTAGGGACCGAACCAACCTAGCCAATCCGATCTTGTCTCGATCTAATCTAGGCCGGTCCAATTTAGTTTATTGACCCCTACGTGCTCGGTCCCTATATATATATATATATATATATTTTTTTTTGCAATTCTAATGTTTTCAACATGAAGCGATAGGTGTCGACAAAAATATTAGCAGTCTCATGATATCTACCCCAAAGAATGAAAATTTTTCGTTTGAAAAGAGCTACCAAAATTGCCTCAGCGTCTAATACTAATCTATCACGAGATTATTACATACCAAATTCATGAAATTAGTTACTTAACCGCATAAAAATCTTTCTTAACAAGCATATTCAAAGTAACATAAAGGCTCTTTGAGACTCCTAGCTGCCTAAAGATATGGAATCACGCTGAATCTTCGTCCACATTAGTGTCCCCAGTTCACAACACTCCTTTAGATTCAACTTCATTGTTTCTACTTCTTCCTTTACATGTTAATTTCTGCGTGCAGAGTACTTCATTTCAAGGTTTAAATCATAGTTATGGTCATTACAGGCAGGAAAGATAACCCCACAATAAATCAAATTGCTAAGGATGAGCTTGGCTTAAATGTATTTTCGATTTTCAATTTCTCACTAGTGACTGATGAGACTGCGGTGGCAGGCTCGCTTAATTGGCAGTTGGCATTTTATCGGTACTTTAAACTCAACATTCTAATAGGGGATGAGGAGGACAACTGTCACCACAACACAACTTCAAAAAAATCTTCCTTTATGTAATGAAAATGTATTCATTCTCTTCTCTAATTCTTTAATTCCTAGTCACGCCACCCCCCCAAGTTATTCTCCTATAAAAGGGCCCTCTTCTTGGCAACACGCTAGGAACGTGAGATGGACTTGGGCAGCATTGGACAAATATCTCCTCGAGTTTCATAGTGACTTGACCATACATATGCCAAATCCATCAAGGTCATTGATCACGTGGTTCCCAAGTTTTGAAGATAGATTTTGTTAGTACCTCAAAAAAATGAATTATTTTAAAAAATGTTCTTTAAAAATGATAATTTCTTATCATTAGAAATAATTCATCAATTCATTTATTCTTCTAAATGATATAAATGATTATTTTTCAAATAAATATTTTCTAAATTGTTCATTATCCGTCTGTCAAACGGAGTCCAGTGAAAATGTTTATCCTGGAGGGACAAAATCGGAATCACATCTGGAAAAATCCCGGCAAAGGCACGACGAGTCGCTCAAGCGAACCTCCGTCGTCACTTGCCAGTCCCGCCTCTCTCAAAGCTAGCTATATATATAAAGAGTCGCGATTCAAAACCTCAGAAAACCAGATTACTTCTTTCCCTCGCTCGATCTCGCTCACTGTCGCAATCGCAAGCGAGGTACTGTAGATCCTCTGGTTGTCTCGGTATAGCAGTTCGTCTTGTGTTGACATGCGAATTGATCTTGAGCTTCTGTAACCCGTCGATTTCTTCTGCTATGGCTTGTTAGGAGTTTCGTTGCGTCTTCCTTGCTCGTACCTCCGAAATATCGGCGTTCGCTGATTGTTTCGTAGTGCTAAACAGAGGTGCTTCATGAGCGCGCGTGGTTTTCCGATAGTGAACTTTTCAGATGAGGAGGTTCCTTTGGACTCTATGTCCATTTGATTTCAGAAGACCTGATTGTGATCGATCTAGCTTGGCCTTATAGAGTTCGTTCGAGCATCTTCTATCATTTTGTAGTTAGACACGGTGAACAATTTCTTCTTAATTACTACGTTTATCTCTCTGATAAACCTCTACGAGTATTCGGGCGCATTTGGCATCAGAAACTGGGTGGAACAAGCTTATAGATAGATTCGTGTTCAGAATTGCCGTAGGCCTAAGTCTATAGCTCCTTGCAGTTTCACCGCAATATAGACGCTTATGTAGAGAACTATCACTATGACTTGCAGCATTTACCAGGTCATTGTCTTGGAGACACGAGTAGGAGATGCTTTTCAGTGCTCAGGGCAGTTTCACCAAGATAGTGCTATTTAGCGGCTTCTTTTTTTTTTTTTTTGTAGAAATGGTGCCATGATAAGAAGCTGTTCTGATGTATTTCTTTTTTTTTTTCATATTCAATAGCATTCATTTTAATTGAACTTCACTGTGCTGAAAATCAAATGATCTCAATGTGATAGGTCATCCTATATGACAACCATTAATTTGTTTGCACAAAATCAATCTTATAGTTTCTTATGTTAAATTAGCATCAGTGCTCTTTTCTTGGCATAGATTATACTGCATTAACCCTGTGCTTTGCCCCTGTATTAACTGTTTAATACGGCATTTGTTCATCCTCTGCAATAGCTATAGTGGATCCATTTGCGGTCTAGTTGAACTCCCACTTGAATCAAGGCAGAGAAATCTTGAAATAATCATTATTGTTTTGTAGTGATTTGCCGTCTGTCTCATCACTGCTGTCAAATCGGAGATCCTTTACCTTTGCATTTGTTGGATGAAAAATGAATCTTGAGAAATATATGATAGTGGCACGGAAAAAAGGGTGTTTTTGGTTGCTCAATTTTACATTTAAAGCTTGCAACTCTCCACCTAACCATTTTGTATAAGTAAGTGATGCTCCTGTATGAACTGTTTATATCTCAAGCTGTGGTTTTTTCACTTTAATGGACTGGCTAAAGTCCTCCAAGGCTAGTTTATATATATGCTTCTGCGAAAGATACGTGCAAAAATGTTATAGAAGCAATGTTTTAACAAAGAGATGTTGCTTTCATGAAGAGAGGAGGTTGCTGTGTAGTGTAGCCAACCTGAGGGGTTTGAAATTAATTCTCCCTTTTCTTTTGCAAATTCTGAGGGCCAATTAGATTCTCTTTTTTCTTATGCTATCCTCACACTTTCTCTTGCAGATGGCAGAATCACCAAAGGAAACTGCAGTGGTGAATCGGAAAGAGGATAAATCATTACTAGGTACTCTATAAGCTTGACAAATCTAAAAATACAGTTAATTCACTTCAGATGTGGAATGGTACCACAAGGATGCATATTTCTCTATTTCAAAACCTAATATATTTGTTTATTTAGTATGGCCTGACTTATGACTCTATTGATATCATGGTCGATAATTAGTGCAGCATACATTGCATGTACTTGAAAATCAAATTAAAGAGTTCTTAATGTTAAAATAGGTTTCATCGTTGTCATTGATTAGGATGATTGCTTATTCACATTTCTGGCCGCGTCATATGAAAGTTAGATATGTTGGTCATAGCTCAATGTTAAATCCAATTTCAACAGATGCTGAATTTGGAAAGGAGTTCCTTACCTCCTGGAAGTCGTTGTCGGTGGTGGAAGATGACGCAGTGGATTTTAACTTTGATACACTTGGCAAAGGCATGACGAAGAAATTCAACTTTGATAAACTGTAAGTGAAACTTAAAGTATAGGCAGTTAGATAATGCCTGTGGTGATTTAGTGAGCCATGCTTTACATATCATTCAACCGCTTCAAAAATCATTGAAACAATGGATGATGGTGACGGTGTATGAAAGCTTCTCACAATCTTACTTGTTATGAGAGTGGGATATGTGTCTGCTTTCTGTGGATTGATAGTGAAAAAAACCTTTTTCAGGGATGTCGATTTTAACCTGGATGCTGATTTTGACAAGTTATCGTCATTCAAAGTGGACATGCCAGATCTTGATTTCTCCTCCCCATCTAAGAAATCTCCAAACAACAAGGAGGGAAATGAGGCAGAATCGCTTGATGAAGGAAATACCAAAAGCAGATTTTCTTTCTCCTTTGATTTTAATGAGTAAGACAGCTTCACAACGTATTCTTTTGGGCTTATTCTTTGATACGTAAGGTTATATTTTCAAGTGAAGGGAAATGTCGTGACTTGTGATTGCAATCTAGGAACTTAGCAGTCATTTGTGCTCTACAGGTTGGGTAGCTTTAATCTTGATTCACCCAAAACTGAGGGAGAACAAGGTGGGAAGAAGGTTATAGCAAGCAAAGGGAGATCATCGGAGATGAATGAGCACCAGGGCTCAAAAAATCGCCTGCCTGAGGCAATTCCTGACTGTGAGGATAATGCTATGATTAATAATGTTCAATCAACACACTGTGTGGGTACATCAGAGATTCAAGTAGAAAATTCTGTAAGTTCAGCTTCCATGCTTAACCCAAGAATGGATGATCGGGTGCCAAAGCCTACGGCCTGTAGAAATTCTGTTGCAGAACAATCTTCTTTTGAAAGGACAAACAGCATGTGTGCTCAAGAATCTGATCAACAAGATTATTCATTGGACAAAACAGCACCAAGAGAAGTACCTATTCAGCCCGCAGTTGGCACAAATTTAAGTACCATCCCAGAGCTTCCAAGAAAAGATTTGTTGATCATCAAAGGTTTGAATTCCACTTTGGGTGTGGAGCAGAGTAACGAGGAAGAAATGGCAGGGGAAGCCACATATTCTCACGGCAACACGCAGTCAGAAGGTTTAAGTGTGCCACATGTTCCAGGAACAGAAGGGGAGGCAAAAGGAAGCAATAAATCTTTTCTTGATACAATGAATGCTACTAAGGCTGATAACCAAGAGGCCAAGCCTGCTACGAATCTTACTGATACAGCCTGTATTATCCCAAGTAAAGTACAGCACAACAGTGAAATGGCTGTTTTCAGGTTGTCCCTTACCTTTAGGTGATTAGATGATTGAGATGGAATCCATGTTAGCATGGTATTGGCAAGTTTCTGCCATGCCAAAGTAGAGCAATGAGCCGCTAATGTCTCCTTTTAAGAAACATGGACTCCTTTTAGTTGTTTTGGTGAAAACTTGGAAAGCATATGCATCCATAGCTTTATTTAGCAGGAATGCAAGTTGTTGTGATTATCAGTTTGATACACTCATTCATTGAGTTTTTGCTATCATGCTGATGCATTTTATGGTGATTTCCAGAGTTCAGTAAAAAGATTGGGGGATCAACATTCATCAACATAACATTTTTGCAATTTAGCTCTGTTTTAGTACTATGTAAATGTCCCAAGCATAGAACCTGCAGTTATATGTCGTCCTTTTTCTTTTCTGGTAGAGAGCCTGGACAAGCACACTCAAAGTTTTTCAAGAGATCAGAGGAAATTAAGAGTCAGTGTTCTCGAGAACTATCAACTGGGAGAAAGCTTACTCAATTTAGCAGCAAAAGACTTGCTTCTGTACATCTAAATGAAACTAGGTGAAGATCTTCTTTTTTATTACAGTTTCTTTGGATATTCCATGCTTCACAACATCCCATGGTTTATGCAATCTTCAACAGGTTGGGCAACAATGCCAAGAATTCTCTAGTTGGGGGAAAGTCACTCATTGGTCTAAATTCACAGGCGAGGGAGCAAACAAAAAGTCAATATCCTCTGACTGGAAGCCATATCAGTGTGATACCCACTTCTCAACTGGGGTGAGGCATCTGTGCCCTATTGAGTTGCAACTGTGGAGCTCTCTGAAATTCTGTTGAATTTCTAGTAATTTCTTTTTCCAATGTACTTCACTTAACAGTAGCTAATAGTGGGTGAGTGATATGTAAGTTATCTCCTCCCCACTGCCACTCCTTCACCCACGTACAAACAGAAAAGGTAAAAAAGGGTAATTAAAGGGAAAAGATTACCTCGGTCCCATATAAAGGTGCCCTGGTTGTTACTCTTTTGTTATCTGATGGACTTCCAACTAGGGTGAAATGAATTTTTTTTTTTAAATTTGTAATTCATAGTTTGCATTGAGACATTGGACACTACTAATTGCTGTATAGAGCTAGTTTGATCAACACATATGTTGATATATGTGAAATTACTGTATATTACTAGTTTGATCAACTCTTGGGTAGATATATGTGAAAATATTTTGACGTTCTTGATTATTTGCTTGCTGTTCATGGAAATTGAAGCCTTTTCAGCTGAAATTATAAACCTTTACATGCAATTGTCTCTCAAGTCTAAGTTCACCCGTTATTATTGGCCAGGAAAGCTCATTAAATCCTTCATACTATGCTTTAAAGAGGATATTGACATCTATCTGTGGTAAAATATGACTAAATTATTTGCTAGAAGACTACAAGCCTGGAGGTAGGGTGCACAATCTGCTGAAGAATGATATGTTGATGTTCAGTTTGAACCTTCTGAGTCACATGAAATGGGAGAGTGGTATTCCTTCAAACGATATTTACTTTTAAGACTGAAATAACTCCTGATTATGGAAAAGATGTGTCAATGTCATGTCATATCTGTTTTATGTGCGATGTTGTTCATGTTATGTCATATCCTGTCTTAAACTTTGCCAGCTCTAACAAGTAGAGTGCATATATTGGATTAGACTTTGACACAGCATTATTTTGCATTTGCTTAATCTGCTTGCACTAAACTCTTGCAGTTCTCTATGCAAGCCGGGAAGGTTAAATGTGTTGTCAAGACCAATTGTTAACATATGCATGAATCCTGAACTCACTAATTCAAGCAAGGGATCTTCTAAGGATTCAATGGTCAGGAATGTTGATGTGAAGAACAGTAACTCTGTTAATTCTGGCAAGGGGGCCTTTCATCTTACTAGCTTGAAAATGATGAGGTCTAACCTGCATCCTAACTTAGATGTCCTGCTATTTGAAACCATGGATACTTTTAGAGACCAAGATGTCAATATGTGCAGGGCCACAAGAACCAGAGAAGATCAACTTGGTTCTAATCCTACAGAGAAAATCAGTTCCATGAGAGACTCTGAGCAAATAATGGCTATGCCGGGTGATGCGGCAGATGGGTCAGCTCATCGTAGCAAAAGCATCGAAAGCCAGTCATTTCTCAATTCATCCTTAAAGCGGAAATCATATGAGGTTCCTTTCTGTTGTTTGCTCTTCACTTCCAAGTAATACCTTGCACCTCTTCAATAGGGTGTTGCCAATATACTTATGAGGATGCTATTGTGTAATGCATATGTCTATATTGCAGGGTTCAGATGCCAATTTAGTGCCATTTAATCCATTAAAACGGCTCTCTCAGTCTCCAAGTGAGAAAAGGTGAAGAAGTGTTATTAACTCCATTAGTTGCTCCTGTGTCTTGGTATTTGTGGAAGTAATGTTCTTACTCTTGGCATCTTAGAAGTTTCAGAGAATCCTCAGAAACTGTTGTCACAGATCAGGTAAATTGATAAAACCAGCCACTTCTCAATTAATTGGGGAAATCATCTGAGTTTCCTTTCTATTGTTTGCTCTTCATACTTTCAAGTAATATGGTACACCTCTTCAAAAGGGTGTTGCAAATGTAATTTTGAAGATGCAATTTTGTAATGCATTAGAAGTCGCGAATGTCTGTCATGCAGGGATCAGTTGCCAATTCGATGTCATTTAGTCCGCTGGAATGGCCCTCTGAATCTCCAAGTATAAAAAGGTGAAGAGTGCTAATAACCGCACTACCCTTGCTCCTGTGACTAGGTTTTGTTTGTGGAAGTAATGTTCTTACCCTTGACCCTTCCGAAGTTTCAGAGAATCCTCTGGAGCTGTTGTCATAGAACAGGTAAATGGACAGAACCTTCTTAAGTTTTTCTACTTTAACGGAGAGTCGAAACTTGTTCCTTGCTGGTTTCTTAGATTATGAGTTTCAGGCTTGCAATCATGAGAGCACCGAACAGAGCAAAGCCAACCATTTGTCTGGTGACCATCCTAGATTTCAGCTTGAGATTTCTCCTAAGGCGAGGTCAACTGAAGTTGGAAGTCTGTTGATCATGGAAAGTGATGAAAATGTTGAAAAGGCCGAAGCTTATACAACGGAACTTGAAGATGTAAGTGAATCGTGGCTAAACTATTTTCGCTATAAATGAGTTGCTGATGCACTTTGTGGCTTTGGCAATCAGTTGTAGGAATATTGTCGACCATGAAGATTATAAAAGAGAGACAATAATAGTGACAACAAAGAACTAGGAAAAGAAAATACGAGGTTGTCAAGTTACAGGGAGTAGTTGCCATAGACAACATTCCGTGGCTTACAAGATGTGTGGTTGCGATGAGTTTCTTTTAATTATTTCTTTTATCTGTTTACTTCTTATTTTCTTTGTTGGGATGGGAGATTGGATGAGCAAGCCTGAGCTTCTTGAATTTGTACATGTTACTACTGGAAGTTTGCTCTTCACTTCCAATAATTTGGTCATGCACTCATTGACATTACACATCATCACGTATTGAGTTTAGAAATCAGTTGATGAAGAGAACCTGCCTAATATGGAAATTGTGATTTTTTCGACAGCGGACCTAATTATCCTTAAGGACGAATCACTTGTACTTTATAGTTATTTTCTATAATTGTCTATCATAAGCAATTGAGTTTTCAGAAGGCCATTGGAAACTAGACTGATGAGCTTATGGAGAAGGGGATTGGACTGTTGCCTCTTGTCTACCATGTTTGTGATCCTTCTGCTGGTAATACATTGGCTGCCTAAGGGAATTGTTTTGCAGATCTGCTGCACGCTAAAGAAGAAGCAGGAAGAAGCTAAAGAATTGCTTGTTCGAGCACTTGTGAACAACAATAATCTGTTAATGCTTAATCATCCCATCTACGATGAACAGATATCCTTCTGGTTATCAGTGATTTCACAGGATGTTCTTTGGGTTGTCCATGATATGTTTCTTCTCTCTTTTGGCATTTCTTTGCAATTCCTTCACCAGATAAAACATCCGTAGGGTGCAGAAGTTTGCATCACAGCTCATGTCCAAGGATATTCACATTTGAAGTTGCATCAGTTGAGGTACTTTCTGTCTCTCTCAAACGCAACACACCCACATGCGCCGAGCCGCATGACAGGAGACCATAGAAGATGCATGCATGTGCCTCTGCAAACATGTGAATTGCCCACTTGGTCAGACACTCTTCTGAACATGGGGGCGGTTATGAATCAGGGCTTGTTTCTCAGGCTTCTGGATTACTACTTATGGAAACATACTGGCTTCCTGCATATATTCAGGGATAGCCTATAGTTTTGTGTCCTGTTGGTTCGGGATCAAATCCCTAGGACATTTCCAGGTGCCTTGCCAAATCAAGACTATATTTTTCTTCTCCTTGTTTTCATGGGATGCTGTCAAGTTCAATGTTTCCAATATGGGACCGACTTCTCAAACTTGAATTCATAATTGTTCGATCTCGACTTATCATTTCCTTTCACTAGAAATTGCCCAGGTTTCTGCTGGAGGTCATTATAAAAGACTCCTCCGTGTCTAGGCTTTAGTGTTTTCTTAACAGCAGGGAAGCCTGGGCAGCACCAATATGACATTTGAATTGTTAGAAGGTGCCCAACCTATTCGGTTAATAGTCTTAAGGTCGCAAGTTTGTATCTTGATTTGTCTTATAGACGACCTCTATGCGAGAATTGATGGAAACTTCAAGGTTCAAAATTGCTGTCTAGAGTTCCGGGAGATATCAGGTACAGTTGCACGCGCTCCTCAAACTGTTCTTAAGAGGAGCATGAATGACGTTGGTTTTCTTAGAGTTCGAGTGTGCGATAAGTAGTTCCAAAGGATGAAGCTGTCAAAAAGTGCAGTAAATTTTATATCTCGATAGCCCTGATGCAATTGCCGTTGATGGAAGAATGGAAGTTGGAACTGTGTGAATGTTTTACTTTTCGAAAGTTATTGAGGTGAAAAGAATGAATAATCGAACTCTTGATATCGTGATCTAATATCATAACTTAGATGGAGTGTGCCAACACTTTACTGTGGTGGCTTAGGTTATAATTTTGTTAATTTTATTGTATATATCAAGTTGCTAAGTGGATCATTTGTCAAGATCCCAAGAAAAAGACATTGCGTCTGCGGGGCCAAAACGCAAGAAAGGACACTCGGTGAGGACGTGAATCCAACAAGAGACGCCCGGGATTGGGAGCCTCCACGCAAAGTTGAGTAACGACAATTGTTGCGTTCGGAAGATCGTCTAGCTGATCTGGACTAAAGGTTGAATGGGTTGACAGTACTTAGAAAGAAGCCAAATTAGAGAACCACTCAATTCGAGCAGGACAAGAAAGGCTTTGCACGCCAACAGTTGCCCCCTTCCTGGATCTTTCGATTTCTTTTGAACCGATTTGTGAGCAATTATTTGCCTCCAAATAAGTGATAATATTGGTGCATTTCTTCATTTTCCAATCATGTTGGTTGTGTTCATGTTCTCCGCCTGTTGGGAGTTTTTTTTGAGATTCGACAATTCAATAATCATCGATAGGACACTTACCAGCTCTCCTTCGATCGTAGGGGGTGTATTCATGTTCTCCGCATTTCACGAATTCCTTGACCTACTCTTAGAGATGTCCAAACTATCCTCTTGCCATGAAATTCAAAGAAATAGGTTTCATATGCTTCGGCGCTCCTTGAAATGACCTTGAATCCAGCGGGACTGGTCCTTGTTGGCGCTCAATTTTGCCAAAGGGTTTGACGGTTCCTTAAATGATGCCCATCGGTACAATCACGTGTTCTGCACGAGCCTTCTTTGTTCTCTCTTGACATGCCTTTTCCTTCTGTGTCTATTACGCGTGTCGACTCCTCACGTGTTTTGCACATGTGTCGATCTCTCACGTGATTTGCACACATATTGACCTCCCACGAGTATCGCATATGCCTCGTAGGGCGAGTTATTTTCAGTGTCAACAAAGTCCAAGCATTGAGAGACCGAAAGCTACCGGTTAACCTCAAGAGATATCACTTCTTTATGGACAAGGTGTTTTTCCCTGGGTACATGCTGTTCAGTAAAGGAATAGCAATAGATCCTAGCAAGATTGAAGCTACCACTTCATGCCGACGCCGCGAACACGTCATGACATTCAAAGCTTTCACGGCCTTGCTCCATAGGAGACCGATAAAGAACATGAGTTCCATTGCTTCACCAACTATCGAAAAGGACAAATGGTTTCAATCGAACGAAAAGGCGCAAAAGAGTTTTGAACTGTTGAAAAAAGCACCGAAGCACCAGCTTTTAGCACTGTCCATCTTTGAGGTTCAATGCGACGCTGCTAACGTTGCCATTGGTGCCATTCCCAGTCAAGAAGACCGTCCCACTGCCGTTTTCAGTGGAAAAACACAACGGTGCCAAAGCTAAAAGTGTTCGATGTATGCTGAGGAGTTTTAGGGGGTTATAATGCGTATTCTAAAAGAATGCCGTCCCATTTCCTCGTTATCTTCTGTTTGTTTTTCTCTTCATCTCTTTCGGTGGATTCCTAGGTTTCGTGGGTGATCAAAGAGTGTGCTGTATTGATGGAGTTGCCTACCAATGTGGTCATTCGGTCAAGAGAAGCCTAGATTATCAAGTCTCGCCTTTCTATCCTCAGGGAGTGGAGTTTTCGACCTCGCCAACATCGAAGGATTTTTTTTTTATTCATTTGCTCGTTTTTGTTTTGTTTTGTTTTTTGGGTGGGGGAGTGGGGTGGGGGTGGTGTTGGTTGTTGTTCGGTATTGTAAGTCATAAGATAAATGCTCAAGACGTCCTTATTACTAAGCGAGTGCTCTAACCAACTGAGAGGAATTTTTCTTTTTTAAAAAAGTCTTAGACCTTTCAATTATGCCAAGTGCATTCTAAGCATTTTGATGATTTGCCAACATAGTCTATCTAGCTAATTTTCGCCGAAAATCGTTGGCTTTGACGTTAGTCATCTTATGTGACATAGTCGACGTTGTGCTGGAAAATAATTTTTAAATTTTTCTGATTTTAATTTTATTTTTTATTTGTTTTTTTTTCTTTTCTTTCCCTTTTTTCCCCCTAATTGTGGGAAGGTGAGGCTAGGGTGAGGGTCTTTGCATTATCATTGGGTGTAGGAGAGCGCTACGGCCCTCGCTTGTTGCTTGGCAAGGGCCGCGACACCCACGCCTACTCTGGGCAAGGGCCACAATGCCCTTGCTAGACATAGATGATGCCCTCGCCTAAAGCTAGATGAGGCCTCATGCCCTTGCCTGGATCTTAACAAGGAGGCGGAGGCCCTCGTTTGTGGTCGGCAAAAGGCCAGAACGCCCTCGACTATACCGGGCCAAGGGTGTTAGCCTTTGCCTGTGGCAAGCGATGGTCATCTAGATCTCATCGGCCCATAGTGGTAAAAAAATCATAAAAATTGTTGAAAATTGAAAAATTTATTTGCGTCATCGATGGCCATATCGAATAGGGCAGCTGGCGTCCATATTAGCAATTTTCACCCAAAACTGATCAGATCGACTACATTGGAAAATCGTTAAAAAAAAAATAGCACTCAATTGATGCAATTGGAAGATTTATAATTGAATTGGAAAAAAATATAGTAGGTTTAGGACTTTTTTTAGTGCTTTTTCTACCAACTGAGCTATGAGATACCAGACTCTCTTGACCACTCACGAACCATAGATATTTACCAAAATGGGAAGTGAGAAAGATAGAGAGAAAATTACATCATAATTCCCAAGAGCTAATGATATCAACACCTTATAGTTTGAAAGTAGGTTCAACTAGATACTTCAATAGCTCAGAATGTAGCTCTGGGCGACTTTTTGAAAGTATTTGACTCATATTGTGTGTCCAATATGTTTGTGTAGGAACAATCTCTTCCTCACATGTGAGGTTAACCATAAAACTTGCTTAGAAATCGGGTTTATTACGAGATATTGCTATGATATTATAGATTGGGAGTAGGAAGCTGAAGCCCAATACCTACACCAAGGAGATCACCAAAGGAGACCAACAAGTTCTAGCCCGTCAATATATCTAACCATATCCACATTCACTCAATAGTTAAATCAATGAGTTATGGGCTAGTTAGTATATATTAACTACTTCATACTATATTTAGTTTTCGATATGAAATTTTTCTAATAAAACTTGGATGTGCATTTCATTGAGATATATAACCCTTCACGTATATCTCAATACTTAGATGATGACATAGGGACATGTCAGCCATAAGAAAAATAGATTTAGCTTGTTTCATCTCGTTTTGGCGGTGGTGGAGTCCATCAAATAAAGCGTAAGCTTAAAAGGGGTTTAAACAAGATATACATGTATATCTACATCATGCTCTAGCATCTCTGGCTTCATTCCCTATCTATAAACAATTCGTTCTTTAAAAAGTTGTTTGCCGCCTTCTCGTCAACCTTCACTAGCTTGGTGGTTATCCTTCATGGATTACACATGGCGATGACAATGCACTTTAATCCATTCATAAACCTTTAATTTAACTGAGTCTCACCCTAGTGAATGAGGTTAATCGGTTGTAAGTGAGTTCGCTCTTAACTCACTGAGCTCATATTTTGGACAAGTTTTACTTATAAGATCATGACCTTCAAGACTTGACCGAATATAAAGTCGTCGAAAAGGTTATTTCCGAGACTCCACATAATATGATTTGGTGACTCAAAACTTCGAAAAAGTGAGCGTTGTGATAGGAGATACGGAGAGAGGAAGTGCGCAATCCGGTTGTATGTATCCGTCGCCTCAATCGTAAATTAATAAATTCTAGGAAGAGACAATAAATCCGACGTGTACCAAAGAAAGCCAAATAAAAGAAGGGGTGCTTTCAAACGTAGCCATCAAATCCAAGTAGGGACCAATTACACGTGACTTTGTTTGCATTCCAACGTCGGTGTGAGCTAATGCCAGTACAGGCAATTGGAGGATAATTGGGTTGGCTTATCGTATTCCCATGAGTAACACGTAGCAGATAGCTATATCTAGTCATTCAGGCCAACCGGAAAAACTCACTCTTAAGCAAGAAGACAACTTCCCATGGCAACCTACTATCCTGAAGAAGATGATGACCATGAATTTATCCAAACTCATTAAACAAATAGCTGCTCATTCATCTCTATCTATATATATAGGCAATGGTTGCAGCCATTTCCAGCACTCGAAGAGAAGCTACAACCCTGAAATTTATCAGATACGCTATCTACATGTAGAATGGATTTCAGGATGAAGAAGTGCATGTTGTGCAGCTTCTTTATTGTCATGATCCTATCTGCGAGGGTCGAAACTCGTCCGCTGCATCAGTTTTCGAGGGAGAATAATGCCGTTGCAGAACCTGCGAAGTCGCATCAGTTTCAAAATAGAGTTGCTTTGGAGAGAGGAGGAGCTGTTCATAGAGAAGAGCAGCGTTACCGATCCATGAGAGTGAGTCCCGGTGGCCCTGACCCGCAGCATCACTACATAAACGTCTAGTTATATCTTGGGATGGATTAGCCGAGTGCATGTCGATTAGGTCGATAGATTGGAGCTTATGCAATGATATCTTTGGGGTTTCGTATCATTTTCTTTTCTATGTATGTGCTGGAAGTGGATCCTTGTCTATGTTCCAGCTGGTGTCTCGATCAATTTGAATCGTTGGTTCACGTAGATGATGTTTGTTTTGAAATTTGTGACTAAAAACATGCATAGTAGAGCTTTTTTGGGACATTAATGGGAGAATTGTGTGGGGCTAATTTAACTCAGTTGATTTCAAGAGACAGTGTTACCTTCTGTTGCGTAATCGCATTTCATCTTACAAAGGTAGGAACATAACTTCTGTCATGGCATTGGTTCTGTGTTCTTATTGTGGGAAAAAGGAAAAACCCATCTTTGTCCATGAAAACCCTATCTACAGTGATTGTGACGATCACATCGGATGATACCACGGGTTGCACTCAGCGTTTTTCCGTTTTGATAGATTACCGGAATGAAAGAAGGATGGAGAATCAGATATAAAAGTCCAAGTGAATAAGAAGATATGGGACTGAATATAGGATGGAGAAATCATTAAGAAGCCTTCCAGATTCTCACGCTTATGAAGCTGAAGATTAAGTAGAATAGGAAATAGGAAATCAATAGAATCTGAGAGATGTTGAGAGTCTGAGACGTCTGCTTTTGGAGGAAACAATGTCTTTCCAATTGGATCAAGTAGAAACTCAAATTTAGCACGACTTGTTTGAGTGATGGACGTCTGACGAGCTGTCTGGTTGCAAGGGCAAAACACACAGCATAAGAATATGAAAATATACTTCTTTTAATTTTTTTTTAATAACGCAAGGAATTCAGATGTTATTGATGTCGTTTAAGTTTTGGCACAAGTAATCGCATAAGTTTTCCCTTCATTTCGATATTTTCTTATACAGGAAATGCTTACATAACAATTTCTATCAAGGATGGTACAATCTCAACCAAAGATTCACACACCATCACTATGTGTTTTGCATAAAATACTCATTAATTAAAAGATTGTATGGTAAAAAATAACTGACAAGTTTATAAGTATGACGAAAAACCCCACCCCTTGAATTAGCTTTTGGAGTGAAACAAACTCAAGACCACCTAGCATGAGTATCAAAATCTACGTTACCAACAAGTTTGAAGCTAATAATCACTTGGAGACGGTTGTTATTGTTCTGATCTAAGCCCGATGTGTGATGGAAAAATTGTTGAGATTATCTCATATTTGGTAATTAGTTTATTGGTGTGGGGAAAACCCTTATGGCAGTACAAGAAGAATGATGTAAAGATTGCTCTTTCTCCATTAAGAATTGATAATCGCCCCAAGCAGGCAACAGAAGAAATTGTTTATCGTGCATGTATTAGATAAAATCCATTATAGGTTGTGATTGAGAGATGGTCTCATGAATAGGTGTCTTTTGAATGGGTGCCTCCTTATCTATAAAATAAAAAGATAACTTCTAGGGGCTAGAAGTTATGAAACGAACGAAAGAAAAGTGATGTACATTCATTCTTCCTCTCTCTCTCACAAACATAAAGAAAAGTATACATAGTTACTTTCAGAATCGTTTGCATTTATATTGTGAAATAAGAATACTTTTTGATTGTGATTGTATTCGAACTATCATGGGTTAGAAGATGCGTGAACGTGTCAGTGATTCAATGACATTCCTGGGCAATTTTGCAATCGAACGTCAATAGAGATTGGTCATATTTCTCGATATTAAATTCCAACAGTCTGGATTCATAAAGACACATGAGGAGAGATATGTTGCATGTGTAATAGTGGTACTTGAGAGAACGATGATTCACTTGAATTGCCTGAGGCAAATGAACTACTTCCCGAAGAATCTAGAGATGTTGCTGATTAGATTCCGGATTTTTTAGCTTCCACTTGTGATGTTTAACATGCATGGGCTTTGAGTCCAGGGCAGTTATCCCCCAGAAAGATGAATGGCGAAGTGTACGTATTGATAGGCGATACTTTCGTTTTCCAATTCCACGGTTTTGATCAACTACATGGAGCATGTGTCTTTCGGAAGATAGACTAGACAAGTAGATACCATCAAATTCAAAATGACCATTGAAGAAGAGGTCAATGCAGCTTTGAAGACTCGTGACAGGATATGGAAGTGGACCGGCATGCCATTCCGCCTTTCAAATGCTTCAAGTACATTATGTGCCTATTGAATCAAATATTGAGGCCTTTCATAGGGAGACTTCATGCCGCACGTACCACTGACACCCTTATTTACGGCAAAGATAAGGAAGAACGCTTGACACATCTCCAACAAGCAATTCCAAGCATTGACAGACCAAAAGTTATCTGTTAATCTCAAGAGATATCACTTCTTTATGGACAAGGTGTTTTTCCCTGGATACGTGCTGTTCAGTAAAGGAATAGCAATGGATCCTAGCAAGATTGAAGCTACCACTTCATGCCAACGCCGCGAACACTTCATGAGATTCAAAGCCTTCACGGCCTTGCTTCGTAGGAGATCGATAAAGAATATCAGTTCCCTTGCTTCACAAACTATTGAAAAGGAGAGAAAGTTTCAATGGGACGAAAAAGGTGCAAAAGTGTTTTGAACTAATACTTTTAGAAATTCTTCTGAAAGACTTGGCAGTTCTAATACTTGGCTCCCTTCTTTTGATGTGTTTGATCACTGCATTGTTCAAGCTGCCTTGGAGGATCTCATATATATTGGCCACAGGTTCACCAGGTCGACTTCTTCAGGTGCTATGTGCAAACAAATGAAGATTCATCAGGTCCTTATTAACGCTCAGTGGAGTAGTGATTTTTCCTTCTCTGAGGCTTCATTTTTGGCTCCGGGGGTAGCCTATCACAACCCTGTGATCATTAAAATTTTGCCCCTCTCTAATCCCAAGAGGTCCTTTAAGTTCTTTAACTTTTGGATGTCTCAACCTTCCTTCTTGACTTTGGTCTCTTAAGTTTGGAAAATCAAAATTATTGGAACTCCTATATTCATCCTCTGTCGAAAGCTCAAGGTACTCAAAGGTTAGCTTAAGCAGCTTAACGAGGAATCCTTCTCTGACATATCTACATGCACTACAGAAGCAAGGACTACTTTAACTTCTACCAAGGATTCTCTTGTCCTAGATCCTCTCAACCAGTCTTTGGCTAATCACGAAGGAGAGCAGATCCGCATTTTCTCGGATCTCAAACTCCAAGAAGAGGCATTCTATAGGCAAAAATCTGGAATCAAGTAGCTGAAGAAGGGGGGGATCTTAATAATAAGTACTTCCACCATTTTGTTGACAAGAGGCACCTTGGTAATAGAATCTTTTCGGTAGTGGACAGTTCTGGTATTCTTTTGACCATCTCTATTTTGGTCGAGCAACATATTGTTTCTTATTTTGAAGGTTTGCTTGCTCTAACTACCTTGTCTGTTTGACCATCTATTCAAGACTTACGATCTGTTATTGAGCATTTGCTTGATTCTAATTAGATTCAACTTCTTTCTCAGCCTATTTCTGACTTGAGATACGTAACACTATGTTCTCACTAGCCATTGGCAAGACTCTGGGGCCTGATGGCTTCAATGTTAATTTCTTTGAAGCCACTTGGGATATTGTTAGCTCATCTCTTATGGTGGCTATTAAGGATTTCTTTGACTTTGGTTTATTATTGCAAGAGACTAATGCTACCATCCTTACTATGGTGTCTAAAGTCCCTAATGCTATTGTCATGAACGATTTTAGGCCTTTTACTTCCTGCTATACCAATACTGTTTACGAGTGCATTACTAAGATTTTAGCTAATAGGCTTGCTTGTGTTCTTCCTGATCTTATTATTTCTCCCCCGAATGCTTTTGTTAAGGGGCGCCTTATTAGCGATAACATCCTCATTACTTAGGAACTTTTCAGTGGATTCCACCATGAGCCTTATTTGCCTAAATGTGTCATCAAGGTTGATTTTCAAAAGACCTATGGTACTAGAGATGGGGAATTTATTGAGCTGGTTTTGCAAACCTTTGATCTTCCCGCTATGTTTAGTAAGCTCATTATAACTTGTGTTAGTACCCCTCAAGTTTTCTGTCGCTATTAATGGGAAACATCATGGGATTTTTGCCAATGGAAGAGTTATCCGACAAGGGTATCCCATTTCTTCCTATCTCTTCGCTCTTGTTATGGAGATATTCACAGGCATTCTTAATGCACAAACCTAGTGGCTATGATTCAAATTTTTTTGGAGATGAAACACTACTAAGCTATCTCATTTATTCTTTGCAGATGATGTGCTCCTCTTCACTAAAGCAAATACATCTTCTATGTCTCTTTTGAAAGAAGGACTCAATAAATTCTCTGGTTGGTCTGGACCTAGGCCGAACGTGACCAAAAGTGAGATATTCTTTTCGGGGGGCTCTGAGGATCTTCGAGACTAGCTTCTATCTTCTTTTGGATTCCAATAAGGCACTTTGCTGTTCCAGTATCTTGGAATTCCTATTGTTGCATCAAGGCTTAGTAAGGCAAAATGTAATTCCTTGGTGAACTCAATTACCACTGGAGGCCAATCCTAGTCTCAACGGTTTCTCTCTTTTGGTAGTCACCTGCAACTTATTAAGTCAGTCCTTCATGTCATCCATGTTTTTTTGGGCAAGTGTCTTTACCCTTCCCAAGTCGGTGTTATCACGTATTGAGCAAATTCTTCAACAGTTCCTCTAGAAAGGACCACAACTGGGAGTTGGCAATGCTAAAGTTCATTGGAATGATGTTTGCCTGCCCAAAGTAGAAGGTGGTCTAGGTATTCGGAAGCTCTTTGACTACAACCGAGCGACTATACTCAAACATATATGGCTACTCTTTACTGATAGGGAATCCTATGGTGTAGGTGGATACACACAAATTTTCTAAAAAGTAAGAATTTTTGGATTGCCAATAAACTGACTATTTGTTCTTGGGCATGGAAGAAAATCCTTGACCTCCGCTTGGATTTTCAACATCATTTTTGTTAGCGAATCAGCAATGGTTGTACTACTTCCTTTTAGTTCGACTCTTGACATCAGAAAGGGCCTCTCTATAAGTATATCTATGATATGGAGATCTACCACTCTAGTATCTCTCAGAAGGCTAAAGTTTTTGAGTTCCTCTCCACAATTTTACACCCTTTTCATGTCACGGCCACCATTGCCTCTTGGCCTGAGACACTCCCATCCCTTGCTCCAAATAGAAGTGATTGTTTATCATGGATGGGTCATCCTTTAGGAATCTTCTCAATTGCTAGTGCTTGGGACATCATACATTGCAGAAAGCAGGTTGTGCCTTGACTCTTCTTTATATGGGACCAGTGCATCACCCCTTGGAATTCTTTTCTCTTATGGCTTATTACACTCAATAGGTAGCCAACTCAAGTATTATTGCTAAACTACCATAGAATCTAATGGTACATGTCCGTTTTGTGGTTGCTAGCCAAACTCTATTAACCACCTTTTTTTTGGATGTTGTACCACGAGTACCCTTGCTCTCTTCTAGGCTGCCAAGTGTAACCTTGCTTGGCATGATTGGTATTGGCATAACAATCTCCAATGGGCTATGCAGCATATTCGTGGCCAACAATTTCATCAGATTATTGCCTGTTTTTCATTTGGCGCTTTATGTCACATGATCTGGACGTATAGGAATCATTTCCTCTTTCAAAATTAGACCCTTTACATGCCAGCTCTTATGAAACACCTCTCAAAGGTTGTCAGTAGACATGGCCACAGTTCCGGAACCGGTGGTTCCAGTTTAAGATTTGGAGGAATCAGAATCGAAACCTCAAGTGGCGGTTCTGATTCCCGTTTAGAATCGGTTTTGATTTTTTTGAGCCGTGGTTGGATCTGCCGCGGGCTAGTGGCGATAGTGCGGCAAACAGTGGCCTAACGAGGCGCGACGACGAGCTATAGGGTTGTGAGGTTGAGGCAGCAATGGGCGGAGGGCTCGGTTGGGGGACGGTGGCAGACAAAGCGGCGATGGCGTCGGCCAAATGAAGCAAATGAAGAAAAAATGCAGCAGAGTAGGGGGCGTTGAGGAAGAAGGGGAAGGAAAGAGAGAAAAGGAGGAGAGAGAAGATAGAAAAGTAAGAGAGAGAGGGGAAGGGGGTAGTCATAGTCTACGGGAAAAGGGGAGGAGTGAAAGGAGGGAAAATTTGAAAAAAAAAAAAAGAAGAGAAAGAAATGAGGGAAAGAGCGGTGACAAACTGGAGCTCATAAATGCAATGGGGTACTATCACGGTTCGAAACTTCAAATTAATTGGCAACTGCTTTTTTTTTAAATTAATGGTTCGGAACTAGCCCGAACTGTCGATTCTTGGCCCGGTTCATGGTTTAAAGAAACTGGAATTGAGCCCGGATGCCACGGGCCGGTTCCAGTTTTGACCTGAGCAGGTTCTAGGCCCACTCTGGCCCATGGCCATGACTAGTTGTCAGGGATAAAGTCTTAACATTTAAGCATGTGAAAGACACCCTTGAAACCAGAGGATGCAAGGAAGTTAGGGCATTTCTCCATCAATTTTTGATTGAGGCTTAGCTAGTTTAGTCTTCTCTGTTTTTGCCTTTAGGCCACCTATTTTGGCCTTGTCATTATTTTGTATATGTTTGGGCTCCTCCTAGCCCCCTTGCGGTGATTTCCTCTGTTTTTCACCCACGACATCCTGGTACCCATCATGACATTTTCTAATGTCACTACAAGTGCGAGGTTTGTGTGGTCAGGTCTCATTCTGTAATCAGTGCTTTGGTTGATTAATATATTACTTACTTTACCCCAAAAAAAAAAGAGAGTTTTGAACTGTTGAAAAAAAGCACTGAAGCTCCAGCTTTAGCACTGTCCATCTTTGAGTGATGCTTCTAATGTTTCCATTGGTGCCATTCTCGGTCAAGAAGACTGTCCCGTTGCCTTTTTCAGTGAAAAACGCAACGATGCCAAGCTGAAGTGTTCAATATATGCTGAGGAGTTTTATGGTGTTATAATGCGTACTCTCAAAGAATGCTGTCCCATTTCCTTGTTATCTTCTTTTTGTTTTTCTCTTTATCTCTTTCGGTGGATTCCTAGGTTTTGTAGGTGATCAAGAGTGTGCTGTATTGGTGGAGTTGCCTACCAATGTCGTAATTCGGTCAAGAGAAGCCTAGATTATCAAGTATCGCGTTTCTATCCTCAGGTAGTGGGTTCGGGTGGTGGGGTTTTCGACCTTGCCAACATCGAAGGATTTTTTATTGGGATTTTTGTGAAACCATACGCCTTTGGCTGTTCCATATCTTTTTGTATTACAAGTCATAAGACAAATGCCCTCAGTTGAGAGTCGAACTCAAAGTCCTGATTACTAAACGAGCGCACTAACTAACTGAGCGGAAAATTACAAAAATAAAAAAAAATGTCTTAAATCTTTCAATTGTGCCAACTGCATTTTAAACGTTTTGATGATTTACTAATATAGTCTATCTAGCTAATTTTGGCCAAAAATCGTTGACTTTGACATCAGTCGCCTATGTGGCATAGTTGACATTGAGGTGGAAAATAATTTTTTTCTGAATTTTTTTATTTATTTTTCTTTTCTTTTTTCTTGACCTTTTTTTCCCAAGTGTGGGTAGGTGAGGCCTGGACAAGGGTCTTTGTGCTCTCATTAGGTATAGGAGAGCGCTAGGACCCTCGCTTATTGGCCAACGAGGGCCGCAATGCCCTTGCTACCCTGGGTGAGAGCCATGATGCCCTTACTGGACATATGCGAGGACCAGCGAGTGATGGTGTCACGGCCCTCACTTGAATATGGACGAGGACCTAACACCCTCACTTGGATCTTGACGAGGGGGCAGAGGCCCTCACCAGTGGCTAGCAAAGGTCCACAACGCACTTGCCTATATCAAGCCAGGGGTACTGGCCCTCACTTGTGGTGAGCGATTGTCATATGGATCTCATTGACCCATAGCAATAACAAAAATATTTAAAACATCATAAAAACTGGTGAAAACTATAAAATTTATTTGCATCATCGATAGTCATGCCACATAAGGCAACTAGCGTCTATATTAGCAATGTTCACCTAAATTTAATCATATGGACTACATTGAAAAATCATTTAAAAAAAATTTAGCACTCAATTGATACAATTGAAAGATTTATAATTGAAATGGCAAAAATATAATAGGTTTAGAACTTTTTCAGTGCTTTTTCTACCAACTAAGCTATAAGATACTACAATCTCTTGACCACTCATAAACGATTGATATCTAACAAAATGGATAGTGAGAAAAATATAGAGAAAATGACATCAAAATTCCCAAGAACTAATGACATCAACGCCTTAAAATTTGAAGGAAGGTTCGACTAGATACTTCAATAGCTCAGAATGTAGCTCTAGGCTACTTTTTAAAAGTAGTTGACTCATATTGTGTTCCCAACATGTTATGTAGGAACAATCACCTCCTCATGTGTGAGATTAACTATAAAACTTACTTGGAAATCGGGTTTATTATAAGATATTGCTATGATATTATAGATTGGGAGTAGGTAGCTTAAGCCCAATACCTACACCAAGGAAATCACCAAAGGAGACCAGTAAGTTCAAGTCCGTTAAAATATTTAATTTAATTAAGTCTCACCCTAGTGAATGAGATTAACTGGTTGTAAGTGAATTCTCTCTTAACTCATTGAGCTCTTATTTTGGAGAAATTTTACTTATAAGTTCATGACCTTTGAGACTCGATTGAATAGAAAGTCACGAAAAAAATTATTTCCGAGACTCCATATAATATGATTTGGTGACTCAAAATGCCGAAAAAGATAGCTTTGTGACATAAGACATGAAGAGAGGAAGCACGCCATATAGGGTTTCTCATTTTTGGTAATATGCTCGGTTGTACCCATCGCGTCAATCATAAATTAAACAAAAAAACCCAAAAAAGAAGGGGTGCTTTCAAACGTAGCCGTAAAATCCAATTAGGGACCAATTACACGTGACTTTGTTTGCATTCCAACGTCGGTGATGAGCATGAGCTAATGCAAGTACAGGTAATGTATTCCAAGTGTCAGAGGATAATTGGGTTCCCTCATCGTATTCCCGTGAGTAACCCATACCAGATTGCCATATCCAGTCAGGCAGCCGAGAAAAAAAAATCCCTCTTAAGCAAGAGGACAACTTCCCATTGCCATACCTAGTCAGTTATCCGAACTCGTTAAACAAATAGCTGCTTTTTCATCTCAATCTATATATAGGCAATCGTTGCAGCCATTTCTAGCACTCAAAGAGAAACTATAACCCGAAATTTATCAGATACACTGTCATCTACAAGTAGAATGGATTACAGGATGAAGTGCATGTTGTGCAGCTTCTTCTTTGTCATGATCCTATCTGTGAGGGTCGAAACTCGTCCACTGCATCATTTGCCGAAGGAGAATAACACCGTTGCCGAACCTGGGAAGTTACATAAGCTTCAAAATAGAGTTGCTTTGGAGAGAGGAGGAGTTGTTCTTAGAGAAGAACAGTGTTACCCATCCATGAGAGCGAGTCCTGGTGGACCTGACCCGCAGCATCACTACATAAACTTCTAGTTATGTCTTGAGATGGATTAGCTGAGTGCATTTCGATTAGTTCTTCAAATTGGTGCTTACACAATGGTCTCTTTGGGGTTCCGTATCATTTTCTTTTCTATGTATATGCTGGAAGTGGATCCTTATCCTATGTTTCCGATGGCATCTCAATAAATTTCAATCATTGGTTCACGTAAATGATGCTTGTTTTGAATTTTGTGACTAAAAACATGCATAGTTGAGCATTTTTGGGACATTAAAGAGGGAATTGTGCGGGATAATGATATCTTGTGTTGCACTCGGCGTTTTTCCATTTTGATAGATTACCGGAATGAAAGAAGGATCTAGCAGAGTTTTCTTGCTATGCTTACTTCATATGGAAAAATTACAAAGAAAACTCCAAGTGAATAAGAAGATTGTTGCTTCTGAATCTTTCAGAAGGAAATCAGAAGTTGCTTCTAAATCTGAATCCTTCAAAAGGAAGTCAGAATCTGCTTCTGAAACTGAATCCTTCAGAAGCGAAAACTGCTAATACACACAAACCTCTATTTTCACGGAGAGAAAGAGAGAATGAAGAAGTCAGAATAAACTTCATTCATACTTCTAAAAGAATGTCAAGTACAAGCTTAAATAGAACCTGACTCAAACGTGCAAAACAAATATTTCCACTTCCTAGAAAATAGCTAACAGAGAAACAGACTTGCTTCACCTCCTAAAAAATAGCTAACAAACTAACCATCTAACAAACAATTTGAATGAATAACAGAATGACAAAATATTAGCAGCTGAACTGATACATAACTTCAACAAACTCGTCCTTGGATCAGTTGCTGCTGCAAACTTTTATTTTTTTAAATAATAACAGCTCCTCTTTGTCTTAAGGAATAGAACACATTCCAACCTTCTTTTTCAGTAATTCGAACCTGCTTGCTTGTAGTGGCTTAGTAAACATATCAGCCACCTGATCTTCTATGTTGCAATAGAGTAGCTTCACTTCACCTTCTTGTTACACTACCCTCAAGTAATAAAACTTAATCTTGAAATGCTTGGTTCTCCCATGAAAAACAGGGTTTTGAGATATAGCTAATGCAGCTTGATTGTCTACAAGTATCTCGGTTGGTTCTTCAACTCCCATCTCCAGGTCCTGCATCAGCTTTCTCAACCATATTGCATGATTGGCTGTTGCTGTAGCTGCTAGAAACTCAGCTTCTGCAGTGGACTGAGCAACCACTTCTTGTTTCTTTGAGCTCCAAGTGAAACATCCAGATCCCAAAGTAAAGCAAAAACCAGTTGTACTCCTCATATCTTCGACTGAACCAGCCAAATCACTGTCATCAAAGCCTTGCAACCTGCAATTATTCACTTTAGTGAACTTGACACCAAACGACTGAGTGCCTTTCAGATATCTAATAATCCTTTTTGCAGCTACCAAGTGCTCTTCACCAGCACAACTTAGGAATCTTGAAAGTACACCTACTGCATACAAGATATCTGGTCTTGTTGCAGTTAGATACATTAAGCAGCCGACTAAACTTCTGTATAATCCTTCATCAGCAGGCTCAGCTCCTTCAGTCTTTTGCAGCTTCTCTTTTAGATTCATAGGAGTGCTCACACTTCTACATTCCTCCATCTCAAACCTTTTTAAGATCTCTCTTAGATATTTCTTTTGACAGATGAACACCTCACCTTTCCTCTGTTGCACCTCCATTCCCAGAAAGAAGGACATTAGTCCAAGATCAGTCATTTCAAACTGCTTCATCAACCCTCTCTTTAGTTCTTCAATTTGTTCCTCACAGTCATCAGTAACCAGAAGATCATCAACATAAAGAGAGACAATTGTTATACCTTTTGCACCCTTCTTCACATATAGAGTCACTTCACTCAAACTTCTTTTAAATCCAAGTTCCTGCAGATGCTCATCAATTTTACTATACCAGGCTCTTGGAGCCTGCTTCAAGCCATACAAGGCTTTCCTTAACTTATATACATGATCTTCCTTGCCTCTCACTACAAAGCCATCAGGTTGCTCAACATAGATCTCCTCCACTAGCTCTCCATTCAGGAAAGTTGACTTCACATCCAGCTGAAATACTTGCCAGCCCTTTTGTGCAGCAATTGCCAGCAGCATCCTTATGGTATCCAACCCACTGGAGCAAAGGTTTCAGAGTAGTCTACCCCCTAAACCTGCGCATAGCTTTTGACAACAAGCCTTGCTTTGTGCTTATGTACTGAGCCATCAGGATTCAACTTTGTCCTGAATACCCACTTCATTCCAATCACCTTTCTGCTTCTAGGCCTTTCAACCAGATCCCATGTCTGGTTTTTCTCAATCATTCTGACTTCTTCTTCCATTGTAGCACACTATTTCACATTTTCACTTGCTTTCTCATAGCTAGCTAGTTCAAACATAGCTGTATTGCAACTCTCATAGATCTCAGCAAGAGACCTAGTGCCCCTCGCAGGAGCATGATCAACTAGATCATTGTCCACTACTTCATTTGGTTCAACCTGCAATGGCCCATCATCTTGATATACTGCATTCTTTTCAGCCTTGCTTCCTTCCACAGACCAGTCCCACTTCTTATCTTCCATAAAGCTCACATCTCTACACACCACAACCTTGTTGCTAGCAGGATGATAAACTCTATAAGCCTTAGATTGCAAGCTATATCCCACAAAGAAACATGCTTCTCCTCTTTGATCAAGTTTATCCCTCTTAATAGAAGGAACCAATGAATAGCAAATGCAACCAAACACTTTTAGGTTACTCACTTTAGGCTTGTATCCATGCCATGCTTCAAATGGTGTTTGCTTGTTGAGAGCTTTAGTGGGCAGCCTGTTCAGAAGGAAGACTGCAATATTGGCATCCTCAGCCCAGAACTTCTTAGGAAGTTCTTTCTCATGTAGCATGCATCTAACCATCTCTATAATACTTTTGTTCTTCCTTTCACTCACTCCATTTTGCTGTGGAGTGTATGGCACAGTGAGCTGATGCTTGATCCCTGCATTATCACATATGGCCTTGAATCTGCCTGAGGTGTATTCTCCTCCATTGTTTGACCTGATTGCCTTGATATTACAGCTACTCTCCTTCTCTACTTCTCTTTTGAACCTTAGAAAAATCTCATCAACTTCAGTCTTGGTCTTCATGAAGTATACCTAGCACATTCTAATGCAGTCATCTATGAAAGTGATGAGGTATTTGCTGCCATTCAGTGATTCCTCTGGCATTGGACCACACACATCAGTGTGAATTAGCTGCAGCTTCTCATTGGCTCTCCAATTTGATCTTTTAAAAAGAATCCTCACTTGCTTGCCTTGCAAACATGCTCTACAGCCGGTTACTTCCTTCTGCAACATAGGTAATCCCACTGCCATTTCATTTTGCTGCAAGTATTGCAGCCCCTTGCTGTGAAAATGACCCAGTCATTTATGCCATAACTCCTCCTCATCTTGTATACTCTTCATGGCATCATGATTCTCATCAACTGGATCAAATGTAAAACACTTGTTCCTCATAGGAATCCTAAAAAAGATGTGACCATTCTCATCTCCTATGGCACACTCACTCTTCTCAAATACAACTTTCAACCCCTTCTCTACTAACTGACCCACACTCAGCAGGTTCTGATCTATCTTTGGCACAAACATAACCTCTGTGATAAGCTTAGCACCACCGGGACCTTCAAGCACTACATCACCTTTGCCTTCTACTTCTATACATTTTCCATTTCCAATCCTGACTTTAGACTTCACAGATTTATCTAAATTGCTGAATAGCCTTTCATCACCCGTCATGTGATTAGTGCAACCACTATCCACGAGCCATCCATCTCTAGATGCATTTGAGATGAAGCAGGAGGCAACAAACAGGTGCTCCACTTCACTGGCTACTGCAGTTTGACTTTCAGCTTGCTGTTGTTGATGTTTCTCCTTGCAAATGGCCTCAACATGGCCCATCTTATGACACCTCCTACACTTTATGTCTGGTCTCCTCCAACACTTGAAGTGAGGATGATTTTTCTTCCCACAATGCTTACATGGAACTGCATTCCACTTCCTGTCATGTCCACCACTACTTGAACCTCCATGGCTATGACTATGACTAGTCTCACCATATCTTCTATTCTGGTTCCATCCTCTTTCCTTTTCTGTAGTATTCAGCTTCAGCTTGGTTAGCAGGGCACCTTTGATAGGCTCATTCTTTCTCATAAGCCTCATTTGCTCCTGAGCCTGTAGAGCACTTAGGACTTCAGCAAGTTTGATGTCTGAAATGTCCTTTGTGTTCTCAAGGGAAGCAATGGTTGCTTCAAACCTTTCAGGCACTGCAACCAAAATCTTCTGAACCAGCCTTTTATCATCTATATTAGTCCATAGCACCCTTATTTTATTGGCTATATCAACTAGCCTATCAACAAACTCTTTCGCAGACTCACTTTCTTTCATTTGCTACCTTTCAAACTCCCTTAACAAGTTCAGCACCTTCATCCCTTTCACTCTCTCATCCCCTTCATACTCTTCCTTCAAATAATTCCATATATCATGCGCTGAATTCTTTTTCATGATTCTAGTAAATATAGTTGAAGAGACAGCAGAAAACAGACAATATTTTTCCTTTGCTTTTCGAGTCACCCTCTCTTTATGGTACCTGATTTGACTGATAGTTGGGTTGTTGGGTAGATCAGCAACCTCGTAGTCTTCTTCTACAGCTTCCCAAAGGTCTGAACCCTCCATGAAAGCTTGCATCTTTACTGCCCATGTCTGGTAGTTGTCTCCATCGAAGGTTGGAGCTCTAGCCGGTACACCAGTTTGTTCCATCTTTCCTCCTTTTCTTCAAATTAGCACTCTCTCACAAGTCCCTTAAGATCAGCAGGGCTCTGATACCAGTGTTGCTTCTGAATCTTTCAGAAGGAAATCAGAAGTTGCTTCTGAATCTGAATCCTTCAGAAGGAAGTCAGAATCTGCTTCTGAATCTGAATCCTTCAGAAGTGGAAACTGCTAATACACACAAACTTCTGTTTTCACGGAGAGAAAGAGAGGATGAAGAAGCTAGAATAAACTTCATTCATACTTCTAAAAGAATGTCAAGTACAAGCTTAAATAGAACCTGACTCAAACGTGCAAAACAAATATTTCCACTTCCTAGAAAATAGCTAACAGAGAAACAAACTTGCTTCACCTCTTGAAAAATAGCTAACAAACTAACCATCTAACAAACAATTTGAATGAACAACATAATGACAAAATATTAGCAGCTGAACTGATACATAACTTCAACAAAGATATGGGGCTGAATATAGGATGGAGAAATAATTAAGAAGCATTCCAGATTCTCATGCTTATGAATGTAAAGACTAGGAATCAGCTGAATCTCAGGGATGTTGAGACGTCTGCTTTTGGAGGAAACAATATCTTTCCATTTGGATCAGGTAGAAACTCAATTTTAGCCCGACTTGTTTGAGAGATGGACGTCTGAAAAAATTCCAGAATACAACATTTACTAAGGAGCTATCTGGTTGCAAGGACAAAACACACAGTATAAGATTAACAAAACATAAGATGATGAAAATAGACTTCTTTTTTCCTTTAAAAAAATAACGTGAGGAAGTCAGATGTTATTGATGTCAATTAAGTTTTGGCATAACTAATCTCATAAATTTTTCCTTCATTGTAGTCTAAAATAACTGACAGTACTATCAAACTATCAGGCTAATAACTTTCTTTTTATAAAGTGTAGGTTTAATGTTGCATCTATATGCTTATTAATAAAGAGGGCTACATTTTTATCATCCCTATTATTCCGACCAGTACTCTCATAGGCGGGTTTCAAATATGAACCCCATCCATATTTACATTAAGACAATTTTGCAGCCTGCCCGTAGAGAGAGAGAGAGAGAGAGAGAGAGAGAGAGAGAGAGGGGGAGGTCATAAAAGTTATTTGAAAGTTCTATGGAAAATGACTTATGCCTAGGCACGTCTAAGTGGATGAGCTGTCGAAGTAGGAAAATGCTTGTAATTAGGCCAATAAATTTGCCCTTTGAGCCTAGATAAGCTCAACGAGCACGAGGCCTTTGATTTGTCCAGTTGAAAATATAGCCGAACCATTTTGATTGATCAAAAGAGATCCACAAATAAAATGATACAAATGCTTCATGATTTTTAATTCATTATGTAGTTGTTCTCAAACTTCTAATTTGTTTAATATGATTTCTTTTCTTTAGCCCAATGTATAATATCATCCCTGGTATTATATATATATATATATATATATATATTGTTGGACGTTCCTATTAAAGAGAGGTATATAATTTCAAGACAAAGACGCATATCCACAAAGAAAATAAAACTAGTAAATCTAAAAAGTGAATGAACTTAGTATAACTTGTAGGGACTTGCTCATTCCATAAAGATGGATATATCATAGCATCTAAGCACAAACGATAGTCGATTACCGAATCTTGCATCATCATTAGTGATGAACATACACAGAGAAATATCTCTCTAATAGTTATACTTTCTCCAAAAAGCGGTCACCTCTAGAGACCATAACAATACCAATAGGTTAAAAGAACATATAAAATACATGGTAAATTCCATATCAATATCTATGTCAGGATAGAAGAGAGCCCATAACTAGATCTAGCTCTAAATCGGGAGAGAAGAGTTACAGAAGAGATAGCAATTAATCACAAAGATCACTTTTAAATAAGCCGACTATTGAAGGTAGCTACAAAGGAGCCTTTGAAATTTGCAGAGTGCTCAAGTATCTAAAGTACGCACTTAGAGCCGAAGTGAGGAGTAGATTCGGAGAGAGTAGATTCTCCTAGAGAACTCGTGGTTCAATTTGTAGACCTCACTTTCGTGGAAGATGTCAACCATGCAGCCCACAAAATCAATGAAGAAGTTTTGAAGATAGAGAGACTAAGAGGTAGAGGGAGAGCTCTCTCTCTCTCTCTCTCTCTCTCTCGCGGGGTCACTTCAGGGGAAAAAAAATTAGGCAATGGGGGCATATAGAGGAAACCCTAAAGGAGAGGGTTGAGAGAGCTTGAACTTATAATTTGTTCAATATGTCCCTAAACTATCGACAATAGTTCAATAATCCTTAAATTATGTGAAAATGATATAAACAAAATGATTGCATTGGCCAATAGATATACAACCCTGCTAGTAAAGGAAGTGTGGGGTGGGGACGCTAGCATCATAGATGCATAGTTCCACTCTCGCGTTGTAGCGCCCCAGAACGCTACGTCAAGGCTTACTCATTGCTCGCTCACTTCTTACTGGCACCACCCATTGTCTTCATCGTCTCCATCGTTCGATCCAATGCCAAACCTACACATCTGAAAAGATGATCCCCAAACAGGGGTGAGCTAACAGCTCAGCAAGTTCGCCCTCTAAATCTCGCTCAGGATATCAGATACTCTCAGATCAAACCCTAAGCATGGAATTCTATCATATCATAGCAAATAAATAAAGTGTATACGAATGCATGCTCAAAACACAACCGTCACGTCTTATTATAATATCTAAGCCAATCACTTTGCCTAATCTGTTCCGATTTCGTCGGAATTGCTCCAATTGGCATTCTAACTTATCTTGACTTTGACACACGCCACCCGAGCCTACCAAACGTCGGTCTGACTATCAAGAACAGTAATTTCTCGAGGCTACATAGTGCATCCAGCACACCCACAGAATCGATTTTCACAATATCTCTAAACCAGACAAATTTCTAAACCGAACTACGTCTAATCGCATCATAGAGCTAATTCATGAATAATCCAATGCCCTGCTCAAGATTTAGAAGTAAAACTTACCTAAACAAAGCTGAAACATGGCTGAGAAGCGGCTGGAAGCAGCGATGATTAGCGACGCACGGCGGAGCACAACAACGACGACGGATTCCGATGGATTTAATCCAAACCGGGACTGTTCAGGGGCTGAACCGACATCAAAACGAACTAGAAATCATATATTTGACATGGAAATGAGATCTAAGGGCAGCCGAGGTCAACATATATCAATTTGAGCTAAAACAGAAATTCGGCACCTAGAAAACAGTTTCGTCGACTGATACGAGAAAATACATTTGAAGGGTCAAACGACCTCGGATTGAGGCGATTCAAGTTGGGTTAGAACCGTAAGACATTGAACTACAACATATCCAGAAATTGCGAGAATCCATCTTACATATTTTTGTCAGCGGCTGGTTGAAGTCTGCAGCCAGAATTTGGAGCCAAATGAGAGGGGGGGAAAAGAGAGAGAAAGTGGTTTCTATGGTGGAATAGTGAGGGGATGGGGGTTCTGCCGTGAATGATGAAGAAGAAGAAGTCAAATTATTCTTTAAAAAAATATATAATAAAAAATATAATATCTCAAAATATTAATTAAATAATCAAAATATCTACTTACTATTCATCGATTTGACCAAAGTTGGTCAAAGCTTATCCAATCTGGTCAAAACTTGGAGAGCAAGTTTGACTAGTCAATCCTCAAAATTCGTGCCAAAACGGGACTGATTGGGACTGAATCGGTGTTATTTTGGCTCAATCGCGAAGGGAAAATGACTCGAGATGATCTCGGAAAATTTTTCTGACTTCGCTAAAATTCATAACATTCTCTAGCCATGGATTCTAGCACAAGACGGGGGCGAGACTGATATTTCCAATTTTGCTCTTTTCTATCTAGCGTTCCGAGGCCAATCTGCCCATTTCACGCCTTTCGAGGCAATGCCCAATTTTTATATCCTAATCCCAAAATCCTAATTATTTCAACTTATAAACGTCCAAAATTCGGGATGTTACACGCGTTCTACAAAGAGGCATGACAAAAGTTTGAGAGAGGAGAGTTAGAGATATAACAAATAAAAAAAAAATCACATTGAATATTCAGAAATAATACAAAAATCACATCGAATAAATTAAAAGTCCATGAATCGTATTACACACTAGGCCAACATTCTGGGATCACATTACACAAATCAAAAGTTCATGGACGATATTGCATATTGAGACAAAGTTAAAAACTATTTTCGTTATTAGCCCATGTCCATATGTTCAAGAGAAGACTCTATCAAGCCTGGAAGTGTCTAACCGGTCAAGCTAAATGAAAGATGGGAATGGATTATCCAAACCCCATTCATCTCAAAGCTAAATAACAGGGTCTGACCCATTTGACCATGACGTCTCAAAATCATTGTCTAAATCTGCCATCCAGATGGACAGGCTTGTATCGGGCCATGACCAGGCCCCTCCTCTAGTCACCAGTTTTCCAAGGAACTCTATGTCCACATTATGATCAATTCGAGGATGGAAAATTTATAAGACTTGCTTCTTATTTGTCCCTGAGTGACCAAATCTTTTGGGGACACCACAAATTCTAGAAAGCAAGCGAAATTCTCGATTAAGCATATTCAAAAGTTGAAGATCGTCGGGAATATTTCCAATTACCCCTTCAACTTTTACTTCTTTGCATGTATCATTTGTACCTTAGTTCATGTGAATTGGCCCCTTAAGTTTTATATATGTTACAAATCTGCATCAATATTCTCCTTAACCTAAACGCTGTTTGAAAAAAAAAAGGAAAAATGTATGCACTTCTGACGGGCATAATATTCACGACGATGCAAGGCCATTCCTTTGAATTGTCTAGGTGGAATTTAAGATAAAAGAAGAAGAGAAAAATGAATTAAAAAATCACAACACACATAGCGGGGGGAGGGGCACCATCTCGTGTTTGCGACATGGATCTTTTACCGCGCATAGTACGATCCCCTCGAGGGCTTATTAAAATCTCGATGATTTATTTGTGAAAGTGAGATTTTTATCAAAGATTAAAGGGACAATTGCCCAAAAATTCCTAAACTTATTGACACTTGTGTTAATTCAATTCTAAATCTTTTTAATTTTTCCAATTAAGTCATAAACATTTTCATATTTTATCAATTGAGTTCATTCGGCTAATTGTAGTAAAAAAATCGCTGGCGTAAATGCCAGCCGTCTCGCTTGGCATGGCCAAAATTTATAATAATATTTTTTTAATTTTTTTTTAAAATGGCAAGTGCCAATGGGGTGCTGCCATCATCGCTAGAGGAGCCGAACGAGGTCACGGGCCCTAGGAAAGCGTGGCCGACCCTCGCTAGGCCAAGGCTGTGGCACCCAGATCTAGGCGACGTTGGCTCTTACTTAGGCATAATGAGGGTCATTGGCCTTAGGCGAGGGCCGACAAGCCCTCTCCTAGGGCGAGCGATGGTTGCTGGCCCTAAGCGAGGGCCAACGTCACATCTAGGTTCCCTCGTCTGAGCCTAGCGAGAGCCTGCCACCCTCGCCCAAAGTCAATGGAGATCGTTGGCCGCTCTGATGATGGGCGGTGGCGGTGGCAGCACGCCAACAGCACTTGCCACTTTCTTTCTTTTTTCATTTTTGTTTTTTAAAATAAAATTCAAATTTTCCTTGTTATTTTTCAATCTAATTTAAAAATAAAGAAAAAATGTAAAAAATTAATAAAAGATATTCAAATATTATTTCTAATTGTCAATGTAAGTACCAATAGCGCCGAATAGGATGATTGAAAGTACCAATAGCGCCGAATACGATGATTGGCTTTTGCATTAGTAATTTTCGACTAAATTGATTAGATGGACTCAATTGACAAAATCTGAAATGTTTAGAAATTAATTGATAAAATTAAAAAATTTATAATTGAATTAATAAAACTGCAATAAGTTTAAGATTATGTGGACAATTTTCTCAAGATTAAGACTTGTTGGGATACCGAGAGAAGGATCAAGACAGAGAATCTTTGTCCACATGTTTTAGTCCGCAATTGCAAGATTTACAATTTCGGCGCAGATTTTGGTTTTATTTTGGGTCAAATTAGTAAGCAGAATCTACTCTATGTATATTCTTTTGTATCCACTTAACCTATTGCTTGGTTAGGAAAAGTTTATTCTTTGTGCGTGTGTTGTATAGCCTGGCAATAATATGTGGACATACAAATCAATTAAATACTGTGTTTCCCTAAAATTGGAATGCAAAATTAGTAAACATGCACAACAAGAGTTAGAAATAAAGAAGAAGAGAGAAATTGATAAGCTTGTGTATTACTTGATGATAGAAACGAACACAAGAGGAGCCTATGTATAGGCTTTACATGATGACTAAATATAGTAACAAAATATTACATAATCAATTATAATCAATTGGTATGATATCCAAAATATTGGGGATTGAAGGGTAAAACATCTAAACGCTAATCTAGATCTATAAACACAGTGAAAAAATTATAGATCTACATACCCACTATTGTAACTTGTGGATTATAGAGGAATAACAATCCCAATCATCTTATACATACATATAAGCGGATTACACTAGATCAACATGCCCTAGAATCACTAATCAGAGAAGCATATCATGATTAACAAACATACCTCGATTTCAAGAACAATCTGGATCCATCAATCGATTGTTCTTCAAGAGAGTTTTCATTGAGAGAGTTTTTGGAGAGAGTTTTGTATGAATTGATTGAACGACGTACGTTCTATCCAAGAGGATATACCATCTACTCTCTCTTGGGATTGAATAGGCAATTAAATCTCCAATAATTGCAATCAATTTTTACAATAAGGGAAGGCATTGATTTTGCCCTTAATTAGTACAATCTTTTTCAATATCTCCCACTCACCCATAAAAGGATTAATATCTCTATTTATCTTCTCACTGCAAAGTTCATATGGGTAAATAATCTATAAGACTAGCATACTGCAAGAGCTCATTACCATATATCTATTAGGAATATATATAGAGCTCATTTGGGCACTATGAATTAGAGTAGATCCAATATGTTATACCCTCGATCAATCAGTCACATTTACCTCTTATGATCGCTTCAAAATTTGATATGTATTGTATTCACAATTACAATTAAACTCTGTCGCGATCTAAAAATTAGGGAATTCTCAAATTAATGGATTGCTAGATTAATTAAATGAATTAATTAGCCTAGTTTGAGCTTTCCCAAGCTCTACAAATTCGCAACTTAGGTTTATGTTTAAATGATATAAATTTGGGGCTGTCACTAATCTTTTTGGTAGGTAGATTAGAAACCTAAATAAAGTATCTGGAGAATACTTTATTTTCTGCAAATCAGAGATTTAAGTTTGGAAACTTGATTATGTTCCCTTTTCAATTAACACCTTTTTGGTATCATTCTTGTGAAAAATTTTCTTAAACTGGCAAATTCAATTGATTTCTTTGAAAACTAAGATACAATTTATTTTTTTGGGATTTTCTTGATATAATGAATGCAACGCGAATGCAACTACATGAGTATAAATATGACATGAAACTATATGATGCTATGCATTCTAAACTATATGACAAACATGATATCTAAAAAAAATTTAAGTTAAATGCACAAAAAATATGGTTTCCAATGATATGTAAAATAACATGAATGAAAAAAAAAATGTATGCTAATTCTTGAAAAAAGGTGACATAATATGAGTTCTAATGCACACAAAACATGAGTTAAAATTTAAAAGTCATGACATGCAGAGGATGCAAATCTACGTATATGGCATGAATAACAATGCATGAATAACAATGATGACATGAATTATGCATGACCGACCCTATATGAAATGCACATGAATAACATTTTTTTGGCATATTTTTGGATTAAATAAAAGGCAAAAATAAAAAATGGTCCGAAAGTTGATAACAATTAATATAAATTAAGAAATTGATCACTCAAAGTCTAATTTTATATTAAAAGGTATCTTGACTTGTAATTCCATTTTGGACAATGATTTGATTTTTTTTTAATTTTTTTTATGAAAACAAAGTCAAATAAGAGTATACTAAACCTTGAGTATCATACACCTTATGATCTGAATTTTTCTATGAATTCATTTCGTACCTAAAGTTTAGAGTCGGAAGGGAATTTATTTACGTCATATCCCGAGGGTGGGATCGGATGGTGAATTTAAATGAAATTTATCAGTCCGGTCCCAAAGTTATGGGATAGGACACATAATTTTATTTGTGCGGATGACGTCATACTTCGAGGGTGAAGTCAGATGGCCATCCAAAATGCACATATCCGAGGGGCAAAGGCGTAAGGAAGCATGCACTATACTCAATGAATATTATAAAAATATTTGAATTTAGATTATAGTATAAAACAAAAAGGATCTCCACTACTAAGGGATAAAGAGCCGAATCCCTATCCACAGAGGATAATCACATATTTTGAATTACGAAAATTATCTCATGGAATTTTAAAAGTATTTTCAGACAATTATCCAAATTACGAAAGACGTGTCCAAAATATGCAAAGTCTATCCACAATATCTTAGAGATATGCTTGAGATTTGGTTGTTCAACAATTAAATCACAAGATATACTCAAGTTCGAATATAGAATAATATCCAAGATAAGATTTGCGGAAATGTTTCAACAGTTAATTCTAGATTCGAAGATATGCACAATATCCACAAAACAATTCAGATTTCAAGTTTGGTAATTACCGCATGAGATATCTTATTCGAAAAAAGTGGCTTGTTCTCATCTATCACAAGATCCAAAACATTCAAATCAATGAAACAATTTTAAGAATATTTTTTAGGACAAAAAAATTACCTAATTCAGAGAAAACTTGATGAACAAGTGAGTTAGTGAGCCAATCAACAAGAACTTATGCACGCCTAGGGTCTCAACCAAAAGGAGTTTGCAACAAGAAATTTGGACTTTAATCGGCACTAATCAGCAAGAATTTTGGCACCAAATGGTGACAAAATCAAGCTTTTTTCAAAGCTAAATTCTAGTACCCATGTAAGCTATGGATCGGCCTAAATTAACCCCTTTTGAAGTCAATTTCCCACGATAAATCAACCCCTTTTGAAGTCAATTTCCCACGATAACGGACCTCAAACTCAAGGAAATCTAGTATAATAATGTAGCTGAGTTACATTTGCAACTTCGGGACAAAAACGGGGATGAATTACCATCAAATAGTGGCTGATCAGCTGCTTTTTTTTTTTGCAGGACAGTAAGGGCGGCTAAACAATGAGACTTTAGGGGGGGTGTTTCGGATCGCCTTCGGAACACCATGGCTGCTCAAATTGTGGAGCTTGGAGAGAGCAACTCGGTCATTGGCTATGGGTCGTGGCCGCTCATCAATGGATGGACCAGCAATTCGTCAGGCCAAAGAATCAAAGTAGCGGCACGGCCAACGGACTAAGTGAGATCATGGTATGATTTGGCCAGCGAAGGAGGTCGATGGTGAGGGCGTCAAAGTTGCTGGCATGAAGTACACTAATGTCTCTAGATGAGTCTCCAGTGCTGGTAAGGGTGATGGCATACAAGAACTGCAGCAATACGAAGTTGGTGTGCGCTCTCTGAATCACAAGCTTGTGGACGTGTGTTCTTAAGCCCCCATCTCTATCTCTTACCCTCTCTCCTTCTTCTCTCACGGCCGTATATTGCAATTGTGTGTTTTCTATTTGTGACATAAACCTCTCCTTTTATAGCCAAAGCCTAGGGTTTCTCAAGTAAATGTACGAATCCAAGGATGGGCTTGTCTTCTAGCCACATTAGAATAATGGGCTTTAATAATTTAAGTTCAATGCCTTTTTATTTACTCAAATTCAAATTCACGTGGGCCAAATCTTAATTATGGATCAATGAGGTCTCTTTTTCTTTTCTTTCCTTTTTTTAGAATTTTGACCATATCGCCCCTAGTTTGCCCCGAATTTCACTTCAATACCACCCCAATCTGCATGTCCATTTTAAGTTCATTTTTCCCTTAGTCCAAATCTAAAATGCAATGCATGAATAATTAAATATGTTATGCTTAAAAACTAATTAATTATTTTTTGGCGAGAACTAAAACTAATTCTCATTTTTTTATGTAAAATAAATGATTTAAGAAAAAGTGAAAATTTAGGTGTCAATAAATTCATATAATCATAATTGGTCGACGTGTGAATACAAAATCATAACGTGACATCAATAATGAATTGATCTTCCTCCTTCCTTAAAAACTTTCCACCTCAACTTAATTCGCTTTTCTAGAAATGTCTCACTAGATCGAATCACTCATGATCATTGCCAAAATTTTAGGATCAAAAACACTGACCAAAGTTTCAAGAATAAGTTAGAGTTGTGAGGGCACTAAGTTGAGGAACTCATTCATTAAGAGTCTCACATGACTATAGAGTTGAGATCAATATTCTTGCCAACTCTTCTTAGTCGTCTTATGTATACATAATATGAAGTACATATTACGACATTCTCTCCTTTTTCATGGAGCATATGTCTCTATTTTGATACTATATAGATGATAGTTCTGATATTCCCAAATGTTTAACTTGAGTTCATTAACCTACTCTCTTCAAAGAATCCATCAAAACTCACATCTAGCATCTAAAATATATAAAGTAAAATACGTGTCATAACTTATTATGATCTCATCTTAACGTTGTTGTTAAGGCGACGTCAAAATTTCAAGCTTGAGCTTTCAATTATCACCTATATAATAAGCTTAAAATCTAATGCATTAAGCATTAATATGCATAAATGTCATACAAAATCATAGGCATCAATAACGATAACAAATACCATTAACTATGGACTTTGAGAAATATAAATATCCGATACTCTAACTTCTATGCATTTCTAGAGATTTCAATGTAGGGAACTAATCTCTTTGTCAACATATGACCAAGAAAAACCTATCTATAATTGATTTCATCATGGAATTTGTTATTATTTTATGCGTAGATATATACTGTATGTTCATATCTTTTCGTACAACCATATCTTTCGCAAAATTATACTTCATGTCTATGTGTTTGGTCTTGCAATGGATACTTAATGTAAGCCATTATTGCTAGACTATCACAATTTTCAATAATTGAACTCGTAGCATTCTTAGCAATACCTCGCCGATCCAAACATCTCTTAAGCCAAATATCTTCTTGTACTGCTGTTGATAACACCATGAGATCCACTTCTATTATTGATAAGGCTATATATGTTTGATTCTTACTATTCCATGATATGACACCATTGTAAAGTAAGAACACAAATACAGAGGTAAAATTTCTCACATCTAAACCTCATCATCAAAAAACATTAATATAGCCTTTAAGATGCAGATCTCTACTTGATAACTTAACGCATTATTAGTAATACCCTTTAGATACCTAAGGATTCTCTTGATGACAATACAATGCGTTTGACCTAAATTGGATCGGTATCACTCACTATTCCAATAGCATGATAAATGTTATGTCTTGCATATATCATAGCGTACATTAAAATTCCACCAACACTAGCATATGGAAAATCTTCCATTCGTTCCTATTCTTGTGGAGTCTCAAGACACATTTTGTGACTTGTGAAATCATTTAAGAACTTTATCTATATAAGTCTTTTATGAAAGAGATCACAATCTCTTTGAACAAAATCTTAAAATCTTAACTCTAAGAATATATGTAGATTCACCCATATCTTTTATCTCAAAATCGAAACATAACCAATTTTTGACTATATTAACAAACTCCATATTGCCCCTAGCAATTAGTATATTATCAACATATAATGATAAGATCATATATTGATCTTTAGATTTTTTTGATATATACGCAATGATTTTCATTAATCATTACAAAATCATATGTCACTATAGCAATATGAAAAGTATATACCACTGTTTCGAAAACTATTTAAGGCCATATATCGATTTCAAAAGTCAACATATTTTTTATTCTTGGCCTTCTATAACAACCTGAACAAGGTGTTCAATATAAAATTTTCTTTTAATTTTCAATTGAGAACTGTAGTTTTTACATTCATTTGATGTAATTCAAGTTTCAAACGAGTCACTATTACCAGAATAAGGCAAATTGAGCTAAATTTCACCTTAGGAGAAAAATCTCTTCATAATCAGTTCCTTCTTATTAATTATACACTTTTGCCACAAGAAGATTCTTATATCTCTCAATTAAGCCATCAACCTTATGATTTATTTTGAGAACCTACTTGTTCCCAACAGCTTTGCGTTCGTTTGAAAGATCAACCAGTTCTCAAACTTGGTTTGACTTAATTGACTCCATGTCTCTTTTCATTGCTTATATCTATTTTTTCTTATCATGACAAGTTAGAGCCTAATTTACATTCTTTGGCTCATCCTCTTTTTGTAAAGCAACCATGAAAGCTTTCCCTTCAATGTTTAAACATCGACGTGTTTACCAAATTGAAGATCATACACTTAGTATATCATGCTCCATTACACTCATATTCAGATTAGATAACAATGACATCTTCTCTTTAAGTGGTTGTAATTGAGACTAGTTCGAAACAAATTCCTCACTTATTACATTGCTCCCACTTGGATGAGATGCTCTAATAACATTATTATTATTGTCCAAGGTTTCAAACAGAGAATAGTCTGTATCTTTCTAACCCATTTTAAAAAATTCATGAATTAAAAATGTAACTTCTTATGATTCAAATACAAATACACCCACATTTTCTTCCTTACCTATAACACATGACCTTTTGAGTTTTCTCAATGTCTCATGAAGATAATCTTTTTGCCTCTAGAGTCTAATTTTTCATATTTATAAGAAGACTCGTGTGTATAGGCAGCACATCCCTAAGTTCTAAAAAGACTCATATCAATTTTAGAGAAAGAAGCATGACCCAAATGAGAAAGCCAAGTTTCAAATGATATTGCGGCAGCACAACTACTAGGAGCATTTTGAAACTTTAAAGAGATAAGTTTGAATAGGCATCCCACTTTATGGTCTGTCCTAATTATCTATCCTATCTATGGATCCTGCACACGACAACCATCAAAACAGAAGCAAATATTAAAGCCAAGTTCACACAGTTGACCCACATATATCATATTTAAGGAGAGTTTAGGAGCAACAAAAGTGTCAACTAATGATAATGTAGACATTGACATGTTCCCTACAAGACTAACTAGTATTTGTGAATTGTCAACTATATGAATAGTAGGTGTTCTGAAAGGAACGACTTTGATTTAAATAAATTGATGTTCAAAGTCTTGTGATTGCAACATGACGAATCAAATAACCATGAACCAAAAGTACTTAGAGTCAAAGACGAAATAGAGGTGCTAGAAATAGTAAGGATAAAGCAATAGATGATTTGTTAGGAGAACTCTCAATAATAGCAATAGTAGTGGATGAGCGTTTAGGTGAACCTCTGTATTGGGATTGGCTGTTTATCCCTATGGATTGCCTAGGTTGACGTCAACAATAAGTGTATATAAGGTGACCAGTTCAATGACAATGCATACAATAAGGTTTTTAATGAGGAGGAGGTAGGAGTGACAAGAACCACACCTCTAAGAGTAGACAGAGTCGGGCGATGAGCCTTCAAGGTAACAAGTTGAGTCTCTTTTGTCAATGATCTCGAAACGACTATCCTAAGATGACGCAATGGATCTTGATGTAGGAGCGAGGCTTGTACAGATTCAAATTCATCTTTAAGTACCATTAGAAATTGCATAACATGCATATAATCATGATATTTAGCAAACTTGAGAGCGTCAACATCAACATCCCACTGCAGCTCAAATAGAGCTAATTAATCCCAAATGGCATGCATAGAGGACAAAAAATTGTTAATGGACTGACCTGTCCCTTCATGCATATGATGCAAATTTCCTAACAAATAATATTGATGAGCAATAGCCAAGGTGGAATAATGGTCAGCAAGTAAATCCCATGCTTCCTTTGCTGTATTGAGGTGACCAAATTGAAACCCGATTGATGAATCGAAGTGTTTCAAAACCATGTTAAAATCTGATGATTCTTGTTGTCCCACTCCTCCAAATGCTCATTCATTTTGGGGTAAGTCCACCACAAGTACCATAACTTTTGTAAGGCGCTCACTTGAGTGCCATAACTTTTAAAAATCGTTCACTTGAGTACCATTTCACCTTTTCCGGCCGCCACGTCAGCTTTTCCGGCGGCCACGTCATCTTTTTTCGGTATCCACGTCAACTTTTTCAGCTGCCACGTCAGCTTTTCCGGTGTCCACGTAAGCAATAGCACTCAAGTGAACTATTTGTAAAAGTTATGGCACTTAAGTAAACAAAAAAAAGTTATGGCACTCAAGTGAGCATCGTACAAAAGTTATGGCACTTGCAGTGTACTTACCCATTGAATTTGTCTTCAGTTTCCCTAGTAGCTCTCCTAGGTAGGCTAATCTCATTGATGATGTAATGCCAAAGTTTGCATCCTCTAAACAAACTTGAAATTTCTTGGGCCCATAAAATATAATTGGATCCATCAACTTACTTTGAATGAGTATTGGCACATCCATTTTATCCATTGGAGAGCACTTATTCATGATAAATACGGAGGAAAAATGATGTCAAAAATGAAAATAACATGTCGAAATTTCTAGAGAATCGAACCGTCAAAATCAACGATTCAGAGTCAACGATAAACACTCAAAGTCAGAAGTGGGACAATGAGGTGGTTGATAAGTGGCATATGACGTGGTAGCAAGATGGCTAATTGCCGGAGACAAGTGGCCGCTGACTGCTGTACATGTGGCAGGTGACGTCAGGATGATGTAAGTTCAGCGACGCGCTGCCAAGCTTCAGATCATGTGCAACGCATCTGGGCGCGTGGATCTCATGCGCAGACACTTCAGGTGGCACGTGTGAGTGCATGAGACGTTTGTTGACAGTGAGACTTAGCTGGTTGGACTTGTTGAGCAACGAAGAATGTCGGTGGTCTTATATTGTTAAAATAGCCAGCAAAGTGCTTCAGAAGTTGACTTTCAGTGTACGGCTTCAATGGTTTCGAGACAGTTGTGCCTAATGGCACAAGTGTCGGCATTTATGATGGGGGGCATTTGCTGAAACAAGCAGCGGAAGACCTTCAACAACAGCTGAAACAAGCAGCGAAAGACCTTCAACAGCAGCTGAAGTTGTGGGCTTGGTGGAGAAACAAGAACGACACGGCCTGTACGACTAGCGTCGTGACAGCTACATGAAGCAAATGCGGCCTATACAGCTGGTGTTGTAAAGCCAGAGATTTGGCTCTGATACCAAGTTAGAAATAAAGAAAAGGAGAGAAATTGAGAAGTTTGTGTATTACTTGATGATAGAAAAGAGCACAAGTGGAGCGTATTTATAGGCTTTACATGATAACTAAATACAATAACGAAATATTACGTAATCAATTACAATCAATCGGTATAATATCATATAATCAATCAATATGACATCCAAAATATTGTAGATACTTAGAATATCATGATATATCTAATATTATCCACTAATAATATCTAACGACAAGGAATAATTTTAGGAGATATTACCACGATCCAAATATATATTGTTGCTTATTAACTAGCATTGGTCCAACAGTGACTTTGTTCTTCCCGGTTGAAGCGTTTGGTTCATTAGGTGCGAAGAAAGACTTTTTCCTTATAAGATAAGTGGGATTCCTAACTATCCTTCCATTTGCCCTTTATCAAGCTACAAGTCAGTCTAAACTCACATTTCTTCTTTCTTATTTGGGCCGTTTATCAATCCTTATGAATTAGTATAAAGCAAACCTTCAGATTCTATTGAATTGAGAAGGATTCCTACTAGTCTCCCATTCTCAATGCTTGATCCTATCGCTACTGCTTCTGATTCACCAAATTGGTCCCTTCAATGCTTTATTAAAGGAGTACTGATCCCACTTTGAAAGAATGACTCATATATTTTGTCGCCCAGCAAAAAAGGAAAAAAAAAAACGACTCATATGTTTTGTCTTATCAGTTCAACCGAAAAAAGAAACTAATGAATCTTCTAATGACTGCTTTAACCACTAAGTAGGAGATGTTGATTATTTCAATCGTGTGGTCTCCCCGCATTACTCGTTCTTGCACTGCATAATAGCCAAAATGGCGGGTGGATTTGCTTTATTTTAAAGACCATTTTTTTCCCTCCATCTTGGTTAAATGAAACATCTTTCGACCTGTCTTTTTATAGTTGGGCTATAACCATGGACATCACCCTCGTTTATATATAGGTGATTTGGTATACGAGTGATGTGTCGGGAATTTGTAGCACCCCATTTAAACACATAATTGTTTCAATTAGATTGTCTCTCCGTACTTGCCCAGGCATCGATGAGGGTCCTACGATGCATGGATCAAAGACCGCGCGCCACCTAATGTGTTTGCGACATGGATCCTCTGCCCCCACATTGTACTACTCCCTCAATGCCTCAATAGATCTCACCTATTGATTTGTGAAAATTGAGATTGTTACTGGTGATTGAGATTTGCTGAGACAACGAGAAGAGTATAGCGCAGGATAATAGATCTTCCACGTGTTTGAGTCTACACTTACATAATTTGCAATTTGAGCATCCATTTTTCTTTTTTTTAAGGTCTGATCAATAAACTAGAATATACTATATGTCAAGTCTCTTGTATCCCTCTCGCCCTACTTCCTCGTTAGGAAAAAGGCTTGTTTTGTGCGAGCGCCGATACTAAGTCAAAATTCAAACGCAAGATTAGCCGGGACTCATAACATCAAGTGGGCATTGCGATTAGCTTGCAACACCAGTGTCAATAATGCAATCGATACCTATAGATTTCTCTCTGGACTCTGCCTAGCTTCCTAGGTCTATAATTACGGAAGATCCTTCTTTGCATCTTATGTACATATTTAATTCTAGATATTCCCTTTACCCATGTTGCATCCATCAAGATTGACTGCCGAATAATATCAAATAAAGGGTTAAAGCAGGATCTCTCGGATTTGCCTTCTATAGATGGTGGTATCTGCTCCATTCTTAAAATATGTAGAATTAGCCGAACCCACTTGGTTTTAGCGTCACCATCTTCGTAATCGCATAGGGAAAGGATATATGGAGTAATAAAAGAAGGGTAGACTTTGGTCCACACCACTCCACAATCTATTTCTTTAATAAAAAAACACACGAATCTAACGTATGATTCCAAAGCCTCTTTTACCGCCCCACCCATTGATTGTGATGGTCAAACAAATTTAAGAATGAGAGCAATGTCAAATTACCTGTTTTGGATGGTCGTGTGTTGAAATTAATGTATGATGGCCACGATGGATATTAGCTAGGGAGAATAACCAAAAACTTGTTGCAATTGTAACAATTCAATTGTACACATTTTTTTTTATCAATTCAATCATAAACCTTTCGGAATTGTGTTAATTCAATTCATTTAGGCGGCCAATGCGGACAAGGACTTTTTTTTGTTCAAATCTATTTTTTAGATCATTTTCTTTAAATTAAATTCAAAATATAAGGTGCCCTAAAAAAAAAGGAGAAGCAGGTGGTAAGGGCCCCAAGCCCTCACCATTGCCGCACCATCGCCTACCCCTGGCAAAGAAAAATTCTGATTTTAAACCTTTGCACGAAATACCAAAGTAGTGAAGAAAAATTCGGGATTGTCCTACCATTGGACTTGGGCAATCAATAACAAATTAGAGAATATTTAAAGACTATAAATGCAAATAATACCATTAGTCTCATCATTATCCAAGGCATTCTTAGTTTCTCATTTCGAAATTCAAGTCGGCAAATCCATAATGAAATAAATATCAAAAACAATTAAGCGGAGCGGGGTCACGCTTTGATGAACTTTTTTAATCAAGTCAAAACGGCATTATCGCATATAAAGACGAATTTCTGTGGCTCCAATATGATTAGGCTCGTCTTCTTTTCCAAAAGCCAACTATATTAACTAATTCCCTTCATGCAATTCTTATGTGTAAACGGCTGTCGTTTTATCCGAAAGACGATACGCTTACCGACCAGCTTATGTTTTTTTCCTTTTTTTTTTTTATTAAACCAAGGGAAATAGCCAAAGCGACAAAGTGGGGAAACAGACGCTGCGCCGCCAGCAGCATTACTACGCAATTCGTCATACCGTTTTCCTCGTCACTCCTCATCCGAAACCAAGTTGTCTACACAAAGAAGCGTTAGTCTTGATCCAACTTTCCACATAATGCGATAAGCATAAGGTGGCAGGCACCGTAGGTAGCTTTATTCATAGATACTTACGTAGATATATTTATCTATGTGTGTAAGTATGAAGGTCTGATCAAATTGGCTGGTTAGGTTTTGTGACCGGGATGAATGATCGAACCAATGACAACATGTTCGATTACATTACAAAGTTATGTCATGATTGTTTGCCTAGGTGCCAATTGGGTAGGACACTTCTATTTCCGAGTTGCCCTCAATTTCAAATAGTTTTCAAGTTCTACCTTCAAATAATGGTCAGGTTCATGTCAATAGGTTCAGTCATATTGGGTTTCAGCCTCTTCAGATAATGTCCAATTTAGGTAATTCTAGGTTATTGGTTCCACTTGGGTTTCAGATAATTCGGGTTCAGGGTTTTTTGGGTCTAGCCATGCCTCGACTATCAAATGGTTGCACTAGGTTTGTGTAATTTCAGGTTTAGTTTACGTTGGGGTCTGAAATGATATTATGTTTGATTGATTCATATACTTCTAAGTCGGGTCGACATCGGACTATTAATATCTGTTTTTTTTTTCCGAAGGCAGCGTGGGATTGATTTTCTAGGGGAAATCGGGTTGATTTGTGTCAATTTTTGTTTGGATTACCTTTCTTGTGGTCGAGTCCACAATGGTCATCTCAAATTTGTAGAATTGACTTGGGGTGAGCTTTGCATTTCCCCCTTTGTGGCCATTGGAGTTTTGGTATAAAAAAAAAATTTCACGTGTCAAAAAAAAAATCTCGCAGCATAAGCCCAAAACAAAGACTCCGACCTTGTAACAAATATCGCATAGGTAGATAACTTCATAGTCACTGAATATAAGGGGGCCTCACAAGGAGACCTATGTGATCAATTGTAATGATAGTATTGGGTCTACGTAGACCAACTCGATGTCATAACTTCTCTTCAACATCAATCCTCCAATAGTTATTTGCCACGTGTCAAATTAATTTCTATTTGATCATACTAAACGAACTACCACACATACTCTTTGTGCGACCCCAGGCAACCTTCGTCGGCCCACCATCGATTTTTAGTAAGGTTTTGAAGATAAAAGAGTTAACTAACTAATTTTTATTAATGAGGCCTTCAGCATTCCAAAAATGTTGAAAGCCAAATGCCGATCTCTGCCAGCATTGGGTTTTCAGCATTTTCAAGACTGGCATTTGATCAAATGCCCCTTGAAAATACTTGTCAAACACTCCACTATTTCCCCAAGAGACTTTGAAGGTCCAAAGCCTATTGAGAAAGCTGAACCAAAAGCATTCTTAATGAGTTCTAATCTACAATGGTAGGTGCATAACCAATGGGACACAAATCCAATTATTTGATAGAGGACCTAAGTAAAGTTGAGCGGCAGGAGCAACCACTTCTTTGTCGTGTCACAAACATTGACATTTGCTTAAACTTGTCATGAAATGGCATCTAAATTGTTTGCGAAAATAGTACGATTAGTGCAGAAAATTGATATACGTATATTGATAACTCACTATTGATGACCGATCTAAGTCTTAAAATAATATTTTTTGCCTCAAGATTAAAGGCTCTTTCGTCTTTTTGCCATTTGGTAGCGCCGGCTAAGATTCGATCCCAATCATCAGCATTAATTTCAATCGTGACTAGACAGACACCACGAGAAATTACTGCAAAGAATAGAGAAAGACATGCGCCAACACATTTAGTAACGAGGAGGGCCAAGAAAGATAATTAAGAGAAGGCAAAAGTATTCAGTTGACGACACTCGTCACATAAAAACCATCTGACATCTCCATTCAGAGAAACGACACAAAGATCTGGTCCCATCTTCAAGCATAATCTCTCACTTGTTCACTATATATACCGGCAACTTACGTGAATCATCATTCATCGGCTTGTCTTCATAGCTAATCCTTCATTACTGTAGTGTTTTGCTTGTGCTCGTACCAATTCCACCAGAGAATGGCGAATTTACTAGCGACGATGCGAGCTGCTGCTTTGATCCTCCTTGTTGTCTCGGCACATGCGAGCAGTCTTGAAGGGATAACGTTATCCCCCGATGAAAAGGCCATGGAGAAGAGGGTCGATAGCCGGTCCTTGTTTCGCAAATTAGGGTTTCGCAACGTGAAGCCGACCGAGAGGAGGTCATTGACTGTCCCGGATAGGGATGTGCCAGGAGGACCCGCCCGTCAACATCACGATGAACCTCCGACATCTCCCTAGAACGGGACGAAGATCCTCTATCTCCATATCATGTCTCTTGTGGTGTCTCAACAACTTCAGCTGATAATGTGCTGAGCCATAAGTCCTAAAAATAAATTGTATCCGCGCCGAATAGCCTCGAAAATTTAGAGATACCGTACATAGACATGGATGAAAATAGAGGATCCGCTGCGGCTCCCATGGAATGGCTTGACGAAGCTGTCGAGAGCCGAAACGCATTGACTTAGATCTACTTACGGGTGCTAAGCTTTTACTTATTTTAATGTTGGGTTGAAGTTGTCTGAGTGAATGATCTCATTAGTGAAGATGATAATGCAAGAGTGAATTACAGTGAAGTTAAGAAATTCGAGTGAATAACTTTTCGGTTTATTGTTAATAATATTCCAGTATTCGGGGAAAATAGTTATCCAAGCATGCTTCATTAACTAACCACAAAGCTTCATGTCTTGTTTTAAGAGTTGCTCGCGCTCTTGGTGATTGCATCCTACCACACTTTGATTTTTTTCTTTTTTTTGTCGCTCAAACATGATTCTTGGGCTTCATTTTTAGAGCTGGAGATTAGGAAGAGTTATGAGTATCAAGAGCTAGAACAAAACGAGTGACAGATACGTGATTATCTGGTGCGGTTGTGAAAAAGAAGCCCATGCGGAAGAAAACGGGACCACTTTTCCATGGACGTTGTGCAATTTTCTTGTGCACTATTGACGAGGCTCGATTCGACGTTGGTATCGTCATTGTTTTCCGATGGAGAATGACGGTGTCTTGCCAGGGGAATCATGAAAACAGGTACTCGTGGTGCACTTTCGCTAATTCTTCGGTAGTTCTCATGACTTGAGTGTTGCGCAGAAGCAAGTGATCGAATAATAAAAAAAGGAGAAGAAGAAAATAAATTAGACATCAGATGTATATGATTCGGTCGTAAAAACTTACGTCCATGAGGAGAGTACCAATGAATTTCACTATAAAATAAGCGATCCAATGAAGATTACAAACTACGCTTTAGTCACTTACATGAAATAACTCACGCAATATTTAGCCTTATAATTTCTTATAAAATAATCTCTCAATTTCGCAAAGAAATTAACACAAATCTAAAATAAGATTTAATTGACCAAAACACTCGTATACTTAACGATGTAATTTAAAAGCCCATGCTCAAGCACTCAGATAATTAGCACTACAAGACTTCACGTCTCCAAGTTTTCATGAGAAAACGTCCTCTGTCTCTCTCACACACACATATATTCCTCAAGGAATCCCAAATATCCGAGAATATCATGAACTAGGAAATCCACATGTTCGGTCACCATAAGACCAACTAGAATTTCCCCTTTTCTGTTTCGTTGCATACTCCAATACGGAAAGTAATTTCCACACACATCAAACAAAGTTCAAGCTGGACTTCCATTATCAGATCACAACTCTTGTTCGTAGAAGATTGATGCATTCAACTTTGCTCAGTATTTCAGTCGCCCATAAATTATAGATAATTTCATATCGGATTTCATTCGCGAGGCTCAAATTCAAGACATATTTTAACAATTTCTCTCTAACTCGACATTTAAGTCAAGTCATAATCGGTTCGTTAGAATTTGAATACTATCACTACTCTCCCACAGCCTCAATGGGCTTAACCGCCATAGATGTCTCCTAATTCTAAGCCACGCTTGAACTTCACTAAAATCATGGACCTCATCAGAACACCAACTGCACATGCGCCTTAAACTGCTCCATAAGGACTCTCCAACATAAGCTTCTCAACCACAGATAAAGCAAAATCATTATTGCATTCATATCTATTAGTAGATCAACCTTATTACAAGTACTATCTGTGTCGATTGCCTTAAGAGGTTTTTGTTGCAACTCCATCTCAAACTAAACACCATCTAGATTCATATGGACATTGCTATATTCACTCCTAACTAGAAGTACCGAAGACTATATAACTTTTCTACTAATAATAGGTGAATTTAATTCCGAGCACCACAATCGATAACTCTAGTCATCTTGTGCATAGCCTAGGAACATGCACTTTCTTGCCTCTCCATCGAGTGTATCATCACTAACTCGAACATAACATGGCAACCAAATACTCTAAAAACAGAATAATCAACAACGTTACTTTACCACACTTCTTCGAGGGTCCAACATCCAATCACAATCAATGGGGATATTCACCTGGTAGCTTCCCTACTTGTTGGAGATGGTGAATATTTCGGAGACCTTTATTTCTCACATGTGGCATACCCACGTTGACTTAAAAAAATTAAAGTATGAACTAACGACATGAGACCATTGTGCACAAAATGTGGGGGTTCGGAGGCAGTGCCCCCGACACGAGGGTTCTGCTGCCCAGTTAGCGGGCGGGGGTTCCACTCCCTAGAGAGCAAACAACTACCCCGATTGTCAATAAGTAAGCGGGGACTCGGAGGGAGCACCCTTGAAACAACATCAGGTTTAGGTTTGTATTTAAGTAGGCAAGTTTGTTGTGAGACCAAAAGGCTTTCAGATAGACTAAGTTTTTAGGGCCATTATTTTTAAGTCATATATATTGTACTCATATGAAAAATTATTGTAATGAGCGAAAAAAAAAATAGTGAAATCCCTTTGCAGGACATAGCCTTATTTTAGGGCGAATCTGGGTAATCCCGTGTGTCATCAATTTTATAACTTTTATACGATTGTATTGATATTCAATTTAGGATAAATACCATCAGTACTAAGCATATCCACTAGGAATCTTCTAGCTGTACTAGTATTAGAGAGCATTATGGGCCATTTTTAGTAATGTTTTGCTCATTAACTCTACAATACGTTGTGTTTTTTTGGCACTAGTGCGGTGTCTCACTATGCCTCCCTTCATGAGAATTCATTTAGTAATTTCAACCAAAACTCCATGCTTGTCAGTCTGTACATGGTTGATCACTTTATCAGTCTCCTTTCGATCAAAGATCTCAATTGCCTGGTTTTGACAATAATATCAAACTTATGCCTAAGCACAAACACTTAGGTCCTCCTTGAGTAGTCACCTATAACTGTTAGTATAAATTTGGCACTCTTTCTCGAAGGAAACCGTGACAACCTGTGAACATCCACGTGAATTAATTCTATAATTTTCATGGTTTCTTCGACAGTCACACTAAATCACAATTTTCACCGTTGATCTAAATTATAATACCTACATACATTCATTTCATCGGAAATATAACTACATAGTAAATTTTTTTTACTTAGAACCTTCAAGCTTCTCTAGTTAACGTGCCCCAAGTGCATATGCCACAATTCAAACTCTTAAACAAATGCATCCAACTTCTCTGCGGCAAAATCTGTCACCATCTCACTTTGAAGCTCACACGAGCGATTATGCTTGATTCCTTTCATTATCACCAAGGCACGTCAAATAAGTTTTAGAATTCCACGTTCTAAAGAATACCGATACCCAACTAAATCCAAGACACTCAAAGAAATTAAATTTTTCTTCAACTCTGAAACATGTTTCATTCTAGTCAATGTCATTATAATACCATCATGCATTCTGATTATAATATCACAAGAGTCTACAATATCGCATTCAATGCTGTTCCCTACCTGTACTTTACTATTATCTGTGCACTGATAATTAGCAAATCAGTTCTTGTTTAGTATAGCATGAAACGAACAATCAGAATCCACAATCCGTCCATTAAATGCTAAATCATCAATGACTAACAAGATAAAATCAGCATTGTTCAAATTACTATCAGCTATAGCTGCAACATAATCCATGGACTCAAATATAATTACTTACCCTTATCATTCTTTAGCTTTAAGTAATTCCTTCTAAGATGCCCTCTCTTGCACAATTCCAATAGATAGCACCACTAGTCCTAGACTGACTACATTTGTTCATGTTTATACTACTTCTACTAACACAAACATCAGTACTTCATCTATTTTCACCTACTAAAATAGTAGACACAGATTCGCCAAATTCTCTTATACAGATATCCTCATTCAGAATTAAATATCAAATTCAATCAAAAGTTAAATTTATTGACCTCGAAGAATTGCTAACAGCAATAACAGTAGTATTTTAAATATCATGCAATAAGGATAATAGAATCAAAATACATATCTTATCTTCAAAGTCAATATCAACTGAATTTAATTGACAACGATCACATTAAATGCATTCATATGATTAGCAATTGATGCACCTTCACTTATCTTTATATTTAAAAAACACCAAATCAAATAGGCCTTGTTGATCATAAATGTTGATTGGATTTACCGAAAGGTTTCCTTATTGATAAAATTCCCGACGAAACTTTGTGATGCGAGTAAAGAGCTCACGTGATTTGTTGAAATATGATGTTGCAATGATTTTATGCATGTGTTGGGAAATCCAGGTAAGAGTTTCTAAACCCTTTTCAAATTGACAGCTCTACCAAATGATAATTGTAACTTTGATCTCATGATTTTAATTTCTCTCTTCGATTGGTTCACAATCAACTTGCTCTCGTGTTCTTAATCTTTATGTTTACTCGGTTCACGATTGACCTGCTCTATTGATGCCTTAATCAAACTCATGATCGACATGCTCTCATGATTTTGATTTCTCCTCATTAATTAGTTCACGATCGACCTGTTCTCGTGTTCTTAATTTTTATATTTACTTGGTTCACGATCGACCTGCTCTCGTGATACCTTAATCAAACTTATGATTAACTTGCTCTCATGACTTTTGATTCCCCTTTTTGATTAGTTCACGATCGACATGTTCTCGTGTTCTTAATCTTTATATTTACTCAGTTCACGATCGACCTGCTCTCGTGATACCTTTATCAAACTCATGATTGACCTGCTCTCATGACTTTTTATTCTCCTTTTTTATTAGTTCACGATCGACCTGCTCTTGTGTTTGGTAAAAGGGTATTTTCATGTGTTATTTGTAGCTTTGCATATCATACATCATTCTCCTCTTGTATAGAAAATGGGATTAATACCCCACCAAAAATTCATTCATCATTCATATTGTTAAAATTTAAGTTCAATTTGGTCTTTGAGCGAAATCTCTACGAGCCTCCACTCAAAGAGGGGCAGCTGTTGACACCTAAATTTTGATTTTTCATTTTTCATTTATCTATTATACGAAAAAGAGAATTGGTTCTCGCAAAAAATAATCCTTCATGCATAGCATATCTATTTTTTTTTTTGCATTGCATTATTATTGGTTTGGATTGGCGATGCGAGATTGAGCTTAATTTTGCTAGCAATCTGGGGCAGAGGCCATCGTAAATTTGCGGCAATGTAAGTGGGAATGTGCCAAATTTCCAAAAAATCTTGGGCCCATTTGGCTTATTTAATTAAGATCCAATCGGAGCCCAAGATCGCGCGACATAAGCCCACAAGAGTGTGATTTTCGGCTGGCCCTATAGACTCCTCTCTGGACTGAATTCTTGAGAAGTTTTAATCCATTAGGACTCCTCAAGTTTAGATTTTTTAATCATACGGTCGATACCCAATCAAAGCTCCTAATCTAACGGTTATCAATGAATCCTATCTCGACTAGGATTAGAGAAACCCTTCTTGTCTATAAATAAACAATTAAGCTTTAGGGTTCGGGTGGTGAGCAATATTCAGAAGCGCGAGAGAAAAAACGAGAGAAAGAGAGTCTTCGGCGTTTCCTTCTCTAACTTGTTTCGTTACTATTGCCGTGTGGCTTCCCTCTAGGGATTTTTGTCCTGATTTGATAAAGAAGGTCAACAAGGAATCTGGAGCTTGAAGACAAAGTAGTGGAGGACACGCATTAAAGCTAGCACTTCAAAACAATTTTCCTCAACCCCGGACAAGTTCCACGCCTGTGTTTGCTGATCAACCTTGTTTGTTCGCTATTTCCCGTTCGTTTTCACTACTATTCAGATTCTATTTCGCTGGAATTTGGTGAAGTGATTCGCTGCTGTCCAGGGTCTAATGCTGCTGCAAATCAGCACGTAAAACAGCACTGTTTGGGCATGATTTTGGGCGATTTCACTAATATTCAGCCCAGATTTTTACTCTGCATTGTAAGGCTGTTCGGTGTTGGATATTATTGCTGTTCGGACACATTTTCCCTGCTGTTCAGTCCATGAACTCCTGCTGTTCAGGGCTGTTTTGGGCAATTTCAAGCTTGGGCGCGTACAGGATTTTTTTTAGCAAAGCAAGGAATTCGAGTCCCACCACTATCCTTTACCGTTCGTGAGTCCTTATCCGTGGGGTGAGTGATCAGAGAATCCAATTGGATTATCTTCCCCAAATTAGGTAATAGTCTCTATCCCTTGAATTTTTTTTTATAAATCTGTTACTTAATTTGCTTGATTGGATATCCATGCTAAATGTTTTGCATATCTTAATGCCTTGTGGATAAGATTTGTCTAGATTGCATATATCTTTCTAAAATAGAGATTATTTGGAAATACTTTCGAGAATCTTGAAAGATAATTGCTTAATTTGAAAAGATGAGAATCTTTTGCATATAAGATAAGATTGTCTACCAATTCCGATCTTCTCATGTGATTTTCGAAAAAACAAATCCAGATTTGGTAGTTGTTTTATATTATCTAATAATGTTTGATTGCTTGGTGATTGTTTCCTTATCTTGTTTGCATTATATTATCATGTTTATTTATTTCATGTCATGTCTCTTATAACAAAGTTTGCACATCTTTAAACAAACATGCCCATAATATATGCTCCCTTGTGTCTGGACCCTTCGAAAAATAAATTGTATGCCTTAGCCACGATCTTGTGGAATGAGACGGCAATTTAGTATAGAATTTCGTGTTCCGCCCTTTGGTAACAAGGGATGATGTTATTCTATACAAATTATCCGCATACTGGCTTAAATCTCCAAGGACGTAGCAAATAAAATTTTTCTTTAGCCCAAATCTTTGGGAATGAGTGAATTTATAGGAAAAATCGAAATTAAAAAGGTATATTATGGGTATTTTTGTTTATTTTTGTTCAATTTTTGCATTTTGATTGTTTGTTTCATTAAATAAAAAAGGCCCCCAAAAAATTAACTCTCATTTTTAATAGTTAATCATGCCAAAAGTTCATTTTTATCTCATAAACATCGTCTAATATTAGTCAAGACTTTGAGAAATCATTTTCTTAAATTAAAGTGGATGATAGTTGATTTTAAAAAATGTTTTCATAATAGTTGACATTTAATTCAAAAATAAAAAATATCATTTGCATATCGCATAGTTTAGAGCATACCTTACCATGTCATTAACTCATGCATATTGTCTTCGTCATATAGTTTAGTTGCATTGCATCTTTTAAAAAAGAAAATCCAAAGAAAAAAGGTCTTTTTCATTCACATCATCAATCAAGTGGATTTTTCATGAAATTTGGTACCGGAAGGGCATTATTTTTTCAAATTAATGTAATCAAGTCTCCGAACTCATTTTCTCTAGTTCGCAGAAATAAATTAATTCTTCCATTAATTTATTTAGGTTTCTAATCGACCTACAAATAACGATTAGTAGCGGCTCTGAATTGAATAAACTTTTGCATGAAGAGAACCTAAGTTACAATTCGGTAGGACTTGGAAGGGTCTGAGTTAGGTTAGTCAATCAACCTAATAATCCGTTAACCTAGCCTCGATTTTTAGGTCGCAACAATCTCCTAGTCGTACTAGTACTAGAGAGCATTTATGGGCCATTTTTAGTAATATTTTGCTCATTAACTCTGCAATACGTTGTGGTTCTTTGGCACTAGTGCGGTGTCTCACTATGCCTTTCTTCACGAGAATTCATTTAGCAATTTCAACCAAAACTCCATATTTTTGTCAGTCTGCACATGCTTGATCATTTTATCAGTCTCCTTTTGATCAAAGATCTCAATTGCCTAGTTTTGACAATAATATCAAACTTATGTCTAAGCACAAACACTTAGGTTCTCCTTGAGTAGTCATCTATAATTGTTAGTACAAATCTGACACTCTTTCTCGAAGGAAACCGTGACAACCTATGAACATCCAAGTGAATTAATTCTACAATTTTCATGATTTCTTCGACAGTCACACTAAATCACATTTTTCACCGTTAATCTAAATCACAGTACCTGCATACATTCATTTTAGCGGCAATATTTCTTTCACTTAGAACCTTTAAGCTTCTCTGGCTAACGTGCCCCAAGTGCATATGCCACAATTCAAACTCTTAAACATATGCATTCAACATCTCTGTGGCAAAATCTGTCACCATCTCACCTTGAAGCTCACACAAGCCATTATGCTTGATTCCTTTCATTATCACCTAAAGCACCTCGAATAATTTTTAGAATTTCACATTCTGAAGAATACCAATACCCAACTAAATCCAAGGCACTCAAAGAAATTAAATTTTTCTTCAACTCTGAAACATGCTTCATTTTAGTTAATGTCATCATAATACCGTCATGCATTCTGATTATAATATCACCAGAATCTACAATATCGCATTCAATGTTATTCCCCAACTGTACTTTATTATTATCTGTGCATTGATAATTAGTAAACCAGTTCTTGTTTAGTATAGCATGAAACGAACAACCAGAATCCACAATCCACCCATTAAATGATAAATCATCAATGACTAACAAGATAAAATTAGCATTGTCCAAATTACTATCAGCTATAGCTGCAACATCATTTGCGAACTCAAATCTAATTCCTTACACTTATCATTCTTTAGCTTTAAGTAATTCCTTCTAAGATGCCCTCTCTTGCACAATTCCAATAGACAGCACCATTGACTACATTTGTTCGTGTTTATACTACTTCTGCTAACACAAGCATCAGTTCTTTATCTATTTTCACCTACTAAAATAGTAGATACAGATTCGCTAAATTCTCTTCTACGGATGTCCTCATTCAAAATTAAATATTGAATTTCATCAAAAGTTAAACTTATTGACCTAGAAGAATTGCTAACAGCAATAACAGTAGTATTTTAAATATCAGGCAATGAGGATAATAGAATCAAAGTACATATCTTATCTTCATAGTCAATATCAACTGAATTTAATTGACAACGATCACATTAAATTCATTGATATGTTTAGCAACTAACTCACCTTCACTTATCTTTATATTTAACAAACATCGAATCAAATAGATCTCGTTGGTGTTAAAGGACTTCTCATACAAATTTGATAAGGCTTTTATCAAACCCGTAGTGGACTCTTTTTTTTTTATATTAAACATCAATATTTTCTTCAAGGAATCCCAAATATCTGATTAGGAAATCCACATATTTGGTCAACGTAAGACCAACTGGACTTTCCCCTTTTGCGTTTTGTTGCAAACTCCAATACGGAAAGTAATTTCCGCATATATAAAACAAAGTCAAAGTTGGACTTCCATCATCAGATCACAACCCTTGTTTGTAAAAGGTTGATGCATTCAACTTTGCTCAGTATTTTGGACATCCATAAATTATAGACAATTTCACATCTGACTTTATTTGCGGGGCTTAAACTCGAGACATATTTTAATGGTGAGCCTGTTTATCTTGATGGAAAGCAAATTAATAAGCCTCCTCCTGGAATCGTTGACGAAGGAGGAGGTCGAATTGCTGTGGAATGATTAAATCTTAGCATCGAGCTAAGGTAGTTGGCCACGATGGAGCTTTGCCGCTGGACACACAGTTAACTTGTAGGTAATGCGCTAGCATCGTGCTAGTTGGCCATTGATGAAGAAGCTCCATCTTGTCACCGTGAACAAGGCTTGCCGATGCAAAGGAGCTCTAGAGGAGGTGCTTCCTCCGAATCTTGTGTCGCCCTCGAGGGTCTTAGCTAGATCTCGATAACGATGGCAAAAACCTCAAAGGAGATGTCGTATGCAATATCGAGACTTCATCAAAAGAGATGGAGAGACAATAGCAATCGAGAGTCATAGCAGTCGAGGTAGATGATAATAGTTATAGAGGGAGGGAGAGGTAGAACGGTTAGATGGCAAAAACCTCAAAGAAGATAATCCACATTTATTGATGCACAAGCAATTACATCATAAATATCCAGAAACTAGGCATCATAGTTGACCAAAGTGACTGTCTTCTACAGAAGACTAGACCCTGACAGACCATGAAGGTAGTGTGTAGAATTTATCTAAACCCTAATACAGAGAAGCAGATTGGCCCAAAGCTATAACAAGTCTTCTTCAGTTTTCGAAAGACTTGAGGGGATTGCTCGGATCAATATCACCAATCAAGGGGAGATCAACTGGCAAGCTTTCCAAGCTCAAGCCCACATCCCTCAGCTTCACGATCACTTCTTCAAACACAATCTTGTTCCCAGTCTGTGTAAGATGGAGACCATCACTGCAATTTTTTTTTTTTCAAAAAGTACGTAAGAATACGAATTAACAATCATATATGAAGACGGGACGCAATAATATTACTCGAGGTAAACGTCAGGTCGATGAGAATATAGCGAGCAATCACTTCAAACTCGGCATGTTGCACGATAGTGACCAGTCCAACGTCTTTCGTGAAAACATTCTTTTTTCCCCATTCACGGTATGTTCAATTAGGAATAAGCCTAATTCTTTGTCGAAGCAGACAATCTGAAAACTAGAACAAAATAATCTGCACATTAACCTTTGAAATTCGATTTAGATTTACATGGACCACCCTCTCTCTTCAATTAAAGTAAACTCTGCTCTCTATGGAGAAGTGCTTGTCCATTATGCATGTTATTTCTTTTTCAACGCATATGCAGCCTCTTTATACTTTCGAAGAATGGAAAGAAATCAAATGGATAAGAGCAATTAACACCTACTGCCGTCAACACGTGGGATTTTCAACCACCGGAGTGTCACAAGAATGTGGCCAAAACACGCGAAATCGCATTCTAACTCTTCAACTGAAATATATATGCTGTGTAGACTAGTCATGGTACCTTAGACAGGCCTTTTCCCAATCTGGGAACCGTTGCATTTTGGTCCAGAGATCAACAACTGGGATCCCGCATTCTGCTGCGACTGAAACACAAACTTCAGCATACGCACGGGCAGCTTCATTAGTTCTCTCAGGCATGCCCATTGGATTCTCGACATAAGGAAATCTGCATCACCATCAAATTCTAATCATAAGCTGCTTCTAGTTAAGTTGAATCACTAAATTCAGCACATGACACCAGTAATGGCCCAAAGGAAAAAGTAATACAAGCACACACAACATTACTAAGTGTATGAGAAGCATTGGAACTTTAGATGCCAAAGAATATGTACTTGAGGCGAGCATCTTCATCGATCGGAGGAGGAGAGATGAGAAGAATCTGAGTCTTGGGCCATCGCTTCTGAAATTCAGTAAACGAGACAGGTCATGAAAGTGAGGATAAGATCAAGAACACAATTACATGATGCTTAGCTTATTAGATCTACAATTGAAAACGATCATCACTTACTATTTAAATTGTATAAATGCACATTTAGATCACGTTGCGTAAGAAGCTTGATTAGCCAAATAGTACTGCCTAATAAAGAATGAGAACAATTTGATCGCTTTTATTCATAAAGAAATCATCAATCATGTAAGTGTAGAACCTACTAATCTTTTGGGGCAGTAACTTAAAAAATACTATATTAACATAATCGGAAAAAAAGACTGAATGGCCATTAAGTCGTCCAAATGGTTCTTCATCTGAAAGCACTGAAATTACAATTGCTAGGAAGCTGCAAAGTAGAAAGGGAAGCCAGTAACACCAACCAACTCAAATCAGACCACCATGTTTCAGGACAAGAGAAGTTATATTGCGGTCAAAAACAAGGTCATGCTAACGAAGGTTGCAGATTCGGTCAAAGACAATTCCATGCCAAAGATTTTTTTTTTTCTATGCGGGGCAAGGCAAGGCGAGGCGAGGCGAGGAGAGTGATATAACTTCAAAGGAACGAGATATTAAGAGATGCTGTGAGTAAATATTTTCGGTTAAATTCAAAGACTAAGTGGGAGAGATATATGATGAATGCAACTTAGTAATGACAATATAGATCGTGAAGAAAGACACACAGCCCAAAAAGATAAGAGAGCCAGAAAATGTGAACAATGCGGCCAAGAGCGGGGCGGGACAGTGGGGAGATCCTATTCCCGCCCCCACGCCTCGCCGGGGCGGTGACCTCATCCCCTGCCTCGCCCCACCACCACCCACGGGCGGGGCCTTTTTGCCATCCCTAAGGCACTATAGAGCATTATTGCGAACACCAAAGTCGTGGGTCCATGGGCATCATAAAGCTCATCGACATTCAACACCAAACCTCCAGAACAAGCCAAACAATTAAAATCAACGAAAGGAACCACGCTCATGATCCTAAGCATGCAATTCTTTTCATAAGGAACGAATAAATATCTCACCAAAGTCACCATAAGCTGGACCATCCGACTACACTAATTGCGATGCGATGCAATGCAATCTCTCAACTTTTTGGCCAAAAAGGAGGGCAATGAGAACGACAGGCGCTTGCATCTCGCTCGCACTCGAGCTTGACCTCCCCACCAAAAAAGATGAATCCAGCCCCGATTTTTTCATGGAAGCAGAGAAGTGCGTGGGAAACATCAATAGCGACAACTGGGCCTCACGCACCCACTCCTTTTTGGCACCTTCCCCTTTTCATGTCAATTCGGGAAAACATCGCCCGCGTTCAAGGACATCGAATCATTCGAACCAGATAGATCCTCATCAGACTTGTCTTCACGCCGAGGCGATCGACCCCCAGGCGCAATCATCCGAACCCGTGTACTGAAAAAAAAAATTCATCCCCGTGATCGTAACCCGCTCAATGCGTTCTCTCCCCAGGCCAACTACTGAAACTCGGGTCCAGAACTCATATTTTATGACGGTAGGTCATAAATCGATTAGTTAGAAACTTAATGGGCTCTAAATGGGTTTCAAATATATCGTAAACGGGTTAACCGAAAAAAAAAAACTATACATTTTTTAGCAACATATATATTAAAAATCTATAATAAATAATTTTTTCTAAACTGGATTAATATTAAAGTGTTTAACATAATAAATCAGATCAAATATGAATTAGATAAGATATGAGTCAATAGATTTATATAGCAAAATGGGTTAAATTGATTAATATGGGTTGAATCATATTCAACCCTATCCAAACCCAACTCCACCCATCCGTTTGGCATATCTGCTCCCTGCCTGCGTTAGCACACCCTGAACGGGCCGCACGCGAGCAGTAGGCACAAATAACACCTCCCCCGGTTATGGCCCCTGTAGTTTTTTGGTGGACAATTTGGTGGACATGGTTGGATGATTTTTGGGTGGAGATTTTGATAGGAAGAAGAAAGAGGTTGAAAAGGTGAGGCGTTCCATTTTAACTCGCAGTGGGATCATTCCGAAAAATGGAAGTCAAGGAAAGTTGGAAGAGGAAAACGATGGAAATTAAGTTGAGCCCACCACTTTTCAACATCTCCAAATTTAAGATAAGCGACAAGAATGATATCCTTATTTGTCAGTTTCAGGTCTTACCATTTTGCTATTGATAGTTTCTATAAGGACAGAGAATTTGAGGGCTCATAACAATTTTTATAACCTAAGTTTTTTTTTTTCATTGTTCCAAGCATCACTAATCCATCGATGCATCGAGGATATTCGGACTTTAAACCCATTCTGAGCTTAGAAGTCGTACAACCTAGTTGAGAAAAATCAATTTGGAAAAATATTGTGCCAAACTATAAGCAATGAACCTGAACATGCTCAAGCATCTAAGGCGAATTTATTATAGAAAACTGCCAGCCTGACAGTCTGAAAGTACCGTCAGTTAATTTTTTATGACAAGATTTCCCAATCAATAAGTATTTTATGCAAAATACATGATAATGATATATGTAGATTTACTATTGAGATTATATCGTTTTTAAAATTACTGTCAAGGAAGTATTTTACTTTATTATATCACTTTACAAATCAATCTCCTAAACAATTGTTGGCAAATTCGGAATTGCCAACTGTAATGATGTCCACATGTGTGCACAATATTCTAGGAATAATTGCCTTAAAAATATTAAAACCTACGTCAGCCTTTTAATATAAAGTTTTAAGTTTGCCTCTTAATATAGAATTCACCCCCTTCCCCTCCAATCAGTCACTTCTCTCGTTGAGAACATCAAGGCCATGTGGGTGTGTACGTGTGTCGACAACTACATAGGACCCAAAACAAAAAAATTTCCACGTAGATAGGCAACGTACCTTGAAAATGGAGACGATGGAGCGGAGGTTTTGCCTGTATTCATTGAGGGGCACGTGTTGGAAGGCCGAGCACCTGTCCGGGAGGCAAGCGTCGTTCGCGCCGAAGAAGACGGTGATCGCGAGCGGTGGTTCGCCGCCGCAGCCGGTCGCCGCCGGGAAGACCTTGTCGAGCACCTTGAGAGCCCACCTCGTGTTGTAGCCGCTGTAGCCTCTCAGCACCACGTCCACCTAAGCGATCCAGTACGCATCACAATGAAACGTGAGACGACGACGCTCGAACAGAAGACGTTTTATCATACGGTTCGAAAGAGACAACCCAGAATTCATCTATCGTTCCCCTCGAGAAAGACGGGAAAATATCAGGCGACGAAACCGTTACCGTCCGAGAGAAATGGTGGGCAAGCGAAGCGCCCCAGCCGCCGTCGCCGAAGGAGTGTTCGGTGATGGAGTCGCCGAAGATGTAAATCTTGGGTCTCATCTTTTCCTTCCTCCTTCCCTCTTCTCCGCCGGAGCTGGGCTGTGTCGGGGGGTCCAAATGAGGAGTTACTGCAGTTTACCTCGCTAGGCAGCAAAGCTGGGGAAACCTGCAGAATCGATACCGATCGGATCCTGCAGCGCGATCCTCACATTCAATTCTGATGCGTGAGATGATGTGGAAAAAGCAAACCCCTTTTTAGCTCGGCATCAATGAATGAAAAGCCGCGTACCCTCGTCATTAATTGCACGCCACAGGGTTGGCACTTACTAGTTACTGCTAGCAGTAGAGAGAGAGAGAGAGAGAGAGAGAGAGAGAGAGAGGGAGAGGGAGACGGAGAGGGAGGGAGAGAGAGAGAGTTTGAATGTTGAAGGGCTGGAGAGGCTGAGAGAATGGGCCAATGGCTGCACCATTAATATTTTTATCGACTCGCTCTACGTTTAGGTTACCCTCCTGTAAAGAAATCTTCTACTTCCCTAGAACAAACATTGGCCCCGGAAGATTAGAACATATTACGTCACTGCCATTCTTGACCTACTTTAGCATTGCAAGTGTGATCTCAGGGTTATCGGTCCCTAAGGGTGATCGGCCCCTGATCCGATTCAATCCCATCCTAAAATCAAGAATTGAACACTGAAACGACTCAATCAGCCCAGTCTAGTTATCGGGCGGTCCAATCATTGGACCGATTGCCTTTTCTTTGTGTGTGTGTGTGTGATTTGTTATTCAATATTTTTCTTTAACGATATATTCACCGAACCATCTCTGATTAGTTGTATCGCGTTATCACTAAACTTGAAAGCCATACTAATTATCTTGAGCATCTTACACTTAGATTTAGGTTTAGGTATAGGTTTACATTTAGAAAATATATTTTTTTTCTAAAAACAATATCATTTTGTCGGTCCAGCTCCCCCTTAGAGCCGAGAACTAGATTGACCATAATCTATACCATTTTATAAAACAAGGAACCTGACTAGAACCCTTGGGAACCAGACTGGATCGGTCGGTAAAGTTTGGTTTGTTCCCGACGGTTCCTAGTTCCATTAATCCTTTATGGCAGCACTAATCTCGAGTACATGTATGGGGTCATCATTCATGTTTTGGTTTCATGGGCCTGCAGCGAAATGGCCTGCGATGGAACTCCATGTCCTAGATAGAAAGTGGAACAGAACTTAGAAAGGAAGATGTGGGAGCTGAAGCACAATACCAATTTCGAGGCTTTTCTGTAAGCTGCCCTAGAAAATGGAAAGGAAGAGGTTGGATGATGAGTTTCTCTCTCTCTTTCTGTGCCGTGTGAATCGAGTTGTTCGATCCGCAAGAGACGCATTGGTTTTGACTGCAACGTCGTCAACTCCATCAAAGTCCGATTCATCCAACAACAGCCTGCTCCGAGAGTCGTCTATAGACATTCTTGATCATGGTCGGAAACGAAAAACAGGACCTTAGAGATCACATAGAATGCATTGCTGCAGGACAGAGACTGTTCTTGATTGCAATCGAGTCCCTGTGTTCCTCCCAATTATAACGATTCTTAGTACATCTGACATTTTTCCCGTGAACATATTGAATAAGGTGGCCCAGCACTAATGAATGTGGTTGAGCTCTCTCTGCATTAAAATCTTCCAATTGGGTTGACCTGCATCTTCTGTGTCTTGCTCGAATGATGACCAAGCTCAAAAGAACTTGCCGAGCCCGCCCACGTGAGCCCAGTTCTTGCTAAGCCCTCTCATTTTATGGACGAGCCGGGCAGTATCATTGGGTCTATTATGCGTTGAACGAGATGGAATCAGATGAAAATTCTCTGAATTTGATTTGTACTGTATACCTTTGTAAAATGACTGGGTATGACATGAAGATTGGATTAACATGTATCCCACACCGAATATTGAGTGTATTGGTGCGCATTGCGTCTTCCTAAGATAAGAAGTAACAAATTAATTGCGGATGGTACAAACTCACAATGCGCTAATAGTAGAAAATGTCCCTTATCACACAAGAAAAATCACTCGTTCACATAATGTATGGATGCAAATTTAGTGTTAAGCCTTTTAAATTTTTAAATCTAGTCACAAATATGATGTTCTCGAATCCAGCCGACAATGACTGGACTATTATGTCAACGACTTTCGGTGAAAATCAACCAGAATGACTATATTGGAAAATTAACGTAAAATTTACGGGTAAATTAATAAAATTAAAAACTTCAAGATTGATTTGGTAATTTTTCCATATGACAAACATGATATATTCCTCTTCAAGCACATCATTTTTTGTCTTTTGACCAGCAACCAAACAATGAGAGAAATTAAACCAAATGAAAGAAAAAAAATATTTATAAAGTTCTAAACCTATTGCAAATGCGAAAATTTAGTCCTATACTTTTTATTTCCGATCCAATCCTCAACCTTCTACAATCCAATCAATTTTAGCGAATAGTGCTAATGTGGACACCGGCCAACGCTGGCTATCCAACAATATGATATTTTGATTTTTTAATCTTTCCTTTTCTTTCCCCTTTTTCTTTCTTCTTTTTTCTTCCCTCTTCTTCCTCTCACTAGTCGCTGAGGTCCAACAATTGATCAGAGGTGACGGTCAGCGAGGTGAGCCTTGCTAGGGGGAGGTGATGCTCTCTCTCACTAGCCATCACTAAAAAAGAAATAAAAATAAAAAATCCAAAAAATTCAAAAAGATATACAAAATATTATCTCGCTCGACTGGTGTCACGTGGATATTGAGTGTGTTGGTGCGCATTGCGTCTTCCTAACATAAGAAGTAACAAATAATGCGGAAAGTACAAACTCACAATGCGCAAATAGTAGAAAATGTCCCTTATCACACCAGAAAAATCATTTGAGATTTGTATGGATACGAATTCAATTTTAAGCATTTCAATTTTGCCAATCTAGTCACAAAAATTTTGATGTTTTCAAAAGTAGCCTTTCCGACCATGCTCTGTAGTGTTGTCGGCGATGACCTGACTGCTATGTCATCGATTTCTGGTGAAAATCAACCAAAATGACTATTGGAAAATCAACATAAAAGTTTTGGCTAAATTGATCAAATCAAAAGGTTTATGATTGATTTGGTAATTTTGCCATATTTGCCATATAACATACATGACATCTTCTTTTTCAAGCAAGGGAAAAAAAAAAGTCCTAAACCTATTGCAAATATGCAAATTTAGTCCTAAACTCTTTTTTTTTTCTGATTCAATCTTAAACCTTCTACAATTGTGTCAATTCTGTCCATCCAGTAAATTTTGGTGGCAGGCACTGACGTAGACACTAGCTAGCGCCGACCATCCAATAACATATTGCTTAAACTTTTTAATCTTTCCTTATTTTCCCCTCTGTTTTTCCTTCTTCTTTTCTTTTCCCTCTTCTTCCTCCAACTAGTTATCGAACCTTGGCAACTGACCAAAGGTGATGGCTAGCGAGGTGAACCTTGCTGGGGTAGGAGAGGCTCTCCCTCGTCTGCCATCGTTGGAAAAAGAAATAAAAACAAAAAAAAATTCAAAAAATTCAAAAAGATATTAAAATATTGTATTGCCAGACCATCGGCGTTGCCCAACAACCAACTCAATGCCAGTTGGCCAAAATTGGTTAGATGCACTAAATTGACATAATTACAAAAGGTTTAATATTGAACTAACAAAAAAATCAATACTAAATTGGCACAATTGTAATAGGTTTGGGATTTTTTTGATAATTTTCCCCCAAATGGAATCACCCTACTTATTATTCCTTGTCACTATTATTCATTTTCTTTAGGATACATATATACATGACCATTCTAATTTAATATATATGCTATCATGCTTTCTAATATTCCATCAATATCACATTCTCTGAGCTTAACCCCATGAAATTCTTAAGTGCCAATACACTTATTCGATAGATCGGAGTGTGTTCCTGTAGGTGCAGGTAAGGGCCTGCATGGTAACCATTCTGGTTCTCTGATTATGTTCCCGAAAACAGTAAAGAATGAGAATCATGTTTGGTAATGTAAATAATTTTGATTTTGATTCTCATTTTTTACTGTTCTCGGGAACACTTTTAGAGCAAAAATAATAACAAAAAAAAAGTTGGTTCTTATGAAAAAAACCACTTTTGATAAACTCTTCTCTGTAATAAAGCACAAGATCTAACAACACCTCCCTTTTTCTCACTTCTCTTGACAAAACAACAGAATCCCTTGTGGCTCTCGGCTCTTACTTTCACTTCCCCATCTGCCGCCCTTGAGCTCCACCGCCGCCATCCACCTCTTCGTAGCACGATTCCAGTGAGTTCGCACGACCCTATTTTTCCTCGTCTCCTTGTCGAGCTTGAGTTTGCACCCCTATTTTTCCTCATCTGCTTGCACGGGCGAGCGTCGCCCTCACTGATCTGGGTGAGGACAGCCCTAATCGGGCACGAGTGAGCATCGCACTTGCCAATTTGGGCGAGGGCTGCCCTAATTAGGCACGAACGAGCTTCGCCCTTGCCGATCTGGATGAGGGCCATAGAAAAAAAAATATAAAGATGAGCACCGATGCCTTTAAAGATCTGCTGTCAAATGAATAAAATGAAGCAAGTGAAGTATTTCCCTCAAAGCGTCTCTTTCTTTATAGGCTTAAGTGCCTTTAAATCATCAGCGCACCAATGTTCTGGTGTCGATGTATAGTTCCAATACACGAGACAATAGGGAAAGATCAATTGTCTGGCTTCATATATGTTACCACTTAATCTGATTTTCATGATGAAGGCGTTAAAGTCTACGCCAGTATTTTACTGCTGTGAAAACTTATGCTAAATCTTTTCAAGGTTGCTCGTGATACTAAGCTCTATGTGTTGTTTTCTTAGTCTGGTTATTCAGGTGGAAACATCTACTATTCAGGCTTGTGCGTGGTATCTACTTACTTAGTAAAGGAACACGATTAGCAATTTGTTGTATGCAGATGATACCCTAAGTCTTACCTTAGAAAATACTTGCCAAAGTATGTTCAACTAAACAATTAAATAATTATAGCTTTAGTTTTGTTGTGATTGCTCCATGATGCTTCGTATGCTTGTGTCAAGGGAAATTGTTTTCGAGGATTCAGATGAAGATGTAATAAAAAGGGCATGGGAGAAATTACTACCCAATCACATATTAATTTTTTGTTTGTGAGCACTAACTATTTCAGTAGCTAAGCTTCTTCAGCCTTTAACTCTTAAGCATTTTGCCATAATCTACGAAAGAGCTCGTCTTTTAACTTTGCCAGAAAGCATAATATTGATGAAGAGATTGGAACTTATTTTGGAGTTCCTCCTGCAAAAGCTCACCCGTAATGCTCTATGAATTTGCGGGTGCTGTTGGTATTTCCTAGTTGCTATTGGGTCGTCGGATTGGCCTAAAATTTGGTCTCTTCGACCATAAGAGATCTTCGGCTAAGCATTTTTTAAGAGAGTAAAATTATACAAGGAAGAGTCCTAATCGTCGGTTGGAAATTTTCTTTAATATTCCTCGGAGGTGTATGCCCATATATCTTTCGTTTATTTGGCGGATGACGCTATCTTTGGGTTCTAATTTTTCTATTTCATATTTATGTTTTGAAGAGAAACCCGAGTCTTGCCATTGTTTGCAATCCTATTTTGTGATATATGTATTATTCAACTTGGCTCTAGTGCAGTCTTTTGTATATATTATTACACATTTTGCACCAGCAACTGCTGGTTCTGGCATTCCTGAAATTAAGGGTTATCTAAATGTTGTACTTGATCGGCATTCTGTATCTTTGTGGTTCCAAAATGTTTTGGCATCATTTGTCCAAGAATACTCATTGTTTTGAACTCAAATCCTCAGGAGTTGATATTCATGGCACTCTTTTCTTCAGAACTGGAAAAAGAGATTATTAGACCACATTCATTTGATGATATCCCAAAAGAGATTCTTATAGATTGTAACCATAAACGCTACTTCAAGGTATGATTTTCATAACATTGTTGCACCATCAAATATATGTAGTTGATAATCTTGTTTAACACTACATTTTCATGAAATTGCAGGGTTGTGTAGGTGCTATTGATGGCACTCATATTAGTGCTTCTGTCCCCGTGTCACAGCAAATCCTGTATAGAGGCAAGAAAGGGACTACCACTCAGAATGTACTGTGTGTTTGTTCATTTGATATGAAATTTACTTTCGTGTATGCTGGCTAGAAAGGATCTTCCAACGATTGTCAAGTCCTTTCGGCAACACTGGAGACTCCTCGGTTGCAATTTCCTCGACCACCACTAGGTATTTGCTTTATCCATAAGGAGTAATTTTCTTTATGATTGTATTGCAACCGTGTATCATAACAAATGTACATATACCTTGCTATAGGTAAATACTATGTGGTAGATTTTGGTTATGCAGCACTTTCGGGATTTTTAACTCCGTTTAAAGGTGAACGGTATTATCTAAACGATTGTAGGAGTAGAGGAAGACAACCTAGAATAGCAAGAGAATTGTTCAACCGTAGGCACTCTTCCCTAAGGAATGTCATTGAAAGGTCATTTGGGGCATTGAAATTTTTTTTTTCTATTTTGAGACATATGCCTCCATTTACAGTTCGAAAGCAAGCACATATTGTAATTGCATATTGTGCTCTTCAAAATTACATTCGTGACCAAGACAAGATGGATAGAAACTTTTCCCGATACGGTGATTCGGAGTACCCGTATGGACCTATATAAGAAAAGGTTGCAGATGATATATCTCATGAGGAGGCTAATTATTGACACCTAATTTTCAAGCACTTTTTCTTTTTTAAAATTAATAAAAAAATTCATAAAAATTCGTAAAATTAGAAAATCAATTTTGGGGACCTTGGCCAAGCCTAGGGAATCAATTTTGAGCAAACAATGATTTTTCATATTTTCAGTATTTTTTATATTTTATTTTTGAAAATTCATAAACAAAATTAAGAAAAATGAGAAAATTGCAAAATCAAGTTTGGAGCCTTGGCTAAGCTTAGGCAATCATTTTTGAACAAAAAATAATTTTTTGTATTTTTTTTTATGTATTTTAGAAATTAGGAGAAAATTTAATAAATAATAGCATTTGAGGCCATCAAAATATATAAAAATAGTCAATTTTATTTTAAATCCCTTTTCATGTTGGCCATCATAAATTTAAAAAATCCAATTCGGAGTTGTGCATTCTTTCACGAGCATAATCTCGAACCGGGCCTAAACAATTCAATTTATTTTCATTTTTTCACTTTTAAGAGTTGTGACATTGTTCTCTAATATTTTAAATTTTCGACTTGGCCCAATTATACCCAGAATGACTCAATTTTGTAAAAGGGCTTTAATTAAATTCTACATTATTTTCAGCGACAAGAAATGAGCTTAAATTTGACATGTAGTGAATTTTGACTAAGTATAGGGAAGGTGTGTCAAAAATTGCGAGGAGATTTGAACTTAAAGAAATAGTTTTTTAGGGATTAAATTGTAAATACTTAAAATTCAGAGACTAGAGTGCAAATACCTAACTCTTGAGGGATTATTTTGCAAATAACAAAAAGAAGAGTTAGTGGATAAATTAGAATAGAGAAGGGAAGATGGAGAAGAATAGATGGAGAAAATAAAATAAGAATAGAGAAGGGAAGATGGAAATGAAGAAGAGTTAATGGAGAAATTAGAATGGGAGATAAATATGGAGAAGGGAAGATGAAGATGAAGATGAAGATGAAGAAGAGTTGGTGGAGAGATTATAATGTGAGATAGAGATGAAGAAGGGAAGATGAAAATGAAGAAGAGTTAGTGGAGAAATTAGAATGAGAGATAAATACGGAGAAGGGAAGATGAAGATGAAGAAGAGTTAGTGGAGAGATTGAATGTGAGATAAAGATGGAAAAGGGAAGAAGAAAATGAAGAAGAGTTAGTGGAGAAATTAGAATGGGAGATAGAGTTAGTGAAAAAATTAGAATGGGAGATAGATGAGTAAGTTATAAAAGGAGAAAAAAGTGAGCTTGAGAGGGAGATTTTTTTGGAGAGAAAATTTTGGATGTTTGAGAGGGTTTTGGGAGATTGAAGAAAAATTTAAGAGAAAGAAAATACCAAAAGAGATAGAGAATTTTAAAGATGATGGGAGTTTAAAGCTAGAGGTTATCATCACAAATTTCTTCATTGATCAACATAAATCAAGAGTTCATCCTCGTTAACGAGCAAGCAAATTCGAGCTAAGTGTTTTTATTTATTCATTTATTTGTGGTTTTAGTCACAAAATAACACAAATTGTATATACTTTCTCCATCCCTATTTCTCCCCATTTCCCAATATTTTTATGTCAGATGAAAGACAATTTCATACCAACGGCAAATTCTATGGAGATGCAAAGTCGATCCAGATTGATCCCAAAGTGTCCACCAATTTTTTCAACTGATATGTGACTAAAAGCCCCTCTTAATTCAAAAGAGACTCTCTATATTGAGAATAGAGAGAGCGAAAACCAATTCTAAAAATCCCTCCCAAAAAATGGGAGATAAGTGCTCTTTTCATTCTTCTGGTTTTAGGTGTAGATTAGCACAGATTTTGTACGCTGACATTTCACTCTATTTTTTATGTTAGGCAGCCGCAGCTCTATATCGACGGTCAATCATATGGAAGCAAAAAATTGGCTTAAAGAAGTCCCTAAGCGGGCACAAATTTCAAATTGTTGAATCAATTTGTTGTAATTTATTTTAAAGAACTCAAACCCCAGAATGGAGAGGCAAAGCACATCCACTGGAGGTTATTTAAATACCTGCAATTTAAATTCTTGCACTTTAAATTTCAAAGGGAAGAGCCAAGCCAATGCTAGGCCGCCCATTTAATCAGGAATTAATTCTAGTTCCTACAAAAAATAATTTCATGTAGCATAGTTTTAATTTTTAGCATTCATTTGCATTGCATGTTGCATCAAAACGGATTGACGGCGGAAACAAACTTAATCGGAAAAAGGGACACTAAACTTGACCAATTGGACTAAATCTACATGTTTGGAAATTGCATGTGCTCAACTCATGGAAAATTTTTGGGAAAGATGCGGAAAATATGTGGTTTGCGGAAAAATAAGTTCGCGATTTGGGAATAAATATAATAGAAGCAAGGCAAGTGCTCGTAATATTGTGAAAAAGGAAAGCTTTCGAAAGAAAATAAAATCCTCTTGATTGCTCCACCAAATCTTCATATAGCTTTTACATATTCTTAAGGATTCTCTTTGAGACAATATAAAAGAGAAGAAAAGCTCAAAAAATTGGGGGAGGTTTTTTTGGAGGTCACAAAGAAAATTCTGGAGAGCAAACAGAGAAGAGGGATACACGTGAGCTTTAGTCTTCTCCCGTGATCGAAGACTTGAAGAAAAATTGACAGGTTGCTCCTATTGATTCTGCTCGAGACACGTTGCTGTGGATTCTAGTGCCGACGTGTGGACGTCTACTGCAACTTATCCTCCTGCTGCTCGAGCTCGGCTCCCCACGAATCCTGTTGTTTGAGTGTCCAAGGCTTCCACGTTTTCAGCAACTTCATCAGCATATCTACGTGGTTTCTGGTTTCTTCGAAGTTGTTGTCCAACCGTTCTTGCCGTAGCCATGCACATCACAGTCCCGTTGCCGCGAGAGAAGCCCACGAACAAATCCAAAATCGTGGAGCTCCTAGCCATCGGTCCGAAGTCGTTCGCTTGGTCGATAAGTCTCATAGTTCGAATTAGGGAAGCTTATCTTCGAAGATTAAGGTAAATTTCCTATCTTGAATTTCGGATATACACTTGCTTATATTACATATCTTGATCGATAGAATTGCATTGCCACAAGGATTACACATAAAAAAGTGAGTCTTGAATATTCTCAAGTTTTTTTTAGGATATTCACTTGCCTCGAATAAAAAATCCGGCACATTTGGAACACATTCGCATATCTTGGAAATTGCTTTGCAAGGTCAAAATATTCAATTGCCTAATCTGGAGAATTGCACGTTAAACTGGAACATTGAATATTTTCGAAAATCTTGCAAAATATTATTTGCTAAATTAGAAAGATTGTGATTCATTGTGTATATTTTGAGAACTTTTTTTCGTGAAGTCTAGTGACTATTTGAAATCTTCCGAATATACTCAAGATACATAAAATATTTCAAGATGTGAATGATTAGGAAATTTCCTAATCCGCAACCGCATACATGGAAATAAGTCGATCTATCAGGCTTTAGATAGAATTATTTCCATAGCGGGCATTTCAAATTTTAGGGTCGATCTATCCGGCTTTACGAAACTTAATTTGAAAGAAATAGCGGTAATTATCTTTTAATTTTCGCAACTCAAACTTTAAATTTCATCCATAAAAAACAAAAAAAAAACTCAAAATTCCTTTTTTAAAAAAGGCAAAAAGAATTAGGAAGATGTGATTTCTTAAAGAACCATTGTCTGATCATTTAAAAAAAATAAGATTTTGCAGAAATCCTATTTCATAGATTGTACTTGATAAAACCTTTTTAATCCATTCAAGCTTTTAAAAGATGTAGACGTAGGGTAAAAACATTGTCTTAAAATTTTTGGGAATTAATGCAAATTAAATCTGAAAATTATAAGTCAATCTTGAACCAATTCACTCTCTTTTTCATTTAATTTTTAATTTCGAAAATCATTTAAAAAATACAAAAAAAATCATAAAAGAAAATCCTAAAAAATTATACCTTTGAATTTCAAGTGAGAATTCATCTGAAAATTGCCAAATTGAAAACGATTTCATGAAATCGGTACTGAAAGGGCATTAATAGAAATATTAGCGTAATCAAGTCCCGAACTTAAAATTTTTGGTTCGTAGAAATAGAATAGTTCTCCCACTATTTTATTTAGGTTTCTAATCGGCTTACCATAAATGATTAGTGGTGACTCCTATTAAAAATCTTCTGTATCTAAATATTAAATCTAAGTTACGATTTGGTAGAGTTGGGGAGAGCTCGAACTATGTTAGTTAATTCACTTAATTAACTTGGTAATCCATTAACCTAAAATTGAAAAATCTCGATTTTTAGGTCGCGACAAAATTCCTGCAATTTAAATACCTGCACTATTAAATCCCAAAGGGAAGAGCCAAGCCAACGCTAGGCCGCCCATTGGAGGATTTACTTACCGTTATTTAAATTCCTGCAATTTAAATACCTACACCATTAAAACCCAAAAGGAAGAGCCAAACCAATGCTAGGCCGCTCATTGGAGATTTTACTTACCGTTATTTAAATTCCTGCAATTTAAATACCCGCACCATTAAATCCCAAAGGGAAGAGCCAAGCCAACGCTAGGCCGCCCATTGGAGGTTTTATTTACTGTCATTTAAATTCCTAATTTAATTCATGTACCATTAAACCCCAAAAGAGAGGGCCAAGCTAAGGCTGGGCCATCCATTGGCGGTCTTTATTTATTGTCACTTACTTCTTGTAATTAAATTTTCGAATCATCAACTCCAGAATGAGTAGGGCAAGCTACCTGTTAGAGGTCGTAACACTGCACAGAAGTCGTTAACACACTCTCTTTTTCGACTTCAGGGAACTTTAATACTTTGAAAATACCAAAAAAATACCATCCATGCATCCCATTTAAAAAGTGAAAACACAAAAAGAGAACACTTCACTAGAGTCTTAGGAATAAACCAAGCATGAGTTGCCAAATTAGGATATCCATGAAATTAAGGTACCGAAAGGGATTAGTTTTAATTAACTAGTGTAACCAAGTCCCCGAACTCAATATCTCTCGTTCGTAGAAGTAATTAGTTCTCCCGTTAATTTACTTGGGTTTCTAATCAACCTACCAAAAATAATTAGTGGCAACTCCAAAAATTAAAATCATTTCAATAAAAACCAAAGTCGCGATTTGGTAGGGCTTGAAAGGGTTCGCGTTAGGTTATTCCATCTAATTAACCTAATAATCCGTTCACCCGATCGAAAAAAATATTTTTCGGGTCGCGACACTAATGAGATGAACATGCTTAGGAAAAGTATTGCAAATCAAATGGCAAGGGATAACAATATGGATGAAATTCCATAACTTTGTGTTTTTTATTTTTGTAATCTTGTTTTTAACTACTTTGCAAGATTTATATTTAATGTAATCCTTTTTTTTATAATCTTTTTTTTTGTCGTGGGAGGTTTCGTGATGTGTTCATGTTTGGTGAAGTTATAGGTTTGAATGACTTGAACGAAGAATACTACAGATTACATATGTTTATTTATTCGTCCTGTTTTTTTCAATTCCCATCGCCATGTTCATGAGGTAAATAAGGAAGCAGTTTCACATGCTCAATTTATAAGCCAAACAGAGGGGTAGTTGTAGATGATGAAGGAAATCATATTGTTCAACTACCAGATAAACGCTACTTAGATAGCTATCGTCCAAACTGATGTAATGGGAAATTATTGAAGGCAAAAACTTTTGCTCATTTATCATGGGTTACTGTATGAATTCATAAAGTCTGGTTCATGGACAATCCATCTTACTAAAGATGACTCTGCTTATTGCGAAGCAACTATTTAGAAATATATAGTGAATGATGCGGCCATTAAACCAACAGAAGTCCCCAAGAATTCTGTCACTTCCGTAGAGTTAACAAGAATTTTGAGGTGCAACCCGCATTCTTGCACATATAACTAATAGTATCAGTTACCAAAATCCCAGCAAGAGAGAAAGAGAGTATACTCAAACACCAAAATTCCTGGGAACAGAAATTTGTGTTTCATTTATGACATGCTAAAAAAAATATATTTTGAATTATTTTAGTGTGCATTGAAAATAAGTCCTCAATTAGACTTAAATTAAAAAAATTGCAAGAGAAATTATTTTTAGGAACAGAAATTTTGTGCGTCACCAAACTCGTTTCTGTTCTAGGAATAGAAATTTTATACAGTTATCAAACGCGTTTTGATTCTCTAAAATTCATTCAAGAAACAAAATCAGAAAAAGTAATTTTAATCAAAATCACTTTTTTGGAATAGAATCGTTGTCATGCAGGTCCTTAATTAAAATCACTTTTTTGGAACAGAATCGTTATCATGCAAGCCCTAAAACTCTCCAGCTTCTGTCCTCTCCCTCCCCACCCCTTCTCCCGAAGTTGAGGGTCATTTTGCCTTTTGGGGTTTGTTTTGAATCATACAGTGACCTTCCATTTCGATCCTGTACAATCGTATTTAACAATAAAAAAAATCATTTCCAATTTCTCTATCATGTCTTGCTTTTTTGATACCTATCCTTCTATCGTTCATACATTGATTCATCTTTCTTGACCTTTTTTTCCATGGTTATGTTTTAGTGTTTTCTCCTTGTTTTAATACAACTAAAGGAGGATGGATTGACCTTTGAGCTTTTACATCTACCGTGGTATAAGATTTAAAATGATATGCAATATTATTTATATTTCTTTGTTTTACCCTAGGTAGGAAACAATTAAAAAAATTTGATATGTACTTTCTTTTTCTCTATTTATGCATGCCATTGTTCTTGGAAAACATTTCTTTCTCTTGGAGTAATAGTTTGTGCGAACCATTTTCTTTTCATGTCATTCTTCTTTGAAAAGGACTCTACTTTTACAATTTTGTCCTCTATCTTAAGAAAGTGCTAGAACGTTAATTTTGAAGTTTCAAAATGTCGACCAACTTGGTGTCGGAGAATTCTATTTTTGCCAGTGAATAATCATGGGAACCTTACCAAATCAGTTCTAAATTTATTGCTCGAATATCAATTCAATCATAACCTTTACAATTTGGCCAATTTGTCCTAAACCTTTGCGCAAACTTTCAATGTAGCCCTTCTGCTTTTTTTTTCGTTGTAATCCACTAACGTGATAGTCCAGTTATCGTTGGTCATCCTATGTGGCATACCACATCATGAGAGATTTTCGGTAACAATTGGCCAGAAAGACTTCATTGGAATTCCATACAATGTGTAAGACTCGATTGGCAAAACTGAAAAGCTTAGGACTGAAATGCCATCCATACAATAGGTTTATGACTAATTAGATAATTTTCTTGAATTATTGTACATTCTTTTTCTGGTAATATAGGGTCAATCCTGTAAGTATATATGTATTGTTATCACAAATAATTATCTCATGATTTTAAAAAAATGGATAATTATGATGACCTGGAAGGAATTTTATATGAATTTCTTGTAGGTATTTTTCATCCATCCAATTATGTAATGTTCAACTTCATTGATAAACTCTTAATAAACCTAAATTTCTTTTTTTTTCCATTTTCGTATCCAATAATCTTTTCAACATTTTGATTTGTATAGGTCTTTGAACCTTTTTTGATTGAGAATTCTGTTTTTCCAAGAGTTGAATCTCATTCACAATCTGATTGTCTTTGGTTCTACTATGTTTTTTGCATTACATGCACAAAGCGAAATGGTTTCTGCTGTATCTGAATCTAGCTTATGTTTTATTGGATCAGTCGTGTTGACCTAACCTTTTAATAGCCATATCTATGTTTATCATACATATGTGTATATAGAGAGAGACATATACATCTATATTAATGGGCCTAATACCCAAAAAAAATCTCAACTTTAGCATTTATCCTAATTATAAGTAAACTTTTTTTGTCTCAAAAAAACCCTCAACTTTTACTTTTGCCCCATTCTACCGGCTTAATACTAAAAAAAAAAATAACTTAGCATATGTCCCAATTATATCTAAAAAAAATTTATCTAGAAAAAAATCCTCAACTTTTACTTTGTCCCAATTATACCACTGTTAGCCTTCCGTCCATAATTACTATTAGTTAATCCTACGTGGCTCGAATTCTTTCACCGAACTTACCAATGAATATTCTAAATCGAAAACAGGAGGTTTCATGGATGACGAAATTTGAGATTATTTGTCCAAATAATCAGATCTCAACGTCTAACTGTTCTTTATATTGTTGAGTACTAGAAAGAATCCGAAATGCACCTTTGAGTGGCTCTGCATCTCATGACAATGTGCAGAGGAAGCAAACAACAGAAGAGAAGTTGAGATTTTTTTTCATGTCAGCTTTGCTGTTGATTGTGGATAGAAGGCTAACGGTGGTAGAATTGGGATAAAAATAAAAGTTGAGGTTTTTAATGCGACAGAAAAATTTTAGATATAATTGGATAGATACTAAAACTGATTTTTTTTTTGTGGGTATTGTGCCTATATTTGTTAGAATTTAAGACCCTTCGTTCATGTCGAATCTTAGATAAGCGAAGGTGGGACGTGCTAGTTTTTGTCACCAAATACAAAGCTCTATTGCCCCAATTTCAAGTATCCAAGTAGCCCATCGCCTTAGAGAGTGATAGTAGATCGAATTGTAAAAGCCCATAGGCACTTCCTTGTAATTAGCTTTTTAATCGGCCTCAAGCTTTATGAGTCCAAGGCAATTGGGCTTCAGAACACAAAAGTTAATCCGATCTGCTGTCACTCTCTAAGGCGGTGGACTACTTGGATACTTGAAATTGGGCCAATAGGGCTTTGTATGGTGACAAAAGCTGTGAATGGGTTCAGACTAGACCCATTTATTGTGACATTGTTATTTGTAAAACCCGTTATTTCTAATGTGTGAAAAAAGTGGTAACTCATTAATGATCCATTTAAACAAACTTGGGTTCATAAATGAATTTTAGACCCATTTTGACAAGTCTATAGGTGATAACCCTACCCTTGAGCCGATCCATGGAGCCATCAATTATTAAGGCAATCCACTTATGGTCTGCATCATCAAATATTGGTTAAAATATAGGTCTTAGAACCATTTTGCCACGTCTATTTTTAAAATAAGTTTAAATGGGTCATAAATAGTTGCTTAAGAACTTAATGGGTGTTAAATGGGTCGGTCAGCAACCTTCATCGGACATAGAATAAAAAAAAGGAAAAGAAAGAAAGAAAAAAATGGAAAATAAATAAATAAAAAATGAAAAAAAAATTCAATTTTTTTTAAATTATTAGAATGTCCATTTGTATTGCATGAAAGTGCTATAGCAATATAAGTTTTTCAAAAATCATAAGAAATAATTTTTCATAGATTAGATTACAAATGGAAGCACTTGTTGGTACAACCTAGTGTGATCGAAGAGCTTTACAGTATGCATAAATGGGTCAAATCGGTTAATGGATCAATTTAGGTCAGATTATTTGGGTGCGTATGGTAGCGCTCCAGAAAAAGTATTTCTGTTCCCAAAGTGTTCCTGAAATCTTTTGAGAACAGAAACGCATATGGTAAAAAAGTAATCTCAAAGTGTTCCAAGAACACCTTTCAGAAATAAAAACACTTTTGGAGCACAAATGAGAAACAAAAAACACTTTTTAGAAACACATTTGGAACATTTTTTTGGAAACAATTGGGAACACTTTCTTGAAAATAATTAAAAATAAAAATAATTAAAGAATAAAATAATTAAAATAAAAATAATTTTTTGGAAAAATAATAAATAATAAATAATCAAAATCAAAATAATAAAAATAAATAATCAAATAAATTAATTTAAAATAAAATGATTAAAAGTAAAAAAATAATTTTTTTCGAAATAATAAAAATAATATAATACAAATACAAATAAACATTGAAATAATTAAATTATAAAATAACTAAAATAAAAATATTTTTTTCGAAAAATAAAAAATAAAAAAGATTAAAAATCGAAATAATAAAAATAAATAATCAAAAAAATTAATTTTAAATAAAATGATTAAAAATAAAAATATTTTTTTGAAATAATAAAAATAAAATAAAATAATAAAAATAATAAAAATTAATTAATTAATTAAAATTTCAAAAAATAAAAATAAAAAATTATTTTTTTCAAAAAAAATAAAATAATTAAAAATCAAAAATCAAAAAATGTTCTAAATAATAAAAATTAATTGAGAAATCGAATTATTTACAAAGGATTTTTTTTTATTAAATGGCATTTACGTCAAAGTTGTATCCAAATACACTTTTCAATTATAATTTATCAAACAGTATTTGCATTCAATTATGTAATCATATGTTTATCTACTTGGAAACATTTATGTATGACTCATAATTGTAATTTTCCCTATTTATGGAAGACATATTTCATGTTCTCATTGCTTAATTCTAATATATCTTCTCTTTCATTTTTTTTTATTGTTGATCTCATCCATATTGAAAAAATTAGGAATAGAATTAAATGGAAAAATTAGGAATATAATTTTTTTTTCAATTAACAAATGCATTTTTGTTCTTTTTTTGTTCCGAGAACAAAAACTTTATGCAGTAACCAAACGCGTTTCTATTCCCAGAAATCGTTTTTTTTTTAAAGACTATTCCTAGAAATCGTTATCGGGAACAGAAACACAAAAAAGTTGTTTTGGGAACGTAAACGTTACCATACACAGTCTTTATGACCGAACCCAATCCATCCATTTGACAGGTCTAGTTGTTCCCTACTAAAAAAACAAAATTCATGTCGAATCTTGAGGTTTTATTTAACATTGACATTCTCATGACATTTGGATCTATTATTGAATCATTAAAAAAATGTGGTTAGTGATTGAATTATATAACCATCACAAAATGTTGATTCTGAGAATTCCTAGAAAAGAGTCGATGAACTTACTATGCTTAGACACATAATGACAGAGTGCTAAATCCAATCCTTGTTGGAGGTTTTAAAGCAATTCGGACCATTCTCATACGTAAATGATCGATTATCTTTGTTGATCCCAGCATTTTCGTCGCCGAGATTTTTTTAAAATAGATTTAATTTCATAATCTATCTCAAATTTAAAGGTTCGTCTTGGTGTTCATCTATTTGTGCTATATTCCAATTTTTTAAACAATTTTGTAAACTTGTCAACATCCTTTATTGTTATTTCCCAAGATTCTTAAATATATTTTGCTTACGGATGTGTTTTGTTTAGCATTTGCAAAGGGCGTTGGAGCTTTAAACTCCCTTGGGCATGGCAAATTTTTTGGAGAACTATACAAAATTGCATTTCCAAAGGTTTTTAACCCAAAGCAAGCTCCGAGGTCCTTTGAAAAAGTAACATTCTTGGAATGCAAGTCTGAGCGTTAGTCACTGTCTATTGACATTGTCAAGCTCCAAGGTTTTTGGCCGATTCGTTTTTAGAATATCGAAGTTTGAGGTCTTACGAGTACACATGTGAAAACGGAACTCGATTCGGACACCGGACGACCTCAAACGAGTCGATTTCCTCCGAGTGCGCGTGTAGAAACGTGAGAACCCCGAGAAGAAGTTCAAGAGAGGCTGAGCGCGAACGAAGGTTGGATAGCAGCAAATTTGCACGTGGCTGAGTCACGAGAAGAGGCAGCATCAAATATGAACAAGATGTGGCTGAGAAGAGGTGTAGGGGCGACAGTAACAAAATTTCCAGCAGCTGAGGGGTGAGAAAGAGTAGTGAATGGAAGGCTGCAGCTGCTGTGAGTTTCGGCCCAAGGCAAACTAGAAAAGAAGAAGAACACAGCTGCAGTAGAGAAGACCAGAAGAAGGTGCAGCAGTAGAGACGCAGCAAAAAAATTCCAGCCGAGAGAGTGTCCAAGAAAGAAGAACGAAGAAGCAAGAAGAAGGAAAAAGAGGGCCAGCTGCAGCAAATTCTTACATGCATAGTGAAAATTAATGGCTCCAAATCATGCCATTTTGTCTCACTTGCATGAGGATTTGGAGCTCAGCAGATAAGGGTATAGGAAGAAGTGGAAAGTGGAGGGCACATGGGCTTGAGGGGAAGGCTTCAGCTGAAATTGAGCAAGGGAAAGTGGGAGGCGGCTGGCCGGCTGGTACAGTGGAGGAAAGTCAAGAAAGATGACTCAAAAGTGTTGAATTTTTTTGTCCTTTAGTCAATAATTTGAGGGCATCACAGAAAGTAATTTCCGCATATATCAAACAAAGTCCAAGTTGGACTTCCATTATCATATTACAACTCTTGTTCATAAAAGGTTGATGTATTCAACTTTGCTCAATATTTCGAACATCCATAAATTATAGATAATTTCACATCGAAACTTCATTCGTGAAGCTCAAACTCGAGACATATTTTTACAGTGAGCCTGCTTATCTTGACGGAAAGCAAATTAATAAGCCTCAGATCATTGATGAAGGAGGAGGTCGAATTGCTATGGAACGATTAAATCTCAGCATCGAGCTAAGGTAGTTGGCCACGATGGAGCTTTGTCGCCACACACACAGTTAACTTGCAGATCATGCACTAGCATCGTGTGTTAGAGTTTTCCGTATGTAGGCTCGCCTTAATTGTAATTGTAATTATAATTGACTGTATACGGTATTAATTTAACGTACACAGTATTGTTTTAATAAATAAAGGATTCGAATTTCTTAACGGGTCGAATATGGGCCTGGTTGGTGTGGGCTAAGATCCGGCCAGGCCCGTGATGGAAGGGCCCAGCTGGATGTTAATATAAGGCTAGGACCCCCCCTTTTAGCCCTCTCTAATGCCATTTTCTCCTCCATCCTCTCCATAAGGCACACGAGAGAGAGAGTGACGAGGTGAGGCCGATTCCATCGACGCCAGGCGATTCGGAGGGCATAAAGGGGAAAAGTCCAAGCCCGTTTCGTCGTTTTGGGGAGTCGATCGGCCATGGACGAGAAATCAGGTACGCCGTCTCGAAATCTTGACTATTTTGTTGTTAGAACAAGAGAACAGAGGCCCTAGGGTGTCAGAATCACCGGCGGAGGCCCTAGGGTGTTAGAATCACCGGCCATCAGTTGGTATCAGAGCCGCCATAGCTCGGTTTTAGCACATACGGGTTTTGCCTTGATTCCATGTTTTTTGGCATGCTGAAACTTGATTTTTATGGTAAAGTTGAGTTCGTCTCGTCGAGATGATCAAAATGGTGGGTCGCCGGCCACTGTAAGAGGCTCCACAGGCCGCCACGCACGGCCTAAAAGCTCGGCCGCGGCAGCGAGTGGATCACACGCGCCGATCGGCTGAGCGTGTGATATTCACGCGTCGACGCGTGGGCTTCACGTGCCGTGCGTGAAACTCACGCGCTTGACACATTTAATATGTGTCGGCCACGCTGCGCCGCTCGCCACGTGGCGCAATCTGCTGCGCCACGTGGCGAGATCTCGGCCGACCACGTGGCGGCTGACCCGGTCGTCGGACCGGGTCAACCCGACCCGTTGACCGTTAACAGTTTGACGGTTGACCGCTAGTCAATCGTCAGCGGCGCGCGCAACACACGTGCCGCGCGTGAGCCTTGCGTGCCGGCTTTCTGACGGCACGTGAGGGCGCGTGTGAGGTCCGATTTAGACGATTTTTTCGCCGTTGTGCTCATATGGAAAGTTTGTACACTGTGGTATGTTCAAATTAATTTTTTGAGCCCCTTAAGGTCTTGAAAATTGTGAAAAACCCTTGTGCAAGTGTAAAATTCAAGGGCATTTTCGTCTTTTTTAATTTATTTGATTATTTCCATATGATTTTTGGGAATAATATGGTTGGCTCAAATGTTGAATACCACATAATTATGTAGAATTTAATTAAGCACTAACAAAATTAAGACTTATAAATGAATAAAGCAATTCCATTAGCACTGGTTGTGATTTCAATGACAATTGCCCATGTCATCAAGTTTGAGATCACACCAAATGGCAAATGTAAGGCATGAGGTTTATATCCCTGGTATGAGAGAGTTTCAAAGATTTGATTGGGTTGTAACCGCCAAAGTGGCACACTCAGTTAAATTGGAGAAATATCAGTCTCACATTGTGGTGGGATGTCTCCTGTTTTGATATATGGTCATACTCCCAAAGGAGGTAATTGTATGTCAGATCATAGAGGGGTATATGAACAACATATGATTGGGAGGTGACCGATTCTAGTGATTCATACACTCAAAGGTAGTGTTTCACGAAAAGTTAGAATATATTCTCATAGTCGTTGTCATGTAGGGAATTTATAATTGCATGTTATATATTCTGCTCCAAGGTGATTATATGATGATGTGTGTAATTCTATGAAATGTGTACTTTTAAGGATTTAAAGTTACACTGTGCTTACATAATGCTAATGGTAAATATTGCTTATTTTTCAGTCACCTTTTCTGTGAATGGCAACTCCGTAATAGAGGTTCTGAATGGTTCAAACTTCAAGAGATGGAGGGAGGACTTTCTGTTTGCTATGAAACTAGCCGATGTTCACATTGCTCTTAACGAAGATAAACCTGCTGTTGTCGAGGAAACCAGTACAGGGCCTGAGAAGGCGCATTGATCTGCTTACTGTCAATGAGGAGATCCATACAGGAACATTTGCTGAGTGGCCTCCCAGTTGACTGCACTGCAAAATAAATGATGGAAGCCCTGCAAGCCAGGTACCGGGTATCCTCTAATGCTCAGGTTAGAACATTCATCCAACAGCTGTTTAATATGAAGTATACGAGTGTGGGAGGTGTAAGAGATTACATCATAAGAATGCTGGATTTGCATACTAAAATAAATGCCTTAGGTTCAGTAATCTTTGAAAACGTATTAGTACACTAAGCCCTGAATACCCTTTCCTCTAAATTTGGGATCCTCAAGATCAACTTCAACTCACAGGATGAAGCTTGGTCTATAAACGACTTGATCTCTAGAGCAGTTTCAAAGGAAGAAAAATTGAAGAAAGAGACAAGAAACTATACCATGGTTGCCACTAGTTCCACCAATAGGAAGGGCAAGGGTCCTAAATTTCATACTCCTAAAGATACTTGTCCCACCACAAGTCAATCTGGAAAATTGGGTCAAAAGAAGACATCATTTAAGAATGATAGTGACCGATACTTCTTTTGCAAGAAAAGGGGTCACATAAAGAAAGACTGTGCAAAATATAAGAACTGGCTATCTAAACGTGAGTAGACAGATATTGATTCTTTGGCACTGGTTTATGAATCCAATCTATCAGAAGCCCCATCTAATTCATGGTGGCTAGATAGTGATGCGACTAATCATGTTGCATTTACCATACAGGGGTTCATAAAGCGGAGGAAGCCAAATCAGGATGAATCAAAGCTCATAGTTAGAGATAATAATAAAGCTGTTGTTGAGTTTGTGGGAGATGTCATTTTAATACTAGAGTCTGGTTTTAATTTGATGTTAAGAAACACTTCCTATGAACCTTCCTTCAAACGGAACTTGATTTCTGTATCTTGTTTGGACATGTGTGGTTACTCTTTTAAAATAAAGAACATTGTGGTTTCCATGTTCTATAATTCAAATAAATTTAGGTGCTACAATATGTCCAATGGATTGTACAGATTGTGTTTAACTCCCAACGATATATACGTAGCTTATACAGCTGAAAATGTTGTCTCCAAAAGGCCTCTACCTAAAGAACAGTCTTACACATTGTGGCATAAACGCCTTGATCACATTTCCAGGGAAAAAGTAGAAAGGCTTATAAAAGCCGACATTTTACCTACTCTTAAAAATGACCTGGAAACTTGTGTAGACTGTTGTAAAGGCAAGATGACCAGAATAAAGAAAAAGGGTGTAGTCCGAACTTCTGATATATTGGAGGTCATACACACTGGTATAAGTGGGCCCTATAATCCAACTTTGTGTAGAAATTATTATTTCATCACATTTATTGATGATTATTCCCGATATGGTTATCTGTACTTGATTAAAGAAAAGTCTGAATCTCTTGATAAATTCAAGATATTTCGAACTGAAGTTGAGAAACAGTTGGGAAAAGTCATCAAGGTTGTGAGGTCTGACCGTGGTGGTGAGTATTATGGCAGACATGGCGATGCTGAACAACTTAAAGGGCCATTTGCCAAATACTTAGATAATTCTGGGATAGTAGCTCAGTTTACTATGCTTGGGACCCTGAGCAAAATGGTGTGGCCGAAAGGTGAAATCGCACCTTAATGGATATGATGAGGAGTATGATAAGTAGGACCAACCTGCCTAAGTTCCTTTGGGGTGAAACTTTGAAGATGGCGCTATACATAATGAATAGAGTTCCCATTAAGGCTGCTCCACTGACTCTTTTTGAGTTATGGACTGGACGGAAACCCAGCCTGAATCATATGAAGGTCTGGGGTTGTCCTGCAAAAGTGAAGCTGTATAATCCAGCTTTGATTAAGTTGGATCGCAAGACCACAAGATGCTATTTTGTATCATATCCAGATCATTCCAAGGGATACATATTTTACAATCCTAATGGAGGCTAAAGGATTGTAGAGTCACAAATAGCTTTCTGGAATTAGACATGGCTGAAAAGGGTACCTGTTCAAAGACTATTGAAAGTGACAGTACGGCGGGTAACACTGCATCGTGTTCTTTACCAACACAGACTGTTATGGAGCTTCTCATACCGGAGATTATGCCTGTTGAGCTTCAGGATCCTATGGTTGATACCGTTTCTGATGAAGCAAATCAAGCCCCACAGTCACGGATTCAAGTTGAGGAAATTCCACTAAGGAAGTCTGTTAGGCAACGACGATCAGCGATCCCACCAGAATATATAGTCTATCTGGGTAAACAGGATTATGACATTGGCTGTGTAATTGATCCAGTTACTTATAAGGATGTTGTTAGCTGTGAACAATCAGACCTATGGTTGGATACCATATAGGATGAGTTGCAGTCCATGAGACATAATGGAGTTTGGGAGCTTGTCAAGTTGCCTGCGGGTCATAGGGCGATCGGCTGCAAATGGGTCTACAAGACGAAGAGGGATTTCAAAGGGAAGGTAGAGAAGTTCAAAGCCAGACTGGTAGCCAAAGGTTTCACTCAAAGAGAGGGAGTGGATTATGAATCAACATTCTCTCCCGTCTCTTCTAAAGAATTTTTCAGAGTGATTATGGCATTGGTAGCTCATTTTGACATGGAGCTACACCAGATGGACGTCAAGACTGCCTTTCTGAATGGAGATCTCGAAGAAGAAATCTACATGATTCAACCTGAAGGTTTTAAGGTTGATGATTCCAGTGACCTTGTATGCAAATTAAAGAAGTCGATCTATGGCCTTAAACAAGCATCCAAGCAGTGGTATTTCAAGTTTCATAGCGTTGTCACCTCATTTGGTTTCGTTGAAAATAAAGTGGATCAGTGTATATACTGCAAGGTCAGTTGGAGAGAATACATTTTTCTTGTTCTCTATGTGGATGACATTCTACTGGCAAACAGTGATATTGATCTGTTACATGAGACAAAGCATATGCTATTAGAAAATTTTGACATGAAGGATCTTGGTGAGGCGTCCTTTGTCCTTGGTATTGAAATTCATAGGGATCGTTCACGCCATATTTTGGGTTTATCTCAAAGGGCATACATTAACCGCATTCTGGAGAGATTCAACATGCAGGATTGCAAGCCAGGTATTATTCCTGTTTGTAAAGGTGATAAGTTGAATCTTTCGCATGTCCTCAAACTGAGATAAATAAATTTGAAATGAAGAATGTACCTTATGTTAGTGCACTTAGGAGTATCATGTATGCTCAAGTATGTATTAGACCAGACATTGCATTTGCGACAAGACTTCTAGGCAGATACCAATCAAATCCAAGACATGCTTATTGGATTGCTCCCAAGACGATCTAAGGTACTTGAAAAGGATAAGGGACTACATTGTGACATACAAGCGTGTTCAGAACCTGCTGCTTGTTGGATACTCGGATTCAGATTTTGCAGGCTGTCAGGACGACAAGAAGTCGACTACAGGCTACATATTTGTGTTAGCGGGCGGTGCAGTATCATGGAAAAGTGAGAAACAAAAGTTCATATCCTCCTCGACTATGCAAGCGGAGTTCATAGCGTGTTTTTCAGCAGCTACTCAGGCGATTTGGCTTTGAAATCTCATTAGGGAGTTGACCATGTATGATTTTGTTGAAAGACCTATACAGTTGTATTGTGACAACAATTCTGCAGTGTTGTTTATTAACAACAACAGAAGTCTTAAGGGGTCTAAACATATGGAGGTCAAATTTTTTACCATAAAGGAATCCGTACAGAAAGGTGGCGTTGCAGTAGAGCATGTTTCTACAGATGATATGGTTGCAGACCCACTAACTAAAGGTGTTTGCCCATGTGTTTTTGAACGACATGTCGCTAGCATGAGCTTAGAGGCATCATTGGATGCTGTGATTGTTGACACCTGATTTTTAATCATTTTTTCTATTGCTAAAGTAATAAAAAATCCATAAAAATTCATAAAATTGAAAAATCAACTTTGGGGACCTTAGCCAAGCCTAGGGAACCAATTTTGACCAAAAAACGATTTTTCATATTTTCAGTATTTTTACGTATTTTTTATTTATTTATTTTCGAAAATTAATAGAAAATCCATAAAAATTCATAAAATTGAAAAATCAACTTTGGGAACCTTAGCCAAGCCTAGGGAACGAATTTTGACCAAAAAATAATTTTTCATATTATATATATTTTAATTTTTTTTAAAAAAAATACAAAAATATTTGAAAATTTTGGAAAAATAACATTTGAGGCCAAAAAATACACAAAGATAGTTAATATTTTTATTTTAAATCTATTTTCATATTGGCCATCGCAAATTCAGAAAAATCCAATTCGAGTCACCTGTTCCTTCACGAGTATAATCTCGAATCGGGCCTAAAAAAATTTAATTTGAGTCAACTTATTTTTAACTTTCACTTTTTATGAGTTGTGACATTGTCTTCTAATATTTTAAATTTTCATCTTGGCCCAATTATACCCAGAATGACTTAATTTTGCAAAAGGGCTTTAATTAAATTATGCATTATTTTCAGCGACAAGAAATGAGCTTAAATTTGACATGTGGTAAATTTTGGTGTGTCAAAAATTGTGAGGAGATTTGGACTTAAAGAAATATATTTTTTTCAGGGACTGAATTGTAAATACTTAAAATTCAAGGACTAGAGTGCAAATACCTAACTCTTGAAGGATTATTTTACAAATAATAAAAAGAAGAGTTAGTGGATAAATTAGAATAGAGAAGGGAAGATGAAGAAGAGGAGATGAAGAAGAGAAGTTGGAGAAGAATGGATGGAGAAAATAAGATAAGAATAGAGAAGGGAAGATGGAGATGAAGAAGAGTTAGTAGAGAAATTAGAATGGAAGATAAGAATAGAGAAGGGAAGATGGAGATTAAGAAGAGTTAGTGGAGAAATTAGAATGGGAGATAAATATGGAGAAGGGAAGATGAAGATGAAGAAGAGTTAGTGGAGAGATTAGAATGTGAGATAGAGATGGAGAATGGAAGATGAAAATGAAGAAGAGTTAGTGGAGAAATTAGAATGGGAGATAGAGTTAGTGGAAAAATTAGAATGGGAGATAGATGAGTAGGTTATAAAAGGAGGAAGAAGTGAGCTTGAGAAAGGATTCTTGAGAGAGAAAATTTGAAGTGTTTGGGAGAATTTTTTGGAGAGAAAATTTTGGATGTTTGAGAGAGTTTTGGGAGATTGAAGAAAATTTTGAGAGAAAGAAAATACCAAAAGAGAGAGAATTTTGAAGATGATGGGAGTTTAAAGCTAGGGGTTATCATCACAAATTCCTTCATCGATCAATATAAATCAAGAGTTCATCCTCGTCAACGAGCAAACAAATTCAAGCTAAGTGTTTTTATTTATTCATTTATTTATGGTTTTACTCGCAAATTAGCACAAATTGTATACACTTTCTCCATCTCCTTTTTCTTCCATATTTTATGTCAGGAGAAGGATATCTCTACGTCAACAGCAAAAATCTCGTCGAGATGCAAAAATCGGCCCAGACAAGCTCCTAAGCTGTCCACCGATTTCTCAACTGATCTGTGACTAAAAGTCCCTCTTAATTCAAAAGAAACTCTCTATATTGGGAACATAGAGAGCGAAAATCAATTATAGAAATCCCTCCCAAAAAATGGGAGATAAGTACTCTTTCTACTCTTCTGGTTTTAGGTGCAGATTAGCACATATTTTGTATACTAACACTTTACTCTATTTTATGTCAGGAAGCCGCAGCTCTATATCAATGGTCAATCCTATGGAAGCACAAAATCGGCTTGGTGGAGTCCTCAAGCGCGCACAAATTTCAAATTGTTGAATCAATTCGTTGTATTTCATTTTAAAAAATTCATACCCCAAAATGGAGAGGACAAAGTCCATCCGCAATTTAAATACCTGCACCATAAATCCCAAAGGGAAGAGCCAAGCCAATGCTTAGCCTCCCATTGAAGGTTTTTACTTATAGTAGTTAAATACCTGCACCTTAAATCCCAAAGGGAAGAGCCAAGCCAATGCTTAGCCTCCCATTGGAGGTTTTTACTTACAGTAGTTAAATACCTGCACCTTAAATCCCAAAGGGAAGAGCCAAGCCAATGCTTAGCCTCCCATTGGAGGTTTTTACTTACAGTAGTTAAATACCTGCAACTTAAATACCTGTACCTTAAATCCCAAAGGGAAGAGCCAAGCCAATGCTTAGCCTCCCATTGGAGGTTTTTACTTACAGTAGTTAAATACCTGCAACTTAAATACCTGTACCTTAAATCCCAAAGGGAAGAGCCAAGTCAATGCTTAGCCTCCCATTGGAGGTTTTTACTTACAGTAGTTTAAATACTTGCAACTTAAATACCTGTATCTTAAATCCCAAAGGGAAGAGCCAAGCCAATGCTAGACCTCCCATTGGAGGTGTTTATTCACTGTCATGTACTTCCTATAATTTAATTTTTGAATCATCAGACCCAAAAGATGAGTAGGTCGTAATACTGCACAGAAGTCGTTAACACACTCCCTCTTTCGGCTTCAGGGAATCTTTAACACTTAAAAAAATATAACAAATAAAAATATATACCATCCATGCATCCTATTTAAAAAGTGAAAACACAAAAGAGAATACCCTACTAGAGCTTTAGGAATAAACCAAGCCTGAGTTACCGGATTAGGATATCCATGAAATTAAGGTACCGAAAGGGCATTAGTTTTAATTAACTAGTGTAACCAAGTCCCCGAGCTCATAATCTCTAGTTCGCAGGAATAAATTAGTTCTCCCGCTAATTTATTTAGGTTTCTAATCGACCTACCAAGAACGATTAGTGGCGACTCCAAATTTCAAAATCATTTAAACAAAAACCAAAGTTGCGATTCGGTAGGGCTTGGGAGGGTCCGCATTAGGTTAGTCAAATCTAATTAACCTAATAATCCGTTAACCCCTTTTAAAATTTAAAATTTTTTTTTAGAGGGTCGCGACAGTGATTTAGTGGGAGGCATTTTTCAGTTTGCTCTAATAAATTTTGCATCTGTATTTTATTACATTTTGTAATATGATGATATGTATTTAAGTGCCTGCAGCACTATTAATGTTGAATACATGTTCTTGTAAATCTTGAGATATGTATAAGTCTCAAGTATTGGCTATGGGCATTTGAATATTAGCCATGTTTGTATGTCTTGTTACACATATAGAAAAGTTAACTATAAAGCTGAGATATATGATGGTTCATTGGAACCATATAGATATTCTCAAGTGGCACGTCAGGTTTAGTGTCACATAAAGAGAGAGAATGGTGTTCGACAAAGTGGATAACACATAAAGTATATCTCTTTTGAGGTGCTATCCAATTGCCACACTACCATATTAAATCCATATCAGTAAAGTTGAGAACACTCGCGACCATGGATGGCTCTGTGTCTACTGACGCAATTACTGACATAATCCGGTGTTTAAGACTTTATGGGATCGGATTGGCCATTAAGAATAATCCTTAAACCAATATCAAGTAGCGCACTAAAGTACAATTTCAATTAATGCTTGCCCAAGTGGGAGAATGTTAGAGATTTCCGTATGTAGGCTCGCCTTAATTGTAATTGTAATTGACTGTATACGGTATTAATTTACCACATACGGTATTGGTTTAATAAATGAATGATTACGGATTTCTTGACGGGCCGAATATGGACCTAGTTGGTGTGGGCTAAGATCCGGCCCGGCCCGTGATGGAAAGGCCCAGCCGAATGTTAATATAAGATTAGGACCCCCTCATTTAGCCCTCTCTAATGCCATTTCCTCCTCCATCCTCTCCATAAGGCACACGAGAGAGAGAGAGAGAGAGAGAGAGAGAGAGAGAGAGAGAGAGAGAGAGAGAGAGAGAGTGTGTGTGTGTGTGTGTGTGTGACGAGGTGAGGCCAGTTCCATCGACGCCAGGCGATCCGGAGGGCATAAAGGGGAAGAGTCCAAGCCCGTTTTGTCGTTTTGGGGAGTCGATCGGCCATGGACGCGAAATCAGGTACGTCATCTCGAAATCTTGGCTATTTTGTTATTAGAACAAGAGAACGAAGGTCCTAGGGTGTTGGAATCACCGGCCATCATCGTGCTGGTTGGCCATTGATGAAGCTTGTCGCCACACCTTAGCTCTACCTTGTCACCGTGAACAAGGCTTGTCAACGTAAAGGAGCTCTGGAGGAGGTGCCTCCTCCGAATCTTGTGTCGCCCTCGAGGGTCTTAGCTAGATCTCGATAATGACAGCGAAAACCTCAAAGAAGATGTCGCATGCAATATCGAGACTTCATCATAAGAGATGGAGAGACAATAGCAATCGAGAGTCATGGCAGTCGAGGTAGATAATAACAGTTATAGTGGGAGGGAGAGCTAGAACGGTCGGATGGCAAAAACCTCAAAGAAGATAATCCACATTTATCGATGCACAAGCACTTACATCATAAATATTCAGAAACTAGGCATCATAGTTGACCAAAGTAACTGTCTTCTACAGAAGACTAGACCCTGACAGACCATGAAGGTAGTGTGTAGAATTTATCTAAACCCTAATACAGAGAAGCAGATTGGCCCAAGCTATAACAAGTCTTCTTCAGTTTTCGAAAGATTTGAGGGGATTGCTCGGATCAATATCACCAATCAAGGGGAGATCAACTGGCAAGCTTTCCAAGCTCAAGCCCACATCCCTCAGCTTCATGATCACTTCTTCAAACACAATCTTGTTCCCAGTCTGTGTAAGATGGAGACCATCACTGCATTTTTTTTTTCAAAAAGTACGTAAGAATAGGAATTAACAATTGTATATGAAGACGGGGCGCAATAATATTTACTCAAGGTAAACGTCAGGTCGATGAGAATACATCGAGTAATCACTTCAAACTCGGCATATTGCACGATCGTGACCAGTCCAACGTCTTTCGTGAAAACATTTTTTTTTTCCCATTCATGGTATGTTCAATTAGGAATAAGCCTAATTCTTTGTGGAAGCAGGCAATCTGCAAATTAGAACAAAATAATCTGCGCATTAACCTTCTAAATTCAATTTAGATTTACATGGACCACTCTCTCTCTTCAATTAAAGAAAACTCTCCTCTCTGTGGAGAAGTGATTGTCCATTATGTAAGTAATTTCTTTTTCAGCGCATAGGCAGTCTCTTTATACTTTCGAAGAATGGAAAGAAATCACAAGGATAAGAGCAATTAACACCTACTGCCGTCACCATGTAGGATTTTCAACAACCGGAATGTCGCAAGAATGTGGCCAAAACATGCGAAATCGCATTCTAACTCTTTGAACTGAGATATAAATATTTGTATGTTGTGTAGACTAGTTGTGGTACCTTAGACAGGCCTTTTCCCAATCTGGGAACCGTTGCATTTTGGTCCAGAGATCGACAACTGGGATCCCGCATTCCACTGCGACTGAAACACAAGCTTCAGCATACACACCGGCAGCTTCATTAGTTCTCTCAGGCATGCCCATCGCATTCTCAACATAAGGAAATCTGCATCACCATCAAATTATAATCATAAGCTGCTTCTAGTTAAGTTGAATCATCAAATTCATCACATGACACCAGTAATGGTGCCCCAAAGGAAAAAGTAATACAAGTACACAACATTGCTAAGTGTAAGAGAAGGATTGGAACTTTAGATGCCAAAGAATATGTACTTGAGGCGAGCATCTTCATCGATCGGAGGAGGAGAGATGAGAAGAATCTGAGTCTTGGGCCATCGCTTCTGAAATTTTGGTAAACGAGACAGGTCATGAAAGTGAGGAAAGAGATGAGAAGAATATGCTTAGCTTATTAGATCTACAATTGAAAACGATCATCACTTACTATTTAAATTGTATAAATGCACATTTAGATCACGTTGCGTAAGAAGTTTGATTAGCCAAATAGTACTGCCTAATAAAGAACGAGAACAATTTGATGGCTTTAAATCATAAAGAAATCATCAATCATATACGTGTAGCTCCTACTAATCTTTTGGGACAGTGACTTAAAAAATATTAGATTAACGTAGTCGGAAAAAAGACTGAATGGCCATTAAGTCGTTCAAATGGTTCTTCATCTGAAAGCACTGTAGTAACAATTGCTAGGAAGCTGCAAAGTAGAACGGGAAGCCAGTAACAGCAACCAACTCAAATCAGACCACCATGTTTCAGGACAAGAGAAGTTATATTGCGGTCAAAGACAAGGTCATGCTAATGAAGGTTACAGATCCGTTCAAAGACAATTCCATGGTAAAGATTTTCTTTTTCTTTTTCTTTTTGTTGGGAGAGGCGAGGCGCAGAGCATGATATAACTTCAAAGGAACGAGATATTAAGAGATGCTGTGAGTAAATATTTTCGGTTAAATTCAAAGATTAGGTGGGAGAGATATATGATGAATGCAACTTAGTAATGACAATATAGATCGTGGAGAAAGACCCATAGCCCCAAAAAGATAAGAGAGCCAGAAAATGTGAACAATGCCGCCAAGAGCGGGGCGGCTCGGTGGGAAGATCGCATTCCCGCCCCCATGTCTTGCCGGCGCAGCGACCTCGTCCCCTGCCTTGCCCTCACACCGCCCACGGGCGGGGCTTTTTTGCCATCCCCAAGGCACTATAGAGCCATTATTGTGAACACCAAAGTCGTGGGTCCATTGCCATCATAAAGCTCATCGACATTCAACACCGAGCCTCCAGAACGAGCCAAACAATTAAAATCAACGAAAGGAACCACGCTTATGATCCTAAGCATGCAATTCTTTTCATAGGGAAAGAATAAATATCTCACCAAGTCACCATAGGCTGGACCATCCAACTACACTAATTGGTATGCGATGCGATGCAATCTCTCGACTTTTTGCCAAAAAGGAGGGCAATGAGAACGACAGGCGCTTGCATCTCGCTCGCACTCGAGCTTGACCTCGCCACCACAAAAGATGAATCGAGCCCCGATTTTTCCATGGGAAGCAGAGAAGTGTGCGGGAAACATCAATAGCGACAACTGGGCCTCACGCACCCACTCCTTTTTGGCACCTTCCCCTTTTCATGTCAATTCGGGAAAACATTGCACGCGTTCAAGAACATGGAATCATTCGAACCAGATAGATCCTCATCAGACTTGTCTTCATGCCGAGGTGATCGACCCCGAATACTAAAACTCGGGTCTAGAACCCATTTTTTTTTTTTTTTAGGATGGTGGGTCACAAATGGGTTCTCTAAATTTTAAAAGTGAGTCATAAATAGATTAGTTAGAAACTTAATGGGCTCTAAATGGGTTTTAAATAGATCGTAAATGGGTTAGCTAAAAAAAACTGTACATTTTTTAGCAACATATATATTAAAAATGTATAATAAATAATTTTCTCAAAATAGGATTTTAATATTAAAGTGTTTTAATATAATAAATTGGATCAAATATGGATTGGGTAAAATACGGGTCACTAGATTTATATAACATAAAACTATATCAAAACAAGTTAGATTGATCAATATGGGTCGGATCATATTCAACCCGACTCAAACTCAACTCGACCCATTCGTTTGACACATCTGCTCCCTACCTACTTTAGCACACCCTGCATGAGGAAGTATTGGGTGGGCCGGCCTCAGTGAGGCCCGACCCACGTGGCCTCTCTTCATTGGAGGAGAGGCCTGCAAAAGCCTGCAAAATACAGGCTCCAATGAGGAGAGGCCACGTGGGTCGGGCCTCACTGAGGCCGGCCCACCCAAAATTTTTCCACCCTGCATGGGCCGCATGCGAGCAGTAGGCACAAATAACACCTCCCCCGGTTATGGCCCCTGTAGTTTTTGGGTGGACATGGTTGAATGATTTTTGGGTGGAGATTTTGATAGGAAGAAGAAAGAGGTTGAAAAGGTGAGGCGTTCCATTTTAACTCGCTGTGGGATCATTACGAGAAATGGAAGTCAAGGAAAGTTGGAAGAAGAAAACGATGGAAATTAGGTTGAAACCACCACTTTTCAACATCTACAAATTTAAGACAAGCGACAAGAATGATATCCTTATTTGTCAGTTTCAAGTTTTAGCATTTTGCCATTGATAGTTTCTATAACGACAGAGAATTTGAGGGCTCGTAACAATTTTTATAACCTAAGTCTTTTCTTTCATTGTTCCAAGCATCTCTAATCCATCGATGCATTGAGGATTTTCGGACTTTAAACCCATTCTGATCTTAGAAGCTGTACAACCTAGTTGAGAAAAATCGATTTAGAAAAATAATGTTCCAAACTATAAATAATTGTTAAAATAACCTGAACATGCTCAAGCATCTAAGACGAGTTTATTATAGAAAGCTACTAGCCTGCCAATCTGAAAGTATCGTTAGTTATTTATGATCGCACGATCTTTTAATCAATAAGTATTTTATACAAAACATGTGACAAAGGTGTGTGTTGATTTATAGTTAAGATTATATCATCCATAAAAGTACCGTCATGGAAGCATTTTCTTTTATTATATCACTTTACAAATGAATTTCGTAAACAATTGTTGGGAAATTCAGAATTGCCAACTGTAATGATCTCCTCATGTGTACCATATTCTAGGAATAATTGCCTTAAAAATATTAAAACCTACGTCAGCCTTATAATATAAAGTTTTTATTTTGTCTGTTAATATAAGAATTCAACCCCTCGCCCTCCCATCAGTCACTTCTCTCGTTGAGAACATTAAGGCCATGTGCGTGTGTACGTGTATCGACAACTATAGAGGACCCAAAAAACAAAATTCCCCGTAGATAGGCAACGTACCTTGAAAATGGATACGATGGAGCGGAGGTTTTGCCTATATTCGTGGAGGGGCACGTGTTGGAAGGCCGAGTGCCTGTCCGGGAGGCAAGCGTCGTTCGCGCCGAAGAAGACGGTGATCGCGAGCGGTGCGTCGCCGCAGCAGCCGGCCGCCGCCGGGAAGACCTTGTCGAGCACCTTGAGAGCCCACCTCGTGTTGTAGCCGCTGCAGCCTCTCAGCACCACGTCCACCTAAGCGATCCAGTACGACGCATCACAATGAAACGTGAGACGACGACGCTCGAACAGAGGACGTTTTTCCATACGGTTCGAAAGAGACAACCCAGAATTCATTTATCGTTCCCCTCGAGAAAGACGGGAAAATATCAGGCGACGAAACCGTTACCGTCCGAGAGAAATGGTGGGCAAGCGAAGCGCCCCAGCCGCCGTCGCCGAAGGACCCTTCGGTGATGGAGTCGCCGAAGATGTAAATCTTGGGTCTCATCTTTTCCTTCCTCCTTCCCTCTTCTCCGCCGGAGCTGGGCTGTGTCGGGGGTCCAAATGAGGAGTTACTGCAGTTCAGTTCGCGAGGCAGCAAAGCTGGGGAAACCTGCAGAATCGATACCGATCGGATCCTGCAGCGCGAATTCAATTCTGATGCGTGAGATGATGTGGAAAAAGCAAACCCCTTTTTAGCTCGGCATCAATGAATGAAAAGCCTCGTACCTTCGTCATTAATTGCACGCCACAGGGTTGGCACTTACAGCTAGCAGTAGAGAGAGAGTGTGTGTGCGCGCGTGTGTGTTTGAATGTTGAAGGGTTGGAAGGGCTGAGAATGTGGACAGAGAGAGACAGAGAGAGTTTGAATGTTGAAGGGTTGGAGAGGCTGAGAGAATGGGCCAATGGCTGCACCATTAATTTTTTTATCCACTCGCTCTACGTTTAGGTTACCCTCCTGTAAAGAAATCTCCTCCTTCCCTAGAACAAACATTGGCCCCGGAGGATTAGAACATATCACGTCACTGCCATTCTTGGCCTACTTTAGCATCGCAAGTGTGATCTCGAGCAGGGGTGATCGGTCCCTAATCCGATTCAATCCCATCCTAGAATCGGGAATCGGATACTAAAACGACTCAATCAGTCCAATCCGGTTATCGGGCGGGACCGATTGCTTTTTCTTTGCGTGTTTGTGATTTGTCATTAAATATTTCTCTTTCACGATATATTTATCGAACCATCTTTGATTAATTGCATCGCGTTATCGCTAAACTTGAAAGTCATATTAATTATCTTGAGCATCTTAGGTTTAGGTTTAGGTTTACATTTAGAAAGTTTTTTTTTTTTCTAAAAACAATATCATTTTGTCGGTCCAGTTCCCTCTTAGAACCGAGAACTAGATTGACCATAACCTGTACCATTTTATAGAATAGGGAACCTGACCAGAACCCTTGGGAACCAGATCGGATCGGCCGGTTAAGCTTGGTTTGTTCCGAACGGTTCCAATTTGATTGATCCTTTATGTCAGCCCTAATCTCGAGTACATGTATGGGGTCATTGTTCATGTTTTGGTTTCATGGGCCTGCAGCGAATCGGCCTGTGATGGAACTCCATGTCCCAGACAGAAAGTGAAACAGAACTTAGAAAGGAAGATGTGGGAGCTGAAGCACAATACAAATTTCGAGGCTTTTCCGTAAGCTGTCCTAGAAAATGAAAAAGGAAGAGGTTAGATGATGAATCTCTCTCTCTCTTTCTGTGCCGTGTGAATCGAGTTTTTCGATCCGCAGGAGACACATTGGTATTGACCGCAACATCGTCAACTCCATCAAAGTCCGATTCATCCGACAACAGCCTGCTCCGAGAGTCGTCTATAGACATTCTTGATCATTGTCGTGTGAATCGAGTTGTTCGATCCGCAAGAGACACATTGGTATTGACTGCAACATCGTCAACTCCATCAAAGTCCGATTCATCTGACAACAGCCTGCTCTTGATCATGGTCGGAAATGGAAAACGGGACCTTAGAGATCACATAGAATGCATTGCTGCAGGACAGAGACTGTTCTTGATTGAAATCGAGTCCCTGTGTTCCTCCCATTTATAACATTTCTTAGTACATTTGACATTTTTCCCGTGAACATATTGAATAAGGTGACCGAGCACTAATGAATGAAGTTGAGGTCTCTCTGCATTAAAATCTTCCAATTGGGTTGACCTGCATCTTCTGTGTCCTGCTCGAATGATGACCAAGCTCAAAAGAACTTGCTGAGCCCGCCCACGTGAGCCCAGTTTCTTGCTCAGCCCTCTCGTTTTATGGACGAGCTGGGCAGCATCATTGGGTCTGTCATGCGCCGAATGAGATGGAATCAGATGAAAATTCTCTGAATTTCATCTGTACTGTATACGTTTGTAAAATGACTGGGTATGACATGAAGATTGGGTTAACATGTATCCCACACGGATATTGAGTGTATTGGTGCGCATTGCGTCTTCCCAAGATAAGAAGTAACAAATTAATTGCGGATAGTACAAATTCACAATGCGCTAATAGTAGAAAATGTCCCTTAGTACACAAGAAAAATCACTCGTACACATAATGTACGGATGCAAATTCAGTGTTAAGCCTTCTAATTTTTTAAATCGAGTCACAAATAATTTGATGTTCTCGAATCCAGCCGACAATGACTGGACTATTATGTCAACGACTTTCAGTGAAAATCAACCAGAATTACTATATTAGAAAATTAACATAAAATTTACGGCTAATTTAATAAAATTAAAAACTTTACAATTGATTTGGTAATTTTTCAATATAACAAACATGATATATTCTTTTTCAAGCACATCATTTATCGTCTTTTGATCAGCAACCAAACAATGGGAGAAATTAAACCAAACGAAATAAATTTTTTTTTAAAAAGTCCTAAACCTATTGCAATTGTAAAAATTTAGTCCTATACTTTTTGTTTCTAATCCAATCCTCAATCTTCTACAATTGTATTAATTCAATCCATCCAATCAATTTTAGCGACTAGTGCTAATGTGGACGCTGGCCAGCGCTGGCTATCTAGCAGTATGATATTTTAATTTTTTTAATCTTTCCTTTTTTTCCCCTTTTTCTTTCTTTTTTTTTTCTTCCCTCTTCTTTCTCTAACTAGTCGTTGAGGTCCAACAATTGGCTAGAGGTGACGGCCAGCGAGGTGAGCTTTGCTAGGGGCAAGTGAGGCTCTCTCTCACTAGCCATCACTGAAAAAGAAATAAAAATAAAAAACCCAAAAAATTCAAAAAGATATACAAAATATTATCTCGCTCGACTGGCGTCAATCAACTCAATGACAACCAGCCAAAATTGGTCGGATAGACTAAATTAACAGAATTGTAAAAAGGCTTAGAATTGAATCAACAAAAAAAAAAGACTAAATTAAAATAATTATAATAGATTTAAGACTTTTTTGGTAATTTTCCTCTAAATGGAATCACCCCACTCATTATTCCTTATCATTATTATTCATTTTCTTTAGGGTACAAACATACACGACCATTCTAATTTAACATATATGCCATCATGCTTTATAATATTCCATCAATATCACATTCTCTAAGCTTAACCCCATGAAATTCTTTAGTGCCAATGCACTTATTCAATGCTCTTAAGTCTTTTGGGGTTTGTTTTGAATCATACAGTGACCTTCCATTTCCACCCTCTGCAATCAATTTTTTTTTTAAAAAAATTCCAATTTCTCTATCTTGTCTTCCTTATTTGATACCTATCCTTCTGTTGTTCATACATTGATTCATCTTTCTTAACCTTTTTTCTATGATGATGTTCTAGTGTTTTCTCCTTGTTTTAATACAACAAAAAGAGGATGGATTGAACTTTGAGCTTTTATATTTGCCATGGTATAAGATGTATAACGATATGCAATGTTATTTATATTTCTTTGTTTTACCCTGGGAAGGAACCAATTAAATAAATTTGATATGTACTTTCTTTGTCTCCATTTATGCATGCCATTGTTCTTGGAAAACATTTCTCTCTTTTGGAGCATTAGTCTGTGCGAACATTTTCTTTTCATGTCATTGTTCTTTGAAAAGAAATCTTCTTTTACATTTTTGCGGTCAATCTTAAGAAAGTGCTAAAACATTAATTTGGAAGTTTGAAAATGCCGACGAGCTTGGTGTCGGATAATTTTAATTTTGCTGGTGAATAATCGTGGGAACGTTACCAAATCATTCCTAAATTTATTATGCAAATATCAATTCAGTCCTAAACTTTATAATTTGGCCAATTTATCCTAAACATTTGCGCAAATTTTCGATGTAGCCTTTCTGCTCAATTTCTGTTGTAAACCTCTAACGTGACAGTTCAGTCATCGTCGGACGTCCTATGTGGCACATTGCATCATGAGGGATTTTCGGCAAAAATTGGCTAAAAAGACTTCATTGGAATTCCATGCGATGTTTAAAACTTAATTGACAAAATTGGAAAGCTTAAGACTGAAATATCATCCATACAATAGGTTTAGGTTTGATTTGATAATTTTCCCGAATAATTGTATATTTATTTTCTACTAAAATAGGGTCAATCCTACAAGTATGTATGTATTGTTATCACAACAATTATCTCACGATTTTTTTTAATAAAAAATGGATAATCATGATGATCTAGAACGAATTTTACATGAATTTCTCGTAGGTATTTTTCATCCATCCAATTATGAAACGTTCAACTCCATTGAGCAACTCTTATTTTATTTTATTTTTTGGATCAAATTGAGCAACTCTAAATAAACCTAAATATCTGGTTTTTCCATTTTCGTATCCAATAATCTTTTCAACATTTTGATTTTTATAGGTTTTTGAACCTTTTTTGACTGAGAACTCTGTTTTTTCAAGAGTTGAATCTCATTCACAATCTGACCGTCCTTGGTACTACTATGTTTTCGCAGCACGTGCACATAGCGAAATGGTTTCTCCTGTGTCTGAATCTAGCATAAGTTTTATTGTATCAATTGTGTTGACCTAATATATATGAGTGTGTGTATATATATGTATATTAATTGGCCAACACAAAAAAAAAACTAATTATAGCATCTGTTCTAATTATATCCAAAACTTTTTTTGTCTCATAAAAAATCTCAATTTTTATTTTTGTTCCAATTTGATCAATTTAATATATAAAAAAAACCCCAACTTTAACATCTGTTCCAATTATATCTATTTTTTTGTATGATAAAAAATTCTCAATTTTTAATTTTATCTCAATTCTACCATTGTAAGCCTTCTGTTCATAATCATTGTTAGTTAGTTGTACATGGCTCAAATTTTTTTGCCGATCCTACCAATGAATCTTCTAAATTCGAAAACAGCAGCAGGTGTTACAGACAATGATATTTGAGAACATTTGTCTAAATAATTATATCTCCATGTCTACCTGTTCTTTGGTCTATTGAGTACTGAGAAGAATTCGAAACACAACATCTTGAGTAGCTCTGTATCTCCCAGCAATGTATAGGAAAAACAGACAACAAAAGAGAAGTTAGAATTTTTTTTTTGGGCCTACATGGCAATAATTCTAATTTTCTAATTTTATTTTTGAAATAAAAAAAGGATGAGAAAAATATTTGCTAACGTAAATGGTTCCAATTCTAATTCTGTTCCTGAGAACAATTTTTGAGCAAAAACAATAATAATAAAGTTAATTTTGGAAAAAGAATCATTTTTCAGAATTTTTTTTTGTGTGTGTTTTAAATGTAGGGATTGAAGAGGCTAAGAACACATATAATCAACATCCCCATTTAAGTTCTATATTGTAATTGACCTATTCATGGTAGCCACATTCAACAATGGATCATTGTATCAAACTAAAATTACTTATGAGAATCTAAAATCTATTTGGACAAGTGAGAACTAAAAAATAACTAAGGATCTATTTGACAATAATTTTGATTTTTTGATTCTATTTCCCGGAGCAAAAAAAGGATGAGAAATCTGTTTGGTAATGTATATGATTCAAATCCTAAAATTTTTTGATCATGTTCTCAAAAACACTTTTAGAGAAGAAATAAGAATGAAAAAAAGTTGATTCTTTGTTCCATAACGATTTTTGAAAAATAAGACCAACAAAGTAAGAAGGCTCTCACTTCTTTTCGTCTGTCGCTATTCATCGCCAACTGTCATCGATTGCTAGAGAAAAAGGAAAATAAAAATAAAATAAAATAATTTGAAAAATCAAAAAACTATTTTTAGTAATAAAAACAATAATTTTTTATAATAATAAAATAAAATAATTTAAAATTAATTTTTTGTATATATATATTAAAAAACAACAAATAATTTTTTTAAAAGATGAAAAAATTGAAGAAATTTTTTTTTTAAAAATCTCTAGATTTGTATTGCATTCTTAACAAATTATAAGAAACAAATATGCCATGATTTTTTTAAATATAGAAGTGTTTAAGTAATTCGGGTTGGGTCAAGTGTGGAATTGATTAAATATGGAAGTGTTTAAGTGTAAATTCGTGTTAAAAATTCAAGTGCAAATTGTCTATTGAGCTTATATTCTTTTTTAATAATCTTACATATGTTTTTATGCTCCATGAAATAAATAAACTAATTATGGATCAAGCATGATATGTCTTCATTTTATTAGTCATATTAGTCATGCTATATAGGTTGATTTTGTAGTGACAAGATGTAATTATTTGACTTAAATGAAAAAAACTGAGAAAAGAAATTGTCCCTAAAAATAGAAATTATGCTCAGTTACCAAATACATTTCTATTTTAGGAACTTAAATTTTATACTGTTACGAAATGCGTTCTAATTTTTTAAAACTCGTGTAAGGAATAAACTAAAAAAAAAAATCAATTCTGATTAGAATTGATTTTGAGAATCAGAATTATTTCCAAATAGACCCTAGCTAAACTAATATGAAATCACATTAACCCAACATGGTATCTCCTTTTTTACGCTTAAAATGATTTGTTATAATAGGAAAATTAGATGGAATAGTAAGAAAAAAAAATTATATGCAATATCTTATATAAGAGAATCAATATGAATTAATTTTCAATTAATTCTAAATGTCGAATGAAATTTCACAAAGTAATTATGTAATTATTTGACTTAAATGATAAAGATTAGGAAGAGAAATTGTTTTCGTGAATAGAAATTTTATACAATTATTAAACGCATTTCTATTCAAGGAGTAGAATTTTTGTGCAATCAGTAAACACATTCTGATTCTCTAAAACTCATCTAGAGAAAGAAATAAGAAAAAGTTAATTTTAATTAGAATAACTTTTTCGATTCAGAATTGTTATCATACATGCCCTTCATGTTAGCTTTGTTGGTGATTATCAATGGAAGGATAATGGCGGTAAAATTGAAATAAAACCAAAATTTTAGAGTGTTTTATGAGAAAAAAATTTGGATATAATTGGGACATATGCTACAATTGGTTTTTTTTTTTGTATTGTGCCTATATCAATGTTAGAATTTTAGACCCTTCAATCAATTATTAAAGCAATCCATTCACGATCTGCATCATCAAATATGAATTTTAGACTCATTCTGCCATATCTATTTAAAAAATAGGTTTAAGTGGATCATAAATAGTTTGCCTAAGAACTTAATGGGTGTTACATCGGTTGGTCAGCAACCCTCACCGGATGTAGAATAGAAAAAAGGCAAAAGAAAGAAAGAAAAATAAAAGGCAAATAAAAATGAACAAAATTTAATTTCTTTTAAATTGTAAAAAATGTCTATTTTTATTCATGAAAGTATTTTGGCAATATAATTTTTTTAAAATCATAAATAACAAGTTTTCATAAATTAGATTACATATGGAAGCACTTGTTGCTACATCATAGTGTGACCAGAGAGCTTTACAGTGTGCATAAACGAGTCATAAATGGGTTAATGGGTCAATTTAGGTTGGATCATTTATAACCAGACCCAACCCACCCATTTGACAAAATAGTTCATTCCCTATTAAAAATAAAAATTCATGTTGAATCTTGAGGTATTATCTAACATTGACATTCTCATGACATTTGGATCTATTATTAAAACATTAAAAAATTTGGTTAGTGATTGAGGTATATAACGATCACACAATGTTGATTCTAAGAATTCCTAGAGAAGAGTCAATGAACTTACTATGCTTAAACACGTAATGGCAGAGTGATTAATCCAATCCTTGTTGGGGTTTTGAAGCAATTCGGACTATTCTTATATGTAAACGATCGATTATGTTTTATGATCAGTCAACATTCCTTTTGAAAGCAACTGAAAAGTCCCATCATTTTCGTTGCTGAGATTGTTTTTCAACAGATTTAATTTCATAATCTATCTCAAATTTAAAGGTTCGTTTTTTTCTTGCAGATATGGTGTTCATCTGTTCTTGCTATATGCCAATTTTGTAAACTTGTCAACATTCTTTATTGCTATTTCCTAGATTCTTAAATATATTTTGCTTACGGTGCATTTTGTTTAGGATTTAGAAAGGTCTTTGGAGACTCAAAATCCCTCGGGCATGACAAGTTTTTGGGAAAACTTGAGAGAATTGCATTTCCAAAGGCTTTTAGCCCAAGGCAAATTTGGAGGTCCTTTGAAATAATATTCTCGAAATGCAAGTCTTGGAGCTGTTAACTGTTTATTGACACTGTTCATCTTCTCCGTGGTCTGCACAAAGGAGATGGGCGGAGGCCGGCAACCACCTCTTGAGGGGTCGTGTGACCTAGGTGGCAGTTGTCTATGTCACATGACCCAACAACCGTTGCTTGGGTTGCTTCGTGAGAAACCAAGCAGTAATCATCTGGGTCGCGAGATCGAAGCGATGCCACCTAAGGCCGTGAGAACCTAGGTGGCTATCACTTGGATTGGGCGACCTCAAAGGTGCTTGAGGTCGCGCGACCTCAAGCAAGGTTGGCTGATGGTTGAGTTTTGTCATTGGAGAGCTTTAAAAAAAAATTAGCAAAAACATTGTACAAATATAGTTTTTACCAAACAATATTCAAGTCAAAGTTGCTTTCTTTTAAAATACACTTTATCAAAAACTTAGAACCTTTTCTTTATCAAAATGGGATTGCTTATAAAAGTAATAGTATATTAAAGTTGTCTACATCAATATAGTATATAAAAAAATGAAGAGAGATGAAGAAAGGATTTTTTTTTTCCAGCCTTACTTTTTGTGTAATGTAAGATAGTAATTACTCCTTTTTAATTGTGAGAGATGGTTAAGTGGAGGCAAGGAGTCGATTGCCTTCCTTACAGGGTTGGGGAGGATGCTAGCACCCATCCCCTCCTTCCCCTTCACTTGGCCCGGTGAGGTTCAATCGGATCAGATCTATCGAATGAAGTGAAGAAAAATCCCTTGGAGAAGAAAAATCCCTTTAGCCCAAAAGCGTTTACTTTCTCCCAAACATATTCCCTCAAAATCGAGCCAAATACACTCTCAATTATCTTTCCTCAAACTGAAACTTATCCATGATTTAAGTACTCCTTCCATCAAATAAATTTCTAATGAATTAGGGCATTATATATGTCAACTGTTTACGCCCCACTCTCTTCGCAAATACAACTTTTAATTTCATAGGGACTTACAAAGATTACATGACTTGGGTGATAATCCGACACAACAAGACTTGTAATATTATTTTTCGTTATGGTTGCTACATTCAATCTTTGAATGGAAAAAGGACACCTGAAGAGCTAATATTTGTGTGTGGCGCTCACTTTAGTGTTTTTTTTTTTGGATCACTAAAGTGCTAAATAAAAAAAAACCACTTAAGTTCTAACTCTGAAAAAAAAAACGATCACTTATGTATCAATTTCGGCCAAAACATTACACGTGCCTTTTTTTAATTAATTTTTTAATAGTATGTGGAGTCTTTTTAAAAAAAAGTCAGTCCAAATGGTGTCCACATGGAAATTTTTCATCCCATGTAGACGCCACGCGGACTTTTAAACTAAAAATTAAGTTAATTTTTTTAAAAAATTAAAATCAAACAAAAATAACCTAAAAATAAAAAAATTCAAAAAATAAAAAAAGTTGTAGTTGTAGTTGCAATGGCAAGGACTGTGGGCCCTCATCACCGCTGTCGACCATTGCTAGCGATGGCCAGCGATGGTGGACAATGTCGTCTACAACTTTAACTTATTTATTATTTTATTTTATTCTTATTTTTAGCTTATTTTTAGTTCTTTAGTTTATTTTTATTTTTTTAATGTTACGTGTTTTTTTAATTGATTTTTGATTTTTTTTTCGCTAACTAAGATTTTCTGGCGAGCTGGCAATACTTACGAGAATTGGTGATACTTATGAGTTCTGACGGCATGAGGATACAAATGGGATAATGTGCAAGCATGGGCTTTCTTTCGGTTTGTTCCGCGAATATTTAGACTCCAAACATTTTTGCCTATGATAATATTTTTTTTTCATTTTTTCATTTCTATAAGAGATTCAAGCTATAATTTTTAAGAAAATATTTTTTAAATTATTTATTTTTCGCACAATAAATGAAGTCTTAAAAAGACAGAATAAGATTAAAATCAATCTATGGCATCAAGTCAAGAAGTTTAGTGTAAAGTTTTAAATGATATCTGTCCCAAGGAAAATAGTTAAGTGCCCAGGTTTTCTTGATCCACAAAACCAGAAGCTCTGGAAACCCAGACGTTGTAATTAAAGAAACCATTCACCTGCTCCGGTTTCTCAACGGTTGTCCTAATCCCAAACCTCCTGCAACTGTTGATTATTCTGTGGCGTCTTCCTCGACTCGTCTTCCATTCAACATGGGGAGCCCAAATTTTCAATCCACTACTGTCCAAGATTCCCCTCCCTGTTGGACGAAAAAGAGAGACTGCCCACTTTAATAATCAAAACCAAGGACCAGCTAAAACCCACCATCAAATCCCAACTTGATCGCCTTCAACTAATCCCCTTGCTTTCCCTCTTCGCTCGCTTTTCGATTACCATGTTCATGAACGAGCCCATGGTTTCTTCAAGATTGAATCTTTGCACATACCCATTTGCTTAATCCACCTATAAGATCACCAAGAGGGCAAGAACCTTGAACCCCATCAGAACAATCGCTTCGTTACTGTCAAGAACAATCGCTTCTTTGCACTTGAAGCCAAGCGCTGCTCATAATTCTTGGTACTACTAATGGAAGCTGCTAATCACGTCGGCTCGGTGGCACAGCCCGTCTCGGCTCCGTGCAGTGGCACTCTGGGTGGCTACCTGGCTCGGCGGCTTGTGGAGATCGGCGTGAGGGACGTGTTCTCGGTCCCTGGGGACTTCAACTTGACCCTCTTGGACCACCTGATAGCCGAGCCGGAGCTGAACCTGATCGGCTGCTGCAACGAGCTGAACGCCGGGTACGCGGCCGACGGGTACGCGCGATCGAGGGGCGTGGGCGCGTGCGTGGTGACGTTCACGGTTGGGGGTCTCAGCGTGATCAATGCCATTGCAGGAGCTTACAGCGAGAACTTGCCTGTGATCTGTATCGTGGGAGGGCCTAATTCTAATGACTACGGCACTAACAGGATCTTGCACCATACCATCGGGCTGCCTGATTTTACCCAAGAGCTCAGGTGTTTCCAATCAGTCACCTGTACACAGGTAACTTAAAGATTCATGAGTTCTTCCTCATCATTAAGATTGATAAATCGGTTCATACTTCATAGCTTAAGTTTGATCATCATGTGATAACTTCCAATTTATGCTTAGCCAGTACTTGGTAGACTTCTTAGTTCGTGTTTTAGTGTCATATTAGGTTATCAAATCATGTTCTCTGTTCGGTTCAACTGCAAAACATTGTAAATTTGGTTGAACAGGGCTAAAACTTTCCTGCAAACATGTCTAGTCTTGTGTCGATTCGGATTAAAAAACGTATACGCATATTTTCGGGCCAATATCAGTGGCGTGTCTGTTACATGTTTTTGTGTGAGTAAGAAATCTAGATGTCGAATTGGTCTGAGTTGAGTGAGATGATATTTGGATGGTCGATTGGCTGTGAAGAGAAAAAATTGTGCTATAATGTGGCAGGCAGTGGTGAATAACTTGGATGATGCGCACGAGCTGATTGATACTGCAATCTCGACAGCTTTGAAGGAAAGCAAGCCGGCTTATATTAGTATAAGCTGTAATTTGTCTGCGATTCGTCACCCTACTTTTGCCAGGGATCCAGTTCCTTTCTCTCTTGCACCAAAGTAAGTTTTTTCTGTCTCCATGAGTTATTGATTTTCCATAGTTGAGGTGATTACCGATTGAAACCCGACGAGCTCATATGGCATCGGATGCTGATTGGGTTGCAAAGCACTGGAGAATGTCTGTCTGTTCTATGTTTTTCTTTAAGTATAGTAGCAATATATCTAGCTTGTGGAAGTTACAGACAATGTCTTATGGATTGGACACAACAGGTAACACCATGAGAAGTAATTTAATCATTCAGCTGTTCATTTAAGGACTGACTCTTTAGTGCTCAAAAAGAGGGAAAACAGAGAAGAAAAAGGATTTTTGAGGAGAACTAGGATTATCGCTTATTCCTTGATTGTCTTAAGGAACCAAATCTCACTAGATTGGTAAAGTTGAATTGCAGTCATATTTGGTCTTCATTGATCTTTCTGTTTGTGAAATCTGGAAAGATTGTCTTCAGGAAGCACTGGAGCTTGTTTGCATCTGTAATTTTTGAAGTCCGAACTGGATGCTGCCTTTTTATATCATCCTGCATGGATTTTTTTTTTTCGTTGAATCGTGCATGTACTTGACCAAGCAAACTTCAAATGTATCTGTTTTTCACTCGTTCAATCGCAATACAAAGAATATGCTTATATATGCCGGAAATTGACCTTCAAGTTGATTACTCTCCATTGGATGAACTTGTCAGGCCATGTGAAATTTAATTATCCAAATTCACGTGATAGTTACTGTCTTTGGTTGTAAGCTTTTGCAGACCTTATGTGTCTCAGAGCAAATTTATGCCTGAGCTGTTGATGCTGGTTTTCTGTTCAATGACTTGAGTTGCTTTACACTTACTTTTCCAGATATCTTTTTTCCTTGCACAATTACTAGAATCTGGATTTCATGCTAATAATCATTGTTCCGTCTCATTTGCTCTTGTTTCATATAGATCGTCCTGGTTGATGCAGGATAAGCAATCCAATGGGCCTCGAAGCTGCAGTCGAAGCAACTGCAGATTTTCTCAACAAAGCTGTGAAGCCCGTCATTGTGGGTGGGCCGAAGCTTAGGGTGGCCAAGGCCCAAAAGGCCTTCATGGAGCTTGCGGATGCCGCTGGGTATCCGATCGCCATTATGCCATCGGGCAAGGGGCTAGTGCCGGAGCATCATCCCAACTTCATCGGAACCTATTGGGGTGCTGTGAGTACAAGCTTTGTCGGGGAGATTGTAGAATCAGCCGATGCCTACATTTTCGTTGGCCCCATCTTCAATGATTACAGCTCTGTTGGCTATTCCTTGCTGATTAGGAAGGAGAAATTAATCACAGTGCAGCCCAATCGCGTGACTGTAGGGAGTGGCCCTTCTATTGGGTGGGTTTTCATGGCAGATTTTTTAAGCGCATTGGCCAAGAAGCTGAAGAGAAACAACACTGCCTTGGAGAATTACCGCAGGATATACGTACCTCCGGGCATGCCTCTCAAGCGCGAGAAAAACGAGCCTCTTAGAGTCAATGTTCTGTTTAGGCACATTCAGGTAAGGTGCACAAAAGTATATCAATCGGACTTGAAAATCTTTGGAAAGAAGAAGCTACTTGCATGCTAAAAAGCATAATCAACTGTAGGCGCTAGCAGTAAATTAAGCAGCTTTAAGTACATTTTGTAAACAGTTCAACATGCTGATACCATGTCCAGACATGCATTTGCCATGCATGATGCTGATACAATGTCCATACATGCCTTTGCTGTGCATAATCTCGACGTATTCATACTATTGCTTCCTTGAAAATGGAGAGTACTCACTTAGCCTGTATCTGTCTTCCCTCAGTTAATTGATTATTCATGTGTCTTCATAGCTTAATTTTCTAGGCTTGAGCACTAAAAATTCACTTCTACGAATGCAAAAGGTGTCAAGTCTGATGATTCATTTTCCTACTTGTCAAACAGGATATGCTTGGTGGGGACACTGCAGTTATCGCAGAAACTGGAGACTCTTGGTTTAACTGTCAGAAACTCCGGTTGCCTGAGAACTGCGGGTACTACAAGCTGGAATATCAATATTTTCTTTTCCAATTTTCCCAATTGCCCTTTTTTGTTTGTGGATGGCTGTGTCAAGGTTCATCTTACCTTTTTTTCTTTTTTGGGTCGAAAGGTTCATCCTACTTTGATGCTCACATAAACTTCATTTTTATAAACTTCAATTTAGGTATGAATTCCAGATGCAATACGGATCTATAGGTTGGTCAGTGGGGGCCACTCTAGGATATGCTCAAGCTGCCATTGATAAGCGTGTGATAGCTTGCATCGGTGATGGAAGTTTCCAGGTCAGTCACAATCTCCATGTAGAACCGTATGAAATGTTTAAATTTTGCAGAAACATCAACCGGGTCATGCCTGAAATACTTGAACTACAGTAAAATGAACTGTTGAATAGCTATACAAACCGAATGACAACATGTTGCGGTCTTATAGAGAAATTGGAGCAGAAGGTTTTTGGCTGATTATGCCTGTTAAGATCAAACCGAGATGCTCTAGCACTGCTTCCTTGTCTATCTTCAACCTGAGTAATTGATGAAGATACTGACTGGTGACATCTTACAAAGTGAATTTCTTTGTCCATTGTTGAATATTTTCTTGTTAAACGAAGTGATCATGTTAATTTCACAAAACCATTTGGAAGATTGCACGATCTCTTTTTCCAGTTTCTGTCAGACCCGGCATTTTATATTTTGGAGTGACCTAAGCGATTTATCTTTCCCTTTACTCAGGTCACGGCTCAGGATATATCAACGATGATTCGATGCGGACAGAAGACTATAATCTTCCTGATCAACAATGGGGGTTACACGATCGAAGTGGAGATTCACGACGGCCCTTACAACGTGATTAAGAACTGGAACTACACTGGTCTCGTGGACGCCATTCACAATGGCGAAGGCAAATGCTGGACTGCAAAGGTTAGCTTCAGCCCACGATGTTTCCATTCTAATTCTAACTAAGGACAACTAGAAGGATGTGGCGATCCAATTTATTGTTCCCTCTTGTAGTTTCCTTCCATGTTTTTTTTCCCCTCTGCTTATTTTTGGTATGGGTGGAATGTTGGGTCCGCAACTGCTTCGAAGAGCAGAACGTTTTATTGACTCGTGTTGCGAAAAAGCAGGTTCGCACCGAGGAAGAGCTAATAGATGCGATCGCAACAGCGAGTGGCCCGCATAAGGACTGCTTGTGCTTCATCGAGGTGATCGTGCACAAGGACGACACGAGCAAAGAGCTGCTAGAGTGGGGGTCGCGTGTTGCTACCGCAAACAGCCGTCCTCCTAATCCTCAGTAATCTCTCCGTGTTCGGAATCCTACATTGATTTGAGAGAGGGAGGGAGAGAGGGGATCACTTGTGAACAAAGATGAATGCTGATGCCCAAGAGATTTCTGTATGATGTAAATTATTTAACCAGAGTGAATTGCAGTGCAGAATAAAGCATTAACATCTCTCCTCTGTTCCTTCAGGATTACCATCCATAATGATTACAGGGGATTGTTATTAATTTTGACGGCATTCGATTTTGATTCAACACTGAAGCCATTTGAGAAAATCTTGGATCATAAGCTAAACAACTCTCAAGAAAACCTTTAATTTTCAGATGTTGCAAAGCTTTGTATGAACTACAAAACATTTCGACGAAATGTGCTGTGGAAGCTTCCTTCTTCGACGCCGAATACGAATAGCAAACATTAGTTAAATTTCGAGGATGATCAACCACTTTGCTCATCTCTTGCAAACCTAAATTTGTGAGGGAAAGAAGAGGAAGATAATCACTAGATTTTGTTATTCTTTCTCCTAGATTTTGGGTAATTTAGGAGAGAAGTATTGGAGTTAGGATCAAAACGGTGCAGCGAATCAGGAAAACACCACTCTCAACAGCCGAACCGAAACCGGAAAAAAGGTTGTAGGATCAACAACCTTTGTCGCCCCACAGGAATGACGAGTACGAGCTAACGACAAAACGACGTTCTCATTCCCCGCTATTGTTCGTCGCCCTTCTTCCATCTCACACTTTCGTTTTAAGCAAAGGGCCCAAAGAACTGATTAAACCGCCTTCAGCTATTTAAGCTCACCTTGAAGACCCCAAATTTCACCAATTGGAAATTAGCATCTCCAAGACTTCATCTCTCGAAAATAGCCAAGAGTTGCCATGAAACATACTGCAACAATCTTGATCCTTCTACAGTGTTGCCTCGCCTTGAAGACCAACTCGGCGATCTTGTATAAGTATGAGTCAATTTTCAACTTCGGTGACTCTCTGAGCGATACCGGGAACTTCATCCGATCAGCGGCGGGACTTCCGGTCTTGCCGAATTTTCCCTACGGCAAGACCTACTTTGGGCATCCAACCGGTCGTTTTTCAGATGGACGTCTTATCATTGATTTCATTGGTAAGCAGTTCTCCTGACTCTACGTTGCTTTTGGGGATGCGTGCTCGTGTTAGGGAAAAGAAAAGGCATATAAAGCAGAAGGCCGCTGTTTTTCGATGTTTCGTGCTGATATCGGGCTCTTTACTGATGAAACTACACATTTTTCTTCTGCAACGTTTACAATGGAGCTAATAACCATCTTTAACTATCTTTGTCGTCATTTAGGAGTTAATTTTTGTGATGTTTGTTCGGTTTAATATGCATTACGTATATGAAAATGCAGCGGAAGCAGTTGGGTTACCGTTTCTGAAGCCATATCTTGAGGTAGTCAACAACAGATCAATTGATGCTCGTCGTGGAGTCAACTTTGCAGTTGCTGGTGCCACAGCGCTTGATCCCACATTCTTTGCAACTCAAAAAATCCGAACGTTCACAATGACGAATCATTCCTTAAACGTTCAGCTCGACTGGTTCGAGAAACTCAAATCTTCACTTTGCACTACTAAGCAAGGTAAAAATATAAACCCCATTTTTGTATGCTCCGATTGAGGACTGACATATAAAGCAACAACTTTTCTGTGCTCCATTTTGTGTCATTGATCTTATTCACTCAAGATATGGGCATCTGTTGAGGCGATTCGGCAGATATCACATACAAGTAGCTTGTAAATCTTTCGTGGGATAACCATTCAAGGTTGACGCAGTTGATTGGGATGTTCACAGTTTTATCTCAAAAACTGAAGGTCATTTTGTTTGAATGCCATTAACTGAATGTAAGCTATTTCGGGTCAAGATCACTTGTTCAGGCCAAAAGCCCGAGCTTTATCAATTTAAAGGGTTTGCAGAGCATTTCAAGGTTCTCTAGATAGACAGGTTTCTATGTCCGTGTGCTCTTGCATTATCAGAGAAAAAGAAAAAAACAATCTCTCATTGAGCGACTATAGCACATGAAAATCCGATCATTACAATCTTTTGTTCAATTACTTGAGTCGTTTCGTCATTTGATTTTTGTTTTAATTCTTTTCATTGTCAGATTGTGAAACATATTTCAAGAAGACTTTATTTCTAGTGGGGGAGATCGGTGGAAATGACTACAATTTTGCTTTCGCCAATGGTGCAACCTTTGAGCAGCTCCGTCCCATCGTGCCAACTGTTGTTGGAGCCATCACCAATGCCACCAGCGTATGACCCTTTTCTTTTCTCGCAAGTGGCATAAGCACAATACTACATGTTCAACAAGAACTTAATAAACCGAATTGCTATCTACGTGGTTAACCTTTTTCAAGTACTCCAATAAATTTATTTCCAAGGCATGTGATTGTGTTAGATGCTCATCGAAGACGGGGCGGTGGAATTGGTAGTGCCAGGGATCTTGCCGATGGGTTGCCTTACGACGTACATAACGACCGGTCAGCTCATTGACAAGAACGACGTTAATAGGACAACGGGTTGTTTCAGTCATTATAATGAATTCGCACAGTACCACAACGATCATCTTCAGCGAGAGTTGCAGCATTTGAGACAAAAACATAGCCATGCAAGGATTATCTATGCTGATTATTATGGAGATTCCATGCGTCTCTTTGAATCACCAAAACAGTATGGTGAGTTTCCTTTCATCTTAGTCTCGTGATCAACGGTGATTAGGCATATAGACAGAAGATTTATTCTTCTTTTCGTCCTTTTTTTGCAGTAATTCAAACACTTTTCCATGTAGACAAGCTCTCTGGAAGAAAGAAAGAAAGAAAGAAAGAAAGAAAGAAAAACAGAATTATACATTTTGCACACTGAATTGAATTTTTCTTTGCTTGCTCAACATAAACTAAAAACAACTAGAGATGAAGATGAAAGCGGGTTGAAAAGTCTAGTCCCGTACAAAGTGTCCTCGAACACGTCCCCGGACTCGTGCAACATATACCAGCACGGAAATCTCACTGAGTGGCATCAAAACTAATCGAAAGCTTGTGGTTCTTGATGAACTTATGAGGCTGAGTAATGAGATCAATGTCCTCTTGTTTTCAGGTTTCAGTACATTAATACAAGTAGCTTGTTGTGGAGCCGGCGGGCCATTCAATTTTAACGTCTTGAAGATGTGTGGTGCCAGCTCAGATATTTGTACAGATCCATCAGCTTACATACAATGGGACGGAGTTCACTTGACGGAAGCGGCATATCGGCACATGGCCAAGGGATTACTCGACGGTCCCTTTACTTCTCCTCGTCTGGCTGCCTAGAAGTCCGAAGGGGACAGTGCATCGAGCTTCGATCCTAATGTCAAAGATGAATTGGGTTGGATTATCATCATGTGAAAAATAATGAATGCAGATGGAATCAAAACCTTGCAAATCAGTTTCTGATTTTGAAGGGTTGATATATTGATTCGAACTAGCTTGGATCGCACACAAATTTGCTCTCTTTATTTTCATTTTACTCCCATTTTCTTCTTTCATTCTAAACCTCTCCTCCTTAACTCCACTGGTGATTGCATAGGCAGAGGGAGGGCGAGTTAAAGTTGAATTAGGTTTAGCTTTTGCGAGGTAATCTCTCTAAGCTCGGTGCTTCCATTGTTGTAAGTTCTCTTGTGAAAGGTTGCGCGTTCCTTGGATGACAGTGGTCGTGATGCACTCAGCAACTCCAGTGCCCCCAGTTTCGCAGGAAAAATATTACTGGAACTTTAACGCTAGCGTCACAAAAGTATTCCACTTAATGGGACTTTCAAAGTGGCATAGTTTTTAAATGAATGCCCCAGAAACTATAAATAAGAAACCATATTGCACCGCCGTCATTTTGAATGTCCCATTAAGTTACAAATAGATCACATTTGTTCTTCCGGTGTGCGTGGACAAGCAACATATGACGTCTTATCTTAACATAACATGGCATAAGGCACCTTTTAGGAGGATGGAATGAGGAATTTCAATGGATGATTAGGGCAATAAAGGGCAAAAACTTAGCAGCGAGACTTCTTAGGTTATCCTTCTTAGCAACTATATATTGTATTTGGATGGAGCGTGATATGAGACGGTTTGATAGCAAGGTAACTGACTTCCATATTATTTTGGCTAAGATGCATAAAAATGTAAGAGGTTGAGTTTCGCTCTACCAAAAAATCAGGCATTCCCAGACAAATGTTGTCTTGGCATGGAGACTTCCTACTTTTATCTTTTCGAATTATTAGCTCCTCTTATAATGCTGGGGGATGCCCCTAAGCTACTGTACTTCATCTATTTTATAATACTTATATTTTCCACAAAAAAAATGAAACTATAAATACAAAAATTGTATCTCCAACTAGTGTATTGTCACGCCCCGAACCCCACGAGCCACGTGACATGCTTGTCATACCTGTACGGTCGAATGGTCGATAATCACGACGGCCCAGGAAACTTGTCGTAGACCAAATGACGTCGAAGTTCTTTTTTTTTTTGTAACAACGGAAGCGAGCTCTTTCAATCTCATACATAGAATAAGGGTAGAGAGAGAAACAGACCAATCAATTTCATCAAATCACACTTTATATTGCATGTCCTTTTTATACAACATTCAAGAAGATGTCACACACAGTTCAAAGCTCTTGTCACCTCATTACAATCCATTGCTCGACCTTTACAACAAAAGACTCTAGGTCGACAAGGTTCTCAACTTCTATAGCGAGCAAACCACACAAATTTCTACCAAGGGGCTTCTGCTTCAACCCTACTCATCCTCATCCGTCTTTTCATCTGGTCCAGGAAGAGCTAGTCTCTGGATCAATTTCCTTCTGGGTCCCTTGCCTTACTCGTATTACATTCACTGCTAGGGACGGGGGTCTGAAAAATAAGGGCAATCACCTATGAGAACAAATCTCAGCAAGCTAACCCCTAGTCTCCTCCTCAAGATGCTAAACAAACCTACACCAAACTCTCAGGTCCCAACTCAGGTACTCAAAATCACCGAGCCAAATTCCATTGCTAAAAAGTAGTTTAAATTTAGAAAAGTCGTCATAGAGTGGCCAAGCATATAAAGCATTTTTAACAGGCCCAATCCAAGACCACACAAAACCCAGATAACACAATCAGTTAAGGGCTCAATAAAAGCAATTAAACTTTCAATTTGAAATCACGTCCAATCTAGGACAATCAATGCAAATACATTTGTAAGCACGCTTAATCTTGAGCCTCGAATTAGTAGCCAATTTGACCCGCGTCATATAGGCGCATGAGGTCCGACCCGTGTCGTGGACGCCTCAAGTCCGTGCCTCAACTCGCGTGTGGGACGCCTCAGGTTGGCACCTTATCACTCCAGCTACCCCGCGTCAAACGTATCAGGACGCACTGTGCCTCGACCCGTGTCATATAGGCACCTCAAGTCGACATACTTATCTCTCCAATTCCCTGTGTCATATAGGCACCTCAAGGCCATCTTCGACCCGTGTCATATAGGCACCTCAGGTCGGCACATTTATCCCTCCAATTCCCCGTGTCATATAGGCACCTCAGGGCCATCCTCCATGGCTACGTTTCACACGCGAAATCTATCGCTCTAGCCCTTCAGGCTAATAAAATCTTTTAAATTCATTTGGACAAAATCACCGGCCAAGTACGTTAGGCCATATTTCAAATACAAGTCAAAATATTCAATTCACATTTCTAGCCAAATGGCCAAGCCAATCAACTCATTTTGCGAACCCAAATTGTCACACTCGCCTTTCAGGCAATAAAATCCTTTAAATTTATTTGGACAGAAATCATCGGCCAAGTACGTTATGCCATATTTCGAACACAAGTCCAAATATTCACTCAGACATATGAAGCAATGCCAATTTCAATTGGGCAAAAACCTTGACCAAGTACGTTAGGTCAAAACTTAGAACACGTGCCCAAATATTTCAATTCAGATGGCCGACATAATGGTCAAATCAATCAATTTCTTTCACGTGTCCAATTTTATCAAAAATGCCCAATTTCTCACATGGGACCCAAATAATTTTTTTCAAGTGTTCATGGAATATCCCCAAATATTGTTTTGAATACGAACACGGGCCCCAAATATTTGAAATAGTAAGATAAAATATTACTCCGGCCCGGTTTTGCATAAAATGCTCCATAAATCCATTTTTCAGTATTCGAACCACATGGAACCTACAAAACTTGTTGTTTTCAAACCAAAATCAAATTAGGCAGCACGTGAATAGTATTCGTGGGTCGTGAACAGTAATTTCATAACACTATTTAGCCTGTTTTCGCTCTAAATATCCCGAAAATCTATTTTTCGGTACCGGAACCTCGCGGGAACCATACCAACCACCACCAATAGCATCATTCAAGCATGGACAGCAACATTTTATCAATCCACAGCCCATTCAAAGTCCACAGAAATTGATTTTCATCAAATACGCCGATTACGGCCAATTTTCCTAAACCGATTTACCACGAATCGGTCCCTAAAGCTAATCCATGGCAAGTCTAACATCATGAGTGAAGTCTAGAGGTTTAACTTACCTAAACGAAGTCAAAACAGGGCTAAGGATGTAGCGATGACCGACGGCAACGACGGCGGCGGTGGATTCCAAAGGATTTAGGTTGAATCGGGGCTGTTCAAAAGCTTAATGGAATGGTTCCCAAGCTGAAAATCAATATTTTCATATGAAAATAAGCTCTATGGGTCGTTGCGGTCAACATAATTCAATATGAGCCCTATATGAAATTCGGGTAACAAAAGACTGGTTCGTCGACCGAAATGGCAAAACAGATTTGGAAGGCCAAACGACTTCCAATTGAAGTGATTCAAGTTGGAATATAACCACAAAATATTGAACTATAACATACCCAAACATCACGATGATCCAACGGTCGGATTTCCGTCGGCGGCCGATTGAAGTTGAGGCTAGAAAATTGGGCCGCGAGAGAGAGAGATCTGAATTTAGAGGGAGAGAGGAGAGAGAGAATGTGCTGGGAAATAATGGAGGAGAGAGAGTGGTTTGATGATAAATATCATAGAAATAATTATTGCCGGTGACTATTCACCGAAAGCGACATAAAGCTGAACGAATTAACTGATTTTTGGACTATCAGTGAAATTTGGACTGATAAAGCTTGGGCCTCAATTATTTTCAGTCAAAGCTGGTCAAATTGGTCAAAAAGATGACCGACGAGACATTTCTCGAAATTCTTGAAATTTCAGGATCGGTCGGGGCTCAATCGGTGTTGATTTGGCTTAATCGCAATCGGAAAATAACTCCGGATTTCGTAGTAAAATTTTTCTAACCTCTTTAAAAATATTCTTACCCTCATGCCATAGATTCTAGCTCAAATCAGAGGTAAGATAGAAATTTCTAATTTTGCCATTTTTCACTAGGCATTCCGAGATCCATCTACCCATTTTTTGCCTTTCTAGGCATGGTCCAAATTCACCACTGTGACACTTCTAATAGTCGATTATCCTATTTTGGAACTCAATTTGTGGCCTCATTCATAAGACGACGGCTTTAAATAAATTCTCAGACTAACGGGTGGCTTTTAGGAGTCACGTGTATCGACCATTTGGTCCACGTGCTTATATTCCTAGCTAGCTTTTCCCTTTTGGTTAGTTATCTCAGAGTGGCCAGCTCCAAGTGAGATTCATTTATAGCGCCTCTATGAAATTACCATTCTGTATTCAAATTCCGGGAAAAAGAATCGAAACTCAGGATATCACAGTATGATGGCCCTTATCAACATTGTTATTAGTATTGTCATAATTATTTCTCAGTTTGTTGACCTTATTTCTACCGGACAAACAAGTCACAAGGTTCCAAGCGCAAATTTTGTGGTCAATAATGGTCCGTTACTCATGCAAGCAGTAATGGACCGTTTTAGGCATTATCCTTTATTATGTAGCTGTCTCAATTTCGTAGAAAAATAATTGTGTGATAGTCTTTAATCTACAATGAGAATACTAGTCTGATTTGGACCACAAAAAAGACAATCGTAGATAATAATAAATTATCGTGAAGTTCACTCCTTTAAGAATTTGTGGCTTACAACATACTGTAACTCTCACAATGGCCCAAAGACTATTATACTAGCAAAATCTTTGGGCTAATTGATTTGTCGTAAGCTTAGTTCCTATTACACCTTGCATTAACCAAAGCAGTATTGGGGGTTTGATCTTTGTGGCTATGGATTAGATCTCCAATTATTTCCGTTTCCATTTTGAATGTGGCAAATATATGGATTACAGGGGTTTATAATATGTGTTACTAATTTGGCAAACATTCATATTATTAAATTGCAAAAAATGAATAGAACGTTAAGATGGAATGCATTCATATCTGTTTCCTAGTTTAGAATTGCGTATTTAGGAACCATGCAGTAATTTAGAAAGTTACCTAACTTGGACTAAATCCAAAGTCCCTTAGACTCAATCAATATCAGCAAGACGTCATGACCGACTGATTAGGCTTGGCTGATTTTTTCATAAACGAAAGGAGGTTTATGCACTTCATTGATTAGTACAGCCGTGGTGGTAGTAAGGAAGGGACCGTGGTCGTCCATCTCCAATTTGCCAACTAATAAGATCCCTAAGATTGACCAGCTAGCTAGGCTAGCTTGAGTGAAGGAACCGAGACAAGTAGGCTAATTTTCTAGCACCATGGCATGGTAATACCCTCCCATCCAACCTCAGTAAACCACCCTTCGGATAGCCTACACCTTGAATCCTAATTTAAATTGTTTCCTAGTTTAAATTACGTCATTATATAGTCCCTATTTTAGCTTCAAAAGAAAATAACAAAAGATATAACATGCACATTCCATAAAGAATTAGTTTGATATTTCTAAGTCAAACTTCCATGTCATATCCATGTCATCATGATTTCCACCTCATCATATCCACCTCACTTAATTCATGTCATTTAGTGATTATATGCCTAGGTTCATAAATTGCATGCCCTTTTAGCATAGTCCATATTTGTGTGTCATTAAACAATCCATTAGTTTCTACTATGACTCTCATGGACATATTTTAGATTAAAATTTTCTTTTCATGCATAGCATATAATTTAATTTTTATTAAAAGAGAAAAATTTTATATTATTAATTGATATTGCATTGAGAAACTTTGTTTAGGGCATGCATACATCGTTTAGTTAGCATTTTGCAGAACACTTGATGTCTTCGACCTAATGGAGGCTTTTCCCTATTTCTTATTGTTTTCAATTATTTAAGTGTTACATTATGGATTGTGGAAACCTGCAGAATCACTCATTGCATGATAATGGGTTAGGATTAAAACTGTCTAAGACTGCTTGCAAAATATTTTTGAAATAAAGTAAAAAAAGTATCGACAGAATGTTACTTAATCTAGCGTAACCAAGTTTCCATATTCATGATATCTCCAGTTCATAGAAGTAGAGTATTCTCCCACACTTTACCTTAAGTTTCTAATGGACTTGTGGCAACTCGAAATTGCATTGATTCACCTGTCTTGCTAATTAAATTAAAACCCCTGAGTGGTGATTACTATGGGTTTGGGAGAGTCCACACAAAGTCTTTGGCAAGTAATCAATTAGCTTTCCTTTTGGTGGTTCCTCTCGAGGAAGGTTGTGACACCTAATTTAAGTTAGGTCACCATACACTTTAAGTAGCTTCCTATTTCAAGAAAATGACAAGAATATAACATGCATATTTTCAAATAGAACTAGTCTCATAAATTCTATGTAATAATATTGATATTCATATAAATCAAATTGCATATCAGGTTAGATTAATTCATGATTCTCATGCTTTTCATAAATTGCATTTAAATAACACATGTTACATGTCTTTACTCTGTAGTTTAAATTAGAATTCACATAGACATAACTTAGATTAAAATTGCATCATGCATTGCGTATAGTTTAAATTTTTTAAACAAGAAAAAATAAAAGAAGAATTAATTAGCATTGCGTAATCACATTTAGATATTGTGTTTAGGTCATGCATACAGTACATTATTGTTTGGCTTTTAGGTAACATCTTACAGAACAATTAGTGCATTGTATAATAATAAACCTTCGCTTTTGCTTTACTTGAAGCATTGAGGTTCATTATCTTTTTCTAGCAATTTATTTATAGGCTTTGATTATTGAGTGTTATACTCTTGCTTGCGCACCTGCATGATCACTCTCACATGCTAGTGATCTAAAATTGAAATCGACCAAGACTGCTTGCAAAACATTTTTGAAATAAAGAGAAAAGATATCAAAAGGGTGTCACACGTATTTAGCTGTCCATGTATCCATGAAATCTCGGATTTGTAAAAGTAAAATATTCTCTCACATCTTACTTAGTAGATTAGTGGGGACTCATAAATTGAATCAATTTGCATGTCTAATTAATTTAACATATGGAAGGTGCACCCCAAAATTATGATTGCTATGGACTTGGAAGAGTCTGTGCTAGGTGTTTGCTTAGTATCAAATAACTTTCCCTTGGTGTTTCATCTCGTAGAAGGTCGTATCCTTAAAATAAAAGTTCATGCATTTTTGGGTCGTCCAAAAAGTGAACGCATTTTTGTCCTGTGTATACTTGCTTTTTAATTTCCGGATTTGGCCAGAAGTGTTCTGCGTGATAATATTTTTTTTGCTATAACAAAGAATTATAAAAACAAAATTCCCGATTTCAATATCCCAATGTTTTCATTTCGTAATATAGCAATAATACGCGGATTTGCTTTTCAGTATTTCTTTAGTTATGGTTTTCCAATTTCTCTCCGACTTTTTACAGCTTCCGTTGCCAAATCCACACAAATTGGAACTTGTGGTCATTGTAAATAACGGTGCCATCATATTAGCAGGATTCTTCTCGAATCAACAACTTTCGTCGCCTCATAGGGGTCACTAGCAAGAGGCAACAACAAAACGACTCGATAACGACAAAACGACATTCTCATAACTCCATAGGTAAATGGGACAACGAACTGATTAAACCGCCTTCATCTATTTAAGCTCACCTTGAAGACTCCAAATTTAACCAATGGGAAATTAGCAAGAGGGCACGAAAATACTCGAGAGTTGCCATGAAATATACTGCAATAATCTCGATCCTCCTGCAATGCTGCCTTGCTTTGAAGACCAACTCGATGATCCTCCATAAGTATGAGTCGATTTTCAACTTTGGCGATTCTCTGAGCGACACCGGGAACTTCCTCCAATCTGTGTGCGAGTTTCGATCCTGCCAGAGTTGCCCTACGGCGAGACCTTCTTTAAGAAACCGACCGGTCGTTTTTTAGATGGACGTCTTATAATTGATTTCATTGTTATGGAGTTCTCTTCTTTTCTTTTGCTCGTGTTACGGAGAATAACAGGTATTTTAAACAGAAGGCCGCTGTTTTTCGTTTTAGTATACATTACGTATATGAAAATGCAGCGGAAGCAGTTGGGTTACCCTATCTGAAGCCATATCTTGAGGTAGCCAACAATGGCTTAGTTGATGCTCGTGGTGGAGTTAACTTTGCAGTTGCTGGTGCCACAGCTCTTGATCCGACATTCTTTGCAGCTCGAAACATTCCAACTGTCCCCATAACGAAATATTCCTTAAGCGTTCAGCTCGAATGGTTCAAGAAACTCAAATCTTCTCTTTGCAAATCACGGCAAGATATATATAAACCCTACTCTTGTATGCTTCGATAGGGGACTGGCTTATGTAGCAATAACTGTTCTGTACTTCCATTTTGTTTCATCGATCTTGTTCACTCAAGATATGGGCATCCGTTGAGATGATTTGGTAGATATCACATATAAGTAGCTTGTAAATCTTTCATAGGATAACCATCCAGGATTGGTGCAGTTGAATGGGACGTTTGGATTTTCAACTCAAAAACTGAAGGTCGTTTCGTTTGAATTCCATCATCTACAAAATGCAAGTTGTTCCAGGTCAGGGCCACTTGCTCAGACTAAAGGCTCGAACTTCATTAGTTTAAGGGGTTTGCAGAGCATTTCATGATTCTCTAGATAGATGGGGTTCGTACTTCTGCATTCTTGCATTATCAAAGGAAATGAAAAGGGTCTCGCGTTGGCCGACTATAGTACATGAATATTCTGTCATTAAGACCTTTCATTTGATTACATGAGTTGTTTTGTCATTTGATTTTCTGTTTCATTCTTTTCTTTGGCAGATTGTGAAACATCTTTCAAGAAATCTTTAATTCTGGTGGGGGAGATTTGGTGGGAACGACTATAATTTTGCTTTCGCCCAGGGTGCAAACTTTGAGCAGCTCCGACCCATTGTGCCAAATGTTGTTGGAGCCATCACCAATGCCACCAGCGTATGTCCCTTTTCTTTTCTAGCAAGTTACATAAGCACAATACAATCTGTTCAACAAGATCTTACTAACGCTGAGTTGCTATCTACGCGGTTAACCTTTTCTTAGTAATCCAATGAATTCGTTCCTGCGGCACGTGATTGTTTTAGATGCTCATCAAAGAAGGGGCGGTGGAGTTAGTAGTGCCGGGGATCTTGCCGATGGGTTGCTTGACCTTGTACATAACAACCGCTCCGCTCCTTGACCAGTCAGACGTTAACATGACAACTTTTTTGTGACGACTTAATTTAGCTATTATAGTCAGGGCAAAGAATATTAAGTTGGGAAAAAAAAAGCATCGAAACTCTTGGCTTACTTAACTAATTTGACCCTTCTTTTTAGTATGTTGAAAAATTGAGAATTCTCCTAATACCCCCTTTTTATTGTGCATTAGCTGTTTCTAAAATCATAAGTCTGCTTATTTTCTTGGGTTTTAAATCTATATTGCCACATATAACCATAAAGCTAGCACGATATGTTCTTAAAATGTAGGGTGTTGATGAGCTGCAACCAAAGCGGATAGTATCAAGTCGGCCACGGACTTCGGCAGGGCTGCCACAATCTAGCGTTCAAGCTTGGATGGGTCATTAGGCATTAGATATAAGAGCCAACGTGGCTATTAATGGCCACGTCAGTGCTTCCGTAAGAACTTTTTTAAACTTTAGGACCAACATGAACGATGAGATATGTATAGCTGAAGGACTCGATTGGACCCAAAAAAATGTCCAGGAAAGTCATTGCAATTATACCCAAATCATGAAATTAATCTAAATATACAACTAATTAATATTCAATGCATGTTCCTTTGGTGGTAATGTGTCGAAGTGTGGCCGGATCCACATGAGCAAGGCACTTGGCTTACATTCTTAAAGGTTGATTGAGCCACAATTTCTACATCCCAGATGGAACTTCAAAAGGAAAAATTAAAAGAGTAAGATAGGCCTAGCTGTTAGGAGACCAAAAACAAACAGAACAATATCGAATTAGTGAACCAGAATATAGCAATCTCCCCCAAACCCAATAGGAAACAATATAATAGGACACTATCATCAAATAACCTCAAGCACAAAGTGCACTATATCATCAAACAAACTCAAGCACAATGTGGTTTTTAGGTGGAAAACCTCCCTGATGTGAGGAGGTAAAAAAACCACATACCGGAGTCCACCAAAAATCGTCATTATCAATGAATTGGGTAAAAATGTTCTTCTCTAGTTAATACTAGAGGTACAAAGCAACAACAATATCAATGATACTATTCTTGGCAATACATGTGAATTTGCAAGAGATCAAAGATAAATCTCACCAAAATACAGGTTCAATTCTACCTACAAAAAACCTAATGAAAGAAGATTTAGATGAAAATCTAACCGATTGGATTTGAGAACATTACGTTGCAAGCAATCGGACCATGAATCAACCTTCGATGTCAGCTTGATGAAAATTGAATAGTACTCGCTTGCTGAAAATCTGATAGCTGATCTTTTCAGATTTTCTTCTCTTTATTCTCGCTACCTCGTCTCAAAAAGAAAATCTTTTGCGGCTATGACATAAAAACAATAATGAAAAACCCTATTTTATCCATATATATCATTATATAGGCTTAAGCCTTTGGGATTGCAATTCATTGGGCTTTCTCCATATAATAGTGAACCTAGCTAATAAATCTCCCCCTCACGATGATGTCGAGGAATTGACCAACCCCACTATTGATCGGCAATATTGAAGCTTCTCCCTTGGTAGTCTTTGTCATCAAATTGGAACCATTATTGTCCAATGGTTTCTAACATCAATATGTTTCCACCTAGAATGAAAAGTTGAATTCTTACCAAGATGAATCACACTTTGGTTATCACAAAATGATACATACCTTTTATGCTTGAACCCAAGTTCTCCCAAGAACTTCTTTAGCCATAGCAACTCTTTACTAGTTACGGTCGCTACAATAAATTTTGCCTCTGTTGTAGAAAGTGCAACACACTTTTGCAACATTGACTTCCATGACATAGCCCCACCGACAAAGGAAATTAATTAATCAGAAGTAGATTCATGTGTATTAATATCTCCAGCCAAGTCAAAATCTATGTATCCCACTAACTCTACTTTTTCGATCCTGAAACTAAGTTTCAAACTGGAAGTTCCTTGAAGACACCTCATGATCCATTTCACCACATTCCAATGCTCTCTTCCCAGATTTAACAAATAGAGACTAGCAACACCAACTGTATACACAAAGTCTAGCCGTGTACATATCATTGCATATATATGGAACACTTTCCATGTCTTTCTTCTCTTTATCAGTCGTAGGGCTTTGCTTTGCACTCAACTTAAAGTTGGTAGCACGAGGAGTACTAACTACTTTAGCCTTCTTTATGTGAAATTTCTAAAGAAAGTTCTCAATATTCTTCTCTTGCGACAAGAACAACTTCTTAGAATTCATGTCTCAAGTAATTCTAATACTAGGAATATGCTTTGTCGGGCTCAAGTCTTCATGACAAAAGATTTGCTCAACTATTTCTTCAACAACTCAATTCTTGAAACATTCATACCAATAATCAACATAAACGAGAGAATAACAAAGTCATCATCAGAAATTTTTCGTACAAACACAGTTATTCAAGAAAGTTTTCTTATAGCCCTGCTCAATCATAATTGGCATAAATTTTTTGTACCACAAGAAAGAGTTACTAATTTAGGCTATGTGTCCCTCTCTTTCTTATTCAGTGATCCTTCTTTAAGGAGAACCACGAGATTAGGTGTAAGCGGGAGAAAAAGATCGGGCTGATCCCTCATAGGCACAACTAATCACCTTGTTACATGTAAGAGGTCTATGCTCGAGGGAGCGAGATCTTTGCTTCGACTTGTGGGTCTATGAGATATTGACACATATGATGTCAAAAAATAGATGAACAAATGGTTAAGAAGCATTTACAAGTAGTGTGCCATTATCTCAGTCTCTTCGAAAAGTCAAATTATTAGAGAAACTGAACAACATTATGAACATAGCATATTGCTTTAACACATTTTGAAAAAATTATCCAAACAGTCTTAAACTTATTATACGGATGATTATTCACTCCTTAACTATTTAATTTTTCCAAGTTAGTTCAAAAATTTTACGTAGGAATTTCATGTAGTTCTTCCGATCAATTTCTGCTGAAAATAGTTGACGTGATAGTTCTGTCATGGCGGACCACCCTATGTGGCACAAGTCTACACAAATAAGTTTTGGCAAAAATTAAATGAAAAAATTACGTTGGAATTTTCCGCAAAAGATTGGAATTTAATGCCAAAATGAGAAATTTATTTCATGAAAAACAATGTCTGATCATACCAGGAACTCCAATTTCTCCCGCTTACGTGCATGTAACTCAGACCTTACCCATGAGGTACAGGATTGAACATAGCCACACATAGACATCTTTTATTTCATTTAAGAAAGGAAATATCGGGAGTCCAACTCGTGACCTTTCATATCTTTATAAGCAAGTTCTTTAAGAAAAGAAACGTAAGGCATCAGGGCATTAGCTGGCAATATCATCCTTTCCTTCTTAGCTTGTTTTGGGAGTACTCATCCTTCATTTCATTTGGTGAAGCAATGAAAGGTGATTTACCACAAAAAGATGGTATTGATTGTACACTCGACCTTGGTTATTCAGTGTAATTTCAAGAACACCCAATCCGTGCACGTTGACATTGCCCACCCTCCATCTCATAACATACTAACTCACTAGAGCAAGCAATGCTGTCTTGCAAACTGTCCTCCATTAACCCGCTCAATAACTCATTTCCCGACACCATTCGTTGAGCCCTTGAGGTTGCAAGCAGCATCATATTAAAACAAGAGCCAGAGCAAGATCTCCCCTTCAACATTTGAACATTCATATTGCACTTCATCATTCCTCCACACGAAAATCTGCCATGATGATTAAGGTAATGTCCCTCTTGCTTTGGTGCTTCGCGTTGAAGACGGTATCACCAATAACCCCTCGTCACTACGAGTGGATTATCAACTTCGGTAACCCGATAAGTGACATTAGGAACTACCTCCTCATGGGTGCACTGGCATATCCAGTTGTCGGGAAGCTACCTTAAGGCGAGACTTTCTTCAAGCATCCAACTGGCCATTTCTCTGACAGGCGTCTTGTAGTTGATTGCATAGGTATTTGACTCTCTATATCTTCTATGTGTTTGTCTTTCTCAGGTTCTTTTTTTTTTTTTGTTGCCTCTGAGGAGACCATATCACATGGCCACATTTTGGGTTGCCTCTGATTTTTCACCAAATTAATCATACGGTTTATAGAAGTATATAGTTTATACTCTGCCTCAGCAAGAAGTACACTTAGCATTTGATAAGACGACTCAAATGTTTGACAATCACACTCGCATGAAAAGACAAATAACTCGAGATGAACTTTTATAATGTCTGAAGTTCACTACGTTGATAGGCTACTTCAACAAGAAGATTTTGCTTAGAGCCATTCTAACGAAAGATATTTTTGCTTTTATCCACAGGTTTGAAAATAGATTCATCACAGTTATTTTGTTCACGAATTAGATAAATGGGGACATTTTAGATTTTCAGTGTGAGATTTTGTAGGACCACTACCAACTGTCCTAAAAATGGATGAAGGCATGGTTTAATAGTCAATTACTCTAACACTTCCCCTCACGCTAAATTTGGTCTTTTTTACCAGTACTAAGCGTGAGAATATATTATTAGGGAGGTAAATAGGAGTCTGAAAAGATTTAAACTTAGGATCTCCTGCTTTGATACCACATGAAATTTTGTAGGACTACTGCCAACTGTTCCAAAAGCTTAAGCTATTAGATGAAGACGTGATTTAATATTTAATTATTCTAACATTCAATTTGTCCATTGTTTATTATTTGTTTTCATATAATTAATTATAAATAATAATCTTCTCTAATAACGTTTAGATAAATCACGTCTCAGCATATAGGCAAAAAATGAAATCGAGTGAGGAATGAACGAAGTAATTTTTCTTTTATTTTTTTTATTAAGGAAGCTAACTAACTTCTGACCGTTTTCCATTAATATAGGTAAATAGTTAACTAATCTCCTTTGTCTTACATCATGATCTTTTCTATTATATACAATATTTTCAATTTAGATCAAAATGTATCTCCTCTTTACATGTCATACGGGTCGGTTCATGGTGTCCGTCCATAAAAAAGATGAAAGTGCAATGGGATTTCTGGCAGAACTATTGAGGTCTAACTTTACCCCTCTTTTAAATTTAATATGGATTTTTTTAAGAATGAGCAATGTTATACTAGCATGTTTAAAAGAAAAGAAAAGAAAAGAAAAGAAAATTCATTGACGAGACCTTCATCAGATTAGCAAAATTCAATTCACTTTAAGCATGCATTGAGTGAACCCTCGTCTTGAGAACTAACTAAAAAGGCGATCGAGTTCCTTCCTCTACTGTTCCATTATGCAGAAGAAGGTTTGTGTTTCTTGTTCATTTACTTTCTTTTCTGTCTTCAGATTGTGACGAACACTTTAGGAAGTCTTTATTTCTTGTCGGGGAGATTAGCGTAAACGACTACAACGCTCTGTTCTTAGCCGGTGCGACTGTTGATCAGATTCGACCGATCGTACCGCTTGATGTTGGAGCCATTGTTAATGCGACCCAGGTATGTTAAATCATTCTGGAGAAACTTTGGATAGAATTGTCATGACTAGCTAATAGTAAATTCTTCTTTTCCTCCATTGTACTAAGCAACTCTTGCAGATTTTCCATACCCTATTCTGTATTTGGAATTTGGTGCCGTGTAGATTCTTATTGAAGAGGGGGCGATAGATCTTGTGGTGCCTGGGAATTTCCCCATTGGCTGCTCCGTGATATATTTGGCTTTGGTTCAGAGCAGTAATAAGTCGGACTATGATCCTACAAATGGGTGTCTCATAGCTTACAATGCCTTCAGCGAGTACCACAATGAGCACCTCAAGCTAGAGCTTCAAGTGCTGCGTGAGAAGTTTCCCCCGTGCCAGGATTATTTATGCCGATTACTACGGACCTGCTATGCGCTTTTACGTCACATCAAAACTCTATGATAATACGAAATTTGATGTAGATAGTTACAGTCATTTCCTGTCACCTTTTCGAAAATAAGAACATCAATGGAGGGTTTGCAAGTTGATTGTTTAGATTGCTTTTTATGCAGGTTTTTACGGAGGGGCACGAAGAGCTTGTTGTGGAGGCGGGGGGCCGTACAACTGCAACTTATCAGCTCGGTGTGGTTTCCCTGGCTCGACCGTGTGCGGAAACCCGTCGGCTTTCGTGAACTGGGACGGGCTTCACTTCACCGAGGCTGCTTATCGATTCATGGCACAGGGCGTTCTCGGTGGTTCGCATGCATCTCCACCTCTCATGCTCTGATCAACTGTGACACAACTCAGTAATGATTGATGAGCAATGGATTTTTCACGTATTCTCTTGAGTGTGTCTATACACACATAAGAGAAATATCATTCTCATGTTTCTGTCAACAAATAAAGTTTTAAAGACAATTTAAGTACTTAGATTATAGAATCAAATCGACATAAAAATAACTCAGCATCAAATCCGTTATGCGAGTATTATGATGTACATGTGAGTTGTATTAGAGAAATCCCATATCGAAAAATTAGTGTAATGTAGAGCAATTAATTTGTCGTAGTTAGCCCATAACTCATTAATAAAAGCTTTTGAGTGAAAGTGAGTCCTATTAAATACATTGAGTGCTTAGACTTAAGCTCCTTTTGGTGATCTCCCGAGACGAAAGGTGTCCCATAAGATTTGGATTTGGATTAGGTGTGGAGAGACTTGAACCCTCTTTCGAATGAAGTGTGGTGTTGATGAACAATGCTATGGTTAAGAATTGACCGAGAAGAAATCTGGGGATTTTTTTTTAAAACGTTTGCGTTATTTTTCTCAATCTTTAATTTCTAGATTTTTTTTCATATTGTTTGTTAATAGTGTGATAGTTTCTTCTTTTTTCGTGAAGTTTAACGATCCATTTCTATTCCCAATTGGATTTGCGATGGATGCATTACGTTATGATATCATAAAACATCTAGTGGTAAAAAAAGTTAAAAGCTAAAATATGAATATCCTCGATCACATGAACGTGATAAATATAATAGGAAAAGGAAGCGCTCATTGCAATTTCACATAAAAGAAGATAGACTCGGTGTTCCATCTCAAAATTTATTCTCAAATAAGAAGTGTAAGGAGTTAAATGATATTTGATCCTTATTAGTGCCTACGTTGATATGTGTTAGTTGCCTTATTTTGTCACTGTCCTTCAACGAGCACAACCACCATGATTAGGAGTGCGACCATCTCAATGATGGTCATAGTTCTAGATTTAGAGGATGCCACTAGGCTATGTTGTAGTCTGGCGTAATGATTGTGGTTGTCACTGTCATGCATAGGAGGTTACTGGCGGGGTTGCACATCCCATTATTCATGTTATAACTAGACATTTACCAAATTTGTGATGGGATTTCACACAATCCGAAGGATAATTCAAATGATTTCCAATTACACCTTATCTTAACCTATCCCAATTTGTATTCAAACAACCAAACAGAGTTTGAAAGTATCCATAATTAGCTAGTTGCTTGCTTGCCCCTTTATTAACCTAGAGTGTGGCCACCCTCAAATGATGATGCATCGTGGGCCATGATTTTCAGTTCAAAGGAACGGGGGAACCTTTCAAAAGTAAACTTACTAGTGTGGAACCGTCGAACTCATTTGACTTGTCTTGATTTTGTTAAAAATATACTTTGGTTTAGGACATTATTAAATTACAAGGCATTTCTAATACACTAGCCAATTTATAGTAAATTTAGGGGTATCAATGGTTCAGTTTTGAAAACCGAACCGAAGAACCATTAGGAGCTGAGCCTGAATGGAATAAAATTTTGCCCTGAATTGAATATGAACCGAACAAAAATTTAAGTTCAGTCGGTTCTTCTTTTTTCAATTTTTATTTTTATTTTTCGTTTTTATTTTTTTTTTCTTTTTACCTATTTCCGGTTTCTTCACCGAGTGCCGCAATAGTTCAGACGAAACGGAGCGAACCTCACTCCCAAGCGATCCTCGATGACGGGTCTTCTCCTCACTCTCAAGTAGAAATGCCTTGGCGTCGTGGATCCTTATCTGGCCTCGTCGATCAGAACCAATCCAGTCATGGGCCCTGCGTAGACCCTGCTAGAGATGGCCACGGGCCGGTTCAATGCAAACCGGAACCGGCCCGTGTGGCACGGGTCGGTTCCGGGTTGTAATTTTCCCAAACCGGCGGTTCCGCGCGGTTCGGAACCGCCGGTTCCGAACCGGCCCCCAAACGGCTATATTATAGCCGTTTGCTTGGTCAACCAAATGGCCATTTTTCCATTTGGTTGACCAACGGCTATATAGCCGTTTATTTTATTTTATTTTTTTGTTTTTTAATAATTATTAAATAATTTTTTTAATTTAAAAAATAACCATAACCATTATAAATATCCATCTTCATCTTTCATTTTTCCTCACAACTTCCCTCAAATTCTCTCATTTCTCTCATTTCTCATATTCTCTCAAATTCTCTCAACTTCGCTCAAATTCTCTCAAATTCGCTCAATTTCTTCCGCTCAATTCTCTCAAAAAATGGCTAGTGGAAGAGGAAAGAGCCTGATGATTCCCGAAGAATCCAATTATTCTCATGATCCTCGTGAGTATGCACATTGGGGATACGATGACGAAGATGATATCAACGTTATTCCTAATGTCGAGCACATCCCGACGCAAGAAAGTCTACAACCAACTACCAATACCGAAAAAGCATCAACAACAAAAGAAATGAGTCGAGAGAGTGCATCCATCATATGGCAACACTTCACCAAGCAACATTTAGAAGGTAACGACTACAATCTCATTTGTAACCATTGCAAAAAAGTATACAGGTTTACAACTGGAAGCGGCTATGGAACATATCGTCGACATTTGGCGTCAAAACATCCAACGGAATTCGGGATCGACACGAGGCAACAACAAATTCCCAAGTTTGTCGATTCTAACACTTCTAATTTATTTCGTTACGATAGAAATAATTATGAGGAAGAACTTGCTAAATTTACTGCCGTTAAACATTTAGCGTTTAATTTTGGTGAAAATTTTGGTTTTAATACTTTTGTACAAAATGCATGTACTCCACAAGCAAAACCCGTTTCGAGAAATACGGTTAAACGCCAAATGATTAAAATTTATAAAAAAGGAAAAGATGATTTGAGAAATTTTTTTGCATTTTTCAATGGACGTGTGCATATAGGTAGCGACATTTGGAGTGATCCTTGGCAAACTCATTATTATATGGGTATTACATGTCATTGGATAGACGATGAATGGAACATTCAAAAAAGAATTATTGCATTTCGAGTTTTTGATGAATCGCATACGGCACATAATATTTATAGAATAATTAAGCAAGTTTTAGAAGAATATTTATTGATTAATAAAATTTTTTCAATTGGTTTTGATAATGCCGCGTCAAATACTGCTTCTGTTCGCGAGTTAGAAACAATTTGTAAACCCGCTTTTGGTGGAAATTTTTTTCACATTAGATGTGCTTGCCATGTTTTAAATTTATGCGTACAAGATGGTTTACGAACTCTTGAAGATGCTCTTCGTCCAATAAAAAAAGCAATTACATATTTATGGAAACATTCCCAAGTTACGAGAGAATGGGGTAGATTTTGTAAACAAAATGGAAAAAAACCAAAAAAATTTCCAAGAGATGTTCCACATCGTTGGAATTATACATACGAGTTGCTTAATCAATCTTTTTCATATAAAGAATTATTATGTACATTTTTTGCGAATTATGTTCCTCAAAGTAATTTATACCCACAAGAGTGGGATATTTGCAAAAGAATTTTAGATTTGTTAAAAGTTTTTAATAATGCAACTTATACTTTATCCGGTGTTTATTATCCTACTACACATTTATTTTTAACAGAGTGTCTAAATATTGTTGATATTTTTCAAGAAAATGAAGGCGATAATCAATTAGGTCCAACTATTATAGCAATGCGAACGAAATTGATGCAATATTATACCAAAATTCCTATTATCTATTTGGTTGCTTGTGTTTTGGATCCACGTACGAAAATGGAGGGCTTACTTGATGATTTGAATTCATACTATGAGTGTTTACATTTGATTGAAACCGTAAATATTAGAGATATAGAAAAAGAAGTTAAAGATATAATAGTAGAATTGTATAATGATTTTTGTAATAGATATAATATAGTTGGTGATAGTAGAACTTCTTCCCAAGTTAGTGGCATGCAAGGTAAGCACCTAGGTAGAGGGTCTAGAAATCTAATAAATAGACAAAAAAGACAAAAGGGAATAATGGGAAATATTTCTGAAATAGAAATTTATTTAACTACTGAATTTGAGTTTCCTCAATCAGACGGCATTGATTTTCAAATTCTAAAGTGGTGGAATAATCATTCAACTCAATTTCCAGTATTAGCTCACATTGCAAAAGAGATTTTAGCAACCCCTTGCTCAACCGTTGCAGTTGAACAAGCATTTAGTATTGGAGGTAATATTTTGGATGATCGACGTTCGAGATTATCTCCGGATTCAGTTGAAGTTTAAATTTGTGTCGATGATTGGACAAAGGCGGCATATCGACAACAAGAAATGGATCGCAACATCGAATCCGAATTCTTCAATGACGAAGATATCACCGGCACGGGTACCACCGCTACGGGTAGCGACGATTGATGATGAGGTAAGTATGGGATTATCAAAGGTAAAAGAACTACATGGGCTTTGATTCTTCTATCCCCAAGAAGATATATAGGCGCTTAATGATAATTCATTAAGTTCAAGCCCTTTCTTCCCTCCCTTTTTTTTTTCCCCGATCCATAAATTTGATTACAATTTGTATTTGAAAATTTATTATTTCATAATTTTATCTTTTTTATTTCATAATTCATTATTTAAAATTTTTTTATTTCTTAAAGTTTTATTTGAAAATCGGTTTGAACCGGACGGAACCGCCGGTTCGAAACCAGTTTCGAACCGGCGGTTCCGAACCGAAACCGAACCGGCGGTTTCGTCCGGTTCAAACCGGAACCGGAACCGGAACCGCCTTCAAGGTTCCGGTTCCGGTTCATGATAGTCTGGAACCGGAACCGGCGGTTCCGAGCCGGAACCGGCCCGGTTCCGAACCGTGGCCACCTCTAGACCCTGCGATTCCTCAATCTGTGCACAGACAACGCTCTCGTGCACCCAATCAACCTCACTTCACACGAGTCCATATCCGACAGCGTGAACTCACCAATCTCCAATCCCCTCACGTCCTTCGCCAAAACCTCATTTGCCTTGTTTCTAAAACCCGATGAATCGGGCACGGCGATTACAAAGCTCCCAGCTCTCGCGGCCGGCTGGAATTGCCATTCTCCGCTTCAGCTCCCTTCGGGGGAGGCACTGTTGGTTTCTTTCTTGGGGGTATGTTCCTGAAAGAGATACTAGGTGATCTTGGGCCTTTCTTATTCCAAAAGTTAGATCAAATGATGAGAGTTTCTCTCATAATTATAAATCAATCACCGGCCCTTTCTATAATCGACGTGGGATAATCCTAACAAGAGAACTTCTTCTTGAGGATTAGCTCCAAGCTCAGATCGTTGAGGGCTTGCCTAGATCGGATATGATCTTTAGAGAGGATTGGATTTCATAAGAGGGTAAGTAGTAGGAGCTCTTCGTGACTAGCTTCTTGAGGTTAGAGATGGAGGCATAGATCTTGTCGAGAGGCGAGATTTGGTGAGGCAAGTGCTCGCGGCTCTCTCTAGCCATTGCAAGGGCTTGCGATGCCCTTCGTCTTCGAGGGGGCCGTGACTCTTGGCCAGCGACCGGTGAGGGCTGTCGACCCTTAGTCAACGTCGACCATCAACCCTTAGCCACCAAAAAATGAAAAAAAAAGTAAAAAGAAGAAGAAGAGATTTTCAATTTAGTTCAGTAAACTGAACCAAATCAAAATAAACTGAACCAAAAAAATTTTAATTAACCGAATCGAAAACCAAACTGAACCTGCATAAAGTTTTTGTCCGTTTCAGTGCGATTAGTGGTTCAAATTTCCACACCCCCTGTAAATATTACAGTTGTGTGACGACTTAATTTAGCTATTGTAGTCGAGAACATAATATTAAGTTGGAAAAAAAGGGGTTGAAACTCTTGGCTTACTTAACTAATTACTCAAACCGTGATGTTCCTTTTTGTGAATTTCCTTTTACTATGTTGGAAAATTGCGAATTCTCCTAATACCCCCATTTTATTGTGCATTAGCAGTCTAAAATCATAAGTCTGCTTATTCTGTTGTTGGATTTTAAATCTTTACTGCCCCTCGTAGCCTTAAAGCTAGCACATGTTCTTAAATGTAGGGTGTGGATGAGCTAAAACCAAAGCCGATAACATCAAGTCGGCGACGGACCTCGGTAGGGCTGCCACAATCTAGCGTTAAAGCTCGGATGGGCCATTGAGTATTAAATATGAGAGCCAACGTGGCTGTTAATGGCCACGTCAGTGTTTCCATAAGTGCTTTTAAACTTTAGGAACAACTTGAACGATGAGACATTTATAGTTCGAGGACGTGATTGGACCCAAAAAGATGTCCAGCAAAGTCACTGCAATTATACCCAAGTCATGAAATTTTCATCTATAGACGCAATTGAGGGTCTCTTTCGTAACGGTTATCATGGCTCAGTTTGACTTTACTTTTCCTCCCGAGTGAAATGTTGTAATACTTTTTGATGAATGGAATGAAAGAAAGGCTTCACGTGTTTTTTGTTTAATTTTCCTGTTATCTCCTCTTTTGGGGAACGATTTAGGGTGCTGAAGATATTGAGGCTTAATCTTCTTCATGATGCTCTCGCGGGTTGCGATAGACGTTGATATCAAGAACATTAGAGAGGCATTCAGTGTGGCTTTCCACCAGCCGCCTAGAAATCCGCGTTCAATCATGTAAATTAATAAAGCTGCCAACAATTCTGTTCTAGAAATCAATTTCTAGCCCGAAGTTGATTTTTCTAATTTTTCTTTTTTAGCAGAAGTTGATTTTTTTGATTTTGAGCATAAGTTGGTTTTTCTATTTCGAGAGAGAAATAAATTTGTTATACTTATTTAAATGATTTCAAAACTATTTCTGAAGCAAAAAAAAAAACTCTAGAAATAGAAAAATGTTACGTAATCAAATGAATTTTTACTTTAAAAACACTTCTAGAGCAGAAATTTCTGCTCTAGAAGTGTTGTCATGCGCGCCCTAATCTTCAATGCACGTACCTTTGGCGGTAATGTTGGCCGCCCTTCAATCTAAGTGACGCCCGTTCCACGTGAGCAAAGCACTTGCCTTACATTCTTAAAGATTGACCGGGCCACAATTTCTACATCCCAGATTATTTCAGAAAAAGAATGACAAGAAATGATGCAATCAGAACGAAATGCATTATTTTACCGTTGTTTCGGTTTAAAAGAACATAACAGGGCCAAAACTTCTGCATAAGCGGCAAAACACACATGCAACTTCAAAAGCAAAAATGAGACAATAAGATAGAGGAAACATTATCCAAAAAATTGTAAATTTATTGTAATTGTACTAATTCAATCTAAAACCTTCTTTTTTGTATCAATTCAATTCAAAACATTTTATATTTATACAAATTCAGTCTTTTCAGCTAATTTTAATAAAAATTAGCTAATATGTCATGATCGGTGTTAACATGACAAATTTTTAATAGTATTATATTTTTAAATTTATTATTTATTTATTTTCCTTTTTTTTCATTTCCTTTCTTGTTTTTCCCTTTTCTTTCTCCCCCTCCAGCTAGTTGCCATGCCCGGCAACCAACCAAAGGTGAGGGCTGGAGAAGCTTGTCCCCATCGGCCACCGGCATGGGTGAACTTGGCCTTGCCCAGATCTGGCGAGGCTCGAAGTGAAGGTAGAGGGTAAGAAAGAGAAACAGGAGGGGGTCGTAAGGGAAGAGTTGGGGATCCTCCAGGGAAAAGGCACAATAGGAGGACTTGGGATTGGAAGATATGCAACCGAGATTGACAGAGGGGCAATGCCTGATTTTCCTGTGAGGAACATACTGTTGGAGTTGGCGAATACTTCGGGATCCCTTGTTTCTCACACCGGGTACGCCCACGAGAGCTTAGGGAAACTGAAGTGTTATCCAACAACATGTGATCCCTGTGTGCGGAATGTGAAAGTTCGGGGGTCGCGCTCCTGACACGGGTGCCCTGCTGCTCGGTTAGCAGGCAGGGGTTCGGGGGCAGCGCCTCCCGACGGGGGTCTGGCTGCTCGGTCAGCGGACGGCTGCCCCGTTCGTCGGTGGCAGCGCTCCCAAAACCTCAACGGGTTTGGGCTTTTATTTAAGCTGGCCCATATAGTGCGATATTAAGAGATTTATTATAGGTTTAGGTTTTGGGCCTGTTTTGGGGATATATATATTTTTTTCTCGTTTCTGATCATTGTAACGAGTTGAACGGCTGTAAACCGAAAATATAGTGAAATCTCTTTGCAGGACGTAGCCCTAGTCTTGGGGTGAACCTGAGTAATCTCTTGTGCATCGTTCTTCTTTTTTTATCGTGATTATTCTGATACTCTGTCGCGAACAAAAACCCATTACATACAAGAAACCATAGACCCACTTTGAGCAGCGACAATGAGAAGACAGAGAAAGGGATAGATCTGGACGAGCTTGAGCTTCGCCGGCTCTCGCTTTTGGCCGGTTGTCGGATTTGACGGCCGAATGAAGAAGGAAAAAGGAGAAGAAAGAAAGAGAAGAATATATAAACAAATATATATAATAAATTTTTAAAAAACATTAAAAATATTATTAAAAATGGACACCGTTCAATGCCGATCACGCCACACCAACGACCAACGACTGACATAAATATAATGGATGAGTAGCTGAAAACTTCTTCACGTCATTTATGTAAGAAAAAAACTCTACATGTCTCACCGCACCATTTAATGAAAGGCGCCACTTCTCGTTGAAACCGCAAGTCAGCCATTAAAGCTTCACCTGCCAAAACTCCATTGCCTAAATTGGGAAGGTAACCTTCGCTCTATGAGATAACATAAGTGCTCAAGCTGAGCCCTAAGCAGACTCTTTCTTCGCTCAGATTCTATAGTATTGTTCGACATGAAAGCCATGAAGATACTAGTCTTCTTCTTGCTCTGCTGCCTCTCCTCGGAGTCCGTTTTGTCTGGTCGCTATGAGGCGATCTTCAACTTCGGCGACTCTCTGAGTGACACCGGAAACTTCCTCCGCTCGGGGGCGCTCGCGTTTCCCGTCATCGGGAAGCTCCCTTATGGCCAGACGTTCTTCCACCACGCGACTGGTCGATGCTCGGACGGACGCCTCATTGTCGATTTCATAGGTACTCTATGTTCTCTCATTAATTTACTTCTCTACATCTTTCTAGCAGGAATTTTCATTTCCAGTGCTACTAATATGGTATCTTTAATCTATTGTTGAACGTGAAAATATGACAATGCAGCTGAAGCATTTGGACTGCCTCATCTTCCACCATATCTGGCAGTAGCCAAAGGTCAACATGTCCGTAACGGAGTGAACTTCGCAGTTGCTGGTGCCACAGCACTCGACTCGTCTTTCTTCTACGCTCAAAAGATTGGGCCACTGTTGTGGACCAATGACTCATTGAGTGTTCAGCTCCGCTGGTTCAAGAGCTTGAAGTCTTCTCTCTGCACCACCAAACATGGTAAAATCTCTACCTTCCATCGTAAGGGGAAAAGTAAATATGGACACATTTTGAGGAAACAGCCATGAAAAGTGAAATGTGTACGCACTCGTCTGTAACTGGACTTGCCTGTAGGGTTCATACGATCCGGTCCTAGCGCTTCCGGGTTCGATCGGTCCTTCTTACTCATCCTTACTATCTGGTGCTTAGCATGTAACTTTTGTGAAAGATGTGCCATAATTTATAATTGCACATAAAAATGTTCCTTTGCATCCCCTCCTTGAGCTGGGTATATATTGACTGGACAAGTCTTTGATGGATAAAGCTATTCTCGGGATGCAGAATGTGATGAGTTCTTTAAGAAGTCTCTGTTTCTGGTGGGGGAGGTCGGTGGCAATGACTACAACTATCCCTCCTTTGTCGGTGGAAGCATTAAACAGCTACATGCTTTGGTACCTCCAGTCGTTGGAGCCATCACTCGTGCCGTCAGTGTATGTCCCACGAGCTTACTTCGACTATTGACATACATCTAACATGGAAGCAATCCGAATTATGTTCATTAAACGGAGCAATGACACTAATTTGAGGATCCCCTCTAAATTGTCACGCATCATCTATGAGCGTGAATCGGGGAAACGAAATTTTTAGGCATGAGCTTAAGGTTCGATTCTCGTAATAAAATCGAAGATCGCTTTAACATGAGCACGTGGAGTCTGAAAATTAAAAGGAAATGTCCTCTTGACTACGCCGTTCATGAAAAAAACCTCTTATTTGGATAGTTGTACACAATGCAGCTTCACAACTTCTTATATCTCTTTCTTTACTTCTTTCGTCGAACTATTGCAACCATAACAGATGCTGATAGAAGAAGGGGCTGTGGATCTGATGGTGCCGGGAAACTTGCCGGTAGGCTGCTCTGCGGTGTATCTAACTTTGTTTCGCAGCCCTAGCAGGTCGGCTTACAGCCCAAGAACTGGGTGTCTTAGGGCTTATAATGCTTTTGCCAAGTATCACAATAACTACCTCAAGCAAGAACTGCAAAATTTGAGAGAACAATACCCTCATGCAAGAATCATGTACGCTGACTATTACGGTGCCGCCAAATCTATGTATCACGCTCCCAAGCACAACGGTGAGCCTTCTTTTCACTATCTTTTTCCCTTTCAGGTTTCATAGTCATCGATTATCTTTTGCTTGAACTAAGGATTTTGTAAATAACTGTGTATGTATGACCTTTACTTTGCACATATCATATTCATCACAAGTGCATTAAAAGTCCTATAACTTGTCATGAAAGTGGAATTGAGTCAAAAAAATTTTCAAAAAATTGCAATTAAGTCTTAAAACTTATAACTAACTTGCAATCGAGTCCTAAAACATTAAAAAAAATGCAATCAAGTTCTAAAACTTGTTAAATTTATCTAATCAAATAATTATATTGATTGCACCTTTTGAAAATTGTAGAACTCGGTTATACTTTCATGATAAGTTTTAGGATTTGATTAAACTTTCGTGGCAAGTTCCGAAATATTATTGCACTTTATGAAAGTTTTAGGACCTAATCGTACTATTGTAATTAAATTTTGGAACTTTCAGTACACTTACCCCTTAAATTATATACATGTCTACCTTTTAATAGCAAACGAGATCAATAATTCAGATGACTTTGCATAAAAAAGGAAGAGCTTACATTGTCTGTAAATCAAATGAAAGCCAATTTTTATCTGTTTTACCCAGAATTTTCTCCCTTTACCTCTAGACTTAACATTGTGCTTAATCACAAAGCACAATTAAGGTTGAAATCACAAATTGAGTGGACAGGCATAGTGAAGCCAAATCTTAAAGCATGATTTTAGTGATGGAGTGTGGGTCCAAGTGAATTGAGTCGATATCCAATGAACTTTCTCCTTCGCATGATTTACCCTTTCTCTAAATGTTAACTATTTGGATCCTGCAACCTAGAGGCGATTGGGAAAAAATAAAAGAAAGGGGTCCGGAAGCCCGAACCCGATCTTCATGAATTTTTGGGGCTGGGATTTCGGGCTTGTCCAATTCTTTTTCATTTGGGAGGCGTCGGGCCTTTGGTTTTGATGTTTAGGCCCGAAATTTCTCAGACCAGCCCGAACTAATTCCTAAAACAAAAACAAACAAAAAAAATATTAGATATATAGGTATGAAAATGTAAATAATGGAGAATACATTATTTATGATCGTGACTGTCATAAATGAATGATACGTGATTAAGATGAAATGACCGAGAATTGATATGTCAATATGGGTTGAATTCGAAAATGTGGCCGAATTCATTCAAAATAGTGACTGTTCAAGTGCAAATTATAATAACCAATCATTTTTAACTTTTTAAAAATAAGCACCGGTCTGGGCCAGAACCGGCTCGGCCCAAATCGGTTTAGTTAGATCGGGCCTGAAAATGTGCGTTGTGGCTTGGCCCACCCGACTAGTGCTCACCCCTATTGGTACCTGTAAACAATCAATAATTTGGTACAAATTTGAAGCAAAATACGTAATTTTATCAGGAAGAAATTACTCTTGTCTTCGGCCTAAAAATTAGGAATGCTATAACAAAGGACATAAATTTGAGGTTTTAGTTGGTTTGGAAAATTAACTAAATTTCTTCCATGATTGTGCTTTCACCAACCGAAATTACCATTTTCCCCATTCTGCTGCCTTGAGAGATTTCATGCCCTCGATTAATCTTTCTTATTTAGAGTTAGGTGGCATCGCTTCATATAGAGGCATTTATCAGTGTAGGTCAATAAAGTTCCAGAACTCCATTGTATTTATGCCGAGAAGTGGGTAGCAGCTTACCTAGTTGCTGTCCGGCTCTATTGTTCTCCTAACATTGTTAACGAGTGTCACGAGACACTTAATGTGCAACTTTTTAAAAAAGGCTATAATTTCCTTTATTCAATATATTATAGCCATAAATAGGTTTTTGTTTTCCCCTCATATCGTGTGTAAAAAATAGTTATTGAAACATTAATTCCTTACCGGCTACATTTAGAATCACGGGGAGCTCATTGACATGTAATGTGTATTTTGGCCCCTAAACTAAAAGCCAAAAACTTCAAAAGGATAAATCGGTTTGAAACCCACGTGCTATTTCCGCAAAGGAAAACCCTAGCATTTCTCATATTTAATTAAATACACCAAATGACGTCCATAACCTCAGGACCTTTTGGATGATGCCATTGACATGAACACAAATAATTACCTAATCTGCTCAAAAGTCTTGACGAGCGCATTTCACGCAGGCTTTTACGGTGGGACACTGAGGGCTTGTTGCGGTGGAGGCGGTCCATACAACTTCAACAATTCAGCAAGGTGCGGTCACATCGGCTCCACCGCTTGCCGAGATCCGTCGGCTTTTGTCAATTGGGACGGGATTCACTTGACCGAGTCTGCTTATCATCATATTGCCAAAGGGTTGATCTATGGCGGCTTCACATCTCCACCACTCCTAAATTAGTTTAGTCGTTTACATCCCAACCCTTTTGATAAATGAGAATGGTAACCTTGAATGTTTTGTTTGTGGAGCCTTATACTTTCCTTTCTGTCTTGTTCTTTTAGGCTATGTTTGGCCGTTTAAATTTTTAGATAAGATGAGGTTGGACAGGATGGAATATGAAATTCAGGGATTTTTCTATGTACTATTCACTGTTTGGTGAATCGAAGTAATAAAGTCGGATATGTTTACATAAACTTTTGTCTGTTGTCCTAAAATTTGTACAAATGAGGAATGTAAGAACCTCTCGTTACACTATTGCCTACTTTATTTTTATTGCTTATTTTTCACTATTTTTCTTTTTCTTTTTTAATTCTTTTCTTTTCTTTTTCCCCCTTCCATCATTCTCTAATAATATTTTATTAAATAGTAAATTATACTAATATTCCTAAAAAACTAAAATGCCTAAAATACGGAATACAAATAAACTCTATATACATATATATATATAAATACATGTGTTGGTAACTTATTTCATAAGGTAGAAAGAAATTTGAATACATAAATAAAAATAGAATTAAATAATAATGAATTTATTTTTTATTTTGAATTCTTTTATATTAGAAATCATATATTATTCATATTCTAATACTATTTTAATTTTATTAACTTAAGAAAATTTTTATTTGTACAAAAATAACTTATACATATGGTTATTAAAAATCCTATCCACTTTTATCCCACCTCCCCCATGGCATAATTTTATCATGGCTATATCTTTATTATATCCCATTTTACCTAATCCTAGATATGTACCAAATATAGGACAGGATAAATCTTATTCTATATTGAATTTTATCCCAACTACCAAACCCAGCCAGGCTTAGGGTTTGGATTGAGCATTGGAGTGCTACAATTAACTATGATGATATAATTGAATAGTTTGCGAACCTAAGGAAGTTAGAAATATAGTAGAACTTCATGACATATCTAAATAGAAATAATGGTAATGGCGTATTTTTCACGAGATGTTTTCAAAGAAAGAGAATTAATAAATGATTTATTTAGAGCATGTCATATACGGTCCCTAGAAGATGATAGACCCAGTACACCGGAATCGAATACGGGGTAATACCCGTTAGATGTCCACTTGGCCTTGCTAGTATCAAACTTAGGCGTCAAACACTTGAAAAAAGGCGTAAATTAAACATCAATTTGAATGCATCATAGTCGTATCCATTTGGAGACTTAGAACTATTCAGATTATTTGCAAAATCCATCATATTCGAATCCATTTGACAAGACGAAGTCAACCTATATTTGATTCCAATTAAATTTCCGAGATTTTCAGCAAAAAATATACAATTTATAAACTTGGCGATATCTAGCATTGTTTAGATAAGTACTAGTATAAAATAGAGAATGTTTTTCCGAGTGAAATGATTATGAAAATGTGCTCGCAGAAAGTTGCTTCTGACGAAATGTTGCTTCCACATTTCGGGCGTAATGAAACTATTGCATGGAATAAGCAATCAAATAATAAATAGACAGAATAAGAAAATAAATCGGACATCATGTGAGTACATAGTTCGGTCATGAAGATCTATGCCCACGGAGAGAGTAGCAACGAATTCTACCATAGATCAAGCAATACACGGAGATTATGAATGACACTCGAATACTTAAACACTCTCGGTGTTTTTCAAGCTCCAGTAATATTCAGTAATGCACTCAATGTTTAACACCTATTTTTTTTAATAAAATAATCTTTCAATCTCATAAAGCAATTATACACAAATCTTATCATAAGATTTAATCGGCTCCATCATTAAAGTTATTAACACAATTCCACAAAGTCGTCCATTACCAAACACTCGTAGAAACGGTGCTTCAATCAACGTGTATTGCCCGTATTCCACAATGGCCAAGACCAGCAGCTATATGTATTTTGCCGAAAGGGATGATGAGGCCGACTTCTACTTGGATAGGAAATCCGTGCGATTCGGTCATCCAAGTGCGGCTTGCACTTCCCCTTTCTTGACCGTAACTGTAATGGATCAGGATAGTGGATATTTGAATTTGAATTTCCTTTTCTTTTTCTTGCCCAAACTTTCCTTTTCCTTTACCAACTCCAATAGTAAAGAATATATCATCTCTTATTTTATTTTTTTTTGGTATCGAAGGTATCCAGGTCAGCGTCCGTACGAATCGCGCATCTCGACTAATCCTCCGGGAGAACTAGCGCAGCATCCCACCGCCACGACCTTCCGCTTAAATCACCGGCACACAGCAAGGTTCGAACCAGGACCTCTCGTGAAAGGACCAGAGTGCAAACCAACTGGGCCACCGATAGGTGGGTAGAATATATCATCTTTCTTTGCTAAATACTTCGAAGAACCATGTCAATTAAAATTTGGGTCAGATCAAGTTTCATTCACAGGCTTAAACTCGATACATATTTTAATAGTAGCTTTATGCTTTTAAATTTACACCCTATTTATCTAGAACAAATTACTATATTCAATGTTTTTCAATATTTTACCGTATTGGACATGTTGAAAGGTAATTTTACCTAGTTTTCTCATTGATCTGTCAGACGTTTCTTAGGACTTGGAATACTAAATTTTGCTCATAAACATCTTCATCTTTCATGAACTTGTACAACAATTATTAGTATAAGATTAAGCTCAGGCCAACTCAATTAGGTATTACAATGGTTGAAAAAACTCATCCCGAGAAGCAATTATAATAGCAAGAAACCACAATGATGATACGTCACAATGGGTGGAAGAACTCATCCTAAAAAATTAACTTACTCGATGTGAGACTTTGCCCGCATCATTCTCCACCTCAAGGCCCCAGGTATGACGCCCCGGGTCACTACAAAGGGACCGCGACCCCGAGAACAAAGTGCAAGAACGTGGGCATCCAAGGGGTGGCTCTGTTTCGATCTTAAGGGTTAGAATGGGTGGAAGAGTTCATCGCAAAAAGCTAGTCTGATAGGAGAAGGAACCAAACCCATTATAAACCCAGAATATCTCCTTAGTTGATCGATGGGGAACTTTGCACGCATCAAATGATGAATTTTAGTATGCCATTATAATCCAATATGGACACAAGTCAATGAATCTACCAGCATAATTAAGGGTCAATTATCATGGCTGTGTACGGTTAAATAGCAGATGAACGTTTCTATTAGTCATGTTATGTCTCGTTTGTAAAATTGGGAATATTACCTTAGAGAAACAATGCAAACAAGTAAATAATCAAACCACTAGTATTAACAGGTTTACATTTAATAATATCTGTATCAATAAAGGTGACTATATTCATGACAATGTCCAAGTAAATGTGACATGCGATTATCATTTGCATTTCAATTAAGTTCTTGAAAATGCATAGCAAGTCTTAATTTATAGAACATTAACCAAGCTGTGTGCTTCTTTTCGATTCCCCCATTGATTTATAATGTAATCCAAGCATAGATAATATGTGGAAGGACGCAAATTACACGTACGATATGTATGATTAATCTACTCAAGAATCCCAAATGGGACCAAAAGCGGCAATCCCTTGGGTCTTGCACGCGTTCACCACGTCCCTACTTCCCTCGGGGTTGCTCGTGACGATCACCACGTCAGCACCCCACTTCGTCGCCGTGTCCACGCTCATCTTTGCCACGTTTGGCCGCCCGTGCACCGCCGTGTCGTGCACAATCACCTTGTCTCTTGGGTGACGGCTGACCATCTCCTTGATCTCCTTGCCAAAGTTTTGCTCCACATTCTTGGCCACCCACAACAAGCAAACGCTCGCTCTGCACGGTTGGAGGAGGAACGATAGGAAGACACAAATGCCGGAGCCGGTGGCAACCAGCAGGACCCGTTCGTACATGTTGACAAGGTACGGTAAGCCCGCGAAGTGGACCTGGCGGACCCAGAGGTGGGTTGGAGGGTTGGCGACGAGGGACTTCGTGAAGTCGCCGACAGCTCCAGCGAGCATCATGTGCTCATCCTTGCCGTTGGAGATGATGCCGAAGGCATGCCACTCAGATAGCGGGGAAGGGCTGATCCGACCCAAGATGCCTGTTGTTGGAAAAGTACGGTTAAAATAAAAATAACATCGAGAATGTCTTCAGCGGAAAAAACTTCAAATCATTACATACCTGCTTTGACTCCCCCGGGGAACTTGATTATGGAGGCATGGCCCGAAGGAGAAGACACCTTGACCGGCACTCTCCTCACCGTCACCCACGGTATTATTATCAAAACCGTAATCCCCACCGTGAACCAAAACTCTTGTTGCCTCACCAGCCTCGACCCCAACTCGTGACTCTTGTAACTCTTCGTCCTCGGATCGTACGCGACGGTGAGGATGACGAACCCCCAGAGGAGGCAGAGGGCCAACCACCCTGCGAAGCGGTGCGTCCGCTCGAACACGTTGTGGTGCAGGTGGCGCACAAGTGGGAACGCTGACAGCGAGGAGAGGGCGATGAGTACGAGGATTGCCGACGCGACCCCGATGATCTCTGGCGATGTGTTCGCCCGGTCCTTTATGGTTAGGAGCAGGGCGTAGACCAGCCACGCAAGGGACGAGATGCCACACCCGCTGTGGATCCCGCCGAGGCTCTGCAGGAGGGAGGTCGTGGCCGTCTTGGCGGGGAGCGGGACACACGAGTGGCCGAGCAGCTTCACGGCCAGCCAGAAGGCAACGCGCAAGAAGGCCTCGCTCCGGCACAGGGTGAGCGCGAAGATGTTGGCTATGGAGAAGAGGGCGGCGCGGTTCCTCGCATAAGGGAAGTGTCTAGTCGCCGCAAGGACGAGGGCCACAACATTTAGGGTTAAGCAAACGACGAACAGCCGCTTGTACACCGTGAACAGCCCTTGATCAAGGAGTATGACCGACAGCCTCGATGACTCATGTCCTCGGGAGGGCTTTGAGGGAGGCGGGTTGATGTTTGAGGCCACTTTGGCTTGCTCTCTTTCCACGTGTTTTTGGGGCTCGATGAATGCGGCTTCCTCGAGCGTTTTGAAAACCACATCATTTCCTTCGTTGCCGCCGAGGTCGAGGTCGAGGTCGAGGTCACAAAAGTGGATACTAGCTTTGCTCATCGATCGCTGAGTCAGCGACGACGGAGCGACCCTAGACGAGCTACCACCAGACCACGGAAGCCAAAACCTATTGCTCCCATAGCTGGTCATCTCGGGAGCTCTCTGAGGCGTGGCAATGGCGAATGGATCTGCGTGAGGCTTGATCTCAAATGCCACGCCTCTACAGCTCGTGAACCTCACTTGGGTTTCCATGAAGGACTATTTGCTTGGTTTGTGCACGATGCTTTGCGGTGCGTTCGTGAGGAAATGGGTCGAGTTTATATAGGGAGTTCGGTTCAAAGGATGAGCGTGCATGGTTATTCATTTGAGAGTGTTACGGTGATTTAGGCTGCGTATAGTAACCATTCTCATTCTCTGATTCTGTTTCCTAGAACAGTAAAGAATGAGAATCATATTTGGTAACCCAAATAATTCTGATCCTGATTATATTCCCAGAATCAGTTTTAGAAAATCAGAATCAGTTTTAGAGTAAAATCCAGAATAAAAAAAAAGTTGGTTCTAAAAAAAGAATCACTTTTGACAATCACAAAACATAATGAAATCTCACATCTTTCACTTTTCCCTTTTAGTTTTCTCATCACTTTTTTCTCAACCTAATAAAAATAGAAAAATCTTAAATTATGCTAGTTTGACCTCATTTTCATAAATTATGGCCTAAATTTCCTAGATTTCCTAAATTTCACTCTTCTAAAAAAAAAATATTGCAAAAGATGAGGGCATCCAACATGCGGATGGTAACATATATAATTGTAGCCGTGTGTCACAAAATGTGGCCATCTACACATGGAGCTGGAGTCAAACACCCATTTGGATTTAGGACAGAAGTTGCAAAATGATAGTGAAAGACTCGTACTTCATATGAAAGAGGACAATTTGGTCTTTTTTTTCAGTAGATAATTTGTTATTTGGTTGTTATGTTTGTATGTATTTGGACAACGCAACATTTAAAGAAAAAATGAATACTTAATATGGAAACGTGTCTCACGCTTCAATCAAACTTCAAACATCATGTATTAAAATTTGTGTTTCATTTATGATATGCTAAAAAAATAAATGTATTTTAAATTATTTTTGTGTGCATTGGAAATTAGCCTTCATTTAGGATGAAATTTTACAAAGTAACTACATAGTTATTTGACTTAAATGGAAAAAATTAAAAAAAGAAACATTTTTTTGAAATAGATTTTGTGCAGTTATCAAACGCGTTTCTGGTTCTCCAAAACTCATCCAGGAACAAAATAAAAAAAAAGTCATTTTAATCAGAATCAGTTTTTAGGATCAGAATCGTTACCATACGCAGCCTTAGCAATCATTTGTCCATTTGAATTGGTCAAGCATTAATTGACCAAACGATCACCACCATCCAATCACAGGCCATGTTGCGCTCGAAAGTCAAAGTTCGATAGAACAACCCAAATGTTGAGCTTGACAAAGTATCAGATCATCGACAATTTCCTTTGGAGAAAATTATGTAATGACGAGGAGGGTGCTACCGTGTAATATTGTCTGCTTTAGGCTCACAGGCCTTCAGGACTTTAAAACGAGATATATAGAGTAAAGAATCCTAAGCTTTATCAATTTGCCCAAGACTCCCCCCTTGGCAGTATGGGACAAGAGACATGCGCTTAATCTCATCCCGCGTATGTCTAGGTTAGAGGTGTAACCTCCCTTGCCATCCCTCTTCCTGAGCCTGCGACCAAGGTCTGGGTCATCACATATTACAAGTCTTACGTTGTGATAGGCTTTAATGTTTTTGAATAATCTGCCTTTGATCAATTTGTAAGACAAGGGTTTGTGTTAAGAGGCCCCTTAAGTTGCGCAATAAAGACGAAGTTTTTTCTTGGCCTAAAAAAATTATACGGTCAATGTGAATTCCAAAATTACACAAGTTGCAACGAGAAATTAATTGGAAGACACCTTTTCATCAATGTTAGCCAAAGGCACATATTCATTGGAAAAAAAAAAGGTATCTTAACTTTGATTTTAATTAACATATCTAATAAATATGATAGGTTTGTCTTTTGGAATGCAAGTAAGAGTTTTCTCAAGAGATCACAATTCTAGTAGTGCTTTTACCTGAACACATGCTTCAAATTGGAGTTTCAATACGAAAGCAAGTTGTTACCCAAAGGCATCTTTATGAGACCTCAGTTTATATTATCTTGCACATAAATAGTCGCTCATGTTAAGTGTGCAATTCAGGTAGTTCTTGTCTCATTCACCATCCAAGAAGCCCGTGAGGAGCCACCTAGCTAACTTGCCTCCGTTCCCTCTTCAAAACATGTCCTTATGGTTCCATCTTTTTTCATGGGCATCATATTTGAAATACATACCTACTGAAGGGTGTTCTACTCTAATACTACGCGGTGATACCATGGCCTACTTGTTGGCTTGTGAAACCAAATTATTATTAGGGGCTTTTTTTCTTTTATTTTTTTTTAGGTTAAAACCTATACCTCATTTATTAGTGATGTAGAGGTAGTAGACGTCAAGGGAAGAAAAAAAGGAAATGCAAAGTCACAAATAGAGAGAAAAGAAAAAGAGAGGCCGTAACGGCATTCTTGAGTGCTCTCCATCTCTTTTTTACCCGATGTGATAAGATCATCAATTGTATTTCTACTTTTCTCGAAGACTAGTGGATTCGCAGAGTACCTCTAAGCGAAGACGTAACCCAAGTTTGGGTGAACTTCAATAACAAATTCTCTGATGTGTTCTTTTGATTCTATACTTTTATTATTATATTCTACTAGTGTGAATTGTTTGCTTGAATTATTTTTCTAAAATGGTTGCACAATTCTTAACAATTGGTGGTAGAGCTAGGTTGGCTAATCGACAGAATCGAGGTTTTTCGGTGACATTTGATTGAAAGCAAGTGGTATATCAGAAGATAAAATTAGCATCGACAAGTTTGATGGGTAGGGTTTCGGATGGTGAAAACTTCAAATAGAGGACTATCTTTATCAGAAAGATCTCTATACACCACTTGAAGGTTGGAAATCCGAACTCGTAGATGTGGATCCAACATCAAAATCAAGATGGAAAATTCTTGATCAAAAGGCGTTAGGTGTGATTCGTGTAGGGTTGACAAAAAAGATAGGGCATCACATCGCAAAAACGAAGACAACAAAAGAAACCATAGATATTTTAATGAATATTTATGAGAAATCTTCCACATCAAATTAGATATTTTTGCTAAAGAAATTGGTTAGTATGAAGTTATCTGATAGAGGTTCTATTGCAAAGCATATTAATAGTTTCACGCAGATCACGAGTTAGTTAGAATCTACAGGCATAAATTTGGATCTGAAGTTTCAAGCTTTGTTGTTTTTATATTCCTTTCCGAAAATCTACAACACTGTAGTGTAGGGATTTTTGAGCATCATGGAAGATAATTTGACTCTGGATGATGTTGTGAACATCATCATGGATAAAGAGATGCAAAGGAAAGTCTCAGGTGAAGATAAATTTTTGGCATCTACCCCTTCGACGGCACTAGCAATGAAGAAACATTGGGAGAAGTCAAAGTAAAGGAAAATTCAACAGGCTTGGTAGGTCATGATCATGGAGGAGGAGAGAGATTACAAAAGATGAGTGCTAGTTTAGTCACTAGATGGGACACCGTAGATTTTATTGTGAAGCCTATAAAAAGAAGCAATGAGATGAGCATCAAGGAGCTAAAGTGGAAAGCGATGAACCTTTACTAGAGAACTTGTGTTTGTTTGCAAGATTTGACTTGACGACAAACTAGTGGTTTGTTGACTCTAGTGCTTATTTTCATTGCACTTTGCAAAGAAACATATTTGTTAATTGTGCTAGTGGAGATTTTGAGCAAGTGGTTGTGAAAGATGGCTACATGTGTCTAATTTTCAAAAAAGGAACTATTATTGTGAACATCTCAGGTGGAGGAAATATAGTTTTGCTTGAAACTAGACATATTCTGGAGGTGCAAAAAACTATTATCTCAAATAGTAGACTTGACCAAGAAGATATGGTAATAACTTTTGGATGCGTAGCGGGGAAGATAACCTAAAGGGCAAGAGTAATAGTAAAGGGAAAGCGTATGGAAATAATTTACCTTCTCCAAGGAGGCAAAATCAGAGATGTGACTACAACTACAGTGCCTACAGGTAATTTGTTTACTATTTCGCTTTATCGTTTGAGACATTTTAGTGAAAAGGGTGTAAAGCAGTTACACTCAAGAATTATGCTTCTAGGTTTGCAAAAAGTTGGTTAGAATTGCATTTATGAAAAATAAAAGGCGGTTAGTTTTCAATTGAATGGACGGCACAATAAAGGGCAAAAGCTAGAGTTAGTTCATAGTAATGTGTGGGGACCGGCTTAAGAGCTCTCATATCATGGTAAGAGATATTTTGTCACCTTCATTGATGATGCAAAAAGAAAAAGACTTGGGTTTATACTCTTAGAAAAATCAAAACTATTCAAGATATTCAAAATATAGAAGACCATGGTAAAAAAAAGAGACATGTTATCATATTGAAGTTTGATAATTGTGGTGAATAAATGAATAAAGAATTTACAGAATACTTGAGCTGGGAAGGCATACATGGGTTGAAGACTACTTTTAGAACTCCTCAAGAGAACTGTGTAGCTAAGAGGATGAACGTGTCTATTTTAGAGTGTGCAAGATGCATGGGGCTACATACAAATCTCTCGTTACACTTATGGGCCACTACAGTTGATGCAGTTGCATATTTGATTACTGGGAATCCATCTAGTGCGCTGGAAGGAGGAATATCGCAAGAATAGTGTTGAGGTTAAAAGGTCAATTATTCATATCTAAAATTTTTGATTGTATCGCATTTGCTTTGATTAATAGAGAGGATAAAAAGAAGCTTAATGCTCAATCCCATAAGTGCTCTTTATTGAATATGCCGACGTTGAATATGGATATAAAATTTGAGATTACGAGAATAACAAAGTCACTCGCAATTGAAATGTGGTGTTCCATGAAAAAAAGATATACAAGGATCGTCAAACAGAGCATGAGATGACACTGTAACTAGAATATGTTGATTTGGACACAATTCTTGTAAAGATGATTCCAGTAGATCAAAGCACAGCTGAAGGGGAGATTCGAGATAAACACATTATTAATAAGCAGGCAATTCAAAAGGAATGCAGTGATTCAGAATAGACTAATAACTCTAAAGTATCTATTTTGAGGAGATTACATGTGTGAGAAATCCAAAGGTAATTTTTAATCCATCAACTAATATTGTTTTGAGCCATGTCTTTTCTAGAGATACAAGAGAGTCGGAGACTTATGAGAAGGAAAAGAAAGACATATCTCACATGTAGTGGGAGCATGCTATGTAAGATAAGATGAGCTCGTCACTTTAGAACAAAATTTGAGAGTTAACTGAGTTGCCCATTAGTAAAAAGTTTTTGTTAAACAAGTGGGTGCACATGATCAAAAGTGAAGTAGACGATAGTATCAGATACAAGCCGAGACTTGTAGTAAAGGGTTTTTCTCAAAAAGAATAGATCGGCTACTCCAAGATATTTTCACTAGTAGTGAAGATGACATCAATAAGAATTTTGCTAACTATAGTTATAGTGGAGGATCGTCATCTCAAGCAGTTAGATGTAAAAATGACGTTTTTTACATGTTGATCTAGATGAAAAGTTATACATGGTGTTGACACGGGCCAAGGTCTTCGTGCCCCAGCCGGTCGATCATCTGGCCGGGAAATACCCCAAGACTTGCTATGTCTAGGTCCCCTAGGGTTTTTCTAGGGTTTTTTCTATAAGTTTCTAGAAAACTCCGGAGAGGTGCAATCTTGTAAATATCCCTAGTTTCTAGAATGTTCCGTACTTATGACGGTGATTAGAGAGTCGGTAGACTAAATCTGAGCCATCAGATCTAGGAGAGATCCAACAGATGTAATCCGAGGCCCTCTACTATATAAAGATACGTCCTCCCTCTCATTTCAATCAACCGACAGAAAACCGACATAAAATACAAAGGCATTCTCCTAGAGTCTCTCTCTCTAGAACTTCCTCTCTCTATGCGATCCAGGTTAAAACAGGCTTAGCTTGGGCGATCCAACGATCCAAGGACGCCTAAGTCGCCGCACGAGCCGACCATCCGCAACCGGCCCGTGACAAGTGGTATCAGAGCAGGTTCGTAGAGACGACGGTTCGTGAGATCGTAGAGCGTCAACCTGGTCGAGAACATGGCCAACCAAGTGTCGCGACCCTCTAAAAAAAAATTTCTAAAGGGTTAACGGATTATTAGGTTAATTAGATTTGACTAACCTAACGCGGACCCTCCCAAGCCCTACCGAATTGCGACTTTGTTTTTTGTTGAAATGATTTTAATTTTTGGAGTCACCACTAATCGTTCTTAGTAGGTCGATTAGAAACCTAAGTAAATTAGTGGGAGAACTAAATTACTTCTATGAACCAGAGATTATATGTTCGGGGACTTGGTTACACTAGTTAATTAAAACTAATGCCCTTTCGATACCTTAATTTCATGGATATTCGAATTCGGCAACTCAGACTTGATTTACTCTTAAAGCTCTAGTGGGGTGTTCTCTTTTGTATTTTCACTTTTTTAAATGGAATGTACGTGAGTGACATTTTTTGAAATTTTCAAAAAATTAAATATTTCCCTGAAGCCGAAAGAGGAGTGAGTTAACGACTTCTATGCAGTGCTACGACATACTCATTTTTGGGGTCTGGTTATTCAAAAATTAAATTACAAGAAATAAATGACAGTAAATAAACACCTCCAATGGATGGCCCAGCTTTGGCTTGGCTCGGCTCTTCCCTTTGAGATTTAAGGTGCATGTATTTAAATTGCAGGTATTTAAATAACTGTAAGTAAAAACCTCCAATGGGAGGCTTAGCATTGGCTTGGCTCTTCCCTTTGGGATTTAAGGTGCAGGTATTTAAATTGCAGGTATTTAAATAACTGTAAGTAAAAACCTCCAATGGGAGGCCTAGCATTGGCTTGGCTCTTCCCTTTGGGATTTAAGGTGCAGGTATTTAAATAAATGTAAGTAAAAATCTCCAATGAGAGGCCCAGCATTGGCTTGGCTCTTCCCTTTTGGGATTTAATGGTGCAAGTATTTAAATGACCTCCAATGGATGTGCTATGCCTCTTCATTCTGGGGTTTGAGTTCTTTAAAATAAATTACAACAAATTGATTCAACAATTTGAAATTTTTGCGCGCTTGAGGACTCCTCTAAGCCGATTTTGTGCTTCCATAGGGTTGACCATTGATATAGAGCTGCGGCTGCTTGACATAAAAATAGAGTGAAATGTTAGTATATAAAATCTGTGCTAATCTACAACTAAAATTAGAAGAATGAAAAGAGCACTTATCTCTCATTTTTTTGGGAGGGATTTCTAGAATTGGTTTTCGTTCTCTCTGTTATCAACATAAAGAGTCTCTTTTGAATTAAGAGGGACTTTTAATCACATATCAGCTGAGAAATTGGTGGACACTTATGAGCTTGTCTTGGCCAATTTTGCACCTCCTCGAGATTTTTTCCGTTGTCGTAGAGATATCTTTCTCATGGCATAAAATATGGGAAAAATGGAGGTGGTGAAAGTGTATACAATTTGTGTTAATTTGCAACTAAAACCACAAATAAATGAATAAATAAAAACACTTAGCTCGAATTTGCTTGCTCGTTGACGAGGATGAACTCTTGATTTTGTTGATTAATGAAGGAATTTGTGATGATAACCCCTAGCTTTAAACTCCCATCATCTTTAAAATTCTCTCTCTTTTTGGTATTTTCTTCTTATCAAATTTTTCTTCAATCTCCCAAAATCCTCTCAAACATTCAAAATTTTATCTTCAAAACAAATCACCCTCTCAAGCTCGCTTCTTCCTCCTTTTATAACCTACTCATCTATCTCCCATTCTATTTTTTCCACTAACTCTATCTCCCATTTTAATTTCTCCACTAACTCTTCTTCATTTTCATCTTCCATTCTCCATATTTGTCTCCCATTCTAATTTCTCCATTAACTATTATTCATTTTCATCTTCCCTTCTCCATCTCTATCTCACATTCTAATCTCTCTACTAACTCTTCTTCATCTTCATCTTTCCTTCTTTATATTTATCTCTCATTCTAATTTCTCCACTAACTCTTCTTCATCTCCATTTTCCCTTCTCTATTCTAATTTATCCACTAACTCTTCTTTTTGCTATTTGCAAAATAATCCCTCAAGAGTTAGGTATTTGTACTTTAGTCCCTGAATTTTAAGTATTTACAATTCAGTCCCTGAAAAAGTATTTCTTTAAGTCTAAATCTCCTCATAATTTTTGACACACCTTCCCTATACTTAGTCAAAATTCACCACATGTCAAATTTAAGCTCATTTCTTGCCGCTGAAAATAATGTAGAATTTAATTAAAACCCTTTTGCAAAATTGAGTCATTCTGGGTATAATTGGGCCAAGATGAAAATTTAAAATATTAGAAAATAATGTCACAACCCCTAAAAGTAAAAAAAAAGGAAAATAAATTGACTCAAATTGAATTTTTTAGGCCTGGTTCGAGATTATGCTGGAGAAGGAATACACGACCCCGAATTGTATTTTTTAAATTTGTATTGGCCAATATTAAAAGGGATTTAAAATAAAAATATTGACTATTTTTATATATTTTGGTGGCCTCAAATGTTGTTATTTATTAAATATTCTCATAATTTCTAAAATATATAAAAAAAATAAAAAAAATAAAAAAAATTATTTTTTGTTCAAAATTGATTCCCTAGACTTGGCCAAGGTCCTCAAAATTCATTTTCTAATTTTATGAATTTTTATGAATTTTATATTAATTTTCGAAAATAAAAATTTCGAAAAATATGAAAATATGAAAAAAAAAGTTTTTTTGATCAAAATTGGTTCCCTGGGCTTGTCCAAGGTCCCCAAAGTTTATTTTCTAATTTTATAAATTTTTATGGATTTTATATTAATTTTCGAAAATTAAAATACCGAAAAATACTGAGAATATGAAATACCATTTTTTGGTCAAAATTGGTTCCCTAGGATTAGCCAAGGCCCCCAAAGTAGAATTTCTAATTTTATGAATTTTTATGAATTTTTATATTAATTTTAAAAGAGAAAAAGTGATTGAAAATCAGGTGTCAACACCAAGAAGAAATTCAAACCAACATCGGGGAGGGAGAAAACCCCAAAGAGATTGTGCCACGGGAAAGACGTGGAAGATTAAGATGACGTGAAGAGTCAACGGAAGCGTTAGCTGCGCTCAACGAAAAGTTCTCGAAAATGAGAGCCATGATGATGGAGCTGGTTGATGGTCTTGACGACGTCAAGGATCGGATCGCTGAAGTTGATAGAACGCTTCGCGACGACTTCTCCTTCGTGATGAATGGAGCGATCGGTCCACTCCAAATGAAAGACGATGCTCTCGAGGCGTCGATCGAAGCCTTGAAGCTGGATGTCCAGGAAAACGATATGTCCCACCAAGCCGAGATCGAGGCACTGAAGGTGGAGATTCAAGGGCTCAAGACTGAGCTGGTCTTGTGCAAAACCAGCATCGCAAGCGGTGCAACCACTACACTAAACGCGCCAAGGATTGACGTGCCTGTCGCGACCCTCTAAAAAATTAATCTAAATTCGGAAGGGGTTAACGAATTATTAGGTTAATTAGATTTGACTAACCTAACGCGAACCTTCTTAAGCCCTACCGAATCGCAACTTTGATTTTTGTTTAAATGATATTGAAATTTGGAGTCGCCACTAATCGTTCTTGGTCGGTCGATTAGAAACCTAAATAAATTAGCGGGAGAACTAATTTATTCCTGCGAACCAGAGATTATGAGCTCGGGACTTGGTTACACTAGTTAATTAAAACTAATGCCCTTTCGGTACCTTAATTTCATGGATATCCTAATTCGGCAACTCAGGCTTGGTTTATTCCTAAGGCTCTAGTAGGGTATTCTCTTTTGTGTTTTCACTTTCAAAATAGGATGCATGGATGGTATATATTTTTATTTGTTATATTGTTTTAAGTGTTAAAGATTCCCTGAAGCCGAAAAAGGGAGTGTGTTAACGACTTCTGTGCAGTATTACGACCTACTCATCTTTTGGATCTGATGATTCAAAAATTAAATTATAGGAAGTACATGACAGTGAATAAACACCTCCAATGGGAGGCCTAGCATTGGCTTAGCTCTTCCTTTTGGGATTTAAGGTACAGGTATTTAAGTTGCAAGTATTTAAACTACTGTAAGTAAAAACCTCCAATGGGAGGCTAAGCATTGGCTTGGCTCTTCCCTTTGGGATTTAAGGTACAGGTATTTAAGTTGCAGGTATTTAACTACTGTAAGTAAAAACCTCCAATGGGAGGCTAAGCATTGCCTTGGCTCTTCCCTTTGGGATTTAAGGTACAGGTATTTAAGTTGCAGGTATTTAACTACTGTAAGTAAAAACCTCCAATGGGAGGCTAAGCATTGGCTTGGCTCTTCCCTTTGGGATTTAAGGTACATGTATTTAAGTTGCAAGTATTTAACTACTGTGAGTAAAAACCTCCAATAGAAGGCTAAGCATTGGCTTGGCTATTCCCTTTGGGATTTAAGGTACAGGTATTTAAGTTGCAGGTATTTAACTACTGTAAGTAAAAACCTCCAATGGGAGGTTAAGCATTGGCTTGGCTATTCCCTTTGGGATTTATGGTGCAGATATTTAAATTGCAGATGGACTTTGTCCTCTCCATTCTGGGGTATGAATTCTTTAAAATGAAATACAACGAATTGATTCAACAATTTGAAATTTGTGCGCGCTTGAGGACTCCTCCAAGCCGATTTTGTGCTTCCATAGGGTTGACCATTGATATAGAGCTGCGGCTTCCTGACATAAAATGGAGTGAAGTGTCAGTATACAAAATATGTGCTAATCTGCACCTAAAACTAAAAGAGTGGAAAGAGTACTTATCTCCCATTTTTTTGGGAGGGATTTCTATAATTGATTTTCGCTCTCTATGTTCCCAATATAGAGAGTTTCTTTTTAATTAAGAGGGACTTTTAGTCACAGATCAGTTGAGAAATCGGTGGACAGCTTAGGAGCTTGTCTGGGCCGATTTTTGCATCTCTACGAGATTTTTGCTGTTGACATAGAGATATCATTCTCCTGACATAAAATATGGAAAAAATGGGAGATGGAGAAAGTGTATACAATTTGTGCTAATTTGCGAGTAAAATCATAAATAAATGAATAAATAAAAACACTTAGCTCGAATTTGCTTGCTCGTTGACGAGGATGAACTCTTGATTTATATTGATCGATGAAGGAATTTGTAATGATAACCTCTAGCTTTAAACTCCCATCATCTTCAAAATTCTCTCTCTTTTGGTATTTTCTTTCTCTCAAATTTTTTTTCAATCTCCCAAAACTCTCTCAAACATCCAAAATTTTCTCTCAAAAAAAAAATTCCCTCTCAAGCTCACTTCTTCCTCCTTTTATAATCTACTCATCTATCTCCCATTCTAATTTTTCCACTAACTCTATCTCCCATTCTAATTTCTCCACTAACCCTTCTTTATTTTCATCTTCCATTCTCCATCTCTATCTCACATTCTAATCTCTCCACTAACTCTTCTTCATCTTCATCTTCCCTTCTCCATATTTATCTCCCATTCTAATTTCTCCACTAACTCTTCTTCATCTCCATCTTCCCTTCTCTATTCTTCTCTTCCATTTTAATTTCTCTACTAACTCTTCTGCATCTCCATCTTCCCTTCTCTATTCTTATCTTATTTTCTCCATCTATTCTTCTCCAACTTCTCTTCTTCATCTCCTCTTCTTCATCTTCCTTTCTCTATTCTAATTTATCGACTAACTCTTCTTTTTGTTATTTGTAAAATAATCCTTCAAGAGTTAGGTATTTGCACTCTAGTCCTTGAATTTTAAGTATTTACAATTCAGTCCATGAAAAAATATATTTCTTTAAGTCCAAATCTCCTCACAATTTTTGACACACCAAAATTTACCACATGTCAAATTTAAGCTCATTTCTTGCCGCTGAAAATAATGCAGAATTTAATTAAAGCCCTTTTGCAAAATTGAGTCATTCTGGGTATAATTGAGTCAAGATGAAAATTTAAAATATTAGAAGACAATGTCACAACTCATAAAAGTGAAAATTAAAAAAAAAGTTTACTCAAATTAAAATTTTTTAGGCCCGATTCGAGATTATACTCGTGAAGGAACACGTGACTCGAATTGGATTTTTCTGAATTTGCGATGGCCAATATGAAAATAGATTTAAAATAAAAATATTAACTATCTTTGTATATTTTTTTGGCTTCAAATGTTATTTTTCCAAAATTTTCAAGTATTTTTGTATTTTTTTAAAAAAATTAAAAAAAAATAATATATAAAATATGAAAATTTATTTTTTGTTCAAAAATGGTTGCCTAGGCTTGGCCAAGGCTTCCAAAGTTGATTTTACAATTTTCTCATTTTTTCTTTATTTTTCATGAATTTTCGAAAATAAAAATACTAAAAAATACTGAAAATATGAAAAATCATTTTTTGGTCAAAATTAGTTCTCTAGGCTTGGCTAAGGTCCCCAAAGTTGATTTTTCAATTTTATGAATTTTTATGGATTTTTTTATTACTTTAGCAATAGAAAAAATGATTAAAAATCAGGTGTCAACAGCTGCCCCTCTTTGAAAGAAAGCTCGGTAAAGGTTCATTTCAAAGACGAGATGACACATGAATTCTAATCGACTCAATACAAGGAAATAAAATGAGTCGTGACATAAATGTTCTACTGAAAAGGAAATGAGAACCTAAGGATTCGTTATATATAAAAAAAACTTTAGGGTGGTTGAACTTGAACCCGTATGGTGGATCAACTCATGGTAGATTCCTAATAAGAGGATTCTACTGATTAAAAATTTAATTAAAATTTGACCCTTATGGTGGGTCATACCATTTGACCCGTATGGTGGGTCGTACCATGGTAGATTCCTAATAAAAGGATTCTACTGATTAAATTTTGATTGAAATTTGACCTGTATGGTAGGTCAACCCATGGTAGATTCCTAATTAAAGGATTCTACTAATTAAATTTTGATTGAGATTTGACCCGTATGGTAAGTCACCCCATGGAGATACCTGTAAGAAGGACTTGGTGCCTGTAGAAAGGACTTGGTGCCTGTAAAAAGGACTTTGTGCCTGTAAAAAGGACTTGGTGCTTGTAAAAAGGACTTGTGCCTGTAAAAAGGACTTAATGCCTGTAGAAAGGACTTAATTTGCTTGTAAGAAGGACTTGATTTGCCTGTAAGAAGGACTTGATTTGCCTGTAAGAAGGACTTACTTTGCCTGTAAGAAGGACTTTGTGCCTGTAAGAAGGACTTGCTTTGCCTGTAAGAAGGACTTGATTTGCCTGTAAGAAGGACTTTGTTTGCCTGTAAGAAGGACTTTGTTTGCCTGTAAGAAGGACTTTATGCCTGTAAGAAGGACTTGATTTGCTTGTTAGAAGGACTTTGTGCCTGTAAGAAGGACTTTATGCCTGTAAGAAGGACTTGATTTGCCTGTAAGAAGGACTTGCTTTGCCTGTAGGAAGGACTTTGTTTGCCTGTAAGCAGGACTTGATTTGCCTGTAAGAAGGACTTAGTTTGCCTGTAAGAAGGACTTTATGCCTGTAAGAAGGACTTGGTTTGCCTGTAAGAAGGACTTAGTTTGCCTGTAAGAAGGACTTAGTTTGCCTGTAAAAAGGACTTGATTTGCCTGTAAGAAGGACTTTATGCCTGTAAGAAAGACTTAATTTGCCTATAAGAAGGACTTGCTTTGCCTGTAGGAAGGACTTTGTTTGCCTGTAAGCAGGACTTGATTTGCCTGTAAGAAGGACTTACTTTGCCTGTAAGAAGGACTTGCTTTGCCTGTAAGAAGGACTTAATTTGCCTGTAAGAAGGATTTTGTTTGCCTATAAGAAGGACTTTGTTTCCTGTAAGAAGGACTTTATGTACCTCAAAGGGTGCCATTCTGAAATCTGGGGAGACCAGGAATCGTGTAGAAGCTCAAACCCAAATTATATTCTCCTGTCGCTTTAGGAATAAACCAAAGAGGCAGAGATCAAAAGGTCTCGAACATTTCTGTCCTTGAGACAAATCATGCTTTATTGAAGAAGGTGGATACCTGTATATACCGCCATGGATTCGAGTACCCCAACAACCGTCAGAATTCATTCTCTTGAAAGGTTCAGGTTGAAGATATATTTACCTGAGAATTTGGAAGAAATGGTTGGTGGCTTCTCGACAACCAGGCTTATTCATTCAATAATCGCCGAATGAATTTCAAGACTTTGGAAGGTAACTCAAACACCGAGAATGTGTTGCATGTTAGGCAATGTCAGAGGTAACATGTGCAAGCATTTTCATCAATGCGTTCATTGGTTCATACAAAATTGTTCAGTTAAGTTTGCCATGATTAAAGGCAGTCTGTGTAATAACTCATGATGCAATCGATCAACATATGGGTCATGTATTGCATTACCACTTCTGTTTAAGGAGGTTCTTATAGTATGAACACCTCGAATGTAATCTGAATGGGGGACTTCATTCCGAAAGGGCTTTCTCTCACTCTGGAGAAAGGCTGTTTATCTGTTGATTAAAATGTTAGACCTCTGTGGAAATGGTTTACCTTTCCTCATCCTGTTATGCCCCATTTTGCACATTTGATGTCTCCTATGCAGTTTATGCTCTAAGTTGGAGTTGGTAAATTAAACATGCGGAATGGTCATACATAATTCATAAAATGTGTAAACACAATGCCGATGTGACAATTTTTTAGCATCATGTGTGTTTATATAATGTGCAAACATGGGCGGATTTGAATTGCCCCTGGTGTGTGGGTGGATCGAACAAATTGGGAAGCCCACTTCTTATGTCGAGGAGCGGTTTGTCTCAAGTTTTGCCCCTGCACGATGAGGCATATGGGTGAGGGAGCATTTTGGTTTGTTTAGTGACAGCGACCGTCATGGTTTAGCGGTTTAATGCCCCTGCAAAAAGCAAAGAAATTATTCGAGATAAGGAAGACATATTTGCTTTTTCGCTTCAGAGCTTGTGATCAACTTGCCCCATTTTTCACCAGAATAGATCTTGTCAGATGATCATCATTTTCTTTTGGATTTGTCTCCTTCAACATGTTACATGTTAGTATAAATATTTCCTGTAAAAAGAAAAGGAGACATATCAACCAGTATTAAAAGGGATAAATTGGAAACGATACTAATTTACCCTTCATCTTGAATGCCTTGGACATGTCTTTTACCAGTTTTGCTGGATTGAGTTTTCTTCGACTTTTGTTGGATGCTTCACCATTAAGCCGAGAATGTGGCAAAATATTGACTTCGATATTACTCGTCGAGTATTCCTTGAGGATTGAACTCGGGATATTTCGGACCTACTGTCATCCCCCATACAATTCGGTCCATTGGACCGTAGGTGTCCATGGGGCTTTCTTTTCAAAGGTTAATCCTTGGGGATAACGCAGCCCTGTTGTATCACCTTGGGCCTTGTTACGGTATTTCTCGAGGTAATTTTCAATCCCTGTTAAGAATGGAATAAAACAATTCAGGACTCGAGATGATTATGTGCAAATTAGAACGATACAGAATTACCCATGTCTGAGATTGTTCGAGTCTCTCGTTCGCATTTTCCCTTATCTGAAGCTGTCCACTCTGTGGTAATATCCATGAGTTGATTTGCCCCCAATTTAGCCCGACCAGGGAATTTTGTTTTTGGATACGACTGTATTCTCGAGTCGCTTTTGCAAATTCCTGAAAATAGAAGGGATCAAATTTAAAACCGGAGCAATTTAAGGGTAAATTGGAACGATACGGATTTACCCTTCAAATTTACGCGGATTTCGTCTCGATAATAATTTTTTCGAGTTTGGAGCGGTTAACGGCTCCGAGCATTTAATAGGGGGGAAAGGGAAATGATTACTTCTAACTTGTGCATTAATTTTGGACATCGATAAAAGGTGAGAACGTGCGATGAAACTAAGTAGACGTATTCGTCTAGGTTTGATCTTCTTCCCTTTGCAGGCTCTTGAGTGATCAGCTAGCGTTGTTCTGGATCAGGTACGCATCGACCGTGTTGCAGGTCCCGTGATCACTAGTTTTAAAATACAGGATCCGTATGCACATTAAAGCTCTGGTGCTTCATCAGCATCAAACTGTCTAGAGAGTCAGTTGAGCTCTTTCGTAATGGTTATCAGGGCTCAGTTTGACTTTACTTTTCCTCCCGAGTGAACTGTTGTAATACTTTCTGATGAATGGAATGAAAGAAAGGCTTCACGTGTTTTTTGTTTAATTTTCCTGTCAACTCCTCTTCTGGGGAACGATTTAGGGTGCTGAAGATATTGAGGCTTAATCTTCTTCATGATGCTCTCGCGGGTTGCGGTAGACGTTGATATCAAGAACATTAGAGAGGCATTTAGTGTGGCTTTTCACCAGCCGCCTAGAGATCCGCGTTCAATCATGTAAATTAATAAAGAGGCCTAGCATTGGCTTGGCTCTTCCCTTTGGGATTTAAGGTACAGGTATTTAAGTTGCAAGTATTTAAACTACTGTAAGTAAAAACCTCCAATGGGAGGCTAAGCATTGGCTTGGCTCTTCCCTTTGAGATTTAAGGTACAGGTATTTAAGTTCAGGTATTTAACTACTGTAAGTAAAAACCTCCAATGGGAGGCTAAGCATTGGCTTGGCTCTTCCCTTTGGGATTTAAGGTACAGGTATTTAAGTTGCAGGTATTTAACTACTGTAAGTAAAAACCTCCAATGGGAGGCAAAGCATTGGCTTGGCTCTTCCCTTTGGGATTTAAGGTACAAGTATTTAAGTTGCAGGTATTTAACTACTGTAAGTAAAAACCTCCAATGGGAGGCTAAGCATTGGCTTGGCTCTTCCCTTTGGGATTTATGGTGCAGATATTTAAATTGCGGATGGACTTTGTCCTCTCCATTCTGAGGTATGAATTCTTTAAAATGAATTACAACGAATTGATTCAACAATTTGAAATTTGTGCGCGCTTGAGGACTCCTCCAAGCCGATTTTGTGCTTCCATAGGGTTGACCATTGATATAGAGCTGCGGCTTCCTGACATAAAATAGAGTGAAGTGTCAGTATACAAAATATGTGCTAATCTGCACCTAAAACTAAAAGAGTGGAAAGAATACTTATCTCTCGTTTTTTTGGGAGGGATTTCTATAATTGATTTTCGCTCTCTATGTTCCCAATATAGAGAGTTTCTTTTTAATTAAGAGGGACTTTTAGTCACAGATCAGTTGAGAAATCGGTGGACAGCTTAGGAGCTTGTTTGGGCCGATTTTTGCATCTCTACGAGATTTTTGCTGTTGACATAGAGATATCCTTCTCCTGACATAAAATATGGAAATAATGGGAGATGGAGAAAGTGTATACAATTTGTGTTAATTTATGAGTAAAATCATAAATAAATGAATAAATAAAAACACTTAGCTCGAATTTGCTTGCTCGTTGACGAGGATGAACTCTTGATTTATATTGATCGATGAAGGAATTTGTGATGATAACCCCTTGCTTTAAACTCCCATCATCTTCAAAATTCTCTCTCTTTTGGTATTTTCTTTCTCTCAAATTTTTTTCAATCTCCAAAAACTCTCTCAAACATCCAAAATTTTCTCTCAAAATAAAAAAATTCCCTCTCAAGCTCACTTCTTCCTCCTTTTATAATCTATTCATCTATCTCCTATTCTAATTTTTCCACTAACTCTATCTCCTATTCTAATTTCTCCACTAACTCTTCTTCATTTTCATCTTCCATTCTTCATCTCTATCTCACATTCTAATCTCTCCACTAACTCTTCTTCATCTTCATCTTCCCTTCTCCATATTTATCTCCCATTCTAATTTCTCCACTAACTCTTCTTCATCTCCATCTTCCCTTCTCTATTCTTATCTTTCATTCTAATTTCTCTACTAACTCTTCTTCATCTCCTCTTCTCCATCTTCCCTTCTCTATTCTAATTTATCGACTAACTCTTCTTTTTGTTATTTGTAAAATAATCCTTCAAGAGTTAGGTATTTGCACTTTAGTCCTTGATTTTAAGTATTTACAATTCAGTCCATGAAAAAATATATTTCTTTAAGTCCAAATCTCCTCACAATTTTTGACACACCAAAATTTACCACATGTCAAATTTAAGCTCATTTCTTGCCTCTGAAAATAATGCAGAATTTAATTAAAGCCCTTTTGCAAAATTGAGTCATTCTGGGTATAATTGAGCCAAGATGAAAATTTAAAATATTAGAAGACAATGTCACAACTCATAAAAAGTGAAAATTAAAAATAAGTTGACTCAAATTAAAACTTTTTAGGCCTGTTTCGAGATTATACTCATGAAGGAACACGTGACTCGAATTGTATTTTTCTGAATTTGCGATGGCTAATATGAAAATAGATTTAAAATAAAAATATTAACTATCTTTGTGTATTTTTTTGGCCTCAAATGTTTTTTATCCAAAATTTTCAAGTATTTTTGTATTTTTTTTAAAAAAACATTAAATATATATATAATATGAAAATTTATTTTTTGTTCAAAAATGGTTGCCTAGGCTTGGCTAAGGCTTCCAAAGTTGATTTTGCAATTTTCTCATTTTTTCTTTATTTTTCATGAATTTTTGAAAATAAAAATACTAAAAAATACTGAAAATATGAAAAATCATTTTTTGGTCAAAATTAGTTCTCTAGGCTTGGCTAAGGTCCCTAAAGTTGATTTTTCAATTTTATGAATTTTTTATGGATTTTTTATTACTTTAGCAATAGAAAAAATGATTAAAATTCAGGTGTCAATAGTGCCGAGGCCAAAGGATTTCAAAGGTGAGTGATCAGCAGTAGAAGTGGATAACTTCCTATAGAGCATGGAGTAGTACTTCTTGGCTATGGGCATCAGCGACGACATGGCTAAGGTACGAGTTGCTTCATTGTATCTCGCTGATAACGGCATGTTATGGTGGCGATTGGTTAGATAGACTCAATTTCGAGGTAATCCCGCTCGACGACTATGACATGATTTTGGGGATGGACTTCTTTGACATGGCTGAAGCTATAATCGATCTGAGAACTAAGTCGATCATCATAACCGATCGCAAATGCCCAACCGTGGTGAGCCTGCGCACCGAGATGAAGGAGTCAAAACACATCGCCATGATCCGACTCGTGGATGCCAAGCGAAGAAATCTGACGTCGACCAAGCCGAAGCACGGGTTTCGACCAGTGCAAAAGCCAAAGAAAGAGTGGGAGCTGCCCACAAAGACTCAAAACCATATGCTAACCCAGGTGCTGTTTCCAGAGATGGAAGACCTTGGAGTGGCCAAAACAAGAAAAGAGTCGCAGCGTGAGTCATCTGCGGTCGAGACACCGACCAAGACTCAAGTCATGAAACCGAAGAAAAAACGCTCTCGTGGACGAAAAAACAACAACCAAAAGAAGCCGACGACTCGAGGAAATGAGGCGGGCGGCTAAAAGAAAGCTGTTGTTGCAAAGTTCAACTCCGAGCGTAGAGCACCGAGGATGGCGCGCGAATGGGTGGGGGAGAATGACACGGGCCGAGGTCTTCGTGCCCCAGCCGGTCGATCATCTGGCTGGGAAATACCCCAAGACTTGCTATGTCTGGGTCCCCTAGGGTTTTTCTAGGGTTTTCTCTATAAGTTTCTAGAAAACTCCGGAGAGGGGCAATCTTGTAAATATCCCTAGTTTCTAGAATGTTCCATACTTATGACGGTGGTTAGGGAGTCGGTAGACTAAATCTGAGCCATCAGATCTAGGAGAGATCCAACGGATGTAATCCGAGGCCCTCTACTATATAAAGAGGCATCCTCCTTCTCATTTCAATCAACCGACAGAAAACCGACATAAAATACAAAGGCATTCTCCCAGAGTTTCTCTCTCTAGAACTTCCTCTCTCTACGTGATCCGGGTTAAAACAGGCTTAGCTTGGGCGCTCCAACGATCCAAGGATGCCTAAGTCGCCGCACGAGCCGACCATCCGCAACCGGCCCGTGACAGCGCAATCTAGAATTTTTGAGGTCAAAGGTAAATAACATATGATGTGTCACTTGAAAAAAAAAAACTTGTATAGCTTAAAGCAAGTACTACGGCAATGGCACTTGAAATTTGATGGATTTATGGAAGAAAAAGGATTTGTCATTGTGAAGCTGATTATTGTATATTTATTTTTGCAAGTATGACGATGATGATATTGTGTATGTCGAAGGGTTCGTCTGTCCTCTGTGCAAAGGTTCATTGGTAAGGGTCCTCTCTCTCTTTGCTTAATTGTGAAGGTCAAACCTTCGCTCGTCTGCGAAGGTACGAGAGCGCCCTCTCTTCGCTCGCTCTTTGAATCTCCCACTTCACTTGTTGAGGTTAGGGTTCTCTCCCTCATGTTTGTGATGAATTTATCTTGAATTCGATTGTAGGGTTTTTATGAGTCAAATGTTGATTAAATCCAAGCTAGGTTAACAAAAAGAGAGGGCTTTGCTTGTTTCTACTGCTGTCATTGAGGGAGACAATTCTGTGCAACTATTTGCATAATTACTGAACTAAAATTAGTTAGATATGAGTGTCCAAGTTTGATGTTTCAAATCTGCAGAGCCTTTTTTCTATAGTTGTAGTAAAGCCGACTGACTCAAGAGGTAAATCTGGAGGGCGGCGAAAATCGACGGGATCTAAAACTGACAAAGTCCACCAGGTAATTGGATGCGATTGTGCTAGAATACATGTCGTGTGAGATATATTTCTTAGTTGCGAGAGGGGATTTGTCATTTTGCTGCAGTATTCTAACATTCAAATGATGTACCAATTCCCCACCTATTTAAGTTGATTATTTCAGCCTGTTGTTTTGAGAATTTGTTGTTAGAGTTACTTTCATAAATAATATAGCCATTATTATTTTGTTTGTTTAGCCTCTCTTTACCGTAAAACGATTCCTTGTTATTTTTATTACAGCTGGTTTACTGGGATTATACCGCATCAAAGGTGTTCACCTTGGAGTACTTGCCAGGTTTTCACTAAGACCACAAATTTCCATTTTTGTTCAACATAATATCATCTATATTAACAGTATAGCCACTTCTAGCTCATGTATCTTGGTTATATTGTGGTAGGTGTAAGGATTGATCGGCTAAATCTGCTTGATTCACATGGTTTTGATCGTTCTCACATTTCTTCACGTGCTATTGAAGTGTATCTGATTCAGGTACAGAACCTAAAGCTGGTCTAAAGTCCAGTTCTTGATAGTGAAAGCCATATGCAGTTTTTGTTGGTTGATTTCATCATATAGCTGGATGATGTTATGAAATGAAATGATGTAGATACTGAAAACTGGTTTCTTTCATGCTGATCCCCGCCTTGGAAATCTTACTATTGACATGATTGGAAGAAATTAGCTCAAGGTATAGTATAGTTGTGTATTGTTCTTGACATGACTAGAAGAAATTAGCTCAAGGTACAGTATACTTGTGTATGATTCTTGAAATGACTGGAAGAAATTAGCCGATAAAAAAATACAGATTTTTAGAGGTTGATTACATCAACATCAACACTATAAAGAACAAACTTTTTCGCAGTATAAATAATGTCCCAAATAATGTCTTCTTAATCTTCGCAGTATAAATAATGTCCCATCAACATCAACACTATCGGCCCAACCCTCCACGTCGCGAACAAATCTCAATCTTTTTTTTTTATGTCTTCTTATCTTTTTTGATACACAAATAATATGTTAGGTCAAGTGATATAGTGGATCGAGTACATAAAATTCAAGAGATATTTTAACAAACCATTTTCCATGCTTTAAACTTGACGAGTATGGATGTCACTCCTCTTCTAAACTCTTTCAGATAGCCTCTCTCATGTCCATCGACAGCATCAAGTTTATCTTTTCTAACTAGAAACTTTAGTATTCGGTGATAGCTGAACTTTGAAGTGGCTTATTTTGTTTTGTGCGCCGGTCTGATCTAGCAGCAAGTATCCTCTTTTGTTTATGTGCAAACTCAAAATGGATGAGGTGTCAATCAATTCCTTGAGCAACCCTTGAAAGATTCTCAAGTACTTATGCAATAGCAAGAGAAGTGTGAAAATAGCGGGTAGAGATGTATAAAATTCAAGATGTTACATTGGTTGATTGTGGGCTTGTGATCTCTCCTCTTTTAGCTAATGAAGGGCCCTTTTCATGGTTTTTTTTATGTACTTTGTTTGGCTGCATTCTTCATATTATTGATATTGGGCTATATTTCATTACTATTATTCGGATAAGCAATTCCTACTGCTCCTAATCTGTATACGCTAATGAAGTATTCTAACTAAATAATTAGTCCCGTGAGAGAATTTTTTTTCTTGGATTCATTTGTTTATATGCTTGGCTCTTCCACATTGTGCTTGTGTCGATTTTGCACAATTACAGCATACTGGTAACTCATGCTATGTTGTTATTATGGGACGATTATTTGGTCACAGCATCTATATAAAGAGTTTCCAGTCAGCATACTTGGATCTTGGTTAGATTGCTATCAAGTTCAATCTATAATAGGAAAAAAGAGGGTGTTATTAGAGTTGGTGAACTCGGAATGGGTTGAAATTTGGTGGGTTTCTTGTAAATAGGCTGCTGATCAATAGTCATGCTTTGCTGTGAATGACGTCATTTTTTCATGTTTCGGTGTCATTTTGATGGGGTTTTAGGCATTTTTGTAATTTAGGTATTGTATTTTTGCATTATGGTGTCGTTTTGCAGGCTTATTGTTGTTCAATGGAGGTTTCTCTTAAGTATATGATATGGCATTCAATTCTTGTATCAAATTTAGTTATTTACTTTTTTTTATCTCGAGTCATTGGAAATTTTCCATAACTAATCAAATCACACACTTTGGTTTTTATAGGTATGCAACGACTATTCCACTTGAAGAAGGTATCGGCTATCAAGATTGTTTTGACTTAGATTTGCCAATAAACAACTGGTAATCCCCCCCTCCATTGCTATGATATGTTTTTGAATTTTCATTATGTAATGCGTATAAGCATGTTCTTCTTGAACTTGATGAATGTTGTAATTGAATTTAATGAGTTGACTTATCTTATACTCAACCAGTTTACATTAAATGGCATCCCATAAAGACACAGTCATTGTAAAGTGGACCGACCGATTGACCCAATTGTTTGTAAGTGTCATGGTAGACGAGGTTAAAAAGGGAAATCAAACTACCACTACCTTCAACAAAGCAGGGTGGAATAACATTCAGCAAGAGTTCAATAAACAGACAGGATGCGAGTATACTCTAGCTCAGTTTAAGAACAGGACTTTTAAACTGAAGCAAGAGTACGGTAGTTTTAAAAAGCTTTTTAGCCAATCGGGATTTGGATGGGATAATGTGAACAAAAAAGTTATCGTGGAGGATGAAACCGTCTGGATGTCTCATATCAAGGTACAATCTTACTTGGATTTTTGGGTTCTAACTTTCTATATATGTTTTAATAATGTTGCTGATGCATGTTCTTTTGAAAATGGCACAGGCTAATCCCAAATGGGCCAAATTTAGGAATGAAGGGTTTCCTTTATATCATCAAATTTGTATTTTGTTTGGGGATACATATGCTACTGGAGAGTATACAACAGGAAATGTTCAGGAGTTAGTGTCATCAGAGAATGATGACAATGGTGCTTTTGGTGAAAATGAAGGTGGTGCTGCATTAGGTACATCGGAGGAATTAGAGGGACGAAATCCACAGGTTGAAGAAGAGTTGGGTAATGAACACCAAACTGAAGATGGGTTGGATGATGAACCAATGGCTACCTCAGTTCGGGAGAAACACAAGTTGGATAGGACTTCAAATTCCAAGAAGAGGAGAAAGAGTACTGCATATGATTTTGCTAGCACTTGCAAAGTCATTCAAGAAGTTGTCAAAATGAAGATGAGTCAATCATCACATACCTCTATCACCTTACAGGCCCCACAACTTGCAGACCCCTACTCTATGGGAGCTATGATTGCCATCTTGAAAGACATGCCTGAGATGAACCCGAGTCCATACACCAAAGCAGTGAACCATGCTTGCATGAATGCTGCTTGGAGAGAGGCTTTCATCCTAACAGAGCCTGAATGGAGACTTGCACTCCTTAATTCTATTTAAGTAGATGTTAGCATAAGTTATGGGTTTCTATGTGGCTTCATTTCACTGAAGCTTATGTATTTAAGATACTTTGACTTTGTTTTTATTATGTGACTACGACTATGTTGTGACTTATGTTAATTAATTTGGATTGCTATGCATGGACTACTATTTAGATTCCTTATTTATCAATAGATATGTTATAGCTTCCTTAATTACTTTTTGCTTTTTGTTTTCGCCTTCCAGCTTCGTGTGATGTCATGTGTTGTGATGAGGTGGCTTATGATTTCATACCTTTCATTTTTTAGGTAATATGGAGGGGGTTAGTGATCAAGTTGCTTCAGTTGAAGGATTTGTATCAGGTGATAAAGACTTTGATGAGGATGAATATTTTTTACTGACGGCATGGTTGTGTCTTTATGAGTTGCATAGGTCCATGCGCACGAGAGAATCTATTAGGGACAGCATATTGTCAGGACCGGAATAGATAAGGGAGATTCTTCATGGACATTCGGATAGAGTATATGAAGCTTTTAGAATGGAAAGACATGTATTTCTTAACTTATGTGGTTTATTGAGGGCAAGAGGTTCGTTGAAAGATAGTCGATATCTTAAGATAGATGAACAAGTTGGGATTTTCTTATGTATGATTTGTCACAAGAACTCTAACAAAAATTTGTGAGAGAGATTCCAGCGTTCGGGACAGACTATCAGTAAGTATTTCAACTTAGTGTTGAAAGCAGTTCGAAAATTGGCAAAAGAGGTTATCGTACCACCTCCCTTTGATGTTGTCCCACAAGAGATTATTTTGGATCCTAAGCATGAACCTTACTTTAAGGTAAGATTTTCATATGTTTATTTTGTGGCAACGTGAGTTAAATTTTGTTGGTAATCTTCTGCAACGTTAGTTTTTCATTACTATAACAGGGGTGTATAGGCGCTATTGATAGCACCCATATTCATGCTTCCGTACCTGTTGCGCAGCAGATTCGACTTAGAGGTAGAAAGGGAATTACCACTCAAAACGTGCTATGTGTGTGTTCGTTTGATATGAGATTTACATTTGTGTACGCTGGTTGGGAAGGGTCTGCTAATGATTGTCTGGTGCTATCGGCAGCACTCGAGACTCCTGAACTACAATTTCCTCGACCGCCTCCAGGTATTTGTTTGTTCTAAAACGAGAATTTGTCTTTATGATTTTGCTTAGGTTGTATGTAATGATAAATCTATGAACACTTTGTATATAGGTAAATACTATGTGGTAGATTCTGGGTATGCATCATCTCCAGGATTTTTAACACCTTTTAAAGGTGAACGATATCATATAAATGATTTCAAAAGTAATGCAAGACTAACAACAGCAACAGAACTCTTCAACTATAGGCATTCTTCACTAAGAAATATTATTGAGAGATCCTTTGCGGCTTTGAAGAATCGATTCTTCATTTTGAGGCACATGCCTCCATTTTCAATTAGAAAGCAAGCACATATTGTAGTGGCATGTTGTACTATCCATAATTACATTCGTGATCAAGATAAGAGAGATAAGAATTTCCCTGAATATGGGAATCCGGAGTATGTGTGTGAATCTCCTGCGGATGATGAGGTTACAGACGATATATCGACCGAGGAGGGAACCGAGATGAACATTCTTAGGAAACATATTGCCAATAAAATGGCAAGAGATCATCATATGGAGGAGATTCCATGATATTGGGTTTTTTGTTTTTTGATAGTTAATTGGCATCAATTTTGAGATAAAACTGAGATTGTAAAAATATTCTAGTGATGCCATAGTTAATTCACTTCTGCTTTTTGAGAGCTCATTTCTTGATTCAGACCTCCTTGAAAGCTCACTTGATTCCATTATCCTTTAGTAAAAATTCTAGTGCATTATGTTTTGGCAATGGTTCAAAAATCACCTTGTTTATCTTATCTGTTGTGATTTACCTCTCTCCAAATAGCTTGCTGCATTGTTGTTTCTCTTCCCTTTCATCCATCGATTCCTAGAGAGGTCGCATTATAAGATTGTGATGCTCATTATGTGGTGGTCACAGGTATGAATATGATCATTATTCTTATTAAATTTTGTGTTTACATGCTAAAACAAGAAGTTAGTTGCCTCATGAATTGCAGCATCGGCTCGATGCTCGGAGGGAAATGCATGAAAACGTGTTTTCTCTCTTTAAGTAAGTATTCTTTCTTGAAAAATGTACACTTGACGCCTAATTTTTTTGGCCAAAGTCTGACATTTACTATATGTGTGTTAGGTATACATTGTTCTGGGTTCTTCTAACAATTAGGAAGTCTGCATTCAGCTAATATTCTGAAAGAAGTAAAAGATCAAAGAGATTACGGTGATTGTCTTAAGGTTGTGTTTATAATTGGTCTAGTTTTTAGTTTTCAGAAACGGATATGGATAGATGTTATACTATTTCCTGTACAGCTCTAGATTTGGCTTTGAAAGTAATGAGGCATGCTTCCATGCTTCTAAATCCTCTAGTTGACAGGTGGATAGTCAGAGTAACTGTGGTGCAATAAATGTTATCAAGTTGGTTTGTATGCCTTATTGTAATGTCTTATGGTAACATTATCATTAAAATATTACGTATACAATTTACATTTCCTGTTCGTGGTGTAATATTCATAGGTTGCTACATTTTCTCTCTAATATTGTTGTTCAGACATAAACTTTCTATGGTGTTTAGGCAAATATTGGCCTTGCAATGGGTATTCAAGGGACAGAAGTTGCTAAGGATAGCTCTGATATCATTATCTTGGATGAAAATTTTACCTCTGTTGTGAAGGTTAGTAGCTGCCACCATTATTGGCTTTTCATCTTATATCTCACCAACGGACAATGATGTTCCTGGAAATTTTCAATCTTAATTCCTCTCTCTGCATAGGGAAAAGTAGTTTCTAAATAATTCCCGGTCAAATATAGAAATGAATGCTATCCTTTTTTCACCAACTAAGGTTCAATAATATACTGATATTTTGGAGATATCTTAATCTCTTGTAATTGAATTAGCAGATGACATATGGGACTTAGATATGTGCTGAATTGCATGAGCTGTGATGTAAGAATGGTCCTGTTTAGTCATAATTTTTTGTGTTTTTCTTTTGCTTTTGCTTTTCTGTTTGAGTGCTTTTTGTTTTGTTTTGTTTTGTTTTTGGCAGGATGATGTTATATATATGGAATGTAGCACGCGGTAGCATATGATGGATTATAAGGAGGATGAAGATAATGATATAGTTGCTGCAATGCTATTAGTTTTTTTCTCTTATTTGTAATTTTGAGTTTTATCTTGTCGACAACCTTGTTGATGCATAAGAAGTTTAAAGGGAGTTCCTTATATGTTTAAGTTCTAAGAACTTGAAGTTCTTGAAATAATCTTTAGTTATTATGTACACCATGCAGGTTGTCCAGTGGGGACGATTCGCATATGCAAATATCCAGAACTTCATCCATTTCCAGCTTAAAATTAATGTTGCAACTCTTGTGATAAATGTTGTTGCTGCTGTTTCCTCTAGAGATGCTCCACTAAATGCAGTGCAGGTTTGATTCCTCTCTCTTATCTGTCAGAAATTGTTTTTTATTCCTACACCTATTTGTCTCCGTGAGACTCCTATCCTGGGCTAGCTTCTTCATGATTGAAAAATACCTGTTGCCTCCAGGGAGTCATTGATAAGTCAACATCACATGCAAGCTAGACGTTCTACTACATGGACATGTCGACTACATGGACATGAGGTGACAAGTAGGCAATATCACGATGGCCAAATGCGAGGAACCTTGGGAGAGAGATGAGCAGGAACTACCCGCGCGTGAATTTCTTGATAGCATTGTACTTCAACTTTTTCATCGGGGCGTTGGGTTTCAACTTGGTGCTTCATTGTAGATGGCATGCGAAACACCAGAGGGAAGGAAATGGCCGAGTATTAAAGCCTTAACGAGGAGCGATTTTGGTAGAGAGCATCAAAGCCATGCATATGCCATGGCATGATTGCGTTTTTGCGTGTTTCCTCCGCATTCACGCATAATGTATACACTTGTCATGCATTAGCTCAATATACAGAACAAACAAAGACGTTCAATGCATATCCTCAATGTAGTATACACTGTTAAGGTTGGTTTCCTGAATGGAACCCACTCTTGACTTTAAGGCTTGTTTCCCACATTGGTAATAGTTGCGGTGGATTTGTTGCCACTCTTTTCCTCGAATGTTCGTCTATTTACATGCGCAATTATGATCTGATGTTCTAATATTATTGTCTGAAATTGAAATAATAAAAGGAAGCATATCCATCCATATATTCTCGTAAGTAAATGACTTTTTTTTCTTGGAAAAACTGTTGTAAAAATCGTAGAAATTGTCTTCATTTAATGTGAGTATCGATCTAATCATATGTATTTTTTTAGGACTTTTTGAAATTTACATAATAATTTTTTATAAAAAATTCAAGAAAACCAAAGCTGGATTGAAAATATGAAGACGACGACACCTCCATTTTTTCCTTTTGTCTTTCTTCCTGAAGATGTCTTCATGCAAAAACAAACTCATCATTATTAGGCCTATTGCAATAGAAATCACACTAAAGGCACAAGAGCGGAGACACCAGAGCTACCTGTGCTTTTGACCCGCATTTACATAAATAATTAAGTGATGAATTATACGTAAATCCGTTAGTATTTGCATTTCTTTTTTCTTAAGTAACATGCATTTTAGGTTAAGACCAATAATTTTTTGTAAAATATTTTATATTAATAATGTTTCAGAAGTAGAAATTTTCAACCGTTACCAAACGAATTTTTGTTCGAGAAGTAGAAATTTTGTAATGTTTATCAAACGCCTTTCTCTGCTTCAGAAATTATTTTAGAAGCAGAAGTGTTATCATGCACCCCCTAAGCTACTCATTTGGAGGGAATATGTGTAACTTTTGAAGATGCTGTTGTTTCACCTAGGTCAGATATTCAAATTCAAATTTATTTCCGAAATGAGTATTTAAAGAGTCTATTTTCTACTAACTAGCAAAGATGCAATCCTCCATGTGTATGAAAATAAAAAACGATTCAAAACATTTTGTAAATCAAGTCATTATGAAAAACTTAAATTATAAATTATTGCAAAGAAATTGTGGATATAATATAAAAAAATTGTATAAACCTATGAAACGTGAACATATTTTCAATATTTATCTTCATCTGGTACATTATCTATAAAATAAGCAATTGACGATATTTTGCAAAATAAAAGAAGCATTATGATTCCTTAAAAGTAGGATGTCCTTTTTGTTTTATATAACAACAGTATATAAGAAATTGGCCATTATAAATGGAAGCAAGCATAGTTGTTCAGACACATGTAGTTAATCACAATCATTGAACAATACAAAACTTCTTTCATCCTTCGATGATGGGTTTTCGTTCGCGACAGAGTATCAGAATAATCGCGATAAAGAAGAAGAAGAACAATGCACAAGAGATTACCCAAGTTCACCCCAAGATTAGGGCTACGTCCTGCAAAGAGATTTCACTATGATTTCGGTTTACAGCCGCTCAACACGTTACAATGATCAGAAACGAGAAAAATATATATATCCCCAAAACGGGCCCAAAACCTAAACCTATAATTAATCTCTTAATCTCGCACTAAACGGAACCCCCGTCGGGAGGCGCTGCCCCCGAACCCCCGCATTCCGCACGCAGGGATCACATGTAGTTGGATAACACTTCAGTTTCCTTAAGCTCACGTGGGCGTACCCGGTGTGAGAAACAAGGGATTTCGAAGTATTCGCCAACTCCAACATTCTCCCACTTGGTGGATACTTCGCGCAAATGAGAGCCTTGACAATATCATCCTTCTTCAATCCCATCGCAGTAGAGCACCAGTCAAACTTCGCACCTGTGACTGCTTTAGTAAGGAAGTCAGAACTATTCTCTACTGTGTCGACCTTTACAAGGCGGACCTCTTTCTTCTCTACCTTTTCTCGAATGAAATGATATTGTATATCAATGTGCTTTGTGCGTGAGTGAAATGCAGGATTCTTAGCCAAACAAATGGCCCCTTGATTATCACATCTCACCTCTATGACACCTTGCTCAAAACCGAGCTCCAAGCACAACCGTCGTAACCATATGGCCTCTTTTCCAGCATGTGTAAGAGCTATGTACTCAGCCTCCGTAGAAGAGAGCGCTACCACGCTCTACCTCCTACTCATTGAACTCAATGCAGCACCAAACAATGTAAAAACATATCCGCTAGTGGACCGTCTACTATCAATATCTCCACCCCAATCAGCATCTACGTGGCCTACGATATCAAGCATGTTTCCATTCCCTGTACCTTCAAAACATAAAGAGAGGTTATAAGTTCCACGAAGATACCTGAAAACTCTCTTGATCGCGTTCCAATGTTCTCTACCCGGGTTGGACATATATCGACTCAGGACTCCCACTGCATGGGCTATATCTGGACGCGTGCACACCATAGCATACATCAAGCTACCCACTGCACTTGCGTATGGAACTCGGGCCATCTCCTCAATCTCCTCATCTATTTTAGGACACTGTTCCGCAGATAACTTGGTCCCTGAAGACATAGGGGTACCAACAGGCTTGCAGTCCATCATATTGAATTTTCTCAATATCTCTTTTATGTATTTCTCCTGCCCTAGCCATAGCTTCCGTTTCTCACGGTCCCTTGTAATCTGCATGCCCAAAATAAAATTTGCAGGCCCCAAGTCTTTCATATCAAACTTCTTGGCCAACAAATTTTTTACAGATTTCACTATTTTCATCTTATTCCCAATTAACAGCATATCGTCAATGTATAATGTAAGAATAACAAACTGATCGCCCGCTCTTTTCACATAAACACAGTGGTCAGAATTTGACCGCACAAAAGCAAGCTGGAGCATGTACGTGTCAAATTTCTGATACCACATTCTCGGTGACTGCTTCAGCCCATATAAAGATTTTTTTAACTTACATACCAGATTTGCTTTTCCTTTTGCTTTAAAGCCTTCTGGTTGCCTCATATAAATCTCCTCCTCCAAGTCCCCATGAAGGAAAGCTGTTTTTACATCCATCTGTTCCACCTCAAGATCATATACAGCTGCTACAGACAGAACAAATCGTATTGAGGTTAATTTCGCTACAGGAGAAAATATCTCGTCGTAGTCAACCCCCTCGACCTGAGAATACCCCTTGGCTACGAGCCTAGCCTTGTATTTCTCCACAGTCCCATCTGGTTTCAATTTTCGTTTGAACACCCATTTACATCCAATTGCCTTTCTATCCTTAGGCAATTTACATAAGCTCCATGTGTCGTTATGATCAAGCGACTGTATCTCTTTTGTCATTGCGAGCTCCCACTGATTCGCATCATCCATGGATCTCGCCTCTTTTACAGAACTAGGATCATCTCCAGTAATACTCAAAGCATGAAATGTACTCAATGCACTAAGTGAGTATCGAAGTGGTACCTTTATTTCCCGAGTTGATCTCCTGAGAGCAGGCATGCTATCTGTGTCCGGGTCCTCATCTGAATCTGTATCCTCAACTTCATTAACCAAGTCCTCTTGATCCGGATCAGAATCAGAATCCACTGGTGTGCTTTGTGGAACTACATCCATAGATTCAGCAATCGGGTTTTCTTCAAACATTACCACTTTCTTGGGCTCTTCATCTTCCTGTATACCTTTCTTGGACTGCGTTTCACGAAAGACAACATCCCTGCTATATACAATGGTCTTTGACTCTGGATTCCACAGCTTATAGCCTTTGTCCTCTTCCTTATATCCAACGAATATGTTCTTTTCAGACTTACTGTCAAGCTTACCCCTCTTCTCCTTGGGCACGTGAACATATGCGTCACAACCGAATACCCGAACATGTGACAAATTCGGCTTCTTCCCAAACACTGCCTCATATGGAGTTCGGTTCTTCACTGATGAGGTCGGTGATCGGTTCTTCAAGTAACAGGCCGTGGCTACAGCTTCTGCCCAGAATTTAGGTTCTAAACCTGCCCAACTCAGCATGCATCTCGCCCTTTCTAGGAGCGACCGGTTTAATCTTTCGGACACCCCATTCTGCTGAGACGTATATGGAGTCGTCTTCTGCCTTGCGATACCGTTATCCACACAAAATTGCTTGAACTTATCCGAACAGAATTCACCTCCGTTATCCGTACGAAGTGTCTTGATTTTCCTGCCCAATTGGTTTTCAACCAAAGCCTTAAATTCTCAAAATTTTTCAAATACATCCAATTTACTTTTAACAAAATAAATCCAACTATATCTCGAGAAATCATCTATGAACGATACATAGTACCTAGATCCTCCAATAGATGGCGTTGGAGTAGGTCCGAAGACATCACTGTGAATCAGCTCTAGAATCTCTGTTGCTCTCGTACCGGTGTGTTGGAAACTAACTCGGTTCTGTTTTCCATGAAGACAGTGTCCACAGAACCCAAAACCCATAGAGCAATCTGGTACTCCTTCTACCATCTGACTTGAAGCTAAGGTAGACAATCCCTTTTCCCCGATATGCCCTAACCTCTGATGCCATAACATGGACGTATCATGTCCATCTTCCTTTGCCTTTTTAGAGACGAATCCGCCACCAGTAGTCATCGTTTCCCCGAGCAACTTGTACAACGTCCCATAACGAACTCCTCGTGCAATCACAATAGAACCTCGAGTCATCTTGCACGAATTCTTATCACAAGAGAAAGTAACTCCTGAATCAGCCATCGTACCAACGGATAACAGATTTCTACTCATCAAGGGTATGTGCATTACATCCGGAAGAGTCTTCACTGTGCCATTGCTCATCCTCAGCTTCACCCTGCCACGCCCGACAATCTGAACTGCAGTATCATCTCCAAGCATGACATCTCCACCATTAAATTGCTCATATTCACAGAACCAGTGTCTATGAGGCGTCATGTGGTATGAAGCACCGGTGTCAATATACTAGATATCCTTGTCTGACTGCGCCATACATACAGTAGCCACATATATATCTCCTGTCTCGACTTCCTTCTTCCCCGAGGATGATTCCGCTTCCCTTTTAGAGACGGGCTTGTTTTTGCAGTCTCGCTTCACATGGCCCCACTATTCACATCTCCAACACTGTACCCTCCTATCCTTACTCTTCGATCGCCCACGAGATTTGGATCTAGACCCTTTTCGATATAGAGTCTTCTCTGCTGGACTTCCCCTAACCGCTAAAGCCTCTTTATTAGAACTTCCTGATCCTTTTCTTCGTGTCTCCTCTAATAACAGGGCAGCACACACAGTCTCATATGACAATTCCTTGTCCCCACCGCCAATTACCACAATCAGGTTATCCCATGAGTCCGGCAGTGAATAGAGCAGTGTTATTGCCTTATCATCATCTTCAAACTTAACACCGATCGATACGAGTTGACTTATCAATGTATCGAAATCATGCAAGTGTGCAGAAAACGAGTCGCCCTCGTGCATTCGAAGATTATACAACTTTTTTCTTAAGAATAATTTATTCACGAGCGACTTACTTTGGTATAGCGACTCCAATTTCTGCCATAAATCCCTCGCCGTTGGTTTGCTCATCACATTTGTCAGAATGTTGTCTGCCAGACAAAGCCGGATCAAACCCTTTGCTTTCCGATCAATCCGATCCCAATCGTCAATCTCCTTTAGATCTGCCTGTTTGGATGTTGAATCCATTTCCTTGCCCGATTCCTTGCCTATCACGATACCAGGCATCGCAGCAATAGGCCTTTCCCTTTCGATTGCCGACCAAAGATCTCGATCACAGAGGAGATCTTCCATCTTCATCTTCCACAGATCGAACCGCTTCCCATCGAACTTTTCTATCTCAATCCGCGACCCTCCTAACATCTCGAACAAACCCTAATCCCTCGAACACAAGGCTCTGATACCAATTGATGGGTTTTCGTTCGCGACAGAGTATCAGAATAATCGCGATAAAGAAGAAGAAGAACGATGCACAAGAGATTACCCAGGTTCACCCCAAGATTAGGGCTACGTCCTGCAAAGAGATTTCACTATGATTTCGGTTTACAGCCGCTCAACACGTTACAATGATCAGAAACGAGAAAAATATATATATCCCCAAAACGGGCCAAAAACCTAAACCTATAATTAATCTCTTAATCTCGTACTAAACGGAGCCCCCGTCGGGAGGCGCTGCCCCCGAACCCCTGCCCGCTGACCGGGCAGCGGGGCACCCGTGTCGGGGGCGCTACCCCCGAACCCCCGCATTCCGCACGCAAGGATCACATGTAGTTGGATAACACTTCAGTTTCCCTAAGCTCACGTGGGCGTACCCGATGTGAGAAACAAGGGATTCCGAAGTATTCGCCAACTCCAACATTCGATAGGTCAAACTTAATTATTTCGACGAATAGGATTCTAATTTCCGGTGATCGTGTAAATTGTATATAGAGTTAATGTTTCGTCCAAGAATGCACGTGTTAATTATTACAAAAACATTATCGTAATAAGATTTATTGTTTTTTTTTGCTAGAAGCATAATAAAGATCCTGTTAAGGAGTGTCATTGAAATATTGGTTAATCCATGCAAATGCATTTATCTTGTATTATGTATCGCGGATACTTGAAAATTTGAAATGTTGCTTTATGCTTAAGAAGTTTGTATTTGGGGGACACTCTACGACGATTTCAATACGAAGCCAAAAAGAGATGCCTTTTTGTTTTTTTCCCCAATAAGGTTGTTGCACATTAGCCACGTGAACATTATTTCTTAATAATCTTTCGAATTTTTTTATAATTTTTTTTTGTTCTTTTTTTTTTTGTTAAACTTTACCGTGCTTTTCTTCTTTCATTCTTTTTTGGCTATTGGCCAGCAAAGGATGCTAGCATTGCGGCCCTCACTGGCCACTAGGACGAGGGTTTGCGCGGGCCCTTGCCCAGGCTTGACATGGCCACAATGCCTAGATCAGGGCGAGGGTCTTGCGGCCCTCGCGTGTCACCGGCAAGGATCGGCCGTTGGCCCTTGTCGGCCAACAAACGAAGAAGAAAAAAGGCACAAGAAAGAAAAAAAAAGGACCAAAAAAGAACCACAAAATAATAAAAACATATTAAAAATTATTAAAGTACTATTAAGAATGTCCACGTCAGCACTTGACGTACCATATAGGTCGGCTGGTGTCCACGTTAGCAATTTCTCATTAAAATTGATTGGATGGACTCATTGATACTAATGCAAAAATGTTTATGACTAAATTGATCCAATTAAAAAATTTATGACTGAATTAGTACCAATAAAATATGCTTTTGACTTTTTGATACTTTTCCTTAACTTTTTACAGAGCAAGAAATCCTAAAACCCTTCTACAAACATGATCTTATCATCTTAAGTTGCATTTTCGAAATATCAAAAGCTTAATCCTACAAGGAAACTTCTCCGTATCTAATTAAGCAAGTTCCCCTGTTAAACGAAATCCCTAACCGAAAATAGGAACCACATCTCCACACCCATCCCTCCAATTGGATAGTCTATACGTAGGTGTGCAATCTGATTTAAGTGCTGAAAGCACACCACTTTTAAGAAAAGTAAAACTCTCCGAATTCATTTATCTCGTGAAATATAAATGATTAAAATATATCTTTCGAATTTTTTTGTATCTCTTAATAATTAGTTAAGGAAAATTGCTTTCGTTAACAATAGCAATTTATGCTTGAATATTTTCAGTTTACTCACTTTTACAGCAACGTCGTATCTTGTGTGAATCCTTACGCTCCGGCGATCACCTCATGTGCAAGTCGGACGAGTCGTCACACTACGAGGTTGGGTTGATTTGCTTCACAAACTTTATAGTAAGGCAGTTTCTTCCTACCACCTGGAAAGCCATTATCTTCCCTGACAGCGGTCAAAATGAAATTTCAATAGTTTATGATCCTGCAGTGGATAAACTTGTCATACCTTGCACTTTTTCTTGATCTTTGCTTAACATTATTCTTTTTTGGTCGACAAGGTCTTAAACATACTTTCTTTTTCTGTCAATCTTTGCTTTAAATTAATCTTTTCTTGTTAACAAGGTCTTACGTTAACACGTAGCTAGTGGAAATACACAGAACTTTGTCTATATTCCACATATTCTCGATCTCATTCCCAGCGTCATGACAAAATACTTTGACCCAGTAAGGTGACTTAGAAAATGTCTACATTTTGAACCCGAAAGGACAAGACGTCCGATAAGGGAATGAGAAATTTCTAAAATCCATCGTAATTAAAGAGGGCAAAATCGGTTTTTTTTTTCCCATCTGTAGATCGACTTTAATGAAGGCCCCAAGTGTTCAAATGTCGTACAAAGTCTCGCGCGGAAAATGTGGACAAAAGCTCGTTCGATTCCAATGTCCAATTCAACGTCCGTGGAGTCCAAAGTTGATGGTAGAATTGTACCTATTTCAAATTTTCCCAAGAGAATGGTATTGATGAATTCATGAAATAGAAGACACTAAATTGGGAAAAAGAATCAATTTGGTTATGCAATTTTTGAAACAAAAATCCGTTTGATGACGCAACTTCAATTTTCTACTTCTGAAATAATTTTTTGCTTCAAAAGCTACTTTTGAGCAACATTCAGAAGTTAAAAAAAAATATCTCTAGAAGTAAAAATAAAAAAAGAGACAATCCATTGCTAGTGACCATCGTCCGTTGTCGTTAATGACCGTCGTGTGCTGTCCATCGCCATCGGTCTCCTCCAGCCATTAAATAAATATTTTTTTTTATTTTTCACTAAATTTTGTATTGCATGAAATTGTTTTAGAAATATCATTGTTAATAAATTATAAGAAATAAATGTTCCATGATTTAATTAAATGGCATTCTGCAAAGACACGATCATGCAAAGTGGATTGAGTAATTGACTCAAGTTGGTTAAATGGTATCCTGTAAATATTTTAAAGTGAACCAAGAAATCCTACAAAGACACAATCATACTATTGTTGTTGCTGTCTTTGAACTTCTCAAGTCATCTGTCTTGTTTCTTAGACTCTTAAAAATAAAGAAATTTGATGTTGAGAAGGCAAAATGCATTTATGTTTTTGTTTGTCAATATTTTTCACACCCTTCAAAACACTATGCAGAGCTTGTGAATGTCATTTTTAGATGTACTCACTTGAAATTTCTCCTTAGGTTCTTAATAATTATTAGACCAAAGTGTTGGAAAGTATTGTTGCTTGTCGCAAATCAATTCATCCATTAGTATGGTTTACTGAATATGTCATGATGCACCTTTGAACTAGAGATGATTTCCGCATGAAGAAGCTTTATATACTATGCCTATTGTGACATAAACCACACTAGAGGCATAGATGAGGAAGCACTAGAACTATTCGTGATCTTAGTATGGATATATTAGCTCAATCAACATATTCATCAATTGGAGTTTCTTCATAAAATGGGTCCCCATTTACATAAAATAATTAAATGACAAATTTTACGTGAATTCAATATTTGCATTTCACTTTTCTCCAATAACATGCATTCTAGGTTAGGATTAATAATTTTCGTAGAAGATTTTGTGTTAATAATGTTCCAAAAGTATAAATTTTCAACCATATCAAATGAATTTCTATTCCAGAAGTAGAAATTTTGTCATATTATTAAATGCATTTCTCTGATCAGAAATTAACTTTTAAAGTAGAAGTGAAAGAATCAATTTCTCTTCAGAAGCATATTTCTAAAATAATAGTGTTTCTATGCGCTCTCTAAGCCGCCGGTATATTCCAAAACCTATTGGAGACGCCAAAACTGACGAGGCCTTCGGTCGAGAGGAGGTCAAAGGCGATTGAATCTTGTGAATTTCCTCCATTTTTTTTTATAAAACGAGTGCCCATGAATATAAAAATATTTATGTCGCTATTCAGTCCCAATGAATTCAATGGTTGGGCTCCATTTGGATAAAATAGTGATGCTTACAGTTGGAAGTTGCGGGGTCATAATAGTTTATAGTGCCTTATAAAATAGGTTGTACTTTTATATTATATGTCCACAAATGTCCTAACTTACGTAATCATAACCTAAATATCAACACGTGACACAACATGATATACCACACATTATTTATAAAAAACTAGATAATTTCGACATGTTATGACATGTTGTATACTAAAGGTGTATTTATATAAACATGATATATTTATATATCAGTGATGAGTTTTTCTTCCTTTTCTTCTATTAGAATTCCCGATTAGATTATTTTTAGGCTCGCTAGGTATATTAATTTTAGTGTAGCTAAGCATATGATTTAAGTATATTTTTTTTGGATAGATTTGCATTTTGACCCATAATTTATTGAGAATGCTTAATTTAAGTATATATATTTTGATAGATTTATATTTTGACCCATAGTTCATTGAAAATGCTTAAAATTGACCCCATGCGTGTCGAAATGCTGGACTCGTGTGTTGATAGCGTGTTTGAAGTGCTGAGCAATGTCGATCACATGCCGGAAAGTGTAAAAGTGTTTGACATGCGTCCTTTTTCGTGGGGAAAAAGTCCATTATTAATTTATTGCTGCCAGAACTCATGGAATGTCGAGTCAACAGAATGTGCCTTCATACCAGAAAGGCTTATCATAAAATCCCCCGAAGGAGAAGGAAATAATTTCGGGTTTTACAGTCAATTTACAGGGAAAAATATGCATTTACGCACAAAAATTTATATGCTCCAAATAATTCTTATTTTAGTATGCAAGTTAGGATATTGAACTAGCCTCTTCGAGGGAATATGTGTAACTTTAGAAGATTCTATCCTTTCACCTAAGTCAGCATTCCAATAGAAATTAATTTTCGAAATGAGTAGTTGAGGAGTTTATTTTCTATGGACTACCAAGCCCTCTGTTACATGTATGCAAAAATACGTATTTAACTTTTAAAATTGAACTACGTGAGTGATCAAACAAAATACTTCATTTACACATTCGTCCATTGATATATTATTTACGAGACAACCATTTGATGATATTTTCAGAAAGAAAAGAAAATCTATGATCTCCTTAAAAGTAGGAGGTTCTCTTTATGAAGAAATTGGCCATTGTAAATGAAAACAAGCGTAGTTGTCCATACGTAGGTAGGCAATCACAATCATTGAACAATAACATATTTGTTTTATAATCCCATAGGTAAAACCTAACTATTTCGACGAATAGGGTTCAAATTTTCAGAAACCATGTATACTGTGTATGGATGTTAAATGTTATCCCATGATAATGACCTTTTTTTCAAGTGTAAATTATTACATCAATAATGAATATAATAATGATTTTTTTTTTGCAAGAACCACAATAAAGATTTTTGTGAACTAGTGTTTCCGGGATATTTATCAGTCAAACAAAATGCATTTTTTCACTTGTATTGTGTGTGACAACCCAGACCTTGGTGGTGGGCTCAAGAAGAGGGATGGCAGGAGAGGTTGTGCCTCTAGCCTAGACGAACATGGGGGCAAGGCTAAGCGCATATCTCTTGTCCCACATCACCGAGGGAACAGTTTTGAGCTAGTTGATAAGGCTTGAGGTTCTCTACTCTCTGTAACACGTTTTAAAGTTGTGAGGGTTAGTGAGCCAAAGTGGATAATATTACACAGTGGTACCCCTATGGGTCCTTACATTAAATATTGGGAATACTTTAGATATTGACAAACTAATTTGAGGGAAACTCTAAGATGATTATAATGGAAAAATATACTCGGAATGCATTTCCTTCCCATTACGATTGTTCCACATTAGCTATGGGATCCATCAATCTTGCAACTACAACCTGATTATTATAGAAATCTTAGTCTTTCTCTTAGTCTTTTTTCGCCCCACTTCGCTACTTGTGATCATTAGTCAATCTGAAAATGCAAGTCCATGGAAATTATGTTGCTTATCCTACTTTGATGACGGACAATTTGAAATTTCCACAAGGGATATAAGTTAATCCAATAAAACGAGAAAAACTTTAGGATAAGATGTCAGAGATATGAGAAAAACATTAAGTTGGTCGCCATTCTCCATATGCCTGTGCATCCACGACATCTCCAATCTCTCATTGCTAGGATAAAGTGGGAAGGCGCACAACCGTAAGCATATTGGGAGCTATCGAAAAATTGAGTAGAACAGAGATGGAAGTCTTATGATTTACGTGATTTGGAAATTTTATCTACAAGTTATTCTACGATAGCAATAGGAAGGAATTTTGAGACAATTAACTCAAAACTCTCGAATACCCAAACCTCCGGTCGCAGAAATATTATTTCATGTGCCGATTGCATAAAATCCTTTTTCCCAACCACAAGATTCACTACAGAAATTTGAGAAGCAAGAGAAGTGTTTCCATAGTATTTACAAGACAAGAAACCCTAACACCTTCTACGGACATAGGCTCATCGTCTCAATTTGGCCTCAGAATGGAAGCTGCATTTTCATATTTTCTGAAACTTAATACTACAAGGACACTGCTCGACAAGTGTTGACACCTAAACTTTGGCGACTTGTTTAGGCATTCATGGCATTTAAAAATTAGGGATCTACTTAGGCCCCTAAACAAAAATATTAGTCCAATCGCCTATATATATTAGAAACATGTTATTGAAGCATATTGCATGGGAGATAATGGATTGGTGCAAGGAGATTCTGAGCTTAATTGAATTAACTAGGTTAAGCCATTTAATTTTAAATAATGTCCGAAATTCGTATATCAGTGGAGGCGCCATTGTGGAAAATATTGGCAAAAGTTGGAGAACATTTTAATTTGATGTTATCACTATTAAAATCATGAGAGATATGTATGGGGTTTCCTATTAATAAAGGATAGGGTATGAGTCCAAGATAGGAAGGAAAGGGATTTTGTGCTCTTAAAAGAAACCCTAGGCTCTCACCTATAAATACTCATATGAGAATACGTTCAAAAGAGAGAGCGTTTTATATACAAAAAGAAGCATCAAGTAGGGACAAAGGGGCTGATTCACGAAGAGAAATCTCACAAAAGAAGGTCCACATCACAGTTCTCCAATCTTCAACAAGAGCCATGAGTCCATTCCGTGGAAGTACATGAAAGGAAAAACCACAAGAAAAGCGTAAATCTTTCAATAAAAAAAGAATTACTTAGAATTGCATGTTTATTCATAATTCATGTTTAGACTAGGTATGTATTTCTAGTTAACTCTTTGAAGATATTTGGTAAATTAATCATTGTAAGGTTATGCTTTGCTTTGCTTTGCATTGAGGTTAGCCATATCTCTAGCATGTTAGTGGCTTAGCTTAAAATCAATGAAGATTGTTTGCTAGCTTAGGCTTAACATTGATCAAGACTGCTTGCACATTTTTTTTTTTTGAGATACCGAAAGATGCTAGATTTATCTAGCCTAACGTGTTCTCCCACACTTTACTTGGGTTTCTCGTCAACCAATAATATATAAGTGACGACTCGTTATTGAATTGAATTACATATTAAATTGATTAAATCAAAATCACAATCTTGCGTTTGGTAGGGTTTGGGAGAGTCTACGCTTAAGTCTTTGGTCTTAGTAATCCACTGGCTTTCCTTTTGGAAAGGTTACAACAACAAGCTCTAATTTTGCTTTAGAGCTTGCTCACGATTTGAAAATCTACTAAAATTCCCAAATTTTGCTCCAATTTTGGTAGATTTCTTAAGGGTATATTAGTTTCAAAATTTTTGTGCCACAAAAATTAGCTTGGGTAAATATAAAACGGAAGTACTAGTTTGGGAAAAATTACCAAGATAAGAAAAATAATTGATTAATGCTGGGAACTTATTGTCTTGTTTTGTGACCAAATTTTAAGCCATGATTGTGCTAAAACATATGTGATATATCATAAAGCAACTCAATTTTTTTTTAAAATCATAACACATAGGATGTTCAGCGTAATCACTATGATTTGGAAGCAACTATGAAAGTCCGATTATTCAATTCCAAGTCAACTCAAAGGATGGACGAAGGCTGGAATCTACAAGCAAAGTACATGCCATATGCCCGACCAAGTGAACTTTCTTAACCCCATTTTTAGGGCAAACTCATTTCTGTCCGTGTAACCGTCGACTAGATTCTTATCTAACCTACATGCCAAATCATTATTTTGCACGACCTCCACACAATTTGTTTTTTCTTTTTCTAGTTACCACCTTGATATCTGATAATTCCTAGACGTAAAATATTTGGGGAAAAGTATAATCAGCGGTCAGAAAAATAAGCTGAAAATGTTGGGACTTGTAGTTGTATTTGATGGCCGGCGATTCCGGCACCCTAGGACCTCCGTAGTCACGTTCTAACAACTAAATAGCCAAGATTTCGAGACGGCGTACCTGATTTAGCATCTATTTTCGTACGGGACGGAAAACCGACGAAGGGACTTTGGAATGTTGACGAGACGGACTTGGAACTTCCCCTTTATGCCCTCGGACCGCCTAGCGTTGATGGATCAACCTCTCCCTCTTTACTCTCTCTCACGTATGCTTGATGGAGAAGAAGAAGAGAAGAAAAATGGCATGAAGTTAGGGCTAAAGGGGGAGTCTAAGCCATTTATAAAATTTCAGTTGGGCCCTTCCATCACAGGCCGGGCCGGAATTCGGCCCACACCAACCAGGCCCATATACGGCCCATTAAGAATCCTTTAAATACTTCTTGTATTAAACCAATATCGTATACGGTAAATTAATACCTTATTCGATTAATTACAATTACAATTAAGGCGAGCCCATATACGGAAAATACTAACATTCTCCCACTTGGGCGAGCATTAATTGAAACTGTACTTTAGTGCGTGTCTTTATATTGGTTTAAGGATTATTCTTAACGGCCAATCCGATCCAATAAAGCCTTAAACACCGGATCATGCCAGTAATTGCATCAGCAGACACAGAGCAATCCATGGTCATGAGTGTTCTTAACTTTACTGATATGGATTTAATATGGTAGTGTAGCAATTGGATAACACCTCAAAAGAGATATACTTTATGTGTTATCCACTTTGTCGGACACCATTCTCTATCTTTATGTGACACTAAACCCGACGTGCCACTAGAGAATATCTGTATGGTTCCAATGAACCAACATATGTCTCAACTTTACAGTTAACTTTTCTTTATGTGTAACAAGACATACAAACCTGGCTAATATCTAAATGCCCATAGCCAATACTCGAGATTTACACATATCTCAAGATTTATAAGAATATGTATTTAACATTAATAGTGCTGCAGGCACTTCAATACATATTTATATATTACAAAATGTAATAAAATACAGATGCAAATTTTATTAGAGCAAACTGAAATATGCCTCCCATTAAAACCAGCATCCAATGATGCCACTAAGCCCATACTGATGACATGTTGTTCAAAAGCACATGGGCGAACACCTTTAGTTAGTGGGTCTGCAATCATATCATCTGTAGAAACATGCTCTACTGCAACGTTGCCTTTCTGTACGGACTCATTTATGGTCAAAAACTTGACCTCTATATGTTTAGACCCCTTAAGACTTCTGTTATTGTTGTTAATAAACAACACTGCAGAATTGTTGTCACAATACAACTGTATGGGTCTATCAACAAAATCAAATACGGTCAACTCCCTTATGAGGTTCCGGAGTCAAATCGCCTGAGTAGCTGCTGAAAAACACGCTATGAACTTCGCTTGAATGGTCGAGGAGGATATGGATTTCTGTTTCTCACTTTTCCATGATACTGCACCGCCCGCTAACATGAATATGTAGCCTGTAGTCGACTTCTTGTCGTCCTGACAGCCCACAAAATATGAATCCGAGTATCCAACAAGCTGTAGATTCTGAACACGCCTGTATGTCATGATGTAGTCCCTCGTTCTCTTCAAGTACCTCAGAACCTTCTTGGCAGCAATCCAATGATCATGTCCTGGATTTGACTGGTATCTGCCTAGAAGTCCTGTCGCAAAAGCAACATCTGGTCTAGTACATACTTGAGCATACATGATACTCCCAAGTGCACTAGCGTAAGGTACATTCTTCATATCAGATTTCTCCATCTCAGTCTGAGGACACTGCGAAAGATTCAACTTATCACCTTTACAGACAGGAATATTACCTGGCTTGCAATCTTGCATGTTGAATCTCTCCAGGATTCTATCAATATATGTCCTCTGAGATAAACCCAAAATGTGGCGTGTACGATCCCTATGGATTTCAATGCCAAGGACAAAGGACGCCTCACCAAGATCCTTCATGTCAAAATTCTCTGACAGCATGTGCTTCGTCTCATGTAACAGATCAATATTACTGCTCGCCAGTAGAATGTCATCCACATAGAAAACAAGAAAAATGTATTCTCTCCCACTGACCTTGCAGTATATACACTGATCCACTTTATTTTCAACGAAGCCAAATGAAGTGACGACGCTATGAAACTTGAAATACCACTGCCTGGATGCTTGTTTAAGGCCATAGATCGACTTCTTCAATCTGCACACAAGGTCACTGGAATCATCAACCTCAAAACCTTCAGGTTGAATCATGTAGACTTCTTCTTCGAGATCCCCATTCAGAAAGGCAGTCTTGACATCAATCTGGTGTAACTTCGTCTCAAAATGAGCTACTAAAGCCATAATCACTCTGAAAGATTCTTTAGAAGAGACGGGAGAGAATGTTGATTCATAATCCACTCCCTCTATTTGAGTGAAACCTTTGGCTACCAGTCTGGCTTTGAACTTCTCTACCTTCTCTTTGGAATCCCTCTTTGTCTTGTAGACCCATTTGCAGCCGATCGCCCTATGACCTGCAGGTAACTTGACGAGATTCCAAACTCCATTATGCCTCATGGACTGTAGCTCATCCTGCATCGCATCCAACCACAGGTCTGATTGCTCACAGGTAATAGCATCCTTATAAGTAACTGGATCAACTACACAGCCAATGTCATAATCTTGTTCACCCAGGTAGACCATATAGTCCAGTGGGATCGCTGATCGTTTTTGCCTAATAGAACTCCTTAGTGGAATTTCCTCAGCTTGAAACTGAGCCTGTGGGGCTTGATTAGCTTCATCAGGAGCGGTATCAACCATAGGATCCTGAAGCTCAACAGGTACAGTCTTCGGTATGGGAAGCTCCATAACAGTCTGTGATGGTGAAGAAAACGATGCAGTGTTTCCCGCTGTACTTTCACTTTCAATAGTCTCTGAACAGGTACCCTTTTCGGCCACGTCGAATTCTAGAAACTTGGTTGTCTATGAATCTACAATCCTTTGGCCTCCATTAGGATTGTAAAATCTGTATCCCTTAGAATGATCTGGATAGGATACAAAATAGCACCTTGTGGTCTTAGGATCCAACTTACTCAAAGTTGGATTATATAGCTTCACTTCTGCAGGACAACCCCAGACCTTCAAATGATTCAGGCTAGGTTTCCGTCCAATCCATAACTCAAAAGGGGTCAGTGGAGCAGCCTTAATGGGAACTCGATTCAGAATGTATAGCGCCGTCTTCAAAGCTTCACCCCAAAGGAACTTAGGTAGATTTGTCCTACTTATCATACTCCTCATCATATCCATTAGGGTGCGATTTCGCCTTTCAGCCACACCATTTTGCTCAGGGCTCCCAGGCATAGTAAACTGAGCTACTATCCCAGAATCCTCTAAGTATTTGGCAAATGGCCCCTTAAGCTGTCTAGCATCGCCATGTCTGCCATAATACTCACCACTACGGTCAGACCTCACAACCTTGATGACTTTTCCCAACTGTTTCTCGACTTCAGTCCGAAATATCTTGAATTTATCAAGAGACTCAGACTTTTCTTTAATAAAGTACAGATAACCATATCGGGAATAATCATCAATAAATGTGATGAAATAATAATTTCTACACAAGGTTGGAGTATAGGGTCCGCTTATATCTGTATGTATGACCTCTAATAGGTTAGAAGTTCGGACTGTACCCTTTTTCTTTATTTTGGTCATTTTTCCTTTACAACAGTCTACATAAGTTTCCAGGTCATCATTAAGAGTAGGTAAAATGTCGGCTTTTACAACCCTTTCTACTCTTTCCCTGGAAATGTGACCAAGACGTTTATGCCACAACTTGTAAGACTGTTCTTTAGGTAAAGGCCTTTTGGAGACAACCCTTTCGGCTGTATAAGCTGCGTATATTTCATTGGGAGTTAAACACAAACTGTACAATCCATTGGACATATTGCAGCATCCAACCTTATTTGAATTATAGAACATAGAAACCACATTGTTCTTTATTTCAAAGGAGTAACTACACATGTCCAAACAGGATACACAAACTAAATTCCGTCTGAAGGAAGGTACATAGAAAGTGTTTCTTAACATCAAATTAAAACCAGACTCTAGAATTAAAATGACATCTCCCACGAACTCAACAGTAGCTTTATTATTATCTCCAACTATGAGCTTTGACTCATCCTGACTTGGCTTTCTTCGGTTTATGAACCCCTGTATGGTAAATGCAACATGATTAGTCACACCACTATCCAGCCACCACGAATTAGATAGGGCTTCAGATAGATTGGATTCACAAACCAATGCCAAAGAATCAATACCTGTCTGCTCACGTTTAGATAGCCAGTTCTTATATTTAGCGCAGTCTTTCTTCATGTGACCCCTTTTCTTGCAAAAGAAACATTGGTCACTATCCTTCTTAAAGGATGCTTTCTTTGGCCCTAATTTTCCAGATTGACCCGTGGCGGGACGAGTATTTTTGGGAGTATGAGATTTAGGACCCTTGCCCTTCCTATTGGTGGAACTGGAGGCAACTAAGACTAAGTTTCCAGTTTCCTTCCTCAAATTTTTTTCCTCTGAGACTACTCTAGAAATCAAATCATTTATAGACCAATTTTCATCCTGTGAGTTGAAGTTGGTCTTGAGGATCCCAAACTTAGGGGGAAGGGTGTTTAGGGCTTGGTGTACCAACACATTTTTAGCGATTACAGAACCTAAGGTATTTATTTTAGTATGCAAATCTAGCATTCTCAGGATGTAATCTCTTATACCTTCAACACCCGTATACTTCATATTAAACAGCTGCTGGATAAGAGTTCCAACCTGAGTATTGGAGGATACTCGGTACCTAGCTTGCAGTGCCTCCATCATTTATTTTGCAGTTCAGTCAGCTGGGAGGCCACTCAGCAAATGTTCCTGGATGGATCTTCTCATTGTAAGTAAGCAGATCCGGTTGCTCTTTTCCCAGGCGGCTAAATGCGTCTTCTCAGACCCTTCACTGGTGTCCGCCGAAACAGCAGGTTTATCTTCGGTAAGAGCAATATGAACATCGGCTATTTCCATGGCAAACAGAAAATCCTGCCTCCATTTCTTAAAGTTTGAACCATTCAGAACCTCTATTACGAAGTTGCCATTGACAGAAAAAGCGACTGAAAAAATAAGCAATATTTACCATTAAGATTATGTAAGCATAGTGTAACTTTAAATTCTTAAAAAAGTACACATTTCAGAGAATTACACACATCATCATATAATCACCTTTGGGCAGAATACATGACATGCAATTGTAAATTCCCTACATGACAACGACCATGAGAATATTTTCCAATTTTTCATGAAACACCACCTTTGGGTGTATGAATCACTAGAATCGGTCACCTCCCAATCATATGTTGTTCATGTACCCCTCTATGATCTGACATACAATCACCTCCTTTGAGAGTATAACTATATATCAAAACAGGAGACATCCCACCACAATGTGAGACTAATATTTCTCCAATTTGACTGAGTGTGCCACTTCGGCGGTCACAACCCAATCAAGTCTTTGAAACTCTCTCACACCAAGGATACAAATCTCATGTTTTACATTTACCATTTGGTGTGATCTCAAACTTGATGACACGGGCAATTGTCATTGAAATCACAACTAGTGCTAATTAAATTGCTTCTCTCATTTGTGACCAGTGCTCAATTATATTCTACACAATCCTTATGTGGTATTCTACAATTGAGCATGCCTTGTTATTCCCAAAAACCATATGGAAATATCCAAAAAAATTGAAAAAAAAAACGAAAATACCCATGAATTTTATACTTGCACAAGGGTTTTTCGCAATTTTCAAGATCTTAGAGGGCTCAAAAAATTAAATTGAACATACCACAGTGTAGGCAATTTCCATACGAGCACAACGGTGAAAAAATCACCTCAATTGGCCATCGCACGCGCCCCCACACGCCATAAAGGTGGGCTCGTGGGCTTCATGCGTCGCACGTGCGGCGGCCCTGACCGTTGACCGTTGACTAACGGTCAATGATAACAGCCGTTAACGGTCAACGGTCAACCGCCGTTCATCGTTAATGGTCAACGGTCAACCGTTGATCAGGTCGGGTCAACGGGTCGGGTCGGGTCAACGGGTTGTTAACCGGGTCGGGTCAGGTCAACGGGTCGGGTTGACTCGGTCGGGCTGACCCGGATGCCACGTGGACGTCCAGGATCTCGTCACGTGGCGCTGTGAGATTTCGCCACGTGGCGAGGTGCCGCTCGGTCGACACATATTAAATGTGTCGGCACGTGAGTTGCACGTGCCGGCTCGTGAAGCTTGTGTAACTCACATGCTCGTTAATCGGCGCGTGGGATCCACGCGTCGCCGCAGCAGTGACTTTAGGCTGTGCGTAGCGACGCGTGGAGCGTCTTCTAGCGGCCGGCGACCCACCAATTTGATCGTCTCGATGAGATGAACCTAAGTATGCCATCAAAAACAGGTTTCAGCATGCCAAAAATCATGAAATCAAGGCAGAACCAAAACGTGCTAAAATCGACTTACGGCGGCTCTGATACCAACTGATGGCCGGCGATTCCGACACCCTAGGACCTCCGTAGTCATGTTCTAACAACTAAATAGCCAAGATTTCGATACGGCGTACTTGATTTAGCATCCATTTTCGCACGGGACGGAAAACCGACGAAGGGACTTTGGAATGTTGACGAGACGGACTCGAAACTTCCCCTTTATGCCCTTGGACCACCTGGCGTCGATGGATCAACCTCTCCCTCTTCACTCTCTCTCACGTATGCTTGATGGAGAAGAAGAAGAGAAGAAAAATGGCATGAAGTTAGGGCTAAAGGGTGGGTCTAAGCCATTTATAAAATTCCAGTTGGGCCCTTCCATCACGGGCCGGGCCGGAATTCGGCCCACACCAACCAGGCCCATATACGGCCCATTAAGAATCCTTTAAATCCTTCTTGTATTAAACCAATATCCTATACGGTAAATTAATACCGTATTCGATTAATTACAATTACAATTAAGACGAGCCCACATACGGAAAATACTAACAGTATTCACGTAATAGGTGTGATACATGTTCCAAACGCGGTTGAATTGCTTGTTTGTGAGCTCGTTAACTCTTGGACATATCTCACTTTCTTAGAAAGATCAACTTCATTCCATTGTCTCTCCAATAACGTGGAGGAGTGTTTCCGAGAGCCAGCTTCTAGGGTTTTGGTTTAGCATGCCCATGCAAAAAATTGATTTGATCTATAACTAGTCTTCAACAATAGCTTACAAAAGAGCATTGAAGCCAATCCGAGCACTTGCAAATTGCAATGGGGGTATCGCATTTGTTGCAAACATCAAGAACAGTCGTTTTGCTTGTAAGTGAACCGGCTCTTTTTCGATGCAACCAGTGGGAATCAAAAGCATTACAATATATTACAAACTCTAAACTCATGATAGTTTCCTCAATGCGACACAATTGTTATAGTATCCACTCACATTCTATCACTTTATTTTCGGTTTGTTTTTTTAAGTCTATTTTTATACCCCGAACATTGCTTCCACGGTCATCTCCCGCATAGTTAATTACCTTATGAACTTAAACCACTATATAACTAGGCAACTCGAATTTATTACATCTCTCATCATTTTAATTAAGGCTAGAAGAATGATAAAAACTTGAAGAGCTCAAATTGAATATATGTGAAGGTGGAAATCCATGAATGAGTGAAAAGCGCTTTATAAGGAATTATGATATCCCTTGACCAGTGGCTCGTTGTCAGGCCTAACTTGGCTATCCAATCTCATCCACTACTTGTGCTTCTGGGCTGGGCCAAGGTTGGGCCACGTGTAGGCTGGTTGGGGCTTTGTTATTTACAGTTTCCTTACCTGCCTAAAAGGATGAACTTGTACACTTAATTACGATAAGTAATTATATAACATCAAACAAGTACTTATTATTGAATTTGTTGTCCCACATCGCCTGACAACAAGTCTTATATGCTCTTTATATTTATCTGATTTCTCTCTATATATTATCTTAAGCTTTTGGGTTTGACTTTTTAACATTTATGATAATAGTAAATTGCACTTGACACATTGTCAAATGGAAATATCGCCACTTACTTAATGTTGCATGTGCATTTGGTTTTCAATCCCATCTATAACCCCCTTATGAAATTTTGCTCAATAGAATGCCCTTCTATAACAATTTGTGTTATTTGTAATGCTTATGTTTTGGGCGCACTGTCAATGTCAAGGTCAAATTTGATGAGTGCCCTTCTCCGAGAACATTCATTGACTATCCTTTTTCTCAAAAGGGTTGCCACAATTTTTTTAATCTCGAAACACAAACAATTTTATGTTAGCCGTAACGTCACTCACTTGTCAAGAGAAATGTTTTTCTAAAGCAACAAGTTAGATTCTCCTGTTTTGCCTATTTGTATAAACGAGCATGATTCTTCACCACTCAATGATTCAACCACAGCCACCGACGTCGTGTATAGTCCTTATGATTTGGATTGCGAGATAAGCAGATTTTCTTTATACATGTGACGCATGCGATACGATTCCATAAGGGCTTTACCCCGTTGAAGCTTCATCTGCCCAATATGAGCACAATATGGGTGAAACTTTTTCTCTTGGGAAAATTACCAAAAATGTTCTAAACCTTTCGACATCTTGCAATTCAAATTAAATCTTTCAATTGTGTCAATTTAGTCACAAATCTTTTTAATGATTTGCCAATTTAGTCCTAAGCTTCAATTGTGTCAATTTAGTCATAAATCTTTGGAAATTAGGCCATTTTAGTTCTAAATCTTTTGAAATTTCGTCATTTTAGTCCTAAACTTATTATTTGAGTAATTGTTCGGAAGAACTAAATTGATAATTTGTTAAAAGATTTAGGACTAATTTGGCAAATCATTAAAAGGTTTAGGACTAAATTAGCATAATTTAAAGGTCTAAGACTGAATTGGCAAATTGTCAAAAGATTTAGGATTACATTAGCACAATTGAAAGGTTTATGACTGAATTGGCACCAGTGCAATATGTTTATGATTTTTTGGACAATTTTCTCCTCTCTTAGACATGAGCTTAACGTTTAATATGAGCACGTGGAATTTGAAAATAAAAAATGCCTTCATCACTGCACTGTTTGCAAAAACTTCGTATTTCAATATTTGTACAGAATGTAATAAAACTAATAACGAAGACAAAGTTGAAATGTCTCCAAGAAGCATAGGTGACAACTTAAATAAAATACGAATGCAAATTATGTAGATGGTATTTTTGTTTAGGTAGGGTTGATTCCAAATTTTTCTTGTGCGATAAATAACTAAATGAAAAATCCAAAATTTAAGTGTCAATAACGAGACTCAAAACATCACTTAAGAAAGAAGTTAAATAACTTGTGAACGGCGCAAATGAGACTTACAATATATATGTTAATCTACTCAAGAATCCCAAATGGGACCAAAAGCGGCAATACCTTTGCTCTTGCACGCCTTCACCACGTCCCTACTTCCCTTGGGGTTGCTTGTGACGATCACCACTTCGGCGCCCAACTTATTCACCATGGCCACGCTAATCTCCGCCACGTTTGGCCGCCCGTACACTGCCGTGTCGTGCACAACCCCGTTGTCTCTTGGGTGGCCACCCACAACCAGCAAATGCTTGCTTTGCACTGTTGGAGGAGAAATGATAGGAAGACGCAAATGCCGGAGCCGGTGGCAACCGGCAAGACCTGGTCGTACATTTGGAAGGTACGCTTATATGTACAAACTCCAAAGATGCACTTTTGGCCAAAAAGAAATTCCAATGTAAACTCCCAATCGAAGAAAACTATAGATAGATTCGAGTTACCATAGAAACTAAAACTGATGCAAGCCCAAGTTTTGGGCATTTTCATAAAATAATCAACTTGAGTTTAACATGAGATCCCAATTTTTTAATTTGAAGAACACACGAAAATATTGTAAAACTCGATTAGTGCACATGATAATGTTAGCAAATTTTTAATCCGTACTTTGCGATCCTTGTAAATAAATTATTTATGTAATGTTCATTATTTGGCCGAACAATGAGTATCATTACTTTGCTAGAAAAATAGTGGCAGAAGATGGATTCAATGATAACGTAAAAGGTAATAAGAGAAGTAATAAATAAGTATCATGTTAGGTGTTGACCAAATCAATAGGATCGTCCTACTTTGGTAGGAGAAGATTATAGGATATCCTCTTGATTTGGTGTTCTTTCCTTTTTCAATTGTTACTTTGTATATTCCTTGTAATTTAGGAAACAATTATAAATCTCTATCAATAAAAGGGTAGTCCCTCTCTCAAAGAATATATATAAAACAAAATTGAGAGAGGATTCCTAAGGACCTAGGCTTACTTAGCCGAACCTTGTTAAATTGCATTAGGGCTCTTTATCTCTAAATTTATCCGGTATTAGAGCAGGTTCAAGCGTAACTTGTTATCGTTTGCTTTGACTAATTTTCTAGTTACCTTGTTGTTGTGTTGCCACCATGGAAGGACAGGATGGATAGGACGCCGGCAAGAAATTGCCAACTGCAACTTCTTCTACCCAAGGGTCTTTTGCAAGAATCTCACAACCAAAGTCTCACCAACATACTTCTGGATGGAAGGAATTTCCTTCCTCGGTCATGAGTTGTAACCGTAGATTCAGAGGCTGTTCGAAACTTGGCCATATCAATGATAAAATCAAAGTTCCTTCAGAAAATGATCCCAAATATGAAGAGTGGCTGGCCAATGACAACTCTGTCATGTCCTGCATCTTCAACTCCATGGAACCCCAAGTTGAGACAACTTTTGGAGGAGACAAGAAGATTCCCTCTCGCATGAGAGATCTCTCCTTCTCGTCTGAGAGTTTCCCTCTACCTCATGAGTAGCAAACCCTAATCTCCATCCTCCTTACACCACATCCAGCATGCACCCAATGGAAACAACCCAAAATATACCCACCCACACACCCATACAGATTGAACCCCATTAACCCTAGACCTATCGAGCCTCCATCCTACAGCCTCCAACCCTAGGTCTTGATAATCCGGGTGTTGCTGGTTTTTCTGGAGTGAAGATCAACTTCGCTCTTTCCCTAAGAGGTCAGCATCCCAGCTTGTCTCCACCTCAGGAAAGACTGTCACGCTTCTGAATCGAGAGGATGAGGGATAACGACCAAGAAATGCGAATGGCTTCACTGTGTAGACGCCTGGGTCACCTCTGGCCAAAAACAAAAGTAGCAATAATGGATGAGATTGTCACAAAAGACAGTTTGGAGGAAGGAGAATGCATAGCCTTTAGCCGCCTATTAAACAGCCCCTCAATCAATTTTCAAGCATTTCAAACTACCATGAAGAAAGCTTGGAAAACTGAAAAGGTAGAGTGTTCTCATTTGGAAATGGGCCTATTCTCCTTTGTATTTGAGAATGTAGCGGAGAGAAACGGGATTTTAGAGACAGGACCTTGGTCATTCTCTAGACATCTGCTGATTTTGAAACCTTGGTGTTGACACCTGATTTTTAATTATTTTTTCTATTACTAAATTAATAGAAAATCCATAAAAATCCATAAAATTAAAAAATCAACCTTGGGGACCTGGCCAAGCCTAGGGAACCAATTGTGAACAAAAAATAAATTTTCATATTTTTTGCATTTTTTAATATTATTTTTAGAAATTAGAAAAAATATTTAATATAAAATAGCATGCGAGGCCATAAAATATGAATAAACAGTCAATATTTTTATTTTTATTTTCTCTTCATTTTGGCCAAATATAGTATGCAAAAATTGATTTGGAATCGAGAATTACTTGGTTAACCTCACTTTTAAGTTAATTGAAAAAATCATGAAAAATTCATTTTAGCTTCGTATTTTTCGATATTTGTATTTCTGGAGTCGTGAGATTATCTTCTAATAACCCTAGTTTTACAAGGACTTGATGGTGCATTTTTCGGTTTTGTCGGACCCAATTTATCATTGGATGTGCTCTCCAACCAAACTCCTCAACAAGACTAAGTTTGCCAAAAGTGAATAGATCCGGCGGAGCTGTCGTGGATATGTAGATTAAGGTTAAAGAACACGAGGCAAACAATGAGTGTTATGTTGAATTGCTCGGTTGATGCACCATAAGGCGATGAGGATGATATTAAAAAAAAAGAAGTGTCGGCCAACTAAAGGAAGGAGAAAAAGACACGGACACTTAAAAAAAAAAGATGATAATATATATAATAGAAAAGGACCATGATGATCTAGGGAGTGCACTTTCGGTAAAACATGCAAAGAAAGAGAAACCATCGAAGCTGTAGAGTCAATACTGATGGAATTTTCATAAATGGACATAGCATTATTCCACATCAAAATGCTAATGGAGGGTCTCTCCAGGAACAAAAGTGTTGACAAATCCTACCCAAATGTGTTGGTTGACAGCGGAAACCTTAATATGTTTTATGAGCTAAATTCGCGAGCTGTGGTTGCAGAAAGCATGCAAAGACGGGTACAGTTCGAGGGGTATAAAGAAATTATCATACTTGGAGTTGAGATGCTAAACTGGCCCTTTTGGAAACGAGCGCTTCGAGGCGGTAATGGAAAAAGGGAACAGCAACCCATGCTTTCGGTGAGGGACGGGCCAGAAAAATTGATGATGGGAGGACACGATCATGATAAAAAAAAAAAAAGGAGAAAAGAAAGAACACGATAGAGGTGAAGACCGTCTGGGGAAAATCAAAAGAAAGGATAAAAAAAAAATGGTAAGTGGGGAACGAAATGTCGGCCATGACACTGAAAATGCTCTCCACGGCAGAGAAAGAAGGGGCGAATGGAGTTGTCCAAGATGAAGAGTGCAGATCGTAAAATGAGGGTGGAGAAGGAAATCTTAAAAAATGGGGGAAGAAAGACAGTTGGGGGCGTGGAGGGACAGCTGGAAAGGAGGTTCCGAAGAGAAAGGGGGAGGCTCTTCACTTAAAAGATTTTTTTTGGATCGCATCATGGGATGATGGGCTCGGGGATTGGGTCGTCCATCAATAACTAAGGTAAAAGAAAAAGTTGCTGGGGTTGGAACTTCATGCATAAAAATTTCAAGAGGAACTCGGGAGGTTGGAGAGAGGAGAGAGAAGTCCAGACGAGGGCATTCGGGTGCGGCGCCACAAAGGTTTCAGATGTTTCCTTCACGCCATGAATATCGAACATAGTTTTCCTTTGCTGGGGGGACTATGACCAGACGAGGCCATGTCTTCTTTCAATCTTCATTTTCTCCCTATGATTTCATCTCTCTTACGAGTCCGCCTCACCGCTCATCACCTGCTCGTCTCGCCATCGAACTCTCGAGCGCATGTCACCAAGATCTCAAGTCCTCGAATTTACTCTAGTACCACACTACATCCACCTTCGTTCATAGTTCAGTTCGAATGTTTGATGAAGCTACCAAAATGCACCAACGATTTACGACGACGGCAGACATGTGGCCCTTATCCTTGATTTGGCTAAAGAGCTCGAGAGCCTCACGGATGTGACCGCCCCTGGACAAAGCGTCGAACATCTTGACCGCACGGTTGATCGTATGACGGCGGGAATTTCGCCTCATCGGTGGGAGTCGAAATGGTGACGCCACGGTGGGCTCAGGGCGATGAGATGATGGAGGACCCAGCTGCGGTGACTTAATATGCGAAGACCTACTTTCTCAAGTTCAGGCCAAACGAGGATAAAACCAAGCTCGAGATAGACCATCCCGAAGTCACAGCTTACGAATGAAGAGATTTCTACGGCTAACAATGGAGGTATTTCATTTTTAGTTTATATCCAGTTTCTTGGCTTTTTGCACTTCTGAATCTTGTGTAGGCATTTTCTGGTCATTTACCATGAAGATGAGGGCCCATGCAAGGCGAAAGGAGAGACATTTTAAGAGACCAAGTGAGGTATATAAAAAAAATTAGCTGGTCCTCCCCTGCAAAGGATGTTGGTCGACGATAGATGCAAAAGAACCTGTGGCTTACTTAAAAAAAGAAGAAGAAGAAGTCCTTGAAGCATTTTTAAAAAAAGCCATCAGATTTGAATAGTTTGACGAATCCATGTTCAATAGGTTAGATAGGGACTTACAGATTCAAGGCGGAGATTTAGAAAAAACGTATGAACTCACTTTGTTCTACAGGCCAACTCTGGTCCTTGACTCAGTTGCGGGTGGCAACTCCATCATCATTTAATGACTAGGTGGTCCCCTTTCTTCGCTTCTTTTCCCTTGCCAAACCGAAAACTTAAAACGGTCGCATTTGGTTGAAGAATTTCTGAACAAATTGTGGCATGCCGAGACCGTTTGATGAGGGCTTATGTCAATTAAGAGTTCTATATATTGTGTTTAGGTTCGAGGATTGTATTAAATCCGAATCTAAATGCTTGCATCTAAGCGCGTATTACCTATCCATGACATGTTAAATCTGGCTCCGTATAATCTACCGTTGGACGATATTTAAATGTAGGATGGTTTTACATTTCATGTCACTACTTGTTGCATTGCATCCGCTGCCGCATTTTTTTTCCTATTTCCTTGGTCTGGTTCTCGTGATCCTCCATGCCGACCACGGACGAATATAATGAGTTGATCGGAATGGTTGCTTGTTTCTCGATTATGCTCACTCCATATCAAATTCCGCCATGGAGAAGAATTCGAGAAAGTTCCGTGGGTGATCGGAAACATACACTCTTGATTAAATTGTACAAGCTGCAAGTGCATTTGATGAACTTCGAACAACCAACTGGTTTGAATAAGTCCTACTAAAACAGGGGAATCAAGCCCTTATTCATGAGGACAACTCCCGTCGCGGATGTGCTAACGTGATCAGTCCACCGAATATGGATTATCGTTACCCGAACATGGTGGATATAACCAGTAACAATTGAAGCTAAGTGCTCTTCTACCTCTTTTTACTTTTTATTTTACTTTATTGGCTAGCATCATTATTATTATTATTATTATTATTATTATTATTATTATTATTCAACGATCACATTTTTTTCCACCTCCATTCTCCCCATATTTTATGTCAGGAAAAGGATATCTCTATGTCAGCGGCAAAAATCTCGAGGAGGTGTAAAATTGGCCCAGACAAACTCCTAAATGTCCACCAGTTTCTCAGCTGGTTAGGGACTAAAAGTCTCTCTTAATTTAAAAGAGACTCTATATTGGGAACATAGAGAGCGAAAATCAATTATAGAAATCCCCTCCAAAAAAAATGGGAGATAAGTACTCTTTCCACTCTTCTAATTTTAGGTGCAGATTAGCACATATTTTGTATACTGACACTTCACTCTATTTTATGTCAGGAAGCCGCAGCTCTATATCAATGGTCAACCCTATGGAAGCACAAAATCGGCTTGGAGGAGTCCTCAAGCGCGCACAAATTTCAAATTGTTGAATCAATTCGTTGTATTTCATTTTCAAGAATTCATACCCCAAAATGGAGAGGACAAAGTCCATCCGCAATTTAAATACCTGCACCATAAATCCCAAAGGGAAGAGCCAAACCAATGCTTAGCCTCCCATTGGAGGTTTTTACTTACAGTAGTTAAATACCTGCAACTTAAATACCTGTGCCTTAAATCCCAAAGGGAAGAGTCAAGCCAATGCTTAGCCTCCCATTGGAGGTTTTTACTTACAGTAGTTAAATACCTGCAACTTAAATACCTGTGCTTTAAATCCCAAAGGGAAGAGCCAAGCCAATGCTTAGCCTCCCATTGGAGGTTTTTACTTACAGTAGTTAAATACCTGTAACTTAAATACATGTGCCTTAAATCCCAAAGGGAAGAGCCAAGCCAATGCTTAGCCTCCCATTGGAGGTTTTTACTTACAGTAGTTAAATACCTACAACTTAAATACCTGTACCTTAAATCCCAAAGGGAAGAGCCAAGTCAATCCTTAGCCTCCCATTGGAGGTTTTTACTTACAGTAGTTTAAATACTTGCAACTTAAATACCTGTACCTTAAATCCCAAAGGGAAGAGCCAAGCCAATGCTAGGCATCCCATTGGAGGTGTTTATTCACTGTTATGTACTTCCTATAATTTAATTTTTGAATCATCAGATCCAAAAGATGAATAGGTCGTAATACTGCACAGAAGTCGTTAACACACTCTCTCTTTCGGCTTCAGGGAATCTTTAACACTTAAAAAAATATAACAAATAAAAATATATACCATCCATGCATCCTATTTAAAAAGTGAAAACACAAAAGAGAATACCCTACTAGAGTCTTAGGAATAAACCAAGCCTGAGTTGCCGAATTAGGATATCCATGAAATTAAGGTACCGAAAGGGCATTAGTTTTAATTAACTAGTGTAACCAAGTCCCCGAGCTCATAATCTCTTGTTCGCAGGAATAAATTAGTTCTCCCGCTAATTTATTTAGGTTTCTAATCGACCTAGCAAGAACAATTAGTGGCGACTCCAAATTTCAAAATCATTTAAACAAAAACCAAAGTTGCGATTCGGTAGGGCTTGGGAGGGTCCGCGTTAGGTTAGTCAAATCTAATTAACCTAATAATCCGTTAACCCTCTTAAAATTTAAAATTTTTTTAGAGGGTCGCGACACTTGGGTACCGAGCACTCTACCTCAATCTTTACCCTTTGATCAGTGTGCATTCTGGATGCATGTAGTAGGGCTGCCTGTGGAAGGAAGAAAGGAGGAGGTTATAATCAGTATCGCTGAAAAGGTGGGTAAGGTAGAAAACATTAAAATAGAATCAAAGGGCTATGCAGGGCTGTCTATCTGCAAGGCCAAAGTGAATATGAATCTAGATTCCCCGCTTGAATCTGGATTAATTTATAGTTTCAGAGGCAAGGAAATTTGGCTGGATTTCCGGTATGAAAGACTACCAACCTATTGCTACTCTTGCGGGAAAATGGGTCATTATGCTCAAAATTGCCCAACAATTCCATATGTGGAAGAGGCTTTTGTGGATAGAGGGAACTTGTTCTACGGGTCGTGGTTGAGAGCTGAGATGAGTTTACACAGCTCCTTCTGGCAAGCTTATTATGAAGCTGACATAGAGGAACTGATGGAGGAGGAAACTATACCAGAGACACCAGAAAACTCTACCGGTCCAGACTTTTCACAGAGAGCAGAGAAAAAGAGGGAGAAAGGGGTCTGTTCAAGAGAAGAGAAATGTAAAAGAAAGGTGAGGGAGTTAGAAACTAGCACCTCGGAAGGGGAAATCCTGGGAACTCCTCCCATCGTAGCTAGAACCACTCCTCTGCTACTAGAACTCCCTTCATTCCAGCAAGCCAGTGACACTTTGAATACTAGTCAGCCGAAAGAAAGATCCAGAGTGAATAAAAGAGGAAGGAAAATAATGAACAGCGATGGTGTCAATAAGCAGCCAATGTTACTAGACGAAACTGGTTTACTGGACACTCCTGTGAATGCTGTGGAGGAATCAACGATACAGGCTTTGGTGGCTTGCCCTCAAAAGTCACCAGGTCACAAATGAGTCTACTTGCTTGAAACTGTCAAGGGTTGGGCTCACCCTTGACAGTTCAGGCTCTCGGAGCCATTATGGCTCGAGAAAGGCCCAGTTTGGTGTTCTTGTGTGAAACTAAGAATAGAGAAGATGTGGTCTTAAGGGTGAAGAAGAGACTTTCGATGCAGAAACACTTTCTGGTAAATCCTACAGGAATTGGAGGTGGATTGGCCCTTCTTTGGAAGGAGGAAGCTGAGGTCCTGATCTACACAGCTACGGAAAATTACATTGATCTGAATTACACAGATCCCACCATGAAAATCCCATTCAGAGTAACCTTTGTCTATGCACCAGCTATATACAGTGAGAGAATCATCATATGGGACAGAATTAAGCAGCTCAGATTAATGTGCGACCTTCCATGGGTCTGGATTGGAGACTTTAATGAGACCCTTTATCACTGGGAAAAGGTAGGAAGAAGAGAATCTGAAAACTACCGATGCAAAATTTCAAAGAATTGCTTGACTCTTGCGGCATGATGGACTTGGAAAGCAAAGGGTGTCCATTTACCTGGTCAAACAATCGAGAAGATGGGCAGATGGTTAAAAAAAGACTGGACAGGGCTATGTGCAACTTAGATTGGAGATTAACTTTCCCCCTAGCTGAAGCTTTTGCCCTACCTATAATTGGGTCTGACCACAGCCCAATACTTGTATCTCTAACTGAGAAAAGAAGCAAAAAGAAGAAGCCTTTCAGATTTGAGGCTTTCTGGATGGAGAATGCAGAATGTGGTGATGTTATTAAAGATGCTTGGGAAAGGGCTAAGAAATCTGGCGGAGGGCTAGTTCAACAAATTAAATACGTCTCTACAGCCCTAGAATCTTGGAGTAGAAGACGCTTTCCCAACTGTCTAAAGAAGATAGAGAAATTGAAACGGGAACTAGAGGCTTTAACCAATGAGTCTCGCCCAAATCAGCACACATTAAGAAGAAAAGACATTTTAAACCAGATTGAGGATCTCTGGTGAAGGGAGGAGAAGTATTGGGGTCTCAGATCCAGAATTAGCTGGCTGAAATGGGGGGATAAGAATACTAAATTTTTCCACGCAACTACCATTCAGAGGAGACAGAGGAATAAAATTTCTATGCTGAGAACGGTGGACCAGGATATCTGGGTAAAGGACCCATCACAACTGAAAGAAATAACAACCCACTTCTTTACAAGTCTATACTGCTCAGGAGGAGAAAGAAACTTCCAACCAATTCTTAGCCAGTGCCCTCAAATTGTGTCAATCGAGATGAATGCTAGTCTATCAGCCCCGTTGTCTCTTGAAGAAGTCCAACTAGCAGCCTTTGAGTTGGGATCTTCAAAAGCCCCGGGTCCTGATGGTCTTAATGGTTTATTTTTTCAACAGAACTGGGACAGCATCAAAATGGGTATTTATGAGGAGATTAAGAGTTTTTTCGAGACTGGGATCTTGCATCCAGATCTGAACAGAACCCACATCACCTTAATTCCGAAAATCAAAAATCCAGAGAGGCTTGACCAGTTCAGGCCAATCAGTATGTGTAACTTTGTGTACAAAATCATCTCGAAAATATTAGCGAACAAGCTTAAACAGTGGCTACCAGTCCTCATAGCTGAAGAACAAAGTGCCTTTGTGGGGGGAAGACAGATCCAGGATAATATCCTAATAGTTCAGGAGGTTTTACACCAAATGAGAACTAGGAAAAGGAAGAAAAGATTCCAAGCTGTCCTCAAGCTAGATATGAAGAAAGCCTATGATAGAGTGGAGTGGGATTTTCTTGAAGCCTGCATGCTGAATATGGGGTTCTGTTCATTTTGGGTGGAAAGGGTAATGACATGCGTCACAACAGCTACTTTCAGTGTGAAGTTTAACGGTGAACCCTTGCCGTTTTTTAAACCATCAAGAGGGATTCGTCAGGGGGACCCAATCTCACCTTACCTCTTTATTTTAATGTCAAACACCCTGTCTATGATGATGAGCAAAGCTGTGGTGGATGGGACTATTAGAGGAATTAAACTCAGAAAAGACTGTCCAACTTTGTCTCATTTACTCTTTGCGGATGACTCCATTTTCTTCCTAGAGGGAAAGGTTGTTGAGGCCCAAAATCTGGCTCAAATTCTAAACCAGTATTGTTATGCTACCGGACAGGAGATTAATCTAAACAAGTCGGGGCTGTTTATGGGGCCGCACTGTCCAAACCAGCTAAAAGAAAATATTGCTGCCTAGTTGAGGGTTCTAGTCGTGGAGAAATTGGGGAAATACCTAGGGATACCATCAGATTGGGGGGGTTCCAAAAGACAGATGCTAAATTGGATAAACGCAAGAGTGAATATGAAGCTGGATGGCTGGAAAGAAAACCTCATTTCGAAGGCGGGAAAGGAGATTCTAATTAAATCTGTGGTACAAGCCATCCCCCAATATGCGATGTCCATATTCAAAATATCCAATGCAGTTTGTAAATCAGTCAAAAGGAAAACAGCAGCATTTTGGTGGAAAAACAGTGATTCTGGCACTGGAATACACTGGAGAAGATGGGAACTCCTAAAAGCTAGAAAAGACAACGGGGGGCTGGGCTTTAAGGATCTATCAGCTTTAAACAATGCTTTGCTTGGTAAGCAGGCATGGAGAATAGCTGAAAAGCAGGACTCATTGTGGAGCAGAGTATTTAAAGGATTATACTTTCCTAGTTGTTCCTTTTTCCATGCCCTAAAAGGCCATAGACCGTTATGGGGATAGCAAAGCATTCTTGTTGGGAGGGATACCATCTTAGAATCTGTGAAATAGTCCATTGGAGATGGAAAAATGGTTGATATCAGAAGAGACAGTTGGTTGAAGAGAGGAATCATAGGGGGTCCTACAAACGAGAATGAACCGCTAATGGTTGCGGATATTATATCAGAGCAGAACGCAGCTTGGAAGGAAAGTGAAATCAGAATTCTCTACGATGAGGAATTGGCCGAAGAAATACTAACGATTCCCCTTAGGGCACCCCTCTAGAAGGACAAACTGATATGGACAGGGCAACAGTCTGGAAAATATTCAGTAAAGAGCTATTACAACATTATCAGGGGCAGAGAGTCTCAATCCTCTGTAAATCAAGCATCGACATCATATATACCCTCTTGAGGACTATGGAACAGGATCTGGAAAACCCACTACCCCCCAAAGTTACGTTTCTTCCTATGGAATATCTGCCAAAATGCCTTACCCACAAAGGAGAACCTAGTCAAGTGGAACATCATCAACCAGCCGCTATGTGCACTGTGCAATGAAGAAGTGGAAACAACAGAACATCTGTTTCTAAGGTGCTCATGGACGCAGCGAGTATGGCAAGACCCGAGAGTTTTTGAACTGAACCAGAGACAGACAAGCTCACGCATGGACATGTGGCTACAAGAACTCGCAGAGAGTAAAAATTTGAACTTTACCTTTGAATTGGTGGAATCAACCCTCTGGTTCATCTGGAAGAGCCGAAACGACTCGGTATTTAGAGGGATCACACCGAACGCAGGAGATCTGATAAACGAAGCAGAAACTTTCTTAGATCTGTATAACAGATGGAATAAAAATGAAAGAAGACCTCTAGACCGAAGTGAGAACTTATCTGAAAGATGGACACCGCCGCCCGACAGATTGCTTAAACTTAACGTGGATGCCTCGATTTGCACCGACGCCGTCCATGGAGCCATCGCGGGAGTACTACGAGACTCTAAGGGCGCTATGTTGGATGGATTTGTAGAGAAGATCTGCGCTCGGTTGTCGTTTGAAGCTGAAGCAAAAGCCCTAGTCTTTGGTTTGAACTTTCTGGAAGCGAAGAGGGAGGAAGACGCGAGAGTAATCCTTGAGTCAGATTGTTGTACTTTAACTGATATGGTCAACGCACGAGGGGATACCAGTTGGAAAGCAGACCAGTGGATTACGGAGGCCCAAAACCGATTGGCCCAAACACGTTTATTTTCTGTGGCCTGGTGTGATAGAAGAGCGAACAGAGTTGCAAATTGGGTTGCTAGAAATTTCCGGTCGAACACATTACCTCTATTTTGGGCTTCTAGCCCACCCCCCCACCTTTGGAATTTACTCTGTGTGGATGCCCCTCCAATGGGCTCTCATTGTTCGAACTCTTGATCAGTGTTTTTATGGTATTTTCTCTTTCTGACAAAAAAAAAAAAACTCCATGGAACCCCAAATCTACGAGATTTTTGCATTCTCCAATTCATCTCAAGCACTACGGGATGCATTGGTTGGAATGTATTTTCTCTTTCTGACAAAAAATACTCTGATTTTTGAAATCCATCAAGAATTGGCAAATTCAAAGCAAGAAGAGAATCGGCCATTTACCTTACATCTTGGAAATTTCAAGAGGAGGTGGTACAAGCTCCGACAGTACCTCCCCACCACTCAATCCATTGTTGATTATGTTTACAGAGAGGAGGAAGATAAGATCTTTCAACTTTTGGCTAGTTTTCAGCCAGAGTATGCTGGTCTGAGATAACAGATCCTCATGAACCTTATCTTGTCATCCCTCACCGAAGTCTGTGCCATGATCCAGGGAGAGGAAGCTAGGCGTCACGTCATGAATCTGACATTAGCGAACATAAAAGGAACCGTTGAGATCTTGGCCCACAATGTTGTGACCAACAAATCGGTGGAAGCTATTGCCAAATTTGCCAAGGGAAAGACGAAGAAAACCAGTCATTTCTATTTACGAACAATTATCATCGTGATGATTACACTAAGGACCGATGTTGGATCCTTCATCCTCACTTGCGAGTCGGTAGAGAGAAGGAGCCAAAAGCAAAATTAGCTGCCCAAAATGACCCAATTAAGTCGACTAAATTCAAGGCCAAACTTGAGAGTCTTGCAAATCAATTCCAACATCTTTTGCAGGGCCAAGGGACCAACATTAAGGCAATTGGATCAACCGGCCCATCTGCTAAATTAAGCTACATGGTACAAACTTCTAGTAAGGTGTTCCTAACTCAGTTCAAAAATTAGTTTGTTATATGTGTAATTCAAATCAAATGAAGGTTAAAATTATCTCCAATGATTCTCCTCCCATTACTATTGCTAATAGAGCACAGGTCCTAGCAGAAGGAGCACGAAAATTTAAGATGTTGTCTAAGAGTTCTAATGCTTTGATAGTACCTAAGTTATCTTCAAATCTATTGTCCGTTAGTAAATATACAAAAGAATAGAACTGCAATGTCATTTTTTCTGCTTCTAGGGTGTTATATTAGGATTGCATCACCAAGAGGACAATTGGTGAAGGGTGGTTGTAAAATGGACTCTATGTCATAGATCAATACCCTGAGGTGTTGAGTACAACCTAGAATGCTAAGAAGCAGTCAGAACTATGGCATAACGGCATGGGTAATCCATTTGATCAGATTTTACACACTCTTGATAGCTCGTTATCTCATGATTCTTGTTCAATGATTGTTGTCATTTCGCTGAATAGTATAGACTTCCCTTTCCCAAGAGTATACATATCTCTTTAGAATTATTTGATTTAATACATTTTAATGTGTGGAGTGCTCCTATTGAGTTTTAGGATGGCTATAGATATTTCATCTCTTTTTTTGATGATAAGTCTCACGCTACATGGCTGTATCTTCTCAAAACCAAAAGTGAGGTTCTCATTATTTTTCAGAAATTTTGTGCTATGATACACAATCAATTTAAGTCAAACGTGAAAGTGTTGTGCATGGCTAATGGGATGGAATACACCAATCAAGCTTTTCAAGCTTATTTGCAGAACTTGGGTATTATTCATCAAACTTCTTATGTTGGGAAGCCCCAACAGAATGGCATAGCAAAAACGGAAAATCGTCATCTTCTAGAAGTTACTTGGGCCTTACATTTTTTTTTGTATCGAAGGTGTCCGGGCCAGCGTTCGTATGGATCGCGCACCTCGACCTATCCTCCGGGAGGGCTAGCGCAGCATCCCACCGCTACGACCCTCCGCTTAAATCACCGGCACCCAGCAAGATTCGAACCCAGGACCTCTCATGAAAGGACCAGAGCGCAAACCAACTGGGCCACCGATGGGTGGGTTACTTGGGCCTTACATTTTATGGGGGAATATGCCCAAAAAAAATATTGGAGTGACGCTGCTTTCACCAATTGCTATATTATTAATAGGATCCCTAGCCGAGTGCTTGAATACAAGACTCCGGTAGAAATTATATATGGGAAGAAGTTCAATATCTCACATTTAAGGGTTTTTGGCAGTACATGCTATGTTCACTCAAATGATAGTATGCTCGATCCATGTGCTTGGAAGTGTGTGCTCTTTCGCTATTCTTTAGCTAAAAAGGAATACAAGTGTTATGAGCCTACCACAAAGCACCTACATATATCCTGTGATGTCCACTTTGATGAGACTAATATGTATTATTCTAACAAGAGCCAACCCCCCGTACCTATTGCTGCGTCACCTGTGGTACCCACGAATGTACCCACTCTAGAAACAAGTTATGGAGGACAATTAGAATATGACACCGAGCTACAGCAAAACTCTTTAATAAATTTTCTCTCTTTTTCATAAATTAACATAACTAAAATCAAATGACCAAGAATAGATATACCAATATGAGTTTACCATGAAAATGTGCCTGAAAACAGGTAGAAAAAAATATTTTTGAGGGCAGAATCTAATGACTATTCCAATTTTACTTTAAAACAACAAAAAGTTCTATTGGGCTCGAAACTTACGCTACACAAACCTGTTTAGTTCTGTTTGGGCATTTTCTTGTATGATTGGGCCAGCATGAAGGTTAGGCTTGAAAATTCTAGACCCGATCTATTGGGGATGAGCCAAAAAAGCCTTAAGGCATGGCCCATGCGACCTATGCTCACTCCAATTGGAATTTATGAGTACACCATAATTTGGTGTAATTTTAGCAAGATACATAATTTGGAAAATTTGCTTTTGGCTTATATTTTGACCAAAACAATCTTATAATAAATGTGGACTTTTCATGGAAGTTTAGGAGAAACTTTGAGGTTGAGTATTGTTCCTAGTTTGTTTTCTCGTAAAACAATTTAGACCAGATCACTTTTGACTCGACCATAATCCGACTCGACCCTAATCCGACTCAATCTCACCCATTTAACAGGTCTAACTAATAAGTAGAGATCTCCACAAGTATAATGTTTTGTGGAGGACCAGTATACAACTTCAATATTTCAGCAAGCCGTCGTAAACCCGGCTCAACTGTCTGTGAAGAACCATCCATTTTTGTCAATTGGGATGGGATTCACTTAACCGAGTTTGCTTATCATCATGTTATCAACGAGTTGATTTGCGCTGTTTTCACGTCTCCACCACTCCTGCCTTAATCAAATTATTTACATTATACATTAAATGCAGTCGGATAGTTGCGTCTATCAAAGAATACTTGCACATTACCTGATTAACGAAGATTGATATGTCACATGTAGAAACATGTCACAAATATTCTCGTTTATAAATTTATCTTCTGAATTTACACCCTATTTTTCTAGATCAAAATTACTAGGTTCGACATTTTCTCATAGTTTGCTGTTTTGGACATGATACAAGGTAATTATGCCCAGTTTTCTTTTTAAAAGGGTCAGTCGTTTTGTTCCGATGTAGCTGTGCTATGAAGTGCTATAGTTATGAAATGTTTAGCAAGTAGTTTATAAAAGTTGCAACACCCTTTTTACGCTAGAACTATTAGGAAATATCTCCATCCAAATACGTCACACGTAGTAAGTGGTCACACATATTAGAATGGAGATAAAGTCCTTATTGAACGAATAAACAAGTACCAAATGCAATCTTCTCGCATCAAGAATTAATTCCTCTTGATAGTTCTCTTTTTTTTTTGTTTTCTTTTTTTGGGTGTCATTCATCAACACTCATACACACCCTACAAAATGGGGTTGCCAAATGAAAACATCACTCGCGTGCATTACGTTTTAAAGTGAGTGCATTCTCACCGCAGCATACCTAATTAATCAAACACCAACCAAAATCCTTGATGGTAAAACACCTTATGCAACAAATATGACCTCTCATGACTCATAATATACCCAATCTTTATTTTGATAAACTTGTTTATGATGGAGGTTCATCTTTTCCATTTATGCGTATTGTGCATTACACGTACCTTGCACGTGAAAGTTCAGAATTTTGTCTTGATCAACCCATACTTTGAAATCAGATTTTGTTTAACCCCATAGCTTCATTGTGCCCAAAAACTACCATTTCCAAAAAAATCACTGTGTAATAACTGTTCAATCAAACCTGGCATTTCAACTCGATATAGTTTTGAATTTTGTGCCCTAACTTCGAGATTTACTTTTACAAGATGAATAATTAGCTCAAATAATTTATCAAGTGTTGCAATTCGGAGTTGATTTGACTTGTTGAGATATTCAAGTCATCTACACGTGTAAATTTTTTCCATGGACGAGCTCACTCTCTATTTTTCTTGTTTTGATGAAGAAGAAGGGAAATGAGATGCGCTTGTGCTTAATAAACATGGACCAAATTTATTGAGCCACTTTTACACCTTTAGCTAATGAGGCAACTATTTTTCTTTTCTCCTTTTCTTCTCACATCTTTAATAGTTAGGAGTTCCTTAACTCCAAAACTGTACAAACTTGTCAGTACTCTTGATCTCATTCATCCGTAGCTTTCAGTTCCTTTGTCGAATGAAAACTTTGCAATTAACTCGATGTTGAACGTGCACTACGATATATTTCAAGCTAATATTTCATTAAAATTTTTGGGCGAAAGTAACCTCACTATAGCATATCTCATTAATCGAACACCAACCAAAATCTCCAATGGTAAAGCATCTCATTCAATTTTGTTTGATAAGACGCCCTTTTATAACCATTTGCCTACATTGTAATATTTATGTTTTGGGTGCACTATTAATGTCAAGCATGAATTTGTAAGTGCACTTCGCCGAGAATATTCATCGACTATCCTTTTCCCCAAAAGGGTTACAGGTATCTTTATCTTGAAACTTAAATAATTTGTGTAAGCCATAATGTCACATTTAGAGAAAATGTTTTCCTAGCCCAACATGAGAGATTCTCCTGTTTTGCCTATTCTTTATTTATATGTGCATCATTCTTCACCAATCATAGACTCCACCATTGCGACCGGTGTCCCAAAAAAAAGGTCATCTCAAAGAATGTTACATCCATTGTAACATATCTCTTCACAGTAGATGGATTATAGCATCGATACCTTTTCTAATGTGAACCATAGCCTAAAAACACACACCACATAGCATATGACTCAAGTTTTGCGCGTTGTATTTTGGCGATGTGAACAATGGCGACACAGCCGAACACCTTAGGGAAATTAGTAAGAACTAATAACAAATGTACATGAGAGAGAGAGAGCCTCCAATGGTGTCTAAAATTCTAACACCTTCAATGGCATTCTATTAATAAGGTTGATTGCTATAGCCACTATATTATCCCAAAACTGGTGAGGGAAATTATTTTCAAATAATAAAGAACGAGTGTCTCAAGCATATACTTGTTCTTCCTTTCTACTACTCCATTTTGTTAGGGTATTCCTGAGCATGACGTTTCATGGATTAAGCCATGCTGTAGAAAATATTCTTTAAGATATTGATTAATGTCCTCACCACCATTATCACTGCGAAGGATCTAAACCTTCCCACCAAATTGAGTTTGCACCATAAAATGGAAAATTTTGAATATTTTGACAACTTCATCCTTAGTCTTTATTAGATATAACCATGTCATTCTAGTGCAATCATCAACAAAAAGAATGAACGATCAACTACCGGACAATGAAGTAATAGGAGAAGCACTCCACACATCAGAATGAATCAAAAACAAAGGAATTGCACTTTTATTTAAACCGATAGGAAAAGGAACTCGGTGGCTTTTCACCAAAATGCAAGTCTAACAATCAAATTGATAGTCATTCAAACCCAAAAAATAGGTTAGGAGATAACTTCTTCATGTAACCAAATGATGGATGTCCCAATCGCTTATGCTAGAGCCATATCTATGTTTCTCAACTTGTAGATGACCCTCAGACCTGATTGATCTCCATCTTAAGGATATCTTGAAACAAAAAAAAATGCGAATATATTAGCACAACACAATTTAATTCCTCTTTTATGACCTGCCCAACTGAAATTAGCTTCGTAGATAGTGTTGGGACAAGGAGTGTATTCAGCAATGAGAGGAAGGTGAAATATTAATAGCTCTAGCTCCAGTTATTGGATACGCAACTCCGTTAACATTTGAAACACTATATCATCGTGGTTTTATAATACTAACAAAATCATCCATAGTAAAAGATATGTGACTAGTAGCCCCTGAATCAATAACCCACTGACCACAATCATTCGGTAGAGAGACAACTAAAGTAAAACCATAATTACCTTCATCCTCTGTAGGTATCTTACTCTGTGGTTCGAGCTATGGCAGTAGTGATAACTGAGGCTCTCCCATAACTAGAGACACCTTCCCTTTGCCATTATTCCCTTCTCCCTCTACTTGCTTTTGAGCTTTGAGCTCCTTCTACCAATTAGGATATTCATTCAGCTTAAAACACGTCTCTCGGATGTGTTTGGGATTCCCACAATGAGAGCAGCGACCAACTAGAGGGGATTTTTGTTTCAGGGATGTACTAAATCCTCCACCCCCTAGTTTAGCCATTTGTAAAGTCAGTTCTTAAGCTTTTTTTAGGTTAAGCTTGTTTTCTTGCGGTAACATCACCACAAAACTATGGGTAGTACTCCCACTATTCAATATCACCATCTATTGTATATCCTCCATGTGAACACAAGTGTAGGCTTGATCAACTAGAGGGAATGACTGTCTCTATAGTACATCAACTCGTATCTTATCTAGGCAATCATCTAAACTATTGAGAAAAATGTACACATGATCCTCTTGAATAGTTGAATTTTATCTTGCAATATCATATGGGCATACCATTGGATTCAGGTGGCAAAAGTCGATCTCTCTACCCTTAAAGGTCATTATAGTAAGCTTCAATGGGTTCTCCAGATTATCTCATCCGGGTCACACACCTCTTCAAATCATAAACTTGAGAAGCATTAGTCCCATAAAAAAAATTAATAACCATTGCATCCCAAACTGCTTTCACAGTTGGGAAGTGAATAAAGTTACCAATTAAAGCTAGGTCCATGGAGTTTATTAGCCATCCTTTTACGATGGCGTCTTCCTTCCTCCACTTGCGATACCCTAGGTCCATAGATAAAGGCTAAGGAAAGTTACCATCGATATATCCTAGCTTGTATTTGCCCATGATGTACATCTCTAAAACTTGAGACCATAAGCCATAATTAGTCCCATCCAATTTGACTATAATCTGTGCTGGAGATGAATTGTTTTGTGATGTCAGCTTTGATGTTCGCATTAGGGACTGATTCTATGTCATAATCTGAGTTAATTTAGTTGTCAAATTTTTCAGAAGGGCATTTGTTGTTGACTCTCCTTTTGATTTTGATGGAGAATCACTTCTCTTGATTGATTTTATTTTGATCTGCCATGGGGAATCACTTCACGATAGTTTAGAGCGTGATCAGGCGGCGTCAAACATGGTTGCGGAGACCAGTAGGCATTGTTGCATATTAGGGATGGCTAGATCGATTCGGCTAGAAGGTGACACAAATCAGCAACTTGTCGTCGAGGGTCATGAGTTGTAGCGGAATAGAGCAACCACACAAAACCGGTGAGGCCACAACAATCTCCAGGTGTCTGGGGATTTGGTCAGTGCACAATGAAGAAGCTACAACAGGACCATCGTAATCAAGAATTGGTGTACAGTACTTACGAGAAGCAAACCCTCAGCTCTAATGTCGGCCAAATATAGAATATAAAGAACACATGATTTTATGTGGTTTGACAATATGCCTACGTCCTCGGTCAAACACCTTACCCTCTCTCTTCTTCTTTTTTCTTTTCTATGTATTAATCAAGTATGTATAGACCCATATATATACAATCAGATGGACTTCTTCTACAAGTCAAGCCCCTAAAAAAAAAATCCCTACAAATTAGGGGATTCCAGCTCACGCCAACGATGTGGTGATAATTGGGATGATAAGAAATGATCTCAAAAGGTATAAACTTGAATTTTCATGTGAGATATAGAATTATTTGTATAGTAATAAGTATAATTTTCATTATCATAATTTGGAACTTCTAAGTAGTAGGTTATTATCTTACTTTAAAAAGTTTTGTGGAACTAGTTAACGTGCTTAATTTCTGTGGTAGTTTTCTTTAAAAATGATGATGCAAAGTGAGTACTTAAGTCATGGATCTAAGAAGCAAATTGAAGGGCCGATCCTTTAAGTTGAGAACTGGAGTTAATGTAAACTAGTTAGGTTCTAATTTTAGTGATATGGGAAGCTATAGGTATTCAATCTTAAGGGATAATTTTGTAGGTGGTGTATTCTTTGTCACGACTTGTGGTTTAAAGATAATTTCTTGGTAGGAAATATCTGAGTTTAGAGAAAACTATGGTAAATGGAGACATTGAAATTAGAAATTGGAGGAGAGGATCGCTAACTTCGTGTTACGACTGGAAGTACAGAATTAGTTAATTATTGAGTAAATTTATGTATCTTATTTTGGGTGGTCCATGTGTACCAGGTTAAGTTCTTGAATTATCTATTTAGATCAATGATGCCCTTTAAGATAGATTGCTATTCCATTTTGATTTGATGATTAGAAGTTGAATTGGTGACCAAGAGCATATTAGCAAGGAATACCCAAAAACAATGTTTATGTCAATTATAAGGGCCAGTCTATTGCGGTATGGAGGAACTTCATATATTTCCGAGAGCATTGAGGAAAAGCACTTACTATGACACAGTTGATGGATATTATCTCGGCATTTCATTAGAGAGAGATAGCAATTAGTAAGATTGTCGGGAGAGAAATTATGAATGCACATGTTATGTTGATATAGCTCGAGGTTGATTTTGAAAGAAGGTTGTTAATGATCACTTCTCGAGTTGTTAGTAAGGACATGAGAAGTATGTAAATGTCCTTATACAATAAACAAGAGTTGATTTACACATCTCTTTAAGTGGATGAAGCAATATTCTTGGGTATGCATGTAATTGGTATGACGTTAATGTTGAAAGAAGAATTGATGACTAGTGAATTGGGATATGTTCACTAGATATCCTAAAAGTTCTCACAAATGCTATTGAGTAAAAAGAAACTTTCAGAAAATGTAATCAAGTCCTAAAATTTGTTAAATTGGTACAATTGAGTCATTTAGTTAACTCCGTCCAATTCATTTAACGAAAAAATGCCGACGTGGTATTTTTTGTTATTACTTTCTATCTCTCACGTAGCGCTGACGTAGCTAAAACAAGAAAGATAAGTCCAAAATGACGTTATTCTAGTCACTAACTAATTTCTTATATATTAGTTAAGTTAATTTAAAAATAAACTTAATTAAAAAAAGGCAAAAGTAACGAGGTTGCTAACCCCCACCATCATTGGAAGGGCTGGCAAGGGTCGACCAAGGTCGCAAGGCCTCAGCTAGTGGCTAGCGACCCTAGCCGACAACAGGCAAGGGCCCTTGCCTAGATTTAGGCAAGGATCGCGGCCCTCATGTAAATCAGGCGAGGGTCATCGGCTCTCGCTCAGACCGAGTGTCGCGACCTAAAAATTAGAAAATCCAAATATTAGGTTAATGGATTACCAAGTTAATCAAGTGAATTAATTAACCTAGTTCAAGCTCTTTCGAGCTCTACAAAGTCGCAACTTAGGTTCAATATTTAAATGCAAAAGATTTTCAATAGTAGTACCCACTAATCATTTAAGGTATGTTGATTACAAACCTAAATAAAATAGCGGGAGAACTATTTTATTCTTACAAATTAGAGATTATGAGCCCGGGGACTTGAGTACTCTAGATTACTCTAACGCCCTTTCGGTACCTTTTATTTCATGAAAAAAAAATTTGATCAGGCAAGTTCGATTAAATCTTAACTTAAGTCACTAACAAAGGTTACCAGACGGGAGAATCAATTAAACTAACAATCAGCATTCAAGATAGTTAGCAAAGAGCATGCACCATTCAATCTTCTCTCTTTTTGTTTTCACTTTTTTTAATGAAAAATAAATCATGTGCAATGCATAAAATTATCCTAAGATGCCATGACATGAATTAAATGCAAGACTACCTTAAGCATGCATATTAGGTTAAATTAAACCACATGACTACCCTAATGACATGCAATTTAATCAATTTAATTAACTAACATGATTAATCTATATGACATGCAATTAAATTAAACTAAGGTACAATGTTATGCTATGGCTTAATAAAATCAACTACATTGTATCGGAATTAATTAAAAGCCTTAAATATGGAATTCTATACATGATGCAAATCTAACATGCAATTTCAAAATGACATGTAATGCATGATGACAATTTTTTATGATTTTCGGATTTAAGGAAGACCAAAAATAAAACACCTCAAGAAAGTGGTTATTTTGAACTAGATTATGCATGAAATCTATGCTAATCCTATCCTATCTAGAATAGACTACTTTAAACATGCAAACTTACCTAAACATGCGAATTCTATTTTAAAATGCAATGTTTATCTAAATGGAAAATTATCTAGAAAATCCTACTCTAAGAATTGAATATGTTGCCTATCTAGAGTGAGATGCAAATTTATTTTAAAAAGAAAATTATCTACATGTAGAATATTTTAGGATTTTGAAGCATGCAGATAAAGATATGCAAGATAACGATCCAATCCAAATTAATTCACACATGGAAAACCAAAATAACCAACTTGAGGATTTCACAATTCTTTCGAATTAAGTTTCGATCTAAAGCCTTATAAATCGACTCTAAAAATTCGAAATACATATTATGGAAATAATTCTATCTAAAGCATAATAGATAGACTTATTTCCATATATGCAGTTATAGATTAGGAAATTTTCCCAATCGATTACATTTTGAAATCTTTTGGATATCTTCAAGTATTTTTAGGAAGTTTTAAGATTATCGTGAAATTTCACAAAATTCCCCAAAATATTCACAAATATTCCAAAGAATCATGTATGATATCTTTTCGAGATATGATTTGAATATTTCAGCAAAAATCAATCCACAAGATAAATATCCAAATCAAAATAGCAGAATATCCTCAATGTATGCACAACTTTCAAAGATATGCTTTTAAGACGTAGATTGCTTCAAATTGGAATTTAAGATAATTCAAACACTTCGAAAGATATGAGCAATCCCTTCAAGATGATGATCAGGATTTAGATATACTCGAAAATCAAGCAACAAGTTATATCTAAAATCCAACAAGCATATCCAAAAGCCAAATTCAAAAGTATGCAATATTCAATGAGATATGCTTAGAATCCAACTTAATCAATCTAGGTAACGTGATATTCAAAATATTTTCGGGATAGACATTTGTTACCTAAATTGTGGATAATGCCCCAAACTTGAATCAATTGGAATTACGGATCACGACGATTCGGACTCACGTCGGCTCTTGTGCGTGGTAGAACTTGAGTGGTTCTTAGCAGCTATGGAGCGTCACGCACGGCTTGGACTTGCAGGTACAATTGGTGACAATGCTTGTGGCTCTCAAGGAATCGACGGACGATGGCGAAGGCTTTTTGGTTTGGCTGGACAGCTGCTTGCGTTTTTCACGGTGGGAACGTTTCCTGAAGCACGTCGAGAACATATCACCATTGGGTAGGGACAAGCTGCAGGAAAACCAGCTTTGGAATTTTGCTCCGCAATTTCTCCCTCTTCCTTTCACGTGATTTTTTTTTGAAGAGTTTCTGAGCAAGAATTGGCATTGTCTTCTCTGTAATGTTCTGAATGAGTGTTCCCCTTTTGACGTTTTCTGCAAATAAAATCCATCTCAGTGGGCTTGCTGAAGAAAGAAAGAAGAAAAGCATGATAATGGGATGCAAATATTTTATATTAATAAAAAAATGAACATCCCCTTTCTTTTGTCTTTTTCTCCTCTACTCCATGTATTGCCTCCACGAGGAAGCTTAGAGGTGGGCACGGATGGTTGAAGTGAGGTGTGGACAGAGTGCAGTCCTTCATGGATGTCCTCCTCTTCGTGTAGGTCTAAGTGCACTCCTGCTTTTGCATGGTCTTCCTTCAAGTCTGGACTTGCACATAAACTAATTTTACTTCTCCACCAACGTGGGTGTCCCTCCAATGGCCGTCTATCCTCCGGACGGCTTTTTTTAAGCCTGGCTCCAGATCCACGAGAAAGAGGGACTCCTCTGTGTCTCCTCTATGGTGTATCATAATGTATTGGCCTTAGCCTCTAACGCGAATCTGTAGCAAGCTGGGAAGATGATAAAAAAGCAAAACCGACGCTTGTTAGAGGGACTCAACAAATCAAGAAAATATACCAACAGAGTCAGACACTCCCTTCACAGGCCACGATGTACACTCCTTGCTGCGGTTCTTCTGATTGTGAAGTATGGACCAAGACGAGAGAGAAGGAGCCAGTCCTCCTTTTGATTCCTTTTTTCCATGAATTCTTTCTCTCCACGTTTTTATTCTCTCTCTTTTTTTTATACTGTGGACTCCATCAATTCTTCTGATTGTGACCATGTATTGCTAAAGAAACCTGTGAGACATCTTGATTGTAAGCCACATGCCTTCTTCCTCTTCTTCGTCGTCGTTCTCCCCATATGTGAAGGAGCCTTCACCCTTTCTCTTCTGTCTCGAAAATTTGCCGTGTCTCACAATCTGTTCCCCCCACTCACGATTTCTTTCTTTGGATGTGGCCGTGTACTTGGCAATGAAAGGCCTCCCCTAATGGCGTGTGATAACAAGTCCTCGTACAGAGCTAGGTTAAGCAACTTTAGAATAAAAAGCTTAATTGTTCTGCAAGTTTTCAATTAATAAATTGATTTTTCACTTGATATTTTAATTACAATTTTTGGCCCCTAATGATGATCATGGACTTTAGTTGAATCATGTGCTCTTGTAGGCTCAATCCAAATAATCCAATAAAGCTCAAAACCTCACCATCGATACAAATAAAAAATGAAATGCATGAGAAAATAAAATATGCAAATCATGAAGAAATATTTTTTTGTGAGAATAAATTCTCATTTTTGTGTAATATAAATGAAAAAAGAAAAATCAAAATTTAGGTGTCAACACCGGGTTGTCGGTTGCCTTTGGCTAGGGTGGGGACTAGGCGGTAGCCCTCAACCGAGTCCGAGCGAGGGCTGACGACCCTCACCCGATCTAGGTAAGGACTGCGATTAGGCGGGGACCTACAGGCCCTTGCCTATCATTTGCCTAGGTTGCTAACCATTGGCGAAGGCTTGGCATCTCCGACTGACCCTTGCCACACCATCTCTGATCCTTTCGGCAATGGTGGGGGCCGATAGTAGCTAGGGCCAACAGGGGCCCTTGTTGGCTTTGCTTCTCCTTTTTTTAGGCTTAATTTAATTAATAGTTATATTAAAAATCAAATTTGAGCTAAAATGATGTCATTTTTTACTTAACTTTCTGGTTTTAGTTATGTCAGCGCGAAATAGGAGAGCGAAAGTAATAAAAAAAGCCACTTCTACATTTTCTATTACTCGAATTGGACAGAGTTAATGAAAGAATTTGATTGCATCAATTTGACATGTTTTAAGACTTGATTACACTTTCTGAAAGTTTTAGAGCCCAATTACACTTTGGTGATAAGTTTTAGAACTTTTAGTGAACATATTTTCCAGTGAAATTCAAGTTTTGTTGATTATACATTTATCTTGTTTGGATGGGTATCTTGCGGATCAAATTAGAAGTGCCGACAAATGATAATGAACTTTATGATATTGGAAAAAAAATTGTTGTACAGATATTATAATTTATGACTACGTAAACATTATATTCTATTTAAGATTTTATAGAATTTGAGAAAGAAAAGGAAGATATTGCTTGGATGCTAGAGTGCTATGCTGATGTGACTTTTTAGGCTTGAAGAATCCGAAGCAATAAATATCGATGGCTTTGTTCAAGGATTTGGTGGATTTGGACAAACGGAGGAATTTCATAATTAATTAATGATGCAAACTAATAAAGTTGTGGCCCGAGCTTCTACTCGATTGAAATTATATGAGAAGAGTTACCTCACTTAGGATCTAGAGTCAGTTGCAATTGTATTTGCCATAAAAATATGAAGGCATCACTTGTGTGAAGTCTTTACGGATCACAAGAGTTTTGAAGAATATTTTACTAAAGAAAAAGTAAACTTAAGGCAGAACATAGGGTTATTATTTCCTAAGGATTATAATATGTCTATCGGTTATCATGTGAGCATTGTGACCGTAGTAGCAAAAACCTTAAGTAATAAGTCCTTTGGTAACATGTCAGCCTTACTAACAACTCGGAAGTCTATTCTTGAGCATATGATCAAGTTAGACTCATTAGTTCATGAGATTGGCGCTTGATTAGCTGTTCTCTTAATACAACAAAGATTGATTGGAAGAATCACTCATCCTCATGACCTAAGGATGTAACTCTACGTCTCTTAGATCATTCAGTATCTGAATATTCTTCTTAATCTTCGTAAGATCTTTGACATGTCAAAGAACTAATTAATGGGACAAAAAAATTAATTAAAACAAGTTCATGTAAAAGGGGATACAATCCCCATCATTTTGTAAGATTTACATGCTATATAACAAAGATAAAAGTTGGATGAAGGCAAGTTGACAGAAAACAAGTTTCGGATGTTAGAGTAATTAAATATTACAAAAAAAAACTTTCACATTAGCGTTGGTTGTACCATGTAGGATTGCCGGGTACGAGTTAGCAATTTCCAACCAAAAGACGACCCAGAAAATCAAATGGTGGATAATATTTTCTTTATGAGACGACATAATAGTTTTCAGTTCATTTATAAGTTTCAACCAAACACCGAAAAATATTGTCATTTTCTTGAAAATTGACTTTCCACAAGACATATTCCAAAAAAACATCACATTTTTTGTGAAATGAACAAAGCCTTAAATGTTGTATGTCTTTTCAATTTCCCACCCTGATTTTCATTCCTCTCACTTTCTCTAAATTACCGGATAGAACCTATTAGTCATAATATTCGCTCCATCTGGCATTTGTCTCTCGCCCTGGCTCCCTCCTTCGTGAAATTGTTTGATTCTCAGGAGAGGCCTTCAATAGTGTTGAAGAGTGTTTTTGCCGTTTTCCTTTCTTGGATTACATGATATAATTATCAATGGGTTGAGCAAATAAGTAGGTGAAGCAATCACCGAATTTGAAAAGTCATGCGTGAGTCATGCCATAGCTGACCAAGTTAATTTAGATAATTATTTTCTTTAATTAAGTTAACAATGTCATCACAATTGTTATTTTCTTCGTTAGATTAAATGTCCTTCCCACATTTGTTATTTTTATTTCCCTTTGAGGATAGCTCAGGACATTTGGATCACAATTTATATGATAGAGCTTAGTTACTTGAGCTCATCATTGTATCCAAAATTAACCGTGCAATATATCAAGCAAAGAAAACCTCAGTTAGTTATTTTATAAACATTTTATCAATGGACAAATGCGTCAAAGAATAATTCTACTCACCTCTAATACGTTTTGAATTCAAAGTTCGAATCATCTCTCTAATAAGAAAACTCATTGAGAAATGCTCAAATATTCAATACTCTCTTCGTATTGTGTGATTTTATTCTTCCCAATTAGCTAAAAATTCAAATATGCTTCAAAAAAGTTCCATAAGAATACAAACAATTGGCTGGTAAGTGAAAGAATGTGATATATATATATATATATATATTAAGTTAGGCTATGTGTCACTCTCATGCTTATTCAATGATCCTTCTTTAAGGAGAACCACAAGATAGGTGTAAGCAGTAGAAAAGGGTCGGGCTGATCCTTCACAGGCACAACCAATCACCTTGGCACAACCAATTATGTTGGAGGGCGTGAGATCTTTGCTTCGATTTGTGGGTCCATGAGATATGGACACATATGATGTCAAAAAATAGATAAACCAATGATTAAGAAGCATTTACAAGTAGTATGTCATTATCTTCTCCATCAAAAAGTTAAATTATTAGAGAAACTGACCAACATTATGAATATAGCATATTCCTTTAACACTTTTTGAAAAAATTACCTAAACAATCCTAAATTTAATATACGAATTTTTATTCAATATTAAATTTTTTAATTTTTCCAAGTTAGTTCTAAAATTTACCCAAAATTTTCATGTAGTCATTTTGATCAATTGGTACTGAAAATAGCTGACATGACGGTTCAGTAATAGCAGACCACCCTACATGGCACACGTTCATATCAATAATTTTTTGTGGAAATTAGCCAAAAAAACTACGTTAGAATTTTCAGCAAAGGTTTAGAATTTAATGCCAAAATTGAGAAATTTATTTCACAAAAAATAATGTCTGATTGTACCACGTAATCCAATTTCTCCCTCTTTTGCGCATGTACCTCAGACCTTACACATGAAATACAGGATTGAACATGGCTACGCATAAACATCTTTATAAGCAAGTCCTTTAAGAAAGAAACGTAAGGTATCAGGACATGAGGTGGCAATATCAACAGCTGGTTCTTAGCTTGTTTTGGGAGTAGCCATCCTTTATTTCATTTGGTGACGCAATGAAAGGTGAAATTACCACAAAAAGATGGTATCGATTTGTACACTCCACCTTGGTTGTTCAGTGTAATTTCAAGGACACCCAATACGTGCACGTTAACATTGCCCACCCTCCATCCCATGAGATACTTACTAGAGGAAGCAATGTTGTCTTGCAAACTGCCCTCCATTAACCCGCTCAATAGCTCATTTCCCAACGCCAGTCGTTGAGCCCTTGAGGTTGAAAGTAGCATCATATTAATACTAGAGCCAGAGCAAGATCTCCTTCAACATTTGAACCTTCATATTGCACTTCATCATTCCTCCGCACGAAAATCTGCCATGATGATTAAGGTAATGTCCCTCTTGCTTTGGTGCTTCACGTTGAAGATGGTATCGCCAATAACCCCTCATCGCTACGAGTCGATTATCAACTTTGGTAACTCGATAAGTGACACCGGGAACTATCTCCTGATGGGTGCACCGGCATATCCGGTTGTCGGCAAACTACCTTACGGTGAGGCTTTCTTCAAGCATCCAACCGGCCGTTTCTCTGATGGGCGTCTCATAGTTGATTTCATAGGTATTCGACTCTCTATATCTTCCGTGTGTTTGTCTTTTTAAGGTTTTCTCTTTGTCTATTTCCTTTTCTGTTTTGCCTCTGAGGAGACCATATCACATAGCCACATGTTGTGTTGCCTATGATTTTTCACCAAATTAATCGTACGGTTTATTGAAGTATATAGTTTATACTTTGCCTCAGTAAGAAGTACACTTATCATTTGATAAGACGACTCCCATGTTTGACAATCACACTCGCATGAAAAGACTCAAATAACTCGAAAGAACCTTTATAATGTCTGAAGTTCACTAAGTTAATAGGCTAATTCAACAAGAAGGTTTTGCTTAGAACCATTCTAACGAAAGATATTTTTTGCTTTTATCACAAGAAGTTTAAATTTCCTGCGTTCCACAGGTTTGAAAAAATATTCATCACAGTTATTTTGTTCACAGATTAGATAAACGAGGACTTTTTGGATTTTCAGTTTGTCCATTGTTTGTTATTTGTTTTCATATAATTAATTAGGAATAATAATCTTCTCTGACATCGATTAGACCGATCACGTTTCAGCATATAGGCGAAAAATGAACTCTTGAGTGAGGAATGAACGAAATATTTTTTTTTATATTTTTTTTATTAAGGAAACTAACTACTGACCATTTTCGATTAATATAGGTAAATAGTTAACTAATGTCCTTTGTCTTACATCATGATCTTCTTTATGAAATACAATGTGTTATAATTAAATCAAAATCTATCACCTCTTTATATGTCATACGGGTTGATTTATAGTATCTGCTCATAAAAAAGACGATAATGCACGGGATTTCAACGTGTGTCGCAACTATTGAAATCTAAATTTACCCCGCTTTTCAATTTAATATAGATTCTTTTTTTCAGAATGAGCAATGCTATACTAGAATTTTATTTTTAAAAAATAAAATAAAATTGATTTACTGAATGATTAGCAAAATTCAATTCACTTTAAGTATGCATTGATTTACTAAATGACACGTGAATCGCCATTGCAGCGGAGGCCTTCAAGCTACCCTACCTACCACCATATCTTGGAGTAGCAAATGCCTCCCCCGTCCCTGACAACGGAGTCAACTTTGCAGTGGCTGGCGCTACTGTACTTGACCCTGAATTTTTCTATGCTCGTAACATTGGACTATGGACCAACGCCTCGCTGAACGTTCAGCTCGGTTGGTTCAAGAAGTTCAAGTCGTCTCTTTGCCACACAAAACTCGGTGAACCCTTGTCTTGAGAACTAGCTACAAAGGGAATCGAGTTTCTTCCTCTGCTGTTCTATTATGCAGAAGAAGGCTTATGTTTCTGGTTCATTGACTTTCTTTTCTGTCTTCAGATTGTGACGAGCACTTCAGGAAGTCTCTATTTCTTGTTGGGGAGATTGGCGGAAACGATTACAACGCTCTGTTCTTAGCCGGTGCGACTGTTGATCAGATTCGACCGATTGTACCTCTTGTTGTTGGAGCCATTGTTAATGCGACCCGTGTATGTTAAATCATTCTGGAGAAGCTTTGCATAGAATTGTCATGACTAGCTAATAGTAAATTTTTCTTTTCCTCCATCGTACTAAGCAACTCTTGTTGATTTTCCATACCCTATTCTGTATTTGGAATTTGCTGTCGTGTAGATTCTTATTGAAGAAGGGGCGACAGATCTTGTGGTGCCCGGGAATTTCCCTTTTGGTTGCTCCGTGATATATTTGGCTTTGGGTCAGAGCAGTAATCAGTCGGACTATGATCCTACAAATGGGTGTCTCAAAGCTTACAATGCCTTCAGCGAGTACCACAATGAGCACCTCAAGCGAGAGCTTCAAGTGCTGCGTGAGAAGTTTCCCCATGCCAGGATTATATATGCCGATTACTACAGACCTGCTATGCGCTTTTACGTCGCACCAAAACTCTATGGTACTACGACAGTTGATGTAGATAGTTACAGTCATTTCCTGTCACATTTTAGAAAATAAGAACAAAAATAGAGTGTTTCGAAGATGATTGTTTAGGTTGCTTTTTATGCAGGTTTTTACGGAGGGGCACGAAGAGCTTGTTGTGGAGGCGGCGGGCCGTACAACTACAACTTATCAGCTCGGTGTGGTTTCCCTGGCTCAACCGCGTGCGGAAACCCATTGACTTTCGTGAATTGGGACGGGATTCACTTCACCGAGGCTGCTTATAGATACATTGCACAGGGCGTGCTCCGTGGTCAGTATGCATCACCACCTGTCATGCTCTGATCGACTTGACGCAACTCAGTTTTGAACGTGTTGCGTTGATGAGCAATTGATTTTTCACTTATTCTCTTGAATGTGTTTATACACACACAAGAGAAATATCAGTCTCATGTTTCTGTTACAAATAAAGTTTTAAAGACAATCTAAGCAACTCAGATTACAGAATAAAATCAACCTAAAAATAACTCAACATCCAAATCTGTTATGCGAGTATTATGTTGCATGTGTGAGTCTTGTTGGAGAAATCTCTTGTCGGAGAATTGGTGTGGTATAGAACAGTTAATATATCATAATTAGGCCATAATTCATTAACTTAAAATTTTGAGTAAATGTAAGTCTCACTGAATATATTGATAGGCTTGGAATTTGGCTCCCTTTTAGCGATCTCTCCATCTAAAAGCTATCGAGTTCCCACTGGGTGCTCACTACCAACTCCATAGTCAATTTCAATGTCATTTGTTCTAGCATGAAACATGGGAGTGGTGGTCAAGTGCATTGGGGACATGTTATCAAAAAGAGAGGCGAAGATATGATACAATCGTAACATGACATTCAAATCACTTACAAATAGATATGTGATCAGCTATAGGTTGGATTGACATTGGTGATTGTGAACTACTAGTTAAAGCATGGATATGATGTCTGATTTGAGTATTGGTAATGATGTCACATGTTGCGATTGAAAACATCTGAAAGGTAGCATCATTTTGATGATGTGAGAAAATTGTTTAAAAAATCATAAACCTATTGCATTTTTACTAATTTATCCATAAACTTTTTAATTTTGTTAATTAAGTCATAAATTTTTTCATATTTTGCCGATTGAGTCAATCTAGTTATTTTGGCCAAAAATCGCTGACATTGACGTCGGCCATCTTATGTGGCACAGCCGATGCTAATGGGGATAATTTTTAATTTCAGTTTTTTGGGTTAATTATTTTTATTTAGTTTTTAAATATTTTTCCTTTTACTTTTTGTGTTTTTCCCCTCCTCCGAACATTGCCAGGCCTCATCATCAACCGATGGAGGTCACTAGCCTTGGGCGAGGGATGCCCGACCCTAGGCTAGAGAGGGTTGCCCTCACTTGGGTGGGCGTGGGAGTCCCTCGCTAGCCCCTCGCTTGGGCTGGTGAGGGCAACCCTTGCCCAATCTAGCGAAGGGCTACCTTGCCAACCTAGGGCCAAGTTGCCCTTACTAGCTTAGTACCGGCCCTTGCCCGAAGCTGATGTGGCCCACATTAGCCGATAGAGGGAAAAAGAAAAAAGGTAAAGTAAACAAGCGAAAAAAAGAGTGAGAAAGTAGGAAAGTAAAGAAAAATGGAAAAAATAACAATCAATAAAAAAATTGAAAAATATTAAATGTTATTAAAATTTATTCAAGTTAGTGTCGACAGCATCACGTAAGATGGCCAATGTTCACATTATCAATTTTTGGCTAAAATTGACAGATGGAATTAATTGGCAAAATGTGAAATATTTAGAACTTAATTGACAAAATGAAATGTTTAGGACCGAAATGATAACATATATAAAGGTTTAAGATTTTTTTGACAATTTTTCTTGTTGAAACTAAGGAAACTTTTTCTTGTACATTATGTGAAGTCCAAGGTTTGTGTAAGAAATTTATTAATTTCTTATTCTAAACCTTGAGACTGTGTTTGGTGGTCCGTATAGGTTAACAAATTATCCTACTAGATGTTTGGCGACGTCCTCCGAACCGAATATACCTAAAAAAATGCCGAATTAGAAATTCAGGGGATGGGATGAGATAAACTAGGATTGGATTTAAAAAAAAATTACAAATAACTAACAAACCCTCTTTTCCAATGAACCATCACCACCACGAGATCATTGTCACTTTTAACCAATGCAATCATTGTCACCTTCGATAACTGCTATTGAAATTTAAATTTTGAATTTTCTTTTTTCATGGGATAAAAATGAGAATTAATTCTCTCAAATTTTTTTTTATGCATTGCATATTTAATTTCTATTAGTCATGCATTATCGTTAATTTGCATTCAGTGCAGGGGTGAGCTTAATTCGACAGATAGTCTAGGCTAAGGTTCATTATAATTTTTGGCTAAGGAAAGGTGACATTATTTGAGTCCTCGAGCATATTTTTGAGCTTAATTGAGCTGCTTAAATGATCATATTCTGAAAAAAAAAAAAAAGCCTTGATTAAGTTCATTTTTTTAAGGAAAAAAATCAGTTTAAGCTCAAAAATTTGTGAATGTGCTTAAAATAAAAATAATTTTTGGCTAAACCGAGCATTAAATTGCCAAAAATTTTATGTGGGATTGGACCTAATTTCAAATTTATTTTGGCTCATCTTTAGCTCAATTAATTGAAAACACTTTTAATTAATTATCCTTTTAATTAATTAAGGCCCAATTCAAGCCCTAATTGTCATGATAAGCCCAAGAGGGAGGCCACGTTCGGCCATCATCATCTTCCCTCTCTCTTGGCTGAAAATTCCAAGGTGTTTCGGTGGATTTGGACTCTTTAAGGATTGAATAAATTTAGAAAATTGCCTTGAAAATTAGAGTCCTAAAAAATTGAAACTTTATCTTTATTAAGCTGCAAATAACGAAGAGTTTCATTTGATCCAGACTCTTTCAGGATTGAAGTTTATTATCTAATGGTTGTCGCAACCTAAAAATCGAGGTTTTCTAATCTTAAGTTAATGAATTACTAAATTAATTAGATTAATTAACTTACCTCGATTACTAAATTAATTAGATTAAGAAAGTTACCTCGAACTCTCCCAAATATATAATGGGATTTTACACAATTTGAAGGACAATCCAAAGGATTTCGGGAAAAGTACTAAAAAATTCCTAAACTTATTGCATTGGCTCCAATTCAATCATAAACTTTTTAATTCGACCAATTTAGTTTTAAGCTTTTTTTGCACTGGTGCCAATTCAATCCATCTAGTCAATTTTGTTCAAAAATCTCTAATCTATTGATGCCATGTAGGATGGCTGACGTTATCATTAACACCTCTTAATATCATTTTTTAAATTGTTATAAAATATTTTTTTCTTTTTTTCTTGATGTTTGGCTTTGGCTAGCAACGGTTGATAATAACCCTTGTTAACCCTAGGTGAGGATTGACCAGCCCTCAGCAGTGGCTATCGAGGGTCAGCTAGCCCTCAGTAGCAACCGACATGGGTTGGTCGGCCCTCGCCAATAATCGACGAGGTTTGCTGGCCATCACCCAAGGGTTGGCAAGGTTAAAATATTTTTATCAAAAAGTATTATTAAAAATATCTACATCAGCATCAGCTATCATATGTGGCACTTTTAGTATCCATGTTAGCGATTTTTAGTCAAAATTGCTAAATGAGTTGCATTGGTAACACTACAAAAAAAGTTTAGGATTAAATTGATCCAGTTGAAAAGTTGAGGACTAAATTCGTATTAATATGATAGGTTTATGAATTTTTTGGTATATTTTCTGGAGGATTTCTAATCTCACCTCATCTAATCATATCTTAATCCATGTAAGGACAACCAAGCATAGCCTGAAAGCTCCCATATTTAGTTAGTTAGTTGCTTACCCCTTTAATAACCATGACTGTGGCCACCATCAAATGATGATGCATCGTGGGCCATGATTTTCAATTCAAAGCAACGGGGAACCTATCAAAAGTGAGCTGACTAGCTGTCGCGACCTAAAAATTCAAGTTTTAGGTTAATGGATTACCAAGTTAATTAAGTGAAATTAATTAACCTAGTTCGAACTCTCCCAAGCTCTACCAAATCGCAACTTAGGTTCAATGTTTAATCATGCAAAGATTTTTAACATGGAGTCGCCACTAATCATTTCTTGGTAGGTTGATTAGAAACCTAAGTAATATAGTGGGAGAACTAAATTACTTCTGCGAACCAGAGATTTTAAGTTCGGAACTTGGTTACATTAATTTTTTGAATTAATGCCCTTTTGGTACCAATTTCATGAAAAAATGTTTGATTTGGCAATTTTGATGAATTTTGAATTGAAGTTCAAATGTGCAATTTTTTTGGGTTTTCTTTTGTTAAATGTGATGCAAATACAATTTAACTATATGACATGTGAAATGTAATGACGTGGCAAGGACTATGCTATGTGTATGATGTAGCAGATATGACATGGCAATATATGCATGATGTTTAATATTACATGCTATGCAAAATGAATGACTTTTTTTAGGGTATTTTTTTTTATTTAGATTTTGAATGTATTATAAAAGAATGCAAAATCACCCAAAGCAAACAAAGATATGAAGAGAGAGCAGGTAAAGTAAAACTACCCTAAGGACAGTGAAAATAAAACCCGCAACTCGTCGGATGAATAATTACAAACCAATTAAATAAAACCCGAGACATGATCGGGAATATAACAAAAATGGACCGAAATGGACATCGGTCAAACACCCGTCACCAAGCCTCATGGGTCGGGAATACAACAAAACGGACCGGAATGGACATCGGTCATCCTCTAGTCATCAAAGTATCGAGTCGAAAACCAAATGAAAATAATGAACCCTCCAATCGGACATGCACAATCACCAATGAGTTAAGACAATTCAAACGCTCAAAGAAAGTTTGACACGTGCTGATTAAACTTCATTGAGACCATTTTTTACATTTTCCAATGCATTAACACAAAAAATACGAATTAAACCATACTGTCCATGAACATGCTTAGGGAGAAAGCAGTAACCATAAAATACAAAAGAAATAATGAAATGTATGGAAAATTTCTGAGCTTTTTTATGTGGATGGGAAAATGTGTCGTTGACAACTTTCATGTTTTGCATTCTTATTGAAGAGACACTCATTTTCGTGTAGAAAATGGTCTTTCATGAGAGCTCAGCAGTAAACAAACAAATTTCACAGAACAGACATACTTCAGGATTAAGCTCAAATGGACACTCAAATCTCAAAATTAATGCACCAAACTTGTCAATCTACTAAACAAGACCCCAATGAACAACTTTCATTTTTTGTGAAGTTTCAAAAGAAGACTCTAAACATGAGATAACTATGAATCAATATGACCACGCACAGAAAAAACACTCAGACTCAAGGACACCAACAGAATTGCATGATTTCATTAAATGCATTAAAAATATGCAACGTGCATGAATATTTTTGTATTTTTTATATGTTATGTATCAGGTGGTGATGAACAAATGTCATGAAGAGGTCTTTATGAAACGAAGTCTAGAATAACCCATGCAAAATCATTTAGCGTGAAAGGTCAGATCAGAAAAATTCCATCTCAGGTTCTAATCACCATATTTCCAGATTCTGCTCTCAATTTCGGGACCTTTTTGACATAGCAAACGACGTCCATTTTTGTGCCATAATATATCAAATCGAAGATCTCAAAATCATCTACAAAAGTCCAGAAGATAAGTTTCCAACATCTCGTCATCTAGGCATGAAAAATGCGGTTGCAAGACCACTGGGTATGCTGATCCGAAAATAAAAAATTTGTGGACTTGCACCTCAACGTCAACCACCATCAATAAGCAATACAAATTCAACATATTTATGACATATACATCGGTTGCAGCAGCAAATGATCACTGGTCACCCCCAATCTCCTCTCATTTAGGTTCAAATAGTCATCCACTCACAATTCTTGCCATACATACAACTATAAGGTTTGAGAAAACTATCTCTCGTGATATGGTGAGTTGAGTTGATGATAAACCCAGGACGGTGGGGCGACGAAGGGAGAAATATTTCGACCCCCTCCTTCCTTGCTCTCCGCGGTCGCTCTTCGTTTTTTTTTTTCAAGATATCTTTTATTTTTTCTTTCAAAATCTCAATCCTTCCATATTTTTTCTCTCTTCCTCCCCCCTCTTGGGTCTTTTTTTTCAAAATTTGCTCAAGACCACCAACTTATAGGCCTCCTCCCTTCTTTCTTTCTTCTTCTTTTTTTTTATTTAGTAGAAGACATCTTTTTCTTTTTCTAATTTTTCCACTAACTTCTCTTTTATTCTTTTATTCTTTCTTTTTCTTTTAATGGAAGACATCTCTTTTTTTTTGTGGAGGACCATCCATTTTTCATTTAGTGGAAGACATATTTTTCTCTTTCTAATTTTTCCACTAACATCTCTTTTATTTATTTACAAAATGATCCTTCAATTTTTAGATATTTGCATTCTAGCCCTTGAAATCTTGAGTATTTACAACTGAGTCCCTGAGATTTTGAGCATTTGCAATTGGGTCCCTGAGATTTTGAGCATTTGCAATTGGGTCCATGAGATTTTGAGTATCCACAATTGGGTCCCTGAGATTTTGAGCATTTGCGATTGGGTCCCTGAGATTTTGAGTATCCGCAATTCGGTCCCTGAAGAAATTTTCACAAAATGTTCGGCGCATTTTCCCCATGTTTAGTCCAATCACCTATCAAATTTCAGCTCAAATCCACCGTCGTTAGCCTTAATACAATGCAGAAAAATTAAACATGGATTGCATGAAAAATTATTTTTGGCGAGAATCAATTCTCATTTTTATGCAAAATAAAAAATCAAAAAATCAAAAATCAAAATTTAGGTGTCAACAGCTGCTCCTCTTTGAGTAGAAGCTCGTAGAGGTTTCGCTCAAAGACAAAATTGAAACCTAAATTTTTGCCAATACAAATGATGAATGATAATAATAATTTTTTTTGTGGGAGTTTTAGTCCCATTTTCTATACAAGAGAATGATGCATGATATACAAGACCGAAAATAACATGTGTCAAAACTCCTTTTTCCCGTGAAATAGATTAAAGAAATATGCACATGGATCGCATATAGAGATACCCGTTTTTACCAAATACCTCATAATACTGATGATTCCCTCAAGCTCCAAACTTCTTGTAGATGCATTGAACTTAAGGTACTGGGTGCCTATCCGTTACCAGAGGTTTCCCCTTGATGAGAGAAAGCGCAAGATCTGTAAGGGGATGTGTCCACTGCATCTCTTCGAGTGGAATCACATATGGTTTCTTTCAAGATCATTAGAGCTAGTCTTTGATGATCTGAAAGGGTATCAAAACCATAAGAGTATGTCGATTATGATTTTGACGAGGGATGTGTCCACCAAATCTCTTTAGGTGAAATCACATCAAGGAGATAGGTACCGCCAACCCCACAGGGCAATGACTATATCAGGATATAAAGATAGGTACCGCTAACCCTACAGGGCGGTGACCATATCGGAAGGATATGTCGCAGAAGCGAAGTCATATCAAGGAGGGATATGCTGCCAATCTCACAGGGCAGAATCATATCAAGAGATGAATGAGGTACTGCCAACCCCACAGGGCGGTGACCAGATTGAAATTGTGCTGCACGAATTGTATCAATGCAAACACAGGATGTTGGAATTGTAATTTTGAGAAGAGGTCCAGGAAACTTACTTGGATTTTCTTGGTAGTTAAGAGGTAGATTTCTTTCAAGATCATTAGAGCTAGTCTTTGATGATCTGAAAGGGACCGAGATCACTAGAGCTGGTCTTTAATGATCCGGAAGAGTTTCGAGATCACTAGAGCTAGTCTTGGACGATCCGAAAGGAAGATGTGCCGTAAATCTCATAGGGTGGTAATTATATCGAGAGGGTATGCTACACGAGCCATGTCAGTGTAAACACAAAATATTCAAAAATGGGTTCAAAAAACTTACCTGGATCTTCTGAACGAATGGTCAATGAGTAGACAGGCTGACTGCATCATACCTGCTTATTCACTTGAAGCAAAGTCATGCACATAGACAAAATCAATGCTAATGCGACATGTATTTCATAAAAATCACACTTCACTGAAGAAGGTGAATGCTTGAATGACTATATGTGTCGCAACAGATTTGAGTGCCTTAACAATCATCAGATTTTCATTCTTTTGAAAGGTTCAGGTTGAAAACATACTTACCTGAGAGCTTGGAAGATTGCCAAGTGGACACTTGCCAGCATGGCTTGTTCATTCAATCATCCTTGGATGAATTTCAAGACCTCATGAGGTAACTTGAATATTAGGGATGCATGTACTCAAATAATGTTTAGATGTAACATGTACAGGCATGCATGCTGAAATTCATTCAGTGGATTTATGCAAAACTATTCTGTCAAGTTCGCATCACCAATTTTGTTCAATGAGGTAATTACATTGTGAATACCTCGAATGTACTGTGAATGGGGGACTTCAGTCCGAAAGGGCTTTCTCCTACTCTCGAGAAAAGCTATTTATCCTAACTGTAGGATTCAAGAGAAATCACTCAATCTTACCATTATCGCTTTCAACAAGGGTCTGAGTAATCTCGCAATTGATACGACCAAGCCGATCTAGAGGTCTTGATTGGGACCGTAATATAGGCTAGGTCAATGGCTTACCAAATGGGACTCCTATGGAGTCAAGGCTTTTTTGAAAGAGATCTTCATCATCTGCTCCGGGTTTACAAGTCAAGAACCTTGCAAAAATGAAAGAGAAATAATCTTACTCGAACTTCTTTGAGCGATGCTTAAGATCATTTAACTCTACATTAATTCATGTGCCCTAATCAGAAGAGACTTTGAAGGGTCATAACGTAGGTTAAGATTTGGGACTGAGAAACGAAAAGGCTCGCTTTGGCTCAGAAAATATATGAGAATAGCTTGATGCTAGTGATCATTGCTGTTTTGTCACCGATCTTGGCCTTTTGAAATTGATTTCAAAATGTGCCATCACTGCTTGAGGATGGAGCTTCCGTTGATGATTGCAATTTCCCATTTGACTCTCTTGGAGACTTTTTCTTTACAAGTCTATCATTTGGGATTTTCAAAACAACTTAACGAGGATTTGAATGGGCATTGGCCTCGCTTTTGATAGGCATTTTGCTTTTTATTGCCCTGGATTTTCTGTGGGACTAGCTCTTGCTTTTCTTACTCCCGACTCCCATTTTCTTTCTTGAGAGAGAGCTATTTTTTGACACATCTCTTTCTTTTTCTTTCTTTGTAAGGAATGATGCTAGACACTACATGAGAAATCTAACATACGAGATGAGATCACTTGGGGATTCTTTACTGCCCCGGTCTCTTCAGGTCTGGTCTTTGGGGATAACATTGTCTTCGTCTCGGAATCAGCAAATGATTACCAGCAAAAGGGCAATAAATGAATTTGCAGGCTCAAATGGGCTGTACAATGGATGTAATGTATAGGATAGAGAAAAGAATGCTTTTCATCATCCCAAGGCACTTGAATTAAAGTTCGAGTTCAATGTAAAGAAAAATCTGAAGATTGATGCTAGTCTGAGCAAGAGAATTTCTACCCATTTATCGCATGTTGCTGCTGGAATTACCTCGTCTTGACCCAATGTGGGGAGGTTCTTGACAGGAGTAAGAAAATGGAACCGCCGCTCAAAAGGTTTGCAATGGACACCTATAGTGTTTGGATAAAGAACTGAATGCCTCTGTCACTTCGGCTATCGTATCTTTTTGCGAGAAAACCCATCGCCTCGAGGAATGTGGATCTTGACTACCGCGCATCTCACTGGGGATTAGATTAAAGGACGTGTATGGGAATGGCTTACCTTTTATCATCATGTCATGCCCCATTCTGTACATTCAATGCATCATATGCAATTCATGCTCCCTATTCAAAGTTGGTAAATTAAACATGAAGAACAATCATGTATAAATCACACAATTTGCAAGTATTTTTTTTTCAATCAAGTAGATGTAGCAATTAATCAGAATTTCCATGCTTCTCAAAAACAGATGAAGGGAAATCTAAGTTGTCCCAAGATATGCGAGTGGATCAAACGAGTTTGAGTCGAGTAGGAGCTCATTCTCATGTTTGCCCCAGAATAAAAATATGCTCGCTCTAGTTGTGATATGGCGAAGGCCAACATGGTTGGTCGAATGCCCATGTTTGGCTCATTTCCATCAGGATGGATCGCATCAGGTGATCATGGCTTTTTCCAAAATTGGGAATTGCTCCAGACATAGTCACTGTTGGGGATTTGACTTTGAGTTTCGGCAAATGACTTGTTTCCACACCGGATCCTACACAAGAGAATGTGCATGAAATAGAATCTTAAGATGATGGAGAAGCTTCGATTTTGATTTGCTTCAGTGGTAGCAATCAAAAGCATGTTTTCTAGTTCGGCACTTGCAAAAATTAGGTGTCACTTTGAAAGACATATTAGACAGAGAGAGAGGGTACTCCCTCTTTTCAATTTTAGATCTCGCTATTAATTTGCCCCATTCTCAATCAGGTAGGCTTTGGCAGAATCCAAAATTGCCTCTTGTACATTCCCCAGCTGGGAGTTTAACTTTGGAAATTTTGACGGACAAGGACCTCTTCTATTTGCCAGGTGTTCCTTTAGCTGACGTCGCATAGTCAAAAGGTCGGTGAAGCAAAGATTTGCTTTGATCGATTGATATCAAATAACTCATGAGATTTTTGTGAAAATCTTGATGAACAAGTCATGCAAGCATGCAAGAAGACTCTGGGGATCATGAGTTGTCTTTGTCCATGTGAATGAGTTGCAAAAATTTTGGTTTCTGCTTTGAGAATTTCAGGATTTTTTTTTGGATTTTATTGAATTTTAAGGGAAAGTGATACTTACCTATCCGGCAAGCGATGACCCCTGCAGAAATGAAAAGGGAATGTGTTAGTATACGTTCTCATATTCTAGAAAAATTGGAACGATACTGCTTTACCCTTGTATGTACTTCTTGAATGCTTTGCATGACCCTTTGAGCAGCTTCGCTGGGCTGAGTTTTTCTCGGCTTATGTTGGGTCTTTCTCATTCGGGCCTAGGTCGTGTCAAAGTATAGACTTTGGTCTCGTTCATTGAGTATTCTTGCTCCTCTCTGCAAAAACAAATGTGCAAAAAATCATATTATTTATTTACAACATTTACAACATTCCCCAATTCTGGGGATCGAACTCGAGACATCTCGGACAATTGGCATTCCCCATGCCATCCGGTCCATGGGACCTTAGGCGTCTATGAGGGTTCTCTTTCAAGTATTAATTTTTGAGATGACGTGGCTTTGTTGTATTGGATTGGGCAATTCCACATCATTGTGTTTTTGCAAGGCAATTTGCAATCCCTGTTGGGAATAAAATAAAGTAATTCAGAACTCGAGATGATTATTGGTAAATTGGAACGATACAACATTACCCATCTTTGAGATTGCTCGGGTCTTTCATTCATATTTTTCTTTGTTTGAAGCCGTCCATCTTATGGTAATGTCCATGAATCAGTTTGTCCTCAGTTTTGTTCAACCAGGAAATTTCATATTTGGGCACAATCGTATTCCCGGGTCGGTTTGCAAATTCGTGAAAACAAAAAGGGCCTAATTTAAAATTGTAGCAATTGAGGGTAAATTGGGACGATACGGAGTTACCCTTTGAGTTTGCATGGACTTTTTACTCGTGATTAATCCATCGCGAGTTTTGGTGTAGCAACGAATCTATGCATTTAATAGAAGGAAGGCAGATCATTTCTTTGCAAATTACGGAAATCTATAAAGGTAAAAAGAAAATCCTACGTAAGGAAGTAAAACAAATACACTCATCTAGGATTGGTTCTGCTTCCTCCATAGGCTCTCTCGTGATCAGTCAACTTTATTCAGAGTCAGGTAGGCATCGGACATATTGAAGGTCTAGTGGTCACTGACCGAGTATGTGCATTACAGCCCCGATGCTTTACCGATATCAAACTGGTTGATTATGGCGAAAAGATCATCGTCAATGTCCACTTGGTGGTGATCTGTCCCCTCTTTCTTGGAAGGTATCGATGCTGATCCAGTAGCATTGGTCATTTTATACCCTGCTCCAACAGAACTCGATCATGTTATAAACTGGTCTAACTCACTTCTTAAATGCGCATTTTCGATCCTCAGATCATGCATTTTATACATCTTGTTTTCCGCTCGGAGGTTTTCATTTTCAGCTCTTAGAAACTCGGCTTCGTTGTGCTCATGACGAGTCTTCATTTGGGTTCGCCTATTTTGAAACCAGAACTTAATTTGCAAAGGTTCAAGTCTTAGCTCTTGACTCAGTTCCATTTTCTGTTTGCCGTCTGGTATAGGGCATGTTCTGAAGAAATCCTCAAGCCTTTGTACTTGCTCCTTAGTATGGCGACGGTAACGCTTCTTTTGACCCTTACCGTTGTTGTCCTTATCTTTACTAAGATCTTGGACGTCATCGACGGAAGGGCGAGGCTCCATGGGCTCGATCCCAAACATGTCTTTGAATTCTTCCTTTCCCATGTTTAGCAAATGACGGTAGCTCCCGAATGTGTTGGGTTGAGACATCCTTGACTGGTTATCGGTTCCTCAAGGTTTGCTGCTCTTCTTTATCCTTTCACTCTCTCCGAGTTTTTCTGAGTGATTGTGTATACTACGAGGTCTTTTCTTTTTGGGTTTAAAATCTAGGCGTGGGCTCCGAAATTACATTGCTTCCCCTAATATTTCTGTCCTTCTTAACTTTTTTTACCATATTTCCTGCTCTTTCGGCTTGTCTTCTTTCATTTTTCATAATGGTATGACCTCTGTCACTATTTCCTTCGCCTATATTAAGCGTCGATCTTGCAGGTGATCTCACTTCTTTTCATGACTAGAGACAAATGTCTCTCCTTTATTCCTTGTCTCCCATTCGGCGCGTCTTTTCTTCTTTCTTTTTTTCAAAGTGGTGTCATTACATCAAACTTTTTGCAGATATGTCGGATTTGCATGTCTCGAGATGGTAGGCCAACGGAGATTCGAGCCGATAGAGATGAAACCTGAAGGAGACGACGAGTAGGAAAATCCGACCTGATAGAGACTGCCCTCCTGAAATCAATATTTAACTCGATTTAGACTATCACCTTCGCATTCCAGTCATCTGCTTCATTTCTCCTCTTCCCTTTCGTATTTCGGTCGTCTGCCTTGATTTCCTCCTTGATAATGGCCAATCTCCCTACCTACATCTTCCCAGCCGAAGTCCTGACTAGGTGGGAGAGACTCTACAATCTTCTTGGTAGAGGTTACGCTCATATAGCCCAAAACTCTGCCGTTGAGGCTGAAATCCTTGGTCTATTCAGGACCGTGGACGCTGCTTCTGTTGAGGGTACCCAACTGGGGAGGGAGTATCGGAACTTCCCGACCCTCTTCATCAATTTTCTGGCCACATATAACCGCGCTTATGAGATGGTCCTTATGACTGCCGTCGTGAAAGCTCGTTACTAAGACTGGTACGAGCGTCTGGAAACAGTTACATTTGTGGCTGATAATCACAAGAAGGCTCTCAAGTTTTCCAACGATCAGCTTTCGTGTCTGGTTCGTGAGAGGGGAAAATTGGTGGACCGTCTGGCCTTGGTCCGAACTTACGCCGAACAGGAGCCAAGCAATATTGTGATGAGGTGCAAATGCGGTTGGCTGCAGGAGAGACTTGATGACATTACGGCAGACATTGCTTTAGAGAGGGCGGCGATTCCGAACCTAGAGTTTGCCGTCGAGCATTATGAGGCTAGTATGGCCCAAGCTAAGGAGAAGTGCGATCGCCTCTTCTTTAGGCTCGCGGAGCTTGATCCCGAGAACGCCCGGTGTACCCAGAGCATCAACTGTTTGGAGAGTCAGTTGAGCTCTTTCGTAATGGTTATCAGGGCCTAGTTTGGTTTCACCGTTCCACCTCAGTAATCCACTGTAATGCTTGTTAATCTATGGGATGAAATGAGAGTTTTCATACATTTGACTTTTAGTCTTCTCGTCATCTCATATTTCGTGTTTAGCCGAATTCGATTTTTGCATTATCCATAACAACAGTACCGGGTGCTTCAGCAGTAATGTCATCTACTGAAACCTTGGTGATTTCTGAACATATTTTACGGCATCATCGGTTGTAGCATCAGAAAACGCTTGAGTATGCCCATCTCCAATTTGCAGAACTCTGGCACAACGCATTTGGTCGGAAAAATGATCCTTCCGTCAATTATGTTCACCGAATACATCAACAGGACTTAACAAGGGTCGAGCAAAAAGAATCCACTTCAATTTCACGGATCCTTTTACAAATACATGAGTCACAAACTTTTCTTCCTCGTATGTGCGTGTTTTTTTTTAATATACCCCCTTCCAATGGTAAAATACAAAGTCCCGTTGGGATGTCCAATGTCTACAACGACATCATTATCTTCATATCCGTATCGACTTAGCTGCAACCATAAATGGAAGAGTGAGAGGGCCTTCGATCCAGGTTGAGTGAATCGACCGAGGCAAATATCAGCGTATATCGCGCCTCATTAGATCGTGTACGCATCATGATTACCTGTAAAAGAAACAAGAATGAAAGGAGAATAAATCTATTGAAGGACGATCCATGACAGGTGCCTAGACTCTTTCCCATCTGAGTGTAACTTGTGGACAAAGGTGATGGTGTACATACGGTGACAGGATTCCATTTCAGAAGATTTCAGTTCGTCCACTTTTGACAACAAATTCGTGAAAATTCAACAAGTGCTCAAAATAACGCCAACATTTACAGGCACATGGCCAAGATAATTATGCACAACTTTCGTGTTTTGACTTTATCCAAATAATGTACAGATCGATACAGTTTAATGCATATTTCAAAAACTTCTGATCAGAAAAACTGATTCGTCCGGTTTTCATTTGGGAGCCAAACGGGCCATCAAAGATATGAATTAAACTCCCAAAATTTGCAGGCCATTAGTTCAAAGTCCATTTAACCACTTTCGTGTTTTGACTTCTTGCAAAATAATCACTTTTCTAGTGGAAAATGACGGAACAAACCGGTGTCTGTGGTTTTTCTGAAAATCCAGAATATTTTTCCTTCATTATCAATTCGATAAAAAATGGAAAACATGATGGATTAATCTGAAATGTTTTCGCGTGATAGTTCAAAATCTTCCAAACATTTTTTGTTTAATAGCCGAGACCCAAAAATGGCTTAAAGGACGTCGACAAATTTGTACAAGGCAGCTAGATACATCCGAAATACAGTAACGTAGAATACCACTAGCTCAATATACTCGACTCGTCTATCAACGTCATGGACCGACTCCAAAAATACATAAATGACTGAGAAGGTTTTGGAGACTACCTTTCAAAACCGAATAGGCCAATCACAAAGACACGCACATGAATCGTGAGTTTAATTCTAACTCTCCTAGCAAAGTGAAGTGATAGACGGACTGACAGGTCGCAGCCTCGCGCACGTTCGCCATGACTAGTCGCTACCTCGCGTACATAGGCATGGCTAGTCGAGTCTATCACTCCGGCTTAGTTCGATCGACAAGGGCAATACTCATGCATTGCAGCCTCGCGTGCATGAGGACGACCCTTAAGCCATTTTTTGAAAAAGTTTCGGGATCTAAATGAGATAACCTTTAGCGAAGCCTTACTGCCAAGGTTAAAGAACCATTTGGATTCCATCCTAAAACTACTGGTGTGACTCGGGTTCAGTCACGTGGTGTAGTGCAATTATACTAAGGCACACACAACATTTCAAAGCAAACACCGCTTCAATAATTCAAAATAAATTCACAATTCTCATACACCAAGCCTGCAAAATAAGGAATTAGTCAAACACTTCACCTCTTATAACTCTCATCTGCAAAAACATTTAACACCTAAGGGGTGAGTTCCAAGCAAGATCGCCAGAAGCGAGATATCCATGAAATTTTCATCGGCCTAAGTCCATTAAGGCTTTTAAAATTTCGAAAAAATTCAAGTACTCCAATAAGTGCTTTATTCTTTCGAAAATTCGAAAAAAACCAGTCCCCAGTGGAGTGGCCAAGCTGTCGCGACCTAAAAATTGAAGTTTTAGGTTAATGGATTACCAAGTTAATTAAGTGAAATTAATTAACCTAGTTCGAACTCTCTCAAGCTCTACCAAATCGCAACTTAGGTTCAATGTTTAATCATGCAAAGATTTTTAACATGGAGTCGCCACTAATCATTTCTTGGTAGGTTGGTTAGAAACCTAAGTAATCTAGTGGGAGAACTAAATTACTTCTGCGAACCAGAGATTTTAAGTTCGGGACTTAGTTACATTAATTTTTTGAATTAATGCCCTTTCGGTACTAATTTCATGAAAAAATGTTTGATTTGGCAATTTTGATGAATTTTGAATTGAAATTCAAATGTGCAATTTTTTTTGGGTTTTCTTTTATTAAATGTGATGCAAATACAATTTAACTATATGACATGTGAAATGTAATGACATGGCAAGGACTATGCTATATGCATGACCTAGCAGATATGACATGGCAATATATGCATGATGTTTAATATTACATGCTATGCAAAATGAATGACTTTTTTTAGGGTATTTTTTTTATTTAGATTTTGGATGTATTATAAAAGAATACAAAATCACCCAAAGCAAATAAATATGTGAAGAAAGAGCAGGTAAAGTAAAACTACCCTAAGGACAGTGAAAATAAAACCCACAACTTGTCAGGTGAATAATTACAAACCAATTAAATAAAACCCGAGACATGATCGGGAATATAACAAAATGGACCGGAATGGACATCGGTCAAACACCCGTCACCATGCCTCATGGGTCGGGAATACAACAAAACAGACCGGAATGGACATCGGTCATCCTCTAGGTATCAAAGCATCGGGTCGAAAACCAAATAAAAATAATAAACTCTCCAATCGGACATGCACAATCACCAATGAGTTAAGACAATTCAAACGCTCAAAGAAAGTTTAACACGTGCTGATTAAACTTCATTGAGACCATCTTTTACATTTTCCAATGCATTAACACAAAAAATACGAATTAAACTATACTGTCCATGAACATGCTTAGGGAGAAAGCAGTAATCATAAAATACAAAAGAAATAATGAAATGTATGCAAAATTTCTGAGATGTTTTATGTGGATGGGAAAATGTGTCGTTGACAACTTTCATGTTTTGTATTCTTACTGAAGAGACACTCATTTTCGTGTAGAAAATGGTCTTTCATGAGAGCTCAGCAGCAAACAAACAAATTTCACAGAACAGACATACTTCAGGATTAAGCTCAAATGGACACTCAAATATCAAAATTAATGCACCAAATATTCCAGTCTACTAAACAAAACCCCGATGAACAACTTTCATTTTTTGTCAAGTTTCAAAAGAAGACTCTAAACATGAGATAACTACGAATCAATATGACCACGCACAGAAAAAACACTCAGACTCAAGGACACCAACAGAATTTCATGATTTCATTAAATGCATTAAAAATATGAAACGTGCATGAATATTTTTGTATTTTTTAAATGTTATGCATCAGGATGTTATGAACAAATGTCATGAAGAGGTCTTTATGAAACGAAGTCTAGAATAACCCATGCAAAATCATTTAGCGTGAAAGGTCAGATTAGAAAAATTCCATCTCAGGTTCTGATCATCATATTTCCAGATTCTACTCTCAATTTCGGGACCTTTTTGACATAGCAAACGACGTCAATTTTCTCACCATAATATAGCAAATCGAAGATATCAAAGTTGTCTACAAAAGTCCAGAAGATAAGCTTCCAAGATCTTATCATCTAGGCATGAAAAATGCGGTTGCAAGACTACTGGGTATGCTGATCCAAAAATAAAAAACTTGTGGACTTGCACCTCAACGTCAACCACTATCAATAAGCAATACAATTTCAACATATTTATGACATATACATCGGTTGCAGCAGCAAATGATCACTGGTCGCCCCCAATCTCCTCTCATTTAGGTTCAAATAGTCATCCACTCACAATCCTTGCCATACATACAACTATAAAGTTTGAGAAAACTACCTCTCGTGACGTGGTGAGTTGCGTTGATGATGAACCCGGGACGGTGGCGCGACGAAGGGAGAAATATTCCCGCCTCCTCCTCCTTTGCTCTCCGCGGTCGCTCTTCATTTTTTTTTTCTATTTTTTTTCAAGATCACTCTTATTTTTTCTCTCAAAATCTCAATCCTTCCATATTTTTTCTCTCTTCCTCCCCCCTCTTGGGTCTTTTCTTTCAAAATTTGCTCAAGACCACCAACTTATAGGTCTCCTCCCTTCTTTCTTTCTTCTTCTTTTTTTTTTGTTTAGTAAAGGACATCTTTTTCTTTTTCTAATTTTTCCACTAACTTCTCTTTTATTCTTTTTTCTTTCTTTTTCTCTTAATGGAAGACATCTCTTTTTTTTTTGTGGAGGACCATCCATTTTTTATTTAGTGGAAGACATCTTTTTCTTTTTCTAATTTTTCCACTAACTTCTCTTTTATTTATTTACAAAATGATCCCTCAATTTTTAGATATTTACATTCTAGCCCTTGAAATCTTGAGTATTTGCAATTGGGTCCCTGAGATTTTGAGCATTTGCAATTGGGTCCCTGAGATTTTGAGCATTTGCAATTGGGTCCCTTAGATTTTGAGTATCCGCAATTGGGTCCTTGAGATTTTGAGCATTTGCGATTGGGTCCCTGAGATTTTGAGTATTAGCAATTCGGTCCCTGAAGAAATTTTCACAAAATGTTCGGCGCATTTTCCCCATGTCTAGGTCAATCACCTATCAAATTTTAGCTCAAATTCACCGCCGTTAGCCTTAATGCAATGCAGAAAAATTAAACATGGAATGCATGAAAAATTATTTTTGGTGAGAATCAATTCTCATTTTTATGCAAAATAAAAAATCAAAAAATCAAAATTTATGTGTCAACACTAGTATAGAAGCATCGAACTCATTTGACTTGTTTTGATTTTGTTAAAAATATACTTTGGTTTGGGATATTATTAAATTATAAGGCTTTTATAATACACCAACTAACTGACAATAAGGACCTATTTGGCAATGATTCTCATCTAAAAAATAATTCTAATTAGAATCATATGTCCCGATTCTATTTCTCATATGAGTTTTAGAGAAACAGTACGCGTTTGATAACTACACAAAATTTCGGCTCTCGAGAGCTACTTGGTGGGAAGAATTCTTTTTTTTTCTTTTTTAAAAAATTTAAAATTTTTATTTTTATTTTTAAAGTTTTTTATTTTTATTTAATTTCTCCCTTTTTCAATTTTTTATTTTTTTAAAATTTTAATTTCATCCTTTTTCAAATCTTTATTCTTTTAAAATTTTAATATCCCCACTTTTTAAACATTTTTGGCTTTTCTTTGTTATATTTTATAGCTTATTTTTAATTTATTTATAAAAATTTTTATTTTAAAAAATTAGTTGTTAGTAAATTTTCAATTTTAATTTTAATTTCTTTTAAATTTCAGAAATCAATGTGGAAATCCATGTGGACTTAATCTTTTTAAAAGATCCAAGACTTTATTCTTTTTTATGGTTTCAAAAGTGATTTCTTTTTTTTTTTTTTCAAAATCAACTTTCTCAGAAACAAAATCATAATCAGAATCATTTACGTTACCAAAATATGTTTCTTATCATATGTGATCACTTTGTTTAGCAATTGTAGTCACACACATAATATTATGTTGGAATAAAAAAGCGTCGAAACTATTGGGTTACTTAACTAATTTACCGTAACCGTGATGTTCCTTTGTGTGAATTTTATTGTGCATTAGCTGTTTCTAGAATTATAAGTCTGCTTATTTTGTTGGGTGTGGATGAGCTGCAACCAATGCGGATAATATCAAGTCGTCCCCCACCAAGCGTTAAAGTTTGGATGGGACATTGAGTGTTAGATATGAGAGCCAACGTAGCTATTAATGGCCACGTCCATGTTTCCTAAGAACTTTTTTTAACCTTAGGACCAACTTGAACGATGAGATATGTATAGTTCAAGGATTTGATTGGACCCAAAAAGAAATGTCTAGGAAAGTCATTGCAATTATCCCCAAATCATGAAATTATAATATATATATATATATATATACAACTAATTGGGCATGTATGGCAACATTTCTTTTCTAAAAATCAATTTCTGATTAGAAATTGATTTTTCTATTTCTATTTTTAAGCAGAAGTTGATTTTCCTATTTATGAAGAGAAGTAAATTCTTTTTTTTTTCCTTCTTCAAATGGTTCTAAAAGTAGAAAAATGGAATAGTGTAAACGAATTTCTACTCAATAAGTTACATTACCAAATAGATTTATACTCTAAAAGCAATTATAGAGCAGAAATTTCAGTTCATAAGTATTGTCGCACGCACCCTAATCTTCAATTCATATTCCTTTGGTGGTAATGCCGGCCACCTTTCGATTGAAGTGTTGCTAGATCCACATGAGCAGGGCACTTGTCTTACATTCTTAAAGATTGATTGAGCCACTATTTCTACATCCTAGATTATTTAGAGAAAAAAATACCAAAAATGATACAATTAGAATGAAACACAATATTTTACAGTCGTTTCCGTATAAAAGAATATGACACGGCCAAAACTTCTTCACAAGCAGCAAAACAAACATGCAACTTCAAAAGAGAAATTTAAAAGAGTAAGATAGGGGAAATTTACCTAAAAAGTCCTAAATCTATTATACTTGTGTCAATTCAGTCCTAAACTTTTTATATTCGTATTAATTCAATCCTAAATCTTTTACATTTTAACCAATTTAGCCATTTCAGTCAATTTTGACCGAAAATCACTAACGTGCCAAATTTTTAATAAATAAATAATAAATTTGAAAAAATATTATTATTCTGTTAAAAATTAGTCACGTCAATGTTGGTCGCGTTATATCAATGATTTTCGGCTAAAATTGGCTGAAACGATTGAATTGTCATAAAAATAAGATGTTTAAGGTTGAATTGAAACGAAAAAAATTTAGAATTGAATTAGCGCAATTATAATAAGTTAAAGATTTTCTTGATGATTTTCCCGTAAGATAGACATAGCCACTTTTTGGGTACGTTGTTCTCGTTCATTCAAGTCAATTATCATACCTGTTGTAAATTGTGGTAATAGCGAAGAAAATAATAAGAAAACTCATGAAACTTGACGGAAGACAACTACTGACATAAATATAATGGATGAGTGGCTGAAAATTTCTCCACATCATCTATGTAATAAGAAAAAAAAACCTAGATGGCTTACCGCACCGTTTAATGAAAGGCGCCATTTCTCGTTGAAACCGCAAGTGAGCCATTAAATCTTCTCCTGCCCAAACTCCAATGCCTAAAATGGGAAGGTGAGGTTCGCTCTATAACATAAGGGCTCAAGGTCAACCCTAAGCTGACCGTTCCTTCTTATGGAATTTATCCTAAATTGAATATCAATGCAACCACACAGAAGATAAAAAAAAAATTGATGACATACGAGATTACCCAAGTTTACCCCAGAATATGGCTATATCCTGAAAAAGGATTTTACTATATTTTTCTACTCGTTACAATGATTTCTCATACAAATACAATATATATTATTTAAAAATAATGGGCCTAAAATCCTTATCTATCCGAAAGCCTTTTAATTACACAACAAACTAGCCTACTTAAACACAAGCCTAAACCTAATAAACGGGCCTACTTAAACACAATATATATATATGCCTTAAAAATAATGAGCGATACTTTCGCCCGTTAAACGGGCAACGGGACCCCTGTGTCAGGGGCATTGCCTCCAAACTTCCACATTCTGTGCGCAAGGGTTCTATATCGTTGGGTCATACTTTGATTTCTCTAAACTCACATGAGCATGCCCAGTATGAGAAACAAGGATCCTCAAAGTATTCACCAACTCCAACACCTTCATGTAGATTCTCTAATATTGCTCGACATGAAAGCCATTAAGATACTAGCCTTTGTCTTGCTCTGCTGCCTCTCCTTGGAGTCCGCTTTGTCCAGTCACTATGAGGCGATCTTCAACTTCAATGACTCTTTGAGTGACACCAGAAACTTCCTCTGCTCGGGGGCACTTGCTTTTCCCATCATTGGGAAGCTCCCTTATAGTCGAACTTTCTTTCGCCATGCGACCAATTGATGCTTGAATGGATGCCTCATTGTCGCTTTCATAAGTACTCCATGTTCTTCTTCTTTCTTTCTTTTGGGTGAAAAATGTAAGAATTATAAAGAAAATGAAGTACAGCATCTTGGGGGCATCTCCAACATTATGAATAGGGCTAGTAGTTTGAAAAAATGGAGGTAGATAGTCTCTACATAGTAACCAAATCCACATTTGAGTGGGAAGGGCTAATTTTTTGATAGAGCAAAGCTCTACCTCTTTTATTTTTATGCATGTTAGCCAAAACAATATAAATGTTTATTGACTTATCTTGAAACTGTCTACGGTTGCGCTCCATCCAAATGCCATATATGGTTGCTAAAAAGGATACATCGACGTGTTTTGCCACCAAGTCTTTTCCTTTTGTTGCCCTAATCATCTATAGAAAGTCCCCATTCCTTCCTCCTAAAGGACTTCTAATTCCAAGTTGTGTGAGGATACTGTGCCATTTGCTGCTATTCCACTCATAGTGGAAGTGTTCTGTCTTCTATACCAACTCTACAAAAGTTACACTGCATATCAACTAGAGACATCCATTGGTCGACGATCTTTGTTGTTGGTAATCTATTTTTGCAAAGAAGCCAGCCAATAAAATTGTATTTGCTAATGCCGCTGGTCCAAATTAGATGATACCATTCCACAACCTATCCCACATGTCTAAGTTCATCATAGATTTCAAGGCAAAAGTACCCTGAGCTATGGATAACCATGGTTAAAACAAGTCGCGATTTAAAGAGTTATCGCCAACTCCGAACCATATTGCCCCTAATGTTGATTTGCATAACTGGAGTACCTCTACATTTGGTGTTGTACACCCATATACTCCAAAGAGAAGACGATGGACGAGGTTCTCCGTGTTCTCTCATTAGATACTTGTCTACGACTTTCTAGCAGGAATTTTCATTTCCAGTGCCACTAATAAGGTGTCTTTAATTTCATGACGAACGTGAAAAATCTGAGAATGCAGCTGAAGCATTTGGACTGCCTCATCTTCCACCATGTCGAGCAGTAGCCAAAGGTCCACATGTCCGTACCGGAGTGAACTTCGCAGGTGCTGGTGCTACAGCACTCGACTCGCCTTTCTTCTACGCTCAAAAGATTGGGCCACTATTGAGGACCAATGACTTGTTGAGTGTTCAGCTTCGCCGGTCAAGAACTTGTAGTCTTCCTTCTGCACCACCAGACATGGTAAAAACTCTCTCACCTTCCATCGTAAAAGGAAGAAAAAAATAAACTGATGCATGCCACGTGTATATTTGGACACATTTTGAGGAAATAGCTATGAAAAGCAAAACGCATTCGGCGCAATCAATGACGGACCAAAAGACAAGCAGGTGATTTCTAGTGTCCTTATCAGCAATTTTCGGTCAATATTGATCTAGATTAAATTGGCACAATCTAAAATATCTAAAATTTAGTTGGAAAAAAATGTTTAGGACTAAATTCCTGTAACTTCTGTGAAAGATGTGCTATGATTTGTCTAATTGGACATAAAAATGTCCCTTTCTATCCCCTCCTTGAGCTGGATACGTATTGTCTGGATAAATCTTTGATGGGCAAAGCTATTTTTTGGATGCAGAATGTGAAGAGTACTTCTAAGATGTCTCTTTTCGTGGTTGGGGAGATTGGTGGCAATGACAACAACAATCCCTCCTTTGTTGGTGGAAGCATTAAACAGCTACATGCTTTGATACCACCAGTGGTCGAAGCAATCACTCGTGCCGTCAGTGGATGTCCCCCGAACCTGCTTCCATTCTTCACATACATCTAACATGGAAGCAATCTGAATTATGTTCGTTAAATGGAGCAATGACGCTAATTTGAGGATCGCTCTGGTCCTCTAGATCATCACGTATCATCGGCATGTATCGTCAGAACGAACTTCTTAGGCATGCGCTTAAGATTCGATTCTCCTAATAAAATCGAAGGTCAGTTTAATACGAGCATGTGGAATTTAAAAATGAAAAGGAAATGTGTTTTTCACTGTGCCGTTCATGAAAAAACTTCTTCTTTCGATTATTGTACACAATGCAACTTCACAACTTCTTATTTTTCTTTCTTTACTTTTTTCCGGTCGAGCTACTATAACCATAACAGATGCTGATAGAAGAAGGGGCTGTGGATCTGGTGGTGCTAGGAAACTTGCCGGTAGGCTGCTCCACGGTGTATCTAACTTTGTTTCATAGCCCTAATAGGTCGGCTTACGGCCCGAGAACCAGGTGTCTTAGGGCTTATAATGCTTTTGCCAAGCATCACAATAACCACCTCAAGCAAGAACTACAAAGTTTGAGAGAACAATACCCTCCTGCAAGAATCATGTACACAGATTATTACCATGCCTCCATGTCTATCTATCACACTCCCAAACACTAGAGTGAGCCTTCTTTTCACTTATCTTTTTTCCCTTTCAGGTTTCGTCATCAACACATATCTTTTGCTTGAACTAATAATTTTGTAATCGACCGTATATACATGACTTTTAAAGTAAGGGATAAGTGTATTAAAAGTCTTAAAACTTGTCACAAAAGTGGGATTAAGTTTTAAAATTGTCAAAAAAAATTGCAATTAAGTTCTAGAACTTATAACGAATTTGCAACTGAGTCTTTTAAAAAAAGTCTAATCAAGTCCTAAAACTTTTAAAAAAAAAGTGACAATTTCTAGAAGCTGATTGTTTTTTTTTTTTGAAAGTTTTAGGATTTAATTGCACTTTCATGATAAGTTTTGAGACTTCCAATACACTTATCCCTTAAATTAAATACCATCTATCTTTTAATAACAAATGAGATCAATAACTATAGATGACTTTGTATAATAAAAAAAAGAAAGTGTATGGTCTGTAAATCAAATGAAAGCCAATTTTTTTTCTCTTTCACCCAAAACTTTCTCCCTTTGCCTCTAGACTTGACATTGTGCTTAATCACAAAGCCAATTAAGGTTGAAATGACAAATTGGGTGGACCGGTGTAATGAAGCCAAATCTTAAAGCATAATTTTTTGATGGATTGTGGGTCCAAGTGAATTGAGTCGATATCCATTGAACTTTCTTCTTAGCATGAATTTTTTATTTTTTCCAAATCTTAAATATTTGCATCCTACGATTGGCAAAAAGAAAGGGGTCCGGAGGCCCGAAAGCCCGATCGGCACGATTTTTGGGGCTGGGACTTCGGGCTTGTTCTTTTGTTTTTCATTTTGGAAGGTTCGGGACTTCGGGTTTTATGTTTAGGCCTGAAATTTCTCAGACCAGCCCGAACAAATTCCTAAAACAAAAGGGGCCACACACACACACGCACATGAAAATGTAAATAATGGAGAATACGTTATTTATGATCATGAATGTCATAAATGAAAGATACTTGATTAAGATGAAATGACCGAGAATTGATATGTCAATATGGGTTGAATTTAGAAAAAGTGGCCCAGTACATTCAAAAATGATTCTTCAAGTCCAAAATATAATAACCAATCATTTTAATTTTTACTTGATCTACCGTGGCTTCACATCTCTGCCACTTATATCTTAGTTTAATTTTTTGAATTACAACCCTTTTTCACAAACGAGTATGGTGAACTGAATGTTTTGGTTGTGAAGCCTTACACTTTGCCTTTCTGTCTTCTTCTTTCAAGCCTCAGGGTTTGGATTGAAAAGTGGAGTGCTACAATTAAGTGGTGATAATATAATTGAATAGTTTGTGAACCTAGGATACTTAGAAATATAGTAGGGCTTCATGACATATCTAAATAGAAATAATGGTGATTGCATATTTTCGTGATCTATTTTTCATAGAAAGAGAATTAATATATAATCTACTCAGAGAAAGTCGTGTACGGCCCCTCCACGGTGTTAGACCTAGTACACCCGACTCGAAGACAATTTCATATCCACTTGGCCATGCTAGTACCAAATTTAGGAGTGAAACAATTAAGAAAAGGTGTAGCTTGAACATCTATTTGATTCCCAATGTCTCTTTGTATCATGATAATGAGCAGTTGGCAGTCGCATTTGCTCCAAAGATTTGTCTGGGCAGCCGCAAGTTTCCCATTAAACCAAAGAAAGACGGCATCTGCCCGACAGAAGTTACGACGAGAGGACCTCAAGTTTTCAGCAAGAAATATACAAAAGACATGAGTGAATTTATAAACTTTGCGATGTCCAGCATAGTTTAGATAAGCGGCAGTATAAATACTGAACCTTTTTCTGAGTCAAATTATTATATTTGAAATGATTATAAATATGTTTTTCCGACAGTTGCGTCTAACAAGGGTTGCTTGCACATTTCCTGATGCTTTCAAATTTATACCCATTTGTCTCGATCAGATTTACTATAGTCGAGGTTTTCTCATATTTCTCCGTACTGAACATGATGAAAGGTAATTTGGCTTAGTTTTCTCATTGAATCTGTCAGCCATTTCTTAAAACTCGAAATATACTAAAATTTTGTGCATATACATCATCATTTTTCAAGAACTTGTACGGCATTTATTACTATAAGAATAAGATGCATTTGATTTAGCTTTTCCAAAGTCTCTCGGGCTCCCAAAAGCCCCTTGAGGAAAATGTGAGGCCTTTGACAACCATTCCCAGAGGCTTTGGAAGGAATGTTGGCCTAGGTAAGGCCGAAACCTTAGAGCTAGTAGGGACCAAATTTGAGCTTTCAGCAATTTATGCTAGGTTATGATTTTTTTTTTACTATAAAACTATCTTCACTTGTTCTTTCAAATTTCAATTTTTCCTCTCATTTTTTCCAACTTTTTTATTTTTAATTAACAAAGATAAAACCCTAGAGCTAAGGCTGCCAGCACCGGTAACCATTAGTAGAGTCTCCTTTAAACTAAACGTATTTGCATTCCCTCAAAGTCCATTTCTAAAGTCAAACTAGACACACCCTTAAGGTCTAGACGACCCAAGTAAGCATTAAGCATCTCAAAAAGCAATTTTAATAGGAACAAATCACAATGATGATACGTTACAATGGGTGGAAGAATTCATCTCAAAAAGCTAGCTTGCTTGGAGAGGGAACCCAACGTATTATAAACCCTAGGACCTTGCCGGCGTTATCCTCCCTCTCTTTAATGATTCTGCAACCTCGCAAAACGGGGCCCCGAGGAGGACGCCTTGGGTCACCACCAAGGGATTGTTGTAGGTTTTGTGGGCGGGCCGCGCATAATCTGCAAATGTAACAGCTTGTTGTTCAACGTGATGTAAGCTACATTCTTTAACTTTGACGCGAAAAGAGGATAAGGGACGCTACTTCTCTCTCAAGTGATAAAACAAGAACTCCTCGCCTTTAATTTGTGGAAATAAGGTATGTTCAGTTCGATCGGTGATTTATCTTCCAACAGACTGCAACCCCGAGGATAAAGTGCCACAAGGTGGGCATCCAAGGAATGGCTCTAATACCATCTTGATGTGTTACAATGGGTGGAAGAACTCATCTTGAAAAACTAGCTTGCCAGGAGAGAAAATCCAACTCATAATAAACCCTATAATATTATTTTATATGACCGATGTCAAATGATGAATTTTAGTATGCCGTTGTCATCTAATGTTCACACAAGTCGATCAATCTACCAGCATAATTAAGGGTTAATTATCATGACTGTGTGCGGTTAAAGAGCTCAGCTCCACGAATAGACTTAATGGTTAAGTAGCAAATGAACGTGTCTATTATATGTGCTATGTCTCGTTTATGAAATTGAGAATATTACCTTAGAGAGACAATGCAAAAAGGTAAATAATCAAACCACTTGTATTATTAGGTTAGCATTTAATAATGTCTGTACGAATAAAGACGACTATATTCATGACCATGTCCAAGCAAATGTGATATGCAATTATCACTTGCATTTCACCTAGTTTTTTAACATATATAGCAAGTCTTCATTTACAGAACCTTAAATCTATCAAGGAAAAACATAAAACCAAACCAAGTTGTGTGCTTCTTTTCGAATCCTCCATTGATTTATAATGTAATCCAAACGTAGATAATATGTGGAACGACGCAAATTAGACGTACGATATGTATGATTAATCTACTCAAGAATCCCAAATGGGACCAAAAGCAGCAATCCCTTCGGTCTTGCACGCGTTCACCACGTCCCTACTTCCCTCGGGGTTGCTCGTGACGATCACCACCTCAGCGCCCCACTTCTTCGCCGTGTCCACACTCATCTTCGCCACGTTTGGCCGCCCGTGCACCGCCGTGTCATGCACGATCATCTTCTCTCTCGGGTGAAGGCTGACCATCTCCTTGATCTCCTTGCCGAAGTTTTGCTCCACGTTCTTGGCCACCCACAACATGCAAACGCTCGCTTTGCACGGTTGGAGGAGGAATGATAGGAAGACACAAATGCCGGAGCCGGTGGCAACCAGCAGGACCCGGTCGTACATGTTGACAAGGTAGGGTAAGCCCGCGAAGTGAACCTGGCGGACCCAGAGGTGGGTTGGAGGATTAGCGACGAGGGACTTCGTGAAGTCGCCAACAGCTCCGGCGAGCATCATGTGCTCATCCTTGCCGTCGGAGATGATGCCGAAGGCATGCCACTCGGATAGAGGGGATGGGCTGATCCGACCCAAGATGCCTGTTGTTGGAAAAGTACGCTTAAAATAAAAATAACATCGACAATGTCTTCAGCTGAAAAAAAAAAATCAAATCGTTACATACCTGCTTTGACTCCCCCGTGGAACTTGATTATGGAGGCATGCCCCGAAGGAGAAGACACCTTGACCGGCACTCTCCTCACCGTCACCCACGGTACTATTATCAAAACCGTAGTCCCCACCGTGAGCCAAAACTCTTGTTGCCTCACCAGCCTCGACCACAACTCGTCACTCTTGTAACTCTTCGTCCTCGGGTCGTACGCGACGGTGAGGATGACGAACCCCCAGAGGAGGCCGAGGGCCGACCACCCTGCGAAGCGGTGGGTCCGCTCGAACACGTTGTGGTGTAGGTGGCGCACGAGCGGGAACGCCGCCAGCGAGGAGAGAGCGATGAGAGCGAGGATCGCCGACGCAACCCCAATGATCTCGGGCGACGTGTTGTCCCGGTCCTTTAGGGTTAGGATCAGGGCATAGACCAGCCATGCGAGGGACGAGACACCGCACCCGCTGTGGATCCCGCCGAGGCTCTGCAGGAGAGAGGTCGTGACCGTCTTGGCGAGGAGCGGGACCCATGAGTGGCCGAGCAGCTTCACGGCCAGCCAGAAAGCGACGCGCAAGAAGGCCTCGCTCCGGCACAGAGTGAGCGCGAAGATGTTGGCTATGGAGAAGAGGGCTGCACGGTTCCTCGCATAAGGGAAGTGTCCAGTCGCCGCAAGGACGAGGGCCACAACATTTAGGGTCAAGCAAACGACGAAAAGCCGCTTGTACACCGTGAACAGCCCTTGGTCAAGGAGTATGACGGACAGCCTCGATGACTCATGCCCTCGTGAGGGCTTCGCGGGAGGCGGGTCGATCTTTGAGGCCACTTCGGCTTGCTCTCTCTCCGCATGTTTTCCGGGCTCGACGGAAGTGCCTTCCTCGAGCGTTTCGAAAACCGCATCATTTCCTTCATTGCCGTCGAGGTCCAGGTCAAGGTCACAAAAGTGGCTACTCGCTTTGCTCATCGATCGCTGAATCAACGACGACGGAGCGACCCTAGATGAGCTTCCGCCAGACCACGGAAGCCAAAACCTTTTGCTTCCATAGTCGGTCGGCTGGGGAGCTCTCTGAGGGTTGGCAATGGCGAATGGATCTGCGTGAGGCTTGATCTCAAATGCCACGCCTCTACAGCTCGAGAACCTCACTTGGCTTTCCATGACTGTTTGCTTGGTTTGTGCACGATGCTTTGAGATGCGTTCGTGAGGAAATGGGTCGAGTTTTTTCTTTTTGGTCGAAAGGGTCGAGTATATATAGAGGGCCGGGCATGGTTATTCATTGGAGAGAGTTGACCGTGATTTAGCAATCATTTTTGAATTTGAATTGGTCAAACATTAATTGGCCAAACGATCACGTCCATCAGATCACAGGCGATGTTGCTCTTGAAAGTGAAAGATCGATGGAACAAGTTAAGATTGCATTGATAACGGTCGTTGGTGCGTCAAGTGGCCTCGCTTGGGTGCCATTGTATGAATAATTATTCCGTGAACTTTTCTAGAAATTTTCAGCCCAAAAACAATCCAGATGTTGATCTTGACAAAGTGTTAGATCGTCCCCAATTCCATTTGAAGCAATATTACTAGCCTTGCCTGGTGAGAGGCTTCAACGTGTTTGAATAATTTGTCTTTGATTATTTTGTTAGACAAGGATTTGTGTTCAGAGGACCCTTAAGTTGAGCAATAAAGATGAAGTTTGTTCTTGGCCCAAAAAAATTATACGGTGAATGTGATTCCAATATTACAGAAGTTGAAACGAGAAATTAATTGAAAGGCACTTTTCATCAATATTATTAAAAATGTGTCTCGAGTTTAAGGCCAAAGTGAAAATCTAAATTTTTTGAAAATAAATAAATAAATTGGAATTTCTATGGACGTACAAAATCAAGTGAAGCTGCATATACGAAAATCTATTTCCTCTTTGAAGTCATTGAGGTTAATCAAAAGGGAAATTAATGTTTTTTTTCGTTTCCATGTTTATTCCGAGTTGAAGTTTCCCTGTCGCAATGCAACTGTGCCTTGGAGACGTTGGCCACCAAAAATGGAAACTCCAATATGCGAATTTGACCATGTCTCCATCAAATTTGGTCTCATATATTATATATATATATTGGTTTCTGCAGCAGGAACTTGAGTACAGAAGGAGCGCCGCTTAACAAAGAATTATTGAAGCGCGGTCTTCAAGCGAGTGCTTGGCATTGAGTCTTCATTTTGTTCGTGATATTACATCAACTAATCAAGTTTCAAAACCTATTAAATCTTATCATAAGATTTGTGTAATTCCTTCTTAAGATTGGGAGAGATTATTTTGTGAGGAATTGAGAGCTAAACATTGTGTACAATATTAGATATAATTAGAGCTGGGAATACTGAGAGTATTTGAATGACTCGAATGTGATTTGCAATATTCAATTACGTTGCTTGTTCTATAATAGAATTCTTTACTGCTCTTTCTGTAGATATAAATCTTTACAACCGAATCGTCTGACGTCCGATTAATTTTTTCGTTCTATCTATTTATTATTCGATCGTTTATATTGCACAATAGTTCTCCAATGGCACACATTGATTAGGAAAAAAAAAGGTGTCTTAGCTTTGATTTTAAGTAACCCATCTCATATTAAACATGATAGTTTTGTCATTTGGAATATAAGTAGGAATTTTCTCAAGAGATCACCATCCTAGTAGTGTTTTTACCTGAACATGCTCAAAATTTGAGTTTCAATACGAAAACAAGTTGTTATCAAAAGGCGTCTTCCATGAGACTCCGGTCTTTATATCTTCCACAAAATACTCTCCCTTGGTAAGTGTGCAATTCAGGTAGTTCTTGTTTCCTTCACCATCCAAGAAGTCCGTAAGGAGCCACCTAGCTAACTTGCCTCCGTTCCCTCTTCAAAGCATGTCCTTACAATTCCATCTGTTTTGGAGGGTATCATACTTGAACTACACACTACTAGAGGATGTTCTACTCTAAAATCATGCGGTGACACCGTGGCCTACTCACTCGTGATTTTCTCTGCTTTGATTCATTCCATACCGTCCCTCACGATTTTGTCTTTAATATGTAGTTAGGTAGGTTTCGAAATATCCCCCGCTCTAGCATTTTTCTCTTAAAGACATGCTTAACGTTGGGGCTTGACTAGTAAACTAAGCCAACACACTTGAAAGGTGCTTCTAATGAGTTGACATAGACTGAATCTTGTCTATATATTCAAAAATGTAGATCTCAATCCCTGCATCAAGAGAAAATATTATCCGCAAATTATGACGGAGCAGGGCTGCCCGTCCAGTTTGAATCAGAAGATGTCTATGTTTTGAACGAGAACGTTGACAAGACATCGATAGAAGAATTAAAACTTTCGAAAATCCAAGTAATTAAGAGCACGACATCGGTTTCTTTCATCTCTAAAATGACTTTGGTGATGACGCTAAATTTTGAAATCGAAATACGTGATGAAATAATGGAACTACACAGCACACTATGGAATATATTATCTATCAAATAAGCACTTGATGATATTGTCCAAAAGAAAGAAAGATTTGGGTTCCTTAAAAGTTGGATGTCCTCTTTATTTTATATAACAGTATATAAGAAAGTGGCCATTATAAACGGAAGCAAGCATAGTTGTTCATACATATGTAGCCAATCGCAGTCATTGAACAATACAAAACTTCTTTGGTGATCGTAATATACTACTAATGACCATGTACACTGTATCCGGAGTTTAATGTTGTCCCTAAGAATGCACGTGAAAATTATTACAAAAAAAAATGATCGTAATAAGGAATTTGTTTTTGCTAGAAGCATAATAAAGATTATGTTAACGAGCGAAATATTGCTTTATGCTTAAGAAGTTTATATTTGAGGGGGACTCTACGATTTCAATAAGAAGCCAAAAAGAAATGCCTTTTTCTTCCCAATATGGTTAGTTACGCATTAGCCACGTGGCCATTTTTAATATTTCTTGATAATTTTTTGAAATTTTTAAATAATTTTTTGGTTCTTTTATTTTTTTTTACCCTTTCTCTTTTTTTTTGGTCGAACTTTTCTATGCTTTACTTCTTTCTTTCTTTTTTGGTCGTTGGCTAGCAAGGGCCATTGTCGACCCTTATTGGCCTTGGACGAGGGCATCACGACCCTCGTCGGGCCAAGGGTTCACGTGGCTCCTTGCCTAGACCTCACAAGGCCACAATGCCTAGATTAGGGCGAGTGTCTTGTGGCCCTCATCTGTGACCAGTGAAGATTGGCTAGCAGCCCTTGCTAGCCCACAAAATGAAGATGCAAAAAAAAGCATTTAAAAGAAAAAAAATGAAAAAAGAACCGTAAAAATTCTAAAGCATATTAAAATTATTAAATTATCATTAAGAATGTCTACATCAGTGCTTGACGTGCCATGTAAGATAGTTGGCATCCACATCTGCGATGTCTCGTCAATATTGGTCGGATGGACTCAATCGGTACTAATGCAAAAAAGTTTAAGATTGAATTGGACCAATTAAAAGATTTATGACTAAACTAGTACCAATACAATAAGTTTAGGATTTTTTTTGGGTACTTTTCTTCCTAAAACCCTGCTACAAACGTGATCTTATCATCTTAATAATGCCAGGGAATGGAAGCTGCATTTTCGAAATATCAGAAGCTTAATCCTACAAGGAAACTTCTCAGCAAGCACTTTGACCCCACAAGATGACTTAGAAAATGTCTATAATTTGAACCCAAAAGGTGACAAGGCGTCCAATAAGGGAATGAGAAATTTCTAAAATTCATAGTAATTAAGGAAGCACATGGCAATACTTGTATTTTAGAAATTAACTTCTGGCCAAAATTTGATTTTTCCATTTTTGATTTTCAGCAAAATTTGATTTTTTTTTTACTTTTACTTTAAAAGTTGATTTCTAATCAAAGAAAACCGTTTGATAATAGTTGAAACTCTCTACTTCTACAACGTTATTAACACAATCTTATAAAAAAAATTTGATTGTCCACAGTCGAAAGATTTCTACATCATTTTTATTTTATTTTTTAAGTTTCTTGAAATAATATTTTTATGATTAAATATATCATTATTTATTTTTTACTCCAACGGTGGCGACAGATGGCGGGCAGTGGTTGGCGGCAGTAGCTGACGATTGGCTATGGTGTGCGATGACAGCGGAGGCATGGTTGGGAGAGAGAAGCACTAAAAATGAAAGAGGTCAAAGTGAGGGAGATATTGATATTTAGAAAATTCTACTTCTAAAAGAGAAGTACCTTTTTTCTTTTTTTAACTTCTAGAATTGGCTGAAAAATAATTTTAGGAGTAGAAATATAATGTTGCATAACCAAATAGATTTCTACTTCAGAAATTATATTACCAAATGAATTTTTGCTTTAGAAGTGCTTCTGGAGCATAAATTCATTTTCAAAAGTATTACAATGCGTCCCTAACAGAACGAAATCTATTTTTTCCCATCTCTAGATCAACTTTAATGAAGCCACCAAATGTTCAAATGTAGAACAAAGTCTCATGTAGAAAATGTGGATAAAAGCTCGTTCGATTCCAATGTGGAGTCTAAAGTTTGACGGTAGAATTGTACCTATTTCAAATTTTCCCAAGAGAATGGTATTGACGAATTCATGAAAGAGAAGACACTAAACTGAGAAAAAAAAATCCATCAAAATAAAGTTTTCTAGCTTTCTTGCTTCTAGATTAGACATTTTAAAGTTGTGCATGGTAATACTTTTAAAGTAGGATTTCTGCTCCAAAAGTATTTTTAAAGTAGAAATTTATTTAGTTATGCAACTTCATTTTTCTACTTTTGAAATAATTTTTTGCTTCATACGTTGTTTTTGAGCAACTTTCAAAAGTAGAAAAAAGGAAAGTTACATTCTCTCTAGAAGTTAGAATAAAAAAAAAATAAAATTCATCATTGGTGACCATAGTCCATTTCCACCAATGAGCATCATCTGTCATCTGCCACTGCCAGTCTCCTCTAGCCATTAAATAAAAAAATAATTTTTTAAAAAATAAATAAATAAATCTTAAAATAATTTTTTTAAAAAATTATAATAATTTTTCACTTCATTTAGTATTTCGTGAAATTGTTTTAGCAATATCATTTTTTTAAATGAATTACAAGAAATAATGTCCCATGATTTAGTTAAATGACATTCCGCAAAGACACGATTGTAGCAAGGTGGATCAAGCAATTGACCCAAGTTGGTTAAATGGCATCCCATAAATATTTTAAAGTGGACCAAGCAATCCCACAACGACACAATCATACAATTGTTGTTACCATCTTTGAACTTCTCAAGTTATTTGTCTTGTTTATCGGACTCTTGCAAGTAAGGAAATTTGATGTTGAGAAAGTAAAACGCATGTATATTTTTGTTTGTCGATATTCTTGGCACCCTTCAGAGGACTATCTAGAGTTTGTGAATGTTATTTTTAGATGCACTTATTTGGAATTTCTCCTTAGGTTCTCAACAAGTATCTGACCAGATTGTTAGAGGTATTGTTGCTTGTCACAAACCAACTCATCCATTAGTATGGTTTACTGAATATATCACAATTCACCTCTGAACTAGAGACAGTTTAGGCACAAAGAAGCTTTATATACTATGCCCATTGTGACATAAACAATGTTAGAGGCATAGATGAGGAAGCACTAGAACTATCCGTGCTTTTAACATGAATATATCAACTCAATTATCATATTCAATAATAGAATTTTCTCCATAAAATTGATCTCCATTTGCATAAAATAATTAAGCGAAAAATTTTACGTAAATCCGTCAGTATTTACATTTTACTTTTCTAGAATAAAATGCATTTTAAGTTAAGATCAATAATTTTGTGTAGAAGATTTTTTGTTAATAATGTTTCAAAAGTAGAAATTTTCAACGTACCAAATGAATTTCTATTTCAAAAAAAAAATTGTCATATTATCAAATGCCATTCTCTAATCAGAAATGAACTTTCACTTAGAAATAGAAGCAAATTTGGTTGGGAAAAATATCTTCAAATAGGATCAATAAACGAATCAGACTTTGAACCGTGATAACACTCTCTTTAAGAATTTATTTGCCCCACAATATTGCTGATGCTTTTAGCAAATATCCTCTAGGATAAAACAAAGTCTCTGTGAGAATAGCAGGTAGCAATTTTAATAATTTTCTAGGATCACTTTAGGAAACATTTGGAAAGAGTGGTTATATTTGTCTTGTTTTGAAAGAACAAAAATTAAAAGAATGAAGTTGTGAATTGAGTAGATACATTTATAATTTATAGAGAAAATGTTTGAACAGACACGACCTTTCAAAGCCTAAGAAATTATATCCGAATAGTCACAACTTTTCAAAGGTTAAGAAGTTATGTCCGAACAGACACAATTCAAATACCCATCTTCAAAGGTTATAAGAGCCATTTGTGAACAGTCACACTGTTTCAATAGGCCACAATGGTAATTGTTGATAGTGCCAAATCTAGTTCAGATACGAATTCATATCTTTTCGATGTGGGACAAGGCACCTCTTAGTTTGTTTTTACAAACAAACCACCAATAATCCCCACTATGTTTGTAAAAATAAAATTACAAAATAAAATTTCTCAAAAAATACAGCTAACATTTTGTGAGATCATGTGTCAACACACTTCCATGAAATTAATATACCTACATAAAGTTTTTTTTTTTCGAGTTAAGCCTTTGTTTTGTGCAAATATCTCAAAACTCTATCAAAATTACAAGCAGCTTAGCTTTAAATTTGTTGCTATAAATAATAGAATCGGATATATTGCACATATATTAACCTCTTATTTCAGCGAGAAGTTCATATTTATTCAACGCTATTATGACATTATGCTTGTACCTGTTTATGAGCTCTCTAGAAAATCACCCTAACTTTCATAAGAGGTGGGACCGCTTCTAAACCCATATAGGTGAAGTATTATCATGTGTTTTTCCTACTAATAAACACATTACTAAATCATATTATATTTCATTAAGAGTATAACACAATCTTTAAACATAACAGACGATACTGGCTTCTAATGTCCGGGCTGATATCAGTATTAAACAATCACATTTAGTAACTTATTTTTACACATTAAACATTATAACTAGTGATATGCTAGTGCTCAGTTGGGTTACTATTATTGGTGATTTTAAACAAAGGTTTCTAGCCTCATTTCTTGTGAGATTATCTTTACCATATCTCTTGATAGAGCCTTTGTAAAGGGATCGACTAGATTCTTACTTGATCTCACATAGACAGTTGTTTTTGTACCATCTTGAATCAATTGTCTCGCGTGCTCATGGCTTAGGCTAATATGTCTAGACTTTTCATTATAAGTGCTACTATAAACTCTTGCCAAAGTGGCCTAACTAGCATAGTGAATAGAATAATGAGGCATAGGACTAGTCCATAATTTGATGTCTAACAGCAAGTTTCTAATCCACTCAGCCTCTTTTCCAGTTGCCGCAAAAACAATGAATTTTGATTCCATCGTTGATTGAGTTATGCATAATTGTTTCTTGCTTGCTCAAGATACAGTACATCCACCCAATATGAAAATCCATCCAAAAGTAGAATATTTATCTCCAAAACTAGAAATACAACTAGCATAAAAAGAATAACCAAATAGTTTTTTTTTTTGGTAAGGAAGAATAACCAAATAGTTATTATAGGGCAATCCCAAATTTTTAGTTCTCTTAAGATAACAAAAAATTTTGATAATGGCATTCTAATATTCTATACTTGGATTATTAGTAGATCTATTCAACTTACATACAGAAAGAGTAAAATGCACTGCATACGTTAAAGACCATACAGCACTCACATATTCAAGTTGTACTGCTACTCTATTAGTATTATAATTTAATTTGATACTGGCATCAAACGGAGCACTCATTTCTTTGAAATCAAGATGTTAAAATTAATTTGCCATCTTTTTATCGTAGTCATATTGGCTCAAAGAATAACCTCTGCTATATGCTTTTTAACTTTAATACTAAGAGAGTATCTACTTCACCCAAATATTTCATTTTGAAATTTGAAATTAGATACTTCTTAGTCTCAATGACTCCAGTCATATTAGTTCCAATGATAAGCATATCATCAACATATAAGCAAGCTAAAACACCATAGTTTTTAGTGAATTTTGAATAAATACATTTATGAACACTATTATGCTTAAAACCATTAGACACTATGAATGAATCAAATTTCTCATGTCATTACTTTAGTGCTTGCTTAAGCCCATAAAGAGATATAATCAATTTACATAATTCTCTCTCCTTTTCAATTCAAGAAGGGGAAAAAAAACCTCTACTTACTTTATGTAAATTGTCTCATTTAAATCTCCACTTAAAAGAAATAGTTTTGACATCCATTTGATGAACACATAGATCATAAATGGATGCCAGAGTAAAAAGAATTTGCATAGATATTATATGTGCTACATGGTATCTCAGCAATAAGAGGGAAATGATTGGATCGAGTGTCGTGTCAATTGGGTGTGATGGCTGAATCCCTACAGCGGCTCAATTTACGGGTTCCTACTAACGTATTGACCTTGACCGTTCCTAAATCCACCAAAACTACACTCCATCAATATCTCGTTTTCCTCTCCCACAGTGAGATGTTCAGTTCCAATTGGCACAACACGTTGGAACCAACGCCCCTCGACTACTCACATCATTGACGAGGCTCAACCAAACCAAAAACCATTGCCGAACACCAAACCAAAAGCAAAACCGCGACTTGCAAGTACACTCACCAATGAATTCGCACTGGTCGCAGTACACAAATCTAGATGTAGAAGTTTTCACAAAACAAAACTGATTAGAGCATTTAACATTAACTGATTGACAAAGCGGAACGAAGCTATAATTGGCAACTAAGTGTAGAACAAAATCTTCAGTGATCACCAGCCGCTGCTTTATAGACAATGATGATGCTACAATCTGGGACTTGATTAAGGGCAAAAAATTTGGCCATCAATGCCGATTGGATTCGAAGTGAGCAATTGGATTTCAAGTGCGACTACTTTCATTGCGAGGTCCTCAATTGCAAAGCAGGGTGGAACAAGGCAAACCTTGTGTTTGTTCCGCCGCCACAGCCACGAGTGACCCCACCAACAACATAAAGCTTATTGTTCAATATGCCTGTCTTACAATAAGCTTTGCCAATGGACATGGGACTTTCTTCGCTCCACGCATTTAGAGTGGAATCATATGGCCACAGCCATAATCATAGCACTCCATAAACATCGGTGTTCGCCCTTGTAAAACTCGGCTGAAAACCTTCAGAAATGGCCATTGAAACATCAAGCGTAAGAACTTGGCCCCCCTCTTGGTATTAATTTATCCTGGCTTTTGTTTTGTAGTGGGACCACCAAATGGTAGTGTTGAAGACCAAAACATCGTCTCCTTTCAATCTGGATGACCCCATAAACCATCGTGTCAATCTGCAAAATTTGTACCCTCTTCTTCCTAAACGGCACCTTGCACTTGTGTATTGAGAAACAAGTCACATAGAATTCAGCTATACATTTATAATCCACGATCTGAATAGAATTCAACTTGGAAATGAAGAGATGAATCCAACACTTCAAAACTATTCTTAGTATCCTCCAAATGCTAGGATCATTCCCAAAGTCCAAGAGTATTGCCCCAAAACGTAGGAACTACTCCGTATCTTTCCATTCACGGTGAGACTGGACCTCAAAAAGCTTGCTTCAAGCGAGATGGTGTTGTCTCTGTTCATAATTGCATAACTTTAACGTTGATGATTGCCACATCACCATCTCGGAAAAAGTCGTTGCTGTTCAGCCAACTGAAGGCAAAAGTGGGCAGGCGTCTTTCTTGGGGTTGAGACGAGAAGGCACTCAGATAAGAAGAGAACGTCATGACTGCCTCCATGAGTGAGGATGGGTACTCTAAGTGACAATGCCATCAATTTCATCGAGTCTGACTCCATTATTTAACGAATAAATCCTTAAAATTGTTGGGAAAAATATTATCGAGTGGGATGAATAACGGAATTAGTTTTTGAAGCACAGTAATACTCTCTTTAAGAATTTATTCGCCCCACAACGTTATTAATGGTTTTTGGCAAATATCCTCCAAGATATAATAAAGTCTCGATGAGAATAGCATATGCCAATTTTGATAATTCTCTAGTACCTTTTTAGAAAATAATTCAAAAGAGTGGTTGTATTTCTTTTGCTTTGAAAGAATGAAATTATGAATTGAATAGACACATTTGGTAATTTATAGAGAAAATATTTGAACAAACATGACCTCTTAATGGCTAAGAAATTATATTTGAATAGTCACAACCTTTCAAAAATTAAGAAGTTACGTCCGAACAGACACAATTCAAACACACATCTTCAAAGATTGTAAGAGCCATTTGAAACAGTCACACCGTTTCAATAGACCACATTGGTAATTGTTGATTAGTGCCAAATCTAGCTCACATGCGTATTCACGTTTTTTTTATTTGGGACAAGGTACCTCTTTATTTATTTTTACAAATAAATCACCAATAGATTTTTGAAGTAGAAGTGTTACCACAAGGGCCTAAATTGCTGGTGTATTCGAAAACCTATTGGAGACGCAAAAACTGACGGGGCCATCAGTTGAGAGGATGTCAAAGGCGATTGAATCTTGTGAATTTCCTCCATTTTTTTAAAACGAGTGCACATGAATATAAAAATATTTATGTCGTCATTTAGTCCCACTGAATTGAATGGTTGGGCTCCATTTGGATAAAATAATGAGTATTACAGTTGGAAGTTGCGGGGTTATAAATAGTTTGTAGTGCCTTATTAAATGGTTATAGCTTTATATTATGTATCGGCAAATGTCCTAACTTATGTAGTCACGATTTAAGTAGTATCGACGACATTGATACGTGACATTGCACGATACATTAACATATTATTTCTAAAAAAATGAGAATTTCAACATGTTGGGGCTCATTATATACTAAGGTGTATTTATATCAACATGATAAATTTATATATATCAACGATGATTTTTTTCCCTCTTATTCTATTAGGATTTGAGATTAGATTTTTTTGAGTTGACTGTGTATATTAATTTTTGGATGATTGGGTGTATTTTCTTCATTTTTTAAAACGAGTGCACACGAATATAAAAATATTTATGTCATCATTTAGTCCCAATGAATTTAATGGTTTGGCTCCATTTGGATAAAATAATGATGATTACAGTTGGATGTTGCGGTGGCCGATTGAATATTGTGAATTTACTCCATTTTTTTTAAAACGAGTGCACACGAATATAAAAATATTTATGTCGTCATTTAGTCCCAATGAATTTAATGATTATACTCAAGGCATATTTATATAAACATGATAAATTTATATATATGAGCGATGAGTTTTTTCTTCCACTTTTTCTATTAAGATTCATGATTAGAATTGTTTTTAGGCTAGTTACATATATAAATTTTAGGGTGACTCGGTATTCATTTAAGTATATATGTTTTTGATATATTTACATTTGACTCATAATTTATTAAAAATACTTAAAATTGATTTTATGCATGTAGAAATGACCTGTCAAAATGTTGAATTTGCATGTTGTTGGCATATTTGAAGTGCTAATCAATGTTGGTCACATGCCGGAGAGTGTCCAAGTCCTCGGTCATGGCAAAAAAAAGTCAATTATTCATTTATTGCTGCCAGAACTCACCGAATGTCGGGTCAACAGAATGTCCCTTCATACCAGAAGGACTTATCATAAAATCTCCCGGAAGAGAAGAAAACAGTTTCGGGTTTTACGGTTAATTTGCAAGGAAAAAAAGGTGTATTTACGCACAAAAATTTATATGCTCCAAAATAATTCTTATTTTAGTATGCAAGTTTAGGGTATTGAACTACCCTCTTGGAGAGAGTATGTGTAACATTCAACGATGCTGTCCTTTCACCTAAGTTTGACATTCCAATTCAAATTAATTTTCAAAATGAGTAGTTGACGAGTTTCTTTTCTATAGACTACCAAGCCCTCTGTTACGTGTATGCAAAAAATACATATTTAACCCTTAAAATTGAAGTTTTCAATTTTAAGACTTAAAAAACTCTTAAAATTGATGAGAGCCTCAGGATTAGGATGCAAAAATATTGCATAATAGATCTACCTATGATGGCAGACAGTGATCATCGGCTGTGGTGACCATTAGCCATTAGTTACGATGAAATTGCTTGAAAACAATAATGAAAAGGTGAATTCCAAGACTTGAAATTGCGAATAGCGGTGAATAGCATCAAACCTTCCACTGTTATCCACGTCGATGAATTAATGTATGTACTGATAGCGTACCGGTTAGCGAGCAATCCGCTGAAATTGAATGGCCGGAATTGACCACATCTATGAAAAGCGTCAGACCTGCTGTTGATATCCATGTTGATGAACTTAAAACATACACGGATAGTAACAGTTTGGCCCGATGAAATTGACTGGCGGCATTTGACACCGGTGAATAGAAAGCAAATATTATATGAACTCACAAGGCGAAGTTATGGTAGAATGGATAAAGCAGGGTAGTTGTACCTTTGGCTTGAATATCATCGAGGACTTCCTCCAGTATAAGCCGTGTGATATTTCGAGGTCATCCTGTCGGAACTTGTTTGGCGTTCCGATTAAAATTGTCCTTACCCCCCAAAAAAAAAATCTTAAAATTGAAGTACGTGAGAGATCAAACAAAACAGTTCGTTTACACATTTGTCCATTGATATATAATTTACGAGACAACCATTTAATGATATTTTGAGAAAGAAAATAAAATTTGTGATCTTAAAAGTAGGAGGTTCTCTTTATGATGAAATTGGCCATTGTAAATGAAAACACGCGTAGCTGTTCATATATATGTAAATAATCACAATCATTGAACAACCACATATTTGTTTTATCCTCCCATAGGTAAAACCTAACTATTTCGAGGTATAGGGTTCAAATTTTCAAAAACCATGTATACTGTGTATGGAGGTTAAAGTTATCCCACGAATGCATGTATAAATTATTACATCAACAATGAATATAATAATGATTTTTTTTTTTTTGGGAAGAACCCCAATAAAGATTTCTGTGAACGAGTGTCCCCGGGATATTTATCAGTCAAACAAAATGCGTTGTTTCACTTGTACTGTGTGTGATGACACAGACCATAGGGGCGAGCGCAGAAAGAGGGAAGGCAGGCGAGGCTGCGCAATGAGTGCAGCTTGCATGAGATTACAGACATGGGTCGCACAGGTTAGCGGTGGAGATTCAACATCCGAAAATCATGAGCAACCAAAACATCAGTATAACGATAGTCGACTTGGATGGGAGTGCACTGAATGAGCAGACAACGACTCCAAATCCGTGTTGAGGCTTCCGGGTGGAAAGTGTTTGTAGGGAGCGTAGAGCCTTCCCCGCTCCCTCCACTCCATCTTCACGTTCCATTGCCTTGGCTGGCTCTTCTGCGCAGTCTTTCACCTGAAATAAACTAATAAGAATCAGAACAGATGAACCATGAGCATGCATAATCCCGTCCAAAGTTTAGAACAATGCCCACTCCCGATAATCCTTTTTCAAAACGTCCTCATTTTTTGGAGCAAGTATCCACAAGATTCAGACAAAGGACATGTTCTGAATCAAGAATGTTGTCCACATACACACGCAAGGAGTGCGCTTTGTCCACGAACACACGGAGTCCCACCTGGTATATATGAAAAATAAACTTCCCAAGCATTAAAAATAAATTTTCAAGAATGCTGTCCTTATACACACGCAATGTAGGTTTGGCTACTACAGTGCTATTACGTGGAGACATGGAACAATCTCTTACCTGGGATGACAGCCGAATGAGCCTCTTTTATGACCGGTACCCTTTCCTTAATTTTTGGAATTGAACTTGATGAGGGAAAGCTAATTTCTTCATCCGATGTTTCAATTAAATAAAAACCATTCATATATCCTTATTGAATCGCTCGTCAGCAAATTCGACACATGAAAAAAAAAAAAAACCAAGCCTCACAAATTCCATCTCTCTCACCCATCCTCAGTTGGCGAGCCTATTTGCCATCAGAAACCAGGGAAGCCGGGACAATGTCACTGTTGTTGGTTTGCGATGAGCGCAGGATGGGGCGAGGGGACAGAGACGAGTTCTCTAAGAACCTATCTTCCCTTGCTAAGTTTCACTTGATTTTTCTATAGCGGATATATGATTGCACATGACATGTCTCCACAACAACAATTACTTCGCTCTTCGCGAGCATACTCAACCAATACATAATGAAGCGAGCATTGTGTCCTAAAAGTACTTGTCCAGATTCGGCCTCGATATAATAAAAGTACATGAAAACATTTTTTTCATTAGAGAATGATCGGGTAAGGATGGGATGGCTCTAAAACGAACGGGCTAAGCCCAAGAAGGAATCTGGCTTTGACATGCCTGTCCTATTTTCAATTTTGCTCATTGTGGTATTGTTAAACTTATTTTTTTTCTTTGACCCGATTGCTTCTGGTCACAACAAAATAATCGTGTCAATCATATCTTACGGGCTTCCATAAATAATGTAGCAAAATCGAAAACCTGCCAAACGTGAGTCTTTAGAATCTAGCCAAAACATACTGTAGAATCTAAACATAATTCAGAAGGTGCCACAAAAGTCTTCTCAAGATTTAGTCTTTAAAAGTAATATCTTTCTGCATCTGAATAAGAGATTTTAAATATCTTAAAAGCAAATACGTGACAACTACACCTTGAGTCTGAATGTTAGATTTGGAACAATACAAGGGATAGTTTTGTCAGAATCAAAATGTTTTGGAGGAAAGTTTTCTCAACATAGTGCACCCCTCGATATCAGGTGCGGCTAGTGCACTTGGGATTAATTGGTTCAGTGAAGCTTTACATCGTGGTGCAGGCACAAGGCTTGTCGTTGGTTGGTGATTAATGGCCTTTTAATTTATTTGCAAGTGCTCAAGTGAACATGATATGAGTTACGTGAGATCAGAAAGGGAAATATATATATATATGTGTGTGTAATGATGGGGTGTTAAAAGATGGAATTTTTAAACGAAGAAATCGGGAGCCCTTTCTCTATTCTTCTCTCCCCTTCGTCGATGAATGATTCCTCTTTAAAACCTGTGGCTATCTCTTCTCCTTCGGACAGAGCGTGCGATCCAGATAGTCCCCGTCAGTGCAGCAACAATGGCGCAAATCAGCTGGGACCGCCGCCTTATCTCAATGGAACACCACCGCGGTGGTCCAAATTAATGCAAATGCATGAATTGTCAAAAAATTATATATGAATGTTGTTGGATTTATTTTTTATTGGAATTAAAATTTAACTCCCGATTTTTATGAAAAATAATTAAAAAAATTCAAAATTTAAGTGTTTACATAGAGGGTTAGCGAGTAAATGCGAAGTGCCAATTTTGCGAACGAAGGATGAGCGCACATGGGGTTTAATTGAGAGAGTTGACTCTGATTTAGCAATCATTTTCAATTTGAATTGGTCAAGCATTATTTGGGAGAACAGTCACCTCCAATGACAGTCCAGTTGCGCTTGAAAGTCAAAGTTCGATGGCAAAAGTTAAGATAAGTCGACGTATGAGGAAGAAGCTATAAGCATATATATAATCGAGACCGTGTCAAGTTGTCTTGCTAGCGTACCGAATTGTCTCAAGCATTTGTCCATGAATTTTTCAGCAATTCCCATTAAAAGCATCGAGAAACCATTAAGTATCAGAGTCGGGCTTGATTGAGTTGAAACGAATTGACGGTGACGAGAAAATGGAAAGTGAAAATTATTGAGATGCATGTATAAGCTATGCAGAAAAAGTTATACATCGACGAATTAGCATAATATTGGTGACTCCTAAATTTTGATGGCTTATTGAGGCATTCATTGTATAAAACATTAGGCATGGACTCTGATATCATTAAAAAAAAATTCAGTAATTGCATTTGCATACTAGTTGCATTTTTCATGAATTATTAAAGCTGTGTAGTTTGTATATTTATGGGACCAAAGTGGATGAACTCAAAAGAATGGTTCTGAACTTAATAAACTGGACCAGGCATATAAGAGCATGAAAATTTGGCCAAACCCATTGAAGAGTTGCATTTAAAAAGACACATGGTTAGTATTCAAAGTTAGGAAAGTCTTAAAATACATATAAAGGGGCATGTATTTGAGAATATACTCTGATTTCTAAGAGAGTAAGAGTGACATATGATTAATCTTGATTAGGGAAGAAAAGATTGAAAGAAAAGAGAACTTGGGCATATAAAAGCATGAGAGAGACCAAGGTAAAATGACGTGGGGGGCTAAATATATACGCCACGAATTCATTGAAAAGAAAAGAGGTGTAGTGGAACTCACGGCTCGATTGCAATGCTCCCAATCGTACGGCCAGAAAGAATGCATGACGCAGCTTACAAATTCGTGAGCAAAGTTGAAGAAGAAAGAGTTCTTTGGGCGTTCAAAAAAGGAGGCGCCCGCGAGAGGACAGATGGCAAGGTCCACAGACAAGAGAGAAGGGGCTCCCACCGCACAGACGTTCTGCAAAATCAAAGGAGAGGAACGCGCGGGGCGGGGGCGGGGGGCAAAGTGGCAATACGCCGAAGAGGTTAGCAATTCGGAAGAAGCTTCGCAAACGTCCATGCACAATAAAGAAGAGAAAAGGGCCAAAAAAAAAATCAGAAATGCCGTCATTTTAGTACGGTAGTCATTTGAGTATCATAATTTTTTTTTTCACTTGAGTGTCGTGAATTTTTTTTTTTTTTTTTGCGATCACTGAAATATCATATAACTTTTAATCAATCACTTTGATTGTCATGATTTTTTGAAAACATTCACTACAAGTGTTATGCCTCATTGGATTTCCAACGCTTTGATGAATGCTTTTTTAAAAATGTAGTGTCACTTAAGTGATTAATCGAAAGTTATGACATTCAAGTAAAAAAATTTTCAAAGTTGTGACACTCAAGTGATCAAATACGTATTTATCCTATTTATGGTAATAATTAGGCTTGGATTTTCTTGGGTGGTTATTTTATGAGACATGTATAAGAGTTCACTCTGTTTGTGGCGATCTCGAACATGCCATATTTTCGTGGCCTACATTTGGCATTAGAGCTGCCTATCCGAGAGCCGAAAGACATTCTATTTTCGCGTATTTCTTTTTTATAGTTTTGTTTGATAAAAATTGTTTCTAATTATATATTCAGACTAGTCTTGTTAGTATGAGCATTTTTAGTGGTTCCACGCATCCAAGGGATGCCGGACACCTCTGCATGTACCACGGTGATGATGACCTGCAACGATCACCGGTGAACGTTATTGTTGATGTCAAGTTTGTGTGTTTTAGTTGAAATTTAGTTTTAAACACATAGCTAGATAGGGCTCGAGCATACAGTCATTTTGAGTGGTTGCCCATTGCCGAAGGTTGTCGAACGACGACGCGTGCACTTATACAACTGACAATGGGCGTGCGCGTGGGCTTCACATTCTTGACGCGTGAAGCATCACGTTTGTTGACTGTAATGGTCAATGATGATGTCATGTTGGCGTCAACAACCACGAATCCAGGTTGACTCTAGACTTAACCCAGTTGACCCATTTACCATTGACTAGGTTGACTTGACCCGTTGACATCATGCTGACATCAATAATCACAAATCTAGGTTGACCTAGGACTTAACCCCGTTGACACATTAACCGTTAACTGGGTTAACTCTACCCATTAACCCATTGGCCTGTTGACTAGGTTAACTCGACTCGGTCATCTGATAACCCAACCCAGCTTAGTTTGACTTAGCCCAGCATGTATCCTAGACGAGCCGCATGTGGAACTCATGCAATGATCCTTTAAGCGGCGTGTGAGGACGCATCTAGTCATTGATTGCAACATGGTCGGCAACGTTGAGTTCATGTGGTCTTGCTCTATACTGTGGTATATTCATAATATATGTTTGAGGCTTTTACGGACTGAAAAAAAATACAAATAGTACCCTATGTACCTGTATATTCAAGGGTATTTTGGGCCTTTTTTTTGTATTTTCATATGGTTTTCAAAATAAGAATGTGAGCTCATGTGTTTATGACCACATATAGAATGTATAAAGCTAATTCATTGATATGTGTCAAAGAATAGAGTAATGTAATTGGTATCTTTTTTTAGGGACAAATTGTCCTTGCCATCGTCTAATATTACATGTATATAATAGATATGAGGCATAAGATTTATATCCCTAGTAATGAGAGATTTTCAAGGATTCACTTAGGTAGTACACACTTGACTAGGTTTGAGATATATTGGTATCATATTGTGATGAAATGTCTCCTATTATAATGGGTGGTCATACTCCCAAAGGAGATGATTATGTCTTCATTCATAGAGGGATGTGTGTACAACATTCACTCGAGAATTATTTGATCCTAATGGTTTATACACCCAAATATGGTGAGTTCACGAATGTTGAAATATATTCTCATGGCCATTGTCATGTTAAGAGTATACAACTGTATGTTATGTGTTCTACCCAAATGTGATTACATGATGATGCATGTAACTCTCAAGATGTGTACTTATTCGATTTCAAATTACATATTATCTATTCTTAGAGGGTTACATGTATAGCATATGATTGAGAAATGATTAATTCCTAATGGTTCATACATTCAAAGGTGGTGATTCACATAGATTGGAATATATTCTCATGATCGCTATTATATAGAGATTCTACATATGCATGTCATGCATTCTATCCAAAGGTGATTACATGATGATGCTTTAACGCTCAATATGTGTGCTAATACGGTTTCGAATTATATAGTGCTCACATGATGCTAATTGAATACATTGCTTTTTAAATCTGTCACATTCTCTAGTAAAAGACAACTCCATTAGAATTGAGGTTCCTACTAGTTCAATCTTTAAGAAATAGATGGAGGTTAATTTTTTATTTGGAATGGAGGTGGTAGATGTTTATATTACTCTTTCTAAGAATTAGCCGACTAATCTCATTGAGATCATTTTAGAAACCCAAAAAGTGCATTGTGTTGCTTAGGAAAGAGCAATTAAATTTAAAGCAATCTGTTCGGAAACACTTGAAAAGTTATTTTCTAGCTGATTACATTGCTAGACAAATGATGGAAGCTTTGGTGATTAAGATTTGTGTCTTGTCTAATACCGATATTGGAATATATTTGCAAGGATTTTTTTGCATGATTTTAATGGTTGTGGTGGAGTTAGGGATTACATCATAACAATTGTAGACTAGTAAAGTAAGACATTTGAAAATCATATTATAAAGGAAATCAAGATGCTAGTGGTCATTTTGACTATTTAGATTTTATGAATGTATCCTTTTAAAAAGGATAGTGATAATTGCCTCTTTTATAAGAAAAAATACTACATAAAGAAACACTGCAATTAATTCAAAACTTGGTTAGCCAAACGTGAAGTTATGTATAATGATTTTTTTTTGTATTGGTTTGTGAATCCAATATATAAGTTAGCTCTATATAGTTTGTGGTGACTACATAGTGGTGCAATCAATTATATTGAGTTCAATATACAGGGATTCATAAATTGAATAAAGCCAAATCAGGATGAATCAATATTCACCGTTGGAAATAATAATAAAGTCGATGTTAAGTTCGGGAGAGATGTCATTTTAAATCCAAATTATGGATGTAATTTTGAAGTTAACAAATATTTTTTGTATACCTTTATTTAAACAAAACTTAGTTTCCATACTATGTCTGGATATTTGTGGTTATTTCTTTGAATAAAGAACAATAGTATTTCTATGTTCTTTAATTCAAATAAGGTTGGGTGTTGTAATATGTTCATTTATCTGTATATATTGTGTTTAACTCTTAATGATATATATACCTCATTTATATAGTTGAAAATGTTGTTTCCAAAGGCCTCTACCTAAAGAGCAGTTTTATATATTATGGCATAAATGCCGTGGTCACATTTCTAAGGAAAAGTCGAAAAGCTAATAAAGGCTAAATTTGTCTACCCTTATAATGACCTGAAGACTTTTGTAAACTGTTGTAGGGGTAAGGTGACTAAGATAAAGAAGAAAAAATACAATTTGGTTTTGACCTGTTAGAGGTCAATCACACTAATATCAGTGTACCATATGCGACAACCTTAATAGAAATTTTTATTGACGACTTATTTTGATATGGAAAACCATACTTGATTATGGAAAAGTCCAAGTCTTTTGACATGGTCAAGATCTTTCAGACTGAAGTCAAGAAATAATTAGTAAACGTTATCAAGGTTGCTAGATATAATTGGAGGGGTGAGTATTTAGGTAGACATGGTAATGCTAGTAAGCTTAAAGGGCTATTTAATTGTTCTTTCATGGAGTGAAGCTTTTAAAGCAACTCTTTATTTCTAGACCATGTTTCCACCAAAATTATTCCAATAACTCATTTTGAGTTATAGTCTAGACATAAACCTAACTTGAATCATCTTAAGGTTATAATACAACATTAAGTAAGTTGAACTATAGAGTCACTTTGTGCTACATTGTATATTATGCAAATCACTCAAAGGAGTATAGATTTTATAACCCCTATGGAGGCACAAAAATTGTAACATTACAAATAGTGCAGTTTTTGAAATTTGATGTGGCCAAATGGGGTAAGTTCTCGTAAACTATTGAGGATATTAGTCTAGTGAGGAATACTGTGTTGGTTTCTCTGCTTAAACAAATGATCATAAAGCCTCCCATGTCATAAATTGGGCCTTTTTGGTTCAAGCCTTACAAGTGCATGATGAGGTTGAAGTAGCTCCACATGGAAGATCTATTAGATAGAAACGATCGACTATATAGTTTATTTGGAAGAGCGGGACTATGATACCGGCAATATGGTTTATTCAATGATTTATACAAATACTGTTTCTTATCCTCAGTTAGATATGTGGTTAGATGCAGTAAACGACAAGATGTAGTTTATGAAACATAATGGTATTTTTAGGAGCTTGTTGAATTGCTTAAAGGTCACAAGTTCATCGACTGTAATTAGGTGTATAAGACAAAAATAAACTCCAAAGGAAAGTTGAGAAGATTAAAAGCCATATTAGTAACTAAAGATTTCACTTAGAGAGGAGTAGAAGAATTTTCTTTCTAGTGTCTTCTAAGGATTCTTTTAGAGTGATCATGACATTAGTAGCTCATTTTGATATGGAGTTACACCAAATGAATATTAAAACTACTTTTATGATTGGAGACCTTGATAAGTAAGTCTATATAGTGCAAACCCAAAGGCTTTGTAGTTGATAATTAAGGTAAACTTGTGTGTAGGCTGAAAAGTTTATTTATGGTCTCAAGCAAGCTTCTAGACAATGGTATTGAAGTTTCATAGTGTTATTACTTCATTCGGTTATATTGAGAGCATATTGGATCAGTATGTATACTGCAAGGTCAGTCAGAGGAATTTATCTTCCTAGTGTTTTATGTAGATAATATCTTGCATGTGAGGAGTAATATTGGATTACTACATGAGTGAAAGAATATGTTGTCAATACATTTTGAATTGAAGGACCTTGATAAGGCATCTTTAGTCCTAGGCATTGCGATCCATTGGAATCGTTTTCGCCGATATTAGGTTTGTCCGAAAAAAATTTATTATGCAGTATTGCTAGATAGGAGTTGCTCCTATTATTGAGGATGATAAACTAAATCTATTACAATGTCTTCACGGATATTGGGAAAACCCAAATAAGAAATGTACTTTATGCTAGTGCATTTGGAAGCATCATGTATGCTCAAGTTTGCACTAACATAAACATTACTTTTGCAGTAGGATTTCTACACAGATACCGGTTAGATCCAATCATAATCGCCGGGTTACTGACAAGAAAGTTTTAATGTACTTAAAGAAATAAATGACTATATGCTGATATAAAGACAAGTTCAAAACCTGCAACTAGCAGGGCATTCGGATTTAGATTTTTCGTGCTGTTACGATGACGTGAAGTTGATCACCTTTATATTAGCAAGAAGTGCAGTATCATGAACAAATGAGAAACAAAAATCTAAAGTGTCATCTACCCTATAAGTAGAGGTTATAACATGCATTTTGGCCACTACTTAGGATATATATGGCTCTGGAACCTCATTAGGGAGTTGGTCGTATTTGATTTTGTGTATAGACTCATATAGTTATTTTGTGACAATAGCTATGTAGTGTTATTTGTTAACAAAAATAGAGATCTTAAGGGGTATAAACATCTAGCAGTCAAGTTCTTGACCATAAAGAAAATAATTAAGAATTGTGACATTATATTAGAGCATGTTTTCACAAATAATATAGTTGCTGGCCCACTAACAAAAGGTCTTCCCCTCATGTATTTGAACAACATGTCATAAGCATGGGCTCAAAAGCATCATGGGATACTATTACAACATGTTATTTAGATGGACTTAGAAGTATCATGGGATGCTGTTGTTTAGTGAGAGCTATTTTATTTTGCTCTAATAAGGTTTACATTTGTGTATTACATTTCGTAACATTTTGATTTGTATCAACCCTTTTGCAAGCAATAAAATATTTATGAATGAGTTGATATTGAATCATATATCTAGTGAAAATCTCAAGGTATGCGTACACCTTGAGTAAATGCTAGGGGCATTTAGTTATTAAAATTGAATATATGTCTCGTTACACATAAAGTGAACTATAAAGATAAGACATATGTAGATTTATTAAAACTATAAGGATATCACCTTCACGGCACATCAAGTTTGATGCACATAAGGAGAGAAAATGTGACTAATATAGAGGATGACACATAATGAATCACTATAATGTGAAGTGATGTCATTTACTACGCTACTATTTTAAATCAATATAAGTAAAGTTAAAGATATTTGTTACCATGGAAGGCTATATGTCTATTGATGCAATTACCACGATGATTCAATATTTAAAACTTTATGGGATCGAATTGACTATTAAGAATAATCACAAGACTAACATAAAGCTATGTACATATTATACAGTTTCAATTAATATTGCCCAAGTGGAAGAATATTAGAATTATCCTAATGTGATCTATATTTATTAAAACTAAAATATGGGTTGATCTACTAAAGTGTGATATATACTCTTAATATATGTTAATATGAGGTGGCTTAATATAGGCTGAAGAGGCATGAACTATTAAGGTTGAAAAGGCACGACCCATGATGAGAGGTCCACACTGAAACCTTTATAAAAGGCACAAGTCTCCCCTCTAGCCTTTTGACACAGAAATTTCAGAATGCATCCTTTCATTCGGTGGTGATTCTCGTCGAGCAACGATAAGTTGAAAAGAATAGAGAGGAAAGCTTGGTCTTGAGAATCATCATCATTCCGCATAAGAACAGATATCAAACTAGGCATGTTCACTAACATTTTCTCTATGGCATGTGTGCTTCTCATTCTAGTTATGGCGGTCCCGGACTTGCCGCATTTTCGTGGCCTACAACCATAGATATTTAGCAATTCCCGGACATCAATTATCCGCAGAAAAATATGGTCAACGGTCAGAAGAATAAGCTGAAAATGTTGGAACTTGTAGTTGTATCTACATAATTGGCAGATTTTGAACTCTAGGACATCGTGACAATCCCTTATTGATCAATCAAGCTTTCTCAAGAAATAATCTCTTCAATTATGTGGAGAAGTTATTCCTAGAACCAGCTTTTATTTTTATTTTTATTTTTATTTTTTCATTTAGCATGCCCATGTGAAGACTTGCTTGTATGTATAACTAGTCTACAACAATAGCTCACGTAGGAGCATGGAATCCAACCACATACTCTATCATGTTGGACTCAAAATCAATTTTCTTGCAAAACGATATGTAAGGAACATTAAATTGACAATTCAGTAGATTCAATAAGAGAAATGATTGTGCGGCTTTCCTTAATCCACTTTGACATTACCATCCTATTCTAAGCTACGTAAAAAATAAATAACAAATAATTAAAAATTATTGTGGGATCCACTCATTTAAGAATATGTGGCGCATAGCATGCTATTACTTCACAATCATCCTATAATGCTAATCCATCCAATAACTATACAACTTAATGGCTGTCACGCTATTCAGTAGCCAAAATTCTCTGTGGCAAAATACCTTATGAAATTTGGTTTGACAAGACGCCCTTCTGTGACCATTTGTATATTTTCTAATGTTGATGTTTTGGGCGCACTGTCAATGTCGAGCACAAGTTTGGTAAGTGTACTTCACCGAGAATATTTATTCCCGATCCTTCTGTTCAAAAGGGTTTCAAGTTTTTTCAATCTTGAAACTCAAAGAATTTACGGTAGCCGTAGCGTCACTCTTCAAGAAAGGGGTTTTCCAGTGCGACACGATATATTCTCTTGTTTTCCCAGACGTTAGTGTGCCAAATCAACCCTTTTTTTTTTTTTTTTGCTTTGTATGTGCATGATTCTTCACCAGTCATGGACTCGACCATAGCTTTGTTTTCAAAGAGATACACACCCTCCTACAAGGTACCAAGATTATGCTTGCTCTCAGACCCGATTTCAATCTCCTCCGCAATCCGGCAGTGTTTCTTTTCCTTTAGAATGCAAAAATTACCAAAAAAGTCTTAAACCTATTGTAATTGTACCAATTCAATCATAAACTTTTTTTTTTGCCGATTTAGTCCTAAACCTTTTATAATTATATCAATTCAATCCATTCGACAAAATTTGGTCGGCTGGCGCTGACGTAGAAGCCAGTTGGCTCGGGATTGAATATTTTAATATTATTTTTATTTTTAATTTTCCTTTTTTTCTTTTTTATTTTCTTTTTATTTTTCCTTTTCCCTTCCTTTTTCTTATGCAGAGGGCGCTGGTCTTCACAGGGACACCAATTGCTGAGGTTCAGCGACCGGTCAGTCGTGAAAGGGGCTGGTGAGGCCGGCCGTCCCTCTGGCAGGTTGGCGAACCTCAGCGACCGATGATACTTTGAGGAAGAAGATGAAGGAGGAAGGTGAAGAAAAAGCCAAAAACAGCCCTTCTTCGTGATTGGAAAAGCTAGTTGCACCTGGCGTGAGATGAATTTCTCCTCCAGCAACCATTTTGATTTTTTCTTCTTTGCTGTTTTCCTTCTTTGCCGCCTCCCGCTTATCTTCCTTTATCTCATCGAATGTCTTCACAATGGCTGCAACGTTTTGCTTTACCGGTTGCTTCCCCCCCATTGCGAAACTCGTCCTCATCGGCACCGAGCAAGGTGGATCGTCCCTCTAGCCGATCGCTAAACCTTGGCAACCAACATCCCTAGGAAGACCAGTGTCCCTATGCAAAAGAATAAGGAAGGGGAAAAAAAGAAAAAGGAAAAAAATAATTAAAATTTTAAAAATAATATTAAAATATTCAGTCGTCTGAGGGTTAGAGTCCACTCAGCATCGGCTTGCCAAACTTCGTCGAATTGATTGAAGTGGCACAATTGTAAATAGTTTAGAATTGAATTGGCAAAAAAAAAAATTTAGGACTGAATCGGCATAATTACAATAAGTTTATGACTTTTTTTGTAATTTTCTCCCTTTAGAACAGTACATAATTTCTCATGTTCCTATTGTTGCTTTCTTCGTGCCTTCTCTTCTACTGTTGAGCCTAGTAAATTCAACCAAGCTGTTCTGTTTCCTGAGCGGCGAGGGGCTTTCGAAACAGAACCGCGGGCATTGAAAAGGACAATAAAACATAGTCCCTTGTCACTAGACCTCTTAATGAGAAACCCATAGGCTGGAAATCGGTACAAAAAATTCAGAGGAAATCACATGGTGCAATTGAGCGAAATAAGGCCCGGTTGATTGCTAAAGGATGTACTGAAGTTGATAGGGTTGATTATTGAGATAATTTTACTCTTGTCACAAAATTGGTAACAGTCCGTGTTTTTTTGGCTGTTGTTGCTGTTCGACAGTAAGATTCATCTCAACTCAATCTGACAGTAATTTTGACACAAAAAAAAAAAAGAAAAGAAACTGACAGTAAGATTCATCTCAACTTGATGGGCATAATGCGTTTATGTTAATGATACAATTATGATAGGAAATAAGCCATGGCTGATTATGCAGACGGGATAATATTTATTCATAAGTTTTGTCGTAATGGTTACGGTTCTCTAAAATATGTTCCAGGCATCAAAGGGGCTCGGTCCTCCTGCACCATTCATCTTACGCAGCGAAAATATGTTTGACCTTCAGTAATATTCTGGGCTTATTGGTGCACACAGAGTCGATACTCCTATGCAGCAGAATCTTAATTTAACAGATTCAATGAAGTATAGGAAGATCCATCTATTTGTCATCGTTGTATGAGGCACACGACCGGATATCACCTTCACGGTCGATATTTTGAGCCAATTCATGCGTCGACTTCAGAAGACTCATTTGGATGTTGCATATCGTGTTTTGGGATATCTCAAGAAAATCCCTGGGCAAGGTATTCATCTTTCATCATCTAGCCCACTAAGAACACATTACTTACCAGGACTTTGATTGGGCCAACTAATGACACGACGTTCTACTCCTGGGTACTGCATTTTCTTTTCCTTTTTTTTTTCGGCTCAAAAACTGTTTCATGGAAGAGCAAAAATCCGACCATGGTATCTATCTGTCTGTTCAACATAAGCCGAATATCGTGGATTGAAATGAAGTCAATTGTTTACGCTTTGTACTCGAGGATCGTGGCCTTTGACTAACATCTCCTACCCCGCTATACTGTGACAAAAGCTGCTAGAAATATTGCCCCTAATCCAGTTTTTCATAATCAAACTAAGCGTATCGAAATAGATTATCATATTGTTCAGGAAAAATTACAAGCTGGCATTGTACGGCCTCGTGCCATATCTATTGTCGATCAAGTTGCTGATGTGTTTGCGAAGGTGCTAAGCAACGATTGACTTTTCCTTTTCTCTCCGGCCAACGTGGGGGATTCAAAAAGTTTCACACGCCAGCTTGAGGCGAGTGATGGAAGATATTCCAGTCAAATGTTCTATGATCACTTCCATATTTTTGAATGTATCTTTTGATCCATTGGCACTACATTTGGCGCTAAGTAATTGCTTATCATTTAAAAAGGGTGACGCAGCTAAAACAGTTCCCCCACGTAACAACTTTACTAAACTTCTGAAAATTATTAAACCATGCGTGATTCAAAGCATGGAAGTTGCAAATTCTCCTCATGATTTGGCTTCTCAACTAACCAAGGTAGCTGTACTTCCGTGTGATAGGATTCCATTAGGGCTTTTAACGATTTGATATAAGGGTGCCATTTCTCGCTAAAACTGGATTGAGAAGGTGGGGCTCATCTATTCGACAACCTAAGGGCTTCGCAGACTCGTCCTTCATCGAGATTCTCTAGTATTGCTCGACATGAAAGACACGAACATGCTTGTCTTCTTCTTGTTCTGCTGCCTCTCTTCGAAGTCCGTTTTGTCGAGCCCCGGTCGCTATGATGCGATCTTCAACTTTGGCGACTCTCATAGCGACACCGGGAACTTCCTCCTTTCCGGGGCACTCGCATTTCCGGTCATCAAAAACCTCCCTTACGGAGACACTTTCTTCCACCACGCAACAGGTCGATGCTCGAACGGACGCCTCGCTATCGATTTCATAGGTGAATGTTCTATTACCTCTCTTTAGTTTCTTCTTTACGTTTTTTGATGACTCATTTTTAGTCCTATACTATAGATGCATTTCAATCCATTTCTTAACAGATGAAGGCTTTGGGAAAAATGCAATGACAAATAATTCGACAGATTAGGTTATCTAGAAAGAATTTTCCTTTTTTGATGCTACTAATAACGAGTTTCTAATCTCATGATGAATGCAAAAATATGAGAATGCAGCTGAAGCATTTGGACTGCCATATCTTCCTCCATATTTGGCAGTGGCCAAAGGTCCACCTGTCCGTACGGGAGTGAACTTCGCGGTTGCTGGCGCCACAGCAATCGACTCGTCTTTCTTCTCTGCTCAGGACATTGTGCTGTGGACAAATGACTCGTTGAGTGTTCAGCTTGGCTGGTTCCAGAATTTGAAGTCGTCTCTCTGCACCACCAAACAAGGTAAAATCTCTTCCTTTTCTCGTCAAAAAAGAGGGTAGAGGCATTGCTGATTCCTTAAATTGTACAACCGATCTTAATTTTTCTCGTGTTTTCTGGCTATTTTATTCAACAATAATCAAATTTCGACATCACGGATCATCGCGAATAAAAAAACTACCCTTAAACGATCACATCCGATAAAAGAAAAGAGTTGGAACCTCTTTAAAGTTTCGCAAATTTCAAATACCAATGGCGGCTTTATCCAAAGCAAAATGATTTGATGAATGCAACATGTACTTTTAGATTCATATTAGGGAAATAGCCATGAAAAGTGAAATCTGTACACACTTGCCTATTAATTAACGTATTTGCAGGGTCTTTTTTTTTTCTTTTTTTTTTAACATTAGGGATTAGAGATGTCAATCAACGATGGGACCAAAGGAGGGGCTGGTAATGGGCTGTCGCATCCTTCTGCTGCTTCGTGCTTATTATAACGTTTACTAAATTCCTTGTAACTTGCCTAGTTAGCTGTGCTATAACGTTAATATTTGGGCGCAGAATGTAACCTTTTTGGTGGGAGAGCTATGTGGCATTGACTTTTATAAAGCATGTGCTTAGTATAGCCTTTACGAAACATGTATTATATTTAATTCTTTATTGCTTTTTGCGTGTGCAGAATGTGATGAGTACTTTAAGAAGTCTCTATTTCTGGTAGGGGAGATAGGTGAAAACGACTACAACTTCCCCTTTCTCTTTGGTCGAACCATTGAACAGCTACGTCCTTTGGTACCACAAATTGTTGGAGCCATCACTCGTGCCGTCAGTGTACGTCACACAATCTTACTTCCTTTCTTCACATATATTCCACACGAAAGCAATCTGAATTAGGTTTATTATTGGAGCAATTACACTAATTTGGGCTTCTTTTGCCATCGCCATATCAAGCACACATTACAAACATAAAGTCCCGTGGAGAAGTTTTTCATTGGACACAAGCTTAAGGTTAAATTCCCATAATGAAATTAAGGACTGCTTTGAATCATCACGTTTCATCTACGAGCACATATTGATGAAACGCTTTCTTTAGTCATGAGCTTAATATTAAATTATTGCAATCAAATGAAGGGTTGCTTTATGAGCACGTCGAACACAAAATTAAGAAAAAAAAATTGCGCTAGTTGGAAAGACTTCTTCTTTCAATAGCTGTAATAACCAAGAGGAAGTTAACATGTCAGAAAGAAACATTGACATAACTAAAATAGTGACTAATAAACATTGTCCGACGTTCATGGTGACTATTAGAGAATTATGATGATCAGATGATGTGCTTGGTACATGAAGCAGATTCCAAAAGTGATTTAAATATATGACCCATATGATTTGTCTGGAGATTTTTTTTTCTTTTTTTCCTTTTTCACTTCTCAATATCAAGTTTCCTTTTTTTATTTTTCTTTTTTTTCTTGAACCATCTCTCCACAACAGATACTAATAGAAGAAGGGGCTGCAAATCTGGTGGTGCCAGGACAGTTGCCGACAGGCTGCGTCTCTGCATATCTAACTTTCTTTTCAAATGCAAATGAATCGGCATTTGACCCAAAAACCGGGTGTCTCAAGACTTACAATGATTTATTCAAGTACCACAATAACTACCTCAAACAAGAATTGCAAAAACTGAGAGAGCAATACCCGCAAGCAAGAATCATGTACGCTGACTATTATGGTGCCTCAATGCCTATCTATCGCACTCCCGAACTCTATGGTGAGCCTTCTTTTCACCTATATTTTGGTTCTCTCGTATGTCTTTGTCAACGTATATTTTTATGCATGACTTTGTTGCTACAAAATATCCATCGCCATCTTTATATGTAACTATAGATTTATTTTCAAATAACATTCGAGATTCATAATCATAAAGACGATTCTGTAGAAAAAGAGAAAGAAGAACTGACAGAGTTTCTGCATCAAATGAAAGCCGACTTTTTTTTTTTTTGGGCTATTTTCTCCACAGTTTTCTCCCTCTAGAGTCAATATTGTGTTTAATCACATAGAGGAATTAACGTTAGAGTGATATTGGATGGACCAATATAATGAAGCCAAATCTTAAAGAATGATTTGGTCGCGGAATGTGGCTAAAAGTGAATTCATTCTATATATATGGGATTGTCTCCAATTCACATCCTGAAACCTAGGGGCGTGCGAAAAACCTGGGAGTTCGAAAGGCCCCGGCTTTTGATTTTTTTTTTTTTGCCGTTTCCTAATTTTTTTTCGGATCTGAATCCCCTAACATAGTAACATAAGTGATATGGGCCGTCCAATTCAAAAATAGACGGCCCAGATTTATTAATTCAAAATTTTAAAATTCCCGCCAAAACTTTTCCTCCCTTTAAAAAAGTTGATGTGGATCAATCTGAACCGTCTATTTTGAATTGGACGGCCTGGATTATGTAATGTCACCCCTAACATTATGTTAGAGGATCTAAATCCCTTTTTTTTCAGTCAAGTCTGTCTCGGCTATCAGGGAGATGCTTAGGCCTGAAATGGTCTAGTCCAGCCATAACTACTTTTTTGAAAATAAAAATCACATGGGATATGTAATATATAAAAATTTAAGCATACAGATTATTTACGCTTGAAAAATATCAATTTAAATTTGTAATCCAAGAGAATTTTATAGGTAATATGGTTGTGTTTTCGACCAATTAAATTACCATTCTTCGAACAGTTTAGTGATATATTTTTGTAATAAAATATCTTATAACAGATGTAGACTTCTCATGGAATTTAGGAGGACAAGAACAAGAGTGTCATAACTTTCGTACAAGGCTCACTTGAGTACCATAACTTATTTTTGGCTCACTTAAGTGCCACAAATTTGAAATATTGATCATTTAAGTGCCATCAATGATTTGCCTTGTCGAAAATTTGATGTGGATGCCGAAAAATCTAAGATGGATAATTCTTTGTAATTTTATTTAATAATTTATAATATTTATTTCTTTTTTGTTTTCTTTTTGTGCCAGCAAGGGTCATGATCGACCCTCACCTGCTGTAAAGGTTCATGCAGAATGGGCAAGGGCCACCTTGCTCGTGGCTGATGGGGCAGCGAAGGCCCTAGGTGAGGCCATCGTCCCCACCATCCTTTGGTGAGGTGGCCTCGCTTGCTATAGAGAGGGCCTTTGCCTCCTCGCCCGCTGCTTGTGAGACAACGTTGGCCCCAGGCTAAGTGGCTATCGCCCAATTTGGCTACACCCTCCCCTGTTGCAAGTAGGGGCGCAAAAGCCTTGTCGAGGGCCATCCCAGTCCTGCAGCCACAGGCAAAGGGCCTTGCCTATGACTAGCAACAGCCTCATCCAATGTCTTTGTGGCCAGTGAGGGTCATTGAGACAAATTATAAAAAGAAAAATCATGTGAAATGGAAAAATAAATATAAAATCCACATAAGGGGATTTGCTATAAATGAAACAAATTATAAAAAATAGAAGAGAGATAAAGAAAATTGAAAATGAAAAGAAAAATTCAAAAGAAAAATAAAAAAATTAAAAGAAAAGGAATGTGCAAGAGTGGATGGAGAAAAGATGACGGAAAATATTTTTCACTTCTCAAAAGGAGAAAATTATTTCCTTCACTTTTGAATGTAGTTTTTATTTCATGCTTGGGTAATATTTTTTTTGACTCATTTATTTTCTGTCAAAGAGATGCTGGAAAATCCGATAAACAATTTTTCGAAGAGCTTAAATAAGATGCCATAATTACATTGTAGCTTTTCAATACATGGAGTGATTAACAGCAACTGACCCACATAATTGTGGAAGCAAGGAAAAGTAGTTTCACATTTTAACTTCTATTAGGGGAGCTTTTTACCGTACATATGTTTAGAAGTGGGAGGGAGGCAGCTCGCCGACGTACTTGCTTTCTGGCTCCATTTCTATACTGATATTGTCAACGAGTGCTCGAAACGCTAAAAAAGTAAACAAATGAGAAAAAAATATGTTGTGGTTTTCTTTATTGTATAAATTTTTCTCCCTAGAAAAAGCATTATTTTTCTCGTACTACGTGTACGTAAGAAATACTAAATGTTCCTCATCAGTTACATGTAGTGCCACGGGATATCGTTAACATGTACCCCGTCTTTTGGCTCTTAAACTAAAATTAAAAAAAAAAAAGGAAGAAGAAGAAAAAATGTCGATTACTCTTTCTGGAAAGTGAAAAACCGCAGTATTTCTTTGATTTCATGAAAATTACACTATTTCACATAGATAACATCAGGACATATTAGTTGATGTCATTGACATAACCGCACACGTAGCTACATAATTTGTTCAATAGTCTTGGCATGATGTAAATGGTGATGTATTTCATAGTCATGTAGATCAGGAGATTGACCCGTTCATACGTAAACGCATGCATTCACGCAGGATTCTATGGAGGGGCACTAAGGGCTTGTTGTGGAGGAGGGGGTCCATACAACTTCAATGCTTCAGTAAGATGTGGCGATCCGGACTCAACTGTTTGCAATGATCCTTCAATTTTCGTCGATTGGGACGGTGTTCACTTCACCGAGTCGGCTTATCATTACATAGCCAAAGGGTTGATTTATGGTGACTTCACATCTCCACCAATCCTACCTTAATTTGATTATTTACATTATGCCTAACACGTAGTCGGGCAGTATCAAAGGTAACTTGCATGTTACCTGAATAATGAAGATTGGTATGTTAATTTATCTTCCAAATTCACACCCTATTTGTCTCGATCAAATATACTAGGTTCCGTATTTTCTCATGTTTTGCCGAATTGGACTTGATATAAGGCAATTGCGCCAAATCAAAATGTAACAGTGTTGTTGTATTGCTCACTATATAAGCACATGTAATTGCTTTCAGCCCAACTCTCGATGAAATGGGTCAATCTCAATCATTGATTCTATGAGTTCCATGCGAATCCCACAATTTTTTTTTAAAGCATCGAATCCTACAAAGTTCAATTGTTGTGATTGCACCTAGACATAGATCAAGGTCCAAACAAGAATATTTTCACACATTATGTTGAAAAAAATTGTATTTGTTAGATAAAAATTATAGATGTGTATTAATTTATCAATCACAAGAAATAGCTTTGCTTACGTTGAATTGATTGCATAATATTATCAAACTTAGAGCTCGTTTGGTATCGCTATGGTTTAGGAATCTATGGTTGAACTATAGCTATGTATAGTTCTTGATGGGGAGAAGTATACTATACGTGTCATAAGTTGTGTATAATGCTTACTTTAGAATCAAAAGTTTCAAAATGATCACTTAAAGTCAAATTTTTTTAAAAAAATGATCATTTAAGTGCTAGCTCTGATCTACTGGCCGAACATCTTACATGACCCTTTTTTTACTTATACCTGAGCTGACGTGAGTTGCCGGAAGAACACATGGAATTAAACATAAAAATTAAACAAAAAATTTTGAAAAATGAGATAGGGGCCTTACTCAACCCTCCCCAGTGGCAATAAGGGTGGGGGACAGCTGGTGGGGGTGGTCGAGCTATGTCTAGTGGCTGACAACCTCGCCGACTACAAGCAAGGCCTTGCCTAGCCATAGCGAGGCTCAACCTCACAGATCCTAGCCCGCGTTTTGTTCGCCCTGCTCCTTAGCCCCGACGTCCTATTCTTGCTCTTCCTCGCCGCCTCCATCACCTTTATCTTCGTCATCGTCCCTCCCTTCCTCAGCCTCACTTCCCAAATCTTCAGACCCCATTCCATCAAGAAAAGTTGGGACTCTTTGAATGTCGTCCTTGTCTTCTTCGCCATCATTTGCAGGTTCCTCAACAGATCCAAGCACAGCGGAGACGAGGGGTCGTCATCTTCGTGCCCGAGGTCAGACTCGCAAAAGTCGACGTTGTCATCAAACCCTGTGACATTGTACAAGTGGTATGACAACCACTGTTGCGGAAATCAAACGAAGAACAAAAGCGGAACAACGAGATTTACGTGGTTCGATCAAATTGATCTACGTCCACGGGCGAGGCAAAACGAAATTCCACTATATCAAAAGGAGAGTACAAGTCCAATGAAACCCTAATCACAATATATATATATTGTGTCTTAAAAAAAAAAGGAAAACCTAATTCCTCTGGGTTTGGGCCTAAGGCCCATTCAAATAATATGTCAAAAAATTCAAGACATATTTAACAATTCTCCACCTTGGCTTGAATTTAATCATCAAGAAGTCGAACATGTTCTTCCAGCATCCCTAAGCCTACGTGAGCTAACTCGGTGTAGGAAACAAGGGATGTAACAAAGGAAAGAATATGTCCTCTTCAAACAAGGTAGAATTTCCTTCACCTCGCCACCAAGCCCCAGAAAGGGGCAAACCTCAAACAGGCATGCCAATCAAGTTCAAGCAATGCTTAAACTTGTTGGCGGGGATTGACTTGGTCAACATATCAGCAGGATTGTCAGCAGTGCCAATCTTCTTTACCATCATATTTCTCTCAGCAACTGCATCTCGAATAAAGTGATATCTGACATCAATGTGCTTAGTCCTTTCATGATATGCTTGATTTTTAACTAAGTGTATAGCACTCTGATTATCACAAAAGACAACTGAATTGTCTTCCTGCTGGAGGCCAAGTTCCTGAACAAGATTCCTTAACCAAATAGCTTCTTTCACTGCTTCTGCTGCTGCCATATACTCTGCCTCTGTAGAAGACAAAGCGACTGTCGACTGTAAGGTTGACCTCCAACTAATAGCTGAGCCAGATAGCGTGAAAAGATAGCCAGTCAAAGATCTTCTTTTATCAAGATCACCTGCATAGTCAGAATCCACAAATCCCACAACTGAGGTACCACTTGAACTATTTCTATCAAACACCAAGCCTAAATCTGCGGAACCTCTAAGATACCTAAGTATCCATTTTACTGCCTGCCAATGCTCCTTTCCAGGGTGAGCCATATATCTACTTACCACACTAACTGCATGAGCAATGTCGGGACGAGTACATACCATAGCATACATCAAGCTGCCAACTGCACTGGAGTATGGGACATGAGACATTGCAGCCTCCTCATCTTCTGACTGAGGTGAATGTAGAGCTGAGAGTCTAAAATGAGGTGCTAATGGTGTAGTAACAGGTTTTGCGTTCTGCATGCCAAACTTCTCAAGTACCTTCTCAATATAGCTCCTCTGTGATAGATATAACTTTCCTGCTTGTCTGTCCCTTCGAATTTCCATCCCTAAGATTTTCTTGGCAGGACCCAGATCTTTCATCTCGAACTCCTCACTGAGCCGTTTCTTCAAGATCAACACATCTGACATGTTCTTTGCAGCAATTAGCATATCATCAACATATAAGAGGAGATAGACAAAGGATCCATCTGAACCCTTCCTGAAGTAGACACAACTATCATAGCTGCTCCTATGATAACCACTTCCTATCATAAAGCTATCAAATCTCTTATACCACTGTCTTGGAGACTGCTTTAAACCGTACAAGGATTTCTTCAATCTGCAAACATGGTCTTCCTTGCCTTCTACATAATAGCCCTCAGGCTGGGCCATATAAATAGTCTCATCAAGGTCACCATGCAAAAAAGCAGTCTTCACATCAAGTTGCTCAAGCTCAAAGTCAAATTTAGCAACTAAAGCTAATAACACACGGATGGAAGTGTGCTTAACCACAGGAGAGAATACCTCAGTATAATCAATTCCCTCCTTTTGATTGTAGCCTTTGGCTACGAGTCGTGCCTTGTATCTAGCATCTTCAACACCTGGAATTCCTTCCTTTTTCTTGAAGACCCATTTACACCCAATGGCCTTTTTTTCTTTAGGCAACGACACCAAGTCCCAAGTCTGGTTCTTGTGAAGTGATTCAAGTTCCTCAACCATAGCAGTAGCCCATTTTTCTGATTCTACGCAAGTAACAGCTTCAGTATAAGTAGAGGGTTCATGAATACCCATACCTTCTGCTGTCGTGAGAGCATAAGCCACTAGATCAGAGTATCCATATTTTTGAGGAGGTCGAGTCTGCCTCCTTTCTCTGCCAGTAGCAATAGAATATGGCTGCTCCACCTCATCTACAACTTCCTCATCTGAACTTGAATCAACAGTAACACTTTGTTCGCTTAAATCATCTCGAGAGGTTTTCTCTGGAAGCTCCACCTGAACCTCCACCTTATTCATATTGCTCTCAGGCTTTCCTGCATGATCATCAACAACCTTTCTTTGATCAAGCATAAGCATTTCATTAAAAGTAACATCCCTACTAATAATGAACTTATGCGAGTTGGATTCCTGACACCACAAACGATACCCTTTTACACCATCAGCATATCCAACAAAGATGCATTTTCTTGCTCTAGGTTCTAACTTACCATCCTTAACATGATAATAAGCAGGGCATCCAAAAACCTTTAGATTAGAGTAATCGCAAGGCTTACCTGACCACTTCTCAAAGGGAGTCTTGCAGTCTATTGCTGTTGAAGGAGAGCGATTAACCAGATAACAGGCTGTGTTAACAGCTTCAGCCCAAAAGTCTTTTTCCATGCCAGCATTAGAGAGCATGCATCTTGCTCTCTCCAAAAGGGTTCTGTTCATACGTTCTGCCACCCCATTCTGCTGAGGAGTGTGTCTAACTGTACGGTGTCGAACGATACCAGCATCTGCACAGAATTCATTAAAATCGCCACTGCAAAACTCAAGACCATTATCAGTCCTAAGACGTTTGATCTTCTTTCCAGTCTGATTCTCAACAAGGGTTTTCCACTTTTTGAAGGTTTCAAATACATCACTTTTCTTCTTCAGAAAATAAACCCAAACCTTCCTGGAATAATCATCAATGAACGTCACAAAGTAAAGAGCACCACCCTTAGATGGAACCTGTGCTGGTCCCCATAAATCAGAGTGGATGTAGTCAAGTGTGCCCTTTGTTGAATGTGTGCCAGTACTAAAGCTGACTCTGCACTGCTTACCAAGAACACAATGTTCACAGAAATCTAGCGAGGTCGTCTGCTCTCCACAAAGTAAACCACGTTTACTTAAAACCGTCATGCCACGCTCACTCATGTGGCCCAAACGCATATGCCACAGTTTTGTTTTATCATTATCAGAAACAGAATTAGATGTGCCAATCGAAGGACCCATAACCGTGCTACCCTGTAGATGATACAAGTGGTTCACCTTGCATCCTTTCATCACAACTAGATTGCCTTTGGAGACTTTGAGAACTCCACCTCCACCTGAGTACATACACCCAATGGAATCCAAACTGCTCAACGAGATAAGGTTTCTCTTCAAGTCTGGTATATGTCTAACTTCAGTTAAGGTTCTTACTACTTTGTCATGACATTTAATCCGAACAGTACCAATACCCATAACTCTGCATACAGCATCATTACCCATCAAGACTGATCCACCATTTATTTTTTCATACGTGGTAAACCATTCCCTATTTGGGCACATATGAAAAGATGCTCCAGAGTCCAATATCCAAACATCATCGGACAAACTAACAACAGAGCATGCAGTAAGAACACTGTCTGACGCCTTAGACTCATCTTCGCTAGCAACATTCACCACATCTTGTCTTTGAGCATGCTGCTTACCTTTTCTCTTGAGCACAGGACAATCTGACTTGTAATGTCCTCTTTTGTGACAATAATAGCACTCCACGTTTGTCTTATCGGCAGGTGGCCTAGATTTTGATCGACCAACAGATTTCCCTCGAGGAGCTTTATCCCTGTTCTTGTTCCTGCCTCTCACAAATAAACCATCTGCTTTATTTTCATTAGTATTCCCATTCAGTTTCGTTCTCAATTCAGCAGAATTCAAAGATGCTTTAACATCCTCCAAGGTTATGGATTCACGTCCATAAAGCATCGAGTTCACAAAATTCTCATATGAAGCAGGCAGTGAACATAACACAATCAAAGCTTGATCTTCATCATCAAGTTTAATATCTAAATTCTTCATATCAAGAACAATTTTATTAAACTCATCCAAGTGTTCCTGAACAGGCGTACCTTCGCTCATCTTTAGGGTGTAAAGACGCTGCTTCAAATAAAGTCTCGACGTCAAAGATTTCTTCATGTAGAGACTTTCCAGTTTGCTCCAGAGACCCGCAGCTGTTTCCTCATCGGCGACTTCTCGCAGAACCTTGTCATCCAGAGACAACTGAATCGCGCTATGCGCCTTCTCGTCCATCTCTTCTATTTCTGCCGAGGTCATGTCATCTGGATACTTTCCGTCCAGCGCCCTAACCGTACCCTCCCGCCTCAATAAAGCTTTCATCTTTATTCTCCATAATCCAAAATTATTCTGTCCATCAAAAGATGAAATCTGAAACTTCAGAGATGCCATCTAAAAGAGCCCTTTGATTTGGTATCGGGTCGTCGGGGGTTGTCGGGACTGTTCTGGTCTGGTCGCCTGGAGGTGGCCGAGAAAAGTGGCCGAGCGCACGGGCCTTAGCCGAGAAAAGTGGCCGAGTTCACGGGCGTTGGCCGAGAAAAGTGGCCGAGTTCACGGGCGTTGGCCGAGAAAAGTGGCCGAGATAACGGGCCGAGGCCGACGGAAGTGGCCGAGATCACGGGTCAAGGCCGACGGAAGTGGCCGAGGACACGGGTCGTGGCCGACGGAAGTCGCCGAGAGCACGGGTCGTGGCCGACGGAAGTGGCCGAGAGCACAGGTCGTGGCCGACGGAAGTTGGCCGAGATCACGGGCCTTGGCCGAGGGAGTTGGCCGAGCGTAGCGGACGTGTGGTCGGCCGACGCAAAACTCTCACAAAACGCCGCCCTCTTTCTTCTTCGTCTCTTAACCACGCTCTGATACCAATTTGTTGCGGAAATCAAACGAAGAACAAAAGCGGAACAACGAGATTTACGTGGTTCGATCAAATTGATCTACGTCCACGGGCGAGGCAAAACGAAATTCCACTATATCAAAAGGAGAGTACAAGTCCAATGAAACCCTAATCACAATATATATATATTGTGTCTTAAAAAAAAAGGAAAACCTAATTCCTCTGGGTTTGGGCCTAAGGCCCATTCAAATAATATGTCAAAAAATTCAAGACATATTTAACAACCACGATCATCAGTTCTCCGACTGGAGCAAATATGGGTTCTCGAATTCATTTGGGGGGATGAGAAACAATAGCTCGTACCTTGATTTGAGGGCACAAGTGAAGGAAACTAATTTCTAAGAAAACGCAGCGGAAGATCAAGCCCAGAATAGTTGAAACATTGATCGAAAGATACATCACAGGATTTGGAGCGTACCTTATTAGTTTTCACAGATTAAGAGACGGCCTTGCAGATTCGAGAGCCCTTGGAGTGTCGTCCGTTCTCTGTTGTTCGCTTCATTAACAAAGATAAAAAAAAAACTAATGATACGTTCATTTGGAGAGATAATGATTTATATTGAAAAGAAATGTATCTTTTCAATATAAAATTCAAAAATAACAATAATTGCTCAGCGATGGTTATTTTTAGTGGACATGGGGTGTGGTTCCCTACATGGGCGTCCATGTTAAATCTCATGCACCCCAACAACAGGAATTGCCGTGGGCTTACGGCGAAGGACGGTAGACATTCTACGACAATACCCATCTTGTAGTGGTTTGGGGTTTCAGGTCGGAACCGATCTATTCCAGAAGAAGATGCAAAGAACTAGAAGACACAGAAGAGAAGAAGTTCGATATCCAGGCCACCCCACTTTTTAAAAAAAATAATAATAAATTTTCAGCTTATTTTTCTTCTATTTAATTGATGTTTAATTTTATTTTTAGCTTATAAATTGACGTGGAAAGTCCAACATATGACATGTCAGATAAAATTTTTAATTATGAAGGCCACATAATTAATTTGGCCAGAAATTTTTCAATTTGCCACTTAAGTGATCTTTTTGAAATTTTTGGCACTATGATGAGCGCCGTACACATTTTATGGCGTTTTTGGTGTACTTCTCCCGTTCTTGATGAGCTGGGAAGTGCTATAACTTGTGTGTTTGGCGCGGAAGTCTCTCTTTTAGTGGCTATTCCGGGAAAATTGTCACAAGTATCTGCAGTTATGAGATATTTACCAAGCACGTCATAAAAGTCGCAGCGACTTTTTTACAACTGAAGCTGTTAGGAAATGATATATTAGATAGTTTTTTAAGTTAAATCTTACCATCCAAGTACCTCGCAAGCAGCTTTTTTTTTTTTTTTTTTGGTGGTCGAACGCAAGTAGTTCGAGTGCTTCTTGAATGAACAAGAAAGGACCAAACGCAATCATCTCGCATCAGAATTAATCCTCTTAAAACTTCACGATATGAAGAATGTCATGTAGAGTAAAAAGGAAAAACCGCGTATTGATTGAATCATAAATTAAGAAAGTGAAGTTCAAATTGACTTGCTGGTCTTAGTACATTTAGGCTTCATTTTGTTTTCTAAAAATAAACAATTTGAAAAATATTTTCTTTAAAATGGTAACTTGTATTCCTTAAACAAATTAGGTAATGAAAAACATTTTCTAAATTATTCATTTTCTGTAAAACAAACGAAATTTTATTTATTGGATTTATTCGTAAATTATATTATATGCTCTGTTCGGCGACACATTTTTTTCCAATCGAACAATAGTTATCATCTTCATGCTCCATCAGCTTCCAAGAACCCTCCGTTTGTTGAACCGTGTTCATATTCTTCAGACACTACCATTTTAAGTATCTAGGTTTACTTGTAAGGGCAATATTACAATTAACTATGTTAGGCTACATCCATGAATGGGTGCAATTGAGAGGACCTCACGAAAAGGCGTCTTTTGAAAGGCTGCCTACTAATCTATAAAAGAAAGTCAAAAAACTTCTAAGGGGCACTAGATAACGAACTTGGAACATCACAATTGACAACGAAAGAACAACGTACTCTCTCTCTCTCTCTCTCTCTCTCTCTCTCTCTCTCTCACACACACAAATAAGGGCATACATTGTTACTTTGTGAAAATGACCAGAAATTTATGTTTTGAAACATGAATATTTTTCACTCATGATTATGTTAGATCAACATGGGTCGTAAATTTGCTAAGGACACGTTGATGATTCAATGATATCCTTAGCTACTTCCACAATTGAACGTCAATAGAGATTAGTCGAATTCATTATTTTAAATTCTAACATATCAGAGCCTTGGTTAGAATCCCTACCTTGTCTTTTAGTTTAACAAGATACATAGCTTGGAAATTTGCTTTTGCCTTGTATTGTGACCAACACGCCATAATTTGAGATTGAGTGTTGTTCTTAGTTTGTTTTCTCCTAAAGAAATCTAGGCCAGATCATTTTCAATCTCACCCAAATCCAACTCGATCCCACCCATTTAACAAGTCTAACTGCTATATATTGAGATCTCCACAAGTATAATTTTTTTTAGTTTTCTCGTACTGTGTAAATAATATTATTGAAACATTCCTTATCGGTTATATGCACTGCCATGTGAACTCTTTAAGAAGTGCCCCATCTTTTGGCTTCTAAACTCAAATCCCAAAAATCTGACCCCGAAAAATTAAATAAAAAACTAAAATCCCAAGACTGATTTTTTTTAAACTCTTGTACTTTTTCAGGAAAGAAAAGCCGTCGTATTTCATTGTTTCGTAAAATACACCAAATCACATAGATAATATTAGAACATTTTGGTTGATATCATTGACATGACCGCACATGCAGTGCCATGGTTTGTTTTAAAAGTCTTGACCTGCTATACATGGAGGTGTATTTCATAAATTATTGAAGACCAGGAGATTAACCCTTTCATACACCAACGTGTGCATTCACGAAGGCTTCTCTGGAGGGGCACTAAGGGTTTATTGTGGAGGAGGCGGGTCCATACAACTTCAATTATTCAGCAAGCTGTGGTGAACCCAGCTTAACTGTCTGTGAAGGTCCATCGGTTTTTGTCTATTGGGATGGGATTCACTTGACCGAGTCCGCTTCTCATCACGTTATCAACGAGTTGATTTACGTCGGTGGTGATCCGACGGCTACTTCGGCCGTAAGGCAATTTTCGATCCATTGCCGTACTAACTGATTACACCACCACTAGTGACAGCGCTGGCGCTCATTAGTTGGGACTGGAATTGTGCTGTTGAGAAAGCCCTCTTTATCTTTTGTGAACAACACTCGCCAGAGGTCTTTCACCCAAACTGAATAGTGCTCAGATCCGACCAACTGGAGGCCGATGAGCCGTAATTTCGATTCGTCAACCGACGATGTATACAGTGGATCTCCGATCTCCGACCAGTTGTCACTGATCCCAAGTGTATATGGGTACACAGCTTGTCGTCCAAGCAGAGGATTCGGGTAGGGATTCGACCAAAAACCCATTCCCATTCTTGGTTCGGGTATTTGTCCTACATGATGGAAAGTGGGCTCGGGGGTTAGGCTTGCCCCATATCCGGTTGGTGGGCCTCCCTCGAGCTGAGATGACAGCAATGATGACCTAAAAACAGTGGGCTAAGCAGGCCCATAGTACCATGAGATTGGCCCGAAATGGGCTGGCATGTAGTAGGTAGGCTAACCTAAAATGGGCTGCCCTAGTTAACCTGATGTTGTTGCCACTGTATGGGCTAAGCCTGAACGGGATTGCCCTCACTAGGTTGATTCTCAACAATAGCACTTTTAGGATTTCCTAAAGGCGAGTGCTCCACCCTCGAACGACTGTGGCTTTCTTTGGTAAGCTGTTCCTTGTTCTTCATGGTATGTAAAAAAAAAAAGGGTTTTGATTCTCACACGTGTTTCTAAACTGTTTTTGCAGATTTGGACCGTAAAAACAAGAGAAGAAAACCTTTACCAAAAAAAAAAAACAAGAGAAGAAAACAAAGTGCAGGCAATCAAGAAGAAAGGGTGCAAAAGCTAGGCTAGGAATTTCGCTCCGATAGCATGAAAGGGAGTGAATAGGAACTAAATGCAAGTAGGGAAAAATTGTAATCTTTTCATTATATTTCTTGTATCTGTAAGTTGTACATTTATAATGTTTATCAGACGAAAAAAAAAAAGGAATGAGCAAATACAAGATTTGTATCTTCCTAAAATACTTCAATTAATCAAAGGGAAATTGTAATCAATCTTCAATTAAGAAAGTTGTAATCAATTAGGATCTCCAACAATTTCTTCCCTAAAAGTGCACAATCATTCCAAACAATTGTTACAATAGAAAATTACCACATGGGCAACTGAAAAGCTATTAAATACTTACAAGGCTTATGCTTGCTATTATCACATGTCACATCCTGATCCTCTTAATTATATTAAGCATTAAGACAAATAGTCATTACTAATCTTCATCTGTTCATTGCTCTTAATTTCATCCAATTTGAACTCAATGACGTCCTGTTGGCCACCCTTCGAGACCAATTGGTATTCCTCTCTAGATTTGAATCCAATTTGTATTCATATCTTGAGTAATATTAAAGACGTAAACTTTGATGAATGTACGTAAGGCATACAGATATTTATCATATGACTAATTGAAGGCTGGCCAACAATTAAACAATCCGCGGAAAGCCATCTCTTTCTTCGATTTTCATTTTGACGAAAAGAAAAAAAGCAGTAAACAAATCGTCTGGATCGGTCCACCAAACAAAAAAGAAATGAAACCCTAAGTTGGCTGAGAGGAGAACTAAATCGTTGATGAATGTACGTAAGGCATTTCCAATACATGACATGTTTGTTTATTGATCGTGTCACATCTTTGAATCTTCGGACAACGTGTTCATTGACTAACCAGGTCAAATGCCACAACACGCCTAATGCATTTGAAATATATATGAGTACTTATAAACTTGCAAAAGTTATTTAGGGCTGGTTTATGTCTAAACATATGCAATATGATTAAACAAGCGATGTTGGCATGAAGATATAATGTAAAGTGTTACGTGTCTAAGCATATCATTAGCGGTTGAAAATGGTCAACCCACACACAACATACTTATTACTCGTGTCTAAACGGGCTGATCCATTGGCAAAACTTGTTTAAGCTTGATACAAGCTCACTTATCTATTTGTCATGTAAATAATTGGACGAAATTTGCAGCCTAGTTGACAGCAATACTGGGCAATGACTATCCGGTGGAAACAGCATACAAGCTTTTGTGTGTGATTGGAGTTGGGGTTCTGTTTTTTTTTTTTTTTTTTTTTTGCGGGGGGGGGGGGGGGGAGATTGGGAAGAGTAGAAATAAATTTACAAGGTTTTATTTTCCATTTTTGTCAAAAACAACAACTTGCCTTTATTTAATAAGTCGGGGAGGGAAACCGTCCACCATCACTCCCTGCGAGTTTGTGCATCCACCTGCGGCCGCTACTTCCATGGTTTCTCCATCAAAAGACCCATCTATATTTACCTATAAAGCTCCAACGTTTGGGGTTTCCAGCAACGATTCACGGTAGGTTCCTCTTGCGCCAATTCTTTCTTTGAGTTACACATACTGTAATTCCAATATAAAGCAACTGCCCTCTGAACAGTGTCGTGGATATGGGGTTTTCTTCCTCAAAATATAGTGATTTCGAGAGACCCAAATGAAACAGAGTACGGAGGCCCTAATTCCGGAGAAGGTAGGTTGTTGGATCCATTTTGAAACTTTGTCAGCCATAGATCCATTTTGTTTAACCCCTGAGAAGAATCCTTGACACTTTTGTGCTGATTTTCCCAGACTCCCTTAAGCCAAGGACAAAGGACGAAGAGGTGCTCCATCGTTTCTACTTACTGCTTGCACAAAGCACAGAGGGGATCATTACTATTTTTTGCATGTGTAAGTTCTCAATAGTAGGTAGCCCATTCTGAGGACTTTTCCATAGGAATAATATGATTTTTGGGGTTGGTCGCACGCATTTTCCATAATCTAGTCTAGAAATTCAGGGGATTTGGACAGAGGAAGGGGCCATGCTCTCTTTTGGCTGCTCCTCTTTCATTCTAATTAGATTACATCCATTCTTAACTGTGTACTTACCTGACATAGTTGTTGTCCAGAGAAGTTGGTCATTAAAGAACTGAGTTAGCAAAAGGATTGCGAGAATTTCTTTAATCATCTCTTCATAAAAAATTCTGATCTTCTCTGTTGTGTTCCATGAGTTTTCTTCTTGATTAATCACAGTAGCAACTTTCCTTGGCTCGTCTCAGACTACCAATCCTCCTAATAATTTAGCCATCTGTCTTCTCGGATTTCAATAATCAGAGGTTGAAAATCAAGAAGGAAACTGAAATGTAATACGGATTACTATGCTTATCGCCTAATGAATACACATCACTCCAGAGGAAGAAAACTGGTGTGGATGTCGAAGAGGCTATTCTAAAGGAGGTTAACCTCCAAATCCATCTGCTTCTTAATCTCCTTTGCTGCTCCACGCTTTTTTAATAGCTTAAACTTTTAGAATAATTCATAATAATATCAGAAAATCTCATATGATATTAGAGCAAGGACATCCTAAATTAAAATCTTTCCAGACATTATTTGTCTTTCTAATTATATATTTTCACGCTTGATACTATGCAAAAAGATCAGATTAAGCTTGTGACGGAGTGAAAGAATAATCAAATATTAAGCCATGCATTTATCTAATAACTTAAGCTTTTAGAATAGTTGGAGTGATTCTACAAAATCTCACAGTCTCCTTCTCTCTCTATGTCACATGCTCTCTTATAGTCTCAATCTCTAATAAAAGGCTTAAGGCAAAGCAATATATGGTGAATTGGCTGACTCGGTCCCAATTCTAAAGGATCAAGAATTGGAAACTAGATCAATCTTAGCCAGATCCAAAATTTTGAAACCGAAAATTGGATCAGATTCGGCTAAGTAAGCTGATCGGTCAAGTTTCCAATGGAATCGGTACTAATGATAACTCCAACAAAGTATAGTGCATATAACTCATTGCTCAATAGAATCCACCAAAGAGATACATAATTTTAGAAATACTAGTCCACGAGATCAAATCTGAAACTTCATTACTTATAACCCTCTAATCTTCAACAGGGCCCTACGAGGGGTCTATATGTTCTCAACTTGGAACAACCCCCCAAGCTAGGCAAATTCCGAGACACTTTTATTTTTCAAGATAAGATCAACAGGAAAAGCATCATAAAATTCTAAGTATATTGCATTAGTAATAATTCAGTCCTAACTCTTCAATTAGATCAATTTAGTCGCATTGGTATCAATTCAGTCTATTTTACCAATTTTGACCGAAAATTATTAACATAGACGCAGCCTCCTATGTGCCACGGTGCATGGACATTTTCTCTAATTTTTAAATATTTTATTTATTAATTTTTTTCATTATCTTTTATTTCATATTTTCTATTCTTCTCTTTTCCTTCTTTTCTTTTTCTTTTTTTTTCCCTTCGAGCTCCGATGAGCTCGCCATCAACTGGGTGAGGGCAAGCGGCCATAGGCGAGCTATGGCTGCTTGGGATGGCCAAGAGAAGGCGCAGGCCAAGGTGGCCATGGCCTCACAGTGACCATATAGTACTCAACAAAATCATAGTGATCGTAAAAGATCCGGAAGATTCCAAATTGCATGAAACTTGTTATATTGGAAACTAGAAATAGGGTTTTCCAATCATATATTATGGGAACTTATTGGAGCATGAAATCCTCATCGAATTGAACGGGGTGTCTCCCTCCCGCTCTCTATGCCTCCGGCCCTCTCTGCCTCGTCATCACGTTGCCTATCGTTCGTGCCACATTGCATTGCCGTCATTACTCATTCTATTACGCCCGTCGCTCGCACCCCACTGTCATACAAAGAATCAGATACCAGATACAGAGAGTAAGTTAGGAAAATCGAAAGAACAAAATGTGCGAGGTGGTTACATGCGGTGAGGTCTGAACAGAAGCAAGCGGAGCGATTCTTGGAGAGAAGTAATTGGAAAGCTGCAGACATGGACGTGTAATCATCTTCTGCTTTCTTCAAATTTAATTTGCATCGATCATATTGAGTGGAAGATATGCTTGATCACTCATTTAATCTCTCAGTTCTTTTCATCGAGGACTATCCTCGAACTACGAATCTTAATATGAATGGTATATTTCCCTCCAGCTAATTTCTTATGAGCGGTGGCAAATAAAATCATATCTAAATAAAAAAAAATTCTGTCATAGTTAGAAATACAAAATTAACTTCTTCCCTCCACCCATTTCTGACTTAGCGCCCGCACCATCGTCAATGCTTCACTTTACCGGTCATCAACTCCCTTGACCTCCACCATCACTAATGGTGCCTTGAACAAGCTCTTCCATATCCCTCTCCCTCCCCCTCCCCCTCCCCCTGATTCGAGGCCGCTATATGTGAAAGGGAGTACTGGCTTTGAGACTATGTCAGAAAGTTCATCCTAAAAATTTAAGCTAATGTGAGGGAGGTCACATGAATATAAAGAGCATAGAAGACTCATTGTTAAGCAATATGGGGACAACATTTCCAAAGTATTTTAATAAGGCATGTCATGAAGGTTGATAGAGGTGAGGATGGCAACTACATTAGCTTATGTTTGATAGAGGTGAAGACGGTGACGACACTAGCAAGTCTACATAGGAAAAATTATCAAAAAAAAAAAAATACTAAACTTATTGCATTAGTGCTAATTTAGTCCTAAACTTTTCAATTGGATCAATTTAATCATAACCATTGTGCATCTATTCTTGTTTAGCTCATCTTGCCAATTTTAATAGAAAATCGCTGAGATAAAGGTCAGACATCCTATGTGACATGACTAAATGACATATGATAATCCATTACTAAACAATCAAGCTATCTTAGAAAATATCAACTTCCTTCCGTTATCTCTTCAATTATGTGGAGTTCTTCCTAAGTTCCTAGAGCCAGCTTTTGGGTTTTCGTTTGCTTGTATGTACAACTAGTCTATCACAATATCTTATATAAGAGCGTTGAATCCAATCCGAATAGGGGCAAATCGCAATGACGATATCGTATGTTTTTATGAACATCAAGGACAATCGATTTGCTTGTTAGTGAACTCGCTCTTTTCATGCGTTGCAGGTTGGAGTCAAAAGCATTTTTTTTTCTTGACAAAACAATATCTTACGACTCTAAATTCTCCGATTTTGAGTTCGTCACATTATTTAGTACAGAAATTACTGGTTCTAGCAAGAAAACCTCAGAGGCTTGTTCGTACAATCGGATATATGGAGTAGTTTCCTAAGCGAAGGTCTCCGGTAGATTTTGTTGAGGATCACACTGGTGAATTACACATGATCTACAAAATTTCTTTACAATTAAATATGCAAAAGTCATGAGAAAATAAGCAGAGTTGCTGTACCCATATGATTCATGTGGATAGGATAAGATAAGGGCTTTACCCGTTAATAAAAGGGTGCCGTTTTCTCGTTGAAACGGCAAGCCCACCATTGAAGCTTCATCTGCCCAACCTCCCTGTGTCTATAATGGCAAGGTGAAGTTGGTCTATGAGATAATATGAGGGCTCAAGCTCAACCCCAAGCAGACTCTTCCTTCAAAGCATTGTTTGTCATGAAAGCCATGAAGATACTTGTCTTCTTCTTGGTCTGCTGCCTCTCTTCGCAGTCCGTTGTGTCGAGCCCTAGGCACTACGATGCGATCTTCAACTTCGGCGATTCTCTGAGCGACACCGGAAACTTCCTCCATACCGGGGCACTCGCTTTTCCAGTCATCAAGAAGCTCCCTTACGGGGAGACTTTCTTCCACCATGCGACGGGTCGATGCTCAGATGGACGCCTCGTCATCGATTTCATAGGTATTCCTTACTCTCCCTCTCTTTTTAGTTTCTTCTATGCACTTTTCGATTACCCATGTCAAGCCATATGCTGTAAATGCATTTTGATCAAGTCCTTAGGAAATCAAGATCTCAGGAAAAAAAAAAGATTTGTCCAATGACTCGACAGCGCATCACTACTTTGCTAAGAGATTTCATCTGGCTTATGCAATCTGATATTATTCATTCTTAATGTCACCAATGAAGTATTTTTGATCTCATGACGAAAGAAAAATGTGATAATGCAGCTGAGGCACTTGGACTGCCATATCTTCCACCATATCTGGAAGTGGCCAAAGGTCTATCTGCCCGTGCGGGAGTGAACTTCGCAGTTGCTGGTGCTTCAGCACTCGACTCGTCTTTTTTCTCTGCTCAGAAGATTGTGTTGTGGACAAATGACTCCTTGCGTGTCCAGCTAGGCTGGTTCAAGAATTTGAAGTCATCTCTATGCACCACCAAACAAGGTAAATCTCTACCTTTTAAACTCAAAAAAAGAGGGTAAAGGCATTGCTGATTCCTTAATTTGTACAACCGATCTTAATTTTTCCCCTTTTTTGTTTATTTAATACAACGTCATCCGATTTTGATATCACGGTCCAACTCGAACAAAAAGACTCCCATCAAAAGGACATAATACGGTATATATATATAAAAATCAAAGAATATGATTGAAATTTTGCAAATTTCGCACATCAATGGTGCCTTTATCCAAAACAAAATAATTTGATGGATCCAATATGTCTCAGATTAGTTAAATTCCTTTTATATAGCCTCGTGATCCGTGCTATAATTTGTGCTATAATTTTAATTTTTGGGTGTAGAATGTAATCTTTATGGTGGGGGAGATAGGTCGCGTTGACTTTTATAAGCTATGTACTTAGTTTAGTATGTAACCTTTATGAAACATGCGTCATAATTTTTATTGTACTTCTTTATTTTGTGGGTGCAGAATGTGATGTGTACTTTAACAATTCACTATTTCTGGTGGGGGAGATAGGTGAAAATGACTACAACTTTCCCTCAATTTTTGGTCGGACCATTAAACAGCTGCGACCTTTGGTACCACGAGTTGTTGAAGCCATTACTAGGGCCGTCAGTGTATGTCCCCCAAACTTTAAATCGATTTTTCACATATATATTTTATACGAAAGCAATCTGAATGAGGTTTATTTATGGAGCAATGACGCTAATTTGGGCTTATTTTACCATCATCACATCAAGCACACATTATGAGTTTATGACATAAAGACCTATTTAGAAGTTTTTTTTTTTCGGCACAAGATTAAGATTATAGTCCCATAATAAAATTAAGGATGAATCTAAATCATTACGTTCCGTTGATGAACACATATTGGTTCAACGTTTTTCTTAGGCTTGGAGTGTAATATTTTGTTGGGATTCTTGGAGCAGTGGTACTAGTGTTGGAATGCAAAGCTTGTTTTTGTTTTTACTATTAATTTTTGGTATTGATGAGCTAATATGTATGCAGGTGGGAAATTGGAAAAATTACCAAAAAAATTCTAAACTTATTGTAATCGTATTGATTCAATTCAAAAATTTTATTTGCCAATTTAATTTTAAACCTTTTGCATTTGTGCCCAGTCTTTTGTGGCAAATTTGAGCCAAAAATCATTGACGTTGCCAATTTTAAATAATTTTTAATTCTTTTTTTCTTTTTTTTTTCTTCCTTTCTCTTTCTTTCTTTTTTCTTCCTTCTTCCTCCAACTAGCTAACAAGATGCAACATCACCCAGCCAGTGTCCGGCTAGGGCAAGCTTCACCAGCCCTCGCCTTTGGTCAATCGCCAGGCTTATAGCAATTGGCTGGAGAAAGGAGGAAAAAAAAGTAACAAAAAGAAAATAAAAAATTACAAACATAAAAAATAGTATTAAAAATCAGTTACGTCAGTATCGGCCGTGTTACATCATTGATTTGTAGCCAAAATTACCAAATTGAAATTCACAACCAAATGTGTCAATTTTATAGAATATGGTTTTTCATAGAATTCGACATGCTACCATGAGATCGAGTATATATTTTGTATACTAAATTCTTCTGCCAAAGATCTTACTATTTTCTAAGTCAATAGAGTTACATCTCTTTTCATTTCTATTTAACAGCTTTTATGTGTTTCCACTAATCTTTAGTGGACCTCTCAATAGGATTCAAGCCCAGTTGAAACTTTAACTATTTGTTGCAGAAGAAAAAAAATAAGAAGGGATTTTGTAGGATTTTTAATAAATTCTTCTCTTTCTTTCAAAAGTAGATGAAGCATTCAATGTCTATTCTTAAATAAACTCATTTTTCCATTATTCAACTATTTCCTCACTTCTTTCTCTCAATCAAAATGGTGCATGAAGTGTTTTGAACCAAGAGCAGATAATAAGCATCTTTATTATAACATTTACCGACAAAAGGATCACACTTAAGATGATCATCTCATAGCTATTGAGAATCAATTTGATGAGAGGCACTGAATTGATACAAATATAAAAAGTTTAAGATTGATATAATTATAATTATTTTAAGATTTATTTGATAATTTTTTTGCGAAAAATATTTGATAGATTAATGAAAAGGTAAAAAGGGAATAGCTCTGTGTTGAAGGCAGAGGGAGTGGTTTCATGGTTTCTACAGAAAAGGCTTTTACGTGAGGTGTTGGCGGAGGGCTATCAAGATAGGCTTTATAATCGACCTAGACCTGCATGATATCTCTACATTGTCAGAGATTTTCTTTTTGCTTTCGTTCTAGGCCACACACTTCATGCCATTAATAGAGTTTGAATTTGTGGGAATTCCTAGAGGAGTCTAGGACTCTAGGCTTTTAGAAAATTTGATCGGAACTTTAATACGTTTTATATGAATATGTTGAATTGGAAATTGAAAAGGAAATCCCTTTATCACTATGCTGCTCGGCAAAGCTTCTTACTTGAATATCTGTACAAAAAATAAACCCTAGAAGTAATTACCAAGACCAAGTCAAGAGGCCACAAAGAAACATTGACAACAACAAAAGTGTGGTGCAAAATGTGGTGACTAATAAACATTGGCCTTCGATTTTGGGGACTATTGGAGAAGTAGGATGATCTCCATAGTGAATGAACTAATCCCCACGAGTGAATTACGTAATACTTACAAACTAATCCATATGATTTGTCTGGAGATTGCTCTGTTGCATTTCTCACTATTCTCATATTACCAAGTCTTTATTTTTTTTTTTTCCCTTCTTCTTTCCTTGATTCATCATAACCATATCAGATTTTGATAGAAGAAGGGGCTGTGGATCTAATGGTGCCGGGACAGTTACCGATAGGCTGCATCTCCTTATATTTAACTCTGTTTCAAAGCACCAATAAATCAGCATATGACCCCAGAACCGGGTGTCTCAAGGCTTATAATGCTTTCGCCAAGTATCACAATAAGTACCTCAAGCAAGAATTGCAGATTTTGAGAGAAAGGTACCCTCATGCAAGAATCATGTACGCTGATTATTATGGTGCCTCCATATCTATCTATCGCACTCCAAAACACTATGGTGAGCCTTCTTTTCATTTATCTTTTTTCATTTCAAATTTCATTGTCAGCACTTATTTTTTTGCCTGAACTAATAATGTTGTAGCATGTGTTTTTAAACGAATTAAAATTACAATTTTAGCCATATTTCAGAAACATGTGTTTTTATCTTATAACGAATATGGACATTTCATAGAAATTTATGGGATAGCATAAGATTGAATGTTGTTTTTGGGTTTGTTTTCTCGTAAAGAGATATAGATAATTAAAGTACAGTGCTGGAACCGATCTTTGGGAAAAAGGAACCGAGAGGTAAAAAGAAAATATCGATGATAGTGATACGTAAATGCAATTTGCAATTCAATTCCTCCAAATCAAATGTAAGGTCCTTCCTCTCCATAAAATCACACATTAGACATGCAATTGTCAATCGAATTAATTGTGGCCGTCTCAGTTTGACTCGAGATCAGCAATTGTGTTGGTTTGACAAGACGTGGGTGGCAGGTTACCTCTCCATCTTCATACGGCTGAGATACTTAATAAACAACCAAATTGAAAATGCTTTGATTTTCATTATCCTACACACTTCCTATCCAGAAAAATGCATTGTTTTCTTCGTATTATATGTAGACAACAATTATTAAAAACAACTACCGTGTCTTTTGGCTCCTAAGCTCAAAGCCAAAAACTACAAAAAGAAATATCCATTTGAAACTCCCTTACTGATCAAGAAAGCCCTAGTATGTCTTTTATCTAACGAAATACACTAAATGACTTACATAGCACCAATACATTTTGGTTGATGTCATTGACGTGAACACACATTAATTACATAATCTGTCCAAAAGTCTTCACGAGTGCATTCACGCAGGCTTTTATGGAGGGACACTAAGTGCTTGCTGTGGAGGAGGCGGTCCATACAACTTCAATAATTCAGTAAGATGTGGTGGCCCGGGCTCAACTGTTTGCAAAGATCCATCGACTTTCGCCGATTGGGACGGGGTTCACTTGACCGAGTCTGCTTATAATCACATCGCCAAAGGGTTGATTTACGGTGGCTTCACATCTCCACCACTCCTATCCTAACTTAGTTCTTCACATTACAAATAAAATGCAGTCAAAGGTCACTCGCACAATTCTATAACCACCATGCTTGATATGTTGCATATACAAGTATATCCGATATATATTTGCCTGTATGTTTATCTTCCAAATTTACACCCTATTTCTCTAGATCAAATTTACTATCTTAGACGTTTCCTCATATTTGCATGTATTCCTCGTAATAAAATGTAACTGTTCCTAGTTTTCTCGGTGAGAGCGTCGGTTGTTCCCTAAAACTCAGAATACAAAAAATTTACTATATACATATTCATCTTTAATGAACATGGAAAAAATCAATAATTTACGATCAAGATAAGGGCAACACAATTAGGCTTTAAGCATCTATGGCTATCGATGATTAGGTAATCCAAATAGCAACAAATCACAATGTTGACCCGGTAAATCCATGATATTCACGTCAAAAACGTGTTAGTGTGGTTATATTGATCTCCATATGATGGAAAATACTTACCTTCTACCCAATTCATTATGAAACGGGTCAATTTTAGTCGTTAATCCTATGAGTCCCATGTGAATCCTATAAAAAGATATTATCGTGATTGCACCTAGTCATAGATCTGGGTCTAAGCAAGAATATGCCATATATAAGAACAGAAAAAATCGTATTTCCATGTAATAATTCGTCAATCACAAGAAATAACTTAGCTTATGTTGATTTGATTGTATACTACTATCAATCTTAGAGCCTAGATAGTATAGTTATGGCAAAAGAATCTATGACTATGTTGTGGCTGTGCTGTGATATTTTGCAGCTTATGCATTTGGTTCTGTAGCTTCTTAAAAACTAGCACAAGTTGCTGCAACTTTGAAGGTGCCGCCGTTATGAGGTGTTTACCATACACTTGAAAAAGGTTGCATAAGACCATTTTCACAACTGAAACTGCTACAGAAAGTCATATCAAATCATTCTTGAGTTGAATCTTACCACTCAAAACCCTACCAAGCAATTCGATAAAGTCCTTGCCGAATGAAAAAGTAAGGACCAAATGCAATCGTCTTGCGTCAAGAATTTGGTCCTCTTAACAATTCACAATATGTAAAATGTCGTTTGCAGCAACTTTTTTAAAAGGAAAACACTGATTATTTATTCATTCATTCATAGTTTGAGAATGTGAAATGCAAATTGCCTTGCCGTGGCTACAGATGCAAGTACACATTTACCACATTTATTAATCAACGAAACAGACTGCTCTTTTTTGGCCACACATATCTTATTTTACAATAGTTGTTGAATTTTATTTATGCACATAGTTTTTCCAGAAATAGAACAGAGACTGTTCAGATATCAGGGTCATCCTCTTCATGCTCCATTAACTTCCAAGAGCCATCCCCCAGTTGAACCATGCCCTTATTCTCCGGACACCACCACGAAGCTGGCACAAGATATTTATCTTTTAAAGCATCTAGGGTTTTGTTTATAAGCGTGATATCACGGTTAACCATGAGCTTGAAGCCTCCATTGGTCCCTTGCGTCCCCGCTACACAGTGAAGGTAAACTTCAAGACTATGCCAGCTTGAGACATTTCCAGGACTCTTCAAGTACTTGGATTCGCGAGAATCGATCGCTAGCTCTTCCCCGACATCTGAATAGCCGAGGAATGGGTATTTAGGGACAACGTCTAGCACGTTGCGCACTCGCAAAGCTCGGAGATCAGCGAGCTCAGAAAACACCTTCATGAAGTTTGAATCTCCAACTCTAGGGCTAGCAAACACAATGGCTGTGACCGGACAACTATTACATGTGTGATCTATAGGCTTGTTGAATGCATTGGAAACGATATCAACAGCATTCAGCGTCGCAATTGCAGCGCCCAAGCTGTGGCCAGTGACCGTGATGCTGATTTCTTCGTCTTTGTACAAATCGACAAGTCTCCTTATCTCTTCAAGAACCTACATATAAAGGGAATGGTGATATCCTCGTCAGATATTAGTTTCCTTTCATAAATTTTAATTGACCGTCAAAGGAATTGGGAAGTAAAAGAAGCTGACCTGATGTCTAGCACTCTTCTTGCTGAACGGCGAACGTGGGTCACTAGAAGTGTAGATTGAGTACCAACCATGGTGCACCTTAGGATCATTAGCCTTGCCAAGTATTGTGGAAGCTGAAACCAAATTGAACTCGAGATCATCAACCCACTCCAAGGTTCGCTCCGTCCCTCGCCAAGCCACGACAATGTCCCTACGGCCCAATGCGGCCTTCCCTTCATCTGTGGCCACCGCAACATACCCAATCCAATTCGACTCCTTCCTCCAAGCCTCTCGTGAAAGAGGCTTGATAAGAAAAGCGTCGGGGACATGAATTTGCGAGGTCGCATACAAGAATTTGGTGGCGAAGTACTTAAATGGGTTTCCTTTGTCGAGGCCGACCTTAGAGAAGAAATCTCTCTTCGCATATCGGCTACTCCCAGCAAATCTCGACGCCTTCTCCGTGTCGAATGTGTCGTACGTGGCCTGAGCCATCTCTCCGTAGTGAATGATGACACGACGGAGATCAATATCGAGAGGATGTAGCAGACCCTCCCAGTTGTTTTCTCCACTTAGGAGCCTCCATTTTCGGACTATCTCATCCTCAGAGTATGCTTGAGCTGAACTTTTTGCTGTTGCATCCATAGTTTTTCTCATACAGTAATTTCGCTATACTTTGGACCAGCAATTTCGTTCCTTATATAAGGCGATTGGATGCTTGGGATAGCTACGTAATATTCCGGATAACTTTCACCTTGAAGTATTTCTTATTCGGATTAAAGAAATGTGATGTAACTATAATAAACTATTTCCCCAAGTAAGAATCACGTTTGGAAGTTAAATTTATTCAAATTCCTTAAATTACTACACAATGAAGGATTCAACATATCAGAATTTCAAATAATTATTTAATCCATTTATCTAGACTTTGACTTGCGTCTTATATAATCCATAAGATTAGTAGGGTACTTCGTAAGTTAAAGAATTATTTATCTCTAAACTGAGCTTCCTCATTTAAAAAAAAAAGTTAATACCACGAAAAATTCTAAGCTAATACAAATGTCATAAATTTCTCACAAACTAACTTTTTGACTATCCAAAATCACAAACTGATATGTCTATGACAACTTCACATGTATATCAATTTAGGATTTTTTTTTACGATATTAACCCTAAAAAGAAAAGAGTTTTGAATAGTCCTCTTGACTTGGCTCATGAAATAAGTAGAGTCATCTGCTCATTTGATGAGACGTAATCTAAAGGGAAAGAATTAATCTAAGGTCCATTCAAGGAATTATTACTTTTGAGATTCAAAATCGAATACAAATTGCATGGTTTTGGTTTTAATGGTCGTGCTTGAAATGGACATTCATTATTTTGTGTGTGTTCATTTCTTCCCTAAAAGTACACAATCATTCCAAACAATTGTCACAATAGAAAATTACCCCATGTGCAACTGAAGAGCTGTTAAATGCTTACACGACTTGTGCTTGCTATTATCACATCTCACATCCTGATCCTCTTAATTATATTTAAGCATTAACACGAATCGTCACTGCTAATCTTCATCTGTTCATTGCCCTTAATTTCGTACACTTAAACTGAATGACGTCCTGTTGGCCACCATTCGAGACCAATCGGTTTTCCTCCATAGATTTGAATCCAATTTTTATTCATATCTTGAGTAATATTAGAGACGTAAACTTTCATGAATGTACGTAAGGCATGAGCATATTTTGTCATATGACTAATTGACGGCTGCCCAACTGTTAAACAATCCACAGAAAGCCATCTTTTCCTTCGATTTTCATCTCAACGAAAAGAAAAAGAAACCCTAAATTGGCTGAGAGAATAAATAGATCGTTGATGAATGTACGCAAGGCATTACCCACACATGACATGTTTGTTTATTAGTCGTGTCGCATTTTTGAACCTCAGAACAATACGTTCATTGATTAATTAGATCGTACGTCACAGCACACCTAACTCGTTTGCGATGTATATTAATATGCTATAAATTTGCAAAAGTTGTTTAGGGCTGGTTTACGTCTAAACTTATTTAAATGCAATGTGATGAAAGGAGTTATGTTGGCAGAAGATATGATATAACGTGTCTAAGCATATCATAAGTGTTAGGATACACGTGTGAGTTGTGTTAGAGAAGTCCCACATCGGAAAATTGATGTGGTCTGGAGCAGTTAATATATCCAAATTAGCCCATAACTCATTGGCTTGAGTTTTTGAGTGAAGGTGGGTCCAACTGGATATGTTGACGGGCTCGGACTTGATCTTCCTCTTGGCGATCTCCCCGAGTAAAAGTATCGGACTTCTGCTGCGTGCTCCCAACAAATGGTATCAGAGCCGATGGTTGATCTCCCCGAGTAAAAGTATCGGACTTCTGCTGCGTGCTCCCAACAAATGGTATCAGAGCCGATGGTTGATTGGTGGCCCACTCCCAATATGTATCGGTGTTTGGTGAATATCCCGATCCAACCCCACCCCGATGGGCGTTGATGGAGATTCTGGTGCGGAAGGATACTTGAATTAAGGGGGAGCAGAGATAACACTAGTACTCCCAACAAATGGTATTAGAGCCGATGGTTGATTGGTGGCCCACTCCTAATCTGTATCGGTGTTTGGTGAATATTCCGGGCCCACCCCACCCCGATGGGCCCAACAAATGGTATTAGAGCCGATGGTTGATTGGTGGCCCACTCCTAATCTGTATCGGTGTTTGGTGAATATTCCGGGCCCACCCCACCCCGATGGGCGTTGATGGAGATTCTGGTGCGGAAGGATACTTGAATTAAGGGGGAGCAGAGCTAACACTGGAGCTCACGCGTAAGGGGGAGATTGTTAGGATACACGTGTGAGTTGTGTTAGAGAAGTCCCACATCGGAAAATTGATGTAGTCTTGAGTAGTTAATATATACACAAGTTGGCCCATAACTCATTGGCTTAAACTTTTGAGTGAAAGTGGGTCCAACTGGATATGTTGACGGGCTCGAACTTAGGCTTCCTCTTGGCGATCTTTAATATATACAAGTTGGCCCATAACTCATTGGCTTAAGCTTTTGAGTAAAAGTGGGTCCAACTGGATATGTTGACGGGCTCGAACTTGGGCTTCCTCTTGGCGATCTTGTCGAGTAAAAGTATCGGACTTCTGCTGCGTGCTCCCAACAATAAACGATTAAAAATGATCAAACACGCATGTGACATATTTATTGCTCGTGTATCAACGGGTTGATCCATTGATAAAAAAAAATAAAAAAAGGCGTTTAAGCTTGATACAAGCTCAAGTAACGATTTGTCGAGTAAATAATCTTCCAGTTGGGACTTAACAATAAAACATCGGAGGAAGAAAACCGGTGTGCTATCCTAGAGGAGGTTAATCTCCAGATCCGTCTGCTCCTTGATCTCCTTCGGCTGCTCCGTGGTCATCTTCTCCATCTCCATAGCCACCGCTCACGTCGCGACGGCCATACATACCTACATACGTACGTAAGTACTTTCGTATATCCAATGGGCTGGACAGTTAGAGAAAGAAAAACAGAGAGGGAACCTCTGCCCCCCCTAATCTCCAATGAGCTGGACAGTTAGAAAAAGCCCAAATTTTTAATTTCAAAGCCCAGAAACTCAATTGGGTCGGATCTTTTGCTAAAAGTTTTGCTCAGCATTCCACTGACCCGATAAGACAATCTATTTCTCTCTCTCTCTCTCTCTCTCTCTCTCTCCGCAATTCATCGTTCGCTTAGGATAGTGTCGTGTCCAACCTCCACAATCTCTCTCTCTCTCTCAGATGGCTTCAACAGCGATCCTCTCTTCTTGCTCGCTCTCTCTGGGGAGCAAAGCTCGAGGTCCCTGCGCTTCCCTCACCTTCCTCACGGGCTCGAGAGGGAACAACGCTCCTTCTTCTGTGAACTTCGCGAGGACCGCGGCTCGCTCGCCTCTGCTTCACTGCTCGTTCCTGCCCTCCTCGTCTTCTCTCTCTTCCCCGAACTCCTTCTCCGGTAATCGCGCGTTTCATGTTCTCGTGTTTCATGTGTTTTGAGTTCGTGGTCACGGCTTTCCGTTGGTTTTTTAGTTGACATTCTTGCTCTGAGTAGATATAATTCAGTAGAATTTGTCCCTCAATGCTTAGTTCTTTAACCGAATTTTTTTTATTTCCAGGTTAGATTTTGGGGAAATGTATTTGCTTTATATGTAAAATTTCCTAGTGTTGAATGATTTAAGTTCCGTATTGGGTGTGCGATACCTTTGTAAGACTGGGTGTCCCGAGGATCTTGTCGATCAGCCTGGAGTTTAAGAGTGATGTATTACAGCAAGCTGGAGTTTGTACTTGCCAAGAACTCGCTAAAGAGACAGTTAGGTGCTTTAATGGTCTTTTTGGGTGTAGTCTTATTCCTTCTCTTTGCAATTGCACCCTCCACAGTGATGGGCCTCCAGAGTCTAGAGAGTTTCAATATGTAACGTGTGATATCTACTGGGTAAGCATGTTTTCTCAGTAAAACCCGACAGCGTAGCCTCACTTGCCGTAAAACTTCTTTAGCCTTTGGAGTCTGCGTTTGCAACTCTCTATTGCGTGCACATCAACTCCTCTGTTTGGGAATCAATGGGAATTCTACTTTGAATCCTTGTTTACCTTTCTTTCCAGTGTTCCTTTTCCTGTGGTCTGTGGCCGGAAGCGTTGTTCACAAGTGTTTTTACATGGGGGAATATGGTTCCTTCTTCCTTCGATTTTGGAAAATGATATATGGTCTGATTTAGCTGATTGATTACCGAAAGAAGGAAGAATCATCCGTGCCTTTCCTTATTTTTGGATTGCAATTTCCAGGTTCATCTTTGATGTTGAACTTTAACTTTCATCTTGGAACCACTGAGAAGAAACACCGTGGCCTGGTGGTGAGAGCTGGGAAACCTGCGCTTTGCCTAACAAAAAGGAATAGATCGAGGAAATCTCTGGCTCGAACCCATGGCTTTCGCAGGAGGATGAGAACTACAAGCGGAAGAGCAATTTTGAAGCGCAGACGTGCCAAGGGACGGTGGGTCCTTTGCCCCAAGTCGAATTCAAATAGCGGCAAACGTTCTTGATTGTCGTTTGATCATTTACAAAACGGGTAAATGCAGCATGTACCATTCTCTGGCAGACTATACTTTTGGCCATTTTTGGAATTCCTTATGATTTTTGGTGCGAGTTTTCTTCTTTGAGATCCACTTGTTTAATTAAGTAGATCCACAATGAAGCAACACTTCACATGGCAGAAGTGGCCCCATCAAACAGCTCTGTTGAAAGTTGACATTATTAATGACTAGCTATCCAGTATCTAATTACTCCATAATCAGTTACATGAGTCTTCTTTTCCTTTGACAACGTAAAAGTCACATGAGCATGTCATCACATTGAATTTGTTTATTGCCTAAGCATTTCAGGTCATTTTTGTTAAGATTCTTAAGGTTTCAAGATCTTTTGGGAACATAGGTCTTCGTATGTCTTGTGTAATTGATAACCATCTGTGAAGTCTTTGTCTGGGTTGAATTTAGTTGGTGAATTGCTTACCTCTTGGAAACCATTTTATTTGTTTGACAGGGTAAGTCTATCGAATATTGTTGTTCTGCATATTTAGTTTTCATGCTGTCATCCCAAAGCCGATGTTAAAGGTAGGATCCACACATACCTGTGTACTTTCTGTTTTTCCTCTTAATCAATTGATCAGTCTATTTTTCCCCTTGCATATATTCTCTCGCAAAGCAAGAAACCTTTGAAAGTGGCAGATTGTCTGCGCAACTGCGCATTTTCTTATGGTTTATTATCATTAATTTGTGCTGATACGATGAAATATGGTACTTAACTCTCAAGAATGAGTCGACAGATGAGCCTCCTCGTATATTTCGTTTTCACATCTGGCACAGTTCATGAGGTCACATTTTTCTACTTCGAATGTGACTCTTTTAGCCATAATCCATCTGAATGATGTGTTGTACTTTCACTTTTTGTACTGTGTAATAATGGATTGATTTTTTACCTGCGCAACAAGAAGAAAGACTGTTCAAACTAATAATTTCATGAGTTCAAAGATATCTATATACAAACAGTAGATCGTTAATGCTTTGATGCTTATGTAAACATAGACAGTAGTTGTTTCAAAAACTGTGTTGGGATTTCGATCCCTTTGCATTGTACGCCTGAAATTTGGTTTTCACTGACCATAGAGTATGAGTGATTTGAACCTCCTATCATTGGATTGCATCAAGTCTATCCTTGTTGACTATGCTTATGATAATCCGAGAGCTTAGCCGAGATGGTAGTTTAGAATGAGTGCTACTCTTTCCTGCCTCTCATTGTGACCATACCACAATCGCGATAGATTGTTTTCCTACTCTGGTTACCTTCTAGCTCTTTTATAAATAGAGAGGAAGCTATCTTTGTAATTGGAAATGTAGTTGATGGTTTGCTGGATGTGCTTGTATGAACCTGTGGACCGTCTTCAGTGTATTTCATGACCTATTCCTCTGTGGTTACCTAGGTAAAGAGCCTCCTAATGTTCTTCCATCACCGCATCTGTCTTATTTCTTCTGTCAAAATGCTAATGTGGCGTGAACTGACGGGAACAATTATGTGATGCGCGGTTGGCGTCGTGTTTGCTGCGCAACAGATAAGAGATAGGTATACTTCTATCTAGCCCTTGGAGCAGCATTACAGGTTAAAGCCTCGTACCGTGCAATGTAATTCATCACCCACGCGTGGGTGCGCAATGCAGCTTGGTTTGCAGACTTCTTTGCTGACAGTTGTCTAACCCTCACCAAGCCATGGCAAAGGTTGGCTTGTGATGGCTTGGCTAACCGGTGCTGTAAGACCGACCGACTAGGCGAATCACGGTGGTTGCAGGTTACCTTTTTCCTTGTGTGTTGCCGGCATGATGCCTAATGTCTAGTTTTTGGCCGCATCTAGCAATCTAATGAAAGAGAAGATAGAGGGGATGAAATTTCACATTACACATGTCAATTTGATTTGGTCTCAATACCTATAAGCACTTAATACAACTAGGGTTCGTTGATGGAACGATCTAAGCCAGGTTCATAAGCGAAATTCGAGTTGAATCGGGAACTGGCCAAAAGTTTGCCAGCTTTCAAACAATCGAGATGGCATAAAAGATCTCTGTAGTTCTTAAACATCTTACTCTGCATCCTAGGAATGGGAGACAATAGGATGAACTTGTTCAAGATTCCATCAGATTCCACCAACAAAAGTTGTCACCGCAGCCTGGAAAAGTTTGGCTTCTTGATTTTAGTAATCACTCACGCAATAGGATAACAAGGATACATAACAAGTCCACATAGCCCTTCTGGTTGGCCAAACTCTCTTTGAATCCTCATGTAGCCAGCTTCGCCCCATGTCTCTCCTCAGGAATTCCTCATCTTCCAATATTTGGTTCCATCCTCAGTCGTTCCGTGCCAAACTATGGCAACGGCAGTCCTGCAGTTTCCGCTGAAGACACCGCTCGAGTACGACTGGAATTCCTGCCCGCTAGCATCTAGGGCAATTGAGACTGGTTGCATTGCCACGGCCTTTAACAGTTCCCCCTCATTTTCATAGGTATGTCCTTGTAACCCGTGATGCTGGCCACCACTGAGGATGATGCGACAGCATCGCAAGTTCCGTCTGCTGCTCGGTATGAGTAGTTAGTTTCTGAGGTTAATCCTCCATTTTGCATTATTTACTCAAAGGCAGTGTCCATCCAACCCCCGCTACAGCCATTGTTTCCGCTGGTACAATCGACCAACTGTTGCTCAGATGGTTCCGGCAAGTTACCAGTCTTGATCTGGGTAATCGATTCTACAGCCGCTATCGTTGAGAAAGCCCAGCAAGAACCTGCAGATCCCTTATTTTATGTGTGAGTTGGAAATTGAATGATTCATGGCCAAAAAATTCCGCGCTTTCGAGTTTATTCTACTTCATACCTGCATAGTATGATCCTTTTGCTTCCTTACACGATATTTATTGCTCCTACTCGTTCAAGCCGTTCCGTGAGTGAGAAAATTGTGCACGTGAATTCGATGGAAGTCGAGAAAAATAGCGTAATTATATTGCAACTCTTACCACATTGACCTTGGTCTTTTACAGCATTCACAGCTCCTTGCTCCACCCAATCTATGCCATCCGGGACGTCAGTGACATTAGCATGAACAGAGGACGACACTGTCCCGGTGGAATTTCGATGAGTCGGCCGCGATGACAATCCGGTACAAGTCGCAAGGAACTCCTCGGCAATTAGGTCTGAGAACGCGTTCAAACCCAACCTGAAACTGTGATTCCCAGTGCGATTTAAGTCCTCGACGAACCAGAAATTGTCCACAAAAGTCTCAAAACGAGTCCCCTTCTCTTCACCGTCTGCGTAAGTGCGGCCATGCTCGTGGATCCACTGCTTAAACGTTTGCTCCATGGTAGCTTCAGGGAGTGCTCGGGACGTTGCATGCAGAGCCCATATACCCAACATCAGAACTAAGCAAAGAGAATTTCCCTGCACATGGCGAAGCCGTGGCTCGTAAAGGAATTTCTCTAGCTTGGGACATGATGAAGTAAAGGGTATCGAGCCATGGTATATAAACGTGTTTACGGATTAAGCATTTCCCAGCTTCCACATACTATTAGCGCCGGAAGGAAGGTTGACCCTTATCCTCGGATTGAACCCTCAAGTTAAAAATCGGAATGCTGGAATGTTGTGCAAATCATATGAGGAAAACAAGAGATTAACTTAATAATTTGACTCAGTTTGTTAGAATTTGGCGAAGTTTCGACACTACTTTTGGAGCATCAGCAATATCTAGACAAAGAATTTTCAAGTCTCGTCAGCAATTGGGATTTCAACAAGTGTATTTTTCACTAGAGGCACTTGGTCAAAGTAATGGTACATCTTCATATTATTATGTGAATTTTTCACTAGTGGCACTTCGTGATGTAAAGGTTCTTACTTTGTCTTGTTTAGGTCCTTATTTTGTCTTGTTTGGATTGTCATTGACTGGACTCTCTCTCTCTCTTAATTGATTAGCTATAATTTTTGTTCTGTTTGAACCGGGAAAATTAAAAAAAAAAATCCTAAATCTATTGCAATTACGTCAATTCAATTCTAAATCTTTATATTTGTGCTAATTCAGTTTGTTTAGCCGTTTGGATCTGACGAAGGAAGAGAAGGCGCTCATCATATTCGAAAACTGAGACAAACTTTCGTTCAATGCTTTTCCTTTTGAAGTGATCTCTTTTCATTTTGGTTTTAGTTTTCGGAGTTAAGTTTGTAATGTTTATTTCTATGTTTCAATATGAGCGTCAAGTGTTTCTGATTCTATTTGATTTCAAATATATTTTTTTTTTGGTCGGTACTTTGTTTCAATATGAAGAGTTAATAATAGTCCATTGATTTTGTCTTGTTCTTCATTCATTTCGTGTACATAGTTTGCCTTTTAATTTCCCTGTAATTCAGTGTTCTCCGCATCAACCTATACAAACATAAGGGGATTTTTATTTATATGGTATCGGAGGTTTTGCGATTAGTGCTAGTCGTTTAATTATTTCCTTATATCTATTATTTAATATTAATTTTTATATTTTCATGTATGACAGAATATTTTTTTCAGTCGGAAACAGATATTTTCATTGCTAGCGTAAAGTTTGCCAATTGCGATAAAGACACAAAGACTAAGAACAAAGTAAATTCGAAAATCTTACTTTCTGACTAGCCGGGGCAATATGTGCGTGTAGATATACACATGCGTATGTACGTGTATGAGTGGGTTTTTGTACATAATTGATGTGGGAGGTTTTTTGCAATTACTATTTGTCACTTAAGATAAATATTTTATTTAACTTAATAATTGTTAATATATAAATAACTTTATTATAGTATCTTAAACATGGATATTTATGTACACAAATTAATTTCTTTTCATAATATCACAGGAGCTTTATAGGGAATAACAAAAAGATTGGTGACAACTTCGCCAAGGGGAGGAAAAAAAAAAGCCAAAGAAAAACGTATGAAAGATAAAGAAAGAAAACGTTCACTTCTTGCAGGGGTGCGCATTCGGCCGGGTCCAACCTCGGGAATTAGACCAAACCAGCCGATTTTGGGAGGAATCCAAGGGATTGGTTCGGTTTCCGATTAAAGAAATTTGGAACTAGGAATGACCAATCTGCCTTTCGATTCCACACATGGAACCGGACCGAATGGAGGGATCGGCCGGCCAAGGTTTTGTAATCTTTTTTTTTTATTTTTTTTTATCTTGAAGCAAACTCAAATTAGTAAATTATCTTTTTTTTAATGTCAGGAAACTCTCACTTACAGGGATTAGAAGAAACCCAAAAAGAAGAAGAAGAAATCATCGATTCTAGAATTGACACTAGAACCAAATCAGGTGGGCCAGTTCTTAATTCACAATTGAGAAGCGATCTTACTCGATCCGGCTCTAGGTTCCAAGGTAAGAACCGACTCATCTTAGAAATCGATCACTTGTAACTTCTAGATGAATAGATAGAGATGTGGAGTCAAGTACCACTTAGGAAGTACAAACACTCTCCAGGAACATCTGTGCCGTGTCAGATGCATGTCGGTGTGAACCAACCTATCTTGGAAATTGGTCACTCATAACTCCTAGATGAATATCTAGACATGTGGCGTCAAGTACCACTTAGCAAGCACAAACACTCTCCAACATGTGGTACGCGCTCCAAATACACTAGCGATATGCAATTCTAACATCTAGAAACGCCATTTCGATACACATGGAGTCGATTTTAAGTGCTTTCAATAAATTATAGGTCAAAATGTAAATCTAAAATATACATATATACTCAATCACATATCTAGCTATCCCAAAATTAATATATCCAGCCAACCTAAAAAAATCTAATCGTGAACCCCTACCAAAAGAATAAGACACCCACTCTTGATATTTTTAAACACATATGATAATTTATCATGTAAATATAATAATTTACATTTAATAAATAACATGTGAAAATTTTCTATTTTTTTAAGAAATGTCGGTATATCGAGTCACTTGTCATGTGTCAGTGCTAGTTATGACGTGTATGGTAACCATTTTAATTCTTAAAAATGATTATGATTAAAATGATTTTTTCTGATTTTGTTTCCTAGATGATTTTTAGAGAATCAGAAGTGCTTGGTAATTATACAAAATTTCTATTCCCAAAACAAAAACGCATTTGATAACTGTACATTATTTTTATTCCCAGTAACAATTTTTCTTCTCAATTTTTTTTTTCATTTAAGTCAAATAATTACGTAGTTACTTTGTGAAATTCCATCATACATTTCGAATTAATCAAATATTAATTCATATTGATTCTCTGTATAACATATTGCATATTGAAATGTAAAAATAAATATCATGAATCATCATAAGTCATTTTCACCATTTATTGTGGTTCTCATCCAAACCTTTTGAGTAAGCAAACAATCGACATAAGCAACACTTTCATTTCTGTGAGGATAATGCACTCACTGTCCTGCATTGGTATGCGTTTTTTGTTCTAAAAAATTAAATCTCAATCTTAATTCATCAAAAACTTAAGAACGAGAGCTTGTTAAGTGTTCATTCTGGTTATTTTTGTCTTTTTCCAAAATTTTTAAAACTAGGCTAAGTCTAAAGTACGTAAACTTAGGCAAATCACAATCGATAAAATCAAGTGCACAATTAAGGGTCATGGCACTGATAAATTGCATCATAAAATTTGAACAAAGCCCTAAGGGCATAGAGAATGTGGTTCAGGTTTAATTTCAAAGGTGTTTATGAGTTTTCTAAAAACAATTTAAGAAATCTATGTTCAAATCTATGAAAAAGAAAAGGAAGGTCAAACTAATCTAATCTAAGCTTCTTTTACTCTTAGGGAATTTCTGAAATTTTTCTAATTTTTTAGAATTTTAGAATTTTATTATTTTATTATTTTATTATTTTTATTTTTATTTTTTTGAAAATGAGATCTTATTTTGTTTTAGGTCGAGGAAAAAGTGATGAGAGAACTGAAAGAGAAAAGTAAGAGATGTGGTACTTCATTTTGTTTTATGATTCTTAAAAGTAAATTTAAAACCAACTTTTTTTTTGCTCCAAAATTGTTATCGAGAATAGAATCAGAATTAGAATCGTTTATATTATCAAATGGGATTTTCATCTTTTTTTGTTCTAGGGAACGAAATCACAAAATCAGAATAATTACCATACGCAGCTTTAGAATGCCACCTCTGTACAAAGCGGCTTTGTCGCTTTGGCCATGGCATTACATCTGTGAATGTTGTTTAACATGAATAACTTATATTGCATTCTATGCTTTCATTTAGGAAAAATTACCAAAAAAATCCTAAACATATTACAGTAGTGCCAATTCACTCCCAATTTCAAAATGTTAATATTTTCTCAATTTTTTTTCTTTTTGTTATTGACTCACAACATTGAATCCATCTTTGAAAATTTTAAGTTGCGAAAAGTTTGTGACTCCTTCTGGACTGAGATTCCTATATGTTTGGGCGCGCATGGTAACACTCCAGAAGTGATTTCTGGCAGAGAAATCAACTTCTGGCAGGGAAATCCGTTTGGTAAAATCATTTCTGAAGTAGAAATCCGTTTGGTAAATTTTTTCATTTCTGGTAGACATTTCTATTTATGGTTGGATTTTTTGGCCAACTTGAGAAGTAAAAAAAAATTACTTCTCAGCTTCAAAAATCACTTCTAATCTTCGTAGCTACCGCCGGTCGCCGCCGCCGCCAGGCGCCGCCACCGCCGCCGGCACAGAAAAGCGTTACCATGCGCGCTTCAAATGCATTTCTCTATCAGAAATCAACTTCTGATAGAGAAGTTGAAAAATCAACTTCTACTTTTGGTGAGAAGTTAAAAAATCAACTTCTCTATCAGAAGTTATTTCTCGATGAGAAGTGTTACCATGCGCGCTAGTCTCTTGTCAATGAAAATTTTCCTTACTACGCCGAAGAGAAATGTGAGAAATTTTGAAATTAACTGCGTCCGATCTAAGTTGTTAGTCTGGAGTGTATTTATAGCCTCAACAAGATGGTTGTTTCTTGAAATTTTAAGTTTTCACCGAAATTCACGGGTGATCAAAAGTGGTTTCATCTCGATGGAGTCAAGGAACGAGCACCCTAAGTATAAGAACATGCTATACTGATGAAATCCGCTATCTTCATTTACACACAAGTTTAGGAACATACTTCAGATCCACAAGGAACAACAAAACATGGAATTCCACAAGGAACATCATCATCTTCTTCTTCTTCTTCACATCCACAATGAACATCAAAACACAGAAATCTCCTCCTCCTCCTCCTCAAACCATCTAGGCAGTTGGATAAGAAGCTTGCATAGCAATGCCACATAGCCCTTCCTTGGCATCGACATCTCTTTTCATTCTTATGTATCCACTCTCGCCCCATCCCGTGCCCCACGAATTCTTTACCAACCAGTATTTGGTTCCATCGTCGCTAGTCCCGTACCCAACTGCGGTGACACCGTGGTCCAGATCGAACCCGCAATCACCAGTGAAAACTCCCCCTGAGTAGAACTGAAAAGCAGATCCTCCAGCATCGATGGCGATGGAGACCGGTTGGTTAGCAACGGCCTTCAAAAGAGCCAACTCGCTATTAGCCGGCACGTCTTCGTGGCCGGTGATCTTGGCAGCGGGGGAGGCCTCTTTTTCCGCATTGCAAGTACCATCGACACCTTCGTAGGGATAATTTGCTTCGGTTGTGAGGCCATGGCTATTAACGATGAACTCGAAAGCATCATCCATGAGGCCACCTTCGCAACCCTGATCTTCACCTTTCGTGTCACAATCCACTAGTTCTTGCTCGGATAGAGGGATGAGTTTTCCCGTCGCGAGCTGGTTGATCCCTTCTGTAGCCGCCACGGCAGAAAACGCCCAACAGCAACCTGAACGTCAAGGAAAATAAAAAGATGATCCGTGTTGATATCTAAAGGATCAAATCAGATGCTTGTTAGATTGATTAGGGTTTCGAGCAGCAAAGTTTGTTGCCATACCGCATTGTCCTTGGTCCTTAATGGGCGTGACGGCTCCTTTCTGTCTCCAATCCATGGTGGACGGAACTGCGGTATCATTTTCATACCTGAAGGACTTGGTACCAGATGACCTCGCAGAGGACGACTTCTTATATCCATTACGCGAGGCCGTGAACTCCTCGTTGGTCATATCCGTGAACCCATTGATGCCTAGCCTGTAAGGCTCAGCACTGTCTTCATTGAAAGACTCGATGAATTCGACATTGTTCTTGAATACTATCAAGCGCCTCGCCTTCTCGGCATCGTCTTTGTACACACGGCCGTGACGAGCCATCCACTGTTCATGTCTCTCCTGCATGGACAGCTCGTGTAGCTCACGTGACCATGCCTGCGAGGCATGGAGCCCCAAAATCAGCGCGGCCACGACGAAAAACTTACCATCTACGAAGAGGGCCATATCCGATAATTCGATTCCAAGGTTGTGCTAATGAATGTTGCTATTATTGAAAGAGGGTGAATGGGGAGCTCATGAGAGAGACATGTATTTATAGAGTAACATGAAACCAACTTTTGAAAGATGCAGCCAAAGTTGTATTCCAGAAATACTATTTTTACCCTTGTGAACGTGGGAACAATACCCTAGCAGAACCGGCAAGTTGTTCAACCCATGGTTGCATTAATGTTCATGCACTGGAGTTGCTCTTGAATTTCAATTATGAAGTGCTATTATATCGAATTATTTGTATGGTCGTAATAACCTGTTTGAACCAAGAATAAAATATTTAGTAGAATGTCCTCTTAGACAAACTTAAGTTTTAATTAGTGACCTACTGGATTTTCCTTTGTCTACTAGCGTTGTCCAATGGTACAAGTGCCACCGACCTTGAAATAGCACAAAAATGAAGTCAATGATATAGGATCATTTTTCCCCGTTAGTCAAATTAGGGGTGTGCATGGTCCGCGCCGGTCCGGTCCTGGCATGGAACCGGGGACCGGACCGTTAGTTCGGTCCCCAAATTTTTAGGACAGTGGACCGGACCGGGACCGGACACGACCGGGACCGGCGGTCCGGTCCCCAAATTTTCAGGACAGCGGACCGGACCGGGACCGGACCAGATCGCTAACACCAATTACTTATAAAAATCTAACTCTTGAAAGACATGTAAAAATATGTGTAGTGCTATAAATGATATTAATAATAGGTGCTGGACGACAAAATATGCATCCACTTCAGGTTCCTCCATTCAATCAAAAAAGTATTTGAAGTCCTAACTTTTGTTTTTGAGTTGGATATAAGTGATAACGACCCTAACGCAACCGATATGGTGAATTAGTAGCCAATAACAACCTAAACTTTAACTAATTCAATAGATATCTAGTTCCTTTTTTTTATCATTTGTTTGAAGTCAAATATTTCTAATTCTTTTTTATATATACAATTATATATATTGGACGGTCCGGTCCGGGCGGTCCGGTCCCCGGTCCCATACCACGGAACCGAGGACCGGACCGCCCGGTCACCGGTCCCATTTATTGGGACCGTGGACCGGACCGCTCCCCTTGAGGACCGGACCAACCCGCCCGGTCCGGTCCGGTCTTGGGCCGGTCCGGGCCGATCCGGTCCAGTTTGCACACCCCTAAGTCAAATGCATATTTCATAATAATAATAATTAAAAAAAAAGTAAGAGAAACTGTTGGACCGCATTAAGAAATTTTACTAAAACGTATTTCCTAAGTAAGGCGATTGGTACTTTAATTTGAGTCATGATTAAGTGAGCACCGTGCATTATGATTAACTTGTTAATCCAATATGCAATTGCTACACCATTTATAAACAGCATTAATCATTCGCCCCACAAATTGGAGGGAAACATTATCCGGAAGTGATGGCTTTGCGCTTTTCTTTCTTTCTTTGAATGATAGATTTGTGCAAATCGCTGTGCATAAGGTCGGCAAACGGTAATTGCAGTGCAAAGTCTAAATTTCACTCATAATTCCAATCTATCGGGCAGTTACGATCGTGTCAATGTGCAAATAGTTAACAGGACAGCCACATTTGAGATCGTATTACTCCAACAATGTCGGGGAAACCAACCGGATGAGCTCGGTATCAGCTTAGAAATCGGCTTTATGTTTAATCCATATGCAGGTAAAGCAACTGAAGATCAAGAATAGTTAGTAGCTTTAATCACTATCTGTTGGAACCTAAAGAAAATCGAGCTTTTCAAATTTTAGGTTAACGAATTACCAAGTTAATTAATTAGATTAATTAACTTAGCTCGAACTCTTCCAAGTTCTATCAAATCGTGACTTATGGTTTAAGTGATTATTAAATAAAATATTTTAATTTTTTTGGAGTCGCCACTAATCATTTTGAGTAGGTTGATTAGATACCTAAATAAAGTATTGGAAGAAACACTTTATTCCTACGAATCAAAGATCAATGAGTTTGGGGACTTAGTTACATTAATTTTTTAATTAATGTCCTTTTGGTACCAATTTCATGAAAAATGTTCAATTTGACACTTATGATAAATTTCCACTTGAAATTTAAAGGTGCAAATTTTTTTTTTGTTTTCATATGAAAACGTGAAGAACTAAACTATATGCAATGCATGTCGTGAATATTTCTTTTTTAAAAATGAATTTTTATTTTTGAGATGTAATCTTAAAAAAAATGTGGTTCAACATAAATATTTACAAAATAGATCACATGTGCAATTATCTACGCTATGTGAATTTTTGCAAAAAGTAATTTTTAAACATGGCAATGGAATGATATATCCAACAAGATTTAATCGGGATTCAAATCAATCCATTTATGCAACGAATTTTTTTATATTCTAAATATTAGAATCGTTATCTAATTTGGCGGATTGCTACCAAATTCAAACCTTGTATTGCGTTATTGATCAGGATATCGAATCACAGCTCCAACGACGGGGATGGATGCAATTTTTGTGTCGATGAAGGAGGAATTGGCGATGGTGGCATCAAGCTTCCAAACTTTCTCCAAAACTCTCCTCTAAAAAGTATGCTCTCATTTGGTTCCCTTTGGATTTTCTTTTTAATCTTCTCCTTGAAAGCATTCTTTCCTCCTCATTTTATAAATTTCTCTTCTATCTCCCTTTCTCCATCTCTATTCATCCTTCTCTCTATTCATCTTCATTTCTTCATCTCCATCTCCATCTCCATCTCTCTTTCTTTATCTCCATTTCTCTTTCTCCATCAACTCTTCTTCATCTTCCCTTCTCTCTCAACTCTTCTTTATCTTACCTTCTTCATCAACTCTTCTCCATCTTTCATTATCTATCTTTCTTTCTCCCTCCATCTTCCTTTCTCCATCTTCCCTTCTAATTTCTCCACTAACTCACCTTTTTAGTTATTTGCAAAATAATTTCTCAAGTTTCAAATATTTACATTTCAGTCCTTGAAGTCTTAAGTATTTGCAATTCAGTCCATGAGAAAATATTTCTTTAAATCCAAGCCTTCATAAAATTTTCGACACATTTTCCCTATGCTTAGTCCAATCGCCCATCAATTTAAGCTCATATCCACCGCTACAACAACAATGAGATGCATGAATAAATATAAAAAATGATTTAATTATTTTTTACAAGAACTAAAATTAGTTCTTTTTTTATGAAAAATGATTAAAAAGGTTAGTAAAAAATTTAGGTGTCAATACTATTTTCGCTACAAGAATGGTCACATTATCAACTTAATGACGAACTATGGCTGGGTAAAGCCCTTGCCTTTTTTCCAGTGAGGAGCAAAAAGATAAATGTCAACAAAAACCAATTAGCCACTAATCGAGATTTTCCGGGCCAAGAAAAAGAACAAATAAGTTTTCCTCATCTCCATCTGTAATCTCATTTGGTGATATTTTTGAAATTTTGGCCGGCTGATGTTCTGATTACATAATTTCTGTATCCAAGTGTAAGAATTAGACTCTAGGTTGAAGAATGACTTTCATTTATACTTTAACTCTACGATAGCATATGTATTTATACAGTTTATGCTACAAAAGAATGGACTAATTCAAAATAGTTTAAATTTTGAATTAGTCCATTGCAACATTAACTACATGAGATATCTACATTAATGGACTAATTTTGAATTAGTCCGTTACAATATTAACTAGAAATATCTACATTAATGAACTAATTCAAGAATAGTTTGAATTTTAAATTAGTCTATTATAATATTAACTACATAAGATATTAACATTAATGGACTAATTCAAGAGCATGTGTTGTCATTCTTAACAGGCCCTCACTAGTTGAAGTTGATGTTCTAGATGATCTTCAGTTTGGATTTGAGCAGATGATGGTGACACCATATAGGAGGCTTGGTGAAGAAATTTGCTATTTGGTCATGTGTGGACATGAAATGAACCTCAAGTTTGCATTGTGACACTAAATGTCGAACCAAGTGAAAATCTACCTCGATATACTTTGTTTTGGCATGAAAAAGTGGATTCATTGTAAGATACATTGCCCCTAGGTTGTCGCACCAAATGATTGGGGATTTTGATCAAGAGATATCCAATTCCTCTAATAGTGATTATAGCCATAGGACTTCTGCCATGGCGTTTGCCAGTGCTCAATACTCAAACTCGATTGAAGAATGTGCAATGGTATGTTGCTTCTTAGCGGACCAAGAAATCAGATTTTGGCCCATATAAATTGCATAACCTCATGTTGGTCATCTACTAATGAGGCAACTCACCCAGTATGCATCACTGTATGCGTGGAGTTCTATGGTGGATTAGGAACTGATAAGTAGTCCATGTGAAATAATTTCCTTCAAATAGCTTAAGGTGTGTTTCACCATACTTCAATGGACTTTTGATGGTTTTTTTTAATAACTGACAAACTTTGTTTATCGCATAAGAGATATCTAGCTAAGTGAGGGTGGCATATTGAAGAGCTCCTATAGTGCACCTATACAAACTGACATCTTCAAGTGGCTTACACTAATTGATTAAACTGGTATTTGTAGCCATAGGCGTGTGAATCGATTTAACACTGTCCATTCTGGTTGTGTAGAGGAAATCTACAACATACTTCTATTGTGACAAGAGGAGCTCACATAGATGTTTGAGCACCTCAATTCCCAAGAAATAATTAAGTTCACCCAAGTCCCATATGGTGAATTCCTTGTTTAAGTATTTGATAGTGTCTTGAATAAATGCATGGGGGGATCCTGTGATAACAATGTCATCAACATAAATGAGCATGTAAATAAGACCAATGAAGTACAAAAAGAAAAGTATTAGTTCTTGATAAGATGCTCTTGGTGGAATCATGCTTGAGGTTTGGCCATGTAAATTTCTTTAGTCAAGTTACCATTTAAAAAAGCATTGCTAACATCCAATTGCCGAAGTTTCCAATTCTTAGTTACAATCAATGAAATAACTATACAGATAGTGGTTGTTTTAACAACGAGACTAAATGTTTTAGTATAGTCGATACCATCATGCTGATTATAGCTCTTGGCCACTGGGTGGGCTTTGTACTGGTCTATAGAACTATCTGCACATGTCTTGACTCGATAAACCCATTTGGAGCCCCCAACATTTAGTTTGGGATTTAGTGGAGCCAAAACCCATGTTCCATTACGCAACAAATGCATTAAATTCTTGAAACATTACCTCTCTCCATTTTTTATGCTTATTAGCTTCGATGAAGCTCCATTGCTCTTCTTTAGAGTTTATTTCAGTCAAGTTCACATATGGCAATGGATATTTACTATTGGACTTTGGATTTTAACGTAGCTGCATGGAATGGGTTCTTGATACTTGATCAACCGATTGTGAAGGTATCACAACAACCTGCTATAGGGAGGCAATTGAAAGAGTCTCATTAGAACTTAGACTAGCATTAGATGGACTAGAAACCAATGTGCTAGACATTGAAATAGTATTAACATTTGATAATATCGGTAATGGTTCTTCAAAAGTGTGTGGAAAGGTGTTAGCGGGTGGGGTAAAAGATAGGATATCGCCATTAACACCATGGTTCACATAGTAGGACATACTAGCCGTGGAGATCGTTAGCCACGGATGTAAAGGTAAGGATATTTGAGACGAGTGGGAAACAAGGGTGGTGAATGGAAAAATATTTTCAATGAAATGAGCATGTCTTACAATATGCATGCATCCAATTTTGTAATCTAAACAAAGGTAACCAACATGCAATGGACTATATCCTAAAAACACACATTGAGCAGAACCGAGTGAAAACTTATGCGAATTATATGATCTTAATAAAGGAAAAATGGCACAACCAAATATTTTCAAAAACTTCTAATCTGGTTGTTGATAAAAAAAAATTGTTTGAAAAGGTAAGATATTATTTAAAAGTGGTTTGGGTAATCTACTAATAAGGTAAATGGTGATTTCAAAAGCATAAAGTCAATACTTGAGTGGAAGATATGCATAGGCTAATAATGTAAGGCAACTATCAACAATATGATGAATTTTTCACTCAGATGCTTTGTTTTGCTCATGGGTGTGTGGACATGCTACTCAATGGAGAATTCCATTATTTTAAAAAAAAATTAGGGTTCTGTATTCCCCACCTTAATTAGACAATACGGCTGTGATGGATATTTCAAATTATTTCTCAACCATGGTCTTGTTCGAAAATGGAAGGGACCATAAATCGATTTTGGATAGGATAATACTATGTATATTTGGAAAAATCATCAACAAATAGCACAAAATATTATAATTGGAAACAGTATTAATAGGAGCAAGTCCTCGTACATCGGTAAAAATTAAATCGAGAGGTGCTTTATTAATGCTATGAGTTGGGGGTAGGAGTGTTTTATGAGATTTGCCGAACAAACAAGAACCACATTTATTGAGATCAAATATAGAAAATGGTAAATTATTTGAATGAATCAATGAACGATCTTTGCTTTGTTGGGGATAACGCATTTGAGCATGCTAGGTAGTGGCAACGGCGAACGAATCAAGTGAGATGGTGTTGGTCGATGGAGATGAAGATGGGGTATAAAGAATCGATAGTCAGTATGGTCCATCCTTAAACAAATCTTAAAGCAGTGGTGTTCTGGTCTACAATTCTTTCACAATAGAGTGAAATAGATAAAACTTAAAGAAGTAGTTGTTATCACGTGTAAAATTATGCACAGAAAGCAAATTACATGTAATGGTAAGGACATGAAAGATATTTGAGAAATTAAAAGATTTGTTGATGGGTTTTTTAAGAGTGGAAGAACCAACATTGACAATGTCTAAACATGTTCCTTTTGCTACACAAAGAGATTTGTTACTATTATGTGGTGCAAAGATTTGCAAATTGGCAATATCGAGTGTTACATGGTGAGGAGTTGCAATATTTGAAAACTAGTCTTGCTACGATGAGATAGGAAGAATCCCACCCATATTAGCAATAGGCTAAGGTGTAGTATTGTTAGACTATAAATACCTAAAATAATATTTTGCAACCGTATGATTAAATTTCTAACAAATTTGGCATCAATCTTTTCTATTTTTAGTTTGATTGCATGAATTTCCATAATTATGCTAGTGGCCTTGCCCTCAATATTAAGAGTTTTGGGTGGTAGATAGCTGAAAATTGAAAATCAGTTGTGATTGAATAATAGGGATGGACAATGGAGAGATGCAAGTGGTAACATTTGCCTCAATAAGCACCATTGTAGTGCCCCAGAACGCTACCTCAAGGCTTACACATTACTTGCTCTCTTCTTATTAGCACCATCCATTTACTTTATCGTCTCTATCGTTCTATCCAATGTCAAACTTATACATCTGAAAAGATGATCCATAAACAAGGATGAGCTAACAATTTAACAATTTCACTCTCTAAATCTCACCTAGGATACCAGATATTGTCAAATTGACCTTAAATATGTGATCATAAACATGCACTCTCAAGTTTCTAAGCTAATATTAACCAGATAACTCAAGCGACGACAATTCAAAGAAATAAAAAAAACAGTTCACAACTCAGTTAAGTATGCTTAAAAGTCAATCATTGCGGTTCATTATAATATCTAAGCCATTCACTTGGCCCAATCTGCGACGGAATTGCTCGATTTCGCCATTTCACTATTAGGCACGCATTTTAGGCCCACCAAATCACAATAATTGACCATAAACATACGTGGACATCCCATGTATAGTGTTTCACAGCTCGTGAACGCTACCTTAGAATACTATTTGGGCTCAATTTTGCTTAAAACGCTCCAAAAATCCTTATTTCAATATTTAAGCCTCATCGTACCATCATCGGCACCCACGGACAGCCCAAATTCATTATGAACATTAACTTTATTGGTGTGAACAACGCACCCAACACTTCAACATAATCGGTTTTTACTTTAAACCCCAAACCGATCAAATTCTTTAAACCGTTCTACCTCTAATCACATCTTAGAGCCAATCCATGAATAATATAACATCCTACTAAAGATTTAGAAGTAAAACTCATCAAGATTAAGCTAGAACAGCTCTGCCAAGAAGCTAGAGCAGCAACAACACACAAGAGTGGAAATTGCAGCGAAAGACGATAACGTACACCCCTAAATCAAACGGAAGTTCAAAACGAGTTGATTTTTGAATAGAATTGAAAAAGAAAGAAAGAAAGAAAAAGAGATTGACATTGGTTTAACCTCAATCGGAGCAACGACGGCTTCGTAATCGATGAAAAATTACTAGCACATAAAGCTAAAAATTAGCTTGTGCAGGGTTCGCTTTGGGCTTTATTTGAGGGGGTTCCAGAGCTAATCTTGGGCTAAAATTTTGTGGAGAGCTACTAGAAAGGTAGGTGAAGATGAAATTAAAACGGCGTCTCAACAAAAGTTTAGACCACTCGCTCATCTCGCAATCTTTACCATGATCATGATTGTTACCCACCTCACTGATTATAAATCTATTTGGTGATATTATTAGGCCACTCGCTCACGATCACTTTATGATCGTCTCAAGTTTGCTTCTCACACTTGTCAATTCACATGACACCACTCAATAAACTTACCACGTCCATTATACATTCAGGCAGATCATTCATTACCAATCAGGATAGATCTCATTCTATCAATTCTTAATGCCAAAACCACATGCCATGTCCAAGATTCTGTTGGCTACAGTCTTTTAAATAAAGCACATTTACATCCCACCACGACTCTGTCGATTTACTGGCCGACTAGCTCATGTGAGTCTTATTACATCTCAAGGCTACCCTGATCACATAGCAGGGGCCCTCTCCGATCACCATAGAGGCACACAACAAATGCTCAACTTTTACCAACATCCACAAGACATTCAAGCATTCCTTAATCAAGGCATCTCAATTCACTTAGACTTTCATCCACCATTTCGATTTCTCATGTGCAATGCTATGCATTTTTCTAAAATATTTTTTCCATGAAAATCAATTTTAATGCAATGTATCTTTCCAAAGTAAGTTAGACGTAACCCGATACCTAGACCCTCATTTTTCGATATATGACTTGGTTCATTATTACCCTCATCGCCATCTTAGAAATCTACCAGGAGCCGCTCCCTATCCGAGCCTTTTTGCCCCAACGATCACTCCCCGCCCTCATCAGACCAGGTTGATACAATTCCACCAACTTTCGCTTCGTTCGTCCCAAGCCACACATCTACAAAGTTGAGTATCGCTTGACATGTCCCATATCGTGTCTTACGATTTATTGACATCCCATAGTAGTATGTCCCATATCAAACCCACGGTTTATCAAGTCCAACAAAACAATGTCATGAATTATGCATGTACGTTTTTCAAACTTTAAATTTTGATGCAATCAACACGTGCAATGCATGATCGTTCTTATATCCCTCATATTGCTTGTTTACGCAACATCAATTTCTCATATTAAACTGCACCATCTAACATCACAAGCGACCATCAACTTCAAAGATCAGATACTTAGTATTAAATTATACAACTCTTTTCTAGGTTTCCGTTCACTTAGAATTAAAGTCTGTCAATCAAACTGGCTCTTTGTTCGTAGTCACTGTTCGCTTCCTTGCGAATCTCATTTCATCATTCAAGGCCTTTAGATGAAAAATAATATCTAAAATCACTAATATCAAACACAGATTCAAGTTTAAGATTCACAGCTAAAAATCTGTCACAATTCCATGTCCACAATCTGTTACACAAGCTTTGATAGTTAGCCTATCGATAAGTCATTACTATTTTAACTTATCATATAATCCACCTATCAATCATAATAGTACAATCTCAAGTCTCAGATATCTATAAGCTAAAGTAATGATCGACGAATTCCTCAACTAAAAAGTAGCATAATCTATTGTTTATCCCTTAAAAGTCACCAACACATGCACTTGTAAGTTTTAAACCCGTGCGTACCTACTAAATAAGTTAGTTACTGGTGTACCTTATCACTCCATTGACTCGCTCTGATACCAAAACTGACTGTAACGCCCCAGAACGCAACCCCAAGGCTTACTCATTACTTCCTTTCTTCTATATTGGCGCCATCTATTAGCTTCATCGTCTCCATCATTCTATCCAATGCCAAACCTACACATTTGAAAAAACAATCCCCAAACAGGGGGTGAGCTAATAGCTTAGCAAATTCACCCTCTAAATCTCACCTAGGATACTAGATACCCTAAGATTGACCATAAACATGCAATCCTAAATATGCACTCTTAGATCTTTAGGCCAATATTAACCAGATAACTCAAGCAATGACAATTCGAAGAAACTAGAGAAACAGTTCACAACTCAGTCAAGCATGCTTAAAAGTTAATCATTACGGTTTATTATAATATCTAAGCCATTCACTTGGCCTAATTTACTTTGATTCCGTCGGAATTGCTTGATTTTGTCATTTCGCCATTAGGCGCACACTTTGGGCCCACCAAATCACAATAATTAGCCATGGACATACGTGGAAAGCTCATGTACAATGTTTCACAACTCATGAACACTACCTTAGAATACTATTTGGGCTCAATTTTGCCTAAAACGCTCCAAAAATCCTTTTTTCAATATTTAAGCCTCATCATACCATCATTGGCACCCACAGACAGTCCAAATTCATTATGAACATTAACTTTATCGATGTGAACAGCGCACCCAACACTTCAATAGAATCAGTTTTTACTTTAAATCCCACACCGATCAAATTCTCTAAACCGTTCTACCTCTAATCACATCCTAGAACCAATCCATGAATAATATAACATCCTACTAAAGATTTAGAAGTAAAACTCACCAAAATTAAGCTAGAACAACTTTCTCAAGAAGCTAAAATAGCAGCAGCACACAAGAGCGAAAATGGCGGTGAAAAACGACAACACACATGCCTAAATCAAACGGAAGTTCAGAGTGAATCAGAGCTCATCTAAAGCTGATTTTTGAACGGAATTGAAAAGGAAAGAAAGAAGAAGAGACTTATATTGGTTTGACCTTAATCGGAGCAGCGAATGCTCCGGAATCGATGAAAAACCGCCGACACAGAAAACTGGAAATCAGCCTGTGCAGGGTCTGGCTTTGGCTCTGTTTGAAGAGATTTCAGGGCTGGTCTTGGGATAAATTTTTGTAAAGAACTATTAAAGAGATAGTTGAATATGAGGTTAAAACAACGTCTAAAATGATGATGTTTGGGCTATGAAATGGGCGACACAACAGGCAGCAACTATGGAGACCAAACCTGGTTGAGAAAGAAAAATTGAGAGAGAGAGCTTGGGATGATGATGGAGCCATGAAAATGGAGGAGAGAGGGAGCAAATTTTTGGCCAAAAAGAGAAGAGAGAGGAACATACAATCATCAAGCATTAAATGGACACATTAATCAAGCTTGGACTTGGTCAAAGATGGTAAAGTGGCTAGGTGAGGTGTCCCATGATGAAGTGTTATGGTGAGGTGGCAAGATGACGTGGCGATAATGAGATGGCCGACGAGATGGATTCGACAACAGATGCAACATTTTCAAGTAATCGGTAATTTTTAGGACTAGTTAACGCTCAAGTGCGAATAATCGCAAACACAAAATTTTCTAATATCAGAATTCTAATCTAACTAAAAATATTATCACTACAACTCTAGAGAGTCTATCACATATCAGGGGGCTAAAAAGTCTTTTCTAGACTTCCGATACTTATCCAGTTTATCAGAGCAAAATGGTTAACTACGAAATCAAGCGATGCGTCGTCCAATACTTGTCTCTTAATTCTCGAAAATCTAATATTATTTATCTGACAAATGACCGTAATTTGATATGCCACAACCGTGATCGGACTTCATTCGAAGCTCATGATTGAGGAGCAATCAATGAAATTCAAGAAATGTTATTAGATCAGGTTTTGTATCCAAGATAGCAATAATGTCAAAAAAGTCAAAACCAAGATTATGAAAGATAATGACATTTAATTCTTCATTCTCTAGAGGGTGATTGGCAATGGCTAATTGATATGAAATGTACTTTACCTCGCGGAGATAAGTTGAGATAGATCTATCACCTTTAGATGCATTTTGAAGTTAAATATGAAGCGAAAAAATGCTTGTATGCGATAGAGAACCAAAGGAAGTTTGTGGAGCCTTCCAAAGAATAGTAGCAATATTTAATCCAACCGCATAGGGTAGAACATGAGGTGAAAGAGAAGATATCATCCAACTTAGAACAAGTTGGTCTTTCCGAAATCATTCATCATATGTAGGGTTTGGTGTAGCAATACTAAAATCCATAGGGCTGATAGTTGGAGTGGGTTTGATAATGGTGCCATCAAGGATCCCATTAGGGATTAACTATGAAGCAACAAAAACAACTAGATTTTCCACTAGAAAAATTTAAGGCTAAGGTGATTTTGAATAGCCAGAGTGGGGGTGGAAGATAACGTTGTGAATAGAAAAGGCCGAAAAAAAAAAAGGAAGAGAAACAAGGAATAACGCAAGTATTTTTAAGGATTTTACTGATAGTCTGATACCATGTAAGAATTAGACTATGTTCGAAAATGAGTTTCGCTTATCCTTTAACTCTAGGATAATATATGTATTTAAAAAGTTTATGCTACATAAGAATGGACTAATTCAAAATAATTTGAATTTTGAATTACTCCGTTACAACATTAACTACATGAGATATATACATTAACGGACTAATTTTAAATAAGTCCATTACAATATTAACTAGAGATATTTACAATAATGGACTAATTCAAGAATAGTTCGAATTTTGAATTAGTCCGTTACAACATTAACTACATGAGATATCTACATTAATAGACTAATTTAAGAGCATGTGTTGTCATCCTTAACACCAAGTATGGCACCTCTAAGTTCAAACCAACGAAGAAGGGAATCAGCCGCCTGCGGATACACGGTTTTCCAGCTTTGAAAGCATTGATAAATAACATAGAAAAAAAAATTCAAGATTTCACTTGAATTAGTTCTCCTACCTCATAAAGCGGGACACGACTCATACTTATGAGTAAACACTAAAAAGATAATGAACTTGACCTAACCCCTTGCCGCGATTCTGCTCATGATCCGCCCATCAAATTGGCAAGAGCCTGAATCAAGGACTTCGGGTCATAGACAACACCAACCTTTGGATCATGTATGGAATCAACAACTACCTGCAAAGATCATACAACATATGAACAAGGAGTCCGATGCAGTTAGGAGCAATACGTAGTCTATTAGATCCCTGCTCGGGTCTCTGGTTATACTGGCTGTCCTCAATACGACAAACACAAATGAGAAGAGGACATCACATGGGGCTTCGAGGACAGTCTTAACAGAGGATGAGGCATGGATCATAAGACTCATGAAGAAGGTCCTTCAAGATAGTATCCCAGGCAAGGTGGTAAAGTTGGGGGCAAAAGAAGGCAATCAGATGGTTCTGCCATATTTTTTTCAAATTTGGGATCAGTAGCTTTATGAAACTATATCACCAATATCCCACCATTATATTCTAAATCACTGTATAGCCAATAAATGTCAATGAAGTAAATATTAGACAAAAGAAATGGTCAAATTTGCTAGAAATTTCAAATGTGTCACATTAACATAAGAGATCTACCAAACAGAAAGTACGACCAATATAAATTCAACTGAGTATTTCTGCTTGATAAACAAATTAGAATGCTAAACATGGAGAAAGACTTGGCAGATCCACAAACGTACCACATTTGATATACCTTGAGTAGCCAAGTTTTCAATGTCCACTGGAATTGCACCGTCTTTTGGCACAAAAAGTGTGTTAATGTACTGACTCGACTGCAAGACATGACAAGTGCAATGACAAACTGTTAAATTACGTCCTGCAACATCAATGTAATGTGCCTATAGGCCATCTATCTTGTTTAAACATTATCCCATAGGGGTAAATATTTAAAAAGGATACCTATAGTGAGGCATCAATTTTACAAAATAAATGTTCGACTCATATAAAATATCCTCAGAAAAGCACACGACTTATTCTTCAGCAAGAATAATCGCACTAATCTATTACCATTCAGAATTGATAGTAGCAAGAATTATTTTTTAAGAGCCACTTTGGATAAACAACATTGGGGATAGCATCATACAGAGACACTAATGCCATGTTTGGGAAGGTGAAGAAAGTGCAGGGGACAATATTGTGGGTGGAAAGTTGAGAACAAGTTGAGAAATTTGTGAGTAAAGGGGAGGAAAATTAAAAAAATTAAATATTTCCTCTCCTATTTTTCTTTCCCCACCCTTTCCAAACAAAGCCTAAGACGAATGATTTCAGTATCATATATATAGGAGACTTCCTGCTCCTTGAACCATGTATAGTATCTAGTGGTAAAAAGCCAAGCAAGATTATTGCCAGTTAAGGTCATTCCTGATTTATAGGAGGAGATACAGGTCATGTTTTACCAAATGAACAGATTAAGAAAATATAGACTGAAGGTAAATTCCTTATATCAGGATGAAATGATGTAATGGTCTGTCTGCACAACTAGAGCATCGGATAGACAAGGTGCAAAAAAACGCTGAACTCAAATTCAGCACAAAAACTAGAGCATGCTGAGGGAAATATTGTTGTTATCTTGAACTTCAAATGTGGAATTATCTCTGGAAAAAATTAAATATGCTATCTGTTTCTGCACGCTGCACTAAGATGGCAGAGTTGTATCACCACATCCACAATTTTTATGGTACTCCAGACACTGTATTTAAGATGTAATTGGATCATGCAACTTACAAGATTTTCAAGGGAATTATTGGAATGCCCATAAGTCCGATTTAGGGCATCTGTAATGGCAGTTACAAAGCTTGAAGCAGAAAAGCCACTTGTCTCTCGATCATGGGAACCATTCAATAGCAGCACCTAGATCAAGATGATACACAAAACGGTAAGATAGCAGAAAAGGTTGTTCCCAGACATGACAAGGTAATTAAATGTCATAACAACTAGAGAAATGCTAGATGAGTTTGAAATATTTATTAGATCTGGTATATAATATATGTTGTGAAACATCTATCGGTGAAACTCACAACTTGTCTCAAGCACCCAGTTTCAATAGACACTCAAGCACCTCCTAGTGTATTGTCACATTGTTTAGTAGGAATCATTGATCATAGTAATAGTAACATCTAATGTAGGCCAAATAGCCTACAGTGGAAATTAAACTGCACAATTAAGCACGCCAATAGCTAAGGGTACGAGTCAAACAGCTGAGCTTCTGTTGCACTTGTAAACTTATTCTTTCTTTTTTTTCACAAAGATCACTAAATTAAATTGACAGAAAGATACCTTGGGACATGTATGGGAAGAAATAATCTCTCCAACCCCTAATAGTACCTGGAAAGGACAGCAAGTGGTTTAATTTCAACCAAAATGAGAAGAAAAGACTGCTTCTAAACAATGAACGTCCGCTAGGAGACTGGGAAAATTATTGCTACAAAGTGTAAGGGAAACTATTGCCGAAAGCTCACTAATTAAAAGTATATCCATCATACAGAATTGTAAAGCTGCTACTTTTAGGAGCATACATATGCAGAGTGAACAACGAATGATATACTAATCACAAGGTGAATCCATTTATCTAAAGAAATAAAACATAGCTGTTCTGAGTACTTGCTACCGACCATGTCAACTCAATCACAAATGATAGAGCAAGGTAAGGGGTGACATATTGGTTTACTTTCTCAGATGAAATATGCATATTATAGAGAGCATTCAGCATTAGAATGAAGCTGTCAAATCAGAGAAACAGCTGAAATAGGAAGAAAAATCAAAAGATGGCACTAATCATATAACATTAGACATAATCATTGCCATGCATGGGAAAAACCTAATATTATCTAAATAAAGATCATTACATGTTTTATCGCCATATTATCACCTATTACTTGAAAGCAAAATGTAATTGGTTAACCATGAATAAAAAATTCAATTAATCATACTATGCTTTGAATTCTCTTCTTGCAGTTCTGTATTAGTTATGATACTGATTTATACTTTTTAATCTTACTTATTTGACAAAATTCTCTTTGGGAAAAGCTGCTAATTCTCCATTTTAATTAACTGCAATTTTTACCATATATACATTTATTCTTATTTGATATTAAAAAAATTAATTTACAACATATATTTTATTATTTTTCTCTTCCATCAGCAATTTGTTATTAGTGAAAGCTAAAAAAATTGCCTCAAGTGTTTCCATTTGACATTAAAAATTTTGATGGAACTAATTCTCCATTAAGTCAGAGGTAACTTTTAGAGTAAATCTCTTAATTTTTCTTTTGGAATTACAAAAAACAAGACATTTATTTTATTCTTTTTCTCTTCCATCGGCAATTTGTTATTAGTGAAAGCTAAAAAAATTGCCTCGAGTGTTTTCATTTGACATTAAAAATTTTGATGGAACTAATCCTCCATTAAGTCAGAGGTAACTTTTAGTGTAAATCTCTTAATTTTTCTTTTGGAATTACAAAAAACAAGACATTCTCCCAAAAATGGGAAGTTGTATTTGAATTTATTGAACTTCTTCTCTTTCCTTCGCGCCAAACCCCCCCCCTTCCCTTTCTTTTCTCTTTTCTGTCTCTCCGACAGCTCCCTCTGCCCAGTTCTCTCTCCCTCTTTCACACAGACTTCTACTTAATTTCCCTCTTTCGCTCCCCCCTCTCACTACACCCCCATGCCCAATTCTCTCTCACACAAACTGACAAGTGGCTTTAATGTGGGAAGGGACTTGACGCATTAGTATATAGAGATTATAACCTACTTTGTTAAAGTTAACTAGAATAACTTCCTAACTAGTTTTGGGAGAAGGTAGGGAGGGACAGAGGAAGGGGAAGGTGGGGAAGCAGAGGGAATAAGACGAAGGGATATTGATCATAAATAAGGAAGACAAATTCTATGAGAGATGTTTAGCAATACATAGCACCCTACACAAGGACACGTATCAGTCTCACTATGGTCGCAGACAGTAGGCACTGGAACCACAAAAACAAACGGTAATGATTAGAAATCATAAGTTAGGCACTTGAGAATCAATATCTCGAAGTAAGTTGATGCTGAGGAGCGGGAGAGGATCAATAAGTACATGAGGGAGGACGTTAGACCATAGATCGGAGCTACATATGCAACCCTAAAAGATCCATTCCATGACAGATTCAAGCTACATATGCAACCCTAAAAGACCCAGAAGATGTGAGGTCATTCATTTCCAAGAAAATAAAGAGGTTCTAATAGATTGAAACTCACACAGCAACTGGAACTCAGTCCAGGAAGGAAATGACATTGATATCCAGTAAAAGACAATCTCCAAAGTTTCAAAGAGTTGAGTTGAGATTATTATGGATTAACTAGTTCACGAAACCAGAACATAAAAAGCATCGTTAGATACAGAACCACACTATTCTTACCAGTGAAGGACAAATGGATGTGAAAAGAGATCCCATGGCATAAACAATGCAGTCAACAGTTCTCAGCTGCTCCAGAACAGCTGGATTCGCTGAGGGGTAAACCTATCATCACTAAATCATTGTAAGTGCCAGATGAAATAATGAAACGTGTATCAGAAGTATCACTTCTATTTCATTGTGTTGAAATATTTATCAAAAGTATCACTTATATTTCATTGTGTTAAAGCATAAAAGGAATGTTGAACTAATTTTCCTTGTCCAGGCAAAGATGTGCAAGAGAAGGAAGAGAAAAAAGCACTTTTACATATATAGGGTGTTTTCTATGCAGGGAGACCAAAAAAACTAGCCAGAAACAGCTCTGCTTCATCTAGAAGCACAAAACTGTCAACTTAAGAGAAATGTAATAATCATGCATATCCTCCAGCAACCTACACTGAAGCAAGCAGTGCACTGAAATTATTGTAGTGGACCAGAAATATGTGAAAAGGAGGAATAAGGCATTATTACGATAAAATGGAGCTTGTATTCATGTAACTATGCCTTAAAGTTATTCATGTCAATTAAATTTCTCTTGATTGCCTTGCTCACCTTTTCCTCGCTTCGAGAGGATTTTAAGAGAAAAAATTCAAAAGACTCTGAAAAAATAGTGAAAAGTCTAAACTATGGTCTAGATCCCATGGTCATCTTACACTTCCCAACTTCAATTTCCATGACCAAATAATGAGAGGAAGGAAGAAACTTAAAGAAAAGCACTCAAGATGATGAAGCTTCACAACCTTTGTAAAAACATCTAGTTTGAAGACCTATTCGAAAATGACACCACATGTTTACAAGTAAGTATAATCAAAGCGCCATTTATCTCGTGTCATGCAAAACAACAAATGATGTCGTGCATGTCCTTACCTCATGCAAAGAATTTGTGCCTTCTCTTGAAAGGTAAAATACTCGTTTTATTCTTGAAGGAAGTGCAGGAGATGAAGAGCATTCCTATGCACAAGCAAAAAGCAGCCTAATACATTGACCGGTTGTTACATGCGGCTAGCCGAAATAAATGATTGAATGAGAATAATTCTACAGTTACACTACTATACATACCTTCTTGACAAGTTCCACTGTCCCTGTGCTTGGATGAGAAATCTCATTCTGACCGCGAATGACAGTACCGTCCTACATGCAACACACACAGTAATTAATGCTAAAGTGATACTGCCTGGCATAATAATCAAACTTTGCTTCTTTTAAGGATGGGATGAACCTCACTTATCACTTGGTGAAAGTAAAACTTTGGGCAAGAAGAATTCTATTCACAAACTTGACTTGATAAATAAAATAAAGATATGTTCACGCTAACCATCCCTATGTTTATTTGAATTACGGGTAAAACTACTAAGCAAATGCAATCTGTAGTCCATCCCCTCATCTCAAAATTTTTGGCTTCCTCATGGCAACATCTCTAGCAACAAAATTCATCATTGCATGATCAATTAAGTGATTAACTTATTGTGACGCTAGAATAAAGGAAAAAGGGCTGTTATTAAACAAGTACATTGAGAAGATAAGCGAGAACTTTAATGATGCAGCCTGTGTGCCCTTTTTATAGAGAAGCCTATGTGTCCTTGATATGACTGAAAAAAAATGCATTTCAAGGTGGGCTATGGTCGTATCATTGGAGCGAAGATATTTGGATGCTTTATCAAGGAGATGTCATCAGGAGATGGAGAGTCAAGTTAAAAGCAGCAAAGAAAGACATAAAAAGACATGAAAGAAGACAATAAGGAAAGAGAAGGAGCACTTAGAGCTTGCATAAGGTTTGATAGTTCATATAGAGTCAAGACCAATGGCATAAAAGGAACTGCTCCACTTAGCAGGATGAGCCTTGGGTTGTTGTTGCACAAATGTCACCATGATGTGATAAGAAAGAAGAAGACAAAATCAAGCTTTGTCACCGGAAAATTGTTCTTTTCTTCACAGTTGTGGAGCAAACATCAAAGACAATTTTCGACAGAGCAGTCGGAAGATGGTATAATCTCAAACTTGATATCCCTCAAGAAGTTTGCTGGAGTGTGCTATCCAACTAGGATATGACGCCAACAAAAAAAAAGTACAATAGTCAGGGAGAATATCAATTATAGTTCTTTCCAGAAAATAAGCATCCGCATTCGGGAAGGTCTAACCTTAAGATCTGGCAACAAGTCATGTATCAATTTTAGAGTCTTAAATGGGAAACAATAAAGTAATGCCAATGTATCTCAAAGCACATATCTTATAACCAACATTTTTAACTTATAAGGACCATTAGATGGCATCAATGGGACATGTAACCATGTCAAAAGGTAATTAAGAGTAAAGAAATCATTTTCAAGCAAAGGTCAACAACATGAGTTGTGAGATAGAAATCGATACCCATAATTCACATCCCAAGGTGAGCCTGTCATTGGTAGAAATTACTGGGAGAACCAAGCTTTCTGATGGAATCTCTGAGACACGTGAGAACAAGAAAATTGCAGCGTCTAAAGACTGAAAAAATATGCGAGCTCCTGCAAAGAAAAAATTCCCAATGCTGCAGGAATTGGAGAGTCAGTAAATGTAGAAGATCATAAATTATTGATATTGATGAATGGATATGCCAAATCTTCCTTTCTTTCAACCAAATAATAAGAAAGCCAAACTTTTTAATACTAGAGAAACATTTATGCAAAGGTATAACATAAAATGGCATACCCGATGTATTTGCAATAGGTGTTAGTATCAGACAACTACAAAAGTAATGCATTGGTTTAAAAGTTATCACATCAGATCAAGCTCACATCATGTCAAGTACTTAACATATATTCTCTCGCAGTGAAGAAGACAAACAACAACTCAAGGAGCACTATCTAGGACAACCTTAAAACTGCTCTCACAACTTCAAAGAAAGTGAAGAGCGATCTTACAAGTTCAGGAAAGGGTTAATTCAACAATATGGGTGAATGTAAGCAGTGGGCCAAATACTTCTCCCAAATGCTCATTTTTCCCAAGGCAATATCTCAAGTTATACTCTTTCAGTCAGATTTTCTATATGCCACCAATAATTCGTCACAGAAGCTTTCCCTGATAAAACTCTATGCACAAGTATTTCAAGCATGAAAACCTCTTGAAATGTAACTTCATTGCTCACCTCACAATGCATCACACAAAAAAGAGAGCTTCTGCATGATCTTACCGAGATACCTACCGTTGGCATAGACATATGTAAAATTTATCAACGATAATGTCTAGAAAACACTCATCAAAGATATGGTCTACTTTCGACCAAAAAAAAAAAAAGATATGGTCTACTGTTGTCTTCTTAAAAAAAAGTCGAACAACAATCATAATATACAGTGGGACAATATCAACAATTACCTGCCATTGCTAAAACAAAATGATTCATTAGGACGCCGAAGGATCTGTGTTAACAAAACATGTACCACTTTTGAGCCATACATCCACTGAAGAAGATAAAAAGGCACTTAAAATTCAAGAAAACAAATGCACTAACAGGGTAGCAGTCAGCGGAATCAAAAACATATAGAAGGAACAGTGCAGCATTATACAACAAATAGAAGATATCTACAACATCATGACAGTCTATAATCAGAGTTGAGTTTGATTACATAATTTAGACAAAACTATTCGCATAGCCACTGTACAAAAATAAATGGAAAAAAAATCATGATCCAGTTGATCGAATTAAAAGTACAGAATATGAGGGGAAGGTGTCCATAATTGACAGAACAAGGAGGCAAGGGTTGACACATTGTCACAACTACACAGAGTAAACATACCTCATTCTGAAAGTAAACCAGAAAAGCTCTAATCGTTTCCCGATAAGGCCTTGAAACACCATCCCACAAAGAATGATCCCCTTCAACAACATCATACCTGCCAAATCCCCGACTCATAAATCTCACTAACACTCCCAGGACAGTAAGACCTAACAAAATCCGAATATTCATTTAAGCGATATATACTACGCAGTGAAATACTCGATAGACAATTGAAAAGAAAAAAACTACAGCTTTCATGTACAAAACTGTGCAACCTGCAGTCTTACAGCAGCTTATATGATGATCATAATGACCAGGATCCACAGCACGGTGAAGCAAAGCTTGGATATCATTGGCTAAGAAACCACCATTTATGACGTTTCATATTGCCTATCTACCTGATGGCACGTGGATAAGCTTGTTGGTTAATTTTGGCAACCAAAACTAATACATTGGTCTCCTGGTTAAAGCTTTGGCCAGAGTGAGAAAGGGCTTAATCAGTCATCAAAATGCAAAAAGGATCAAAACCAAGCACACAAAACATGAAGCACCACTGAGAAGAGTGCATTACCATTCTGACTTGGCTAGCTTTGGATCAAGTGGCAAGCGATGTCCCAGCAATCTTCGGACAGAAACGGCCTCCGAAGTACTCTGACCCGACAATCTCAAACACCTTGACCTTATGTCTCCAACAGCCGGCCCACCTACATTCATTTTCACATGAACTCTCTCATTCCATAAATTCACCAACAAGATTTCTGTTAGTGTAGGCTGTAATGTTAAAAGCATTTGGCAGTCCCAACATCGGAAAGATGACAGAAAGATGAAGTCTTTATAAGTGGACGCACAATAAAGAGTATCGCTTTTGTGTGTGGACTCTCTAATAGGACTAAGAGCCTTGCAGGACTTATCCCATTATTCATCTCGACTAGGCACTTGCGCTTGAATTTTGAACAAGTGTTTAATGAAGCTATGTAATGAAGAATTATGATTGTTGATTGCATAACATGATTGTTGATTGCATAACTACAATTAACTTCAGATAATCATTGGTTCCTGTACAGAGTGACTTTCAATTGTATCTTGCCGGCAATAGTCTCCTAACCAACACCAATTGTGCTGTTCTGTCTTCTCTTTTTTTTTTTTTTTTTCCAATTTTCTCTCTCCCCGGGAAACATTTGTCTAATCCCACAACCGAGAACAGACTGAACAGAAGCAACCCGCAGGCCGACACTACAAACTAAAAGATCGCAATCATTCGACAAGCAGAGTTACCGAGAACGCGAACGATCTCCGCCGTGCTGCCCCCGTCATCGGAAACAGGAAGAACATGAGCAACGCGAGTCGTCAATCTCTTGAGCTCCTCAACCACGCCGTTGAACGCAGTGCCACCTGCAACAACAGCAGCAGCAGCAGAAACAACAAAAACATTAGCCCCAGTCGAGCATAAACCTCGACAGTGCGCGGACCACTGAAGGCCAAGAGAGAGGGAGACCTGAGAACACGAGCAAGGAAGGCTGGGTAGGGTTAGGCTCGGGGACCGGATTGGAATGCGAGCTAAGAGAGGCCATGGACACCGAGAGAGATTTCGAGGACGACGAAGAAGAAGAAGGAGAAGCCAAGTGGGTGTGCAAATGAAGAAGCTTCTTGTTACAAAGCGAGGGACCCAAGCAGCAATCCCCCATACTCGGGGAGCTGCGACGCCGCACCACTGGAAAAATTGGAAATTCCGGTGGAAAAACATGAGCTGCTTCAGGGGAGAAAAGGCTTTGCTGACTCGTTATCCGATGCTGGAATTGTGACCGTCCCCACGTGGACGTGGACATCTGTCGTGCCTACGTGGGGTCCTTCCCAGCTGACGTGGAGGCTGTTCCCGGCTCATAGGCGGTCACGGGACTAGTCTATGTTGCACGCATTCGAAACGTGTGACCCCACTTCTTCTCAATTACCAGATCGCACGGATCTCACATTAGATTCACTTTCTTTGACGACTAAAACATGCAAACTTTCCTCCATCAACCCGCTCGTCTTCAACCTGTGTTGTTCTTCGACTAGGTCGAGCCAATTCGAGATTTCTAACCGAATCATCTTGCCTTAGCCTACCTGATATCGTTCATCAATCACATTTGGCTCTACCCATGGTCATGTCGATCCAGCATATTTTATGCTCTAATTTACCTGTGAGTGTCTCTCCCAAATTTTTTTAAATTAAAATTATCAGCCGAATCTTAAAGATTCATGTAAATGATTTACAAGTCGATATTTGAAAGAGGTTTTGTATTGAAAATTCTTACTCTTTAATTTTCACGAAACTCATGAGAAATCTAAAAAGGAAAATAAAAGTCACTCTACAAGACAAAATCATGAATTTTGGACATATGACATCCATTTTCGTCCATGATGTACATTTTTCACTAGGCACTGTGAAGTCTCCTTTTTGTCCCTTTCCTTTTTGGGGGCTTCTTTGCTCATTCAAGATCCATCAATAGGGCAAGCTTTTGGAGCTTGTGCTAACGACCAAGGTCTTAAGCCCCGAAGAACTTGGAGCAGCACTGGCTCTTCTGGTGATCATCTCCATGTTCTTGTGAAGACTCTCCTTCACAAGCCTCTGCATCATCTTCGTCCCTTCTTGGGCCTCCCGGTAACGCACCGGCGAGCCCATCGGGACCCTCCCCATCTGCGGCCCCGAATGCGGGCCCATCTTCGTTTGCCGCTCGTCTTTGAACCATTGGAGCATCTTCAGGGCCCTCTTTTGGGCCAGCGTGCTCCCTAGCAGGGCCACCTCGAGAAGAACCGGGACGATCCCCGATTTCGCCATCTTCGATCTCTGGGCAGCGCTCTGATAAGCCAAGATCATCAAGATGTGGGCCGAGATCTCTTGGCACTTGGGTCGATCTTCCCACGTGAGGACCTCGATCAAGTTCTCCGGCACCGCCGGGCTATCTTCCAGGGCCCTTTTCCCTGGGGAAGAGACAACGAGGTTCGCCAGCGTGGCCAGCGCCTTCTCCGCCAGGCCCTTCGACGTGGGCGGCAGCCTGAGGAGCAGTTCTGCCACGCCGTTCGAGGCCAGCTTCGATGCGTTCTCTAGGACTGTGGATAGGTTGTACAGGGCCCCTAAACATGACTCCTTTGTCTCATGTCGCGAACCGGATGATTCAAGAATGGACAGGGCGAAGGGTAATATCTGGGACGACTCTAGAGGAGGCAAGTGGGTGTTCTTTAGGGAGGACAGCGACAAAAGCAGCTCTGAGAATTCATGTCTCGTCTGTTCGTCCACCATGTCTTTGTTGCTTGGCAGCGTCAGAAAGATTCCTGCTTCCACCATAAGAGCCTTGTTCCTGAGCAAGCCGATTGGGGAATCAAAATCATCAGACAAGGCTAGTTGCCAAAAGAAAGATCATCACAAGGAATACAATAACTATATAAAAAAATAATGGCACAAATGATATTTAAATTTTAATTTAATGTGTAACCCGATTCATATATTTTTAATTTATTCAATACGATCATTAAACTGTAACACAATATGCAATATGATCTCTAAATTTTCAAATTATTCAAAAAATTTGGGATGTGTTCAATTGGAATGACAACATGGGACATTTTCTTAATTCAAAAACTAAATTGAACATATACCAAAAGACCATGGGTGATATTGAATAAATTACAAGTTTAAGGACTATATTATATATTGGACTATAGTTCAGAGATCACATTAAACAAAATATAAGTTTATGAATTATATTACACATTGAGTCAAAATTCGAGATCATTTGTTGAACTAATTTGAGATTAAAAGTCAATATTATTCAATCATTCAACATAAATCTACAACATCGTTCTGGAAATCACTTTCCACATCTTCTTATTGTATTTTCAACTCAGCATACAATACAATTTTTTTTTCTCATGATACTCGTGTATCTTTGAATCCCATCTTTGGAGTCTATGCTAAACTAGTCAAATATACTTGACACAAGCCTTAAAGACAGATCGGTGAAATGAAACTCGGCCTAGCCTGTCTACAAAATCGATATGATTTGTCTCCCCGTCTAACGAAAAAAAATGCCCGCAAAGTCAACGAGAATCTAAAATTAAGATCTAGACAGGGCATTAGGTCAACACTCGGGAGTTTTATAATGGTACAAAGATCATATGCACATGCAAATTTGTGGGATCTGAACAATTTTTCGCACTGAATCTCAAGGACAATAATACTATAGAGCTTTCTCAGACATTATGTCTCCTTTGTTTTTCCTAATTACTATGATACCCCTTCTATTATTCCTACCCTCATTGAACCTAGCCCACCATGTTAGCGGCAAGCCAGCGAATATCGCGGCCTTTTAAATTGAAGGGCAACCCCTCAAACATTAAAATCACGACCGATTTGACTTGACCGAACCCTATCTTTTATCATGTAAACTAATATTTTCGATAATACTCCCTAGGTTAATTGTTAAAAATAGGCAATTAGATGATATGTATATTGGCTGAAAAAGTCAAAATTCGAACCAACGACCACCGGGAGAAAACGACAATATAATTCATCCTCGGAAGTCAAAGAGTGACGGTTCCGATGTGGCTCCACTCAAGCCCAAATCATTTCAGTGTTTTACCCTACTTCTTCTTTTTGTTCTTTCTTCACAGTGAAACCTAGTTAAGCAAATATGGTCATGTTATAAGGAATTATGGGTGTAATTTTCCTATGCTAGATCCCAATTAGCAGTTAATTTAAGTGGGTTCCCAATAAAAAAAATCCTGATTTTTAGTAGGATTAGGAGTTAGCTCAACCATACTCAGCCCCACCACCTATTCACCCAAAGTGCTAAATTAAACGAAGCAAGTCTATAACCCTCCGAAATTAGGACATAACAATAGTTGTTAAGTGAGACAAGAGATCACGCTATGACACAATTTCTTTCATTAGTGCCCCTAATAAGATAGTAATATCCCTCCATCCTTTTTTTTTCATTGTTATTTATTGGCATATCAAATCGGACATTGGGTGGAAGATGTCATATTGAGTGAATCATAAGGCAACATCCACAAAAAGAAAATTTTAAAAAATATCAGCTCATGTGGCTACTTGGAATACTCATTTTGGAAGCTTAGTTCAAGTGAAATGAGTCGGTGTGTTCCGTGCCAACCGTCGTAAACTATACCGGTAGTCAAACCCGAGTACATATTTTGTAATCTGAAGTTTGATAGTCCAAGCAAACCAATTGTTTGGAAACTTTACAACCTATTGATTGCTCGTAGAATTTGGCTTATATCGATTTTCGTTAATACTTGTTTATCCAAACTTTATTGCTCAAGAAAAAAGGAGAAATGAATTCATAAGAAAGGGGGAAAAAGAACCGAAAAAATGGATGTGATGAGCGAAATTACTTACGTGTGATTTCCATTAGCAAGCTCGATCAGAGCTCTAATCGCTCCTCGTCGCGCATGATCTCCATTTACTCCAACCATGGCCACCAGAGCCTGTACGACCCCGAGCTCGGCCAGCAGCTTCTTCGCCCTCGCGTCCTCTCTCGCCAACCTTGCGATCTCCGCTGCCGCCGCCCGCCGCTCCTCCTCGCTCCCGAAGTGGACTCTCTTCACCGCTCTCTGCAACGCGACCGAACCGTCTTCCGTGGAGGATTCCCCTCCTCCGCGATCGACGTAGTCTTGGCTATCGATCCCCGGACGAATCGCCGAGACGCAGACGAGGCCCGATTGCTTCCGCGACTTCCCGACAGTTTTGGCGGGCAGGAACCGCCTCAGGCGAGCGAATAGTCGGAGCTTCATGTACGATCGAAGCCACGATGAAGAAGGAGCGGGAGGAGGATGATCTGGAAGAGGTTTTGGTGTTTGTGGAGGTAAAGAAACAGAGAAAGACATGGGGGGGAGAGAGAGAGAGAGAAGAGAGAGAGAGAGAGAGATGGAAACTGTTGCTGAGTTTGTGCTGTAAATGAAACTTTCTTTTAGAGATAGAGAGAGAGAATCATGGAGGAGGTGAATTGGAGAGCGAAATGAATAAAAGAGAGAGGGAGCACATGCAGCAGAACAGTGATGTCCCCCTTAACCTCACCGGGCTGTGACCGATCACTTGACACAGCCGGATAATTTATGATAACTTCTTTTCCATTTGGAGACACGTGACATTAAAAGAAAGGTCGTTTTTTATTTATTTTGATCGCATTGAATGATTAACATGTGTGTATCGATAACCCAACCTTATTTGTGAAGTGTTCGCATTTCCATCCTCAGTGCATTCTACTACTAACACAAGGATTTCGTTATAGAAATATTTTCGAGATAGGTTATTTATAACTCAATTGATCACGAGTTTAATAATATGAATAAAAAAACGGTAGTGGATTTGCAGCTGTACCCATTTCTATCTTTCGAGACCCAGATAGATGAAATCGGTCGGAATACCGCTACACATTCCATGTGTAATTATCTTGATCCTATCTCCATTGAACTCTTATACCTTTGGAAGCTATTGATGTATTTAATGTTGTGGACACCATTTGACCCGGAAAGGATAACACAAAGATGGGTGTCAATGAGCCTAAGAAGTGCCTGAAATTTAGACGGGTCCTACTTGGTTAGGACTCCACTATACTTTCCCACCATAGGATGGTCCCTAATGCGACCACAAGTTCCTCGTCTCTTCCATCTATTTTTGGCCATTTCTAGTTCGGATTACTTCGATTCCGGGCCTGCAAATTCCCAACAAGAGTCCCTTTTTGTTGGCAGCATGGCACTTGTGGATTGAAGAAAGTCGTCGATGGCTTCAACGAGCATTGTTTTTTCACTAGTGAAGAGAGGAACGTGAGGCATTTAATAAGCTCTCAACTCATAGAGCTCCTCGGAATGGACCATGAAAGTCAACTTTTCCATGGTCGAAGTAAATGTTCAAGTTGGCCAAAAGGAAAACAAAGAGAAATTTTTTTTGTTTCTGTGAGAGGTCAAACGTAAGTAGCACATCCATTCTCATTTCGAACATTGCAAACATTTAAAAGGGAAAAAAAAAACCGTAAGTTTCAACGCTGACGCTTGTCATTGGATTCAAAAGAAAATGCAGGTCCTTGTCTTATACCGGGCATTAGGTTTTTTGTGCCAAACTTCTGATGGTAACGCACAGTAGCGGCATCGGGGTTATCCGTGAGCAACCGACCTAGTTGCTTTCTTAAGAAGTCAATTTCTCGAGCCTCCAAGACCTATATTTGCTTGTTTTCCATCCAGTAAGTCTACATAGGCTTTTCAAAAAAAAAAAAAAGTAATACCAGAGAAAAAAAGAAGAAGAAGAGAAAATTACCCAAATCAATTTTAAACTTATTGTACGAATGGCAATTAAATCTTAATTTTTTAATTTTACTAATTTAGTCCTAAATCTTTAATCAAAATTTTAATATAGTCTTCTCGTCTATGAAAATTGACTAGAAGTACTTCATTGGAATTTCAACCAAAAGTTTAGGTTAAATTGATGAAATTGGATAGTTCAGGACTGTATTGGCAGTATTAAAAACCGATTGAACAATTTTAGCTAAAAAAAAAAGCTACATCTATTTGTCCAAAGTCTCTTTTTTTTTACTGTTTTGTCTTTAAGTCTCATCTCTTTAATTTTTGCTTTGCCTCTTTATAGAACGTGGGAGTCACATCTTATACCTATGATACTAGCGTCCCCACCCCTCCAATCCATTTTCCAATAGGCCGAATGCCTACCGGCATCAAAAGTCATTTAACAGCTTGTAACGCTAACATTTTCATCATCAACTATTGAGTGCTCTTTCAACTTATTTGTGTTATTTTTATTTTTATATGGTGATGGTGCTAGAGACACCAAACCTAAACAAGCATCGCCATTTGGCAAAGGCATAACTATTAAAGAGGAAAATCTCGACGTATGTTAACATTGATGATGTGAGTTTTAGTGGTCGGCCTCCAGTTGTGATAAGATGTTGTGACAAATTCATTCTTTTAGAATGAGTGAGTCTCTGTAAACTATATTAAGTTGATTTATTTTTTCAAATTTGCATTGGACTGTAACTCTTTGGGATTGATTTCATCTTGAAGTTATATCTCCTTTTTCATGTGAAATGAAGATCTTCTTTTTGAAAAAAAAAATTGAGTACTTATTGGATTTCGGTCAACAGCTTGAGCAAGGATCAAAACTCGAAGTCCCGGATAGGTCCGAAGACAGAGTTTGTAACCTGTATACGGGAGGCACAGGGCTAAAGTTAAACGCCCGGACTACCGACCGCCATAAGCAATAGAGATTTTGATACAATGTTGGCACAAGTTGACCAACCAAGGCTAATAGATTAATCGATCCGACGTATTGAGTGCCTGCCACACCTTGCCATAAGTTTAAAAATTTGTGTGCCCCATTCCCGACCATAGCATGTATGCGGATTTCCCCACCCTACTTGACTCACACCCCAATAATCTAAGTTTAAAAATATTTTACAAAACATGATTTCATGTAGTTACTAATTTCTGGAAAAGAAAATTCCTTAACACCTCAGATTTGGCCCTCATTTTCAAGACATAATGTAGTCCGACTTAGGGTTGATAGAGAGTCGAACAAGGTTTCACCATTGATACACAAGGCACATACCACCTTTAGACATATAAAATGGGTTTTCCTCGTCAAAAGACAGCTACGTTGCCCTCCAAATCGATAGTCAATTTTTGACACAAAATTTGATCAATCGTTTCTTGCCATGTTTGGAAGTTTGAGTCGCGGACGTTCAACTTATAAAGCTGAGTATTAGACCCTGACATGGGCCAAAACATCCGATAATTGATTTTAATAGTACTATAATGCATGATACATATAACAATGTGACTTTGCTTAAGCTTTCCCAATGGGTTTTGAAGGTTGAAGCCCAATGCTAGTAGAGATTAGTATTGGCCTTTTAGCATTTTCGGACTATTAAAGACAACATTAATGCAATTTCGAAATGCTGAAGGCTTTGGCCTTGACAAGTTGGCTATCGCTAGGGGTCGCCTAACCCCAGGCGACGAGGCCAACAGCTGCCCGAGCCCTTCGCAGATTGGCGAAGAGGTTTTGGTTTTTTGCAATAAAAAAAAACAAAATGAAAAAAATGTGCAACCAAAAGCCTTTTGTAATTTTTTTTTGGCCAAACATTATTTAAGCCAAAGTTACATTTCAAAAGATTTTTTAGCAAAGGCCATTTGCATTTCCCTAAATCCACTTAGCTAACAACATTTGGTTTGCTCAACCCTAAATGACCTCATGGTGGGGACTTTGAAAAGAATGAACTCATGTGTATGAGAAATTCGAAGCTTGTGTCACCCATAAAAAAAAGGCTTGTAAGAAAGCGAGGTTGTTCTTAATTGAGGTGTAAATGGGGATTGAAAAATGCTAAGAGTGTTTGAATTCTTGAGTGATTGTAATCTCCATTGTATTGCTTGTTTCTATAATGGAATCCGCGTTGCTTTTTCCCCATAGATGTAGGACTTGATATTCGGATTGAATCACGTAAATACAATATCTGATTTTCTTAAATCCATATATACATGAATAGAATAAATAAAAATAAATTTTCTAATCACACAAATAGGGCATAGTTCAAGGGTAGGGTAGGGTAGGGTAGGGTAGGGTAGAGTAGGGCTAATACAAGTCCTTGCCCCTCCTAATGCTCCTCAGGCTCTTTCGCTGGTAACATTTGGCCCGTTCAGGGCAAGTGCCTTGCAGGCATAGATTCCTCATGTCTCGTGCTCGAAAGGATTAAAACACGTAAACACGTAAATACGTAAATCCTTTTGTCTTGTTTCTATTTCTCATTTGTATCCTTGTTCATCTTGCTATTGGGATAGATCTCACGTTTCATCTGCCACAACATGGTAAAGGTGAACAAAACATGTTGGGAGCGAACAATAGATGCCCGATACCTTTGTTCGAGAAGATTGCTAAGAGAAAGCTTATGTCCTAACCCATCAACATATATAGTTAAACCCATCTTCACTCAAAAACTTAAACCAATCAGTTATGGATCAACTACGATATATTAACTGCTCAAGACCATATAATTTTTGTATACGAACTTCTCTAGCATAACTCACATGAGCATCCTAACAATCAATAGATAGGATGTGATTCGCTAATCAACTATCGGCTTTGATGTCATTTGTTGGAAGTAAGTAATGGAAACCTAATACCTTCACTTGGGAAAATCGCCAAGAGGTAGCTCAAGTTCGAGCACGTCAACATATCTAGTTAGATTCACTTTCACTAAAAAATTTAAGCCAATGAGTTATGAGCCAATCATGATATATTAACTACTCAAGACCCAATCAATTCTTCAAATGTGGGACTTCTCTAACACAATTCACATGTATATCTTAACAATCTCCCCATCATGTAGGAGCTCTAATATTAGGTTTGTTCCCTCTTAATTCAAGTATCTTTATATATCAACTTATCTCAAATTTAATCTCCTAGTCAAGGCAATGCACCCGCAACAACAACCAATCAACATCAACGACTAATTTGGGATTGCATCACCCATGGTCTCTATTTTATGTTTCTAGACCAGCTGTCCATGATCTCTCTCGCCTATCGACCGTGATAGCAATTTTCACTTGAAACCAAGCTTCGATCATGATATATTTTTTTTCTTGGGATATTAGCCAAACACCAGGATAGATTGCATGCGGGACACAAATCAAAGATTGTTGCGCAAAAGGAAGCAATCGAACAATAAAGGCTTGTTTGGTAAAATTTTGTTCTTCAGAACATTAAAAAAAAAAGGATGAGAATCCTGTTTGGTAACATAAACAAAATTTGGAACAAAAACAAGAACAAAAAAAGTTGATTCTAGAAAAAAAAAATCACTTTTTAGAATCACAAAATAGAATGAAATACCATATATCTCACATTTCTCTTTCAGTTCTCTTGTCACTTTTTCCTCGACCTAAAACAGAACAAGATCTCATTTTCAAAGAAAAATATATAAGATAATAAAAATAAAACAAAAAATAAAAAAATTATAAAAAAAAATTCAGAAAAATCCCTAAAAACAGAAAAAATTTTAGATTAGGCTAGTTTAATTTCCTAGATTTCCTAAATTTTATTCTTTTTTAGGAAACTCATAAACACCTTTTAAATTAAAATCGAATCACATTCTCTAAATCCTTAGAGCTTTGTTCGGATTTTATGATTTGATTTATTAATACCATGTTCCTTAATTATGCACTTGATTTTATTGGTTGTGATTTGCCTAGGTTTATGTACATTAGACTTGGTTTAGTTTTAGAAAAATTTTGGAAAAGACAAAAATAACCAGTGTGAATACTTAGCAAGCTCTCATTCTTAAGTTTTGAATGAATTAACATTGAGATTTAATTTCCTAGAATAAAAAATGCACACCAATGCAGAGTAATATAGTGGATTTTCTTTGCAAAAAAGAGGGTGTCGCTCGTATCAATTGTCTGCTAGCTCAAAACCACAATAAATGGCGAAAATGACTCATTATGATTCTTAATATTTATTTTTACATTTCAATATTTAATATGCTATATAAGAGAATCAATATGAATTAATCTTTGATTAATTCGAAATATAGGATGAAATTTCAATAAGTAACTATGTAATTATTTAACTTAAATAACAAAAATCGAGAAAAGATATTGTTTCCAAGAAATGAAATTATGTACAGTTACCAAACGCGTTTTGATTCTCATAAAATCATCTAGGGAACAGAATCAGAAAAAGTCATTTTAATGAAAATCACTTTTTAGAATTAGAATGGTTGTCATATAAGCCCCAAATAGATAGAACAAGAAAATAAATTAAATACCAAATGTATGTGGCTTGGTCATAGAGACTTATATCCACGAGAAGAGCAGCAACAAATTCTAATATAGATCAAGCGAGACTCAAAAATTACAAACCATACTTGAATAACTCAAACATTTTCAGTATTTTCCAATCCTAATTACATTCAATATCGCACAAAAATGTTTAGCCGTCAAATTCCTCACGAAATAATCTTTCAATCTCGCCGTGTCGGATACTAGTCAGTTTCCAAGCTTTGACCTCGGTCGGCAAAGGTAGGGTTCGGCCTCGGGCTCATCGTGTGAGGTCAAGCCTTGCCCAAATCTAGGTAGGGCTTGCTTGGGCAGGCTCGTGCCAGTTGAACCCCACCATCGCCGACCGAGCTTCGACCTCAGCTGGCGATGGCGAGCGTCGGCCTCGTGCAGCGACTGTGAGCCAAACCTCACCATTGTTGGCCAAGCTCCGACCTCGGCCGGTGATGCGGCGGTCGGCCTCACCCTCGCCACGCAAATGAATTTATGTTCTCTTTTGTTCTAGGAATATAATTTTTTTTGTAGTTACCAAACGCATCTCTCTTCTCACAAATCGTTACTGGGACCAGAAATAGAAAAAAAAAAAGTGTTTCTATTCCAAACGTTGTTCCGAGAATAGAAATGTTACCACACGCAACCTAAATTTCCCGCTCATGCATTCGGATGTCCACAAACGAATATTGTCCAAAAACAAATATCCAACTTTCCTTTAATAAATCTTGCGTTTGATTTTGTTCAAGTGCTTAAACTCGGGACATATTATAACCAAGTAAGTTTTAGCCGAAAGAATTGCGACAGCGATTAGTATACACTTTTGTGCCAAGGTACGACCTATAAGCATCTCCATCTATGCAAAGTCGGTGCAATCGTCACAACCTTATCATCGGTTACGGCCGCAACTCTATCCCACATTCTCGAAGTTTTGAAGCGCGTCATGATAACCTGAGGATTTGCGATGCTTATCTACTGGTACAACAGGTGATTCGGCTGCATATGGTCAAGTTACATACCCCGCGAGAGCAAAGTAATCGCCCAAATATATTTATGTCCTCATCAATCTCTCCTTTTGACTCGAGAAGGATTGGTGGGTTCGCTTTAGGTGGTGCCTTTTGACGGCTACCAGGGCAGGCCATGTCGAATTTCACTACCCATTTCTGCCCATCCCTCGAACCCACTTGGCGACAATTCCTCCACGTGGGAGTAGTTTGCGAAAGTAAGGAGCAAAATGTTCGGATTGGCCATCTGGTATTGGTGGGAAGAAACGGAGAAGGAAGTGTTGAATCCGGATACGTTGGGGAGGTCATGGATCGCTTTGGTGCTCTCACGAGGTGTACCACTAGAGAATTTTAGTCACAGGCCTTCCATTTGTTACCCGCATGAAACATTGAATGTGCTTGCTTAATTTGCTTTGGATCCTTCCCTCTCAAATGGAGTTCAATTGACCCCAAGTTACTTTCGTTGGGGGTTTCAAGGATTGCACAATTGAATTTTTTTTTCCTTGCCACGTGCCGCTTTTAGGAGGAACTTTATCAATTCAAGTGAAATGTCGACAAAGCCCGTAGATTGCTAAAGCCATCATATCACTTCGTGCTTCATTATTAAAGTGTAATTGTTTGAATACTATGGACCCTCAATCCCGATAGTCTTTTGAGTCCCGAATGGAATAAAAACATCACGGGTGTAATAACTTTTGTACGATGCTAATTTTTCAATTGATTATTTGAGTGACCTAACTTTTCAAAAGATCACTTGAGGATCATTACTATTACAACTTTTTACCACAAGTGCCATGTCACGTCCGACTTCCGGCAAATTATTTATTTATTTATTATAGTTATTGCATTTTAAATGATCAATTAAAAAGTTATGATACTCAAGTGAACGACGCATAAAAATTATAACTTTTGCGATACCCTTTATGGCTCATCTTTTTTAGCTTCACAACCGTGACTCCAGTCAGTAATCAGACCCAACAAAATAGATAAAGCCGAGCTGCTCCAATTAGCATCGACAATTTGCACCGAAGTCGCAATAACTTAAACCATGAAATGACCGGTTCTTCTCCTCACCCTTTGTGTTTGTACCTATACAGGGAAAGAAAAAATCAATCTTAGCAGGATCCAATCGTCTAATTAGTGGCCATACAACGCCAAGTTTGTGCAAGACTTAGAAGAAAAAGTCATCCAAAAAGAACCACCGCAAGCCCATAATGATACTTTTCGAGACTACTACTACTACTACTTGCGGAACCAAATTGTAAGTTCTCGTGATGCATCCGAGGTGGCCTCGTGATGTTTTGTCAAGAGCACTTTGCCTTCATGTGATTGGCGAAGACTGAAGAAAAAGGCGTTTTAGGATGTCAACTGGGGTGTGCTAGGAGATCACATGTTTGCCTTGGTGGGCTCTAAATAAGATAGAGCAAAGTGCCATCATCCTACTCTGGAAGAAGGTCACCAGAAGATTTAAGTGGTAGACTTGACTTGTAAAAGCAACCAAAAAAAAGAAAAAAGAAAAAAGGCCACACACACACATTGATAAGTTTAATTTGGTATATAATGTGACAGATGGTGCCCAATATGATCCACTTGTTTAAATGTCTCTTTGAAATTTGCTACGTCGGTGTATAAATTGATTTTAATATATGAACCCCATATTGATAGAACTTTTATAATTGTTTTTGAAATTATGTCTCGACTTTAAGTCCATTTAATAAAACCCGGCTCAGATTGAATTGAGCAGAATTATAAAAAAAAATCGTAAACTTTTTGCAATTGTTTCAATTCATTCATAAACTTTTTTTCTTTTTGCCATTTGAGTCTTAAATCTTTTACGGTTGTGTAATTCAGTCAATCCAGTTAATTTGGTTGGAAATCACTAGCATGGATGCCAACTATCTTACATGGTATGACTAAAGCTGACGGGGATTGTTTTATAATATTGTAATATGTTTTCAAATTATTTATCTATTAATCTATTTTTTCTTTTCTTTCTTTTATTTTTTCTTTTCTTCCCTTCCTTGTTCCTTTAATCAATCATTAGACCTCGACAACTAGTCAGAGGTGAGAGCCAATGAGGTCAACCTCGCCTACCCCTACGAAGGGTCAACCTCGTCATTGCTGGAGAGGTCGAGCCTCTCTAGGGGTGGGCGAGGCTCGCCCAAGCCAGCGGCTACTGCGGGGGAGTTTTGGCAAAGACCAACGAAGTTGACCTCGCTAGCCTCACCAGAAAGAAGGAAGGGGATAAAAAGAAAGAAAAAGAAACAAAATATTACTGAAAATTATCCATATTAGAGCCAATCATATCACATTGGATGGTTGATGTCTACAATAGCTATTTTTGGGCAGAATCAGTTGGGTGGATTAAATTGACATAAATGTAAAAAAATTTGAGACTCAATTGCCAAAAATAAAATTTAGGATTGAATTGACATAATTACAATAGGTTTCGAACCATTTTGGTAATTTTCCTAATTAAATGTGGAAGTCCGACTACATGAAAGTAAAGTTTCTTGGTGTCTGATGTTGGAAAGCAAAAGGCCAAAATCTCTTACTTGGAAGAGGAATCAAATTTGGTGCCGGTCAAATTTCACACTTCCCTTTTTTTTTCCCCTCTAAATTTGTGTATTATGACTTCATGGGATTGGTCTTTAAAGCCTTAATTTGAGGTTTGACGTAAAGTTCTTACGAGTAGATGCCACTGGTGCGGCATCCTCATTCAGCTTGCTCGTAAATACATCCAAAGGAGAATCAGTGTTGTCGCACTGAAATTCGTAAAAGGAGTTGTGTTCTTCCTTTCGTGATTGAGAGATTGTTTCATGAGAAATTATGATAGTAGTTAGATGATTGAGAAATTTTGAGTATTCAAATAACTCGAGTGTAGTTATAATGTCTTGACTCAAGCAATAATGTAATCATTACTCTTTTTGTGGGGTAGATCACAACGATCGAATCACGTTAATTTAGTACTCATTTATTTCTTTATTCTATTTATTTAAATATCTAATCGCTTTTCGCAAACGATTATCATGTCTTGATGTCTCAAGGAAGTAATCCTAGCCATCACCATGGATGCCGGATGAAGATTTGCCGTCATGTTCGATCCAACGGAAGAGACCATTGGCTGAAGGTTGGTGTTGCTGTGTATTTTCGAGCGTCCTGGGTTTGATGTGTCGTCACGGGCCAGTTCAACTATGACTATAATTGTGGCAATCGACTACTGTGGATGTTGTGGTACAAAATAATAAGATTTCGTGATCCGTGTCTACTTTTACTACGAGTCAACATCAAGAGGGGAAAAGAAGGAGGACAATTCGGGCACACAAAAAAAGAAAAGAAAAGAAAAGAAAAACCAACAACAACAACAACTAGAAGGACAAGAAGGGATTGTTCAAACACACGACCTGAAAATTCGGATGGATAACCTTCACACGATGTTGTTTGCCCTTGATGGCTTACACTAAACTGAATGCCTATCATGCGCTTAAGGAAAAATTATCAAAAAAATTATAAACTTATTACAATAGTGCCAATTTAATCGTAAATATTTTTTTAAATTGAGTCCGAAACTTTTTGCATGTATGCCAATTCAATTCATTCCATCAAATTTGATTGAAAATCGTTGATAAGGATGTTGGATATCCTAGTTAGCTGAGGTTTGGCGATCAACTAGGGGAAGAAGGGAAGAAAAAAAGAAGAAAGAAAAAAAAGGAAAAAAACAAATAAAAAAATAAAATTTTATTAAATGTTGTCAATGTTAGCGTCAGCTGTGTCATGTAGGACGGCCGGCATCTATATTAGTGATGTCCAGCTGTTGACACCTGATTTTTAATCATTTTTTCTATTGCTAAAGTAATAAAAAATCCATAAAAATTCATAAAATTGAAAAATCAACTTTGGGAACCTTAGCCAAGCCTAAGGAACCAATTTTGACCAAAAAACGATTTTTCATATTTTCAGTATTTTTACGTATTTTTTATTTATTTATTTTCGAAAATTAATAGAAAATCCATAAAAATTCATAAAATTGAAAAATCAACTTTGGGAACCTTAGCCAAGCCTAGGGAACCAATTTTGACCAAAAAATAATTTTTCATATTTTCGATATTTTTCGGTATTTTTATTTTCGAAAATTCATAAAACAAAAAATAAAGAAAAATGAGAAAATTACAAAATCAACTTTGGAAGCCTTGGCCAAGCCTAGGCAACCATTTTTGAACAAACAATAAATTTTCATATTTTATATATATATATATATTTTTTTAATTTTTTTAAAAAAATACAAAAATACTTGAAAATTTTGGAAAAATAACATTTGAGGCCAAAAAAATACACAAAGATAGTTAATATTTTTATTTTAAATCTATTTTCATATTGGCCATCGCAAATTCAGAAAAATCCAATTCGAGTCACGTGTTCCTTCACGAGTATAATCTCGAATTGGGCGTAAAAAAATTTAATTTGAGTCAACTTATTTTTAATTTTCACTTTTTATGAGTTGTGACATTGTCTTCTAATATTTTAAATTTTCATCTTGGCTCAATTATACCCAAAATGACTTAATTTTGCAAAAGGGTTTTAATTAAATTATGCATTATTTTCAGCGGCAAGAAATGAGCTTAAATTTGACATGTGGTAAATTTTGGTGTGTCAAAAATTGTGAGGAGATTTGGACTTAAAGAAATATATTTTTTCAGGGACTGAATTGTAAATACTTAAAATTCAAGGATTAGAGTGCAAATACCTAACTCTTGAAGGATTATTTTACAAATAACAAAAAGAAGAGTTAGTGGATAAATTAGAATAGAGAAGAGAAGATGGAGAAGAGGAGATGAAGAAGAGAAGTTGGAGAAGAATGGATGGAGAAAATAAGATAAGAATAGAGAATGGAAGATGGAGATGAAAAAGAGTTAGTAGAGAAATTAGAATGGAAGATAAGAATAGAGAAGGGAAGATGGAGATGAAGAAGAGTTAGTGGAAAAATTAGAATGGGAGATAAATATGGAGAAGGGAAGATGAAGATGAAGAAGAGTTAGTGGAGAGATTAGAAAGGGAGATAGAGATGGAGAATGGAAGATGAAAATGAAGAAGAGTTAGTGGAGAAATTAGAATGGGAGATAGAGTTAGTGGAAAAATTAGAATGGGAGATAGATGAGTAGATTATAAAAGAAGGAAGAAGTGAGCTTGAAAAAAGAATTTTTTTGGAGAGAAAATTTTGGATGTTTGAGAGAGTTTTGGGAGATTGAAGAAAAATTTGAGAGAAAGAAAATACCAAAAGAGAGAGAATTTTGAAGATGATGGGAGTTTAAAGCTAGATGTTATCATCACAAATTCCTTCATCGATCAATATAAATCAATAGTTCATCCTCGTCAACGAGCAAGCAAATTCGAGCTAAGTGTTTTTATTTATTCATTTATTTATGGTTTTACTCGCAAATTAGCACAAATTGTATACACTTTCTCCATCTCCTTTTTTTTCCATATTTTATGTCAGGAGAAGGATATCTCTACGTCAACAGCAAAAATCTCGTAGAGATGCAAAAATCGGCCTAGACAAGCTCCTAAGCTGTCCACCGATTTCTCAATTGATTTGTGACTAAAAGTCCCTCTTAATTCAAAAGAAACTCTCTATATTGGGAACATAGAGATCGAAAATTAATTATAGAAATCCCTCCCAAAAAAATGGGAGATAAGTACTCTTTCCACTCTTCTGGTTTTAGGTGCAGATTAGCACATATTTTATATACTAACACTTCACTCTATTTTATGTCAGGAAGCCGCAGCTCTATATCAATGGTTAACCCTATGGAAGCACAAAATCGGCTTGGAGGAGTCCTCAAGCGCGAACAAATTTCAAATTGTTGAATCAATTCGTTGTATTTTATTTTAAAGAATTCATACCCCAGAATGGAGAAGACAAAGTCCATCCGCAATTTAAATACCTGCACCATAAATCCCAAAGGGAAGAGCCAAGCCAATGCTTAGCCTCTCATTGGAGGTTTTTACTTACAGTAGTTAAATACCTGCAACTTAAATACATGTACCTTAAATCCCAAAGGGAAGAGCCAAGCCAATGCTTAGCCTCCCATTGGAGGTTTTTACTTACAGTAGTTAAATACCTGCAACTTAAATACATGTACCTTAAATCCCAAAGGGAAGAGCCAAGCCAATGCTTAGCCTCCCATTGGAGGTTTTTACTTACAGTAGTTAAATATCTGCAACTTAAATACATGTACCTTAAATCCCAAAGGGAAGAGCCAAGCCAATGCTTAGCCTCCCATTGGAGGTTTTTACTTACAGTAATTAAATACCTGCAACTTAAATACCTGTACCTTAAATCCCAAAAGGAAGAGCCATGCCAATGCTTAGCCTCCCATTGGAGGTTTTTACTTACAGTAGTTAAATATCTACAACTTAAATACATGTATCTTAAATCTCAAAGGGAAGAGCCAAGCCAATGCTTAGTCTCCCATTGGAGGTTTTTACTTACAGTAGTTAAATACTTACAATTTAAATACCTGTACCTTAAATCCCAAAGGGAAGAGCCAAGCCAATGCTTAGCCTCCCATTGGAAGTTTTTACTTACAGTAGTTTAAATACTTGCAACTTAAATATATGTACCTTAAATCCCAAAGGGAAGAGCCAAGCCAATGCTAGGCCTCCCATTGGAGGTGTTTATTCACTGTCATGTACTTCATATAATTTAATTTTTGAATCATCAAACCCAAAAGATGAGTAGGTCGTAATACTGCACAGAAGTCGTTAACACACTCCCTCTTTCGGCTTCAGGGAATCTTTAACACTTAAAAAAATATAACAAATAAAAATATATACCATCCATGCATCCTATTTAAAAAATGAAAACACAAAAGAGAATACCCTACTAAAGTCTTAGGAATAAACCAAGTCTGAGTTGCCGAATTAGGATATCCATGAAATTAAGGTACCGAAATGGCATTAGTTTTAATTAACTAGTGTAACCAAGTCCCCGAGCTCATAATCTCTGGTTCGCAGGAATAAATTAGTTCTCCCACTAATTTATTTAGGTTTCTAATCGACCTACCAAGAACGATTAGTGACGACTCCAAATTTCAAAATTATTTAAACAAAAACCAAAGTTGCGATTCGGTAGGGCTTGGGAGGGTTCGCGTTAGGTTAGTCAAATCTAATTAACCTAATAATCCGTTAACTCCTTTAAAATTTAAAATTTTTTTAGAGGGTCGCGACACCAGCCAAACTTAGTTGGATGAACTTAATTGACATATATGTGAAAGGTTTATGACCCACTTGGTCAAAAAAATTGGCATAATTAAAATAAATTTAAAATTTTTTTTAGTAGTTTTCCTTGCCCCTAAAATGCAATAGCCTTTTCCTCAATGATCTATGTGACTGATGGATTTGTTTTGTTATCACATTATTGGTGGATTCTCTTTTATGTTGTACCTTACTCTTTCATATCTACAGAAGCCAATTGTCTCACGGTTCGTTCATTTCTATTTCCACGTGAAAGAGGGTTAAAGTACATGAATAAACGTTACATGTACCAAGATTTTACCCATGTGCTATTGCAATGTCATGAATTGACGTCTAGAATCATGATTCAAAGAGATGCATTACTGTAATCAAAAGTTTCTTATTGTTTTGCCATAAATCTACACAAGAAAGTCCAATAGAAAACATGGGTGTCAATGGTTCGGTTCGGATTTCTATGATACTAGAATCAAATTGAACCGTTTGAAATCGCACATGTTTCAACTCGACTGTGGACTTACCCAATCCAAACCACATTTTTCTGTTTGGTTTTCCTCTTTCTTTTTTTTTTTTTTGCCTTCACAAGCCTAATGTGTGCTCCACCTCCTCAAGTGCCGACGAGGCAACCCTATAGCGCCTCTTAAATAGTTCTAAATTAACCAAAACTGACCGAAATAGATTAGAGAGCTGACTTTGATAGAGCGAACTAGAGTATGATCCGAATTAAGTCTTGAATTGAATTATGAGCCTAAAAGGGGAACGGGATCAAGAGGGAATAAGTTGAGTCCAGCCCACTATGAAGAGTCCAATTTGAATGAATTTAATTATGTCTGACCCGTTGAGGAACTACGGTCCAATCCGACTCGAGACAACAACGCGGTTCAGAGGGCTTGGCCCCATGGAACCGACCCAGCCCAATTGATGGCTAGCCTCTTTATTTCTACTGGTAGCCCAGCCTTAGGCCCGCAGAAAGTAAGGCCCAACTACCTCCTACCAGCCAATCTGAAGGTGGCCCAAGCAGTACACCCATTTCTTTCTCTCTTCTTGTTTCCCTCAATGGGGTCACAAGCAGACGCATGTCTTCTTCCACGGGGCAGTTTCTGTCCTCTGATCAGACGACCAGTCCTTCGCGCCAGTGCAAGAGAGTTCCTTGGCAAGCTCACGAGCAGAAGCTGCGGCAAGAATGATGGCAAGTTGTCTTTCTGACCCACTTACTAGCGTTATCAATGTATGGATGTCAGAACCGGTAAACTGGGTGGTGGACGGACGGACGGTCGGTAGAGACTTAAGGTAGAGTGTAGTAGTAGGTCGAAACTGACCTTATGCACATCGAGTAGAGGTGATGACACAATTAAGGCAAGTCGTTCTTCTAGAAGCATTTGCTAGTCTTCGCAATGGGCGGTCGAATTGGGGCAGATTTTAAGTTATGCGATGGGATTCACAATCGATTGTTCTCTAGGTGGTTCGTGATGTATTCATTTGTCGAAAATTGTTGCCGAGAAACATGGCATGGCATAAACATAAGGCATGCATTGGTATCGAGCATGAGCATGGCCTTGCATATCATAAGTTTGGACTGAATAAGGTTGGTGCTTAGATATATTTACATCTCATTGATTTTATGGAAAGACCTTGCTGTATGATTGAATGGCTTTACTATATGTTTGGACTAGTTTTTAAGGCGGTACGAGACAGTATCTCAAATGCATGACCGAAATGGTCGGCCGCAAAAGTGATGATTAACATAACTCGAGTGCATATGGTCATGACAAATTCACAATAGAACTTAGTTCCCTCCTTTTTATTCAAGCATGAACCGAATCTAGAATAGCTTATACAACACGCTTAATGCTACATATTACGGCGGACACCAAACCCCAGCACAAGTCTCGTGCAATTTATTCTTCAGCTTTTACATGTCGAACGGTCGATATCTCTGAAAGGACTAATCTTAATTGCGTACACAGACACTTGTTAGGACGCATATAAGTACGTAGTGACACACAATGTACGAAAATCTCCATCACCGGATTCGTTATTCGATTGCTCACAACGAAGAGCTCGAGGAATCGAGGAAAGAGACTCTTCGCCGTTTACTCGGGACTGTCGCTCTTGGCGAGTACCCGGTCGAGATAGAATCCTTAGCCAGGACATTACAGATAGCCTGGCGAATCGAGGACGCAAGGAGCTGCCGTTCCACGCTTGAGCCGTAGCTGAACTCGTCTTTGCCGCTCGAGAAGACAAACTCGTTCCTCACGCGGCTTTCGAGGGTCGATATCTCTGCCTTCACAATTGTCAGGCGGAGGGCATCGATAGCCCGCCTGAGATCAGAAAGCAGCTCGGGTCGATATTCGCAACAGATGGATGCCTTGAAAGAGAACGTACCATTTCCCGCCGCGTCATCGAATGGCTCAACTTTGACCTCGTCGGCATCCATCGGCACGAGAAGGCCTTCATTTGCCGCTACTGCTTTCTTCTTCAGCTCTTTCACCTCGTCGATGACATGAGCAAGCAATGTGGCTTTGTCCATCTAGCAATATATGCAGGTATAAAGTTAGCATAGATCTCATTTTGATCACCAATCTCCTAAAACCAGATGAAAGATTATGGGGAGTGTGAGTTAGCATGAAGAAAGTCGATTTTGATACCACATTTTTTTTTCCGATGATTACTACGTGTGAACTGCCTATTGGGAAATTGTTAATGCTTCTTGAACATTGTCAAAGTTCAATTCCATTGCACTGCACGCAGCTCTCCTTTGGGCTGTCATCTCCCGGCCGTCACCACCAGACCCGGCTCGAGCCACCCAGCATCACCGCTCGCATTGGCTGCCCTCTCTGGCTCCCTTGCCATCTCAGGTTTGAGGTTTCAGCATCGGACCGAGATCGCGTGGCCGTTTGTGCGGTGGTGGCAACCTCTTTGGTCACAATGTTATCTTTCAACACACACGTACACAGAGATCTTATGCTTACGTTCTAAGGTAAACTGCCGCTATTTAAAAAATAATGGGACTCCGTCCTGTCACACCCTAACTCCAGAGAATCTCCATCCTTGTAAAAATCACATAAATGATCTAGGGCCCCCAATTCTATATATGAAAATCCTATCACATATGATTTGCACGTTGACCAATTTTTTAGATCGATTTTAATGTCTCTAACATTAGCAATAACCTTGTATTCACATCCCTTCCCTCGACTTATGGAAAAACTAAAAAATTATTTTAAAAGATCAAAGTATAAATAAGATACTATTTAGAAAATATTCAAGTTAGCACCATCCGTGCCATTTAAGATAACCGGTGCCCACATTAGCGATTTCCAACCAAAATTGATTGGATGGACTCAATTAGTACCTATGCAAAAAAGAGTTTAGTATTGAATTGATCTAATTAAAAAGTTTAGGACTAAATTGGTACCAAAGCAACAAATTTAGAACTTTTTTGGTACTTTTTCGGTACTTTTTCCCTCTGTATCGCTGAATCCGATTTTGACTTTTCAACATCTAAATACTAACTATGCTTCTATGGGATGGATGCCCGGCCAGTTTCACTGCTTCTAGGGTTCCTTGGTTTAGGCCGCCACCGGCCCATGCCGTCCCTGGTACCGTTCCCATGACATCTTTGTCTTGTAGAACTTGGCCTCCATGACAGGCTATTTTATTCCTTTTGCTGGCTATATTCGAGCGAATCAATGTGGATTCTAATCACCGTGTGACAGTTTATGCAGCAAAACGTGCTTGGACAGCCTAGATCAGAAGTAGACGCACCTAATTCTAGGATGTGCTAAGTCCGTCTGCCCCTAGATACGCACGGAATTGGGAGACTTCCACTCTTTCCCAACTTTAGAAGAAAAGGAAATTCTGAGATTTGGATGAAGTAAACGTCTGACTATCTCGAGCTCTACGACGGCGTCGAGAGGGTGGACTTTCGTGGACGTGACTTGCAAATTCTTTTAAGAAAGGGATTATTGAAATAAAAAAGACGGGTCAACTGTTTAAGACAGAATGGAAAAACTCTTTGGATTTGGCCAGTTGGTGCTATCGTGCAATGGCATGAACTATATTATTTCGTTCGATCAGCTTAAGAAAGTCAAACCTCAGCTTAGGCCAGAAAACTACGCAAATGGCAAGGAAAGCACCAAAGACTTGGCTTTCTTGCCTGGGTTACGCATAATAAATGACAATATAACGTTTTGCCCTTGCGTCAGATTCTCAAGACGCCCTTTTCATGTTTCCTAGTCCTTTCTAGGGTTGTTCCAACCTTTCATCTGAACGACAAGCACGAAAATATGGGCTCAATCCATAAATATTCTGCCTAAGGGCATTAGTTTATCAACTCAAGCATCACAAGCCTCTGCCTAAAATCTCAATAACAGAATTCCGTTTTTTGAGCACAAGCCACAAAGTTGATTGCGAGGAAGTGTTTTGATGTATGAATGCAAGTTGGCGAGACCATTATGCCAATTGATCCGGTTGAGATATATTATGATTGAATTTGAATTTTCACTCTATTGTCAATTTATCTCACGACAAACAGAGTTCGTATTACGTATAACTATAGCCGTACTGCTATTATGTCATATTATAATCGCTGGGTGTGGTGATATGTATTTCAAACACCTTCAAAATTAGACGATATAACTTCCCAAAGTCTAATTGATTTAAACTGTCATAATTGTGGAGTGGTTGTCATGCGCCTTGTAAACGTAATGACGCTTTTTCAATAGCCGATACTGCTGTAAGGTGTAGTAAACGACCATTATACGTAAAATTATCTACATCGACTATGTCATAATGTTTGAGATTGTTGCTTTGACCCTCCTAAATTTAGAAAAGAAATCCAACCAAAAGACCCACCCTCTGCCAAACTCCACTACACAAATAAGCTTTGGATTGTAACACCAACGAACGAAAGCGAAAAGGAGTGGAATCAATTGTACCTTCTCGTCGCAGGGAACTAAGCCGCGGAGAGTGGCGAGATGTGAATTGATCCTCTCTCTCCGCCGCCTCTCGGCTTCACTATGATTCCTCAAAGCCCTTAACGCCTTCTCCTCCGAAACATTCTTCTTTGCCGCTCTATTCGGAGCCTTGATCACAAGCTCGCTCTTCTCGCCATCCAACACCAGCGACTGCGGCATGGCCACCTCCTGCACCGACCCGTTAGCCTGCGAGAATGGGTCGAACATTTGATGCGGATCCGATCCATACAAACCCGGTTCACAACGATCAGTGTAAAGAGCCATACAGAAACTTTTCAATCTCCTAAATGAAACTAAACGACACTTCGGAACTTTTTCAGGGGTCGAACAAGGAAGCGCCAGGCGGGCGGGTGGTGGGGGCGAACCAGAAGGAGAGCTTTTGGAGGGGGAAGTTGTGCTGGTTGCTGGCTTTCCGGATTGTGCTGGTTAATGATATTTCAATTATGGTCATAACTTCCATCACGAGGCAAGACAAGGAACAAGAAATGGTTTCAAGATCGGGAGATCGAGATCAAGATCGAGCGAGAGATTTTCAGAGAGAGAAGATCCACATCTTCTTCTTTATTGTCTTGAATTCCATCGTTCCGATCGAGGAGAGGTTCAAAGTTTTGGTTCTTGGGAAGTGGGTATGGCGTTTAGAAAGGTGCGAAGTCGTCTTCTTGATTCCTTCTGAAACTCTCGGCCGTTTCTCTGGGATTCCGATTAGGGTTTCAAGCACAGAGCGGAAAGACGAGTTTTGGAGCTTCTGTGGGATGAGAGGACCTGAAGTTCACATCTATAGGGAGAGAGCAAGTGTTGAATCTGGTGTTTTTCATGTGAGCCTTCTGGGAGAGAAGGTATCGATTGGGACCTAAAGAGTCCAAAGCCAAACTTGGAAAAGGCCTTTACTTAGCAGCTTTTGGCCTTTTCTGGGGTGGGATCTTCTTATGTTGTTTATTTGGGTGGCGTGGGTACCTGGTATTTTTGAGTTCTGTAGTTGACGTGAATATTTGCAACACGAACCATATGCAAAAAAATAAAATAAATAATAATAATAATAATAATAATTGCAACAAAATGAATATGCACATCAAGCTTGTAACTTAGATTCAGTTTGTTTCACAAAAAAATATATTCTCGAAAAATATTTTCCCCAATTTCTAGTATTTGGGGGGTCTAGAAACAATGATTTCATTCTTTAAGAAAGAAAATCAATTCCCCCTCTATCTCAAGCTTTTCTCTGGAGTGTAACTTTTTGAAATAGAAAAAAATCTTCCTTTCTCTCTCCCTCTTCATCCGTCCCCATTCTTTCTCCTGCAGTTTTCTCTTCCACACTGCCATTCAATTGCAATGACGAAGCTGTAATTTGAGGGATCTTTGCCTTGATGGCAAGCTTGAGATGGCGAGGCGAGCCATAAGCCATGAGCTCGCTAGACTCGTGGCTTACCTCACTGCCTTGAGATTGCTAGCCAATTGCAAGGCTCGGTGGCTGGTCATCTTGGGCCTCTCGCCAATCGAAGTAGAAAGGGAAAAAAAATAACAAAAGAGAAAAAAGATAAAAGAAAATAATTAAAAAGTCATTTTTTAAAAAAAATATTAAAAAATTATATAGTGAACATTGATTTTCCTTATCAAATGATGGAAAATATTTTTTTGGGTCGTTTTCAAATTCCAGCTAAACACAAAAAAATATCATCAATGTAAGATATAAAATTATAATATCCCTGGAATCACAACATAAAAAAATGTTGTTTAGTGACCACGCAAAATAATATGAATCGACAACAACATTCAATATCATCTTTCACTTCCACATATTGTAGTTTCCTCTTTCATGGAAATAATTCCTTTTCTTTTTGCCAACCATTTAATATCTAAGATTCTATTTTTGGCGAGACTTGGGAAACGTCTCCTCATTGATTATGACGTTTCAGCCCTTGAACTTGACTTTCCAACTTGTAGGAACAATAATCGATCACAAAGACAATTTTTTAATGCCTTGCGGAAAAACGCAATATTCAATTTATACTTTACAAAGAAATCCGCAAGATATACTAGATAAAAACTCTTGTGAGATTCAGTCATGTGTGCAAGCATTTATCAACTGTTTCCAACAATGGGGTTTCACATTGTTGATAAGTGCGCACAATTTGTAGAGTTCAAAGCGACTCCCTCTCATATGCATTATCAATCCGATACCGGACTGTGTTTTTCACCATCCAAGTGTATTACTAATTGTTGAGAATGCGCAGCAAAGACCCAATATCGTTATTAGGAGAAATCACTAAAGAAGAGTCCCACTCTAAGTCGAGCCCATCAATATATTCAATTGAATTAGCTTCGCTCAAAAGATTAAATCAAAGAGTTAGGGGCCAATCAGAATAATTAATTGTTTCACAACATACAAATTAACTAATTTATAGCTTTTCTAAGACAACTCACCAGTACGTCTCAACAATATCTCCCTTACGTTTTAGCTCAATATTAGACTTGCTTCCCCTAAATTTAAATATCTGTCCGCATCAAGATGTCTTAACTTAAACCTCCACTTTAATGGTTGGAAGGACCACCACAACGATAACAATCGCTCACCTTCATCTCTGGTTTCTTTTGCCTTGGCAGAACAAGGAATTTTGTCATTAGGATTGCGTTGGTCATGCTATTGCTTCCTCGAGATATATACCAAACATCAGAATGGATTGGGGTTGACCAATCAACCGTTGGATCCGAAACCACTTGTTGGGAGCATGTAGCAAAGGCTGGATACCTTAGGAAATCACTGACAAAGAGCACAAATCTGAATATGTTAAAATATCCGACTCTTTGTCTCAATAAATATATATATATATCCGACTCGATTCATTTTCACTAAAAAACTTAAGTAAATGAGCTATTAGCTAATAGAAATTATAAACTGCTTAATATGTTGTTCTTCTAACACTACTCTTACGTGCATATCAACAACAACACTTCTTTTTTAGTTGAATTTTCGCAAAATAGAAATATCGGGATGGTCTACACCTAACACAGACTGGGAGCAGGATTGTGTTTGAGGAAGTGAAACATGAAGCCAAGGGGCATGGGCTTTGAGTATGGAAAACATGCCAGATGTTCTTCTCTTGATTGGTGATATTGATCGAAGCAATCCCCTCAAATCTTTTCAAAACTGGAAGAATTTTTTTTTTTTAAGCTTGGCTCAATTTGCTCTTTTAGGATCTAGACAACATCATACGCTGTCGTTAGGCAGTTATTTTGGTCAACTATGATGCCTATTTTTCGAATATTTGTGGTATAAATACATTAGCTTCATGTTTGACATTTTGAGTTGTGGTAACCAAATACAAGCAATTGCAAAATAGTGCTTTGTTTATAGTCAGTCCAACGGTGTTTAACCTGTCCTTTTACGGGTCTAACCGATTAGGTCCACATTGTTACAAATTGTGAAGGAAATGCCTATGAATTGTTATCACAAACGTCGTTCCCATCACTGTTCACCACCGCCCGCCGCCATCGCTATCATCCCACTACCATGTCAAATATAACAAACGCCGCCGGTCTATCTCATCCACCTACTACCACTTAGCACCTCCACCACCTTCATTGCCACCTCGGTGTCCGCCACAACCTTGTACTCCATATAAAATATAAAAATATTATGGAATCACTAACTGTTGCGTGAAGAAATTAAGCAGGCAGAGTAGGATGTTAACCATATTTGATAGCTTAACATTACCGTTGTGTGACCACTAGTCCCTTCCACGCATGTGGCTCTGAGTTGAAGGAGCAACAAACATGCATCTCCCATGTGACTTTGGGTATAGACTTATTGATAAATTTGGACCCTTATATTAATATCGGGTGATTTTGTCCTTCTTTCATCACGGAAACAAGCTTAAAGGTTGAATTTTTCACTCACACTTGTAAACTAATCATCACTCTCTTTCACAACCGATGTGAAATAACACAATATCGACTAAGTGATATTTTTTCCTTAGTTAAGGAATACAAGATGCTTCACACTCCAAAGGTATTTTCCAGCCAGATAAGACCAAAAGAAAGCCCTTTCTCGCCTAAAAGAAATCTTCTTAGTTGAAACCCCTTCATTGAAGTGGAAATCTTTCCTTCTTGATAATCTAGCATGGACATGGAGATCTGATTATCTGCAAGCCCATCCCATGTACTGATTAAGTATAGCCACAACCTACTCTAGTATAGGATAGTTATAAGGAATTGTTAGAATTTGGAAAAAATTATTAAAAAAGTTCGTAAATCTATTATATTTATGTCAATTTAGTCTTAAACCTTTTTATATTTTGTGCCAGTTCAATTCTTTTGGCCAACTTTGAGTGGCCAACATTGACATGGACATTGACTCGCGCTAACGGCACACCACTATTGACGTGGATATTTTTTTAATAATTTTTTAATATTTTAATTATTTCCTTTTTCTTTTTGTTTTCTTTTCCTCCTTCATCTGGCTAATTAGCAGTGAGGGAGAGTCAGTTGAGCCTTGCCACTACCGCCTAGCCATGGCGAGTTCGGCCGCGCAGTCGCTAGGTGAAGCCACCGAGCTCACCTAGCCATGGTGAGTTCGGCCTCGTTGTCACTAGTGAGCTCATCTAGTGATAGTGGCGAGGCTTGGCCTAGGGGAGGTTGACCTTATCCTCGCCATCTCTAGCTAATTATCGATCCTATGATCAGCCAGAGGAGGGAGGAAAAGAAAATAAAAAGAAAAATGAAGAAAAGAAAAAAATTAAAAATTTGTTATTAAAATTATCAACATTAGCATGGTGTTCACGTTAGTGTCCATGTGAGCGCCGGTCGGCCAAAGTTGATTGGAAGGATTGAATTGGTGCAAAAAAATGGTTTAAGAGTGAATTGGCACAATTGTAGTAGGTTTAAGATATTTTTGGTAATTTTTCCTTAGAATTTGAACGGACGAGCTCTGATTTCTGAGCTAGAAATTCCAGCCGCCTAGGCTTGATTTTGTTGTTTACATATTCTTATCTGAGTTTTTTTTCCCCTAAATTTTTGGTCAAAATTCTTCTTCTGTAAGTTGATCAACTACAGGACAAGAAATAGTTGAGGACAACGCTGTGTCCCTATCCCTTCTCTTTTACGAGTGCCAATCGATTTCATTGATCAATCCACGAGAGTATTGACCAAGATTCCAACTCCATTTTAAACAAAATGCCCAAAATGTAATGCGGTATCCATCGAAATCTTTAAGTACCCAATTAATCCTCACTAGATAGAGTAGTCCTCACAAACAGTCAATTTATATCTTGATCATGTTCAACACTACATCAAAAGTAACACAAATCGTAAAAGACCATTTTCGATACATTGGAAATTATTTTATGTAAAGACCATATATCTTATTTATAACAAAACAAAGAAAAAGAAAAGTTTAGTTGGACAAGAGGACGCCCAATAAAGAATAGATAACAGTCACTTTGAGGGGCCAAAAGAAAAGTCTTGCACCGTCATCTTCTTTATTTTTGAAGTGGTCGCATCTTTCCACATAAAGCAACGTTGGGATACGGACAATTAGGGGTCGCTTTCAATCGCATTATCAATGTCCATACCCAACTATTAATGGAAAATGAGGATAATAAACTTCATTTAAAAAATGCATGTTTTGTCAAACGGTAGTCCAATTCCCATTCCTCCACTTGTTAAATTTCGTGCATGGATATACGTATGCACGCGTAGGTGGATGTGCCCCCAAGTGTATACCATGAATTATACACTTGAAGATTCAAATTTTATATAATATTAAGTGACAACGTAATCAGCTAATGAGTTGTTATTTAGGTATGTTTAGTGTCAGATGTCTCTTTGATCTCACATTACCATTTATGAGTTGTTGTGTGGGTAGATAAGCCTCACGCAACCTCAAACTAGTACGGCAGGTTCTAAAGCCATGCCGGTGTGAGCGAGCTACAATCAAAGCTAGAGGTTTACGTGTTGGCAGGTTGGGCTCATGTGAGCTGCTTACATTGGTTTAGACAAGTCAGTCACAGTAGAGATGTGGATTATTAACCGTCAAATATATTCTGCTTTCACATTGCCCATGCACATGTGACATGCAATACTTGTAGATAGCTCTTACGCAAATTGAAACTAGCACAATGCATTTTAAAGCTGTGCGGAAGCAGATGAGTTCCTGTCAGAGAGGACAATATCATGTTGGCAGCAATGCACTCTTGCATTCGCCGTCAATAAATATACTCACACCTTTGTCCTGTCTTATCTTCACGTTTCTGAAACAGAAATAGATTTTTCTATTTCTGTTAGGTTTTGGGCCAAAATCTATTTCTGGAACAGATTTTTGTTCCAGAAATAGAAAAATAGATTTGTGTTGCCAAATGAGTTTCGGTTCCAAACCTATTTCTGGAATAGGTTTGGAACAGAAACAGATAAATAGAAACGTTGTTATGCTCGTCCTAACATATCCAAATTCAAGAAATTATAACTTTTTTTCTTTTTATAATCCGGAGACATGAAAGGAGAAACCCAACTATCTAGAGATAACTGAAAAACCTTGCAAGTCCCATGAGCCTGTTAAACCTCGACCGTTTTTGTCTGTACAGGTAACCCTAACCTAGAGCAGTCTGTCATAGATACTTCCGCCATGCTGAAATACTATCTTTCTCGAGTAAGGAGGGAAGACAGATCATATCCTTTGGGAGGCCAGTATGAAAAATGTTGCCTATGATTTCAAGATGGTAATTTCTCACCAGAGTTTTTCACATATGAAGTTACCCCTAGATCCGTCCTTGTTGTCAAGTCATTATCTTCCAAAGCCTAAGTACCGTTCTAGTCTGAGCTTACCAATTTACTCAGCAAATCAGGAGCAATTCATAAAACACATTTTAAACATGATATTCCCGTCTACTAAAGTCGATCACTACGTATTAAGGTTTATAAGTTTTATTACTTTTTTTTTTGACAAAATGATGGTTAATTTGGTGAACTAAACATGCCGTACTATCAAAGAATCTAAATAATCTCTCTGCAAATTGACCTAATAAAAAAAATGTAAGGCAAGAAACTTCCTGGAAATTTCGTAGTCGCTGGAATCCAATATCATCATGTATAATTTATAGGTTAAGTGATTAGTGACTGGTTCATAGAGACATTAATTAGACGATGATATAAGCATGATGTGACCTATATAGGATTAGTAATTGACATTAATCTTAGTAGTTGTACTAGTTCGATCAGGATTGAAGATGGATTGAAACGATCATTTGATAATGAAACCTGCACCTTTCCAAGTGTACATAAATTAGGGTCTTTTTATTATTTTTCATGTGGGCTTGCTATTAAAGGGATCGTGGGGATAGAGACGCTAATATTATAGATATAGGATTCAGTTCCCACGCTTTGCGAAGAGGTAGAACAAAAGAAAGAGAGAGAGAAAAATTAGAGATAAAACAGACCAAAAAATGATATAAAAGAATAGAAAATAATTTATTCACTAGGAAAAATTACTCCCACGTGGCATTCTATCAATAGTGGGTTTTATAGATTAAAAAAAATTCTTTGTATAAGAGCGGCTTGTAGGAGGTAGGGTCATGGAAGTTTCCTATCAATGAACCTGTCCAACGCCATCGTCATGCAACATTTTTTTTTTGAGCTAATTTATATCATTATTGATAAGTTCTCAGCCGACACTATTTATCAAGAGATTGGAGATTGCTCTTATCTTATATTTTAAGAGAAGTTCGGCAGACCGAAAAGTACATAAATATTACAAAACGATGTGCAATACTAAACGATGTAAGTTTTGATGTATTTAATTTTCACAAACAATCAGAACTCAGAGACACGTGTGCATCATTTAGTCGAAACAATTCATCTTCGTACAAAAATATTCTACGTATGATAGGATTCAAACCACTTAATCTAAAAGGTCCAAATTGTCAGAAAGATGCGAAACTAACAAGTTTTTCCACCTGTACCATGTGCAAAAAGTACATATTTTTCTGATAGTGTGTATCACTTCGTTAAAGTGGAGTGACATAAACGTGCTAAAGGACCTTTGGCTAATGGTGAAGGATTAAACCTTTTTAGTAATGGAGGTTTGGTGGTTAGATAGATGATGGCTGGCCAAAGGCCTATGGAGTTTGAATCATTTGGTCCAGAAACGTGGGCTTTGAAGTCAATAATGCACGCAAGAGAGAGACCCAATTAATATCTTTAGAAGTTCGGTTGGAAAAAATTAAAAATGGTGAGCTAATTTTGTTTTTTTGTTCAGCTATTATTCTCTTGCAACTTCAACGCTGAGTTTGGTCACAAGAATATTAAATTATTCTCGGATTCCTTATATTCAATCTTTTGTTTGGAAATAGCGCCGGACAAAATTATATGTTGCTATATCATATCTCATGGCAACCCAAGATTTGGACCGGTACAAGTAAAAACAAATTGAACGAACAACTTAAGAAAAAGAAATCGAGCGAGAGAAAACTAAACAAATCAAGAAAATGAAAATCATAAAAAAAAGGAGTTAATTCTCATCCAATGACCATTTAAATACCTCTAATTTTGAAAATACCAATTACATGTCTCTAAGCAAAGCCGTACATCGAAAAGTCCAAATGACCCCTCCTTGCAAACTTATTTTAGCATCTTATTAGGGTGGGTGGTTAGATCTTTACTTACTTTGAATTTTTTTTTAGTGGGTACGAGAATTTAGGGTTTGGATTTGGGCTATTCTGTAAACAAAACTACAGTTTTGTAAATAGTTACACATGGATAATTGGTGTAGAATTGTAAAAGTAGTTATATATATTTTGAATTGTTAAATTATGTATCGAATTTAAGCTGTTGAATGAAAATTTGATTCGGTGTTAATTAAGAGATTTGGATGGTCATTGTTATTTTTTATCCGTGCAACAGATAAGACGGGAACTTCCCTTATTATCGTTGTGAAGTATGGAAAAGGAAGTTTTCTTCTCGTTCGTCCAAACTTGCCGATTTGGCTTACTTTCTTAATACATTGAATATTGAGTTTGCGGGTTTGCTTATTATTGGTGTACATCAAAGCCAAATATTGAGTTTGCGGGTTTCCTTCACGCTCACTTGTGATTGAATGCTGTCTGTCTTGTACTTTTGTCGTGACTTCAAGAAAAGTGGCTGTGATTTGCAAGCAGTTACGTGAGGCTAGATACCGTGGCTTTTGGTATAATTCAAGATTAGGAAATACTTAAACATGTGAAGGATTATAGCTCTTTAATTCTTCAATTATTTAGTGGATTATTTATTACTGTCTCTTCCCATGGGATAGGTACCAATGCTCATATTGTTGTTGATATCTCTGGTGATGTCGTTCTCTCTCATCTAATTAGAAGCTCCTTTAGCTTCCACATTTACGAAAAATTGGTGTTAATGCTAAGTTTAGAATTTACTGGATTTGATTTAGGGCTTTGCTTGTTTGATCACTGTCTTGAAATTATGTTGTTGCAATTATATCTAGAGCAAAAGTAAAAATTGAGAAGATTAATAGGATGAACAACTTTGGTTTACAGAATGATAAGATGTGCGTGTGATTAACAATTCAATATTTGGCTTTGGATGGCAAGTCTAGCTTTCTGTGAACAATAAAAGTGGCCGGTAAAGATGTGTTAATGGAGAGAGAAAGAGTATAATGACGTTGACCCTATAGGATAAAGTTCAAATATTCACATGTACATGTTGAGGATGATGTTTCAATTTCGACTTGCTAAAGGTACTACTATTAGAACCCAATTAGATGAGTTTAACAAACTTATGATGAGATTTGGAGAATGTCAAAGAGGCTCTAACTGATAAAAGCAGGGCAAGACATTGTTGGCTTTTCTACAAATTCATGGTATTATGCTTTGTTCTCTAAAAAGTGGAGAGCAAGTTGCGGGAGATGGTCTGGTGCAGGATGTAAAGCAAGGACTAATAACTCGAGGCAAATAAGAATTTTTGGGGTTATGTTGTGACATAGAAAGCTAAGGGTCGGGTGAAGTGCATTGACTGTCACGATGAGGGGCATTTGAGAAGAACTTGTTTGAAAATGAGAAACTGAGGTGATGGGCAAAATGTCACAAGTAGTTTGTGCGAATGTTGCCAAGCAAAGCACTAGTGATGCATAGAGTGTGGGAAGGCATGATGATGCCGACTGATACACAAGTTGCTGAAGGGTTAGATGACAAGGAAGCTAGACCTATGTGAGCGCTACATCTTTGGAAAGCAGCACCCAGTTAAATTTTATACAACTATGCATTCGGCCAAGCAACCAGTTGATTATGTTCCTTTAGACATCTAGGGCCTGGTTTGCTGTTCCTTCAACAGAAGTTGCTTGATATATGGTGACATTCATTGATTATTATTTGAGCAAATTTTGGTTATACTTTCAGGGGCACAAAACAGATATATTAGATTGGTTTAAGAAGTTTAAGGTACTAATTGAGAACCAATCATGTAAATATATCAAGTGCCTTAGAATCGGTAACAATGTAAAGCTATGTGGTAATAATTTTATCGAGTTTTGACAAAGTTGTAAGACATAACACAGTGCTAGGACACCACAATAGAAGCGTTTGCAAAACAATAAAAACATAACTCTACTTGAGAAAGCTCAGCAGATGCTTTTGCGTGCAAGATTACACAACGAATTTTGGGCCGAAGGAGTAAACATGGCTTGTAACCTACTTAATCAATGTCCATCATCTGCTATCGAGGAAAGACTCCTGAGGAAGTCCGATAAGTGAAATTTGTTAATTATTTAGGATTATGAATATACGGATGTTCTAAATATGCTTATGTGAGTGATGACAAGCTTGGATGGAGAGCAAAGATGTGCATATTTCTGGGTTATGCATATTGCGTAAAACTAAAGTATTAAAAAAATTAATGATTATATGATTTTTTTTTTGGTGGGAATGTCTATATGATTAAGATGCAGGCTTTTTAAATTCCGTTTGAAGTGAACTCTAGTAACACTAATATCTTCGTTTTAAAGCTTGATTAATGAGCACATCCATGGCATTACTGGAATTGTTATGTTATTATATATATGTCTCTGTGTGTGGGTGAATTCAAATACTGTAGTTGTAATTGAAATTCCAATTTTCAATTTTAGGATGTGTTTCGCTTGGATTTTGCATTATTATTCCATGCACTTAATTTTTTTTGTTGTTGCTAAACTACCTACATATCTTGCTTAGAGAAATGTCAACTGAAAGTAGTATAGAAGGTGAGTATAAGGGAAAAAGTAAATTAGAATTGGAAAGTGTCAAACTTTGACATAACAATCGTGATGCATGGTACAATTTGAAAAAAATAATAAAGACAGAAAAAGTGATGGAGGCAAATAAGAGGACGTTGTTCCACACAAGAGAAAACCCATTATAACCTTTAATTTGGTATGCATCCAAATGTCAAAAAGGTGCTTGGAAAATTGTTAATATGCACACATGTTTTACCATGACGAAATATTACGGTGCACCATATAAGAATGCTACTTCTTCTCGACAAAATAAAATTAATATGTTGATTCACATTACATTGCACTTAATTCAGTATTTGTATGATGTGCATGCATTATTAATTCTCAATAAGAAATTAACGAATTGTGTATCATAGTATTTGTATCCATATCGAAATCACATATTGGGAGCCTTTGAGTAAGATCAATCTGATATAGACATGTCATCCTGTGAAAAATTGTCCCAAACTTTTTTTTGACTATGTCTCGAAGTTTCGTTAGAAAGATCAAAGAAAACAATTATGTTAAAAGTATATCCGGTCATCTTGCTAATAGCAGAAATTAATCAAGACTAAGGTCTTTTTCCGTTTTTTTTTTTTGACCTCTTAGTTTGGTAGGGTAAGCTTTCTCAATATTGCAAAAACGTTCTAGTGATTTATATATCTTCATCATGAGTTGATTTTCTTAACCAGTGAAGAAGATAAGTTCTGCAATCAGGTTGCCCATACAATCAAATCTTCCTAGTGATAGTGTGGTTTCCTACGAATAGTCCTGCTCGTATTAGGAAAAAATCCTTCTTAACAAAAGGATTGACAACGGATTAAATTTCTTTCCGTATATATGTCTCCACAACTCCAGGCCGGGAAAAGTACCAAAAAAGTCATAAACCTATGATCTTGGTACCAATTCAGTCCTAAACTTTTCAATTGGACCAATTCAGTCCTAAACCTATTGTATTGGTACCAATTCAGTCCTAAACTTTTCAATTGGACCAATTCAGTCCTAAACCTTTTTGTATTGGTACCAATTCAGTCCATCCGTCCAATTTTGATAGGAAATTATTGACATGGACGCCGACGATACTACGTAGAATGAATGATGCTGACGTGGATATTTTTAATAATATTTTTATAAAAAAATTAATATTTTTTTCCTTTTTTCCCCTGAATTTTTGCACCTTTCCTTCTCTCTCTTTCTCTGTAAAATTAAAGTTCAGGACAATAAGGGGCAAAATTTATTAAATTTATTTTATAAAAAATATTATTAAAAATATCCACGCCAGCATCAGTCGTCCTACGTGGCATCGCCGGCGTCCATGTCAGTAATTTCCGGTCAAAATTGGACGGATGGACTGAATTGGTACAAATACAAAAAGGTTTAGGACTGAATTGGTTTAATTGAAAAGTTTAGGACTGAATTGGTACCAATACAATAGGTTTAGGACTGAATTGGTCCAATTGAAAAGTTTAGGACTTAATTGGTACCGAGACCATAGGTTTAGGACTTTTTTGGTACTTTTCCCACTCCAGGCCTGAGGTGACTGTCAACATTCTTCAAGATTGGACATTTTCTTCTGAGTCTTTAGGACATGGTGCATGTGCGATACGCACGTTCTTCTCAAATGATCGGCTTGTGTGTTGCCATCCACTTTATCTTCCTGTGTATGAATATGATCGAATGAACTGTCCATCTTTTCACAGTACTTCAAGTCCTCATGAACTTTCCATTTCTTGACTTGTTCAACTTTGTCAAGGTCCTTCCGGTGAACTTTAGTATTTTACTTCGTACTTCATGTATTATCAGTGGCAACAGAGATTAGACAACACCTACATCTATCCAATAACTAGTAAAACTAGATGGTTTTATCATTTTCAAAATATCATATGGGGTTTTCTCAGCACCCCGTAGATGGCAAGAGCATGCAAGCCCTCGTCTATAGCCAACGAGAGTTGCTGGACATACCGTGGCTTTTGTGACAACTCGCTCGGTCCTTTCTGTTAGAAGGAAGAAGATGAACAATAGAGAAGGAAAGAATAGGAAAAAAAACAACAAAAAGAAAGAACAAGACAACCAAAAAAATTGAAAAAAATAGATTCAAAATTACGTCAATGATTTTCAGCCTAAGCTAGTCAGATTAATTATATTGGAAAATTGTGAAAATATTTAGGATTATGTTGGCTAAACTGGAATGTTTGTGACTAAATTGATGGCTACACTTTAAATTTGTTTAGGCCTTTTTTGACAATGTTCCCCAATAGTGTGATGCTTTCCATTAGGCTAACATATTGTGGCCATCGAAAGGGTAAAAAGATCATCCAGGAAGGTGGCTTAGTAGAGGTGTGCGAAAGTTGGTCCGAATACATGTAGTTGTTGATTCAAGCTCCGTATAGTTTATTAATTCTACCGGCCCAATATTTAGGCACTCATTGGAAGTGGGTTCTTGACATGCTGTAGACTTGTAGTCACTGGACTATAAGATGATGGTAAATATTGTATGATATTATTGTAACAGTGTAGTGTTCCCCATTAGCCAGACAAATTGCAGCCGATCAAAGATTGTTAAGTATTTCCAAGAATAATGGTCTAAACAGATTTCTATTGCAATTAGACCACTTAACTTTCTCTTCCATTGCCAAATGCACTTAGCTTTCATTTCATTCGTAATCGAAGAATTTTGGATTGAAGTCCTATTAATAACGTCATAGAATACTAAATGGAAGTCACGTCGCAAGTGGAATTTATCACATCTTTGGCTGCCAATAAAAAAGCACAAGAAAAACCCTATACTATATCCATCATGACACATTACCCAAAACTTTCTTTTTTGTGAAACAAGAAATCCGAAACTTGTGCATATCTAAAATATTTACCTGAAACTTATACCAATTCGACACATTTATCCCAAGCTTTTTCTTGTGACACTAAAAACTTCAAACTTGTAGGTATTATCATGCCTACAAGTTTTAGTGTTACAAAAAAATAATTTGAGCTAAATGTGTCACACATGTAGAAATTTTGAGATTTTTGGTGTCACAAACAAAAAAAGCTTGGAATAAATATGTCACATAGGTATAAGTTTACGATTTTTGATGTCACAAAAGTTTGAGATAAATTTGTCATAATAGACCGAATTTATAATTTTTGGTGATTTTTTTTCCCTAACATATAAATCCCAGGCATTTGTCGACTTTCGCGAACCTCTTCTTTCATTTTGTGGTTGCGACTCAGAATATGATGATTATGGAAAATGAAATCGAAACAAAAAGAATTTAGTGATTGGCATTTAAGGGATAAAGATACTGGAATTAACAAAATTCTGACTGTGCAGGGGCCTCGCCTGGATAAAACATTTACCCCTCACCTTTCGGCTAATTGTTTTGTTATTCTTTTGTTTGATTTATGTTGGACTACTATTTCAATTTCATCGGACCAACCCAGGCGATAGTTCAGCGACTCACCGGCTTCGTCGTTTTGGACACTTTTTAGGCATCGCTGGCGTTTTTCTCGCATGAGACGAGACGTGCTCAAATCCCAGATCTTGTGAAAATTCCCCTCGCGAAAAGAAGAAAAATTTGACAAATGCTTCTCATACCGATCCATGCGTTGTCCACATTTCAAGTTTTCACTATCCAGGCCAGCGGAAAAAGTGAATGATTTAACAAATCCTTTTTCGAAAAATGATTGCTTGAAAAAATTAGTTAATATAAGATGTTTAAATTGTCGGCAATAAATTATCTGAATATCTTCGTATGCGATTAAAAAAAAAGATTCGTTCATTCATTTTTGTAAATACATAAATATTTATTTTTAAGAAATATTTTCTGAATTATTCATTTTTTAAAAAAACAAAACCAGCGTAGCCCAAATGAAATCTCTAATTATCCAATAGCAATCCCATCTAATGTTTCGGGTCAGGAGTTAAATAAATAGATACACCGTTAATGAGAAACAAAGATTTTTTGCTTCTTATATGGCTACTACAATTCAATGGTAATTTGGTCAGTTCCGAATAGTAGCTGTAGCTTTGTGCATCCCAAATTATTTCTTAATTTTTAATTAGCGAAAAAAGGCTATTTTTGTCACGCCCCGAGCCCGGCGAGCTACGCGACATCCCTGTCGAACCTGTACGATCGAATGGTTCACAAACACGATGGCCCAGGAAACTCGTCGTAACCAATCGACCTCAGAGTTCCTTAGGCAATGGAAACGAGCTCCTTCAACATCATGCACAGAAAAGGATAGATAGAGAGAGACCAACCAATCTAATTTACATCAAACCACTCCTTATATTACATCATGTTTATATACATCGGTTTGGCGACATTTAATATGCACAAATCAAAATTTCTGTCGTCCTTTGACATCTTATAGCTCGACCTTTAACAAAAAGAGCTTAGGTCGGCAATTTCTATTTTCGACTACAAGCAAACCATACAAATTTCTACAAAAGGGCTTCAACTCCAACTGTGCTCATCGACATCCGCCCCACCATCAGATCCAAGAAAAAGCTGAGTTTCCGACTCAATATCCAACTCGATCCCCTGCCTTACTAGGATCGCATTCACGGCGGTGGTCTGGGGTCTGAAAAATGGGGAAATCACCCATGAGAACTATTCTTAGCAAGTTCACCCTAAATCCCTCTCAGGATACCAAATATCCCTAGACCCAACTCCAGTAAGCAATCACAAAGTAATCACAAACACGTGTACCCAAACAATATCATATGCAGAGGATAGCAGTCAATAGTTTACTTGCCCTCATGGGCCAAGAACAGAAATAAGATAGTCTCAATTTCAGGTAGCAAGTTCAAATGCATATGTATGCCATTTTTCAGTCTCAACTCTTGCCTCATTAATTCTCAGGACCCGCGTAATGGAACCGCCTCAGGTCCGTACTCAACCCGCGTAATAATACCGCCTCAGGTTGGTGCTCGTGCCTCAGCCCGCGTAATAGTACCGCCTCAGACTGGCACCCGTGCCTCGACCCGCGTAATAGTACCGCCTCAGGTTGGCACCCTCATTTCTTCATCAATTACCCCGCGTAATGGTACCGCCTCAGGGTTTCCTTTTCTCACAACATTATCTGCTATGCCATCATTATGAGACCCATTCTCATCAAGCAATTCCAATTGCGTTCGATAAATCAAACGGCATAATCAAGCAGATAATTCAAATGTAATGTCATCAAATGACTCATACACAATTCAAGCCAAGCAGTTCGAATATATAATCTCGACTCAATAAAGCATCTAAGCCGATCATTCTTGGTTAGCAAACGCAATTGCATCAGAGATTAGCTATCCTGTCCTTTCTCACTTTGAACCATCAAATTGGGCCCACGACCTCACGTGAACCCTTTCTAAGCTCACAAGGACGGTCCTCAAATCTCATCATCAGTATCGTTCAAAAATTCTAAAGTGTCACAGTTAACACCCTCACTTCCGAATTGGGTCCATTTAATCCCCGATTGGTCAAATTTCTCATTTCTCAAGCTCCAGACACGGCGGGGCCCACAATCGCACGCAAGGACATAATTATTTATTCAGAAACAACCACAATTCAAGTGCATCCAGCGCACTATAAGTCTCAACAGCCACCATATACAAAAATATCTCAAAGTCAGTCAATTTTCCTCAAACGATCTACCCTGTATCGCGTCCTAGAGCTAATCCAGGCAATATCTGTCATCCTACACAAGATTAAGGATGCGACTTACCAAAAGAAAGCTTGACAAGCTATGGAAACAAGCTGAAATGGTGAAGGACAACCGGCGACAACCGAGACCGGCGGCGGCGCACGACAACAAGGGAAGAGAACGGCTAAACCAAGAGAAACCGGGGTTGTGAGGGGGCTGTTTAGGCACCAAAACGAACTAGAAATCACATATTTGACATGGAAATGAGATCTAAGGGCAGCCGGGGTCGACATATATCAATTAGAATCAAAACAGAAATTCGGCACCCAAAAAACATGTTCATCGGCTGATACGAGAAAATACATTTGAAAGGTCAAACGATCTCGGATTGAGGCAATTCAAGTTAGGTTAGAACCGTAAGACATTGAACTACAACATATCCAAAAATTGCGAGAATCCAACTCACATATTTTTGTCAGCGGCCGGTTGAAGTCTGCAACCAGAATTTGGAGCCAAATGAGAGAGAGAGAGAAAAGAAGGAAAGTTTTCCACTGTGAGAGAAAAAAGAAAGAGGGATGGTGATCTGCCGTAAGAGGGAAGAAGAAGAGAGAAAAAGTCAAATGGTCTTCCCAAAATAATATTTTTTTATTTAAAATATCTCAAAATATTAATTAAATAATCAAAATATCTACTTACTATTCATCGATTTGACCAAAAGTTGGTCAACGCTTATCCAATCTGGTCAAAACTTGGAGAGCAAGTTTGACTAGTCAATCCTCAAAATTCGTGCCAAAACGGGACTGATTGGGACTGAATCGATGTTATTTTGGCTTAATCGCGAAGGGAAAATGAGTCGAGATGATCTCGGAAAATTTTTCTGACTTCGCTAAAATTCATCTCACACCCTAGCCACTGAATCTAGAGCAAATCGGGGACTCGACAGAAATTTCTAATTTTTGCCTTTCTTCTCGGCACTCCGAGTCCAAATTATCAATTTCCGAACCTTCCTCGTCAATATCCAAATTTAGCAACTGCAACGCTCTTGAAAATCAATTGTCCTATTCGAAACTCAATTCGTGGCCAAATTAATAAGATAGCAGCTATAATGAAATTCTCAAACTAACGGGTGGCTGTTAGGAGTTACGCGTATCGACCAATTGGTCCACGTACTTATTTTCCTAGATAGCCCTTCCCTTTTGGTCAGTTATCTCGAAGTGATCAGTTTCAAGTGGAATTCATTATTAGTGCATCCATGACATATCCATTCTATATTCAAGTCCCAAACAGAGGTCGAAATTCAGAATGTTACAATTTTCGAATGCTGCAGCATTCAAAACTCCTTGGAAAAATTAATGAAATTTTGTCAAGTCTCCCTACCCCTCACTGCTGATCTTTGCCAGGGCCTCGCCACGGTACAAGGCAAGGACGGCGCCCGCCCTCGTCATTAATCAGCATGAGGACAGCCCTTGTTGCAGATCCCGGGGGATGCTATCGCCGTAGGAATGGGGAGGTCCAAAGGCATTCGTTGGCTAGTGGCAAGGCTGGCGAAGGCCACCATCTTGCCTGCCTTAGCATGCTGCCTGCAGAAATTTAATGAAGGTGCCGATGGTGGCCCTTTCAGGTTTGCCTGAGCGTAATGACTCCTGGACAAATTGATATCGTAACGATATTCAGGGATCATATTGAACATTTTACAATAGTGAAGGGATCTTCATCAATTTCATATCAATTGAATTATGATGTATTATTTTGTCCTAAAATATGCAATAGACAGAAAACGCATCTTGATATGGACTTCCTACATAATTGATGTTTTCATAATGTATTTTTGGTCGGAAAGAATGGAACATTCTTCATCATTACACATAATGTTGATGTTCCACTAGATTATAGCTCTAGTGTCGTGCATTTTCATCCTAGTCATTAACTTTGGTGCTTCCTATCGACCATTCAAACACTCGTAGAGAATTTTCATGCAACAATGCCTATCTCTATTTAGGCTCCGTTTGTTCAATGAAAAATAAATGATTTGAAAAATATTTTTCTAAAAATGAGAACATGTATCTATTGAAATAATTACTCAATGGCAAATATTGCATCATCAATAATAATTTATGTCTTAAAATTTTTGCGAAAGGTGAAATATTTTTCATTCATCCATATGTGTAAGCGATATAAGCAACATTGTCAGGAATTACCGTGAAATTAATGGAGCCTTAGTCATTGGATAATACCTGTGCTGAAGTGACTCTTAAAGATAAAATTAACTTAGGTGCATATGATCTCAATCCACATACATCGTTTGATCATGTGGATCTGATCTCTTCCAACGGTGTATATGAATTGGATTTACTTTCCACATGCGTTTTTGTTTCTAGTTTTTTTTTTTGCGATGATTTTCTATGTCCAATTAATAGAGCAAAGGTAGTCCACCATATGTATAGAAGGAACGTTAGAGAGACTAAGAAGTCATGGTAAGGTGCAAACCGAATATAAGTCGCATATGAACTGATAGAAAGCAAATAGAGGAGATAAAATGCTTAATTGATCCATAATTCATTCACTAGAATACTTTATTTATCTTGTCCAACACAATCATTTGACACTTGGTACAACTTTAATTTTTGCCAACAACATAAAGTTTCTGCTATAGGACACACCACCCCTAGTGACGTATTGCCACTTAAACTTGCTTCTTTTACAGAGCCTAAGAACCAGTATGAGATATATAAGCTGGTAATTTAATTTCTTCATCTTCCTTTTTACTTCATGCAGTTGGATAAGAAGCATTCATGGCAAGACCACAGAGACCAGTCTTAGAGCTCACATCCCTCTGGATCCTCATGTACCCTCTCTCGCCCCACCCGGTGCCCCACGAATTCTTCAGCAGCCAATACTTGGTCCCGGCAGAGGTCTTCCCGTATCCAACTGCTGCGACCGCATGGTCGAGGCTGGCTCCGCACAAGCCTGTGAAGACGCCGTTCGAGTAGAATTGGAACTTGAGCCCTCCCGCCGCGATTGCCACCGAGACTGGCTGGTTCGCCACCGCCTGCAAGAGGGCCTTCTCGTTGTTGGCTGGGACATCCTGGTATCCAGTTATCGAGGCTGCGTGGTTTCCTGTCTTGGCCGAGTTGCAGGTCCGCTCATTTCCCCGGTATGGGTAGTTCTCCTCGGTCGTGAGGCCGCCCTTGCTTATGACGAACTTGAAGGCACTGTCCATGTACCCACCATCGCAGCCCAAATCCTCTCCGTTGACATCGCAGTCCACAAGTTCTTGCACCGAGAGTGACAGCAACTTCTGCTTCTTGAGCATGGTAATCCCTTCCATAGCTGCCACGGCCGAGAACGCCCAACAACTTCCTGCACAAGGAGATAGCGAGTTTCCTCCATCAGGCAAACAGAAAGTGTTCAATTTAATGTACAAAATAGAAGACATGGGTATCTGTATAGTAAGGTAGGCGTCGAATGAATATAACAGGGAAGCGGAGATAGTGTTATGTAGTTTGTTATGGTTGCGTTTTTCAACAGCTTGGGTACAACATCAGAATTTCCACATATTCGTCGGACAAATTTCGATTTCCACTCACCACAGTCACCTTGATCCTTTACAGATGTCACGGCCTTCTTGGTTCGCCAGTCAAGTTCGGTTGGAATGGCGGTGAAGTTTGCGTACATGAACGGTTTTGCATCCATAGAGGACAGGACCCTGGTGGGATTCCCCTTGTAGCCGGTGTAGGAAGCGCGGAACTCCTTGTTAGTTAGGTCCGCGAACTTGTTCACAGCAAGTTTATACCCCACATCCTTACCATCGTTAAAGGCGTTGATGCGCTTGACGTTCTCTTTAAATATCTCGTACCGTTTGGCCTTTTCGGCCGCGTCCTTGTACACGCGGCCGTGGATTGCCATCCACTCCTCGTGTTGGTTTAACAAGTGTTCCTCTCCAAGAGGGCGACAAAGCGTTTCCGTAACAGAAACTATAATGACCAAAAGGGTGGCTGATTTGAGGAATGAGAGTTGGTTTTTCTTGGCCATAGTACTGGTTTCAATACTGTCTTGGACACAATTGGAGGGAGAGGGACTTAGTGAATGTGTCTTTCAATTTGTGCAAATCTCTAAATGGGTGTGATGGGTTTTTATAGACAAAATGTAGCTCAATTGTTGTCACTCTCAGTCTCTCTCGATAATGTTTCAGTGGACCTTTTGCTCCTACTTTGTGCCTTGGTAGCTACGCGGTTGAAGTGACTCTGGCTATCATTGCTAGTTGGGTGATTACTCTAAATGCTTCCATTAAACATTGTTCTGTAGTGCAAAAAAATATATGGTTCTAAGAGGCTTGTTGTTTTCGTGGTGGTCTTAACTCCGAGCCAAAAGCAAATCGTCGTTCTATTTCCTTTCATCATTGGTTAGGTACTTGGGCCTATACGTATGTATTTTGCCTCTATTTTTGTTTATGTATTGGCGATTTCGACCTTTCAAAAACTATATTAGCATGTCGTTATACATAGATATGCAATTGCATCTATGTTTGTCTTTTGATCATGGATCCATAGTTGTGATTCCCGTTCGTATTTAAGAACTGGTTTTCCTCAGTGAAACAACTAGACTGGTCAACATCTGCTAGTTTAAGTTATTGATCTTAGGAATGATTCTTTGGCAATAAAATGGTGCCACGTAAATGATAATAAGTAAATGTTTGACCTAAACAAAATGATCACTAGCAAGTGAGAGTGCTGGTGGTGTGCAAATTCAACACTGAAATAATATTCTATGACCAATATCAACTTTAGACGACCGGGGCCTGAATTCCCATTTTGCATCAAGGATTTTCTTAATTTGGGAAGAAGTTATACACACTTGCGATGTTTACCATCAAGAATGTAACTCGGTCAAGGTACTCAAGTTATTTGAGTTTGACTGCCAGATTTCTCAAACTCGACTCAATTCTTTTTAGGTTTAAGGACATTACTAGTGTCAAAACTTGTGTATGACACTCATTTTAGTGTCAAAACTTTCAAAATGATCATTTAAGTGCCAATTGTTTTTTAAAAACAATCACTTCAATGCCAAAACTTTCAAAATGATCACTTAAGTACTAAATTTTTTTATAAAATGCTCACTTCAATGCTAACTCTTGCATGCCACATCAGCACAAATATTAATAAAAATAAATCACGTTGGATTTCCGGCGAGCCACATAAGCTCAAATTGGAGTTGGCATTGAAGTGAGTGTCTTTAAAAAAAAATTGACATTTAAGTGATCATTTTGAAAGTTTTGTGTAATGTCCTAGGCACGACACTTACTAACGAGCTCTATTTTACCTGATATTATTATTAACATATAACAAAGGGAGCATGCAGGAAATGTTATGGAAATCCTTCACCAAACAATAGTAAAGCAAGTAAGTCAAGCACGCATGTTTCATGGGTACAACCTTTTTAGGTTTCACTACATATATTTGTTATGCAATAACATGGGTTTTTTTCCAATTTGGGTTTAAAAATTTTTTTTTTACTAAAATAGGGCAAAAAAAAAAAATAATTACCGGATTGGGGCCCGCGCGGCACTTTGAATGCCGCACGGGCCCCAAGCGGCAATCAAAATGCCGCGCGGGCCTGCGCGGCATTTTAAGTGCCGCACGGGCCACGCGGGCCCATGCGGCCCAATGGCCCGCGAGGCCTTATTTTTTTTGCTTTTTTTTCAATAATTTATTATGCATTTTTAATTATATTTAAAACATTTATATTTATATAAATTATTAAATATAAATTTTTATTTTGAGGTCTATTTTTATGACATAATTATCAATAAATAATTAAAAAAATTTCTTAAGATATATGTAATTAATTTATTTAGTTCGTAAAAAATGAATAAATAAATATTTTAAAATGTATTTTTATTTATATAACTTTGTAAATATAAATAATTAACTTATTAAGATAAATTTATATATAATTTTTTATTAATTATTTACATACTAAATTAATTAATTACATACATATTAATAAAATTGATAATTATACAATATTAATTATTTAATATAAAAATAATAAAAATCCGAAATTAAGAAGAAATAAACTTTTCAATTAAAATAAATTATTTAGTATATAACTAAATAATTATTTTTATGTAAATTTTTATTAATTATTTACATACTAAATAATTTAATTACATACATATTAATAAAATTTGTATATTGATAATTATGTTATAAAAATAAGCTTTGAAAGGAAAAAATAATATTATAAATATAGACATAAAAAAATAAATATTTATATCAATATAAAATTATAAAAAATACTTAAATTAAAAAATAATATAACTACCATTTAATATAATTTATTTAGTATATAAATAAATAATTTTTTAAGATAAATTTTTTATATAAATTTGTAAATAAATTAATTTTAATTAATTATTGATAATTATGTTAAAAAAATAAGGTTGAAAAGGAAAAAATAATATTAGAAATATAGATTTAAAAATTAAATATTTATATGATTATAAAATTATAAAACTAAGTAAAAAATGCCAAATAAAAAAAATTCCAATTAAACTAATTTATTTAGTATGCAAACAATAATTAATTTATGAAGATAAATTTTTTTATATCAATTTTTATTAATTATTTACATACTAAATAAATTAATTCCACAAGGCCAGTGGGACAGCCTTTTGTTTTTCATTTCATATTTATTTACATATTTTTATAAATTTATAATTATATAACTTTGTAAATATAATTTTTTTTCCTTTTGAAACTTAATTTTCTAGCATAATTATTAGTAATTAATTTAAAAAAATATTAATATGTAAGTAATTAGTTTATTTAGTATGCAAATAATTAATAAAAATTTGTACAAAAAATTTATCTTAATAAATAAATAAATTATTTACATAATAAATAAATTATATTAATTGAAAATTTGATGAAAATAAATTAATTATTTATATTCACAAATTTATATAAATATAAATATAAATAAATTTTATCAATATTTATTTATTCATTATTTGCATACTAAATAAATTAACTACCTTTTTTTAATTTCATTTTTTTACATATTTTTATAATTTTTCATTTATATAACTTTGTAATATAATTTTTATTTTTGAAGCTTATTTTTATAATATAATTATCAATAATTAATTACAAATTTTATTAATATGTATGTAATTAAATTATTTAGTATGTAAATAATTAATAAAAATTTACATAAAAATAATTATTTAGTTATATACTAAATAATTTATTTTAATTGAAAAGTTTATTTTTTCTTAATTTCGGATTTTTATTATTTTTATATTAAATAATTAATATTGTGTAATTATCAATTTTATTAATATGTATGTAATTAATTAATTTAGTATGTAAATAATTAATAAAAAATTATATATAAATTTATCTTAATAAGTTAATTATTTATATTTACAAGGTTATATAAATAAAAATAAATTTTATGAATATTTATTTATTCAATTTTTACGAACTAAATAAATTAATTACATATATCTTAAGAAAGTTTATTATTATTTATTGATAATTATGTTATAACAATAAACCTCAAAATAAAAATTTATATTTAATAATCTATATAAATATAAATGTTTTAAATATAATTAAAAATACTTAACAAATTATTGAAAAAAAAGCAAAAAAAAAAAAGGCCTCGTGGGCCATTGGGCCGCACGAGCCCGCGCGGCATTTTGATTGCCGCTTGGGGCCCGTGTGGCATTCAAAGTGCCGCGCGGGCCCCAATCCGGTAATTACTTTTTTTTGTCCTATTTTGGTAAAAAAAAATTTAGAACCTAAATTAGAAAAAAAACCCCAATAACATCATCCACACACATCAGAAATTCCTGATTTCACATACTTATATATTATAGGCAGTTAGTTCATATATCAAAGTCTTAGGAAAAACAACTAGGACGTGAACAAAAGCATAACAACTCCCTCCTTACTATGATCATATCATCCTTCATCGCCTACCCACACACGCCCAAAAAAAAAAAATCCAAGGCATATCTACACTACAACACTATCCAAAAAGTGTTTGTTGTAACTCCTGCTTACAAAGCCTACCTATGCACTAGTCATCCGCCATCCATGAGCTCTACTGCTACTCCACACCATTATCATCGGCGCTATTGTCATCAAAGGGCATAAAAGGCAATGGTCTTGTTAGTTGGCCAGAAGAATCCCTCACAAACAACGACACAAAATGTGGAGGGATCATCACCTCTGACATCCTTACATCTACCCACATAACAAAAATCAACACATGAAAATGCTCCAAAGGAAACTGAGGATCATGATAATCTTCTCATGGGTGAACAAAGTCAACTAGTGTATCATAGCAAAGGGTGGGTGTGACGGGAGGAATCGACATACCTATCTAGTCAAATCATTGCTCAATCAAGCAGGACTCGACATCACAAACATGCAAGCATGAGACCCAATGATGACTTCACATTTCATGCAATATGACCCTTACTGCTATCATGGACCACACATGACATGCAACTGACTTAATGTTTAACTTTTTAGTTTCCGTTTCATAGTCATTTATCCATAGGACACAGGGCAAGGTTACATGAAGGACATATACCTCAATTTTTCCTGAGAGACACAGGCCTCGATTCGGTGGGATAAACACCTTAGCTCTTCATCCATGGAATACTAGCCATGGTTTTCCCTTACTACAAGGATTTTAAGGGACATAGGCCTTAAGCTTCCAATAGGACACAAGCCGTGGACTTCCAGATTTCCCTTTGGTTTCCATGGGGTATCATCTGGACATAGGAAGATTCCAATTGTCCCCATCGAGACACAGGCTAACAAAATAGGATATATTTGTAACAAGCTGGGCATGATTAATATTTATGCTTCAGTTTGAGGGGGAATGTTAGAGATACAAAAGGGAAGAATGATCATTTTCACATCTAGACATTCCAAATAAGAGTAAAGTTTCAGAAAATCTTCCAAACCATGCTCATGGAGACTGCTTCAAACCATACAATGACTTCTCTAACTCACAAACCAATCCACCAGACTCCTCTTGAGCAACAAATCCAGGAGCTTGTTCTATATACACATCCTCATCAAGAGTATCATGCAAAAAAATCATTCTTTACATCAAGCAAAAATAGAGACCAGTTATACGTGGCAGCAAGAGAGATCAAAATATGAACGGAAGTAAGTTTAGCAACGGGAGAAAAAGTGTCCAAATAGTCAACTCCATACACTTGAGCATACACTTTGGCAATAAGTCTTGCTTTTAGGCAAGCAAGAGAACCATCAGGATTGACTTTCATAGCATACACCAATCGACAACCAATAACAGTTTTGCCTAACGAAAGAGGTACCAAGTCCCAAGTTTCATTAACTTATAACGCCTTTAATTCTTCTTCCATAGCTGTCGTTTAGCCAGGGCTTTGTAATGCTTCAGCTATAAACTTAAGAACAGGATATTGATTAACAGTGGATAAAAAAGATCGAAAGGAGGAAGACACAGAAGTGTATGAGACAAAGTTTGTAACAGAATATTGAGTGCAGGCACGTATACCTTTGCGGTGAGCAACAAGAAGATCAAGATCAGATATTACCTAAGAATCAGTTAAAGGTGGATCTGGAGCTGAAGATGATGTAGTAGAGATAGGATTGGGAGGATCAGTAGCTGCTTAGGAACGTCGACTATAAACATTGAGAGGAGAAGATTCCTATGCAGACACTGGTGAAATAGTTGGAGCAGGTGACTGAATAGTCACATGTAAGTCTTCATCCATTTTAGAAACAGTGATGAGAACTTCATGATAAGGAGTAGACTTGGAAAATGAAGTATCAGTAGTTATAAAGTATTTTCTCAAGATTGGGGAATAACAATAATATCCTTTTTAAGTATGAGAATAGCCCAAAAGCATACATTTAATGGCCCTAGGATCAAGTTTTGATACTCCAGATTGATGATCACGAACAAAACAGACATAACCAAAAGTACGGGGTGCTAGGGCAAACAAATGTTGATTGGGAAACAAAATAGAGAAAAGAATACCATCTCGTAAAACAGAAGAAGGCATACGATTAATAAGATAACATGCGGTAAGAACAACATTGGCCCAAAAGGTTTTAGGAACCTTCATCTCGAATAACATGGATCTGGCGACTTCCAATAAATGCTTATTTTTTCTCTTAGTTACATCATTTTGCTGAGGTGTATCAAGACAAGAAGATTCATGGATCATATACCAAGTTGAGTCATAAAGTCAGAAAAAGGTGCATAAAAGTACTCTTTAGCGTTATCAGAATGCAAAACTTTGACTTGCACACCATACTGAGTATAAATTTCAGAAATAAAGACTTGAAATATAGAAAATAGATCTGAACGACTTTTCATTAAATATAATCAAGTAGCTCTAGAATAATCATCAACAAAAATAACAAAGTATCTAAAACCCAAATTAAAAACCAAATGACAAGGACCCCAAATATCTGAATAAATTAAAGAAAAAGGAGACATAGCTCTTTTATTGACTCGAGCTAGGTGACCGACATGATGCAATTTGCCAAGTTGGCATGATTCACACTTTAATCTAGAAAGAGACTAAAAGCTAGAATATAATTTTTGAAGACTTTATAGCGAAGGATGTCCAAGACGACAGTAAATCTGATGTAGAGAAGCAATACCGGGGTAAGCAATGGACGGAGCATCTTTAAGCACATATAGCCCGTCCATCTCTCGTCTTCTATCAATCGTCTTCTTCTTAACCAGATCCTGAAATAAAAGAATTGAGGTAAAAAGTCACTGAACACTGAAAGTGTTTGGTTAATTTACTAACTGACATGAGATTGAAAGGAAATTTTAGAATGTAAAGTACTGAGGATAATGATAAAGAAATATTTGGATGAACTGTACCAACTCCCTTAACTTAAGAAGATGAACCATTAGCTAAAGTGACAGTGGATGATGATGAAGTAAGAGAGAAAAATATACCTAAAAGATTTGATATATGATCAGATGCCCCAAGATCAATGACCCAAGGGTGAGAACTAGCTGAAATGCATGCAGTTTCATTACATGTCTGGATTAGAGTAGTAGTGGAAGAAGTAGGCTGTGAAATCTAAGACTGGTTGTACCGTGCAAATTCCTCATCAGACATAACCACTACATTGTCTTGGAAAGACTGTGGTACGGACAACGAGTCAGTACCAGATGATGCATTTGCAAACTGTTGTTGTTGTCTTGGTCTACCATGTAACTTATAGTAAAATTTCTAAATATGACTAGGTTTTTCACAATAATGAAAAGAACGAATAGCCCCTGAGCTCTTAGCAGAAGTTTGGGGCTGCCCATGAAGCTGTCTTTGTCCTTGGCCTCCTTCCCATTCCTCCTATTCCAATGCTTCGACCACTGTGCCACCATGACTATTATATCCTCCACGATTTCCTTCATCACCACTACCTCCACTAATTCGATATTAAGAGACAAGAGCTGAATTGTCAACCATAATTGTGGTGTTTTGAGTAGAACCACGAGATACCCGAAGAACTCAAGCATATGTATCCCTAAGTGATGGAATAGTTTCTCCCCCAAGAGTTTGAGACCTAATAGCATCATAGGCGAGACTAAAACCTTCGAGAAAATTCATTACAACCAATTGTTCTCCTTGAAGTCGCATTTGTTGAGTATTAGAAGAAATAGAGAGAAGAGCATTCAACTCTTCATACATTCTATTAAAATTTGCAAAATATTGATCAATAGAACGCCCCTTACTCTCGGATCGGTAAAACTCCCGTAATATTTCATATATCCTAGAAATATTATTCTAACCAGAATACAGTACTTCCAAATATTCTCACAATTCCTGGACTGTATCAATATGAGTTATCAAGTCTACAATATTACTTTCCATAGAGTTCAAAAGCTGACCCATAAGATGTGTACTGGTAACATCTCAATCTACATCATTTGCAGGTTTAGTACCAATTAAGCGTATATGTGCTAATTTCTACTTGTCAAGATAAACTTAACAATCTTCTTCCGTTGTTGAAAATTAGCAATGCTCTCAAGTTTCTTATCGATAATTCGAGAAGACGAAGAGAAAATTACCTCAGTCATTACAGTACTACTCTTCTCAGGATCAACCATTATACTTAATGACCACTTTAAATCAAATCCAACACCTCAATCATGAAATTAGTAAATTCTCTAAAGTATCACAGTCAGAAAAACCACAATCTAAACCAAATCAGCTAAAACCAGCACCGAAGTGCACCATAATTAGCACCAAATCAGCTCAGCAACACTAACAAAATGGGTTGCGCATCACAAAAAAAAAACACTCATTCACTTTACATCTAGTGACCACCAGGCTGTTCATCAAAAGAAAAACATGAGAAACGTCGCTGTTAATACTGGGCAGTCACCAAAACATGGCTCTCCGGCCTAGGGAACACTACACGACGTTGGATTTGAGGTCACTGACCCTAGCACAGGCCTGGGCAACCCTAGAATAGACCTTGCTGGCCTAAGTGAGGCTGGTTAACACCTCTATAGAGCTGGGAGACGTCGAATCTGAGGCCGCCGACGCTAGCACATGCCTCGCTGGTGCTAGAACAGGCCTTGCCGGCGTGGGTGACATCGGTCGATGCCTCTATAGGTCTAGGCGATGTCGATCTGACTTGCTAGGTCTGTGCAACACCAGATCTGGAGGTTTTGATGGGATTTTAGAGGTTTTGAGAGTTTTGGTGAGTTGTTGTAGCCGGCACTGATTGAGAGTGGTCAACGGTGGTGAGAGGGTATGCTGCTATTCTAGGTGTGCTCTGATACCATGAAAAGAGAGAGAATATCTCAATTTTTATTATTGATAAAACTCAATATATATACGTAACAAACCCTAGATAACCCAAATGCCATTCTACCCTTTTGTATCTCTAACAAATTCATTATGTTGTCTCAGTCTCAGATGCAAGTGAGTCACCAAACATATGACTTTCAATACCACACACATTATACAAGATAATACAATCATATGTATGCAACCACCCACCTTTTCAATCCAAACTTAGGACTCATGCTAGGATACTCACATGCAATACCTGACACCACCGTAGGACCTTTCAAGTCCACTTGACACCCTTTTACTCCGTCAATTTCAACAAACATGACTAGAGCATACGACACTTCACATGCCAAGTTAAATTGAACACCCACAACGGGTTAACTTCAATTCAAGCCATTTTAACGATAGCCAACATGATTAGCCCCCAAAGTTAACTTATTCAAGACTATAGAACATTGATCCAAGCTACAAAATTGACAAGTTTACTCCCATGTGCAATGCAAACCGCGATTCTAAACACCCATATCCGAAACATTGTGTTGCACTTGATTAGGTGATGAATCACAATCAAGCAAAGAAGTTAGGGGATTCACTTGCCTTAGGGTTGATATATGGAGAAAATGGAAGTCAAATCACATCGAAACAAGTTCAAGTCACCCCTTCCTTCCTTAGGTGTCACGCGACTAAGGGGAAACCACAGGGCTTCAAGTAGCATCATGATCAAAGAGTAGAGAAGGGTTGACAGAGTGAGCTTGAGAGAACAAAAGCCACTACCGGTAGCCATTGAGGCGAGTTCGAATAAGCAGAGAGCGTGGTGTCACAGGCGTTCAGGCAGAGTGAATGCGGGGAGTTTTTTTTTTTTGGTGCATAAGAGAGGGAGAGAAATGAGGGAGAGGGGAGAGAAGAAAGGGGGAGCGGGGGTTTTCATATAGAGAGGGTTCAATCATGGGTGGTGATGTTCCACTCGTGTTCACATTTCGAGACAAGCTCAACTAGATCAAGAACTCATACTGATATTAATAATTCAAAACATTGCGCTGGGCATTAAGGCTATTCTTCACTTAGCATCAGATAATCATACATTCCCAATATAAATTTCATTACATTCTATTTTACTCATTAAACAGATAGACGAAAATCAGGCTATTACAGTTTGACACTAAAGTGAGTACTGTACACAAATTTTGGCACTTGCAATATACCATCGCCATTGTTTTTAAGTTAAAATGATTCAAATACTAATTAACTTACTTTAGCTCGAACTAAAAAAAATTGACTTGAATATCACACGAGCCTAGTCGAGGGATTGAATCTTTGCCTATTTTAATTATACATCTAAATTAATAAATAGGAACAAAATAAATCTTTACTAAATTTTCAATTATAATTTATTTTCACAATTTGAGCTTGAGTTTCAGTTTAACTCGAGTTTCAAGCTTATTGAGTCGACCTCGAACTTAAATTATTTAAATCCAGTATTAAATCTTGGCTATTTGAGTTGGACCGATCTCAAGTGTCGAATTCTGGTTGACTCGACTTAATTATACACATACACCACTAGTATGGATATATAGTTTGAAACCTAAACTTCTGTATTATTTTCATGTATAAAACTAGGTACAATAACTTGGGTGGTCCCTCGACCTTTTTTTTTTCCCTATATTCAATATGGTTCATGAATTTCTTTCTTATTTAATTTAGTTCTTAAACTTTCAAAAATCCAGTAAATATAATCTTTTGGCTGAAAATAACGTTTAGATGAAGTGACCATTATGATGTGTTATCCAAATGTTATATTTTCCATACAAGTATGCATATTATATTATATTATATTATATTATATTATATTATATTATATTGTGGCATAAACAAAAAAGGAAAATAAGACTTGCTGACTTGGAAAAATGACCTAGCGGTCTACATCATTATGTTGGCCAATAAATGCTGGCATGGTAGTTCATGTCCAACAAATTAACATGCAATGTCTGATGCACTTGACGGAAGGATGACTTTGAGCAAACTTTCCATTAAACGAAAAAAATTCGGGATAATAAAGTCCTAAATTTACTTTACAATGGTTAATTTAATCGTAAACCTTTCAATTATACCAATTTAATTTTAAATCTTTTGACAATTTGCAAATTGAGTCATTCTGATCAATTTTGACCATAAAACATTAAAGTGTACAATGGCTATCCAATATGGCATGGTTGGCATTGAAGTGGCCATACTAAGTTATAGAGATAAGCATGGCTGCCCTCCACTGGCCGAGACCTGAAGAGCCTAGTCTGCACTCACCATCCACAATAAGGGCTCATGATCCCTCACCCAAATTATGCGAGGCCGATAAATCCCTTGAAAAATGGAAAAATAAAAAGAAAAATGGAAAGGAAAGGAAAGGAAAGAAGGAAAAAATATATATAAAAACTAAAAATTAATCACACTTTTAATTAAAATGTAAGAAAGTTCATGAAAAAAATTGGAAATATTGTCCACTCCAACTAATTATGCCATTTAGGATGGATGCATCCACATCAGCAATTTCTGAGCAAAATCGGCCGAAATGACTAAATTAGTAAATCTTCAAAAAGTTTAAAACTTAATTGGTTGCCATATAATAGGTTTATAATTTTTTGGAAAATTTTATTAAAATATTTCTTTGGCATGTTGGACATTGAAAAAAAAAAAGTTTATTGACCACTTATGTCATTACCCATTTTTTACTCTTGTAGTATTCATTATTCATAAACAGGCCTAGCCTAAATCAATAAGATTCTGTTTTGTCAAAACACCACTATAATCTCAACGGCCCACGAGACGAAATTCGTATCAGTTGAGATTGAATACTAGGGGAAAGCATGGTCAGGTGGGTAGGTTTTGGACCTAGATTTTGAAATTGAACCTATTATAACTGATTTCAAATTTTTGAAACCTGGAACCTACCTTGTTTGTCCTAGAACCTATTTTGAAACATAATATATTTTTTTGGTTTGGTTCCAAGTCTACTAGAGAACTTTTTTTTCGTTTTTCTTATTTTTTTTATTTTTTCTAGCAAAATAATATGAGTGGTAGTGAAATAATTCAAAGTAAAATATAAATAATAAAACTCGCTATCTATCAAAAGCAACAGTCCCTAATATGAGCAATAGAAACTACTATCCACCAAAAATAGAAGAGGTAAGGTGAGCAAGACTATTTTTTTTAAATATTTACTAAAAATTGATTCCAAAACTAGTCTAGTTCCTACGTACTTGGTACAACAAACTGGTCTAGTTCCAACCGGTTCCCAAAATTCAGAATAGGTTCCCGAATCGGCTTGAATGGAAACCAATTTCCTAATCAATTTTTCATGTGGTCCGATTTGGATTCCGGGTAAATCCAATCCACCCCTATTGAATGCTATTTTCAACTATCGTTATCTATTGGTCAACTTAGGTGGCTTTCTTTGATACTATTTTCCCCTGTAGTTTGCTTAAAGTTAAAAAATAGTTTAGCCGCTTACTATTTCGAACGCATATGGGACAATCTCAAGTACATTTCTGTTGGGAGCATGTAATAGAAGCCCAATATTTTTATTTGGAAAGATTGTCAAAGAAAAGTCTAAGTTTGAGTTTGTTAGTTTATTTAATTGGACCCAGCTTAATTGAAAAACTTAAACTAATAAGTTATGGTTCAACAAATATATATCAACTTAAATCTCCACTAGTTGCCAACAACAAAGACTGAACTATGAAGGTTGCCATCGAGATAATGTTACGAGACTCTTTCATGGAGATAATCGCCCAACACTTAAATAAATTGAGAGTGGGCCATAATCAACTATCAGCTTTGATGCTTTTTGTTGGTACTATGCAACAGAAGCCTGATAGGTAGGAAGATCACCATGGAAGAGGCTAAATCCGAGTCCATCAACATATTCAGTTAAACCCATTTTTACTAAAAAATTTAAGCTAATGAGTTATGGGCCAATAAAAATATATTGACTGTTTCCCATCACACTAATTCTTTAATGCCGGACTTTTTAAACATAATTCACATATGCATCTTAACAAATTTCCCACAAATATAAGGGTTTCTCCGCAAGGTTTATTGATGGAGGGTGAGTCAAGGCTTAAGATCAGGCCGAAAGGCATAGTTGAAAGACAATAGGTGAATATTTTGGTACTAGCCATTGAATAAGTAGCTGAAAAATTAAAGTTCGACTCGAGCAATTCCTAATTGATAATCTAGATTGTTTAGTACTAGAGCCGTCAATATGGGTCAAAGACCCATATTTGACCCATATTTTGTATAAAATAGGTCTTATATGGGTCATTAACATTTAAAGGACTCATTAAAAATGGGTCCAAAAGGTTGAAGTGAAATTAAATGGGTAAAAATTAGGCCACACATGAAACCCGGTTTCGACCCATAACTCTCACAAATTACAAATGAAGCTAGGGCCTTCCCATTTGTTTCACAGAAAATGTGATACTTTCGGAAATCATTTTTCAGGAAGTCATTTTTCAAAAAAATAATAATATTTTCCAATGTTTGATTAATACTAAAAAATGAACTGGAAAATAATTTTCGTCGTTTGTTATAGAATTAATTTTCGGGGATCGATGGCGGCAGCGTGGCCGACAATTGGCCGCGGCTGGCCACCCGCCGCGGAGACCTGCGTCCGGCCACGGCGACCTACCGAGGAGATCGGCCGCGGAAACTGGCCGAGGCGACTTGCTGCCGGCCACCGACATCGGCCGAGGCGACCGGCCGAGGTGACCTGCGGCCGGCAGCTACGACCGGCCAAGGCGACCTGCGGCCGGTCATAGCGGTCGGCCGCGATGACCGGCCAAGGCGATCGGCAATCGACTGTGGCGACCGATAGCTGGCCGCGGTGACTGGCCAAGGCGATGTGCGGCGGGCCGCGACGACCGGCGGAAGCGACCTGCTGCCGACCGCGGCGACCGGCGGAGGCGACCTGCGGCCGACCGAGGCGACCTGCTGCCGGTCGAGGTGACCTGCGGCGGGCTACAACGACCGGCCGAGGCGACCTGCGGTAGGCCGCGGCGGCCTGCGGCCGGCCGCGGAGACCAGCCGAGGTGATAGGCGGTCGACCGCGGCGACTGGCCGAGGCGACCTGGGGCTGGTCGCCTTCGCCCACCCATCGTCAGAGAAAAATGAAAGAAAAAAAAAGCAAAATAAAATAGGTTAAATAAGTTATATAATTTTTCTTAGAATATTAGTATGATTTGGCAATATGGGTCTAAATGGGTCAGGTCAGGTATGGGTCGGTTGCGGGATAGGTCGGGTATGAGTCATTGAATATAGGTCAAAATAAGTTAGACGGGTCAATATGGGTCGGACCATATTTGACCCGACCCGACCCACCCATTTGACACATTTATTAGTACTTATATGGACGAATGGATAGAATGGAGTGGAATGAGAAATCTATTTTTTCGCCGATAAATCACAACCCTTCCTTCATGAGGACGATGGGGGAGAGTATTTCTATTAATATGTTTTATAATATAATGCCACGTTGTAGAGATTTGGCTGCCTATGATTAACGCAATATCCTACAAGCAGCATAAGTTTTACTCGACTTGACTTGATTAGTCAAGTTTTACATATTACAAGTTATAATGTACTCAAGTTAATTTTCGAATTGCAGCTCTTCAACATGCTGAAAACATGGCCTCCTCCCAATTTGTGGCTGGCTATTCAAGATCGTTAATCGTAATCCTTTTTTCCCCTAGGAAGACTAAGTAGATTTTCGGCTATTTAACATTTTATTTTGTACTTCTTACGCATTTTCAGTGGATAGTTTTCACTTACACATATTTGTACATTTAAAAATTGGCCTATTAGTGAAAAATAAGATGTACGAGAATATAGGTTGGAATGACATGCTTACAAATTGAACCCTGGAAAAAGTGAAACCATTGTCAAAGTTCTTATATCGAACAACCAAGCGATTGGTTAAGGCTCAGTTTAGTTTATTAAAAACAACTTCCAAGAAAATATTTTTCGGATTTTTCGGTTTGATTCACGAAAAATAACCAAGTCAATAAAAATATTTTCTACCAATGAAAAAAACACATTCAAAATTGAGGGAGAGCAAAATACTTTCCTTTATGTTTCCTCTCTTCACTCTTTCACATTCATTTTCTTCTTAATTATTTTAAAGGAATTCCTAAATTTTCAATTGTTTTTTATTTTAAATATTTTTTCATTTCCTTTATTTTCCCCTACTTTTTTTCCTTTTCTTTCTTCTTTTGGCTGCCATTGGATGACCAGCCATAGGCGAGGTCGAGTTCACATTGGTCTTGCTCGAGGTTGATGTGACCTCGACCTCGCTAGCCTTGAGCGAGAATGAACTTCGCCAAAGAATGACAACACTCAATGCCTTGCCCCATCAGCGAGGCCTAACGCTCCACTTGGCCTAAGGCCAATCGCCAGCGATCGCTGTCGCCAATGACCAGTCAAAGAAGAAGGAAAATGAAAAATAAAAAAAGAAAATGAAAAGAAAATTAATTAAATTTTTTAATTTTTACAAAAAGAAAAAGATTAAATAAAATAAAAATTATTAAAATGAGCGCAAGGAGGAAAATAAAATTGAAATTTCCATAACAAATGGGAGAAAATTTTTTCTTGTTCATTTTTAGATTTTAGTCAAACATTGAAAAATATCGTCATTTTTGTGAAAACTGACTTGTTGGAAACATTTTTGTAGAAATGCAACATTCGTTGCGAAACAAATGGAGCCAAATAGTTAAACGTTTTCCTTGAATATGATAGATACTTTTTAAATCACAACATTTCTCACTTAGAGTAACTCATCCCCTTACTTGATACATGAAGTCTTACCTATTATGCGTGAAACGCGTTTACTCGTAATTCATCCATTCCTCCTCAACCTAGTTAATAATATTTACAGATAAATGCATTGGGAGTTTTTAAACTTATCATTAATGGACAATTGAGTTCTAAAATTTTCAAACAGTGCAATCAAGTGTTGACACCTGATTTTTAATCATTTTTTCTATTGCTAAAGTAATAAAAAATCCATAAAAATTCATAAAATTGAAAAATCAACTTTGGGGACCTTAGCCAAGCCTAGGGAACCAATTTTGACCAAAAAACGATTTTTCATATTTTCAGTATTTTTACGTATTTTTTACTTATTTATTTTCGAAAATTAATAGAAAATCCATAAAAATTCATAAAATTGAAAAATCAACTTTGGGAACCTTAGCCAAGCCTAGGGAACGAATTTTGACCAAAAAATAATTTTTCATATTATATATATTTTAATTTTTTTTAAAAAAAATACAAAAATATTTGAAAATTTTGGAAAAATAACATTTGAGGCCAAAAAAATACACAAAGATAGTTAATATTTTTATTTTAAATCTATTTTCATATTGGCCATCGCAAATTCAGAAAAATCCAATTCGAGTCACGTGTTCCTTCACGAGTATAATCTCGAATCGGGCCTAAAAAAATTTAATTTGAGTCAACTTATTTTTAACTTTCACTTTTTATGAGTTGTGACATTATCTTCTAATATTTTAAATTTTCATCTTGGCCCAATTATACCCAGAATGACTTAATTTTGCAAAAGGGCTTTAATTAAATTATGCATTATTTTCAGCGACAAGAAATGAGCTTAAATTTGACATGTGGTAAATTTTGGTGTGTCAAAAATTGTGAGGAGATTTGGACTTAAAGAAATATATTTTTTCAGGGACTGAATTGTAAATACTTAAAATTCAAGGACTAGAGTGCAAATACCTAACTCTTGAAGGATTATTTTACAAATAATAAAAAGAAGAGTTAGTGGATAAATTAGAATAGAGAAGGGAAGATGAAGAAGAGGAGATGAAGAAGAGAAGTTGGAGAAGAATGGATGGAGAAAATAAGATAAGAATAGAGAAGGGAAGATGGGGATGAAGAAGAGTTAGTAGAGAAATTAGAATGGAAGATAAGAATAGAGAAGGGAAGATGGAGATTAAGAAGAGTTAGTGGAGAAATTAGAATGGGAGATAAATATGGAGAAGGGAAGATGAAGATGAAGAAGAGTTAGTGGAGAGATTAGAATGTGAGATAGAGATGGAGAATGAAAGATGAAAATGAAGAAGAGTTAGTGGAGAAATTAGAATGGGAGATAGAGTTAGTGGAAAAATTAGAATGGGAGATAGATGAGTAGGTTATAAAAGGAGGAAGAAGTGAGCTTGAGAAAGGATTCTTGAGAGAGAAAATTTGAAGTGTTTGGGAGAATTTTTTGGAGAGAAAATTTTGGATGTTTGAGAGAGTTTTGGGAGATTGAAGAAAATTTTGAGAGAAAGAAAATACCAAAAGAGAGAGAATTTTGAAGATGATGGGAGTTTAAAGCTAGGGGTTATCATCACAAATTCCTTCATCGATCAATATAAATCAAGAGTTCATCCTCGTCAACGAGCAAACAAATTCAAGCTAAGTGTTTTTATTTATTCATTTATTTATGGTTTTACTCGCAAATTAGCACAAATTGTATACACTTTCTCCATCTCCTTTTTCTTCCATATTTTATGTCAGGAGAAGGATATCTCTACGTCAACAGCAAAAATCTCATCGAGATACAAAAATCGGCCCAGACAAGCTCCTAAGCTGTCCACCGATTTCTCAACTGATCTGTGACTAAAAGTCCCTCTTAATTCAAAAGAAACTCTCTATATTGGGAACATAGAGAGCGAAAATCAATTATAGAAATCCCTCCCAAAAAAATGGGAGATAAGTACTCTTTCTACTCTTCTGGTTTTAGATGCAGATTAGCACATATTTTGTATACTAACACTTCACTCTATTTTATGTCAGGAAGCCGCAGCTCTATATCAATGGTCAATCCTATGGAAGCACAAAATCGGCTTGGAGGAGTCCTCAAGCGCGCACAAATTTCAAATTGTTGAATCAATTCGTTGTATTTCATTTTAAAAAATTCATACCCCAAAATGGAGAGGACAAAGTCCATCCGCAATTTAAATACCTGCACCATAAATCCCAAAGGGAAGAGCCAAGCCAATGCTTAGCCTCCCATTGGAGGTTTTTACTTATAGTAGTTAAATACCTGCAACTTAAATACCTGCACCTTAAATCCCAAAGGGAAGAGCCAAGCCAATGCTTAGCCTCCCATTGGAGGTTTTTACTTACAGTAGTTAAATACCTGCACCTTAAATCCCAAAGGGAAGAGCCAAGCCAATGCTTAGCCTCCCATTGGAGGTTTTTACTTACAGTAGTTAAATACCTGCACCTTAAATCCCAAAGGGAAGAGCCAAGCCAATGCTTAGCCTCCCATTGGAGGTTTTTACTTACAGTAGTTAAATACCTGCAACTTAAATACCTGTACCTTAAATCCCAAAGGGAAGAGCCAAGCCAATGCTTAGCCTCCCATTGGAGGTTTTTACTTACAGTAGTTTAAATACTTGCAACTTAAATACCTGTACCTTAAATCCCAAAGGGAAGAGCCAAGCCAATGCTAGGCCTCCCATTGGAGGTGTTTATTCACTGTCATGTACTTCCTATAATTTAATTTTTGAATCATCAGACCCAAAAGATGAGTAGGTCGTAATACTGCACAGAAGTCGTTAACACACTCCCTCTTTCGGCTTCAGGGAATCTTTAACACTTAAAAAAATATAACAAATAAAAATATATACCATCCATGCATCCTATTTAAAAAGTGAAAACACAAAAGAGAATACCCTACTAGAGCTTTAGGAATAAACCAAGCCTGAGTTGCCGGATTAGGATATCCATGAAATTAAGGTACCGAAAGGGCATTAGTTTTAATTAACTAGTGTAACCAAGTCCCCGAGCTCATAATCTCTGGTTCGCAGGAATAAATTAGTTCTCCCGCTAATTTATTTAGGTTTCTAATCGACCTACCAAGAACGATTAGTGGCGACTCCAAATTTCAAAATCATTTAAACAAAAACCAAAGTTGCGATTCGGTAGGGCTTGGGAGGGTCCGCATTAGGTTAGTCAAATCTAATTAACCTAATAATCCGTTAACCCCTTTTAAAATTTAAATTTTTTTTTAGAGGGTCGCGACATCAAGTACTAAAATTTTTAAAAGTATAATCAAATCCTAAAATTTTTCATGGAAGTGCAATAGAGTTCTAAAATTTTCAAAAGATACAATTAAACTAATTTGACAAGTTTTAGGACTTGATTGCCGCTTTTGAAAGTTTTAGGATTCAATTGCACATTTTAAAAGTTTCGAAACTCAATTATACTTTCTCGAAAAGTTTTAAGACTTCCAACGTGTTTGTCTTAAATATATAGAAATGATAGGGCTTTTTCCTAACTTTTTAGTCTACAGCATATATGCATATAACGCTTTGGGACTAGACCCCGTAAGCCATGCATGAAAAGTGAACGAGTACTAATCTAATAGATGGAATATTTCCTGATCTATATGATGAAACTATCAATAAATTAAAAATTATCTAAACACAAAATGAGAGAAAAATCTAAACGCATTGAAATAACTTTTTTACTTTATTTTTATTTATTTATGCAGTGACATTACCTAAGTATGTATAAAAAAAATAACTTAAATGTTGGAATTTAAAAATAGGAAAGCATCTAAATTTTGCGCGAGAAAAGGATATTGGTAGAATCGATACTCACAAATGAAAATGCAAGTGCGAGGGTACTAGTTGGCCAAAAACTTATTATCTTAAATTTTCAAATCCAAGGTAGTGGGGGGGATTATTTGTAATCCACTATTAGACTAAAATTACAAATAAAATGCTGATAATTAAAATATTGAATTTTAAGTGATTCAAGTAGCAATAAAAAGCTTAGACCAAAAAAAAAAGTAATAAAAAGCTATTTAATAAGCACTTGAAAAATTACCATAGAATATTGGCGGTCTTCTTGCCGTAAATGAAATTGTGATAATTGCTGACGGATTTTAGTAGTGTTATTGGCAGTACTCTAATCGCCATCGATTACATTTTTCTACTTAATGAATTAAGTAACACATTTCTTATTCACCGCATTAATAAGCTGGTTTTTTATATTTAATTGAATCTTTTAAGTCGATTACTGAACTTTTCAATTTTTGACACTCAATTGTGTTATTGAATAGGTTCATTGGTAAAAGGCAGCTCATATGTGGAAATATAAAATTCTGAGAAAGTGGATGAGTGTTGTCTCCACTTTACGGTCTTATAATAGGTAGGAACGCATCGGCTGTGGTTTACTTATTCATTTAACTGAAATTATTGCTCGACGCGGCTCATGGAAAACGTTTGTGATGAATTTTTCTTTTTATAAAAATTTATTAAGATTTTTACTATTTATGAGCTAGGAAGTACCGACACTCTTTAGGTTCACTGAATCTGCGGGATTTCATTCCTTGGTCTGAGGTTTAGACTTTGGTGACTGGATTTATGCTGGTCCTCCTGTTTTTGTTTGTTTCTGATGCTTGCTGCTCTCCTTTTGTTTCTCCTCTCTGCGGTGTTGCTGGTCTTTATATGCAATGCCTTCAGCTCTGCCCATTGACGCTTTGTTGCTGCCGTATCTTGAAGCTGGTGCGGTTTTTAGCTGCTGACGCTGCTGCCGCTCCTCATCCGGCTCTCCTTATGCTCCATGGAGCTCATCTGCCGCTGGGGCTGGGTCCCTCACGGTGTCCTCAGCTGGTCCTTTTGTTGCGCTGTTGTCCTTGTTGTTGCCGATGTTTCTTGTTGTTTCGGCCTCTTGTTTCGGCCGTTGTTTTCTTTGGCCTTTTGTGTGTTTCCTTTGTTCTGTCTCTTTCTTTGGACTCACCCTACACCCTTGCACCCTCGGTGACAGCTATGTAACCTTGGGTGCGAGGTTTGTGTCTGGCTTATTTTTGTATCGCGTTATGATTAGCTAATATATTTCTTATCTTACCAAAAAAAAAAGTATTGACACTCTTTGAGAGCTTCCGTTTGGTGTCTACTCTTCGGCACTCTCCGATATGAGATCAACACGTGATCAGCTCTCTAGATATGCTATCGTCACTAGAGTTCAGCTTCTTGACACGCCATTTCAACACATACGTGATAAAGTTTAAGCATTTTCAATATATTAAGAGTCAAAATGAAAATTTATTAAACTTAAGTTATATATCCCGCCACGTTAAAATTAATATATCTAACCAACCCTAAAAAAATTAATGAATCCCTAATAGAAGAAGGAGAAAACTCACTGCTAAAATTTTTAATATACAACATATCCCAACGTGTTAGAATTCTCTATTTTTTGATAAATGACATGTCGGCGTGTCTGTCACAACCTAAAATTAGACAACCTTAGGTTAATGGATTATCATGTTAAATCAACTAACTTAATTTAGACTCTCGCAAGTCCTACCGAATCGCAACTTAGATTCTTTTCATGCAAAATTTATTCAATTTCAGAGCGGCCATTAATCATTATGGTAGGTTGATTAGAAACCTAAATAAATTAATGAGAGAATTAATTTTTTTTTTTTTGGTAAGGAGAATTCATTTATTTCTACAAACTAGAGAAAATGAGTTTGAAGACTTGATAACATTAATTTTGAAAAAATTAATGCCCTTTTGGTATCAAATTTTATGAAAAAAAAAATTCTTTTCTATTGATGATTGTGAATTGAATGATTTTTACTTAGGGAAATGTGACATAGACTATATAACACACAAAAAATAAGTGATATTTTTTGTGTTTTCTTTTTTGATAATAATAAAAAAATCAAAAGCTTGAACAAAAATAAATAAAATACCTATAATATAACTTTTAATTCCAATTTCTCCGATAAATTCACTCATTTCCAAATATTTGGGTTAGAGCAGAATTCTATCCCCTACATATTCCGAGATTCGGGCTAATATGTAGATAAGTGTATAGAATAACATCATCTCTTGTTACCAAAAAGTAGAACATGAAATTTTATACTAAATTATAATCCCATTTCCTAAGATCATGGCCAAGGCATATAATTTATTTTATGAAGAGACAAGGCACAAGGGAAAATATCTTATGAGCATATTAGTTTATAAATGTGCAAACTTTATAATAAAAATAAAACAATCACTACAACATGATAATTAATGCAAGCACAATTAGACATGCTAAAAAAACGAATACGCAAGTGATAAAGACAAACTCATCTATCAAGCAAAATGATTCCAAAAAATTCACAACTTTTACATGGATTTGATTGACTCCGCTGAAGATTTGATGAACCTTTGATCTTACCCGCCGAGATGCTTGTCTTTTAAAATTAGGAAATCATCTTATGAGATTTTCGAAAATAATTCAGATAATCACCAATTTTAGAAAAATATCCCCAATTCAAATAATGTTTATCCACGAGATGCAAAGATAATATTCAAACAATATATTAAATCAAAGCAAGGAATTATCTATAGCATCTTAAAATAGATAAAATATCAAATCAAAATATGCAATGCAATCAAATTAAGTAACAAACTAAAAAAAGTATTCAAGGATAGGGGATCATTACCTAATTTGACAAATCTTATTGTCAAATTCAAATTTCGAGAACCAATTCGCAGATGAAGTGATCAAGTTTGATGGCCTACTCAATGGGGAGGTCACACAGCTTGTGGGGGAACCTGCACTAAAACAGCCCTGAACAGTAGAGTTTTATCGCCAAAACAGCATCAAATCAATGCTGGTTAGTGGCACAGAACAGCAGAAAAAATTAAGACTAATCTGTGGACGCTGACCAGCATGCAAAATAGCACCGAATAGAGGTGATTTGGCGCCAACCAGCAGTTGGACAGTAGCTACAACAGACGAGGCCAAGCAAGATTACGGCACAATCATGGTTGGAAGTTCCCGAATAGGAACATACACCTGTCGTTGCGATGCTAGTGAGAGACGAGCGACGGCTAGTGAGGATTAAAAAAATAACAAGATCGGCTCAGGTTGCAGCTTGGTGCAGCAATTTCGAAATTATGATCATGGGATTGAGCCGCCAATCCTGACCGCCTGCATATGTTCAGAGTGTAATCTACCAAAAGGAAGAAAGCAATATGTTAGTGAAATAGAAGCTTCTTTTCCAAATAAAATTCTTTCTCAATTGTGAATATATTTGACGACAGAGATGATGAAGGACTCAATGAATAGCTCCTGATTTTCCTTCTTTCTTTTGAAGGCCTCTTCTTTTTTCTGCAGTCTGGCCTTTGTGGCCGTGTATGACAACTTGTGTGTCTTTCTCTCTCCGTACCGCCTCGTGGAGTGCTCCAGATGAAGACCACTGCTTGCCTTCCTTTCTTCTTCTTTGACTCCCTTCCTCTTGAAGTCTGTACTCCCTCGGAGGCAGCTCCCTTTTACCTAGTGAGTTGATCTCTCTCTATTTTGTGCTCTAAAAAATTCTGCCATGTATTCAATGAATGTGGCCTCTTCTTGTGAAGACGTAGAGCATATTTATAGGGAAAACTAGGTCCAACTTGATTAGCAAGGCCAATTTTCGGCTATATTGGCTTCATTGGCTCATTGATATTAAGCGCAAAGCCATTCTTAGCATATGCTCAAATCAAATGGGCTCAACTCACTCTAGTTAGTTGCGAACCCCTCACCGCCGATGAAATTAACTATGCAATCTAAAATTCTCCTAAATGAATTCATTAAATATGATGAATGCTACAAGAAAGGTAAATATTTTTGTTAAGGCTTGGAGGAGGTCGCTAATTTTTTATGCAATAAATGATCAAAAACAAAAAATAAAATTTATTTGTCAACATTGACGTGTTATATTATGTCGCGTGTTGGTATTGGTTCTACTTAGCTTATGAGTCATCAGAGTCATTTGTTAATTAGGTGATCAAGGCAATTTTATGGCATTCGATACACTATTTGTCCCAAGTAATGTATAATGACATTTGAAAATTGAAATAATTCTAATTATCATGTTCTAGAAGTACACCAGAAACACTCCATAGAAAGATCCTTATTTGATAAGGAATACTTAAGACTTAGCACAAGTTTGTTTGACCTTGAATATCATACAAATTTTTCTGAAGTTTTTTTTATATAAATTTAAATAATTTTTTGCGTCTTGGCCAGAAAGTTATGAGAATTGTTAATAAATCCAAATCAAAAGTGCTTTTAGAGTTGTACCACCATTCTAAGAAATGACGCATACTTCCATATTAGAATCTGAGGATTCGAAGCGGAGTAATCAAGGGAATTAAGTAGGAAAAGGTTCTCTCCACAGATATTCATTGAATTTCGCTAAATTATGCCCTGATCTTTCGTGTAGATCTCCTAGGTTTAGGACTTTCTTGCTTGTTTCCGCTCACTCTCACCTTTGAGTATGAAATTAATTTTCTTATTACCACAGAGAAAATAACCCGTGCAGCAGATTTGGTGATTAGCCATGAATTATTCCGTTTCGTGGTGAAAGATGTGAACTTGGATTGACTTCTAGCTACGGATGTTTGTGGCGAACATTTCGTGTTGGTAAATCTCATATTTAAATCATATTTAATTGATCTATAACTTACTTGTTTAAAATTTTGAGTGAATGTTAGTCAAACTGAATAATGTTGATCACTGATGAGATCAAACATGAGCTCTTTCTCGAGCATCTTTGGACGAGCTAAGCGGCTCATCGGCTCGACTAGTCAACACTGCCACTGTCAAAAGGTTTCATCCCTTCTAGAAATTCAAGTTTCATCCCTTCTAGAGACTGCCCTTTTGGCTTCATCTCTCCCTTCCTTGTTAAAGAAGGTAGTGGGTTGGGTTTGTTTGTAACCAACTGATAGGGTGAAATTCCTCAAATAATTTATAAACTGAAGACTCGCTTAATAGAATTGAATATTAAGTGCTGAGAATTTAAATATTGAATTTCGAGTATGGGTCACCGGTTCTTAGACTAGTCCAATCCCACTAAGAAATTGGGAACCAGTGAATAATTAGTAGGGATGGGCAACACTGAATTTAATTTTAATGCATTAATCAAAATTAAATTTACATTTAAGAAATAAAAAAAATAGCCAATGAATTATTAGGTTTACATTTAGAATTATATAAATAAATAACAAATAATCAGTCCGATTCCTCCCTAGAACCAGGAATTGGATTGAAAATCGCAGAGTCCGATTTTATGGAATCAGACCAGCTCCTCAAGCAATCAAATCGAATCGGCCAGTTTGGTTCGGTCCAAGTGGTTTTTAGTTCTGTCAGTCTGTCTTGCTAACCCCTAATTTTAAGTACTGAAAGTAGGAAAAAAAAAGTTCTTCACTAGGTAATTGAAAATTGATCACTGAATGTTATCAATTTTCTCCTGTGATAATTATTGATATATTTTACTAATATAGTTCATAATATTCTAATTACCATTGATTGATTGCTTTTTTTCCTCAACTTGGTTTGCTTATAACCGCACATTTTTATTTGTTGACGATCATAATTTGGCTCCATCTCTATTTCGGCATCTTTCATTGATGTAGTTATCTGCTACCCCTCTTTATCGTATATCAATTTAGTGTCCTTGCCGAATCTCTTCCATCGATGAGGGCCACCTAACCAGTTGCCTATTTGTCGTGATAGTTCGCGTATGACCTGTCGTCACCGCCCCCATGAACCCTTACCGATCGATCACAATTCAGGTTATTTTTTGGTGCCTACTTGTGTCCATTTCAAAAGAATTAAAGTTTTTTTTTTCTTTTTATTTTTAATCTAGCAATCTGCCAAAATTGACAAAGCTCTTCAATTATGCTGCTTTGATTGGAAACTCGACCTAGGTATCAGCTTCTGGTCCCCATCTACTGATTGTTTCTTTCTTTGTTCCGGGCCTATTTCGATTACCCTCCTCGATTTTAATGCTATCACTAGGCTCAGTCCTCGGGGATAGAACACATGTTCTACTGACTCGGCCAACTTATCTCATCCAACAATGTATATGAATTGGGTTCACATTCACAAAGGGCACTCTCCACATTCCTTTCTATGTTTTTTGCTAGTTTTTGCCAATGATGTTCGGTTTTCGATTTGCCGAAAGGCAACCAAACCGCATATAGAGAAATGACAAGCGTGTAAGAATTCACCCGTGAGGTGTGCATAAAAGAAAAGAGAGAGTAGATAACATGCTTAACTGGTCCATATCTTATTTGGTTAAGGTGTTGAGCGAAATTGAGTGGATATAGTTTGTCTCCGGCACCTTTCTGAGCCCTCCGATTATGAGGTAGCAGACTTACGTTGAATCTCAATAGACAACATTAAGAAATTTTCAGCACTTTACTTGACATAGCAAAATCGGTGAATGTGATGAATGATTTAAGGATGAGCTGTGATATCGCCCAGTGTTACTGGGAGTTTGCTGATTCCTAAAGAAGGATAATTTTGGATATTCTAAGTTTACTTCGTTACCGATCAAATATTTACCACGTTATTAACCAAAATAGGAACAACTGTAATATGATCCTGCTAGTGCTGGTCTGTAGTCTTTCAAGCAAAACACATTTATTCAAACACTTAGAACCAAGTTTATTTGGCAAACCCTAGAGACGTATTTGTCTCTTACACTCGGTTCCTGAACAGAGACGCTAGACATCATTTCACACATAGAGAGAAACTAAGAACCAGTTTGACACATATAAGCTCATAATTTAGTTTTTCATCTTCCTTTTTTCTTCATGCAGTTGGATAAGAAGCACTCGTGGCAAGACCACAGAGACCAGTTTTAGAGCTCACATCCCTCTGGATCCTCATGTACCCGCTCTCGCCCCACCCGGTGCCCCATGAATTCTTCAGCAGCCAATACTTGGTCCCGGAAGTGGTCTTCCCGTACCCAACTGCTGTGACCGCGTGGTTGGTACTGGTCCCGCATGAGCCCGCGAACACGCCACTCGAGTAGAATTGGAACTCGAACCCTGCCGACTCAATTGCCACCGAGACTGGCTGGTTCGCCACCGCCTGCAAGAGGGCCTTCTCATTGTTGGCTGGGACATCCTGGTGTCCAGTTATCGAGGCTGCATGTTTCGCTGTCTTGGCCGAGTTGCAGGTCTGCTGATTTCCCAGGTATGGGTAGTTCTCCTCGGTCGTGAGGCCGCCCTTGCTTTTGATGAACTCGAAGGCACTGTCCATGTACCCACCCACACAGCCCGAATCGTCTCCGTTAACATCGCAGTCCACAAGTTCTTGCTCCGAGAGTGACACCAACTTCCCCTTCTTGAGCATGGTAATCCCTTCCACAGCCGCCACGGCCGAGAATGCCCAACAACTTCCTGCACGAGGAGATAGCAAGTTTCCTCTGTCAGGCAAACAGAAATTGTTCAATTTAATGTACAAAATAGAAGACATATGTATCTGTATAGCATGATAGGCGTCGAACGAATGTAACAGCTTAGTAGAGATCGTGTTATGTACTTTGTTATTGTTGCGTTTTTTAACAGCTTTAGGACAACATCAGAATTTTCACATATTCGTTGGACAAATTTCGATTTCCACTCACCACAGCGGCCTTGATCCTTGACAGGTGTCACAGCCTTCTTGGTTCGCCAGTCCAAGGTGGCTGGAATGGCGGTGAAGTTTGCGTACTTGAACGGTTTTGCATCCATAGAGGACAGGACCCTGGTGAGATTCCCCTTGTAGCCGGTGTAGGAAGCGCGGAACTCCTCGTTAGTTAGGTCCGTGAACTTGTTCACGGCAAGTTTATACCCCACATCCTTACCATCGTTAAAGGTGTTGATGCGCTTAACGTTCTCTTTAAATATCTCATACCGTTTGGCCTTTTCGGCCACGTCCTTGTAGACGCGTCCGTGGAATGCCATCCACTCCTCGTGTTGGTTTAACAAGTGTTCCTCTCCAAGAGGGCGACAAAGCGTTTCCGAAACAGAAACCAAAATGACCAAAAGAGCGGCTGATGTGAGGAAGGAGAGTTGGTTTTGTTTGGCCATGGTACTGGTTTGGGTACTGTCTAGGACACAATTGGAGGGTGAGGGACTTAGTGAACGTGTCTTTCAATTTGTGCACATCTCCAAACGGGTGTGAAGGGTTTTTATAGACAAAATTGTTGCTCAATTGTTGTCACCTTCACTCTCTCACGATAATGCGTCAGTGGACCTTTTGCTTCTTCTTTGTGCCCTGGTCGCTGTTGTGACTTAGACCCCCAAAAATTAAGCTTGCTATTGCACGCTCGTCATGAATAGCAAATATGCAGTTGAAATGACTCTGGTCCTCATTGACTGATGGGTGATTAATCAAAGTGCTTCCATTAACCATTGTTATGTAGTGCAAAAAAATTATGGTTCTAAGAGGCTTGTTGGTTTTGTGGTGGACTCAACTCCTAGCCAAAAGCAAATCCACGTTTTATTTCCTTCCGTCAATGGTTAGGTACTTGGGCCTACAGGTAAGTATTTGCCTCCATATATGTGTATATATTCGCGTTTTCGACCTTTCGTGATGTTGGAAGAGCAAAGCAAAATTTCGATACCTTCACTAGGGGAGAATGACAAAAGAGAGATCAAGTTTAAGTTATCATATTCAGTTGGATTTACCTTTACTCAAAAGTTTAGACAAGTGAGTTACGGGCTAACTTGAATAGATATATTAATTGCATCACACCACACCAATTCTCTAATGTGAGACTTGTCTAACACAACTCGCAAGTATGTCTCAATAATTTCCCCTCCACCCATAAGCTTAGTGTTATGTCTACTCTCCCTTAGGTCATGTATCCTTCTGCATCAAGATATTTCAGCTTGAATCTCCACAATACCCAATTTCATCCATGGTCTCTTTCTCCATAAAAAAAAAGCATGAAGTATTGGTGATTCCCACCACTCAGAACTTGAGTTGCACTAGATTCCTTTCTTAAGATATTCACCAAACGCGGAAATATATTGGAGCCCCCACCAATCTACCATTGTCTCTCATATCATTTGTTAGGAATGTGTAGTTGAAGTCCAATACCTTCACCCGGGGAGATCCCAAAATGGAGCTAAAGTTCGAGCCCTCCTACATATTCAGTTAGTTCCACGTTCGCTTTCAAATTTAAGCTAGTAAGTTGTGGGTCCACTTGGATAGATATATTACTTGCTGCACACCGCATAGTTTTTCAATGCGGATCATCTCTTACACAACTCATGCGTGTATCTCAATAATCTCCTCATCATGTATGAGCTTAGCGTTAGGTCTACTCCCTTTTAAGTCAAGTATCCTTTTGCATCAAAATATCTTGGCCTGAATCTCCACAACGTCCAACTTCATCGTTGGACTCTTTCTCAAAAAAGTAAATAAAAAATGAAGTACCAACAAGGCCCACCACTCGAAAATCAAATTTGTTACTAGATTCCCTTTTTGAGATATTCACCAAACACGAGAACAAATTGGAGGCCCCTACCAATCTACCATTGATTAGGAGCATATAGCCAAAATTTGATACCTTTACCAAGAGAGATCGCCAAAACAGAGCTCAAGTTTGTGCCTATCAACATATTTAATTGGACTCACCTTTACTCAAAAGCTTAAACTAGTGAGTTATGGTTCAACTTGGATTTATTAACTGTTCCATACCACACCAAATTTTCGATGTAGAATTTCTCTAACATAACTTATACGTTTATCTGAACACATGAAGTATATTAGCGCATACGTAGATATGTAGTTGCATGTTTTTCTTCTGATCACGTGTCAGTAGTTGTGATTCTCTTTCTTATCGAAAAGAACTGGTTTTTCTTCAGTGAAATGGTGCCACGTAAATGATTATCAATGACTGAGAGCGGCCGGTGGTGTGCAACTACAAAACTATACTTCAACACTGAAATCTTATTCTATGACCAATATCAACTTTAGACGACCAGTGGCTGAATTCTCAATTTTCTGACTTAACCATATCAACCTTGTTTCTCAGTTTGGGAAGAACTTCTAGATTCATATGTTTGGCATTAAGGATGTGACTTTAACTTTAACTTCAACTTTACATGGTCAAAGACAATCCGCATGAGAATATATAAAATTCTGAACCTGGTGAATATTCCACTTTCGTTGAAACCAAAAGGGGAAAGTGGATGAGTGCTGTCTCCACTTTACAGTATTATGATAGGTAGGAACACATCCGCCATGGTTATGTATTCATTTGACTGAAATTATTGCTCGACGCGACTCATGGAAAACGTTTGAGATGAATTTTAGTTTTTTTAATCTAAAAAATTAGGTTTAAAGTGCGAAATTTAACTATTTACGAGTCCTCTGAGTTATTTGTTAAGTAAGCAATTAAGGAAAGTTTATAACGTTCGATACAATATATATCATGTGTAATGACTTATTTGAGAATTAAAATAGTTATAGGTATCTTGGTTTATAAGTACGTTAGAAACACTCCATAACAAGATTTTTATTTGATAAGGAATGCTTAAGACTCAGTACAAGTTTGCTCGACCTTAGAGATGATTCAAATTTTTCTGAAATTTTTACATATCCTCATAAATTAAAATAACTCTTCCAGTCTTCGCCAGAAAGCTACGAGAATTGTTAATAAATCCTATCTAAAGTGCTTTCAGAATTGTCCCACCCGGCAGAGAAATGACGTGTATTAGAATCTTGGGATTCGAAGCGGAGAAATGGATGGAATTAAGGCTGCATGTGTTTTGTGAAAAAATAAAAAAATCACTTAACTAGCTTATAAAATGGAACGATAAAACTATTTTCACAGTTCTCGAAAATATTCAAATATAAATTATTAACTAATTATGTCAAGATATACTAGTGATTTTTCAAAATCATTCATTTTTTGTGAAATAAATACATTCTAATTAGGAAAAGGTTTTACATACGACACCCCTGCACCCGTAGTGACATCCCCAAGTGTCACTACATCTGCAAGGTCCTAGTGTTGTTGGGTTTGTTTTGTAAGCCTCTCTTTGGTTGGTTAATATATTTCTTACTTTACCAAAAAACAAAAAAGGAAAAGTTCTCTCCACAACTATTCATTAGATTTCACTAAACTATGCCCCACTCTTTCATGGTAACAGATCTCACAGGAAAATTATCAAGAAAATTCTACATTTATTGCACTTTTATTAATTCGGTCATAAACTTTCGATTTGACAAATTAAATTCTAAACTATTTGATTAGTGATCAATGTAGTCTATTCGGTCAATTTCGATAAAAATTATTGATGTAGATGACGATCATCTTACTTACCATGTTCGGCCCTAATGTGAACAATTTTTTTTAATGTTTTAGTAATGTTTTCTTTCATTGTTTTTCCTTATTCTTTTCATTAGTGGTTAGTTGCCAGCTACCGTACATAAGCTATGACATACAAGGGTGAGGGCTGGCAAGGCCCCACCCACCCAAACACCTCCCCCCAAAAAAAATATGGCCAGACTAACCCTCGTCGATTGTCACTATGAGAATCGGCGAGGGTTGGTTTGGCTAGATTTGGCTAGAGGGGCCTCGTGGCGCTTACCCTCACCCAAGCAAGGCCTAGCAAGGCCGACCATCACTTGCCATCTCCTATGGCCAGTGGTTGACGATTGACAATTGGAAAAAACAAAAGGAATAGAAAAATAAAAAAAAAAACAGAAAAAAAAGGCATGAAGTATCAACGATGCCTACCACTCAAAACTTGAGTTGCACCAGATTCCTTTCTTAAGATATGCACCAAACACGGGAACAGATTGGGGCATTGACCAATCTACTATCGCCTCTGATATCAATTGTTAGGAGTGTGTAGCTGAAATCCGATACCTTCACCCCGAGAGATCACTAAAATAGAGCTCAAGTTCGAGTCCGTTTGCATATTCAGTAGATCCATCTTCACTCTAAAATTAAGTTGGTGAATTGTGTGCCCATTTGTATAGATTTATTACTTGCTCCGTACCACACCAATTTTTCATTTTGGAACTTCTCTTATACAACTCATATGTGTATCTCAAGAATCTCCCCCTCACATGTGAAATGTGTTAGGTTTACTCCCTCTTAAGTCAAGTATCCTTTTGCATCAAGATATCTCCGCTTGAATCCTTGGTCTCTTTCTTAAAAAAAATTAATAATAATAATAACAATGAGGCCCCACCAACCAGAAATCAGATTGGTCGCCAAATTCCCTTCTAGATATATTCATCAAACCCTGGAACAAATTGGGGGCACCCACCAATCTATCATTAACTCTGATACAATTTTTGGGGAGCGTGTAGCCGAAGTCTGATACATTCACCAAGGGAAATCACTAAAATGGAGCTAAAATCTGAGTCTGTCAACATATTCAGTTGAACTCATCTTCACTTAAAAACTTAAATCAGTGAGTTATGGGCCAACTTGAGTTTACTAATTGTTCCTCACCAGATTAATTCTCCGATGTAAAATTTCTCTAACATAACTCTCTCAAACACATATATCTCAATACATGAACTATATTAGCGCGTCGTTATAAGTAGATATGTAGTTGCATCTATGTTTTTCTTTTGATCACGTGTCAGTAATTGTGATTCGCATTCTTATCGAAAAGAACAGGTTTTTCTTCAGTGAGACAACTAGCTTCGGTCAACATCTGCTAATAAAACATTTATGATATTAAGTGTGTGATTCATTAGCAATGAAATGGTGCCACGTAAATTATTATCAATGACTGAGAGTGGCCGGTGGTGTGCAATTAGAAAACTACACTTCAACACTGAAATCATATTCTATGACCAATCAACTTTAGACGACCATTGGCTGAATGCTCAATATACTGACTTAACCCTGTCAACCTTTTTTCTCAGTTTGGGAAGAACTTCTAGATTCCTATGTTTGGCATTAAGGATGTAACTCAGTCAAGTTATTCATGAGCTATTCGAGTTCGACTAGCAGATTTCTCAAACTTGGCTTGATTCTTTTTGAGTTGAAGTGGCTCAAATACTAATTAATCGAGTCTAACTCGAGCTAAAAAATAATTGACTTTAATAGCTAAGGAGCCAAGTCGAATGATCCAATATTTATATATTTTAATTGTACATATTACTAGTTTTCAATTATAGTGTATTTTGATGATTCGAGTTCGAGTTTGAGTTTAATTCGTCTTTTGAGAAAGAACTGTAATCTAATTAAGCTTGAGCTCAAAGTGAAAGTCATGGTGACTTGACGACATGGATGAAAAAAAATGAACAAGTAGTAATCTAATAAGATGAAATATTTCCTGATCTTTATGATGAAACTAGGAATAATTTAAAATAATCTTAACATGAAATGTGAGAAAAACCTAAACGCATCTAACCGAATTTTTTACATATTTTATTTATTTATTTATTTATGCAATGAGATTATGAAAATGTGGAAAAAAAATAATAACCTAAATGTAGTAATACAAAAAATAAGAAAACATCTATATTTCTTGTGAGAAATGGGTATCAACGGAACCCATACTCACAATGAAAGGAAGATTTGTTAAGGTACAAGTGCTTGGGTACTAATTGGCCAATAACTTATTGTCTTAAATTTTTGAGTGGAAGATAAAGAGTTAAATAGATAATATTAAGGGTTTCAAACTTCAGCTCTCTCTTAATGATCTCTCCGAACCATTTACATGGCTCCTGGGTGCACCTAGCGAACACTACCGCTATCAAACAATCTATTAACTTGGGAATCTTTGGATAAAATTACAAAATCAATGCTGAGAATTAAATGATTGAATTTTAAGTGCTTCAAGTAGTAATAAAAAGCTATTTAATAAGCACTTGAAAATTTACCCTAGAATATTGTCGATGAAACTGTGATAATTTTTGATAGATTCTAGTAGTATTATTGGCAATATTCTAATTGCCATGGATTACATTTTTATATTTAATTGAATCTTTTAAGTCCATATGCTTTATTATTAATACTGAACTTTTCAAATTTGACACTTAAGTGTGTTATTCCGCAGGTTCATTGGTAATTGCGAAGCTTCATCGGCTTTAACTTCAACTTTACTTGGTCAAAGACAGTTCGTATGCGAATATATAAAATTCTGAGCCTGTTGGATATTCCACTTTCGTGGAAACCAAAGGGGAAACTGGATGAGTGCTGTCACCACTGTACCGTATTATCATAGGTAGGAACACATCCGCTATTGTTATTTATTCATTTGACTGAAATTATTCCTCGCAAGTCATGCAAAACGTTTGAGATGAATTTTAGTTTTTTTTTTATCTAAAATAAAAATTTTAAAATGCAAAATTTTATTAGTTATGAGTCCTCTGAGTTATTTGTTAAGCAAGCAATTAAGGAAAGTTTACAATATTTGATACACTATATATCATGTTTAATGACTTATTTGAAAATTAAAATAGTTATAAGCATCTTGGTTTATAAGTACGTTAGAAACACCCTATGACAAGATTCTTATTTGATAAGGAATGCTTATGACTCAGTACAAGTTTGTTTGACCTTGAAGATAAATCAAAATTTTCTGAAGTTTTTACGTATCCTCATAAATTAAAATAACTTTTCCTGTCTTCGCCAGAAAACTACAAGAATTGCCAATAAATCCAATCAAAAGGGCTTTCAGAGTTGTCCCACCTGGCGGAGAAATGACTTGAACTTCAATACTAGCTAGAAACCTGGGATTCGAAGTGGAGAAATAGATGGAATTAAGGCTATATGTGTTTTGCGAAATATAAATAATTTAATAAAAACGATCAGTTACATCACTTATAAAAATTAATGATAAAATTATTTTCATAGTTCTAAAAAATATTCAAACATAAATTATTATTAGTAATGAAAATATTTCTTATTGACTAATTATTTCAAGAGATATTAACGATTTTTCAAAATCATTCATTTTTCGTGAAACAAATACACCCTAATTAGGAAAAGGTTCTCTCCACAAGTATTAATGGATTTCGCTAAACTATGCCCCGATCTTTCGTGGTACCAGATCTGATAAGAAAATTATTAAGAAAATCCTAAGTTTATTGTACTTTTACTAATTCAGTTCTAAACCTTTCAATTTGGCAAGTTGAGTCCTACATTTTTTTTTATTAGTGATCAATGTGGTCTATTCAGTTAATTTTCGTTGAAAATTGTTGATGTGGACAACGATCATCTTACTTGGCATGCCTAACCTTAACGTTGACAAACTTTTTTAATGTTTTCTTTCATTGTTTCTTCTTATTCTTTTCGTCAGTAGTTGGTTGCCAGCTACCGCACATAGGTGATGCATGCAAGGGTGAGGGCTGGCGAGGTTCCCCTCTCCAAATCTAGCCTGACCGACCCTCGCCTTGTTGTTTGTCGACCACCGGCCATAGGAGATGGCGAGCAATGGTTGGCCTTGCCTCGATGAAGGTGAGTGGCGTGAGGCTCCCCTCACCAAATCTGGCCAGATTGACCCTCGTCGACCCTAACAAATGATGGCTGGAAAAAAAGAAAAGAAAAAGAAAAACAAAGAAAAAATGAAAAAAGAAGCATGAAGTATTAATGACGCCCACCTCTCGAAACTAGAGTTACACCAGATTCCTTTCTTAAAATATTCATCAAACACGGGAACAGATTGAGGCACTCACCAATCTACCATCGCCTTTGACTTCATTTTTTGTTAGGAGCGTACAGCTAAAATCCAATATCTTCGCTCGAGGAAATCACTAAAATAGAGCTCAAATCCGATCCCGTTTATATATTTAGTTAGATCTATCTTCATTCTAAAACTTAAGCCAACGAGTTGTGGACCCACTTGGGTAGCTTTTTTACTTGCTTCATACCACACCAATTTTTCAATGTGGAACTTCTTTTATATAACTCATTTGTATATCTCCATAATCTTCCTCTCATGAGTGAGCTAAGTATTAGGTTTACTCTCTCTTAAGTTAAGTATCCTTTTACATTGGGATATCTCGGCTTGAATCTCCACAACGCCCAACTTCATCCTTAGTCTCTTTCTCAAAAAAAAAAAAAAACATGAAGTAACAATGAGGCCCACTAGCCGGAAATCGAATTGGTCATCAGATTCGCTTCTCGAGATATTCACCAAATACGGGAACAAATTGGAGGCCTCCAACAATCTACCATTAATTTTGATACTATTTATTGGGAGTGTGCAGCAAAATTCCAATACTTCCATCAAAGGAGATCGCCAAAAAGGAGCTCAAGTCCAAACTTATCAATATATTCAGTTAGACCCACTTTCACTCAAAAGCTTAGGCCAGTGAGTTATAGGGCAGCTTGAATTTGTTATCTATTTCACACCACACTAATTCTCCGATGTAAAAATTTTCTAACATGACTCATGTGTTACATGAACTATATTAGCGCATCGTCATACGTAGATATGTAGTTGCATCTATGTTTTTCTTTTGATCACGTGTCAGTAGTTGTGATTCACATTCTTATCGAAAAGAACTGGTTTTTCCTCGGTGAAACAACTAGCTTCGGTCAACATCTGCTAATAAAAACATTTATGATATTAAGTGTTTGATTCATTAGCAATAAAATGGTGCCACGTAAATTATTATCAATTACTGAGAGTGGCCGGTGGTGTGCAACTAGAAAACTACACTTCAACACTGAAATCATATTCTATTACCAATATCAACTTTAGACGACCATTGGCTGAATTCCCAATATGGTGACTTAACCATATCAGCCTTGTTTCTCAGTTTGGGAACTTCGAGTTCGACTTGCAGATTACTCAAACTCCGCTTGATTCTTTTTGAGTTCAAGTGGCTCAAATACTAATTAATCGAGTCCAACTCGAGCTAAAAAATAATTGACTTTAATAGCTGACGAGCCTAGTTGAACGATCCAATATTTATGTATTTTAATTATACATATTACTATTTCAACTATTCAAACTCAGCTTAATGCTTTCTTTCATTGTTTTTTCTTATTCTTTTCTTCAGTGGTTGGTTGCTAGCTACGGCCCACAAGTGATGACAAGCAAGGGTGAGGGCTAGCGAGGCTCCCCTCGCCAAATCTAGCCAGACTGACCCTTACCCCTCCTCACTTGGTGAGGGTCAGGGCGAGGGTCAGTTTGGCCAAATTTTGGGAGGGAGGCCTTGTGGCGCTCACCCTTGCCTTGGCAAGGCCTGGCAAGGCCGACCATCGCTCACTATCTCCTATGGCCGGTGGTTGACAATTGACCACTTGCAAAAAGAAAAGAAAAAAAAGAAAAAAATCTGAATTTTTTAAACAAATTAAAATATCGTCCATGTTAGTTCTTGCTGTGCAATAGATTTATAACTATTCTGGTAGATTTATAACTTTCATAATAATTTCATAAAAAAAATTGTACTAAATTTGTCAAGTTGAAAAGTTTAAAATTGAATCGACACAAATGCAATAGTTTTTTTAACTTTCATAATAATTTTCCCTAATTCTCAACCATGAAAGCAATTTTTATGTGACGATGAAGAAAATAACAGTTACAGTAGATTTGATGATTAGCCATGAAGTAATGTGTTACGTGGCGAAAGATGTGAATTTGGATTGACTTTTAGCCACGGACAGTAATTCAATGGTAAATGATTTGCAATTTGGCAAGCAAACTGTGCTCATGGCCAACATTTCGTGTTGGCAAGTCTCATTTTAACCATAACAAATATGACATAAGATGGAGCGATTGACGTATTTTAATTGCCCAGTAATTTATTGCTTCTAGAAATTCTAATTTTCATCCCTTTGGGTTTGTTTATAACTAAAGAGTGAAATTCCACAAATATTCTATTAACTGAAGACCCGTTCGATAATATTAAAAAGTTGTTCACTAGGTAATTGAAACTTAATCACTGAATACTATCAATTTTCTCATGTGATCATTATCAGGGGATTTTATTAAAACAATTGATAACATTCTTATTACCATTCATTACATTCTTCTACTTTATAAAGTAACGTATTTTTTTACTCAATTATACTTTTTACAAGTTTTAGGATTTAATTAAACTTTCGTAGTAAGTTTTAGGACTTCTAATGAGCATACTCTTTGATTGAATCTATTATGTGGATATTAGTTATAATTATCAAATAGGATTTAATCTTATTATACTCTTAAATTTTTATTTTCAACAATTAATTGTTTTAGCAAACAGGCTCCTTAGTAATTTATGAAGCTTGGTCGGCTTCAACTTCAACTTTACTTAGTTAAAAGAATAATATAAAATTCTGAACCTGGTGAAATCAGACGGAGAGGGCGGATGAGCGCTGTGTCCAATTTACAGTATTATCACAGTCAGGAACACATCCGCTATGGCTATTTGTTAATTTCATTGAAATTATTGCTTGACTTGACTCAGGGTTAACGTTTGAAATGAATTATACTTTTTTTAGAAATAATTTAATTTTAAAATTTGAGATTTCACTATTACTCAATAGATCCTATCAAGACCAGTAATCATAAGAGTGATCGATTCCAGGTTCCATATAAGTTTCACCTAAAATTTGGAACCTACCCGTCGGAATGGGTTCTTAATTTTTTGAAATTTAAAACCTACCATGCATAACTTAAAATCTGAAACCTACCCAATCAGAGATTCTAGAATTGGGTTCAAGGTCTATACGGGTTTCAACTATAATATTAATTGGACAATTGCAGTAAATCATCACTCTTAACGTAATTATTTGCTGCTGTAATCCACTGAACTCATATTTAGACAAGTGAATAAATATAAAATACTAATAAAGTAAAAGTCTTAATCATAAATATTGCTGAAAATAGAAGCACATATTAGTGGTTCCAGATTACAAATTCATCATTGGACACTATAGAACAACACATGATTACGCGAAAAGATATACCATGAAAAATACAAAACCTTATTACAGGTTTCAAGTTTCATCTAGAACCGGACAAGTTCCACACCGCTCTGATTCTAGGTTCCAAGTTTCAGGTTCTATCATGATATCATGCTTGTCCATGAGTAATCAAGCCAATGAAGTAGGAAAAGTTTCTCTCCACAAATACACATCGGATCTCGCTAAACTATGCCACTATCTTTCATGGTAATACATCTCACCTTCGACCATGAAAATAATTTTCATGTTAACATGAAGGAAATAATCGTCGCATCAAGTTTGTCGGTTAGCCATGAATTATTCTGTTTCTTGGTTAAAGATATGAACATGAATTGTCTTTTAGCCGTGGACACTAATTTATTGATAAATGACTTGCCTTTTGGTAATCGAACTATGTTCGCGGCAAACATTTCGCGCCGGTACGTCTCATGTCTAACTATGACAATATTGTTTCTGGCTAAACATAACACCTATGACTGCAAAAAATATTTTCTAACTATGGCAATATTGTTTCGTGGCTAACGAAATATGGGTTCCTTGCCCCGTCGCTGATGAAAAGTGTAGAATGGGTCTTCGGGAATTCATGTCCAATATACCTTCACTCGTGAATTACATTCAAGAAGGTAAAATTTATTAATTCCTTTGTAAGATTGACGAATTATGAGGTCAAATACTGTGTTAGTTATTAGGTATAATCAGTGGTTGGAAACACTGGTAATGTTTGAGTAATTCAAATGTGGTTGTAATCTCTTATGTATATTTATAATGAAATTCTTTGTTGCTCTTTTCGTGGATGTATATTACCTTGAATGAACAACGTAAATTTGATGTCCGATTTATCTTAGTATTCTGTCTATTTTACCGTTTGATCGTTTGTTTTCGCTACAAAGGAGTTCGTTTAGATGGCAAAAATTTTGCTTATTTCTTTGTCTCTTGGGTTCAAACCTCGGTGGGAGTACTCCAAGAGCAAAATCCTAAATGTATTAGGCCCAAGTAGGGAATGCGCCCTAAAATTTGCCCGAAGAGGTGAGCTAGTTTGAGGTATGCAAAGATTAACCAAGACAACGCTTTACCTCCAAACCGAAAAAGAATATTGCCAATTAAAATTTGTTGAATGGAGGGAGAACAAATGCACACGCACGGATAGACACGAGCGCACAAAAGATAATGGTACACATCATATATCAAAATGAAAGTAGCATATTGTCTAAAATGAGGCTAAAAAATTGCGACCTATCAAAAGAGTAACAAAGATCGCTTGGGAAGGTGGACTAGTCGAAATATACAAAAGTAGGCCCGAATACCACCTTACAATTGAAAAAGCATAGTCTAGTGATAAGTTCACTTGAAGTTTCAAAATTAAATTTAAATCGAGTTTTAAATTTTTTAAATTTATCCTCCCATCTTGTATCATGGTTAGCGTGCTGTCACAGTCTCCAAAATCGAAGCCACATTTCTATTTTCAGCCCCAAAAAACACACACACACACACACACCAACCCAAACCCCCCCCCCCCAAATCAAAAAAAGAAAAGAAAAGAAGAAGCCATATATATATATATATATAAGACAGCAACTTTTCAAACCTCCCTCTCCACCTTTTTTTTTTTAATAAAATTTTCATTTCACATAAAAAAAGAGGTACATAATTTTAAGACAAAAACACAAATTTGACAAAGTAAGTAAATGTAAAAAATGAATAACTTGGTATAACTTACATAAACTCGCTCAATCCACAAAAATAAGTTTGTTATAGTATCAAAGCACAAACGGCAGGAATCTGGCATTCTATCATTGATGAGTACGTGCCAAAATTTTTCTCTGTATTAGTTTTGTCAAAAGGCGATGCTTATTTAGGTTCAGTGTCCCCAACACCATCACATAAAGATAACAACAATACCAATAGGTTGAAACAGTACAGAAAAAGCCATTTAAATCCTAGATCTATATTTGGATCGAAATAAAAGAGCACTCAAATCTAAATCTAATTCTACATTAGGAGAAAAGAGTTACAAATGAGATACCATTCGAATATAAAATTATTTTCAAATAAGCTAATTTTTAAAAGTAAAAGTAGAGGAGTCTCGAAGACTTGCGGAACGCCTGACTTACTAGAGCAAGTATCCAAAGTTGAAGCAAACAAGTAGATTTGGAGAGAGCAAATCCTTCCGAGTTGCTCTCATTTCAATGTTTAGAGCTCGCATGGCAAAATTCTCCACTTCCATGGAGAAAGTCAACCATATTGTCCACAGAAGCATTTAGTTAGGCAGCGGTAGCCACAGAGAGAGGAATTACACACCCCAATTGTGCCACGTCACCTATGCACAAGCCCATTGAGCGTGCGACATATGTTGCATAGGGGCCCACTTGTCAGAAAGCAGTCTCTAAAAGTCTCTCTCTCCTTTGAAAGTCTGTCTCTCCCCTCCCTCATGCAAGGACTGCTCCCCCTTCCCTCCCAACTCACGCGACCACGCACCACGTCGGCGGCGGCGTTTCCAACTGCCGGTCGGGTAACCCCACAATCAAAGACAGCGAGATCGTCATCACTGTCTCACCAGTCATTCAGACAAAGCGAGGCTGCTGCGGCCCTCGTTACCACGTGCGAGGTCGACCGCAGACATGGCAGCGCGGGCCTCTTGATCCTCGCCGTTGATTTGTGCAGGGATCTTGCCAAAATACAAGGTGAGGATCGCGTCCTTGTTATTGACCAACATGAGGACCGCCGTTTATGCAAATCTGCGGCGATGCTCTCGTCGTAGGGATGGTGATGTCCGAAGGCAATCATCGGTAAGTGACAAGGCTAGCAAAGGCTACGCCACAATCTCGCTTGCTTCAGCTTGCTGCTCGCAAGGGTTTTACTCTTTGTTCTTTCCCTCCCTCCCAGCTTTGTCCTCGCTGAAATTAAGGGCGCACATGGCAACACTTATGATTCAGAAATCTACTTCTAATAAAAAATTAATTTTTCTATTTCTACTCCAGAGATTAATTTCTTATTAGAGAAAAGCATTTGATAACATGACAAAATTTCTACTTCTAGAACATTATTAACATAAAATCTTCTATAAAGAATTATTGATCCTAACCTAAAATGCATGTCATTAGAGAAAAGCAAAAGGCAAATACTTATGAATTTTTGTAGAATTTGTCATTTAATTATTTTATGCAAATGGGAACCAATTTTGTGACGAAAATTCTATTAATGTATATGATGGCTGAGCTGATATATCAATGTTAAAAGTATAGGTAGTTCCCATGCTTCCTTGCTTGTCTCCCTAATGTGGTTTATGTCGCAATTGGCATAATATGTAAACCTTCTTTGTAAACTGTCTCTAATTTAGAGTTGCATCATAATACATTTAGTAAACCATACCATTGGACAAGTTGTTTTATGATAAGCAAGAATGCGTTTCAACAATTTGATTTGGTACTTGTTGAAAACCTAAGAGAAATTCCAAAGGAGTGCATCTGAAAAAGACATTCACAAACCTTGCATAGTGCTTCGAAGAGTGTGAAAATTATCGACAAATAGAAACATACATGCATTTTTCCTTCTCAACGAGAAATTTCCTTACTTTCACTCAAGAAAAATGACTTGAGAAATTCAAAGACGATAACAACAATAGTATAATTGGGTCTTTGTAAGATTGCTTGGCCCACTTTAAAATATTTGTGGAATGCCATTTAACCAACTTGGATTAATTACTCGATCCATTTTGCCATGATTGTGTCTTTGTGGAATGCCATTTAACCAAATCATGGAACATTTATTTCTTATAATTCGTAAAAAATGATATTGCTAAAAGACTCTGCAAAATTTAGTGAAAATTATATATATTTTAAATTATTTTTATTTAATGGCCAGAGGATTCTAATTTTAACTTCTGGAGAGAAGTAACTTTCTTTACTTCTAAGAGTTGCTCAAAATGAATTTTTGCTTTAGAAATTATTTTACCATATAGATTTTTACTCTAGAAGTTGTGTTACCAAAAAGAGCAGAAATTCTGCTTCAAAAGTGTTATAATGCGCCTCCTAAGCGCTAATTGTGGCCCTTTCGGATTTGCTTGAACCTAGTGACCAGTGGCAAACTTGAAGAGAAATAATATTTAGGATCCAATGCTGTTATCCCCAATTTGATTAGTTCTTTATCAAAAATGCATTAGGACGTTCTATTTTATCCTAAAATGTGCAACGGAAGGAAAACACATCTTAATGTGGACTTCGTATATGTAATGATATTCTCATGATGTATTTTAATTGGAAAGAATGTAACATGCTCCGTCATTGCATATCATGTGGATGTTCCACTAAGGCTTTGTTTGTTTCACAGAAAATAAAATATTCCTGAAAAATGATAATATTTTTTTTATGTTTGGCTGAAATATGAAAATAAAGAGGAAAATATTTTCTGCCCTTTGTTATGGAAATTTGAATTTGATCTATATTTATTTTTTAATTTTTATCTTTGATATTTTTTGATTTTTATGAGTAGAATTTTTATTTTTTAATTTTTCTCTTTTCTCTTTTCTCTATTCTCTATTCTTTTTCTTTTATGTTCTTTTCCCTTCTTCTTGAGCTGGTTGTTGGTTATCAAGATAGATGGCTATAGCCAAGCTCATGCCTTGCCTATGGCCTATCACCAGATGGTTGGCGGCCGAAGGAGGAAGAAAGAAAAGAAAAAAAAGAGAAAAAGATAAAAAAAATGTAGAAAATAAAAAGTCAAAGATAAAAAGAAAGAAAAGAAGAGAAAAATAAAAATTGATTAAAAAGAAAAGGAATGTAAAGGACTAGAGGGAGAAAAGATGAGGGAAAATAGTTTTTTTGACTCATTTATTAATATTTGTGAACCGGACACCAAAAAATGCGAAAAACATTTTCTTGAAAGTTATTTTTCGCGAAATGAATAGAGTCTAAATTATAGCCCAGTCCATGCTTTTTCTCTTTTAGACATTTGAGTTTGATGCTTCTTATTGACCCTCCAAATGATCCAAGGGAGTTTTCCTGAAAAAAAAAGTCCGTCTATTTGGTCATTGGATAATACCTATACTGAAATAAGTGTCAGCAATCGAAACAACTTATGTGCATATGAACTCAACCCAAATGTATCAGTTGATCTTGTGAATCTGATCTCATCCAACAATATATGTGTATTAGTGTATAGGGTTCTCATTCATGCGATGATTTTCCGTTTTCAATTTGATGAATCATTAAGGATGGCAGTTCTGGTGTTGGACACAATTCCAGTACTTAAAATCACGCTGACGGAACTATTCCATTCAATTCAAGGGACTATGTTCTTTATCTCGTCCCACTTGTTTATTCGGACCCTTAGAACCAAGTTGGGATTGCAGACCCTAGAGACGTCTTGTCTCTCACACTCGCTTCTTTAACACAGACGCTAGACATCATTTCATACATATAGAGAGCCTAATAACCAGGATCACATCTTCTTCTTTCTTCATGCAGTTGGGTAAGAAGCTTCCATGGCAAGACCACAGAGACCAGCCTTGGAGCTCACATCCCTCTGGATCTTCATGTACCCGCTCTCGCCCCACCCGGTGCCCCACGAATTCTTCAGCAGCCAATACTTGGTCCCGCCAGAGGTCTTCCCGTACCCAACCGCGGTGACCGCGTGGTCGATGTCAGTCCCGCACGAGCCCGTGAACACGCCGCTCGAGTAGAATTGGAACTCGAACCCTCCCCCCTCGATGGCCACCGAGATCGGCTGGTTCGCCACGGCCTGCAAGAGAGCCTTCTCGTTGTTGACCGGCACGTCCTTATATCCGGTTATCGAGGCAGAGTGGTCAGCCGTCTTGGCTGAGTTGCAGGTCCCATCATTCCCCCGGTAAGGGTAGTTCGCCTCCGTTGTGAGGCCACCTTTGCTTATGATGAACTCAAAGGCGCTATCCATAAGCCCGCCTTCGCAGCCTTGGTCGATACCGTTAACATCACAATCCACAAGTTCTTGCACCGACAGTGACAGCAACTTCCCCTTCTTGAGCATGGTAATCCCTTCCAAAGCTGCCACTGCCGAGAATGCCCAGCAGCTTCCTGCATTAAGAGATAGTAAGTTTCCTCTGGCAGGCACACAGAAATTATTAAAATTAATCTACAAAATGGCACACATACGTATATGCATGGTGTGAAAGGTGTGAAATGAATGTAACAGTGAATTACAGACAACAGTGCTATCTGTTATGGATACAATTGTTGCCTGTTTTTTTGACAGCTTGAGTACGACATGAGAATTTTGACATTTTGGCAGGATAAATATTGATTTTCCACTCACCACAGCGGCCTTGATCCTTAACAGGTGTCACAGCGTTCTTGGTTCGCCAGTCCAAGGCGGTTGGTATGGCGGTGAAGTTGGCATACTTGAACGGTTTCGCATCCATAGAGGACAGGACACTGGTGGGCCTCCTCTTGTAGCCGGTGTAGGAAGTGCGGAACTCCTCGTTAGTTAGGTCCGTGAACTTGTTCACAGCAAGTTTATACCCCACATCCTTACCATCGTTAAAGGCGTTGATGCGTTTAACGTTCTCTTTAAATATCTCGTACCGTTTGGCCTTTTCGGCCGCGTCCTTGTAGACGCGCCCATGGATTGCCATCCACTCCTCATGTTGCTTTAGCAAGTGTTCCTCTCCAAGAGGGCGACAAAGCGTTTCAGAAACAGAAACTATAATGACCAAAAGGGTGGCTGATGCGAGGAATGAGAGTTTGTTTTGTTTGGCCATAGCACTGGTTTGGGTACTGTCTAGGACACAATCGGAGGGAGAGGGACTTAGAGAATGTGTCTTTCAATTTGTGCACATCTCCAATTGGGTGTGATGGGTTTTTATAGACAAGATATTGCTCAATTGTGGTCCCTCTCACTCTCTCTGGATAATGCTTCAGTGGACCTTTTGCTCCTCCTTTGTGCCTTGGTAGCTGTTGTGACTTAGACCCCAAGGAATTAAGCTTGCTATTGCACACTCGTCAGGAATAGCACATATGCAGTTGAAGTGACTCTGGTTCATTGACTGATGGTTGATCAAACAATGTAGTGATAAAAATACATGGTTCTAAGATGATTGCTGGTTTTGTGGTGGTCTCAACTCCTAGCCAAAATCAACTTGGTCCTATATGTGTGTATTTGCCTCCATATATGTGTATGCATTGACGTTTTCAACCTTTCATAAACTATATTATGTTGGGTTATGGTTCGTACTCTCCATTGACAGAATAGTATGGGGATTCCGCTCTAGTTTGGGTTTGAACTTATGAATAGTTGCTGTTATATATATATATTTATAATTGAAAGTTGTAATAGAAAGATGTAATATATTAATTATAGTGAAATCATCGGCTGGATGTAACTTTATCTTCAGGGGGAATCAGGATAAACTTTGCATTTCAATTTCTTTTTCTTGCCAATTACTCTCTATTTCATTCTGTTTGTCTGCTTAATCCTAACATATTAGCACAGGGTTATACGTTATCTATGTAGTTGCATCTATGTTTGTCTTTTGATCATGTCTCAGTAGTTGTGATTCACGTTCGTATTGGAAAGAACTGGTTTTCTTCAGTGAAAGAACTAGCTTAGGTCAACATCTGCTAAGAAAATATTATTGATCTTAAGTGTGTGATTCATTGGCAATAAATGGTGCCACGTAAATGATCATCGATAACTGACGGTGGATGGTGGTGGGCAACAAGAAACAATACTTCAACCCTGAAATTATATTCTATGACCAATATCAACTTTAGACGACCATTGGCTGAGTTCCCATTTTGTTGACTTAACCATATCAACGTGTTTTCTAAGTTTGAGAAGAACTTCTAGACTCCTACGTTTGGAACTAAGGATGTAATTTAGTCAAGTTGTTGATGAGCTTTTCGAGTTCGACTGGCTGATTACTCAAACTTGGCTTGATAATGTTTGAGTTCAAGTAGCTCAAATACTGGTGAATCGAGTGTAGCTCGAGCTCGAAAATAATTTCCTTTAATAGCTAATGAGCCAAGCCGAGTGATTCAATCTTTATGTATTTTAATTATACATATGCACACATGTTAATAATTATGAGAATAAATTTATTACTACTTTCCAATTATAGTATATTTTGATGATTCGAGCTCAAGTTTGAATTTACTTCGAGTATTGAGAGAGAACTATAATCTAATTGAGCTGAGTTCGAGCTTATTGAAAACTTATGTAAATCCAGTATCAAGTCTCAAGCCATCAAGTCAACTCAATTACACACATGCACATTAAGTGCAATAAATTAATGACTTTTTTGATAATTTTTTCACGAAACATGCAGTGACCTCGTTAAACATTAAAGAAAAGTTCAGTGACTACCCATATCATTACTGTTTCTATCTTCAGAATACTTGTTTTTATGAGGAGGAAACCCAACTTAAATGGGTAAACTTTGGTCTCGTCAAAGTGCCTCGATAAATTAAATTAGGTTCGAAGGCCGTAGATATGACTAGATCAGAGGAGTAGTTTAGATTGGCGTCCGACAGGAGTGGAATTCGAAAACCATCCAACAGGTGGTCGATTAAGAGATTTGTGTCAAACCCAAGAAGATCACTCTTTCGCTTGTCACCGGAAGTCGCGAATATAAGGAAACCCCATCCTTCCAGTTAAGAAATGAAAGTCATGGGACCTAACGACAACAGCGTCTCTTGTAATGGATGGAAGGTCAGTGCTTGGCGTTAAGCGAGGCAGCGTTTCATGGTTGCATTCTCCTCATCTATGGTGGATTTACTGCTCTTGCTCTCCCCTTGTATATAGATGTCAGTACTTCAGATTGAACCACCTAAATCCTATTTTTTTCACTTCTCTATTTGTCTTTCATTTCTCTGTTAATCTCGCTATAATGGTGGATTGCATGATCTAGTTGTGCAACAGCACCGATGTATGTTCTAATTTTTCTTGATGTTATGCGATCATGATTGACTGGCAAATAACGCGTTTTTGGTCGAGTTTGGTTGGGCCAAAGGGATTAATGGGAAGTCAGAAGGGCGGAGTATTCTCTCTTGCCAAACTTGATCAGGTCAAGGTGCAGATTCGAGTTAAGATAATACTGTTCTGGAAGGGTGCCTGGATTCAATGGTTTCGGAGGCCTAATTTAGGAGGTTCACAAGTGAAACATAAATTTTTAAGGTGCGAGTATGCTAGTGCAGACGAAAAAATTTCCACGTTGATGATATGGGGGTAAGATGAAGATGGAATAGTTAACATAATCTAGTTGACCCATTGAGTTAAATTTTTATATGGAAGTTGGGTTCAATTGGATAATGTTCGACCAATTGAAATTTGGGCTCTCTTTGAAGCATCTCTCAATGAGGTACATGGCTCCTTGGTACGCCTATGCTCCACTCCTGCCGTGGAGACGTTTCATTGCTTCTAGAAATGCACGTTTCCTCCCTTCTAGACATGCCCTTTTTGGCTCCACATTGTACTTTTTTGTGGAAGAAGGTAGTGGGTGGGGCTGATTATACACCACTATCAGAGTCCAATTCCGTAGATAATGTATTCGCTGAAGGCTCATTGGACAAAGTTGAAAAATGTAGTGCTGAGAATTTAAGCACTGTATTTTAAGTGCCGATCATTTTAAATGTTGGAAGTAGGAAAAAAAAACCTTATTTAATAGGTAATTGAAAGTATTGATAACAACATATTATTGATTTTCTTACCAAACATGAAATTGTAATAATTACAGGTTTATTTTAGTAATCGCAACATTCTAATTGCCATATTACTTTTTTCTGCTTAGTAACTAACCCCTTCCTCACTTCCCACGGACTTTTTAATTTTCGATAATTAATAATGTTATCGACAGGCCATTAATTACCTACAATGCTTGACGGGCTTCAACCGCACTGTACTTGGTCAAGGATATTAGAAAGGATAAAATTCCGAGCCTGTTGAATATTCCACTTTCCCTTTGACCCAAAAAAGAAGGAGAATATTCCACATTCCACTTTCCCACTTTCAGCGAAAGTAAAAGGAGAACACGGATGAGGGATGTCTCTACTTTACAGCATCACCACAGTGAGTACACATCAGTTATAAATATTAATATTAATTTCGCGAAGAATTCCAAATCGATACATTTATAATAAATTTATCTAAAATTAATTTTTTTGACTACGAAAAATTATAATTTAGTGTATCTATCAGAAATTTATCCTAAACTAATTTTTTGAATTCAAAAAACATCAAACTGGTACTTCGGTGACAAATTTATCCTCCATTACTTTTCGTTAAATTTTATCATCAAATTGCTAAGTTAGATGAAACTTGGAAGTTGACGGACACACCATTTTGTGATACTCACCCTAATTTTGCCACAATAGTGTTAGTTTGAGGTTGTTCACGACATTAATCCAATTTAACGAAAATTAACAAAAGGTAAATTTGTCACAGCTATATCGATATGGGTTTTACTTGGCAAAACAAAAATTAGTTTGAGATAAATTTGTCATAAGTATATCAATTTGACATTTTTCATTGTCAAAAATTAGTTTGGAGTAAATTTATCACAAGTATACCCATTTGAAATTTTTCATGGTAAAAAAAAAAAGTTTCGAGTAAGTTTGTTATAGATGTATCAATTTGATATTGTTGTGGTACTAGCCTTAAATATTAATTCATTTGCTGAAATTATTACTGGACGCGACTCATGAAAATCTATTCGAAATGAAATTTATTTATTATTAAATCGGAATATCTCTAATATATATGTTTAGTGCGACAAAGTTATTCGATAACAAGACTCTTGGTTAATAATGAATACTTGGACTAAGGACAATTTTGTCTGACCTTAATGATGGTTCTAATTTATCTGACAATTTTCATCTTTTCTATAGGTTAAAACACTTTTCTTTTGCGTTTTCTCCAGAACGGTGAAAGATTTTTTTTTTAATGAATTTAATTTAGAAGTGCTTTTAGAATTGTCTCTCTCCGCTAAGAAAAGCCGCGATGTTCCATACTAGAAACTTACGAATCTGTTTCGCCAAAATTATTCCCGCAACTAAGTATCTTCCATCAAAAGTCATTCCTCAGCTCTTAATTAAACAAGAGCCGGTCCTATGGCGACTTCAGAAAGAGATATCCAAGCAAACAGGAGAATCAACAACGTCAATTTGGATAGTATTGTGCAAACAAAAATCATGCGAAAATTTAATTGACGACAATGATTGGAAAGTACTATTGTTGCAAACAAGCAAAACTTATACAGGCCATGTTGAGTTTAATTGATGTAAAAGTTGACCACATAATGATACTACCCATAGAATTTAATTAAAGACGTAGTACCATACGGTGGAATTTAATCGACGATGTGAATCTAAAAGTTACAACTAATGAAAATAAAATGTAGTACTGTAAAGTAAAGATAAAGATAGAAAAATTAATTAATTTGTCCAATGGGCCCTACAGAGAGTATGATGTGGTTATTTAAAGCCTACAATCCATGGTTATCGACAAAGGCTACAAATGGAGGTTGCAAATTGATGTTGCAAATGGAGGGTGCCAACAGAGGTAACAAAGGGAAGTTACCAATAATCAGAGGTTACAAATGGTTATCGACGGTTTTTTCACTCCAATACAATGATGATTTCATCAATTCCAGCATCTTCACTTATTATACTACGTTCCTGGTTACTTTTTTTCATGATTGCATTGATATTTTTTACTCTACTTTTTTCGATTCACTCAAATTGTTGATTCATCACATTATCGGTCACTCTATTCATAACTAATCAAATTCTGCTCTCATTGACTTAGTCTATCACATGTAAAAAATAACCAAAAATCAGTCATTTTTTAGTGTAAACGAAAGCCTTCTTCTTGGTTAATTTTATCTTAGACAATTTCATCATAAGGCATGTTTTGTATAAATTTGCAAAATTTTGGCCTTCAAATTTTTCTCTAAGATTGAATTTCAATCCATTGAAAGCCAAATTTATAAATTCTTTCTTAGGGGGTGAAGTAAGGCATCTATTTCTACCCCTCTTGAATTCGGCCACACACTGATCAGCCGACTTGTTATTGTATTGATAGATTCTAGCTAAATCAACAATTAATAATTTAGGTATCATTCTTTATTGAGAATGTAATTGTCTTTCCATTTTAGCCCAAGTATGGACTTTTTTTTTTTGGTCGGAAGTACGAATATTTATTAATCAGTCCGGGGTTAAAGGAGCTAGCCTCAAGGAGGGGGCATCCGTACAAAGCAAATCCCAAAAAGTTTTCGAGGGACAGGAAAGCCAAAATACAGGTAGAGAGTCTTTCCGGGCTTCCTTTGCCAACCAGTCAGCAACCTTGTTCGCGGATCTGTCACAATAGGCCAGGGTAATATTCTTATAAGATTTGAGGTGGGTCTGGGCTTCCCGAACCAAGGCCTCAATCTCCCAAGGGATTAGATCTTCTCCAAGTACGGCGTCAGACAAGACTTTGCTGTCGGTCTCCAAGTACAGCTTATCAACATAACTCAAATGGAGGGTTCTCAAAGCTTCCACAAGGGCCAACGCTTCGGCTTGCAGCGGGGAAGAGGAGAAGATCTTCTTTGCAAAACCCTCCAAAATCTCCCCTGAGGAGTTGCGAACGACGCCTGCAATTCCACCAGTTGAGCTTCCCGCCTCAAAAGAGCCGTCTATATTAATCTTTAGATCTCTGTTCTTCGGCAGAACCCAGGTGAGTGGCGGTTTAGCTTTCTCTTTCTCTAGATCTGGCTTTCCTTTGTTCCATCTTGTAACTACTTTGTAAAGCTTCTGCTTCTGCAATTAGGGACTCAAGATTGGGGCTTTTTTGCCTGAAGACCTTGTCGTTGTGGGCATTCCACATGACCCAAAGTATTCCGGCGATTTCTTCGAACGAGGGAGAGGTAACTGGCTCGTCTAGACGCTCTTCCAGCCATTTGTCCATTCTAGAAACATCAAAAGCTGAGAAATTTATTCTGACTTTCGGGTGATTCCAGACAGATTTGGTCCAGGGACAGAGGAGAAACATGTGTTCAGTTGTTTCGATCTGGGCTTTGCAAAAAGGACATAGGGCATTATTGATAGCCTTCCTCTTAAGGAGATTCTCTCTAGATGGGATGGCGTTATGACAGAGCTTCCAGAGGAAGATCCAGATCTTGGGGGGAGATCGGAGATGCCAGATACGGTTCCAGAGTTTGCGGGGAGGTATGTATGATGTGGAAGGTAGAGTCTTTAGTTGCTGAGACCCCTCTTCACGCAATATGTTGTATGCACTTTTGACTGAGTATTCGCCTGACTTATTAGCAGTCCATACGATCTTGTCTGTGGAGGGTTGAGGGCGAAGGGGGGTTGCTAGAATTTCGTTTGCTAGTTCAAAGTCGAACAACTCTCTTAAAGTAGGTTCATCCCATTTCAGATCCCCCTGAATTATCAAGTCAGAAACTGCTTTAGGTTCCCCCCGATTTGCTGGACCTCTAATGATTCCACGTCTCAACCATCTGTCCTCTCGAATAGAAATCTCTTCCCCCGTACCAACAGTTCACATGACCCTATTTGTAATAGCCTCCTGCCCTGATAAAATACTCTGCCAACCCCAAGAAGGGCGAGACCCTTTTTTAGCTTGCCAAAACCTGCTTGTAGGAAAATAGAGACCTTTAAGGAATCCACTCCATAGAGAGTTTCTATTCTGTGTGAGACGCCAGGCTTGTTTCCCCAATAGAGCTCTATTGAAAGTGATGAGGTCTCTGAAGCCCATGCCCCCGCTGTCTTTCCTCTGTTTTAAGGTGTCCCATCTTTTCCAGTGGAGGCCCTTAGATGATTCACTGTTTTTCCACCAGAAGGAGGCTATTCTCCTTTCAATGGCTCTGCATAGAGATATAGGGATTTTAAAAATGGACATGGCGTATTGTGGTAGTGCTTGGACAACTGATTTAATCAGAATTTCTTTCCTTGCCGTCGAGATCAGTCGTTCTTTCCAGCCTTCTAATTTCATATTAACCCTTGCCAATATCCAGCCAAACATCTGCTTCTTGGAGGTGCCCCAATCAGAGGGGATACCCAGATATTTCCCTGTTTTTTCTAGCATAGGGACTCTAAGATCATATGCCAGGTTTCTTTTCAATTCCAATGGGCAGTTAGCACTGAAGAAAACTCCTGACTTGTTTAGGTTAATTGCTTGGCCGGAGGCATAACAATATTGATTCAGAATCATCATTAGGTTTTGGCATTTGAGAATCCTCCCTTCTAGGAAAAATATAGAATCATCCGCAAATAGAAGGTGAGACAGAGTAGGGCAATACCTGTTCAGCTTTATTCCTTTAAGCGTTCCTTCCTCCACTGCTTTTTTCATTAGGGCTGAGAGGGTGTTGCCCATCAGGATAAAGAGATAAGGGGATATGGGGTCCCCTTGGCGAATTCCACGGGTTGGCTTGAAGTAAGGTAGGGGTTCCCCATTCAGTTTAATGCTCAGCGAGGCTGAAGTCACACATGTCATTACCCTATTCACCCAAAGTTCGCAGAAGCCCATTCTTCTAAGGCAAGCCTCTAGAAAATCCCATTCCACCCTGTCGTATGCCTTCTTCATATCCAACTTTAAGACGGCCTGAAACTTTTCCTTTCTTTTGCGCACCCTGAGCTGGTGAAGAACTTCTTGCACAATAAGAATATTATCCTAGATTTGTCTCCCCCCAACAAAAGCACTTTGTTCCTCCTCAATAATTTCACTCAACCAGGGTTTAAGTCTATTTGCAAGAATCTTTGAGATTACCTTGTAGGCATAGTTGCATAGACTAATGGGTCTGAACTGATCTAACTTCTCTAGGTTCTTGACCTTTGGGATCAGGGTAATCTGGGTTTTGTTTAGCTCGGGGTTAAGATATCCAGTAGAGAAAAACTGCTGAACCTCCTCAAAAATTTCCATTTTAATAACCTCCCAGTTCTGATGGTAGAATAGCCCATTTAATCCATTTGGTCCTGGAGCTTTCGTAGCACCCATTTGGAAAATAGCTGTTTGAACTTCGAGGAGTGAGATCTCAACTGATAACGATTCATTCATCTCATTAGAAACGATTCTAGGACACTGTTGCAGCACTGGTTCGAAATTCCTTGTGCCTTCTGAGCTGTAGAGCTTTTTAAAGAAGTTTGTCGTCATCTCCTTGAGTTGATTTGGGTCACGAATCCAGGTTTCGCTCTCATCCTTCAGCATCGATATTCTGTTTCTCTACCTTCGTTCTATTGCAGTAGCATGGAAATATTTTGTATTTTTATCTCCCCACCTTAGCCAACTTATCCTCGACCTTAAACCCCAATACATCTCTTCCCGTCTCCACAAGTTTTCGATTTCTTCGGTAATTCTCTTCTTTTCCATTCCATTTGTAATTTGTTTAGGGTCATTTATAAGATCTTGGAGTTCAGATTGCAGCGAGCTGATCAGTTTTCGGCTATTGGCGAATGTTTTTCTACTCCATATCTCCAGAGACTTTGTGACAGCTTGGATCTTCCTGACTAAACCAGCCTCCCCCAAGTGGAGATTATTCCACGCTTCCTTAATGACCTTTCCACACTCCTCATGTTCGAGCCAGAAGGCTTCAAATCTGAAAGTTTTCCTTTTCCTCATTGGGTCTGAGGAAAGGGTTAGTAATAGAGGGCAGTGGTCTGAGCCAATAGCCGGCAATGCAAATACTTCTGCTCCCGGGAACTCTACCCTCCATTCGATATTGCATACAGCTTGGTCCAATCTCTTCTTAACAAGTTCCACCCCTTCTCTGTTATTGGACCATGTGAAAGCGCACCCCTTGCTCTCGAGGTCCATTAGTCCACAATCATTTAAAAGCCCCTGGAAAGCTAACATCCGGTACTGTTCAGAGTCTCTTTTCCCAACCTTCTCCCAGTGATATAAAGTTTCATTGAAGTCCCCCATACATATCCACGGTAGGCTGTTTGATGCTTTAATGTGGTATAGTTGTTCCCAAGTATGGGTCCTCTACTGGAATAGAGCTGGTGCATGTAGAAAGGTCAACCGAAAAGGTAGCTGCTGTTGAGAGTCCACGAATTCCACATCAATTAAGTTATCTGTGGCTGATTGCACTGAAATAGAGACCTCTTCAGTCCAAAATAGAGCAAATTGATGTTGCAAATGGATTGTTGCAAATGGAGGTTGCAAATTGATGTTGCAAATGGATTGTGCCAACAGAGGTAACAAAGGGAAGTTACCAATAGACAGAGATTACAAATGGTTATCGACGGTTCTTTTCACTCCAATACAATGCTGATTTCACCAACTCCACCATCTTCACTTATTATACTACGTTCCTCGTTACTTCTTTTCATGATTGCACTGATATTTTTTACTTCACATTTTTTTTTATTCATTCAAATTGTTGATTCATCACATTATCGGTCACTCTATTCATAATTAATCAAGTTCTGCTCTCATTGACTTAGTCTATCACATGTCAAAAATAACCAAAAATCAATCATTTTTTAGTGTAAACAAAAGCTTTCTTCTTGGTTAATTTTATCTTAGACAATTTCATCATAAGGCATGTTTTGCATAAAGTCTTAATGTGGTTTTCTATCTCCATCCTTAAGTAATTGTTTATGCTACACTCTGTTGCCAATTGGAATAAATTTGCAAAATTTTGGCCTTCAAATTTTTCTCTAAGATTGAATTTCAATCCATTGAAAGCCAAATTTATAAATTCTTTCTTAGGGGGTGAAGTAAGGCATCTATTTCTACCCCTCTTGAATTCGGCCACAAACTGATCGGCCGACTTGTTATTGTATTGATAGATTCTAGCTAAATAAACAATTAATAATTTAGGTATCATTCTTTAAATTGAGAATGTAATTGTCTTTCCATTTTAGCCCAAGTATGGACTGAATTAGGACCTAATCTCATGTATTAATTAAATGAAGCTTTTGAAAGAGACAAAGGGAACAACCTAAGTCTCAGGAATTCATTTGTTAATGCCTCTCCCATTGGATTATAAATTAATCAATATGTTCCATGGTTGATTGGTCATCTTCACTAGTGAAAACAAGGAATTAGGAATTTTGAAATTTCTTGGGTAAGCTATAGTGTCAACCCAATCAGGATGTGGTTTCCTATATATTGGCCTAGCCATTCCACTGCTGACATTTAATTGTTGCAATAGATTTGACCTTCTTGCCCCCTAGGTTTAGGGTAGCTAAGATTTTTAGGCTTTTGTAAAATCCTCATTGGTGGTGGGATTACTTGGCCTAAATTATTTTGATCGTGAATTGATTAAGAGTTATAGGAACAATACCCGGAAGTTGAAGTATTAGGCAAATTACTTCCACTGATAGGTATTGTCCCATAGGTTTGGATCATATCAACAATTTATGCCCTTTCCACATTACTTCCACTGACAAATACTGTCTCATAGGCCTGAGTCATACTACTAGTTTTGGCCCTTTCGCAAAATCCCAGAGGTGCAGCATTAGGATTCACTTGCATTTGAATTGAATGGCTCGACGTTCCTAATCGTGCATGATTTTATAGAAGATGTTGAAGATCATGGGATCAACCATGTCAATGAGGTATTTCATCATGTGGTCAGTCGTTTCCCTCTAGTGTTCATCAAGAATCTTCTTCATGGCAGCCAACACTATAGGACTTAGCTCTAAATTCCTTCTTCGCTCATTGGTGAGTTGTCATGGGATGTTGACATCTCCACCTTGGGTTTGATTCGCCACCAGCTGTGCATTCGATGACTCAAAACGTTCTACCCTCTCATTTGTAGGTGGCAGAGGCCAATTGTTACTGCCGGCATTTTCAAGATCAAGTTGATTCATCGTATATTCCATCCTATCTCCTCAAGTTAACCACATCAGTCCTATCAAATGTACCAAAAAGATGTTTAACTAGATTTTCTTTAGTGACAAAATCTTTTGCCAAAAGTCATTTTTCAACTCATAATTAAATGAAAACAATTCTTGTGGTGACTCCAGATAGGAAATATCCAAACAAACAGGAGAAATGCACGTCTTAAATTTCGATATTAATCAAGCAAATTAAGTAACAAAATGATTTTCTTCGCAAGTATTCATTGGATTTTGCTAAAGAATGCCCCAATCTTTCATGGTAATAGGCTTCACCTTGGAATAGAAAAATAATTTTCATCATAAAAAAATTAAACTCGTTGCTTTGACGAAAATAATAGTCATAATATGTTTGATGAATAGTCATAAATTATTTATTCCGTTATTAATACTTAAGTTTTCCACTCCAAGTGTCACTTTTGCATTCCTTGAAAATTTCGTATTGAGTGCGCCATTAATATCGGGTTTTGACCTTTGAATAAGAAAATTCATAATACCTAGTCTTGCATGCATACTCTTTATTACATTCTCCGTCTTTAGAAATTAGGAACATATACATGGACAAGATTATGAGTGTTTCTTTTGTAATCCAACCTGAACATTAAAAAAGGGCCCTAAGCTCATTTGACTCTCATGAACATTTTGACTCTCTCTCTCTCTCTCTCTCTCTCTCTCTCTCTCTAGCGATTATTGACAAAGTTAATAAACAAGCCTTACTTCCAAGTCGAATAACCCATTCCTCTTATGCACTCAGATGTGGTGACATATGCTCGACCGAGGGCTTATTTCAACTAGAACTCTCCCAGACGAACCTTGATTTGTCTCAATAAAACGTGGATGTTTACCCAACAGACAGTGGATGAGGTTGAGAGTGCCCAATTCGATCATAACCCGCGGACTTTCCACGAGCTAAAGTTTTAGAAGGAGAGACGAAGGAACGACACATTTTCCCGAAAGACTTACCGAAATGCTTACCCTCTCTTCCAAAAACTTTTGAGAGCCGAATGTACGAGCTTTTCAAACCAACAAAAGGAAATGTTGTTTACACGCGGTGGGCATTTTAATGATTGTTGTGGATTATCCTTCGATTAGCAGCACTTCGCATAAGAGTTCGGAATCGCAAAGATACACAGTTTTCCTACTCTCTCTTAAATGGAATCATGGGAGAACGCTAAATTCTCACAAGAGGGAGATATCGAAATTTCTAGGCCAAAATATCGTTGTCTTGATTCATTATAAGAGATGACTCTACAGAGAGATTTCATCTTTTGGTTGTGTGTAGACATGTCAAATAGGTGATAAGGTCTTATCATAAATGGTCCAACCAATTTAACCTGCTTATTGCAATGGAAATCTAGTTACCCATACACAACACGACCTAACCCAACACATCCCATATTCGTAAAATACTTACATATTTAATCCTACGGATAAGTGGTTCTAGATTGCATATAAGTTTCCCCAAGGCCTGGAACTTATTTGTTGGAATAGGTCCTCTATTTTTTTGGGACTTAGAACCAACTCTCCATATTCTGGAACCAAAACTTGCCCTATCACAGGTATCAAAGTTAGTTCTAGGCTTTACATAGGTGCTATAAGATATTAACCACAACTTATACATAGACACGCAAATAAATACAAAAACCAAAGTAAAAGTCTCAGTCGTAACTATTGTCACAAACGGAAGCTCTGACTAGTGGTTCCAAGTTATATACTCATCATCGAATGCCAAGGAATACCACAAGCTTGTATGAAATCATATACCAAGAAAAATATAAAAACTTGTTATCGATTGCAAGTTTCACGTTATACCTACCTCGAACCTGCTCGTCGGAATAGATTTCCTAATTTTTGGAACCTGAAATCTACTCTACATATTTTGGAATTGATCTGAGTTTCAGGTACCAAGTTCTACTCTGGAACCATGCCTCACTGATCTAGGTTCCAAGTTCCAATTTCTACCATCAAATCATGATCACCCCTCTTTAATCTAATCTATGAAAAATTCATACGCAAACTAATGCGAAATTATGGAGTGAGCGAGTGCGAAATTGAGTGAGGACACGAGAGAATGAAGAGAGAGTCAAATAGGTGAGTTAAGTCTAAATAAGTTATCAACCTATTTACACCTCATATTATATTTAAATCCATTTATAACCCATTTATTCAATATTACTAACTTTTATAACAACTCAACATATCATATATGGGTTAAAAAATGAGTTTGTGACCCATTTCGATAGTCTACTTGTGTGTTAATATCTACTATTTTTCATCCTCGATTGGTCACTACAACTGAATGTCTCAAATTCACGCTTGTTTGCAATCCATACAAATAGCAACTAAGGGTGACAACAACCAAGAGAACATGCCTGGATCAAGTGAATGAGCTACGCGGCATGCTCCTACAGCTCACGAACCATATGAATCTGAGTACCACACCTATGTCTCCTCCTCCTTTCGGAACAGTGACAGGTGAAGAACCCCTAGGTACCGATCGAAAAGACAAACCCACTACAGTCTTTGACCCAGTTTCCCACCATAACAAAATCAAATCCCATACTGGAGAAGATGGCTGCTCATATTAGACAAGAGGAAATAAGGCATCATTAAGGTGGAAGAACAGTTTAGCGCATTACAAAGGTTTCGCAAACAACCAGGTCTCTCACACTATGCTAAATTCGAAGGACTTAAAACATTAAAGGTTATAAACTTTACAAAATATGACGGCTTCAAATTCCTAAAGATCCACCTCAAGTACATAATGTGTCACTCGTGATCCAATTATTTTGAGAGCTTCAACAGGTCGGCTCTGTAGTAGTACATAATGGCAGGGACCAACATGACGAAGACATGAGATAAATTGTTGGAGGCTTTCAATAAGCGGTATAAGTTCAATGTGGATGTCACCTTTGTCGAATATCTGAATTCGATCCCATCAATGATGCAAGAAAGTAATGGAAATTTGCACAACACACGAATTTACGTGGTTCGACAACGGAGAAGTTTCGCTTGCCTACGTCCACGGGGAGATGAGATCTGTTTCACTATCATAGAAAAGTATTTACAACCCGTTTCGCCCTCAATATATATAGTGAAACCCTACATGGCACAAATTTATAAAATTGCCCACATAGCCTAAAAATATTTAACTTTCCCATATAAATCATTCTAGGGAAAAGTATACCGCAAGTGCCAAAAATTGTGTACATCGTGCACTTTAGTGCCAAAACTTTCAAAACGTTCACTTTAGTGCCAAGTTTTTTTGAAAATCGTTCACTTTAGTACCAAGTTCCATCTGAATCATACGTGGCCGGCCAGAAAGTCTACGTGGAGGACGACATGGCTTACCGGAGGCCGATTTAGCAATTTAAAGAGTAAACGACGTCGTCGAAGCTGAGTCCACCCAAACATAAATCCTAAATCCCCAAATTGAACCTTAAAATACAAACCTTAAATCCCCAAATTCAACCCCAAATTACAAACCCTAAACCCCTCAAATTACAAACCTTAACCCACGGCGACGAGGGAGGGACGGTTGCGAGCGAGGATAGGGGCAAGTGAGGGAGGGTAACGAACGAGGGAGGGTGGTGAGCGAGGGCGATGAACTAGGAAGGGCGGCGAGCGAGTGACGGCGGCGAGCGAGTGATGGGGACGAGCGGGCGACGTTGGCGAGCAAGCGATGGGGACGAGCGAGCGACGAGGAGGAGAGAGGGACGGCTGCAAGCGAGGGATAGCTATGAGCGAGCCATGGCGGCGACCAACGGACGGCAGTGACTCCACGAGAGGACTTCAGTTTCCATGGCCAACCGAAGACCAACAACGACGTTGTTTTTCATTTTCACCCTTGCACAAGCCACGTTGGATGTCCACTGTGGCAATTCCTTCTAAAAATTTGCCACATAAGATAATAAAGCAAATTGAAAAATTCATGTAATTCATTTGGCCGGATTGGCACTAAAGTGCACGATTTTTTTTGAACTTGGCACTAAAATGAACGTTTTAAAAGTTTTGGTACTAACTTGCACGCCGTACACAAGTTGTGGCACTTGTGATGTACTTTTCCCAATCATTCTATGACTGAACATAAAACGTCTTTGGCGGCTCGGGGGCGCTGCCCCCGCGACCCCCGTCAGGGTGGCCCCCTCGAGCCCCCGCCCGCTCATCGGGGAGTGGGACCCCCGTCCTGTCCAGTTGTCAGGGGGCCCTTCGGAATCACCTCATAATCTCTTGGATAACAGAATACAAGACATCAGCCTCAACAACTTTTGTGTGGGATCGCATCTCATGCATAGGAAAAAAAGAAAGACGAGTCTTTTGAGGCGTGCATACAAAGATGGTGCGGGTTAGTGCCTTAGGTTCACCCTTCATTGATAAACTAGTAGACGTGTGTTACGATGTACATTTAAGTTGTGTTAAAGAAGTCTCACGTCAGATAATTAGCATGGCATGAAGCAATTATATACCATATTTGGCTCGTAACTGATTGGTTTAACCTTTTGAGTAAAGGTTAGTTCAACTGGATATGTTGACGGGCTTGAACTTGGGCTCCCTCTTCGTATTTTCCCAATTGATGGCTTCGGATGCTCAAAGGTCCACCTCAAGTATTACACATGATAGGAATCCTTAAGATGCACATGTGAGCTGTGTCAGAAAAATCTAACATCAGAGAATTAGTCTAGTGTTGAGCAATTTGTACATCTATACTAATTAGCTCATAATTTATTAACTTAAGTTTTGAGTGAAGATGTGCCCAATTAGATATCTTCATCAGCTTATACTTGGACTCCCTCTTGGCATTTCTTGATTGAAGTTACCGGGCATTTATTGCGCTATGCTAACAATGTGAACCAATTTTTGAGGACCTTGCCTCGAAAGTTTTACTCACGCCTGGTTGGGTTCAGCAATGACACCTTGTCCAAGTTGGTGTATGTGGGTGAATGTGTTAAATATGAGGTTCGTGACAAGAAATTGTCTAAGAAAGTGTTGGGGAAGATGGACCAAGAAAAGGAGCAAGCTATGCAAGTTTGTCGATTAGCCATGAATTATTCTGTTTCTTGGTTAAAGATATGAACTTGAATCGTCTTTTAGCGGCGGACACTAATTTATCGGTAAATGACTTGCCTTTTGGTAATCGAACTATCTTCGCAGCAAACATTTCGCGCCGGTACGTAGGTCTCGTATCTAACTATGACAATATTGTTTCTGGCTAAAAATAATACCTATGACCACAAAAGAAATTTTCTAGTGACATTTCAGATCACGAAATGCTTTATTCAGGCTACATGTTCTTGGCAATAGGGTAGATCGTTTGCCATGAAAATGTGGGTTTCCTTGCCCCGTCGTTGATGAAAAGTGGCAGAATGTGTCTTCGGGGAATTCGTGTCCTAGGTGGTTAGTTCACAGGTACAACCTTTGTAACTTCATGTTATACCCATGGACTGGCCAATTCCTAATGAAAGTCCTTCACTAGCGAATTACATTCAAAAAGACAAAATTTGTTAATTCCTTTGTAAGATTGACAAATTATGAGGTTAAAGAGTGTCTTAGTTATTAAGTGTAATCTATGGCTAGCAACACCGATACTGTTTAACTAACTCGAATGTGGTTGTAATCTCCTATTTATCTATAGCAAAATTCTTTGCTGCTCTTTTTGTGGATGTGTGTAACCTCAGCCGAGCAACGTCAATTTGGTGTCCGATTTATCTTTGTACTTTGTCTATTTTATTGTTTGATCATTTGTTTCTGTTGCAAAGGAGTTAGTTTAGATGGCAAAAAAGTTTGCTTATGTCTTTGTATCTTGGGCTCAAACATTGTTGGGAATACTCCAAGAGCAAAATCCTAAATATATTAGGCCCAAGTGGGGAATGTGGCCTAAAATTCACCCGGCGAGGTGAGCTAGTTTGAGGTATGCGAAAATTGACCAAGACAATGCTTTACCTCCAAAACGAAAAAGAATATTGCCCATTAAAATTTATTGAATGGAGGGAGAACAAATGCGCGCCACGGACAGACACACATGCACGGGAGATAATGGTACATATCGTACATCAAAATGAAAATAGTATAATGTTTAAAATGAGGCAAAAAATTGCGACCTATCAAAAGAGTAACATTAGTCAAAATATACAAATGTCAGCCGGAATACCACCTTACACTTGAAAAAGCATTGTCTGGTGATAAGTTCACTTGGAGTTTCAAAATTAAATGCAATTAAGTTTTAAAATTTTTAAATTTATCCTCGCATCTTGTATCATAGTTACCGTGCTGTAACATTCTCCAATATCAAAGCCATAATTCTACCTTCAAACCCCCCCGGGCCCAAACAAAAACAAAGCTATATATATGACAACAACTTTTTAAACCTCTCTCTCTCTACTTTTTTTTTTGTTAAAAAGAAAATTTCATTTCACATATATAAAAAAAAAGTACATAACTTTCGGTCAAAAACGTAAATTTGACAAAGTAAGCAAATCTGAAAAGTGAATAACTTGGTATAGCTTATATAGACTTGTTCATTCCATAAAAACAAGTATGTTATAGTATCAAAGCACAAACAGGGGGAATCTTGCATCTTATCAATGATGACTACGCACCAAAATTTCTCTCTTCCGTAGCTATGGTTTTGTTAAAAGGTGATGCTAGTCTAGGTTCGGTATCCCTAAAACCATCACATTATAGAGATGAAAACAATACCAATAGATTGAAACAGCACAAAAAGTCTTTTAAATCCTAAGTCCATATCTAAATCGGAATAAAAAAAGCACTCAAATCTAGATCTAGATCAAGAGAAAAGAGCTACAAATGAGATACCATTCAAACAAAAAAAACATTTTTAGATAAGCCGACTTCTAAAGGTGGCAGTAGAGGAGCCTTGAAGACTTGCGAAGCCCCAACCTACTAGATCAAGCATCCAAAGCAGGAGCAAACAAGTAGATTTGGAGAGAGCATATTCTCTCGAGTTGATCTCACTTCAATCTTCAAAGCTCATAGGACAAAATTCTCCACTTCCATGGAGAAAGTCAACCACGTTGTCCACAAAAGCAATGAAGAAGTATTGAAGATATGTACATGTATGTATATATAGAGAGACCCTATTTCTCCCCTAGAAAAGCAATTGGGCAGCGGGAGTCGAAAAGAGAGGAATTACTATTCTCATTAATAGCATTTAAACAGTCAAGCAACCATATGCTTCGACTTGCATTAAATATTGGGCTATTTGTTGAAGATAAAAGTACATCACTCCAGTCACTAGCTCTGCCTTTGGCATCCCCCTCCTTACGGTTAAGGTAACAACTTCGAGCATAGCCAGGTCTTATAGTGTGACGGGTGGTGTGTACAAGGCCCGAGAATGAATTCACTACCATATGGTTGACCGGTGATTACTAGTGATTTTGGTTTCATGCAGGCGGGTTATTCTATTCCACTTCTTAGAAAGAAAAGAAGTTAAATCCAAATACTTAATATTAATAGCATGGTGGCACATTTAGACGAAACTTCTACCTCGAGTGCACGCAATGAAGCCATAGATAATCAAGTGAAATCTAATACACGAAATAATTTGATATATGGAGACCCCATTCATTAAATATAGGAGATTGCCAAGATTTCGTGATTCGCTGCCTCCAATTCAATGAGTACTCTCAATATTATACTTTGAAAAGGACTCGAACCTCCACGATCCTTAGCATAACATTTTGAGTCTCGCATATCTACCATTTCACCTAGCACATCTTGTATTCTAATTTTGCTTTATACAACATCTAATTGAACCACCATTTTTCCATAGAGCTTTCTTCCCCCTATTTTTTATAAGCTTATTAGTCGATGAAATCATAGGACTCTATGAACCGCCCTTTATGCAAATCTACGGTGATGCTCTTATCATAGGGATGGTGAGGCCCGAAGGCAATATTTGGCAAGTGACAACGCTAGCAAAGGCCACAATCTCACTTGCTTCAACTTGCTCCTTGCAGGGGTTTACTCTCTATTCTTTCCCTCCCTCCTTCCCAGCTTTGTCCTTATTGAAATTAAAGGCACGCATGGCAACACTTTTACTTTAGAAATCTACTTCTGGTCAAATGTTGAATTTTCTACTCCTGTTTCTAAGCAGAAGTTAATTTTTTTTAATTTCTACTCCATAAATTAATTTTTAATCAGAGAAAGGAATTTAATAACATGTCAAAGTTTCTTCTTTTGGAATAGAAATTCATTTGGCAAGGGTTAAACAATTTTTACTTTTGGAACATTATTAACACAAAAATCTTCTACAAAAAATTATTGATCCTAACCTAAAATGCATGTTATCAGGGAAAAGTAAAATGTAAATACTGTTGAATTTCGCATAATTTGTTGTTTAATTATTTTATGCAAGTGGGAAACAATTTTACAAGAAAAATTCTATTAATGAATATGATGGTTAAGCTGACATATCAATACTAAAAACATAGGTAGTTCTAGTACTTCCTCGCCTATGTCTCTAGCGTAGTTTTTGTTGCAGTGGGCATAATATATAAATTTTCTTTGTACCTAAACTATCTTTAATTTAGAGGTGCATCATAATACATTCAGTAAACCATACCATTGGACAAGTTGAGTTATGACAAGTAACAATGCTTTCCAACAATTTGGTTTGGTACTTGTTGAGAACCTAGGAGAAATTTCAAATGAGTGCATGTGAAAATGACATTCACAAACCCTGCATAGTACTTTGAAGGGTGTGAAGATTATTAACAAATAGAAATATACATGCATTTTTCTTTTTCAACATCAAATTTCCTTGCTTTCAAGAATCTGAGAAACAAGACGGATTACTTGAGAAGTTCAAAGAAGGTAACAACAACAGTATAATTGTGTCTTTGTGGGATTGCTCAATCCACTTTAAAATATTTTGGGATACCATTCAACCAACTTGGTCATTTTTCGATCCACTTTGTCATGATTATGTCTTTGTGGAATGACATTTAACCAAATCATAAAACATTTATTTCTTTTAACTGGTTAAAAAAATGATATTGCTAAAACACTCTCATGAAATAAAAAAGTTAGTGAAAAATTGTTATACATATAATTTTTTTAAAAATATCTTTTTATTTAATGGCCAGAGGAGACCAACTGTGGCCATTACCAACGGCAGCAGACGATGGTCATTGGCAACAAATTGTCTCTTTCTAATTTTAATTTCTAGAAAGAGGTAACTTTCTTTTACTTATGAAAGTTGCTTAAAATGGATTTTTACTTCAGAAGTTACGTTATCAAGTGGAATTTTGCTCCACAAGCACTTCAGAAATTCTGTTTCAGAAGTATTACTATGTGTCCTTAAGGCACTAATGGGGGCCCTTTCAGATTTGCCTAAAGCTAGGGACCCGTGGCAAACTTGTATAGAAATAGTATTTAGGATCCATGCTTTTATCCCCAATTTCATTAGTTGTTTATCAAATGCATTAGAACGCTCTATTTTATCCTAAAATGTGTAACGGACGGAAAACACATCTTGATGTGGACTTCGTAAATATAATGATATTCTTATGATGTATTTTGATTGGAAAGAATGTAACATCATTCGACATTGCACGTCATGTTGATGTTCCACCGAGACTCCATTCGTTTTATGAAAAATAAAGTATTTTTAAAAATGATAATATTTTTTGGTGTTTGGTTGAAATATGCAAATGAAGAAGAAAATATTTTCTGCCCTTTGTTATGGAAATTTGGATTTGATTTATATTTATTTTTAAATTTTTATGTTCCTTCTATTTTTTATTTTTGTAAATTCATTTTTTATTTTTTATTTTGTCTCTTTTCTTTTTATTTTTCTTTTATGTTCTTTTCCCTTCTTCTTGAGCTGGTTGCCAGTCACAAAGATAGACGATTGTAGATGAGCTTATACCTTGCTTGTGGCAGATCGCCAGTAGTCGCTGTGGCCGGCGATCGACGGAGGAAGACAAAAAAAAGATAAAAAGATAAAAAAAAATAGAAAATAACAAAAAAATCGAAAATAAAAAGAAAGAAAAGAAGAGAGACATAAAAATTGATTAAAAAGAAAAGGAATGTAAAGGAGTGGAGGGATAAAAGATGAGGGAAAATATTTTTCTTGACTCATTTATTATGATCCGTGAATCGAATGCTGAAAAATGCAAAAAATATTTTCCTAAAAGTTATTTTTCACGAAATGAATGGAGTCGAAATTATAGCTCAGTCCATGGTTTTTCTCCTCTAGACCTTTAAGTTTGATGCTTCTTATTGACCCTCCAAAATCGAAGGGAGTTTTCCTGAAAAAATGTCTGTCTATTTGATCATTGTGTAATACCTATACTGAAATAAGTCTCAGCAATAGAAACAACTTAAGCGCATATGAACTCAACCCAAATGTATCAGTTGATCTTGTAAATTTGATCTCATCCCACAATATATGTGTATAGGGTTCACATTCACGCAATGATTTTCCGTTTTCAATTTGATGAAACAAAGGCAACCCAACTTCGTATATAGGAATGACAAGAGTGCGAGAATCATTAAGGATGGATGACATTTCTGGTGTTGGACCCAATTCAGAACTTATCACGCCGACGGAACTATTCCATTCAATTTATGGGACTATGTTCTTTATCTCGTCCCACTCATTTATTCGGACACTTGAAACCAAGTTGGGTTGGCAGACCCTAGGGACGTCTTGTCTCTTACACTCACTTCTTTAACAGAGACGCTAGACATCATTTCATACATATAGAGAGGCAGTATCACATATATTATTAATCTTCTTCTTTCTTCATGCAGTCGGGTAAGACGCTTTCCTGGCAAGGCCACAGAGACCAGCCTGGGAGCTCACATCCCTCTGGATCCTCATGTACCCGCTCTCGCCCCAGCGGCTGCCCCACGAATTCTTCAGCAGCCAATACTTGGTCCCGCCAGAGGTCTCCCCGTACCCGACCGCCGTGACCGCATGGTTGATATTGGTCCCACACGAGCCCGTGAACACGCCACTCGAGTAGAATGGGAACTCGAACCCTCCCCCCTCGATTGCCACCGAGACTGGCTGGTTCGCCACGGCCTGCAAGAGGGCCTTCTCGTTGTTGACCGGCACGTCCTGGTATCCGGTTATCGAGGCTGAGTGATCAGCTGTCTTGGCTGAGTTGCAGGTCCCGTCATTCCCCCGGTAAGGGTAATTCGCCTCCGTCGTGAGGCCACCTTTGCTTACGATGAACTGAAAGGCCCTGTCCATGAGCCCGCCCTTGCAGCCTTTGTCGATACCGTTAACGTCACAATCCACAAGTTCCTGCACCGACAGTGACACCAACGTCCCCTTCTTGAGCATGATAATCCCTTCCATAGCCGCCACTGCCGAGAATGCCCAGCAACTCCCTGCACAAGGAGACAGTAAGTTTCCTCTGACGGGTGTAAAATCAATGTAACAATAAATTACAGATAATGTTGTTATCTGCTGTATATACAGTTGTTGCCTGTCTTTTAACAGCTTGAGTACGACATGATAATTTTGACATTTTGGCAAGACTAAGTTTGGTTTTCCGCTCACCACAGTGGCCTTGATCCTTAACAGATGTCACCGCATTCTCGGTTCGCCAGTCCAAGGCAGCTGGAATGGCGGTGAAGTTCGCATACTTGAACGGTTTTCCATCCATGGAGGACAGGACCCTGGTGGGCCTGCTCTGGTAGCCGGTATAGGAAGCGCGGAACTCCTCGTTGGTTAGGTCCGTGAACTTGTTCACAGCAAGTTTATACCCTACATCCTTACCATCATTAAAGGCGTTGATGCGCTTAACGTTCTCTTTAAATATCTCGTACCGTTTGGCCTTTTCGGCCGCGTCCTTGTAGACGCGTCCATGGATTACCATCCACTCCTCATGTTGCTTTAGCAAGTGTTCCTCTCCAAGAGGACGACAAAGCGTTTCCGAGACAGAAACTATAATGACCAAAAGGGTGGCTGATGCGAGGAATGAGAGCTGGTTTTGTTTGGCCATAGCACTGGTTTGGGTATTGTCTAGGACACAATTGGAGGGAGAGGGACTTAGTGAATGTGTCTTTCAATCTGTGCACATCTCCAAATGGGTGTGATGGGTTTTTATAGACAAGATGTTGCTCAATTGTGGTCCCTCTCACTCTCTCTGGATAATGCTTCAGTGGACCTTTTGCTCCTCCTTTGTGCCTTGGTAGCTGTTGTGACTTAGACCCCCAGAAATTAAGCTTGCTATTGCACACTCGTCAGGAATAGCACATATGCAGTTGAAGTGACACTGGTTCATTGACTGATGGTTGATCAAACATTGTTATGTAGTGATAAAAATACATGGTTCTAAGATGATTGCTGGTTTTGTGGTGGTCTCAACTCCTAGCCAAAATCAACTTGGTCCTATATGTGTGTATTTGCCTCCATATATGTGTACATATTGATGTTTTCAACCTTTCATAAACTATATTATGTTGGGGATTCCGCTTTAGTTTGGATTTGAGCCTATGAATAGTTGCTGTTATATATAATGTCTTTTTTTTTTTTATAATTGAGAGTTATAACGGAGAGATGTGATATGTTAATTATAATGGAATCATCGGCTAAATGAAGCCCTATCTTGAGGGTGAATCGAGATCAACTTTACATCTCGATTTCTTTTTCTTGCCTTTTACTCTCTATTTCGTTCTATTTGTGTGCTTAATCCTAACATATTAGCACGGGGTTATACGTTATCTATGTAGTTGCATCTATGTTTGTCTTTTGATCATGTCTCAGTAGTTGTGATTCACATTCGTATTGGAAAGAACTAGTTTTCTTCAGTGAAAGAACTGGCTTAGGTCAACATCTGCTAAGAAAATATTATTGATCTTATGTGTGTGATTCATTGGCAATAAATGGTGCCACGTAAATGATCATCAATAACTGAGAGTGCCTGGTGGCGTGCAACAAGAAACTATGCTTCAACACTGAAATTATATTCTATGACTAACATCAACTTTAGATGACAATTGGACGAGCTACGATTTTGTTGACTTAACCATTACAACGTGTTTTCTAAGTTTGGGAAGAACTTCTAGATTCCTATGTTTGGAATTAAGGATGTAACTCAGTCAAGTTATTGATGAGCTATTCGAGTCGACTGGCAGCTTACTCAAACTCGGCTTAGTAGCTCAAATACTGATTAATCGATTCTAGCTCAAGCTCGAAAATAATTGACTTTAATAGCTAACAAGCCAAGTCGAATGATTCAAGCTTTATTTATTTTAATTATACATATGCACACACATTAATATATATTAGAATAAATTTATTACTATGTTCCAATAATAGTATATTTTGACGATTCGAGCTTGAGTTTGAATTTACTTCAACTTTTGAGAGAGAATTAATATCTAACTGAGTCAAGTTCAAGCTTAATGAAAACTTATGTAAATCGAGTATCAAGTCTTGAGCATTGGGCTGGTCATCGACTCAACTCGATTACACACATGCACCCTAAGTGCAATAAATTAATGACTTTTTTGGTATTTCTTTTTTTCACGAAACATGTGTTGACCTCGTTAAACATTAAACAAAAGTTTGGTGACTACCCATATGGTTACTGTTTTTATCTTCAGAATACATGTTTTTATGAGGAAACCCAACTTAAATGGGTAAACTTTGGTCTCGTCAAAGTGCCTCGATAAATTAAACGAGGATCGAAGGCCGTAGATGTGACTAGATCAGAGGAGGAGTTTGGTGTGGCGTCCGAGGGGGGTGGAATTCGAAAATCATCCAACTGGTGGTCGATTGAGAGATTTGTGTCAAACACAAGAAGATCGCTCTTTCGCTTGCCACCGGAAGTCACGCTATAAGGACATACCATTCTTCCAGTTAAGAAACGAAAATCATGGGGACCGGACGACAACAGCGCCTCCAGTAATGGATGGAAAGTCAGTGCTTGGCATTGAGCGAGGCAGTGTTTCAAGCTTGCATTCTCCTCATTTACGGTGGATTTACCGCCCTCGCTCTCTCCATGGATCTAGGTGTCAATACTTCATATCGAACCACCTAAATCCTATCGCTTCATTTCTCTGTTAATCTTGCTATAATGGTGGATTGCATGATCTAGTTGTGCAACAGCACCGGTGTATGTTCTCCTTTTTCATGATGTTACACGATCATGAATGATTGAGAATTACTTTGGTTAGTAGTCAAGATAAAATCATCATCCGTGACATTTTTTCGGGGCCGAGATTGTCCCTTATTGTTAATTTACTATCGTTTCCTAAGTAAAAACATGAAAGTTTAACTACTTATAATCTAAGTTCATCGTAAACCTCAAAATTGAGGTGCATGTGTTAGGATGTTAGGCGAATCAAATTTTACATCGGATCTATATTGTAACTTATAGTAGTTAACATATTGTAATTGATTCATAAAAATATTATCTTGAGTTTTTTAGTGAAGGCCAAGCTCGAGCTTGGGCCCTCCTTGAAGATCCCCCTTGATGAGAAATTCAGATTTGTGTTGTGAATTCTTAACAAGTGGTATCAAAGTCAATGATTGATTGGATTTATCATACGCAACTTATGTAGATCAGCAGTTAATGGATTCCTTGAGGAAGCAATATTGGATATGACTCTTGTATCGAGGTGGCAAATAATGTGTTTTTGCCGAGTTTGGTCAGGCGAAAGCAATTATTGGGAAGTTAGAAGGGTGAAGTTTTCTCTCTTGCCAAACTTAACCCGATCAAGGTGCAGATTCGAGTTATGATAATATTGTTGTGGAAGGATACCTGGATTCAATGGTTTAGGGGGGGGGCCTAACTTAGGAGGTTCACAAGGGAAACGCAAATTTTCGAGGTGCAAGTATGCGGGTGCTAGGCAAAAAAATTTCCACATCGCTGATGTGGTGTAAGATGAAGATGGGGTGATTAACATAATCTAGTTGACCCATTGACTTAAATTTTTATATGGAGGTTGGGTTCAATTGGATAATGTTTGACCAATTCGAATTTGGGCTCTCTTTGAAAGATCTCTCTCAATGAGGTAGATGGCTTCTTGGTGCGCCTAGTCTCCACTCCTACCTTGTAGACCTTTCATTGCTTCAAGAACTTCACGTTTCCTCCCTTCTAGATACGGCCCTTTTGGCTCCATATTGTACTTCTTTGTGGAAGAAGGTAGTGGGTGGGGCTGATTATCCCCCACTACCGGAGTACAATTCCTTAGATAATCTATTCGCTGAAGGCTCATTGGGTAAAGTTGAAAGTTTAGTGCTGAGAATTTAAGCACTGTAATTTAAGTGCCGATCATTTTAAATGTTGGAAGTAGAAACAAAAATTTATTTAATAGGTAATTGAAAAAATTGACCACAAAATACTATTGATTTTCTTACCACACATGAAATTGTAGGTTTATTTTAGTAATAGCGATATTCTAATTGCCATAATACTTTTTTCTGCTTAATAAATTTCTGCAACTGTACTTGGTCAATGACATTAGAAAGGACAAAATTCCCAACCTGTTGCATATTCCACTTTCCTTTTGACCGGAAAAAGAAGAAGAATATTCTACTTTCCCAGTTTCACTGAAATTAAAAGGAGAATGTGGATGAGTGATGTCTCCACTTTACAGCATCATCATAGTGAGTACACATCTATTATAAACTATTAATATTAATATCACGACAAAACTCAAAATCGATGCATTTATGATAAAGTTATTCAAAATTAATTTTTTAATCACGAAAAATTATAATCTAGTATATCTATAAGAAATTTACCCTAAATTAATTTTTAAATGCGAAAAATCTCAAACAGGTATACCAATGATAAATTTACCCTCCACTAGTTTTCGTTAAATTTTACCATCAAATTGCTGAGTCAGATAACACGTGACAATTGACGGGAGTGCCAGTTTGGGATACTTACCCTATTTTTGCCATAAAGGTGTCAAATTGAGATTATTCGTGATATTAATCCAATTTAACGGACATGAGCAAAAGGTAAATTCATCACAACTATATCAATTTGGGGTTTTGCTAGTAAAAAAATTAGTTTGAGGTAAATTTATCACAAGCATATCAATTTGAGATTTTTCGTGGTCAAAAATTAGTTTTGAATAAATTTGTCACAAACATATCAATTTGAGATTTTTCGTGATCAAAAATTAGTTTTTGAATAAATTTGTCACAAGTACACTCATTTGAAATTTTTTGTGGTAAAAAAATTATGTTCGAATAAATTTGTTACAAGTGCATTGGTTTGGATTTTTTATGGTCAAAAAATTAGTTTGATGTAAATTTGTTATAGATGTACCAGCTTGAGGTTTTCTTGGTATTAACCTTAAATATTAATTCATTTGCTGAAATTATTGCTGGACGGGACTCATGAAAATCTATTCAAAATGAATTTTATTTAATATTAAATCAGAATATCTCTAATATGTATGTTTAGTACGCCAAAGACATTCGATAACAAGACTCTTGTTTAATAATGAATACGTGGACTAATGACAATTTTGTCTGACGTTAAAGATGGTTCAAATTTATCTGAAAATTTTCATCTTTTCTATAAGTTAAAACACAATTTTTGCATTTTCTCCAGAAAGGTGAAATACTTTTTTAATGAATTTAATTTAGAAGTGCTTTTAGAATTGTCCCACTCTGCTAAGAAAAGACGTGATGTTCCATAGTAGAAACTTAGGAATCTGTTTCGTCGAAATTATTCCCGCAACAAAATAGCTTTCATCAAAAGTCCCTCAACTCTTAATTAAACGAGAACAGGTCCTATGGCGATTCTGAAAAAAAAAAATATCTAGGCATACAGGAGAATCAACAACTTCAATTTCCATAGTATTGTACAAAAGCAAATCATGTCGGAATTTAATCGATGAAAATAATTAGAAAGTACTGTTCTTGCAAACAAACCAAACATATACAAACCCTTTCGAGTTTAATTGACGACAAAGTTGACCACATAATGATACTATGCTTGGAATTTAATTAAAGTCATAGTACCCACATCCTATAATTTAATTGATGCTGTGAATCTGAAAGTTACAACTGAAGAAAATAAAATGTAGTACTGTAAAATAAAGACAAAGATAGTAAAATTGATTGATTGGTATAGTGGGCCCTCCGAATAGCGCGATATGGCTATTCAAAACCGATGATTTATGGTTATCGACCAAGGCTAAAAGCGGAGGTTGCAAATTGAGGTTGCAAACGGAGGGTGCAAATAGAGATCACAATGGGAAGTTATATATAGACAGAGGTTACAAACAGTTATGGATGGCTTTTTTTTTTTTTTTGTTCACTCCACTACAATGAAGATTTCATCAACTCGACCATCTTGACTTATTATACTACGTTGACGGTTACTTTTTTCCGATTGCACCAATATTGTTGACTCCACTTTTTTTCAATTCATTCAAGTTGTTGATTCATTACATTATAGGTCACTCTATTCATAACTAATCAAATTCTACTCTCATCAACTTAGTCTGTCACATGTCAAAAATAACCAAAAATTGGTCATTTGTTAGTGTAATGAAAAGCACTCTTCTTGCTGAATTTTATCTTAGGCAAATTCGTCATAAGGCACGTTTTGTATAAAGTCTTCATTTGGTTTTCTGTCTCCATCCTTAAGTAATTGTTTATGCTACACTCTGATGCCGATTGTAATAAATCTGCAAAATTTTGGCCTTCAAATTTTTCTCTAAGATTGAATTCCGATCTATTGAAAGCCAAATTTATGAATTCTTTCTTAGGGAGTGAAGTAAGGCATCCATTTCTATCCCTCTTGGATCCGACTACAGAATGATAGACTCACTCATTATTGTATTGATAGATTCTGGCTAAATCATCAATTAATACTTTAGGTATTATTCTATTAAATTGAGAATGTAATTCTCTTTCCATTTTAGCCCAAGTATGGATTGAATTAGAAGATAATCTTGCGTACCAATTAAATGAAGCTTTTGGAAGAGACAAAGGGAACAACCTAAGTCTCAAGAATTCATTTGTTCATGCCTCTCCGCATTGGACTATAAATTAATCAATATGTTCGATGATTGATTGGTCATCTTTGCAAGTGAAAACAAGGAGTTAGGAATTTCAAAATTTCTTGGGTAAGGTATTCTTATATATTGGCCTAACCATTCCACTATCGACATTTAATTGTTGCAATATGAGTTCATCCACTTGATTAGGTTACCTTTCTTGGCCCCTAGGTTCATGTTGGATAGTTCAGTAGATTTGACCTTCCTACCCACTAGGTTTAGCGTACATGAGATTTTTAGGCCTTTGTAAAATCCTCACTAGTGGTGGGATTACTTGACCTAAATTATTTCCGTCGTGAATTGATTAAGAGTTAGAGGAACAATGCTTCGAAGCTGTAGTATTTGGCAAATTATTTCCACTGACAGGCATTGTCCCATAGGTCTAGATCATATCAATAATTTCAGCCCTTTGCAAATTACTTCCACTAACAAATACCGTCTCACAGGTCTGAGTCATACCAATAGTTTTGGCACTTGAATTGAATGGCTCGAAGTTCTTGATCGCGCATGACCTTATAGAAGATGTTGACGATCATGGGCTTGACCATGTCGATGAGGTATTTTGCAGTCATTCCCTTCCCTCTAGTGTTTGTCAAGAATCTTCTTCATTGTGGCCAACATTATAGGACTAAGCTCTAACTTTCTTCTTTGCTCATTGATGAGTTGTCACAGAATGTTGAAATCTCCACCTTTGGTTTGATTCACCACCAGCTGTGCATTCGTTGACTCAAAACATCCTACCCTCTCAATGGTAGGTGGTGGCGGCGACTTGTTACTATCGACATTTTCAAGATCAAGTTAATTCATCATACATATCATCCTATCTCCTCAAGTCAGCCCCACCAGTCCGATTGAACATGCCAAAAATATATTTCACCAGATTTTCTCTCTCAACGAAATATCTTTTGCCAAAAGTCATTTTTCAGCTCATAATTAACTGAGAACAAGTCTTGTGGTGACTCTGGATAGGAAATATCCAAGCAAATAGGAGAATCAACATCTTAAATTTAGATAGTAATAAAGCGAATTGAGTGAGAAAATGGTTTTCTCCCCAAGTATTCATTGGATTTTGCTAAAGGATGCCCCAATCTTTTCTGGTAATAGGTTTCACCTTGGAATAAAATATTAATTTTCATGATAGAAAATTAGACCTGTTACCTTGAAGAAAATAATAGTCGCAATATGTTTGACGAATAGTCATAAATTATTTATTCCGTTATTAATACTTAAGTTTTTCACTCAAAGTGTCCCTTTTGCATTCCTTGAAAATTTCGTATTGAGTTCGCCATTAATATAGGGTTTTGACCTTTAAACAAAACGAGCCATACTACATAGTCTTTCATTCATATAGGGTTTTGACCTTTAAACAAAACGAGCCATACTACATAGTCTTTCATTCATATTCTTTGTTCCATTCTCCGTCTTTAGAAATTAGGAACATGAACATAGATAAGATTATGAGTTTTCCTTTTGTAATCCAACCTGGACATTAAAAAAAAGCCCTAAGCTCATTTTGACTCTCATGAACATTTGGGCTCTCTCTCTCTCTCTCTCTCTCTCTCTCTCTCTCTCTCTCTCTCTCTCTCTAAAATAGTTATTGACAAAGTGAATAAAACTTCGAAGTCGAATAACCCATTCCTCTTTTGGGACTGAGATGTGGTGAAATAAGCTCGATAGATGGTTTACTTCAACTAGAACTCTCCCAGACGAACCTTGGTTGGTCTCAATAAAATGTGGATGTTTACCCGAAAGATAGTGGATGAGGTTGAAAGTGCCTAATTCGATCGTAACCCACAGAGATTCCATGGCCCAATGTACAAGCTTTTCAAACCAACAAAAGGAAATGTTTAAACGTTGTGGGCATTTGAATGATTGTTGTGGGTTATCCTTCGATGAGCACTTCACATGAGAGTTCGGAATTGCAAAGATACACAATTTTCCTACTCCCTCTTAAATGAAATCTCGAGAGAAGGCTAAAATCTCACAAGAATGATATATCGAGATTTCTGGGCCAACATATCATTGTCTTGCTTCATTATAAGAGATGACTCTAAAAAGAGATTTCATCTTTTGGTTGTGTGTAGACCTGTCAAACAAGTGAATCATGTCTTATCATAAATGGCCAAACCCATTTAACCTGCTCATTGCAATGGAAATCTAGTTACCCATACTTAACACGACCCAACCGAACCTGGCCCATATTCGTAAAATACTTACATATTTAACGCTAGGGATGGTGGTTCCAAATTGCATACAAATTTTACTTGGAACTTGGAAACTATAAATTGGAAAAGGTTCTCCATTTTTTAAGACCTAGAACTTACTCGCATACTCTAGAATCTAAACCAACCTTATCATAAATTTCAAAGTTGGTTCTAAGGTTTACATAAGTTTCCCTTATATTCTTAATTGGAAATTGTAGTGAATTATCACATTTAATGATCACTATTTATTAATACAATATATTGACCACAACTTATATATAGATATGCAAATAAATACAAAGCCAAAGTAAAAGTGTTAATCGTAAGTATTGTCGCAAATGGAAGATCTGACTAGTGGTCTCCGATTACACACTTGTTGACACCTAAATTTTAATTTCAATTTCCATTTATACTGCACACAAAAAAATGAGAATTAATTCTCACAAAAAAATATTTCCTCATGCATCGTGTTTTTATTTGCATCGCATTTTTTTTATGCATTGCACTTTTTGCTTCAAAGACAATGAATTAAACTTAATTTGACGGGCGATTTAGACCATAGTGCATCATTTTGGGTTTGGGGGGGGGGGGGGGGGGGGGGAGGGGGCCATGGGTAGACCAACTTATTGAATACATGGCCAGAGAGATGTGGAGACGGACGGCGACATTATGAAACTTCCTGTTCTTCGCACCAGGAGCAACCAAAAAGAAAAAAAAATGTTTTTTTTCTCTTCTGCAGATCACAAAAGGACGCATGAGTTCATAGACTTGGAGAAGTCAAAGTTCAGGGAGTTATTTTTTCTTTTCTAGTCTTTGCTTGGGCAATGATACCTTTGAGTTGCTCCCCCATTACTGGTCAAAGTGTCTTCATCAGAAAGTCCATGAGTAACGCCCATACAAAAAAAAAAAAACGCTTTGCAAGGTGCCCAGATTTTTGCAGGTTTCATCGAGTCTTCTTGTCGACCGCTACGTTCTAGTTGCTAGTGATCCCTTCATGGTTAACTACTGGGAGCAGTCCTGCGAAATCCCTCGAGTTTGCTGTCCGTGACTGAAGAACTCTTGTCTATGAGGGCATGCACGCAAGGAGGTTTCCAAGATGATCCCAAGTGCTCCCCTGATGCTTTAGTAACAACTCTGGTGGTTCAGCGAGTCTCAAGCATTCTAGTGAAGTAACAAAGAAAATCCAAATAAAAGAGCACCAATATGGGAACTAAGTTCCATACACACGCGGGAATCAATGAGGGACTGTTTTTTGGGCTTACTTCACCTGAAAAGTTGAGAGAAAATTGGTGATTCGGAGAATTTTAGATGCAGACAAGTGGGCTTTCACGTGGGAATTTCAAGAGGACTTCATAAATTCAAGGAGATGTCGATGACTTTGCATATGCGATTTCTCTAACATTCACACACTGGAATTGCTTGATTAACTTCATTCTGGGAACAGATCCCACACTCCATCGTTGCATCTATCACCGACTTTCCTCTAGTCGAACGTGTAGTGCTTTGGTTTTAGTGTTATGTCTAGATTTTTCCTTTGTTGCACTTTAATTGGTTCCTGCGGGTTCTCAACAAGAGGAGATATTTCACCTCCGATGTGTTTTGGCAAGCTTCTTATAAAAACCCAATGAAGTTGCAATCTTGACCACACTTCCGGTCTCCTCTAAACGAAGCAATGTCCCAGGTGCTCTCACAATTTCCAGCAAGTTTGAATAACAATTCGGGGGAGATCCATGTGAAAGGGCCAACACAATTCACTACACGGCACACGAAGGAGAGACCTCACTGGGTAATGGTCAAAGAAGATCCGAGGCTGAGAAAAGGAACTGGCGCACGAGAGGACAAAGAAAAGGAAGGACTCTCCCATCATCATTATTATTTCTTTGTATTTTTATTTCTCTCGTACTCATGCATAGGTCCAATAAAGCATATCCATATGTGTTCTGGTGCTTGAAGAGAGGAGACAAAACGGAGGGCCTTTTCTCGAAGGAATAGAACTCTGACAATTGACAAGAGGTAAAAGAGTCTTCAAGGTCAGCAAATATAGTTCAGAAAAATCAGAAGGGAGTACGCCCTGAAGGAGGAAAAATTCAGTGAAGAGCGTTGGAAGCTTCCCCTCTTGGTGTCCTCGGCACTCCCACCGAAATAATGGCCTTGGTAAGTCCTGATCCACACGTTGAGTCACTGCTGCAAATCTAATACCAGTGAGCTTTGAGCTTTGAGTTCCAGTCCATGTGCCATCAGTGGAATTTCCGAACGAAGATTGGCTGTCTTGGGGTTCCTTTAGTGTGGGGTTCAGCGATTCATTCTAAACGCATGACATTCACGTTGAGGAGCATTTTCACAGGGGGGCACAGAAAGATAACAGATGGCGTTTCCTTCTTATGCATAATTTTGGAGAACTCTGGAATTTCAAGGTTTTTCTCATTTCCACGTAGTTTGGCCCAGCAGCGAAAAAAAAAAAGTCCATGTCACTTGGAAATATGATTAAGTCCATGGATGTAATATGGCTATGTGCATGTGAGATGCAGGACTTGCAGGTTTGCATTATTTCAATTTGAAATAATCCTTAAAGTCTTGATTATGTTCGACTAAAAGATAAGGTCTTGATTATGTTCGTCTAAAAGATAAGGATATTTTAAAAGATGAGCTGAAGATTAGCTCTTCGGTTGAACGAAACCCCCAGTTGATTTGCTATAAATAATGCATGATGCTCACGCAAGAGGGGAGGAGGTTCCACTGTTAGAAACGAGGGAAGGACGTTGAGAAAGAAAAATTGTGGGGAGAGCACACTGAGAAGAAAAATCGTGGGGGCACTTAAACTTTTCGGAGAGTTTTAAAGTCCAATCAGTCCTCCTGTGCTGATATTCAGCCCATGCATTGTTGCTTTGTTGCTGTTCGTGTTGACGTTGTTGCACCTAAGAGGAAAACAAGCAAGCGTTGTCCTCTGTTGATTTGACTAACCCCTGCGCCACCAACTCCTCTGCTGCCCCTGCGCTAGTCAAAGAGTTTCTGCACATTTTTTTTTTCCAAGCATTCAACATTAACTTGCTGTCCCTGCAATTCTGCTCCTTTCCTCTTCGTCGTTTGGTAGCAAATTGAGCTCAAAGGAGGCTGTTTTGGGCGAGATCCACGGCTTCAAACGCGCTGGAATTTGCTGGATAAAGGTATAAATTTCTCACCTTTTTATTGTGATCTATGACTTGGTAACTTGCATCTTTGTTCTTAGATCTCTGTGAGCACATTTTCTTACAATTAAACAACTGAAAATTTTAGTCTTTTTTGATGAATTGAGTCTGAAATTTCTGGCCCATATATGCTTCCATGACCGAAGGGGTGAAGTTGTTTCCTCGGCGGCTTATTATTTTGGTAGTTCAATGTTATGGATGAAATCATGAACTTTTGGCACTCCACGTTGCCATGCACGCTGTGAATCATTCTTTGAGGATTATTTTATGAATATCTCTATCACGAGGTCACTTAATCCTATCTCCATGCGTAAACAATTGGGAGTTATTTGAGTTGAACTGATTTTAAAAAAAAATCAGAATATTTTGGATGAAATCTGAAGCTTGCGATTATATCTCTTCCTCGGCTGAATCTTATATATAATTACCGCTTTGATTTTTTTTTAATGGTTAGTTGGATAAATTGCTCGATTGTTATCTCGTCTTATCTCTTGTGACATTCTTTCAAATTATTCAAGATAAGATAAAAATTCAATTAGATGTTTATCCAAATCGTCGAGAATTGTTTAAGGATAACTTTCTCAAACATGAAGCTCAAATTTCAAATGAGGGAAAGTGGACCCCCTCTTCACAATTTCGGTCACCCCTTTTTTTTTGTTTTTTGTTTTTGTGTGTGCTCGTTTGATTGCTTGATTGTTATAAAGTTTGCACATTTATAAACAAACATGACCATAATATATGCTCTCTTTCTCCCTTCGAAAAATAAATTGCATGCCTTAGCCACGATCTTGTGGAATGGAACGGCAATTTAGTATAGAATTTCATGTTCTGCCCTTTGGTAACAAGGGACGATGTTATTCTATACAATTATCCACATACTGGCTCGAATCTCCGAGCACGTAGCGGATAAAATTCTTCTCTAGCCCAGAACTTTGGGAATGAGTGAATTTATCGGAAAAAATCAAAATTGAAAGATATATTATGGGCATTTTCGCTTATTTTTGTTTAATCTTTTGTTTGTTTCGTTAAATAAAAAAAAACCCCCCAAAAAACTAACTCTCGTTTTAATAGTTAATCATGCTAAAAGTTCATTTTTATCTCATAAACATCGTCTAATATAAGTCAAGACTTTGAGAAATCATTTTCTTAGATTAAATTGGACGATAGTTGATTTTAAAACATGTTTTCATAATAGTTGCCATTTAATCCGAAAATAAAAAATATGATTTGCATATCACATAGTTTAGAGCATACCTTACCATGTCATTTAACTCATGCATATTGTCTTCGTCATATAGCTTAGTTGCATTGCATCTTTTAAAAAAAGAAAATCCAAAAAAAAAGCTTTTTTCATTCACATCATTAATCAAGTGGATTTTACATGAAATTTGGTACCGAAAGGGCATTGATTTTTTCAAATTAATGTAATCTAGTCTCCGGACTCATTTTTTCTGGTTCGTAAAAATAAATTAATTCTCCCATTAATTTATTTAGGTTTCTAATCAACCTACTAATAACGATTAGTGGCGGCTCTGAATTGAATAAACTTTTGCATGAAAAGAACATAAGTTGCGATTCGGAAGGACTTGGGAGGGTCTGAGTTAAGTTAGTCAACCAACCTAATAATCCGTTAACCTAGCCTCGATTTTCAAGTCGCGACAACACTCATTATTGAATGCCAAGGAATACTGCAGATCGTGTGAAAACATATACAAAACAAAAACAGAAAAACTTGTTATAGTTTACCAGTTTCAGATTACACCTACCTAGAATTTTCTCGTTGAAATAGGTTCCTTAATTTTTGAAACTTAGAACCTATTAATTTTTTTAACCTACCTATAACCTACTCGTCGAAACAAGTTCCCTAATTTTCTTGTTACAGTTTACCAGTTCTAGGTTACACCTACCTTGAAACTGGTTCGGGTTTCAGGTACCAAGTTCTGGATTTGGATCCCCTAACATAATGTTAGGGATGACATTATTCAATCCAGGCCGTTCAATTCAAAATGGACGGCCCAGATTGATCCACATCATTTTTGTAAGAGGGGGAAAAAAATTTTGGCGGGAAGTTTAAAATTTTGAATTGATCAATCTGTGCCGTCTATTTTCAAATCGGACGGCTCAGATCTACTATGTCACCCCTAACATAGATCCACTATGTTAGGGGATTCGGATCCCCAAGTTCTACCTTGGAGCCATACTCCACCAATTCAGGTTGCATGTTTCCAATTTTTACCCTCAAATAATGATCATCCCAGTTTAATCCAATATATGAAAACTCATATGCAAATTAAGGTGAGAGTATGAAGTGAGTGAGTGCAAAATCAAGTGAGGGCGAGAGAGAATAGGTGAGTTGGTTCTAAATAAATTATAAACCCATTTACAACTCATATTATATTTAAATCCATTTATAACACATTTATTCAATATAACTAACTCTTATAACAACTCAACACATCATAAATAGTTTAAGAAATGGGTTTGTGACCCATTTTGATAGTCTACTTGTGTGTTAATATTTACTGTTTTTCATCCCTAATTTGTCACTATGACCACATGTCTCAAACTCACACTTGCTCACAATCTACGCAAATAGCAACTACGTGAGAGAACAACTAAGTGAACATGCTCGGACCAAGTGAATGAGCTGCACAACATTCTCCTACAGCTCATGAACGATATGAATCTAAGTACCGCACCTATGTCTCCTCCGCCTTATGGTGACCCGTGAAGAACCCTAGGTACCGACTGAAAAGGCAAAGCGATTGCAGCCTTTGACCCAGTTTCCCACCATAATGAAATTAAATCCCATATCGGCGGAGATGGCTACTCATATTAGACAAGAGGAAACAAGGTATCATTAAGCTCGAAGAATAGTTTAGTGCATTACAAAGGCATAGCAAACAACCAGGGTCTCTCACATTATGCTAAACTCAAAAGACTTAAAACATTCAAGGTGATAGACTTTTCAAAATATGACTGCTTCAAATGCCTCATGATCCACCTCAAGTACTATATGCTGAAGATAGCATGTTACACAAACTATGTGTCGCTCGTGATCCAATTATTCTGAGAGCTTCATCGGGTTGGCCTTGGAGTGGTACATAATGGTTGGGGCCAACAAGATGAAGACATGAGATAAATTGTTGGAGGCTATTGTACAGTGGTATAAGTCCAATGTAGATGTCGCCTTTCTGTGGGACCGCCTCTCATGCATTGGAGAAAAAGAAAGATGAGTCTTTTGAGGCGTGCATGCAAAGATGTGAACCAACCAAACTATTAGTTGGCTCATAGTGTATTAACTTAAGTTTTGAGTGAAAGTATATCCAACTAAATAGGTTAATTGGCTTATGCTTAGGCTCCCTCTTGACATTTATCAATTGAAGATATCGAGCTTCTGATGCGCACTCCTAACAATGTAAATCAAATTTTGAAGACCTTGCCTCGAAAATTTTACTCATGCTAGGTTGGGTTCGGCTATAACACCTTCTCCAAGTCGATGTCCGTGGGTGAATGCGTTGAAGACGAGGTTCTCGATAAGAAATTGTCTAAGCAGCCCGAACTCAGCAAGAAAGCTTTTGGAAAGATGGATCAATAAAAGGAGCAAGCTATGCAAGTAAGCGCTACCTTTGCTCAATCCCGCGGAGCAAATTACAAGTCCGTCTTAGGACTATAGAAGCAAAATCAGCGGCATAAGTTCACACGATTACCAGTGCCCTTGTCAAAGCTCTTGCCGACTCTACAAAAATAGCATATGGTAGCCAAGGATCACTATGCCCAAATCCCAAACATTATGCATGTCATGATTCCTCAAAGAGATAAGAGAAACACATGCATGAAATTGGTCCTTCGATTGATTATCGCCTCCCCTAGAAGCACAAGATCCAACACCATATAGATGCCAAAGCATTGTTGTCCAAGATAGTAGGGGGAGCAACCGAGCCAAACATGCTGCTGAATCCACTACCCAATCATGCCAGCACAAGAGAGTAACTTGAAGTTTGATTGTCATTTTCTTTTTGTTGTTTCCATTCTCGGATGTTTATCTTTTCGCAAGTAAATTGCCTTTGGACAAAGTTAGTGCTTCTGGATGTCGGATTTAGGTTCAACAAAGATTTGTGATCATCTAATACGGTCTCACTTGATTGGATAAAAATTTGCATTTTCAAAATTGTATTTCATATTAAGTGTTGTAGAAATAACCAATCAAATAATAAATTAGACAAAACAAGAAAATGTTCAATTTGGTTGACCTGCATCCTTGAGACAAGCAACAAAGAATTCTACCATAAATCATACATATAATAGAGATTACAACTATAATCGAGTCACTCAAATGCTTTCGATGTTTTTCCATCCCCAACTACATCCAATAGCTTACACAATATTTAGTTCTACAATTTCTCATGAAATAATCTTTCAATCTTACAAAGTAATTACACAAATCTTATCATAAGATTTATTTGGCTTCAAAACTCAATTGCTTCAATGTGTAATTGACAAGACGTCACATTTTTCATGCTCTTTCTAGTGAAGACACTTCTTTACCATAGGCAAGAGTAGGAAACATATTTTGAGAAACCTACCCCAATCAGGAAACCATCCAACTAGGAAACATACTTGAATTTGAAATTTTTCCTTTTTGGGCTCAAACTAAAAATATAGTTCAACAATCTCCACTTTGGCTTGACATTTGAATCAAGTCACAATCGTTTCGCTGAACATAAAAACTTTGTTGCTACTCCCCTACAGCCCTACTTAGGCTCAACCGCCACATATATCTTCTAAGTCCAAATCTCACTTGAACTTACCCATACCCGAGGACCTCCTCGGAATACCAACTCCAAATGTAGAAGTAACTACTCCACAAGAATTTTCCAACATAACCTCCTCAACCACTATCAAAGCAAAATCACAATTGCATCCATATTCGTCAAGAGATTGAATGCGCACCTTGTCAAATTTAGTAATTGTTGACAACTATATGTTTGATTTTCCTCATTTAATCATTTATTTCATAAAAAAAATGAGAGACTAACTTTACTCTCTAACCAAAAATATTTAAATCAGTTTAGTATAGTTTCATGTGCATTAATTTAATTTTCTGTATGCATTGCATTTTTTCCTTTTATTTCATTTTAATTGGTCTAACCGCGGCACACGTGGTTCAAATGCCCAGTTCTGTTTCTCTTAAGAGTCGAATCGTCCAACACCAGTTGCGAACTCTCACCATGTGCTTCTCAATCTTACAATTCCAAGAGCTAGAATACCAAGATTGGCTAGTTTCTGGTGTAAAAGCTTCCACACTCTTAGTAGGACCGACAAAAGGAATCCATAGAAAGAAAAGGAGACAAAGTAGAGTGGGTGCAAGAAAAAGAAAAGTTGACCAAGACACCATCATGAGGGAAAAAAAAAAGAAAAAAAGAGAGGACATGATGAAGAGAGCAAAAATTTGTCTGCAAGAGGGTGCTCTCCAATGGATGAAGAGGACTGTCAGTATGGAGAGAAGAAAAAGTTGATCCACTTGATGGGAATGGAGAAAAAAAAAAAAAAAAGGTTGGCCACAATCCAAGGGAAGAGGCAAATAGGTCCAAATAAGTTCTTAGTCTTCATTTTTTGGTTTTGGAGCATTGGATGAATGGTTTTTCAAGTCCTCGGGTAGGCGGTTTTTTAATGTTCCTTCCCAAAACTCACTCAATTCAACTGGTCTGGAGCTTTTGTTTTCATCTTGGAGAAGGTCCATCTTGCCACGGATTTGCCTCATTCTTGCTGGCCCCCTATATCGACTGAGTGTTTTTTTTTTTTGGCACTTGCAAAGCAAAGTTTCTAGCACCAATCTCTTCATTCTTCTCATGGCTATTAGAACTTTCTATGGGAAGTTCACATGTTGCTTCATTTTTTTCCAAACCGAGAATGCTAAGTTCAATCGAGTGATTTACTGTTTAAGCTGGGAGACCGAATTTGGATTTTTTATATTATTTATGAATGAAGTCCATTTAGGTCTTTGCACATAGCTTTGGTTCAAGAATCATTAAACTGCATGTTTACTATTCAAGAAAATGTCTATGGGATAAGTTTAAACAGCTTTCTATATAATCGTTGCTTGGGACGAGTTTGATACTCGATCATTCTTTTCTTTTCGGTTGAAGAATTGTGTCTCACATTGAGTTTTCTTGCGTTTTATGTCTTCATCCTCGGTGTCAATCATCCACGAGCTCGAGGCATTTATCAGAACTCCTTTCCAAGTGGAGTATATGGCTACAGATTCCCTAAGTCCCCAGAAAGTGCCAAAAGAGTAAAGAACCTGTCCAAACTTTTGAAGGCCGAGAATTCTTCTCACGATCAATGAATTCCCGTGAAGCCATCACCGAAGCTGTTGTACCGAGACTATCCACTACGCGTACAGAGCCCAACGACTTCTAGACCCCCATCACAGTAGCTTCCTTCGCCGAGGCCTTAGCAGATTGTCGTAAAGCTTGCACCATCAAACCAGCAGGCTGTACTGACATATGATTTGAAGACTAGTGCTGAGAGAAGTGTTATGGGGGCATTTAGACCTTCATATCTGCTATTAATTTAGTCAGATATGCTTCGAATTTACTCGCAATTAGTGGTTCATGAGTCGTGAACACTTTTCGTCCAATAATTCTCCCTTTTCTTTTTAGTTGCCATGAGGCAAAAGCCTAAATTCTCTTTCTCAAGGTTCTTTTCCATTTTCAAAATCGATTCAAAATTTCTAATTCCCATCCTATCTTAATATTTCTCATGCAGGTTTTCAACAATTAGCTAGTGTCCACTGAGCTCTTTATGTGAAGAAAGGAAAAGAAAATCCCTTGGTGGAATCTTCTAATCCATGGCTACACTCATGGAGTCCTCTTGAGAAATTGTAACCAAAAGGAGCTGTGTTCGTGAGTCCTGGATCACCAGTCCAAAATTTGCAAGCATTGGCGCGCAAGCTTTGTGCAAACTAAAAATGGAAAGACAATCTTGCAAATAAGTGATCGGGGAAGATCTTGAATGGATTTGTGTTGCCATTGCTTCGTTTAACAACTGCTTTACTCATTCGGAATTTAGTATCTCTGGTTGATTTGTCGGCTTTCCTTATCATGCGGTTTGATAGCTCAAAAGCAGCTGCACTGGCCTCGTGGATTGGTCTCTAACAAGCAATTTTCTTGGGCTCTTTCGGTGGTGGAGATTTCTTTTGCTTTATGCGGGTTTTAACATTCTCCTGTTGTATAGCTACCAACTGCCGATTGACTTGAAGACATGGATGTCATAATGTCCATTTGGGAAAGCGATTTAACCAAGCGGCTTGTTCCCTCAAAGCATTCCTTTTAGTCGGAGAATCAAGCTTCGTATCAGCGGTAAATGATCAATGAAGCAAAAAGACGAAGCAATGCCTAAAGTGGCTATCTAGGCTTCGTCACTTAACGACGGCAGGAGAGTCGAATCTTCGAGAATTTCGTTGCCTAAATGGATTGATTTAAATTTCGATTATGCAATATCGTATTTGTATGTCTTCGTATCCATATGTCGTATTCATATTGTAATTTTTTATATTTTTCGCTTAAAAGATCCGAAACTCAGATTGTGATTAGCTTTGCCTCCTACTTGATGGTGTGAAGATCTCCTATATTTCATCTCTTGTATTTTGATTTTCACATTATAAAACCCTAGAATCATTAGGTCGAGTCACCTGCTGGAGGTCATAATACTTCATAGAAGTCGTTAACTCACTTCCTCTTTCCAGCTTTAGGGAATTTTAATGCTTATCTTTATTTATTACAATTTTCTGCATTTTTTGCTTAAAAGATCTTAACTCCAGATCACGGTAGGCTTTGCCTCCTATTTAATAGTGTAAAGACCTCTTGTATTTCATTTCTTGTATTTTGATTTTGTATTATCAAACCCTAGAATTGGTAGGCCGAACCATTTGCTGGAGGTCATAACACTATACAGAAATTATTAACTCACTCCCTCTTTCCAGGTTTAGGAAATTTTTATGCTTATCTTTATTTAATGCTTTTTGTATTGCATTTTTTCATTACATTATATTATCAAACTTGTTTATTAAATCATAGGTTTCTTTAACTATTTTTGTGATATATTTGTTACCGAACACATACGCATGTCGTATCCCTATGTCTATGTCCACATGCCGTATTTGCATGCCATGTCCGTATCTATATGTCTGTGTTCACATGCCGTATTTTCATGTCATATCCGTATTCATATGTCTATTTTCGCATGTCGTTAGAGTTGAGACATTTTAATAAATGTTTATATGTCGTTTCATATCATCTTAGAGTAATTGCATATGCGTCGTATTTCATATGCATCTTCACTTAAATAAAAAGAAAACCCAACAAAAAATTTACCTTTTGGTTTTAACTCAGAATTCATCAAGAATTGCCAGATTAAATGATTTTTCATAAAATAAAATGGTATCGAAAGGGCGATAGAGTAATATAGCCTAATTAAGTTCTCGGACTTTGAATCTTTGGTTCTTAGAAATAATTTAGTCCTCCCGCTAATTTATTTAGGTTTCTAATCGATCTACCAAGAAAGATTAGTGATTACTTTTATTGAAAATCTTCACATGTTAAATACTGAACTAAAGTTGCAATTCGGTAGAACGAGGAAGATTCCGAATTAGGTTAGTTAATTTAATTAACCCAATAATCTGTTAACCTGAAATTTCACCGAATTTTAGGTCGCGATAGTAATTACAACAAATGTTGGCTCTATAGGCTCTATATCGCTATAAGCATGATCTGCATCTATTACACATGAGATTCGACTTATCATTAAACTTAATTTTGAGCTTAGTGAATATCCACATTAGGTGTTTCAATTTGTACATCAATGCCATTAACTCTACTCATCTTTGCATAGCTCCATTATTAATGTCCGCTGATCACAAAGATTCATTTCAGTATGAACCTTCAAACGTCTCTTGCTAATGTGCTCTAAATGCATTTGCCACAATGTAGACTCTTTAATAGATGTATCTGACATCTCCAAGGTGCAATCTGTCATTGTCTTACCCTGAAGCTCCTACAAGTCACTATAATTGATTTGTTTTATTATCACTAACACACATTGAACAGCCTTTGGAATTCCACATTTTGAGTTATACCAATACTTTGTTGAATTGGGACATTCAAGGAAATCAGGTTTTTCTTCAATTTTGGAACACGCCTCATTCCATGCAATATCCTCACAATACCACAATTTGGACTATCGAAAATATACATGTGACATCTTTGTGGTGAAATCTAAGATTGTCTGACCTTGAAACTCATACTTATCACTATACTTGATTTCTTTCATTATTGCCAACGTCTATGGAACTATTAAATATGTCTTGAATTTTATATACTTGATCCGGTTCATCACCCGACCCGACATATTATTTATGCGGCCCAAAAAGTGGAGAAAAAAATTAAGATTTAATTCGTGACGCGGAAAGTTGGACCGATAGGCCTAACCTGGAGCAAGCGAACAAATCTCTATGGGAGTGCAAACAGATTTCCACGGGGATTCGGGGACGTAACCCCTTAAGAAATTTTTTGGGAGCGCTATTTATACTACGGCAAGGTTTTTTTTTTCCTTTTTTTAGGGTTGATGTTGATGTGATCGACTTCCAAAAATTTGTACCTTTTTTAATTACGAGTGGAATCATGTTTTGCCTCGTCCGTGGATGTAGATTACCTTGATCAAATCACGTAAATCATTGTGTTATGTGTTTGTTTTTTCCTCATTTGTTTCTCAACACGAAAACCTTCAAAATTTCACATTTTGAGCTATACCAACACCTAGTTGAATCTAGGGCATTCAAGAAAATCATATTCTGCTTCAATTCTAAAACATACCTCACACCAGTCAATATCCTCACAATATTATCATGCATTCTTATTCTAACATTGTCAACACCTACAATATCATACTCAACGTTATTTCTCAACTACACTTTACTACTATCCATACATTGATAATTAGTAAACTAGTTCTTGCTTGGTGTAACATTAAACGAATGACCAGAATTGTAACGTCCAAAATTTGCTGCAAGAAGCCAAAAAAATGTGGGCTTCACATCAATTAATTTCTCCCACTCCCCTTGACTTTTGTTTCCTCTTTTCCCTTCTTTTTGTTCCCGCAACCCCCCCCCATGCATTCCCCATCAACTCTGACCCTCTTTCTTCTTACCCCACTCATTTTTCTCTCTCCCTTTCCTCTTTTTCGCACTCTTGCCATAAGAAACCTTCTCAAGTCTGCAAAAGTCAGACCTGTCCATCATGTCTTTTTCTTCTCCTTTCTTCATCCTTCTTCTTTCTTTTTTTGGCTGGGAGGCTCCGACGGTTCTTCTGCGTCACTGCACCCTCTGCTTCTTCTTCTTCCTCACCCCGCTACCACCACCTCATCCCTCTAACCTCTCAGCCGAGCTTCGCCCAACTCCACTTAGCTCGTCGCTACGTCCCCGTGACTTGGGCTAGCCTCCACCTCCTCAGCCATGCTATCCTCCTCCTTTGCTCGTGTCCAGCCGCCGTTTGTACCTGTCGTGCTCTATTGAGCAGTTCAAGGGTTATCACGTCGTCGCCACCGCTCGTCATCGTCGGACATTTTTGGGTGAGTTAACCCCTAATATCCAATTATGTCATTAATTACATTTAGGTTAGTTTAGGTTAAATTAGTATTAATTTAGTTAGTTAATCGCGATCGGTTTAGGTTAGTAACCTTGGTTAGGTAAATGGTCGTGTTTAGAAAAATTAGACTGGTTTGACTAGCTGGATCGCGATCAAATTATTTGTTTGAGGTAGATTGAGATTATTAAATTTTAATTAATTATTTCTAGACTAATTAAAAATTTAATTAATTATTTTTGGGCTAATAAATAATTATTATTATTTTTGGGTTAATTATTATTATTTTTAACTAATTAATTTGGATGAAATTAATTAATTAATTAATGTTTGGTTAATTTAATTATGGTGCTTTAATTAATCGTGATCCAAATTATTAATTATCATTAAATTAATAATTATTTACGATGAATTTGTTGGTTAACTTTATTAAATTATCGATAGATGAATATTTGTTGATTTTCTAATTCATTATTAATTATTTATTTATCTACTTGCAATTGTTAATTTATTCTTGGGTGATTAAATGGATAATTATGTATTTGATCGTATGCAAAGTCAAGATTTCATATTTGAGCATGAAAAGGAAAAAGGCCTTGAGCCAAATTTTGAGCACAATCGTATGAGCATTTTAATTAAATGCAAAGATAATAACTGGCTTAGTCGTCTGGCGTGCTTGTATGATCATATATTGGATATCATTGCTCGGGGGTGTTCCGGGGACGATGCCTAATAAGTTCGTGCCGTGTAGATCGAAACCATGGGACTTGTTGGAAGTATGATAGTCTGTGTCGTCAGACTGATCGGATGCCGATCGCAGCTTGCAACGGACCGAAATCCTTACATAAATGCCTAATATATTTGTGCCGTATCGATTGGAATAACACGGATTATTGATTGTGGTCTCCGATGGAGTGGGACGAAGCCCGGTCATGCCAGAAGAGCACCAACTGCCTCGTGTGTTGGGCACCAACTATCTAGTAGACCAGCTTCAAGTGCCCATTAATAACTGAAAATCGTATGCTGCATAATACCTGAGAGTTTTGTATATGTGTTCTAGTTATTGCATTGATTTGGGCTGTGATTTAATTACCAAATAAATTATTGTACTGAGTGGACCAAAAATGGGATAAGTTGCATATGATTGACAGTTAGATTGCTTTTGCGTTGCCATGCCCGTTTGCGTTGCTTGAGTGAATCAATGCCCTAATTGGACTTAGGCGTTGACTCACAGAGATAATTATATCTCACATGTCGTTGATAAATATTTTTCAGGTCCATAACTTCGGAGATATGCCGATATAGATGACGAGGGTGCCATGACCCCTCTTTTGGAGTAGATATGAAGCTAATCTTATCCCGACTCATTATCCTTTTTGCTGTCTTAAGAAGGTGTTGACACCTAAATTTTGACTATCTTTTTTCAGTCATTAATATTTGCATAAAAAAACGTAGGGATCAATTTAGTCCCTAAACAAAAATTTTAGTTAAACTGCATATAGACTTTAGGAACATGTTGCACTGTGAATTTGCATTCGGGTCAACGGTGGAGGATTGCACTCATAATTTTGAGACTTGAAGCCTTTATTTTACCATTGCTAAAATAGAAAGAAAAATTGCCGATGGGCATGCACGTAACCATGGAGGAGTTGCTTGATATCATGTGGGGGGGGGGGGGGGGAAATGAATAAAAAAATGCTCATTGAGCAATATATTTGTTAAGGCATGGCGCATTCTATGGTCAAAAGAATTGATAGTGGGGTTAATTTTTTTTATGATTCTCAAAGCTTCGTATCATGCAAAGGAGCAAAGTGGGCAAAGCAAGAATCAGTCAACAAAGAGAAAGGAATAAAAAATAAAATATTTGGGGCATAAGAAGAAAGGAAAGAAAATTTGTTCTTTCCTTCGAGAACCCGTGCATCCCACTTATAAAAAGGAGACCACAATAGTAATACAGGGGAGAGAAAAAAAAAAAGAAAAAAAATCGGGAGAGGATATTGAGAACAAAAATTGTGAGAGAGCTCTGAAATTCAGAACACGCGTTGAGGGCTATAGGCAAGTGAGAGAGAAGGAGTTGAGGCCGAGTCCCATCCGTACGTCGACCATCGCGGGTGTTACTAGCCCTGACATTTTCCTGGGAAAGTAGCATATAAGCTACATGACAAAACTCAAGAGGTCAAGGTCAAAGTATTCCCTCTTGCCTCAATAGCCTCGGTTCATCATCTATATAATTGTTGTGGCTGTGGCTGGGTCCCCTCCAATATTCTTCGAGCCGAATCCTTCGACTAGCGTTGGCTTCAATTGGCTCAAGAACTTTTTTTGCATATTTTTCAAAGTGCAACAAGAGAATTTAGCAAAGTCAATAGTTTGTGGTGTTTAGTCTTTGTCTTCTTGCGTATCTTCTTTGTTGACTAACCACTGACTCCCCTATGCCAAGAGTAGTGGAATTGTCAAGGTACCCCTGATTTGTGACCGCAAGTAAACAAAGAAGTCCGAGCATCGCCATCTTAGTTCCATCTTGAAGTGTCTTGTTTGCGGCTACCGAAGAAAATCGAACACCATCGTAGCTTGTGATCCTCGAGCCGATTCCAATTCTCCAAGCTTGTTCGCAAGTTCCTCGTGAATTAAATTTGGAGAGCATATCTTGCAATTTAGGTATGTTTTCTAATTTAAATATTCTAAAGATTTGATTGCAAAGTTTGATTGTTTGAATTGCATTGTCCGAAAAATTGTCTTGCAAGTTCAAAATATTCAATTGCCTAATTTGGAAAATTGCATGTTAAACTTGAACGTTGAATATTTTTTCGAAAATCTTGCAATATGTCACTTGCCTAAACTTTGAGATTGTGATTCAATGTGAATATTTCAGAATCTTTGTGATAATCTTGTGATAATTAAAATTCTCTAAAAATACTCAATAATACCTAAAAATATTTCAAGATGTGATTGATTAGGAAAATTTCCTAACCCGCAACCGCATACATGGAAATAAGTCTATTTATCATGCTTTAGATAGAATTATTTCCATAGCGGGTATTTTGAATTTTAGGGTCGATCTATGAGGCTTTAGATCGAAACTTAATTCGAAAGAAATAGCGGTAATTGTCTTTTAATTTTTGCAACTTGAATTTTAATTTCATCTATAAAAAAACAAAAACAAAAAAAACTCAGAAAATTTTAAAAAAGGAAGATATTATTTGTTAAAAATCTCGTCTTATCATTTAAAGAAAGATAAGATTTCTTAGAAATCCTATTTCATGGATTGTACTCAATAAAATCTTTTAAATCCATTCAAACTTTTAAAAGATGTAGACGTAAGGTAAAAAGATTGTCTTAAAATTTTTTAGAATTAATGCAAATTAAATCCGAAAATTATAAGTTTATCTTGGGCCAATTCATTCTCTTTTTCATTTAATTTTTAATTTCGAAAATCATTTTAAAAATACAAAAAAAATCATAAGAAGAAAATCCTTAAAAAAAAATTACGCCTTTGAACTTCAAGCGATAATTCATCGAAATTGCCAAACTAAACGTTTTCATGAAATCGGTACCGAAAGGGCGTTAATAAAAATATTAGCGTAACCAAGTCCCGAACTTAAAAATCTTTGGTTCGTAGAAATAGAATAGTTCTCCCATTATTTTATTTAGGTTTCTAATCAACCTACCATAAATGATTAGTGGCGACTCCTATTAAAAATCTTTTGCATTCAAATATTGAGCCTAAGTTGTGAATTGGTAGAGCTTGGGAGAGCTCGAACTAGGTTAGTTAATTCACTTAATTAACTTAGTAATCCATTAACCTAAAATTGGAAAATCTCGAATTTTTAGGTCGCGACAGAAGCCAACCCGAAATATGAGGTTGTAAAAGTTGTATTTTCAGTAGGTTAACGATTATCTATTAGTCTTTTGCTAAGCTGGCTGTTATTATTTGATCTGTTACCCTGCTTATCTATCCCTGTTATTTTAGCGACTGTTTGGAAGTTTCACATCCCGCATGCGTATAGTTATAAGATAAAAATAAATGGGTCGATAACGTGCTTGGGACGTTACTCTTTTATGACCCAAGGATGTCACAAGAATCCATCTTCATCCATCAAATGGTGAATCGTTAGTGACAGACATGACACAATTAGCATTATATGGATTACTATATGCTATTGTAGAAATATTATTAGCAGACTATTAGCAAACTCAACTACAATTCCTATAAAAAAAAAAACTCAAATTTCTTTACCCTTCTCATTTTTCAGCTTAAAGCAATACCATTTAAGATGCCTTACTTTGCCATAACTTCAATAGACATAGCCTTGGACTAATGTGGTCTATCCAAGTTTATACTACTTCTACTAACGGCAGGACTAGTTCTTTATCTATTTTCACCAACTAAAGTAGTAAACACAAGTTCACGAATTTCTTTCCTACAAGTGCCCTCACTTAGAATCAAATCTTGAACCCCATCAAGCAACATGCTTTTTGATCTAGAGAAATTACTAACGATAATAATAGTAGTCGCTTCAACTCAACCCAGCCTAATTGTAATACCAATTATTATAGAAACAAGCAATTAAACAATACGATAAACATAAAAGAAAATATATTTGACACTAGATTTATGTGGTTCGGTTAGGGTTACCAACCTCCATGAGGAGAGTAGAAAAGACTTTCATCATGGATCAAGCAGTATAATGGATATTGCAACCACACTTTAGTAAATTATTTAAAAATAAATTAATGCACAAAAGGAAAGCGTTTATGCGAATGTGATACGCTCTACATAAATATGTACTAGATCAATTAGTTTCCTAAAATAACCTATTAATAAACAAAAAAAAAAATTAACCTGATGTAATATGTAATGAAATGCAATCCTAAGACAGCAAATCTACGTGTATCTAGAAAATTTGCAAACAAATCTAAATTTCCCTAAATGCACGCCGAGAATTTTTTGTGATTTCTTTATTGAAGATGTAATTGCATGATCTGATTATTTATATTTTTCATTTTTTTTAAAGTATATGTGCAAACAATTAAATAATAATGCAAAGGAACCGTCCTAGATGTGCACTAAAACAATTAGTCATGGGAAGTTTTAATTATTCTAACATCTTAATATTAATTATGCGAATAAAATGTGAAATCCTATCATAATATGTAAAGATAAAAATACGTCAAAATATGGATATCCTTAGATATGACAATATGAATTTTCCTAGATATGTAAATGTTCCCGAAGCAATGTGCATCATGTCAGATCATTCTAAAAAATTTAATTCTATTTGTTGAAATGTCTCATATCGATTAACAATAGGGTTTATATGTTCTTAATAAACATGTGGCAATCTTTCACCTATTATTTTAAGTTTTTAGATTAGACTTTCTAACATGTTATTAGAGTCAAATCTTGCTTATTTCATATATGAATCTACACTGTTAAAAGAGTAATTTCAGCCTATCAAAAGGGTAGTAATGATTTTGCAATAATAGTACTCTAATTTTTTTTATTGCAATTAGATCACTTAACTTTCTCTTCAATTAATTAAGGCACTGAACTTTCATTTTTCTTGGTACAAATTATATTTCGAGTGAAATCCGATTAATGAGATGATGTGACGTGGAAGCGACATCCCGCGTGAAACTTATCCCATCTTTATCTACAGATAAAAGATAAATCCCCTGATTTGTCGACTTTATGTGAACCAATTTTTTTAAAATTTTTAGTTGCTTGAAGAATGGGATGATTATGGAGAAAAAAAAAACAAACCAAAAGAATACGGGGATTCGCATGTCAAAGAAATAAAAGTGCTAGACATCTCTAAACTATTGCAAAAAAAAAGTTTAATTTGATCGGATGAATTTTCTTTCAGTGCGATTGGGTCCCAAAATTGTGCAATTTCTTGTTCGTATCGACCATCCAATTAAGCAGACGTGGCCACACCACATCTAGTGAGGGACATATGTAGACGGGCTAAGAGGGGCCACGGCCCTCCAACTTACAGTCCATACGTCATCGTACCATCAAATTATCAAAAACCAGAAGCCATATTCTTTTCTCTTCGGCCCAAAATGGATACCATAGTTCTCTCTCCAAGTCAACGACCTTGGACAGCAACATTTCGGATCTCTCTCTATCTCAGTCAACTGGCATACATTAGGAATAGTTCAATGATGATTCATCTGGGTTGGTCCCAGCCGCAGCGTCGGTCTAGGCCTCTCTCGCAGCCCCCCACAAAACAAAGAGGCCACTGTGCAAGGCCCGCCCCGATCTGCGCTAGGGCCTTCGCCTAGACACAAGGCGAAGGCCCCAACCTGACCGGCCTTAGGTTGCTACCTGCAGAGGCTGGCTCTCTCTCTCTTTTGCTCTTGCTGAAATGAAGGCAACGGTGGCACCGGGTTCCCCTGAGCCTAGTGACCGATGTTAGTTCCTCTCTGATGCCTGGACAATGGTTTCTCCGCCTCCTTTGCCGCAGCAGCCAATGGTCCCCTTCTTCCTTTGATCTTTTCTTTTTTCCTTCTACTCGCCCCTTCTTCTCTCTTTGCTTCTGCATTTTCTTTTCAGGTTTTTCATTACCAAAACTTTAACAACCACCCACCCACCTATTGGAGGCCCAGTTAGTTTGCGCTCTAGTCCTTTCATGAGAGATCCTAGGTTCGAACCTCGCTGGGTGCCGGTGATTTAAGCGAAGGGTCATGGTGGTGGGATGCTACGCTAACCCTCCCGGAGGATTAGTCGAGGTACGCAATCCATACAAGCGCTGGCTCGGACACCTTCAATACCGAAAAAAAAAAAACTTTAACAACCATCATTTAGGGGTAATGTTATCTTAAACATTTTAAAATAATTAAAGGATTTTCAATTCTTTTATCCCTAATTTCCAATAGTTTGTTTACCACATCCGTATCAAATGCATCAGGATGTTTTATTTTGTCCTAAAATGTACGACAGAGGGAAAAAGTATCTTGATGTGGACCTTCCTATAGAATTGGTGCTTTCATGATGTATTTTAATTGCAACAGAATAAAACATGGTTTGTCACTGCCAAAAAAGTTCTAAATCTATTGCAATTATGCCTTTAATTTCTTTTTTACCGATTGAACCCTACACTTTTTACAATTGTGCCAACTTAGTCTATTCGGCTAGCCGGCGCTAACATGATAATTTTTAAATATTTTTTGTCTTTCTTTTTTATTTTTCTTTTTAATGATTTGGGCAATCAAGAGACAACCAATAGCTTCTTTTGGCCCCTATGCAAGGGCCTGTGAACCCTTGTTCGTGGTTGGCGAAGGCTGCAACCCTTGTCTATAGGGGTGAGCATGGTTCCAAGGTAGAATCTGAAATTTGAAGAACCGGACCGGTGGAACCGATCAGTTCTAAGTTCCAAGGTATGGATGGTAAGCTCCAGGTTCCAAATATTAAGGAACCTGTTCTGATGGGTAGGTTCCAGGTTTTAGGTAGGTGGAACATGGAATTGGAACCTGGACCCTAGAGCAAGTTTTTTTTATATATTTTTAGTATATATCTTTGCGTCATCCTACGATATTCCATAATATTCAATGTTGAGTGTGTAATCCGGAATCATTTTATCATTAAGACTTTTACTTTGTTAATATTTTATATTTTTCGTTTCTAAATATGAGTTGTGGTCAGTGAATTTTAGCAGTAGGTGATGGTCATTAAATGTGATTATTCAGTATAATTGTTCAATTAAGAATACATATGGAACTTGGGTGGAACCTAAACCAACCCTGGAACCTGTGACAGGGTAGGTTCTAGGTTCCAAGATATGTAGGGTATGTTCCAGGTTCCATAAAATGAGAAACCCGTATAGACGGGTAGGTTCTAGATTCCAGGTAGAACCTGTACGGAACCTAAAACCGTTCACCCCTACTTGTCTCAGCTAGCAGCAGCCATAAGCCTTCACCGTGTTAGGGCGAGGTTTGCGAGCCCTTACCTAGCGTGCCAACCTAAACCTTAAAAAAACGAAGAAGAAAAGACAAAAAAAAATATTAAAAACTAATTAAAAAGTCAAAATTTATAAAAATAATAATTAAAATTTGTAATGTCAGCGTTGACCAGTCAAATGGACTGAATTGGCACAATTGTAAACGGTTTAGTATTCAATTGGCAAAAAATAAATTTAGAACTGAATTGACACAATTACAATATATTAAAACTTTTTTGGTAATTTTTTCGGTAGTAGACTTATGTCAAATCCCAATAGACATTAGTAAGAAATTTTCTGCATTTTCTTTTGTGGGCTTCATTGAACTTAGTAGAAGGACATAAGATGATCGGTAAATTTGATGATTAGTTTAAGGATGAGTTATGACATCGTCCAATTTTACTGCATTGTACGGATTTTCATAGAAAGAACTATTGGAATCCTCTTAACTTACTCCACTATGGGTCCCTTGTTTGCCATCTTATTCAGCAAATAGGAAAAATTGAAATATGGTCCCACGGTGTTGGTCTGAAAGTCTATCAAGCAAAACACATCGCAGGAGGACATTTCATTTTCCTTCATTTGTCCCCTTCAAAGGTGTTCCCCACCGAGAGATAATTGGCGTGACGTTAATATATTGTCTAAAATGACATTTCTTCAGCTTCATGACATGCTTTTTTTTTTTTGTTCATGACACGCTTGGACACAATTCGGACTTAAAATCACGCTGAGTAAACTATTCCATTCATTATACTGTATAGTACAATTATTTGAATACTTAATTTGGCTAAAACTATACAGTTTTTCGTGTAGGACACACCACCCCCCAGTAACGTATTATCACTTGCACTTGGTTCTTTTACAGGGACGCTAAGACATCATTTCATATTTTGAGAGAGGCTAACAACCTTATGTACCCACAGAGACCAGCCTTGGAGCTGGTATCATGCAGTTGGGTAAGAAGCTTTCATGGCAAGACCACAGAGACCAGCCTTGGAGCTCACATCCCTCTGGATCCTGATGTATCCACTCTCGCCCCACCCGGTGCCCCACGAATTCTTCAGCAGCCAGTACTTGGTTCCGCCAGAGGACGTGCCGTACCCGACTGCCGTGACGGCATGGTCAAGGCTTGTCCCGCATGAGCCCGTGAACACACCACTCGAGTAGAACTGGAACGAGAAACCGCTCCCCTCGATAGCCACCGAGACCGGCTGGTTTGCCACGGCCTGCAGGAGGGCCTTCTCGTTGTTGGTCGGCACGTCCTGGTATCCAGTGATCGAGGCCGCAATGTTCCTCATCTTGGCTGTGCTGCAGGTCCCCTCGATCCCCCGGTAAGGGTAGTTTGCCTCGCTTGTGAGGCCGCCCCTGCTTCTGATGAACCGGAAGGCGCTGTCCATGTACCCTCCCTCGCAGCCTTGGTCGATACCGTTAACATCGCAGTCCACGAGTTCTTGCTCCGAGAGTGACACCAACTTCCCCTTCTTGAGCATGGTAATCCCTTCTATAGCCGCCACGGCCGAGAACGCCCAACAACATCCTGCAGAAGGAGAAAGTAAGTTCCCTCCGGCATGCACGCAGAAGTTGTTCAAATTTTTGTGCAAAATTGAAGGCTTATATGTGTAGCAAGAAAGGTGGAAAACGAATGTAACAGTGAATAAAGATTATATAATAGTGAATTGTAGCCCCTTTTTTTAAAAAAAAATCTCACAGCTAATTTTGCACTCACCACACCGGCTTTGATCCTTGACAGACGTTACAGCCTTCTTGGTTCGCCAGTCCAAGATGGCCGGAGCAGCGGTGAAGTTCGCGTACTTGAACGGCTTCGCATCCGCAGAGGACAGGACGTTGGTGGACCTCCAGTTGTAGCCGGTGTAAGAAGCGCGGAACTCCTCGTTGGTTAGGTCCGCGAACTTGTTCACAGCCAATTTATACCCCCCACTCTTATCATTATTAAAAGCGTTGATGCGATTAACGTTCTGTTTGAATATCTCGTACCGTTTCGCCTTTTCATCGGCGTCCTCGTAGACGCGCCCGTGGACCGACATCCACTCCTCATGTTGCTTTAACAAGTGTTCTTCTCCGAGAGGGCGAGAAAACGTTTCCGAAACATAAACTATGATGACCAAAAGAGCGGCTATGAGGAATGAGAGTTGGTTTTGTTTGGCCATAGTACTGTTTTGGGTATTGTCTGGGACACAATTGGAGTGACTTAGTGAACAACTCTTTCAGTTTGTGCACATCTCCAAATGGGCGTGATGGGTTTTTATAGACAAAATTGTTCCTCAATTGTTGTCACTCTCAACTCTCTCTTGATAATGCTTTGAGGACCCTGTGCTGCCCCTGTGCTGCCCCTCTGTGCCTTGAAAGATGTTCTGACTTAGACCCCCCCCCTCCCAAATTGGAATTAAGCTTGCTATTGCACGCTCATCATGAATAGCACATATGCAATCGCTCATTGACTGATGGGTGAGTGATCAAATTATCCCATTGTTTTGTGGTGCAAAAATATATGGTTCTAAGAGGCTTGTTGTTTTTGTGATGGTCTCAACTCCAAGCCAAAAGCGAATCAACTGGTTGCTTTCGTTTCATAAATAGTAAGGTACTTGGACTGATACGTGTTCGATAAGATACACAAACACAAAGAAATAGATAATAAAGACAAGAAAGAGAAATAAAAAAAAATAAGAAAACAAGAGAAAGAGATTATATATTCATGGACTCAAACTCAAATTAATAATAATATTCGGGTTCAAACAATAAAAGCCCTTTGGCATTTCGGATTACTCTCGGCAACCCCCATTGGGATAGCGTGAATAACACCCCAGCAATACATACATATTTGCCTCCATACATCTGTATGTACTGGCATTTTTTACTCTTCATAAACTATAATATATACATCTATGTTTGTCTTCCGATAGCGTGCAAGTTGTTGTGATGCATGTTCCTATTGGAAAGAATCGGTTTTCTTCGGTGAAACCACTAGCTTAGGTCAACCTAAGGGTGTGATTATTTGAGAATAAAATGGTGCCAGGTAAGTAACGATACATAGCTGAGTGACTGGAGGTGTGCAACCCAGAAGCTATACTTCGACCTGGAAATCATATTCTATGACCAATATCAACTTTGGACGACAAGGGGCTGATTTCCCATTCTACTTGTATATCAACTTGTTTTCTTCCTGACACTTCCTACGTTTTCAATTAAGGATGTAAGTCCGTCAAGCCACTAATAAGCTATTTGTGTTGGAATAGCTCAAACACTAATTAATCGAGTCTAGCTCAAGCTCGAAAATACTCGACTTGAATAGCTCCCAAGCCTAATCGGGTCATCAAATCTTGTCGTATTTTAATCATATCTACATGTTTGCGATAATGAAAAGAACGACTATAATCGTCATTTTTTTTATTATAGCGTGTTTTCCTCGTTCGAGCTTCAGTTAGAGTTCAATCGTTTTGAGCTAGAATTATTGGCTAATTGAGTCAAGGTCGAGCTTGTTGACAACTCATATTTAAATCAAGTCTTAGACTATCCAGTTGAGTAAAGTTCACTTGAGTCAAGCTCCAGTGTTAAACTATTGGTGACTCAACTCAATTCCATATGAAATGTCATTTAAAGAAATTACCGAAAAAGTCATAAATTTATTGCACATGTGTCAATTCAGTTCTAAACTTGTTTTTTTTTTTCCACAAACAAGAGTTCAAAACCATTCAATTTGGCCAATTTTATCCTATATCTTTTGATGATTTACTAATTTAGTTTATTCAGCCAATTTTGACCAAAAATCGATTACATGAATGCAGACCGTTTTATATGACAAAAGTCGGCTTTGACATGGATAAATTTTTTTAAAAAACTTTTAAAATTCTTCTAATTTTTTTCAGTTTTTTCCTTTTCTTTTTTCGCTTATTTCCCTCGATCAATCACAAGCGAGGGAGTTGAGCCCACTGCCAAATATGGCGAGGGCTTGCGGTTCCTTGTCCAATGGTGCGCGAGGGCCACAACACCCCTCTCCTAGTTAGCGAGAGTCACTAGGCCTGGCTTTTGGTTGGTGACCTTTGCCAGCCTCATTAAAGAATTAGAAGGGAAATAAATGGAAATAAAATAAAAATGAAAAAGAGAATAAAATTAAAAATTTTAATTTTAATTTTTAAAAATTGCCCATGTCAACATTAGTTGTGCCACTTTGGACAGTCGGTATCCACTTCAACTGTTTCTAACCAAAATTGGTCAGGTAGATTATATTGATAAATTATCAAAATGTTTAAGACTAGAAAGGCCTAATTGAAAAGTTTAGGATGGAATTGGCATAGGGAAAAAAGGATTTGTTGACTAGGGAAAACAAAATGGCAGTGTAAATATTGTGGTCCAATAAAATGCTAGCACGGAAATCTAGCATAAAAAATTGCAGGCGACGTGTCAATATATTAAATGGAACGAACATTAAGTGGATCTTTGAAAGAAAGTTAATGAATTAAATTGAACATTTTTATGTTGAATGACTATATTAAACATCGAAGAAAAGTTCAATGATCACCCATGTCATTTTATGATGACAGAGCCCAACTTAAATTGGTAAATGTTGGTCTTGTCAAAATGGCCCAATAATCTCAACAGCCTAGTGAGGCGAAATTCGCATCAGTTATTCTTCATTCATAGACTGCTGTTACGTTCAGTGGCAACTTTTGGTAAATTGTGATGTTATATTATATCCTATAGTTTAGTTATAGGCACGAACAGCTTCATGCGAGATAAGTACATTGCAAATGCCATAACTTTTGTACGACGCTTACTTGAATGCGATAACTTTTTTTTCGTTCATTTGAGTATCATAACTTTTAAAAGTCGATCATTTGAATGCCATCGCTTACATGGACATCGGAAAAACTAACATGGCAGTCGGAAAAGTTGACGTGGATGTCGGAAAGCTGACGTGACAATTGAAAAAGCTAAAGTGGCACTCAAGTGAACAAAAAAAAAATTATGATCCTCAAGTAAATGTTATACAAAAGTTATGGCACTTGGAATGTACTTACCCCCAATTTCTCACACTTTATATTCATGATTCAGCAAGTACATATTAATTATTTACTCTGATTTGTTAATATTAACCCAACAAACTAACGATCGTCTTCTCATCTATATCTCTTTTATTTAGTATTTATTTTTTTTAACTGTCCTCAATTATTTAAAGAATATGTTCATTAAAAATCTTAAAACTTGTCACAAAAATACAGTTGAGTCCTAAAACTTATCAGAAAATTCAATTGAGTCCTAAAATTTAGCAAATTGGTAAAATCAAATCATTCCGTTAACACAGTCAATTTTATTAACGGAAAATACTAACATGGCATTTTTAAATTAAAATTTTATCCTATGAGGAATTTTTGTTATTTTTATTTGGATTTTATTTATATTATATTTAATAGTAATAAGAAATTTTTATTTTTATTCTAAAAAAAAATTAAAAAGGGGAAAGGTAGGGCTCGCTAGTAGGGAGCTACCGACCATCACCGGATGGACCGGCGACCTCCACCGGTCAAGGGTATGTTCTTTTTTATATTTATTCATTTGCTTCATTAATAATACTTATAAATAGCTAGAAAAAAAAAGGAATAGAAATACCTCGATTTGCAAACGGGACATGAAATATATAACCAGAATTTGCAAGGGACTTTTTAGCAACGAAGAAATTTTGTAGCAAACCAAAAGTACGCAGAGGCACACTTAAAAAAAAAAAAGGCGTACGGACCTATACTATGAAAGACGAAATTTTCATGGTGAAAAACTGCAAATACATTGACAAGGATTCTTAGCCACGAAAAGATTCATGGCGGGATACGACGATCTTTTTCGTAATTTTCGCGGCGAAAACAGTGGTGGGACTTATTTTATCACTAAATTTTTATTTGTTTTTGTAAAAAATGAATTACGAAAAAATATTTTTCGAATTTTCTAACATTTGATTCATAGAAAATAAACTCGTGAAAGAAAATATTTTTCACTAATGAAAATAATATTTTCAAAGATGCAGAAAATGATTTCAAGAGGGAATTATTTTCCCTCATCTTTCCTCCATGCCTCCTTCATCTTCTTTTTCTTTTAGTTATATTAAAAAAATATCCCACTTTTTTAAATAATTTTTTAGTTTTTAATTTTTTTTTCTTTTTCTTCTTTTTCTTATCTTTCTTCTACTGCTGATTGCCAAAGGCAAGGGATGAGCATCGCCGGCCTCAGCGTGAGGCTCCGCTTCGCCAGATCCAATGAGCTCAAGCCTCACTAGTGCCTCACCCGAGGCTAGCGATGCTCAAGCTTCTCAACCTCAGGCATGGTAGACCTCATCACAAGAGAGCATCAAGCCAATGTGGCCACAAGCGAGCAGTTGTGGTATGTCTCCGCCATAATTAACTATCAATTCCTTACCAAATAAACAATAACTAAAAATTCGACTTATTTGGTAATTTTCTCTAGGAAAATCAATTACTTACTAAACGACATGAAATATTTTTTTAGTTCATTTTCAGATCTCAGTCAAACACCATAAAAAAATCGTTATTTTCCTAAAAAATGATTTTTCAGAAAAAAAAAGTCCCACAACATCTCATTTTTCACGAAATGAACTGGGCCTATATTTGCAATGGGAAAAAATTTTAATGCTTTTTGCAACGACTTTTCAGCCACAATTGACATTTTTTCCACAAAAAAAAAATGAAAAAACCAAATCACTTAGATTTATCACGACCCTCTAGCTAAGAAAATTTTCATGACTGGAAGTATAGATTTTTCCAACCTTCACCCACGAACATTTTTGTGGGCTCATGTTATTTGCCACGAAATTTTGTGTCGCCAAAGTTATAACCATCCACGAAATTTTCTTCACAAAAATTTGTTTTTTTTACCGCAAAATGAAATTCCTCTCTATTGAACGGTGGTTCACGCCTCTTGCCAGATGTTTCCCACCTTTCGTAGCGAAACGTATGCTTTTGCCCACGGAAGTGCTTAATTTCGTCGACAAGGCCTACCGCGACGGGCTTTCGGCCACGATCTATCCGCCCCCAAAAACGAAAACATTCTTGAAAAGAGGCTCTTTCCCCACGGAATTGCGAAATTTTGATCATAGATGTTAAAAACTGATAAAGGAAGGGAGATCGCATGAGTATAAAGAGTATTTAAACTCGTTATCAAGCAATGTTGGACAATGCTTCAGCATCACATCACACGTGCAAGACGGATAATGAGCGGTATGTGAAATTTTGAATGCGAAAAATTAATGAGATAGTCAAATAATAATGCCTATAAATAGGCCTGTGTATTCTTCATTAACCACAAAATTATACAAAAAATTCCACAATTATTCTAATAATGCCTATAAATAGGCTTGTGTATTCTTCGTTAACCACGAAATTACACAAAAAAAATTCCACAATTATTCTATCTTTCGCTATATTAGTTTCAACTGTCCACACCATTCTTATACCAGGGATAAAATCACAATTCGAAAATTTATGAGATGAAGAAATAGTGATTTCGGTAATCTAACGCTTTTCAAAATTCCAACTTTCCAAATTTAATGCAAAATAAGATTCATGCTGTCCAAACAATATCAAAATCCGAAGTTTATCTCTCTTTTACCCGTTCACAAATGTTATTCACTACTTTCATCACAGGCAACGCATCTACTCGTTTGCCGGCGCATCAAAATATTCTATTCAGTACCCTTAATGTACCACTATACAATAGCGATGTTTTGACGTATATTGGAAGAATCTTTGATCGGAGTCTGAAAATGAAGAAGATAAGAGCAAATAAACTATTTCAAGGGCTTCATTCCCACCACAAAATACACAGATGCTCTCCATTTTCGTTTCTTAATGGACCCCCATGACACCTAACATTTCAAAGATATCCTATCAATCGTTGTAAAATGATAGCTTCGTGCATATACCACCAAGGAAGATTCCTCCTATTTTATTCGTCATTTCAAGCGGAAAATAAGATTCCAGATCAGCAAACTTGGACTTGACCGGCGGGTCTGAATCAAATTATGACTGTTGCTTCATCCGTTCAAGCTTTAGGGAAAGCTCTCGGCCCATGAGATAGAAGAACATCGTAATCCACAGATGAAGAAGGACGCTTTGCTACGTTAAGAATCTTCACAGATTTTTGGTTAACACGTCACTTTTGATGGGGAGGTTCTATAACTTCCGCCAAATTATTGGGGATCGCAGGCGTGTAGTGGAGCATGGAGATGTTTGCTTGCTTGCTTGCTGAAGCGCTTTTGTTGGGGAAAATCCGGCAGCACTTCACCTCTAAGTAGACCACCTCTAATTAAACCAATCAAGGATAAAAATATTTCTCTAATTTCACCGATTTAATCCAGCAACAACCAACAATTATATCCAGTCAAAATAGCCTCATGCGGAGTAATAAAAATAACACACCAAGATTTACGTGGAAAACTCGAAACGGGAAAAATCACGGACGACCCAATATCCTCCACTAATCTCCAAGAATAGCAGATATACAACATGGTCTATATCTAGTCACACACTAGAGGCTCTACATCAATATTACAATAATATTTCTTCACCACAAAAGTGGAATAATACATAAGAGTTGAGAAAACCCTAACCGCGATTGAAGAATTCGGAAGAGAATCTCAATAAACGAGAACCATCAACACGTAGATTTCGGTCTCACGAACAACATATCCAAATTTGAGCCAATTCCATCAACGTTTGGCCGTCAAATTTGGACTACAAAGATTTTCTCTCTTTCTCTTCTTCTCCCTCGTACTCTCGGTAAGCCTTCTGTAAGGAATTCTCTCCCTCTCTCTAATTTTCTCTTCTGAAGACCAAGAGAAACTCACGCACACATACACACACAAAAACTATTTCTTTTATTATTTTCTTCCTCATCATTTTGTCTCCCACCTTTTTTTTCTTTTTCTTTTTAAACAAATAAAAATATGTTATTGGGTCCCCCCACATGAGGGAGACCCAGCAAACAAATCTCCCCCTCTACCTCATGTGGGGAGTTTCATCATGCCCGCTTCGCTTCGACAAGAGTTACGTTTCATTACTAGTAAGGTTTTGGTCATAATATTGGATCCGTTATCGTCGGTATGAACTTTCTCAAGCATAAAGAGTTTTTCTTCTAACTTTTCTCGAACCCAATGATACTTCACATCAATATGCTTCGATCTTGAATGTAACACTAGATTCCTACTAAGATAAATAGCACTCATGTTATCACAATATAAAACAAACTTTTGTTGCTTCAAGCCCAACTCTCTTAGGAATTTCTGCATCCACAAGAGTTCCTTACCTCTTTCGGTGATAGCAATATACTCCACTTCAGTTGTAGACAGAGTGATACATTTTTGCGATCTTGATTGCCATGAAACTGCTCCCCTTGCAAAGATCATCATATAACCTGATGTAAACTTTCGGGAATCACTGTCACCAGCATAATCAGAGTCTGAATAACCATTCAACTCAAGCTTTCCATTTTCATAACACAAGCATAATCTGGAAATGCCTCTGAGATACCTCAAAATCCATTTCACAATGTTCCAATGTTCTTTACTTTGATTTGAGAGAAATCTACTCACAACACCAACTGCATGAGCAATATCTAGTCTTGTACAAACCATAGCGTACATCAAACTACCCACGGCAGATGCATAGGGAATTTTTATCATCTCTTCATTCTCTTTCTTACTCGTAGGACACTTATTACTACTCAACTTGAAGTGACCAGCAAGTGGAGTACTTACTGGTTTGCATGTGCTCATGTTGAACCTTTCAAGCTCTTTTTCAATATACTTCTCTTGAGATAGCCAGAGTTTCTTATTCTTCCTATCACGAGTAATTTGCATACCAAGGATTAACCGATCCAAGGTCCTTCATCACAAAAGCTTTACTCAACTCATTTTTCAAGCTTTTGATTTTATTAGCATCATGCCCAACTATCAACATATCATCCACACAGAGTAGGAGAATAATAAAATCATCATCTGAGAATCTTTTCATAAAGATACAAGAGTCAGATTTGGTCTTACCATATTCATGATCTTCCATGAATGAATCAAACTTCATGTACCACTGTCTCGGCGCTTGTTTGAGACCGTATAAACTCTTTTTCAACCTACATACAAAATACTCCTTGCCTTCAACTTTAAAACCCTCTGGTTGCTCCATGTATATCTCTTCTTCTAAGTCTCCATGAAGAAAAGTTGTTTTTACATCAAGCTGTTCAATTTCTAAATCCAAACTTGCAGCTAACCCAACAACACCTCGAATAGAAGGTATTTTTACAACTGGTGAAAAGTTCTCTTCAAAGTCAATTCCCTTCTTTTGACGAAAGCCCTTCACAACAAGCCTTGCCTAGTATCGTGGTTGTAAACTGTTTTCTTCCGTCTTCAACTTGTACACCCATTTGTTTGTGAGTGTTTTCTTGCCCTTGGGCAACTTCACCAATTCAAATGTGTGATTCTCATGCAAAGATTTAAGCTCATCTTGCATAGCTTCGTGCCACTCATTCTTCTTATCACACGATATAGCCTCTTCATAAGTTTCTGGCTCTCCTACATCGGTGAGTAATACATACTTATGCGGTTGATATCTTTGTGATGATTTACACTCTCTTTCTGATCTTCTAACTTGAGGTAGAATCGGTTCTTCTTGCTCAACTAGTTTAACTAGTTGCTCTTGCTCAATTGATTCACTCGGCTCCACTGAAGAATCAAGATTTTGTGAGGATTCATCATCTTCATGATTTCCATGCGCTTCTCCCCCTTGATTTTCACCCAATACGGTTGGGCGATTTGGGCTGAAATTAATCCTATGTTGAGCTACATTCTTTTGTTTTTCTGGTTTGTCGATATCTTCAATGGTTTGTGTTGACACCTGATTTTTAATCATTTTTTCTATTGCTAAAGTAATAAAAAATCCATAAAAATTCATAAAATTGAAAAATCAACTTTGGGGACCTTAGCCAAGCCTAGGGAACCAATTTTGACCAAAAAACGATTTTTCATATTTTCAGTATTTTTACGTATTTTTTATTTATTTATTTTCGAAAATTAATAGAAAATCCATAAAAATTCATAAAATTGAAAAATCAACTTTGGGAACCTTAGCCAAGCCTAGGGAACGAATTTTGACCAAAAAATAATTTTTCATATTATATATATTTTAATTTTTTTTGAAAAAAAATACAAAAATATTTGAAAATTTTGGAAAAATAACATTTGAGGCCAAAAAATACACAAAGATAGTTAATATTTTTATTTTAAATCTATTTTCATATTGGCCATCGCAAATTCAGAAAAATCCAATTCGAGTCACGTGTTCCTTCACGAGTATAATCTCGAATCGGGCCTAAAAAAATTTAATTTGAGTCAACTTATTTTTAACTTTCACTTTTTATGAGTTGTGACATTGTCTTCTAATATTTTAAATTTTCATCTTGGCCCAATTATACCCAGAATGACTTAATTTTGCAAAAGGGCTTTAATTAAATTATGCATTATTTTCAGCGACAAGAAATGAGCTTAAATTTGACATGTGGTAAATTTTGGTGTGTCAAAAATTGTGAGGAGATTTGGACTTAAAGAAATATATTTTTTTCAGGGACTGAATTGTAAATACTTAAAATTCAAGGATTAGAGTGCAAATACCTAACTCTTGAAGGATTATTTTACAAATAATAAAAAGAAGAGTTAGTGGATAAATTAGAATAGAGAAGGGAAGATGAAGAAGAGGAGATGAAGAAGAGAAGTTGGAGAAGAATGGATGGAGAAAATAAGATAAGAATAGAGAAGGGAAGATGGAGATGAAGAAGAGTTAGTAGAGAAATTAGAATGGAAGATAAGAATAGAGAAGGGAAGATGGAGATTAAGAAGAGTTAGTGGAGAAATTAGAATGGGAGATAAATATGGAGAAGGGAAGATGAAGATGAAGAAGAGTTAGTGGAGAGATTAGAATGTGAGATAGAGATGGAGAATGGAAGATGAAAATGAAGAAGAGTTAGTGGAGAAATTAGAATGGGAGATAGAGTTAGTGGAAAAATTAGAATGGGAGATAGATGAGTAGGTTATAAAAGGAGGAAGAAGTGAGCTTGAGAAAGGATTCTTGAGAGAGAAAATTTGAAGTGTTTGGGAGAATTTTTTGGAGAGAAAATTTTGGATGTTTGAGAGAGTTTTTGGAGATTGAAGAAAATTTTGAGAGAAAGAAAATACCAAAAGAGAGAGAATTTTGAAGATGATGGGAGTTTAAAGCTAGGGGTTATCATCACAAATTCCTTCATCGATCAATATAAATCAAGAGTTCATCCTCGTCAACGAGCAAACAAATTCAAGCTAAGTGTTTTTTATTTATTCATTTATTTATGGTTTTACTCGCAAATTAGCACAAATTGTATACACTTTCTCCATCTCCTTTTTCTTCCATATTTTATGTCAGGAGAAGGATATCTCTACGTCAACAGCAAAAATCTCGTCGAGATGCAAAAATCGGCCCAGACAAGCTCCTAAGCTGTCCACCGATTTCTCAACTGATCTGTGACTAAAAGTCCCTCTTAATTCAAAAGAAACTCTCTATATTGGGAACATAGAGAGCGAAAATCAATTATAGAAATCCCTCCCAAAAAAATGGGAGATAAGTACTCTTTCTACTCTTCTGGTTTTAGGTGCAGATTAGCACATATTTTGTATGCTAACACTTCACTCTATTTTATGTCAGGAAGCCGCAGCTCTATATCAATGGTCAATCCTATGGAAGCACAAAATCGGCTTGGAGGAGTCCTCAAGCGCGCACAAATTTCAAATTGTTGAATCAATTCGTTGTATTTCATTTTAAAAAATTCATACCCCAAAATGGAGAGGACAAAGTCCATCCGCAATTTAAATACCTGCACCATAAATCCCAAAGGGAAGAGCCAAGCCAATGCTTAGCCTCCCATTGGAGGTTTTTACTTATAGTAGTTAAATACCTGCAACTTAAATACCTGCACCTTAAATCCCAAAGGGAAGAGCCAAGCCAATGCTTAGCCTCCCATTGGAGGTTTTTACTTACAGTAGTTAAATACCTGCACCTTAAATCCCAAAGGGAAGAGCCAAGCCAATGCTTAGCCTCCCATTGGAGGTTTTTACTTACAGTAGTTAAATACCTGCAACTTAAATACCTGTACCTTAAATCCCAAAAGGAAGAGCCAAGCCAATGCTTAGCCTCCCATTGGAGGTTTTTACTTACAGTAGTTAAATACCTACAACTTAAATACCTGTACCTTAAATTCCAAAGGGAAGAGCCAAGCCAATGCTTAGCCTCCCATTAGAGGTTTTTACTTACAGTAGTTTAAATACTTGCAACTTAAATACCTGTACCTTAAATCCCAAAGGGAAGAGCCAAGCCAATGCTAGGCCTCCCATTGGAGGTGTTTATTCACTGTCATGTACTTCCTATAATTTAATTTTTGAATCATCAGACCCAAAAGATGAGTAGGTCGTAATACTGCACAGAAGTCGTTAACACACTCCCTCTTTCGGCTTCAGGGAATCTTTAACACTTAAAAAATATAACAAATAAAAATATATACCATCCATGCATCCTATTTAAAAAGTGAAAACACAAAAGAGAATACCCTACTAGAGCTTTAGGAATAAACCAAGCCTGAGTTGCCGGATTAGGATATCCATGAAATTAAGGTACCGAAAGGGCATTAGTTTTAATTAACTAGTGTAACCAAGTCCCCGAGCTCATAATCTCTGGTTCGCAGGAATAAATTAGTTCTCCCGCTAATTTATTTAGGTTTCTAATCGACCTACCAAGAACGATTAGTGGCGACTCCAAATTTCAAAATCATTTAAACAAAAACCAAAGTTGCGATTCGGTAGGGCTTGGGAGGGTCCGCATTAGGTTAGTCAAATCTAATTAACCTAGTAATCCGTTAACCCCTTTTAAAATTTAAAATTTTTTTTTAGAGGGTCGCGACAGACTGGCGACTCCACTGGGGACGGGATTTTTAAATTTTCGAAAAAAGATACCAATTGGAATACTTGAATTTTTTCGAAATTTTAAAAGTCTTAGTGGACTTAAGCCAATGAAAATTTCATGGATATCTCGCTTCTGGCGATCTTGTTTGGGACTCATTCTATAGGTGTTATATGTTTTTGCAGGATGGGAGTTATAAGGGGCGGAGTGTTTGGCTAACCCCTTTGTTTTGCAGGCTCGGTGTTTGGTTTATTTGTTTAATTTCGCATATTTTTAGAAGCGCTGTTTTGATATCAATTGTTGTGCATGTCTTGCATACTCTGAGGATCACGACACCTGCACACACAAGCGTCTAAACCCAAGTCGCGAAATTCTTCCTAGAAAACCATAGATAGGGATCGAATATGTAAAGCTCTTGCGTCGATTACGCTCCGGTTGACCATATTTTATCCCGCTCATTATCTGAATTGACAATTCTTCCCATTGTGATTTGATTGCGCGGAGGGTAAGGTTGTCAATTCAGATAGTGGGGGCCTTTTAGGTCCATACCCTGTCTCTCCTTCTTTTATTTTCTAGAGTTCACTCCTCACTTGAGTCATGCGCATGACTATGTGATTTGCATTTCTCCAAGGTAAAAGTAAGTTCTCTAATTTTATCTTGTATTTATTTTCGGTCGGTTCATGCTAGATGTTAGTCAGTTTTTGAGCTTGATATTACGACCATTCTTTTAAAAGAAAATAAAAATTAAATTTGTCCCTCATTTCTTTTAAAAAAAGTTTGAAAAAATGATGTGAAAAATCCCTTCATGGGAATTTTATTAACCAATAAGGGATTTTTGTCATGTTTTTATTGCTTCAATAAAAATGAAATTTTCTTGACAAATTTACCTCTGAAAATTTATTTTGATAAAAAGGAAATTCCTTCAAAAATTTTAGTAAACGTCAAGAGACTTTGTCACATTCCTTTAAAAAAATAAAAAAAAGAATAATAAATCTGAAAAAAATTCTATATCAGAAATTAACCTATTTCTTCCTAAGGAAATTTTTTTTCTTTCTTCTGATTTCTCTATAAAATAGAAAAAATCAAATTGGACTAATATAGGAGTCATGGACCGACATTTCTTGTGTCGCATACTAATTATATCCTTTTCTTTTGCAGGGAGATCCTAGATACCCCAGACGGGTGTAAAAATTAAGTTCAATAATATATCAAGAATCATCTTCAGAAATACCAAAAGACGAAAAACACCGAGGCTTCAACCGTTAATTCTGGGGGGCAAACGAACATTGTCCATCTTTGACAGACAAAGTTGTGTCAATCCGTAAACTTGTATGGGCAGTGTATTCTGATATGACGGTGGATTTATACTGATTAAACATGGGGGCATATTTAATGTATTGCAGAGGATCCCGCGTCTTTTGAAAAACAATATGGATTATATAATCAGAACCCATGAAACAAATACCTTTACCTGATCAAATCAACCAGAGACCGGTCTTAAAATTTCCTCTTATCCGAAACATGCGGAGGGCTTTAGAGGACCGAGGTTCTATTAATGAACGTGGCCCACAGGAATTTCTCCCGACGCTACAGGCGACCGACACGAGCAAGTGGACTCCGAAAGAAACAAAATATGGATAAAAGTGGGCACACAACAGGTGGCCAGATTTACTACCAGCGCACTGATCGAGTTGTCATAGCGTTATTGTTCGTGATCTCAAGATGGATAGTGGGGGCCACCGCCGAACCCATCATCAATGTTCTCGATATCATCGTCTGGAGCAATTAAACAAGAACATCAAGAAGAACATTAAGCCTCGACATCTTCGGTACCTCAAATCGTTCTGTTATGCTATGCGGAAGAAACGATAGCAGGAAAATTAAAAAAAAAAAACAAAACAAAACACGTGAAGCTTTTCTTTCATTCCATTCATCAAAGAGTATTACAACAACTCACTGGGGAGGAAAGGTAAAGCCAAACTGGGCCCTGATGACCATTACGAAAGAGCTCAACTGACTCTCCAAATAGTTGATGCTCTGGATGCACCGGGCGCTCTCGGGATCAAGCTCCGCGAGCCTAAAGAAGAGGCGATCGCACTTCTCTTTAACCTGGGCCATAGTGGCCTCGTAATGCTCAACGGCAAACTCCAGGTCCGGAACCGCTGCCCTCTCAAAAGCAATGTCTGCCGTAATGTCATCAAGTCTCTCCTGCAGCCAACCACATTTACACCTCATCACAATATTGCCTGGCTCCTGTTCGGCGTAAGTTCGGACCAAGGCCAGACGGTCCACCAACTTTCCCCTCTCACGAACCAGCCACAAAAGCTGATCGTTGGCAAACTTGAGGGCCTTTTTGTGATTATCAGCCACAAACGTAACTGTTGCCAGACGCTCGTGCCGGTCTCGGTAACGGGCTTTCACGACGGCGGTCACAAGGACCGTCTCATAAGCACGGTTATAGGCAGCCAGAAAATTGATGAAGAGGGTCGAGAAGTTCCGGTACTCCTTCCCTAGTTGGGTACCCTCAACAGAAGCAGCGTCCACGGTCCTAAATAAACCGAGGATTTCAGCCTCAACGGTAGAGTTTTTGGCTATATGAGCGTAACCTCTACCAAGAAGATTGTAGAGTCTCTCCCACCCAGCTAGGACTTCGGTGGATAAGGTATGGTTAGGAGAATTGGCCATTTTTGAAAGCAGAATACGAAAGAAAGGGGGAGAGAGGTGAGGCAGATGAGCGGAATGCGAAAATGGTAATCTGCTTTGAAGTAAATATTGATTTCATAGTGACGGTATCAACCAGTCAAGATTTCTCTTATCTACCATTCTCTATTGGCACCACCCTCGTTGGCTCGAATTCCCATCAGATGGCGACTGTGAGCTAAGCGAGTCCGAAATCTCCGCAGAAAGTTTGACGAGACACCGCCACTTTGAAAAAGAAGACGGAAAGATGAGCTGAGTGGAAGACACGGCAAACGTTAGCGAAAAGGAGATACGACTTGTCTTCATTGGAGGACCCGCCAGTAAATCGACGGTGGAGATCTTGACAGGGGCCCTCTATCACGAAAAGAAAAAAGAAGACAAACTGAGCGAGAAACAAGGATTTCCCCTTTGATCAAAAGCTGAATATCAGATTTTCTCCCTCGGAAAATCTAATAGCGCTGCCCGTGAAGAGGGAAGTCGTTGCTATTGCCAGAGAGAGAACTTGTCCCCATTTGATAGTCAGAGTTCATTCGCAAGAACTCGCAGGAGAAAGATAGAGAGGAAGGAGTTCTCGTGGGAAAGGAATTCAAAACCTTCACCATCAAAGCATCGGCTTTCAAAGCCTGTTACGAAAAGGCATCAACGATCTCGTGATCCCTCAAGTCTGAGAAGACATCCCGAGGCGGTCTCGAATCGGCAGTCCTAGATCCAGAAATATGTCGAGTGTTAGGGGAACGGGCGCATGTTCAACCCTAGTCAAAGCTGATGAAGTTCCTTACCCTGAGGGTCTACTGGTCATGGCCATTGACGGTAATCCAGTCTCTCTGTCAATCCTTGTTACCGTATTAAGAAAATGCCGGTATAAGGTTGTAGCTCAAGCAAAGGCGACAGAGGCCTTAGAGATATTAAGGAGGAGTAGTGACCCGTTTGATATTGTCCTCACCGCCATGGTAGGGATTGACATGGATGTTTTCACTCTCTTGGAAGTCATCAATTCTAAATTAAACATGCCAGTCGTCGTAATATCGGCAAGCGATGATCAGCAAGCCCTAATGAAGGCTGTCTTAAATGGGGCCCAAGACGTCGTAACGAAACCAGTTAGAGTTCAGATGCTTCAAAACATATGGCAGCACGTGGTAAGGAAGCAATTGCACGACCATGAGAACAAGCATCAAGCCTTCAATTTTGTTCCAAGCAACTGGAGAAAGAAGATGAGTTGGTCTCCCGAGCTGCATCGTATGTTTGTTAATGCAGTTCAGCAGCTAGGAATAGATTCGGCACGGCTGCAACATATACTAGAAATTATGAAGGTAGAGGGACTCACTAAAGCAAATGTTTCGAGTCATCTTCAGAAGTACAGAAAAAGGGTGAGAGAACACAATGCAGCTCAGAATCAAGAAAACCAAGGCGGGACTGATCCAAGCCTGAACGTCGAGTCTCCTCGCCACCATAAGTTCCCCAGGTTAGCATGGGGCGAGCCACTTCCCATCATCAACCAAGCTAGTAGCCATGCCATCAATCCCCCAGGCGTTAATCAAAGTATCCCCCAGAATCACCCTAATGCTCTTCAAGAGTATAGACTGCAGGAGCAGTGTATTCAGATTCCTTGGTTTGAGCACCAACCTGTGGCTAGAACTCATCCCATGATCAGCGCGCCTGCGCAGCCAGAGAATCAGACAAGAAGTTATCCTGAGCACTTCCACTTCTCTAATCCTCGAATGGAAGGAGTTTTTGGCAGCAGGACAGTTGGTGATCCCCACACTTTCTCGAATAATGATGAAGGCTCCAGCATGAAAAGTCAAATTGCTCATGGCGAGGACAGAATGAGAAATCTACCGCCAGCATTTGCCAACAACAATGCCTAATTCGAGCATCAGTTGCTGGAAGGTTCAAGAGATTACCCAGATGATGAGCTTACTGCCCTGGTCAACCAGTTTAGGGTTGACAGACGTCCCAAGCCGCGATTAGGAGCCAGTGAGTAGGGACTCTCAAACATCGGTTATCCACACCCGAACCAACACGAGACTAGCTGATTATCGAAGAGCCACAGGAGAGGCAGAACTGACCTTGAATAAGTGCACCTTTCATTTCATGCTTAATTCCCCTGCGTATGATATTTTCCAGCTTTCTAGGTGTCTCGATTTAATTCAAGGACAAGGGGGCAATTTATTTATCCCGTCGAATGCGTGAATCCCTTTTTATGCTAGATTTAGGGCGGATCAATTTGTGGCAACGTCGCTGACTGCCATAATGAGAAATGTTGAATGGCCTCACGTAGGGAAATTTCAAGTGAAAAGCCCAGGCGAGCTCGAAGACGGGTAACTGTGTGTCGTTCCAATTTACCCTCAATCGTTGCAAAATGCTAAATTGGATTTGTTCCATTCTCACCCAGGGGATTGCAAAGTGCCTCAAGAGTGTCGCAAAATGAAATGACCCAATGGAATGCGATAGGACTCATTCGCCTTCAAGGTAACCTTCAAATTAAAGGAGCCCTCCGGTCCACGGACCCGATGGCATGGAAAATGATGATGGTCCAAGGCAACCCGAAAGAAAACAAGGCCCAACTAAGCAAAGCACATATGTGGGAAGCTCAAAGTGAAGGGCAACTCGGGACATACAATTCAATCCAATCCAAATGAAGGAACTTCCTCAATTCAAATTCAATGGAAGTATACACAAGGGTAAAACAGTATCGTTCCAATTTTTCTAGAATATGAAGAACATATACTGCCGCATTCTCTTTCATTTTTGCAGGGGAAGTCTCTACTGGCCAAATTTTCCTGTCTACCATTCCCTATCAGTATCACCTCCGCTACTCGTCTCCAATCTCGAGCCAAGCAAATCCGACGTCTCTACGGAAAAGTTGGACGAGACGCCACTACTTTGAAAAAGAAAGGATAAAAAATAAGCTGAGTGGGAGACAAAGACATTTTCGCCAGAAAAGAGATACGACTCATCTTTATTGAATAACTCGCCAGCAAATTGACGGTGGAGACAGCAACAAGGGACCCCCTTCCACGGAAAGATGGAAGGAGACGAGCTGGGCGAGAGATACGATGAAAAGAAAATCGAGAAAGCCAGAACACTCGAGAGAGGCAATATAGTTGCTAAACCCACGTCTAATATGCCAGACGGCAAACAAAAAATGGAACTGAGTCAAGAGCTAGGCCTTGAACCTTCGCAAATCAAGTTCTGGTTTCAAAATAGACGAACCCGAATGAAGACTCGTCATGAGCACAACGAAGCCGAGTTTCTAAGAGTTGAAAATGAAAACCTCCGAGCGGAAAACAAGATGTATAAAGAGACTTTTGACTCCGCCACTGTCGCGACCCTCTAAAAAAAAAATTTTAAATTTTAAAAGGGGTTAACGGATTATTAGGTTAATTAGATTTGACTAACCTAACGCGGACCCTCCCAAGCCCTACCGAATCGCAACTTTGGTTTTTGTTTAAATGATTTTAAAATTTGGAGTCGCCACTAATCGTTCTTGGTAGGTCGATTAGAAACCTAAATAAATTAGCGGGAGAACTAATTTATTCCTGCGAACCAGAGATTAGGAGCTCGGGGACTTGGTTACACTAGTTAATTAAAACTAATGCCCTTTCGGTACCTTAATTTCATGGATATCCTAATTCGGCAACTCAGGCTTGGTTTATTCCTAAGGCTATAGTAGGGTATTCTCTTTTGTGTTTTCACTTTTTAAATAGGATGCATGGATGGTATATATTTTTATTTGTTATATTTTTTTAAGTGTTAAAGATTCCCTGAAGCCGAAAGAAGGAGTGTGTTAACGACTTCTGTGCAGTATTACCACCTACTTATCTTTTGGGTCTGATAATTCAAAAATTAAATTATAGGAAGTACATGACAGTGAATAAACACCTCCAATGGGAGGCCTAGCATTGGCTTGGCTCTTCCCTTTGGGATTTAAGGTACATGTATTTAAGTTGCAAGTATTTAAACTACTGTAAGTAAAAACCTCCAATGGGAGGCTAAGCATTAGCTTGGCTCTTCCCTTTGGGATTTAAGGTATAGGTATTTAAGTTGCAGGTATTTAACTACTGTAAGTAAAAACCTCCAATGGGAGGCTAAGCATTGGCTTGGCTCTTCCCTTTGGGATTTAAGGTACAGGTATTTAAGTTGCAGGTATTTAACTACTGTAAGTAAAAACCTCCAATGGGAGGCTAAGCATTGGCTTGGCTCTTCCCTTTGGGATTTATGGTGCAGGTATTTAAATTGCAGATGGACTTTGTCCTCTCCATTCTGGGGTATGAATTCTTTAAAATAAAATACAACGAATTGATTCAACAATTTGAAATTTGTGCGCGCTTGAGGACTCCTCCAAGACGATTTTGTGCTTCCATAGGGTTGACCATTGATATAAAGCTGCGGCTTCCTGACATAAAATAGAGTGAAATGTCAGTATACAAAATATGTGCTAATCTGCACCTAAAATCAGAAGAGTGGAAAGAGTACTTATCTCCCATTTTTTTGGGAGGGATTTCTATAATTGATTTTCGCTCTCTATGTTCCCAATATAGAGAGTTTCTTTTGAATTAAGAGGGACTTTTAGTCACAGATCAATTGAGAAATCGGTGGACAGCTTAGGAGCTTGTCTGGGCCGATTTTTGCATCTCTACGAGATTTTTGCTGTTGACGTAGAGATATCCTTATCCTGACATAAAATATGGAAAAAAAAAAGATGGAGAAAGTGTATACAATTTGTGCTAATTTGCAAGTAAAACCATAAACAAATGAATAAATAAAAACACTTAGCTCAAATTTGCTTGCTCGTTGACGAGGAAGAACTCTTGATTTATATTGATCGATGAAGGAATTTGTGATGATAACCCCTAGCTTTAAACTTCCATCATCTTCAAAATTCTCTCTCTTTTGGTATTTTCTTTCTCTCAAATTTTTCTTCAATCTCCCAAAACTCTCTCAAACATCCAAAATTTTCTCTCCAAAAAAATCCTCCCAAACACTTCAAATTTTTTCTCCCAAGAATCCTTTCTCAAGCTCACTTCTTCCTCCTTTTATAACCTACTCATCTATCTCCCATTCTAATTTTTCCACTAACTCTATCTCCCATTCTAATTTCTCCACTAACTCTTCTTCATTTTCATCTTCCATTCTCCATCTCTATCTCACATTCTAATCTCTCCACTAACTCTTCTTCATCTTCATCTTCCCTTCTCCATATTTATCTCCCATTCTAATTTCTCCACTAACTCTTCTTAATCTCCATCTTCCCTTCTCTATTCTTATCTTCCATTCTAATTTCTCTACTAACTCTTCTTCATCTCCATCTTCCCTTCTCTATTCTTATCTTATTTTCTCCATCCATTCTTCTCCAACTTCTCTTCTTCATCTCCTCTTCTTCATCTTCCCTTCTCTATTCTAATTTATCCACTAACTCTTCTTTTTATTATTTGTAAAATAATCCTTCAAGAGTTAGGTATTTGCACTATAGTCCTTGAATTTTAAGTATTTACAATTTAGTCCCTGAAAAAATATTTCTTTAAGTCCAAATCTCCTTACAATTTATGACATACCTTCCCTATACTTAGTCAAAATTCACCACATGTCAAATTTAAGCTCATTTCTTGCCACTGAAAATAATGCAGAATTTAATTAAAGCCCTTTTGCACAATTGAGTCATTCTGAGTATAATTTGGGCCAATATAAAAATTTGAAATATTAGAGAACAATGTCACAACTCCTAAAAGTGAAAAAATGAAAATAAATTGACTCAAATTGAATTTTTTAGACCCGGTTCGAGATTAGGCTCATGAAGGAATACACGACCCCGAATTGGATTTTTTAAATTTGTGATAACCAACATGAAAAGGGATTTAAAATAAAAATATTGACTATTTTTATATATTTTTGTAGCCTCAAATGCTATTATTTATTAAATATTCTCATAATTTCTAAAATATATAAACAATATATATAAATACAAAAAATTATTTTTTTGTTCGAAAATATTTGCCTAAGCTTGGCCAAGGCTCCAAACTTGATTTTTTAATTTTCTCATTTTTCTTAATTTTTTGTTTTTATGAATTTTCGAAAATAAAAATACCGAAAAATATCGAAAATATGAAAAATTATTTTTTGGTCAAAATTGGTTCCCTAGGCTTGGCTAAGGTTCCCAAAGTTGATTTTTCAATTTTATGAATTTTTATGGATTTTCTATTAATTTTCGAAAATAAATAAATAAATAATACGTAAAAATACTAAAAATATGAAAAATCGTTTTTTGGTCAAAATTGGTTCCCTAGGCTTGGCTAAGGTCCCCAAAGTTGATTTTTCAATTTTATGAATTTTTATGAATTTTTTTATTACTTTAGCAATAGAAAAAATGATTAAAAATCAGGTGTCAACAGCCACCTGCCCCAACTGCAATAGCCTCCTCCTCACCCTCGATGAAATGTATGATCTGAGGATCGAAAATGCACGTTTAAGAGGTGAGTTAGACCAATTTATAATAGGATCGAGTTCTGTTGGAGGAGGGTACAAAAGGACCAATGATACTGGATCAGCATCAATACCTCCCGAGGAAGAAGGGACAGATCACCACCAAGCGGACATTGACGATGATCTTTTCGCCATAATCAACCAGTTTGATATTGGTAAAGTATCGGGACTGTGATGCACTTGTTCAGCCAGTGACCACGAGACCTTCAATATGGCCGATGCATACCTAATTTGGGATGAAGCCAGCTGATCATGGGAGAGCCTGCAGAGGAAGCGGAACTAATCCTGAATGAGTGAATGTGTTTTATTTCCTTGCGTGATGTGTTTTTCTGCTTTTGTGAATGTGTAAAAGCAAGGAGTAATAATCCGACTTCCCCCTATTAAATGCTCGAATCCGCCACCTCACCAACCTCGCGACGAATTGATGGCGAGTGAAAATCTGCATAAACCTGAAGGGTAACTCCGTATCGTTTCAATTTACCCTCAGTTGCTCCAAGTTTTAAAATTAAGCCCCTTCTCTTCTCAGGAAATTGCAAATCGACCCGAGAACGCAATCATATCCGAATACAGGTTGGATAAAATTTGGGGGCAAATCAACTCATGGGCATTACCACGGGATAGACAGCTTTGGACAAAGGAAAGTACAAGCGAAAGACGCGAACAATCTCAGAAATGGGTAATTCTGTATCGTTCTAATGTGCACATAATCATCTCAAGTCTTGAATTGTCTTATTCCATTCTTAACAGGGATTGCAAATTACCTCGAGAAATACCGTAACATGGCCCAAGGTGATACAACAGGGCTGCGTTATCCCCAAGGATTAACCCTTGAAAAGAAAGCCCCATGGACACCTACGGTCCAATGGACCGAATGGTATGGGGGATGACAGTAGGTCCGAAATATTCCGAGTTCGATCCCCAAGGGTGGGGAATGTTGTATGTATTATAAATAAATGAAACAACTTTTTGTGCATTTCTTTTTTTTACAAACAGGAATACTCGACGAGTAATATCAAAGTCAGTATTTTACCATAGTCTTCCCATAATGGTGAGGCGCCCAACAAAAGTCGAGGAAAAATTCAATCCAACAAAACTGGTAAAAGACTCGTGCAAGACATTCAAGATGAAGGGTAAATCAGTATCGTTTTCAATTTATCCCTTTTAATACTGGCTGATATGTCTCTTTTTCTTTTTACAGGAAATATTTACACTAACATTTAACATGTTGAAGGAGACAAATCCAAAATAAAATTATGATCATCTGACAAGATCTATTCTGGTGAAAAATGGGGCAAATTGATCACAAGCTCTGAAGCGAAAAAGCAAATATGTCTTCCTTATCTCGTTTGATTTCAAGAATAATTTCTCTGCTTTTTACAGGGGCATTCAACCGCTAAACCGTGGCGGTCGCTGTCATTAAACAAACCGAAATGCTCCCTCACCCATATGCTTCATCACGTAGAGGCAAAGTTTGAGACGAACCACCCCTCGACATAAGGAGTAGGCTTCCCAATTTGTTCGGTCCGCCCACATACCAGGGGCAATTCAAATCCGCCCATATTTGCACATTATATAAACACACGTAATGCTAAAAAATTGTCACATCTGCATTGTGCTTACACAGTTCATGAATTATGTATGACTATTCCGTGTGTTTAACTTACCAACTCCAACTTAGAGCATAAACTGCACAGGAGACATCAAATGTGCAGAATGGGGCATGACAGGATGAGGAAAGGCAAACCATTTCCACGCAAGTCTAACATTTTAATTTACAGATAAACAGCCTTTCCCCAGAGTGAGAGAAGGCCCTTTCGGATTGAAGTCCCCCATTCAGATTACATTCGAGGCGTTCATACTATGAGAACCTCCTTAAACAGAATTGGTAATGCAAGCTTGACAGAATAGTTTTGCATGATCCATATTTGGATTGATTGCATCATGAGTTATCACACAGACTACTTCTAATCATTGCCGACTTGGTTGAATAGTTTTACATGAACCGATCAACTCATTGATGAAAATGCTTGTACATGTTACCTCTGATACTGCCTGACAGGCAACACATTCCCAATGTTCAAACTACCTTCCAAAGTCTTGAAATTCATTCAGCGATTATTGAATGAACAAGCCTGGTTGTCGAGAAGCCACCAAGCATTTCTTCCAAATTCTCAGGTAGGTATATCTTCAACCTGAACCTTTCAAGAGAATGAATTCTGACGGTTGTTGGGGTACTCGAATCCATTGCGGTACATACAGGTATCCACCTTCTTCAATAAAGCATGATTTGTCTCAAGGACAGAAATGTTCGAGACCTTTTGATCTCTGCCTCTTTGGTTTATTCCTAAAGCGACAGGATAATATAATTTGGGTTTGAGCTTCTGCAGGATTCCTGATCTTTCCAGATTCCAGAATGGCACCCTTTGAGGTGCACCAAGTCCTTCTTACAGGCAAACCAAGTCCTTCTTACAGGCAAAACAAGTCCTTCTTACAGGCACAAAGTCCTTCTTACAGGCAAATCAAGTCCTTCTTACAGGCAAAACTAGTCCTTTTTACAGGCAAATCAAGTCCTTCTTACAGGCATAAAGTCCTTCTTATAGGCAAACCAAGTTCTTCTTACAGGCACCAAGTCCTTCTTACAGGCATAAAGTCCTTCTTACAGGCAAACCAAGTCCTTCTTACAGGCAAACCAAGTCCTTCTTATAGGCACCAAGTCCTTCTTATAGGCAAACTAAGTCCTTCTTACAGGCAAACCAAGTCCTTCTTACAGGCACAAAGTCCTTCTTACAGGCAAATCAAGTCCTTCTTACAGGCACAAAGTCCTTCTTACAGGCACAAAGTCCTTCTTACAGGCAAATCAAGTCCTTCTTACAAGCACAAAGTCCTTCTTACAGGTATAAAGTCCTTCTTACAGGCAAATCAAGTCCTTCTTACAGGCATAAAGTCCTTCTTACAGGCAAACAAAGTCCTTCTTACAGGCAAATCAAGTCCTTCTTACAGGCACAAAGTCCTTCTTACAGGCAAAGTAAGTCCTTCTTACAGGCAAAACAAAGTCATTCTTACAGGCAAACAAAGTTCTTCTTACAGGCAAATCAAGTCCTTCTTACAGGCAAAGCAAGTCCTTCTTACAGGCACAAAGTTCTTCTTACAGGCAAAGCACCAAGTCCTTTTTACTGGCACCAAGTCCTTTCTACAGGCACCAAGTCCTTCTTACAGGTATCTCCATGTGGTGACCTACCATACGGGTCAAATCTCAATCAAAATTTAATCAGTAGAATCCTTTTATTAGGAATCTACCATGGTACGACCCACCATACGGGTTAAATGGTATGACCCACCATACGGGTCAAATTTTAATTCAATTTTTAATCAGTAGAATCCTTTTATTAGGAATCTACCATGGGTTGATCCACCATACGGGTTCAAGTTCAACCACCCTAAAGTTTTTTTATATAACGAATCAGTAGGTTCTCATTTCATTTTCAGTGGAACAATCATGTCACGACTCTTTTTATTTACTTGTATTGAGTCGATAAGAACCCAGGTGTCATCTCGTCTTTGAAATGAACCTCTACCGAGCTTCCTTTCAAAGAGGTGCAGCTGTTGACACCTGATTTTTAATCATTTTTTCTATTGCTAAAGTAATAAAAAATCCATAAAAATTCATAAAATTGAAAAATCAACTTTGGGGACCTTAGCCAAGCCTAGGGAACCAATTTTGACCAAAAAACGATTTTTCATATTTTCAGTATTTTTACGTATTTTTTATTTATTTATTTTCGAAAATTAATAGAAAATCCATAAAAATTCATAAAATTGAAAAATCAACTTTGGGAACCTTAGCCAAGCCTAGGGAACGAATTTTGACCAAAAAATAATTTTTCATATTATATATATTTTAATTTTTTTAAAAAAAAATACAAAAATATTTGAAAATTTTGGAAAAATAACATTTGAGGCCAAAAAATACACAAAGATAGTTAATATTTTTATTTTAAATCTATTTTCATATTGGCCATCGCAAATTCAGAAAAATCCAATTCGAGTCACGTGTTCCTTCACGAGTATAATCTCGAATCGGGCCTAAAAAAATTTAATTTGAGTCAACTTATTTTTAACTTTCACTTTTTATGAGTTGTGACATTGTCTTCTAATATTTTAAATTTTCATCTTAGCCCAATTATACCCAGAATGACTTAATTTTGCAAAAGGGCTTTAATTAAATTATGCATTATTTTCAGCGACAAGAAATGAGCTTAAATTTGACATGTGGTAAATTTTGGTGTGTCAAAAATTGTGAGGAGATTTGGACTTAAAGAAATATATTTTTTTCAGGGACTGAATTGTAAATACTTAAAATTCAAGGATTAGAGTGCAAATACCTAACTCTTGAAGGATTATTTTACAAATAATAAAAAGAAGAGTTAGTGGATAAATTAGAATAGAGAAGGGAAGATGAAGAAGAGAAGTTGGAAAAGAATGGATGGAGAAAATAAGATAAGAATAGAGAAGGGAAGATGGAGATGAAGAAGAGTTAGTAGAGAAATTAGAATGGAAGATAAGAATAGAGAAGGGAAGATGGAGATTAAGAAGAGTTAGTGGAGAAATTAGAATGGGAGATAAATATGGAGAAGGGAAGATGAAGATGAAGAAGAGTTAGTGGAGAGATTAGAATGTGAGATAGAGATGGAGAATGGAAGATGAAAATGAAGAAGAGTTAGTGGAGAAATTAGAATGGGAGATAGAGTTAGTGGAAAAATTAGAATGGGAGATAGATGAGTAGGTTATAAAAGGAGGAAGAAGTGAGCTTGAGAAAGGATTCTTGAGAGAGAAAATTTGAAGTGTTTGGGAGAATTTTTTGGAGAGAAAATTTTGGATGTTTGAGAGAGTTTTGGGAGATTGAAGAAAATTTTGAGAGAAAGAAAATACCAAAAGAGAGAGAATTTTGAAGATGATGGGAGTTTAAAGCTAGGGGTTATCATCACAAATTCCTTCATCGATCAATATAAATCAAGAGTTCATCCTCGTCAACGAGCAAACAAATTCAAGCTAAGTGTTTTTTATTTATTCATTTATTTATGGTTTTACTCGCAAATTAGCACAAATTGTATACACTTTCTCCATCTCCTTTTTCTTCCATATTTTATGTCAGGAGAAGGATATCTCTACGTCAACAGCAAAAATCTCGTCGAGATGCAAAAATCGGCCCAGACAAGCTCCTAAGCTGTCCACCGATTTCTCAACTGATCTGTGACTAAAAGTCCCTCTTAATTCAAAAGAAACTCTCTATATTGGGAACATAGAGAGCGAAAATCAATTATAGAAATCCCTCCCAAAAAAATGGGAGATAAGTACTCTTTCTACTCTTCTGGTTTTAGGTGCAGATTAGCACATATTTTGTATGCTAACACTTCACTCTATTTTATGTCAGGAAGCCGCAGCTCTATATCAATGGTCAATCCTATGGAAGCACAAAATAGGCTTGGAGGAGTCCTCAAGCGCGCACAAATTTCAAATTGTTGAATCAATTCGTTGTATTTCATTTTAAAAAATTCATACCCCAAAATGGAGAGGACAAAGTCCATCCGCAATTTAAATACCTGCACCATAAATCCCAAAGGGAAGAGCCAAGCCAATGCTTAGCCTCCCATTGGAGGTTTTTACTTATAGTAGTTAAATACCTGCACCTTAAATCCCAAAGGGAAGAGCCAAGCCAATGCTTAGCCTCCCATTGGAGGTTTTTACTTACAGTAGTTAAATACCTGCACCTTAAATCCCAAAGGGAAGAGCCAAGCCAATGCTTAGCCTCCCATTGGAGGTTTTTACTTACAGTAGTTAAATACCTGCAACTTAAATACCTGTACCTTAAATCCCAAAGGGAAGAGCCAAGCCAATGCTTAGCCTCCCATTGGAGGTTTTTACTTACAGTAGTTAAATACCTGCAACTTAAATACCTGTACCTTAAATTCCAAAGGGAAGAGCCAAGCCAATGCTTAGCCTCCCATTAGAGGTTTTTACTTACAGTAGTTTAAATACTTGCAACTTAAATACCTGTACCTTAAATCCCAAAGGGAAGAGCCAAGCCAATGCTAGGCCTCCCATTGGAGGTGTTTATTCACTGTCATGTACTTCCTATAATTTAATTTTTGAATCATCAGACCCAAAAGATGAGTAGGTCGTAATACTGCACAGAAGTCGTTAACACACTCCCTCTTTCGGCTTCAGGGAATCTTTAACACTTAAAAAATATAACAAATAAAAATATATACCATCCATGCATCCTATTTAAAAAGTGAAATCACAAAAGAGAATACCCTACTAGAGCTTTAGGAATAAACCAAGCCTGAGTTGCCGGATTAGGATATCCATGAAATTAAGGTACCGAAAGGGCATTAGTTTTAATTAACTAGTGTAACCAAGTCCCCGAGCTCATAATCTCTGGTTCGCAGGAATAAATTAGTTCTCCCGCTAATTTATTTAGGTTTCTAATCGACCTACCAAGAACGATTAGTAGCGACTCCAAATTTCAAAATCATTTAAACAAAAACCAAAGTTGCGATTCGGTAGGGCTTGGGAGGGTCCGCATTAGGTTAGTCAAATCTAATTAACCTAGTAATCCGTTAACCCCTTTTAAAATTTAAAAATTTTTTTTTAGAGGGTCGCGACAGTTTGATACTCAAAGAACACCACATCTTGGCTTCTGATGACTTTCTTTGTAGCTGGATCCCATAATCTGTAGCTAAACTCTTCATGTCCATAACCCAAGAAGATACACTGTTTAGACCTATAATCAAGCTTGGATCCCTCATCTCTTGGAATATGTACAAATGCCCGGCAGCCAAACACTTTCAGATAAATGTAGGAAACATCTTTCCCACTCCAAACTCTTTGTGGAACATCTCCCTTAAGAGGAACCGATGAAGAAAGATTTATCAGGTCTACAGCCGTTCTCATCGCTTCACCCCAGAATGACTTAGGCAACTTCGCATGAGATAGGATACATCGAATCCGATCATTAATCGTCCGGTTCATTCTCTCTGCCACTCCATTCTGCTGTGGTATTTTCGGAACAATCTTCTCAAGCTTGATGCCATAATCCCTGCAATAATACTCAAACAAGCATCTATATTCTCCACTGTTGTCGGCTCGAACACATTTCAACTTCTTCCCAGTTGCTCTTTCAACGTTGACATGAAATTGTTTGAAAGCCGCAAGCACCTGGTCTTTAGATTTCAAAGCAAAAGCCCACACTTTTCTAGAGCAATCATCGATAAATGTCACAAAATATAATGCACCACCAATTGTTCTAGCATTCATGCAACAAACATCAGTGTGAACTAGATCAAGCACATTAAATTTTGTGTGTGGAATGTGTCGCGACCCTCTAAAAAAAATTTAAAATTTTAAAGGGGTTAACGGATTATTAGGTTAATTAGATTTGACTAACCTAACGCGGACCCTCCCAAGCCCTACCGAATCGCAACTTTGGTTTTTGTTTAAATGATTTTGAAATTTAAAGTCGCCACTAATCGTTCTTGGTAGGTCGATTAGAAACCTAAATAAATTAGCGGGAGAACTAATTTGTTCCTGTGAACCAGAGATTATGAGCTCGGGGACTTGGTTATACTAGTTAATTAAAACTAATGCCCTTTCGATACCTTAATTTCATGGATATCCTAATTCGGCAAATCAGGCTTGGTTTATTCCTAAGGCTCTAGTAGGGTATTCTCTTTTGTGTTTTCACTTTTTAAATAGGATGCATAGATGGTATATATTTTTATTTGTTATATTTTTTTTTAAGTGTTAAAGATTCCTTGAAATCGAAAGAGGAAGTGTGTTAACGATTTCTGTGCAGTATTACGACCTACTCATCTTTTGGGTTTGATGATTCAAAAATTAAATTATAAGAAGTACATGACAGTGAATAAACACCTCCAATGGGAGGTGTTAACGACTTCTGTGCAGTATTACGACCTACTCATCTTTTGGGTCTGATGATTCAAAAATTAAATTATAAGAAGTACATGACAGTGAATAAACACCTCCAATGGGAGGCCTAGCATTGGCTTGGCTCTTCCCTTTGGGACTTGAGGTACATGTATTTAAATTGCAAGTATTTAAACTACTGTAAGTAAAAACCTCCAATGGGAGGCTAAGCATTAGCTTGGCTCTTCTCTTTGGGATTTAAGGTACAGGTATTTAAGTTGCAGGTATTTAACTACTGTAAGTAAAAACCTCCAATGGGAGGCTAAGCATTAGCTTGGCTCTTCCCTTTGGGATTTAAGGTACAGGTATTTAAGTTGCAGGTATTTAACTACTGTAAGTAAAAACCTCCAATGGGAGGCTAAGCATTGGCTTGGCTATTCCCTTTGGGATTTAAGGTACATGTATTTAAGTTGCAGGTATTTAACTACTGTAAGTAAAAACCTCCAATGGGAGGCTAAGTATTGGCTTGGCTCTTCCCTTTGGAATTTAAGGTACAGGTATTTAAGTTGCAGGTATTTAACTACTGTAAGTAAAAACCTCCAATGGGAGGCTAAGCATTGGTTTGGCTCTTCCCTTTGGGATTTATGGTGCAGGTATTTAAATTACGGATGGACTTTGTCCTCTCCATTCTGGGGTATGAATTCTTTAAAATGAAATACAATGAATTGATTCAACAATTTGAAATTTGTGCGCGCTTGAGGACTCCTCCAAGCCGATTTTGTGCTTCCATAGGCTTGACCATTGATATAGAGCTGCGGCTTCCTGACATAAAATAGAGTGAAGTGTCAGTATACAAAATATGTGCTAATCTGCACCTAAAACCAGAAGAGTGGAAAGAGTACTTATCTCCCGTTTTTTTGGGAGGGATTTCTATAATTGATTTTCGCTCTCTATGTTCCCAATATAGAGAGTTTCTTTTGAATTAGAGGGACTTTTAGTCACAGATCAATTGAGAAATCGGTGGATAGTTTAGGAGCTTGTCTGGGCCGATTTTTGCATCTCTACGAGATTTTTGCTGTTGACATAAAGATATCCTTCTCCTGACATAAAATATGGGAAAAAATGGGAGATGGAGAAAGTGTATACAATTTGTGCTAATTTGCGAGTAAAACCATAAATAAATGAATAAATAAAAACACTTAGCTCGAATTTGCTTGCTCGTTGACGAGGATGAACTCTTGATTTATATTGATCGATGAAGGAATTTGTGATGATAACCCATGGCTTTAAACTCTCATCATCTTCAAAATTCTCTCTCTTTTGGTATTTTCTTTCTCTCAAATTTGTTTTTAATCTCCCAAAACTCTCTCAAACATCCAAAATTTTCTCTCCAAATTTTTTTTTTCTCAAGCTCACTTCTTCCTCCTTTTATAATCTACTCATCTATCTCCCATTCTAATTTTTCCACTAACTCTATCTCCCATTCTAATTTCTCCACTAACTCTTCTTCATTTTCATCTTCCATTCTCCATCTCTATCTCATATTCTAATCTCTCCACTAACTCTTCTTCATCTTCATCTTTCTTTCTCCATATTTATCTCCCATTCTAATTTCTCCACTAACTCTTCTTCATCTCCATCTTCCCTTCTCTATTCTTATCTTCCATTCTAATTTCTCTACTAACTCTTCTTCATCTCCATCTTCCCTTCTCTATTCTTATCTTATTTTCTCCATCTATTCTTCTCCATCTTCTCTTCTTCATCTCATCTTCTCCATCTTCCCTTCTTTATTCTAATTTATCCACTAACTCTTCTTTTTGTTATTTGTAAAATAATCCTTCAAGAGTTAGGTATATGCACTCTAGTCCTTGAATTTTAAGTATTTACAATTCAGTCCATGAAAAAATATATTTCTTTAAGTCCAAATCTCCTCACAATTTTTGACACACCAAAATTTACCACATGTCAAATTTAAGCTCATCTCTTGCCGCTGAAAATAATGTAGAATTTAATTAAAGCCCTTTTGCAAAATTGACTCATTCTGGGTATAATTGAGCCAAGATGAAAATTTAAAATATTAGAAGACAATGTCACAACACATAAAAAGTGAAAATTAAAAATAAGTTGACTCAAATTAAATTTTTTTAGGCCCGATTCGAGATTATACTTGTGAAGGAACACGTGACTCGAATTGGATTTTTCTGAATTTGCGATGGCCAATATGAAAATAGATTTAAAATAAAAATATTAACTATCTTTGTGTATTTTTTTTGCCTAAAATGTTATTTTTCCAAAATTTTCAAGTATTTTTGTATTTTTTTAAAAAATATTAAAATATATATAAAATATGAAAATTTATTTTTTGTTCAAAAATGGTTGCCTAGGCTTGGCCAAGGCTTCCAAAGTTGATTTTGTAATTTTCTCATTTTTTCTTTATTTTTCATGAATTTTCGAAAATAAAAATACTAAAAAATACTGAAATTATGAAAAATATTTTTTTGGTCAAAATTAGTTCTCTAGGCTTGGCCAAGGCCCCCAAAGTTAATTTTTCAATTTTATGAATTTTTATGGATTTTTCAAAAAATAAAAATGCCGAAAAATACTGAAAATTTTTGAAAGAGAAAAGATGATTAAAAATCAGGTGTCAACAGAATGGAACTCTGAAATGAGAATCGATGTCGCTTACCCATTATGCAATGAGTACACTTTGTTAGATTTTTCTCCTTCAATGGTAGAAAATTCTTTTTAGTAAGAGTCTTAAATCCTTTCTCGCTAAGATGACCAAGCCTCATATGCCATAAATCAACTGAGGAGTCCTCCAATGCATTTACCTCTTCTCGGATAAACTTTGCTTCCATGATGTAGGAGTACATGTTTTTTTGCCTTTTACCACTACCATAGAGCCTTTAGTCAATTTCCATTTACCATCATAGAAAAAACTGCGGTAGCCATCGTTATCTAAGGCGCCTGTAGAGATCAACTACAGTCGAATATCCGGAACATGTCTAACATTTTTTAGAAGCAAATTGCATCCCACATCAGTCTCCAAGTGAACATCTCCTATGTCAACAACCTTAGAAACACCACTGTTTCCCATCCTAACACAACCAAAATCACCGGTGCGATAAGATGTAAAATAATCACGCCGTGAAGTGACATGAAAAGAAGTTGCAGAATCAACAACCCAGATAGAATCTTGACATGTAAGGTTTACATAACCATCATCACAAATGAAGATAATATCACCATCGGATGCAGCTATTGTTGTAACCTGATTTTCTTCTTTCTTTTTATATCCATTTCTATCATGGGATTTATCTCTCTTTGGTTGTCAACACTCTTTGGCATAATATCCCATCTTGCCACAATTGTAGCATTTCACATTTCTCCTCGGTCTGGACTTCGATCTTCCTCTTGACTTGCCTCTGTCATTACTTTGAAACTTTGTCGATTGACTTCTGGACCTATTTTCTATGACAAGTGCCTCCGATCTAGAAGCATAATTCAAGCATTTTCTTCTTGTTTCTTCATTGAACAAGCTTTCTTTAACCATGCTCATAGAAAGCACACCACAAAGAGCTGAATTATTTAATGCCACAACTAGTGTGTACCAACTATCAGGAAGAGTACCAAGTAACAAACATGATTGCAATTTATCACCTAAGTCAATCTCAAGATTTGTCAATTGATTTACAACATCTTGAAATTCACTCAAGTGTTCCGACATACTACTTCCCTCCTTGTATCTCAAGTTCACAAGTCGTTTGACTAGAAGAGCTTTATTTTGCGGGGTTCTCCTCTCATAGAGATCTTGTAGTTTTTTCCACAAGGCATCCGCTTTGGTTTCTTGAGCAACATAAAGAAATACACTATCATCAATCCATTGCCGAATAAACCCAATCTTCTTCCGATTCATTCGCTTCCAATCTTTGTCTTCCTTGTCTCCTTGAGCTTCGTCACCATCAATGGGATCAAACAAATCTTTGCAATATAACATGTCTTCCATCCGGGGTTTCCATATAGAATAATTAGAGGCATTTAACTTAAATATGGTGCTACTTGATTCTTCCATTTAACACTAGAATATCAACACAAGCTCTGATACCACTCTGTTGGGGAAAATCCGGCAGCATTTAGCCTCTAATTAAGCCATTCCAAGATAAAAATATTCTCCTAATTTCACCGATTTAATCCAGCAACAACCAACAATTATATCCAGTGAAAATAGTCTCATGCGGAGTAATAAAAATAATACACCAAGATTTACGTGGAAAATCCGAAATAGGAAAAATCACGGACGACCCAATATTCTCCACTAATCACCAAAAATAGCAGATATACAACATTGTTTATCTCTAGTCACACACTAAAGGCTCTACATCAATATTATAATAATATCTTTTTTTTATAACCGAGGTGTCCGCGTGACCGGCGAACTTGTGCTCAAACCAACGGTGAAGCACGACTAGTCATCGAGAGGACCCGCAGACCCCACAACCACAAGCCCCCGGTTAAGTCACCTAACGCCGAGAATTTTTGAACCCAGGACCTGTCGTGAAAGGAACTGAGCGCAAACCAACTAGGCCACCAGATGGTGGGTATAATATTTCTTCACCACAAAAGTGGAATAATACACAAGATATAAGAAAACCCTAACCGCAATTGGAAAATTCGGAAGAGAATCTCAACAAACGAGAACTATCAACACGTAGATCTCGACCTCACGAACAACATATCCAAATTTTAGCCAATTCTATTAACGTTTGGCCTCAAATTTGAACTGCAAAGATTTTCTCTCTTTCTCTTCTTCTCCCTCGCACTCTCGGTAAGCCTTCTGTAAGGAACTCTCTCCCTCTTTCCAATTTTCTCTTCTGAAAGAGGAAGTATTGGGTGGGCCGGCCTCACCCAAAATTTTTTCCTTCTGAAGACCAAGAGAAACTCACGCACACATACACACAAATACTATTTTTTTATTATTTTCTTCCTCATCATTTTGTCTCTCACCTTTTTTTTCTTTTTCTTTTTAAACAAATAAAAATATGTTGCTGGGTCCCCCCACATGAGGGAGACCCAGCCGACAGCTTTTCCTGAGAGCCTGTTATTTTTAAAGGTTACGGATTGCCTTATGTACTGTTCTGGACCCATCTTGATTTCTCTCAATTTGAGGGTAAAAAAGTCTTCGCTCGAGCCTTCTTGGTTGGCACTGCTTTTATGGCGTCAGGGAATTTTCAGCTCAAAAAAACGCAGATCAAATTTTTGAAACACATACGAACTGCGTGAAAATTAGTTTGGATCGGAGCTATTTACATATGTCCAAAACCTGGACTTAACGACTTAATGAGATCGGCAAAACATTCCAAGAAGAAGAAGTTTCAAGAAAGTAAGTTGTGTTAAAAGGATAAATAAGTCTCCATTTGGAAGTCTTGTGTTAATGGTTGTGTGGCGTCTATCCTCGTTCCACGATTGCTAAATTTGGAAACTTTTGGGAATCGATGCATTAAGATGTGCATGCATCCTCATCTTCCTTGGATATGCCATGACGTAATGAGGACGTATCATGCACGACTTAATGAGATCGGCAAAACATTCCAAGAAGAAGAAGTTTCAAGAAAGTAAGTTGTGTTAAAAGGATAAATAAGTCTCCATTTGGAAGTCTTGTGTTAATGGTTGTGTGGCGTCTATCCTCGTTCCACGATTGCTAAATTTGGAAACTTTTGGGAATCGATGCATTAAGATGTGCATGCATCCTCATCTTCCTTGGATATGCCATGACGTAATGAGGACGTATCATGCACGACTTAATGAGATCGGCAAAACATTCCAAGAAGAAGAAGTTTCAAGAAAGTAAGTTGTGTTAAAAGGATAAATAAGTCTCCATTTGGAAGTCTTGTGTTAATGGTTGTGTGGCGTCTATCCTCGTTCCACGATTGCTAAATTTGGAAACTTTTGGGAATCGATGCATTAAGATGTGCATGCATCCTCATCTTCCTTGGATATGCCATGACGTAATGAGGACGTATCATGCACGACTTAATGAGATCGGCAAAACATTCCAAGAAGAAGAAGTTTCAAGAAAGTAAGTTGTGTTAAAAGGATAAATAAGTCTCCATTTGGAAGTCTTGTGTTAATGGTTGTGTGGCGTCTATCCTCGTTCCACGATTGCTAAATTTGGAAACTTTTGGGAATCGATGCATTAAGATGTGCATGCATCCTCATCTTCCTTGGATATGCCATGACGTAATGAGGACGTATCATGCACGACCTACGTCTATCTACGTTCACATTGAGAACCTATTCTGCATAATCTAACAGCCATGAATCTAGTGAACCTTTCGTGAATCTTGAGGAGCACCAAGATCAATGACAGCGACAGCGATCTGTCGAAGGCTCGAAGTCTCTAAGTCAAAAAGGCGGCGACACTCCGATTACAAGAAGAGCCTGGTCACTCTGAAAGATACTGCCCATCATTTTCTCCCTTAAGATTCCGTTCACACATTCAGAATGCCTTTGTCTCCAATGCTATGTTTCGGCTTGTCATAAGTGATTATTTATTTAGGCATAGTTCGTTTCATGAAAAATAAATATTTAGAGAAATACTTTTCTTACAAATATTCACATGTATCGTTTCAGATAATTAGTTAATAATAAATATTTTCATTATCAATAATAATTTGCATCTAAATATTTACGTCGATAATATAATTATTTTTCATTCATTCATTTATGAAGCGACGTAACCGATCATTTTCTGGATTTACCACTCTAAACTTATAAAGACCTGTTAAAATTTTAACTAATTCACGTGTAACTCAACTCGCTAGACATGAGTTTTTTTTTTGTTTAATCCTAGATAGAGCACAGGAATTGAACCTCGCACCTACGATACTAGCATCCCCACTACCCAATCTCTTTGCCAGCAAAATCGTATGCTTATTAGCCCTAGACATGAGTTAAAAAGTGGGTCTTTGGCCCTTTTTTTTACAAATCTAGATGATCTTCATATGTTACTAGATTTGAAATATCGAATTCAAATGAAACAATCAAATCTCAAACCTATGATAGTGCAAGTATGCTTGAGAAGTTGAAAGCATCCGGGTCCCAAACAACCTCTTTACAGTATTATTATGCCAGATAATGGAAAAATGAAAACCAAGTTTACCTTGTCATAATGAGTTGTCATGTTTATTTTAAATTGATTAAGGTCCAATCTTTCTAACTATAACTAATCATTTGAAATTTTGATTCAATTATTTCTTCTTCTTTTTTTGATCACTTGTTTTGGGCGTGCACGCACTCTATGGACAAGTGACGTTAGTGACGGGTTTCAGTCAAGAATGGACAATTGACGTCCCTAGTTAAATTACACTTTTGATGTTGCTAATTTAGGTATTGCGTGTAGCTTATTTTTCGGTGTGAACGCTTGGACAATTGGCAAAATGGATTAATCTACAAACGGAGCCGCCACCCAATTTGATAGGACGACTCTCTTGATTCGTTTTCACATTTCGTGTCGATACATTTTGGAAGAGTTTGTAAGTCTTAGAAATCAACTAATAAAATTAATTGTAACAAAAACTGAGAGAGGCTTACCAAAAAGTTCTTAATTTATTGCACTTATGTCAATTCATTCATAAGCCTTTTTAAATTTTTGTCCTTGGGCAACGGCATAGCAGCCTCAAGCCAAAGGGGAAAAAAAAGAAAAATGTAAATAAAAAAGTTTAAAAATTTTAAAATATTATTAAAAAAATTTCGCGTTAATGCTGGTCATGCCACGTAAGACAGTCGGGTCCACATTAGTGATTTTCAGCCAAAATTGATTGGATTTACCCAATTAGCAAAACATGAAAATATTTCAACCTCAATTGGCATAATTAAAATATTTAGGACAAATACAATAAGTTTATGACCTTTTTTAGCCTGCTATTACATTTTCCGTGAAGATTTACTTTTGGAACTAATATTTTTGTGCCAATTTGGCAATATAAGTAATAGAAGGATGGCTAAAGAGTGCCAAATATAATTAGCATATGTTGTTTAATTCTCTTTGTCTCTCATGATCATGCAAATGTCTCTTGATTGTCCATTTCCTCGATCGATTATGATTGATATCATGTTGATCTTGTCACTTTAGTTTGTCACATAATAAACTCATGTACCTTCATCAATATGTACAGAAAAATGTATAGAATTAGGTGATTCGCGTTTCCGCATATATTGTACTTGCTTATCAAAGTTAGAGGAAAATTTACCAAAAGAGTCCTAAACCTATTGCAATCATGCTAATTCTGCCCTAAACCTTTTTTTTTTTTGTTAGCTCAGTCATAAACCTTTTGCATTCATGCTAATTCAGTCCTTCTAGATAATTTTACTTAGAAACCATTGACATAGCGAGGCCAATGCTGACATGGTTTAGCCGATGCCTCAGTAATACCGACATTGACAGGCGACATGCAACATAACACGACACAACACACAGACATGTGATTTCTAGAAAATAAAAATTTTCCATACGTCGGAATATGTAGTATATTAAAGATATATTTTCATATATGCATGAAAATTTTTTATTTTTATGATTTTTTTATATAAATGGAGAATTTACAAAAAGAGATCTTATAATAAAAAAAGAAATTTCCTTCCATGGGTACTCCTATAAAGTTGACCCCAGCCAGCCTAGAAAAAAATAAAGTAAAAAGAAAATTAAACCACTTGACCATGCTTCTCTCTTTTTCTAGGGCTTTATTCCCTCATTTTCCATCATGCCTCCCCTCCACATACGACTTTGCACTCTGTCTACTTCTTCTAGAGGTTCACTTCTCTCCGATGAGTTCTACCACCATACCGTCTAGTTCTGGAGCCCCTAGATCCACTAATTCTTTTGGTATCCACCGTAATTTCAACCATCCTAAGTATATGTTTTGATTTCCCCTTCTCCTTCTTCCTTTTTGTTTTCCTCTTCATCTCTCTCACTCTCTCTCCCTTATCGTTCTCATGGCCCAAGATGTAGACACCCTTCTCTCCTCTCCCCCCAATCTCTACCCTTTAGATCCACGCTTTCCCCACCCCCTTTGTCGTCATCGGTTCCTCATCGGCTCCTGCATCACGGGCTCTCTACTTCATCTCTCCCATGGCCCTACACGTAGACAGCCTCCTCCCCCTCTCCTTTAGATCTCTGGAGGCCCCAGATCTACAATTTCCTCACTAACTCGCGTGTCCATGGTGTGTTGCTGGCATTGATAAAGTCTCAAACCTCTCATACGCTTTAACCATGTGTTGAACGCATGGCAGTGTCCAACATCGACGTGACAACCCCCTCAGTGTGTCGATAGGGCGGCACGATGTGGCGTAGCCAGATCTGACGTGGCTAATTTTTAATAATATTTTAGTATTTTTAAAATTTTTAAAATTTATTTTCCTTTTTTCTCATTTTCTTTCTCTCTTTTCTTTTTTTTCCTTTTCCTTTCCTCTAGCTAGTCACTAGGTCAAAGACAAGGACCAACAAAGTTCTCCCCCATCGGCCACTAGTGAGGCTTGCCCTCACGCTCACTTAGCGAGGTCGGCCTCATTGTCGTTGGGCAAGATTGGGCCTTGTCTAGATATGGCGAGGTTTCGCCTCACGCAGCAATGGCGAGGCCTAGACCTTGTTGTCATTTAGTGAGATTGTGCCTTGCGAAGGCCAAGTGAGGATGCTCCACGTTAGATTCGGGCAAGGCCTACCACGATAGGGGTGGGCAAGGCTTGCCCTCATTCGTGGTCGGCGGGAGCAAGCTTAGCAATCCATGCCTCTATATGATCGTTGGGATTGGCGGTCGGCTAGAGGCAGAAGAAAAAAAATTGAAAGAAAATTCAAAATTTGAAAAATATTAAAATTGGCCAAGTAGGCGTTAGCTATGCCGCGTTAGTAATTTCCAATAGAAATTGGTCGAAATGACTAAATTGACACTAATACAAAAGATCACGACTTAATTGGTGCTATTGCAATAGATTTAGGAACCTTTTTGTAATTTTCCCCAAAGCTAAATGATCCTGAAAATATTTTGAGTACGCTAGGTGCACATCCCACTCGTTAAACATCCCTAGTGCACACGCGAATGCACAATCGAAGCACACTTCTTACGCATCATTCCCTTTTTTTTTTCAAATTACTATTAACATCCCTCTCTCAATGTCAATTCTCAAAATTGTTCACCACGTCTGCAGCCATGTCCACGTGTTCTATTGTTGCCTTGCCATAACGGCTACTGCAGTAGCCTCCCGTCGCGTGACCTACACAGGAGCAACGATAACCTCCTGTTACATGGCCTACGCCGCAGCCATGGCAGCCTCCTGCCTCCTGCTACATTGCCTACACAACAGCCATGGCAGCCTCCAATCGCCTAGTTTACGTACTAGCCATGCTAGTCTCCCGTCATATTGCTCGGGCACCAGATAGGATGGCCTCCCATCGTGTAGCTTGCATAATAGCCACGTCAACACACAGTAGCCACGTCAGCTTTTTGCCGCATGGACTACACATGCCAGCCTATTTTCGCTTCAACACAACGAACCGCTTAGGCATTCCGTCCCGTAGTTTTTCGGATCTTTTTTCCAAAACTCAATCAAATTTTTCTATTACCTTAAGTTCAAGGGGATATTTCAAATAATTAGATATTTCCTTTGATTCTCCGTATCTATCAAGATTATGCATATATCTTTCTTGATTGCGACATATTCTTGATTCATTAAAATTGATATCATGTGTTTCTTGCTCTAATAAACTTTATAAATAGACCAACGTACTCTTCATTATGACACATCAAAATATATAGAAATTACACGATTTCCTATTCCGTATTTATTATGTATGTTTTGATGAAAAGCGTATGAGCCTATTTGCAAACTTTATTGAATGACTAATTGGGGAAACAAAATAAACATAATATCAGTTATAATCAATAAGGGATATATACAATCAAAGGAGATACTTGCATAATCTTAAGAAATATGGAGAATAAAAGGAAATATCCTAAATATCTCTACCTTCCCCGCAAACTCAAGTTGACTTAGAAGAATTTAGTTGGACTTTGAGAAAAAATAAACACAAAAAATTGCATGAATGGATCACCTAAGAGGTTCACCGCGCTAAAGATAGAACATGTCGACGTGTGTAGGCTATGTGACAATACGTTGGCGTGGCTGTTGTGTGTTGTCATGGCTATTGTATAGGCAACTGTGCTAGAAACTATTGTGGGTGTTATGTAGGCTATACTTATAGGAGGCTATCATGGCTGCTGTTGTAAAGACTCAGTTCGACGAGGGCACAAAGTGATCTCTGGGGTGAGAGGACCTGGACAAGGAGCAGCTCCAACAAACTTCTAGAATGGTAAAGGGAGCAAGAATGGATTGAATTGTGCACCGAAGAAGGGGAGAGCGATTCTAGTGATCTCTGGGGCAAGAGGACTTGGATAAGGAGCAGTTTCTAACAAATATCTAGGATGGTGAAGGGAACAAGAATGAATTGAATTGTGCACCGAATAGAGAGAGAGAGAGAGAGAGAGAGAGAGAGAGAGAGAGAGCAATTCTAGAATATATATATATGTGAAAATTGAATTTAACTCACTGAGGTATTGTTCACTTTGGCCTATCCCATATCGAGCCTCTCGATTTTATCTTTTGGAGTACATGTGGGCAACATCCCAGGATGGGTGACCAATCCAATTTTCATATATATTCTAAAATCGGTCTCCCATGTTTGGTGCACAATTCAGTTCATTCCTACCCCCATTCACCATCCTAATAGCATGCTAGGAACTGCTCCTTGTCTAGGCCTTATTGCTCCAGCAATCACTCCTCATCTCGTCAGACCGATCGTTATAGCTATACAGACTACTCAATGACATAATAGGCCGACACATCTATAGACATAACGAACATTGTTGAGGGTCGGCGTTGAGAGAGGGATATTAGTATTAATTGGACAAAAGAACATGAAGGAGAATGACATGGGACATGAGATGTGCTTGGTTGTGCACTCGAGTATGAACTCAGATCACTCAAAATTTTCTCAAGATCATCAAAATAAGAAACATCCAAACCAAAGAATTTTGTAATTTCTATATTTTTCTGTGTGTATTGATGAATATTGGTTTATTTATAGGCTTTATTAGATGACTATTTAAGATAATTAAATTAGTATTGTGCTAATCAAATCAATTGAGGATATGCATAATCAAGGGTGATATATGAATAATTTTGAGAGATATAGAGCATCAAATGAAAAATCTTATATATATATATATATATATATATCTGTGTGTATTATAGCAAAAGAATTTGGCCTAGCACCCCCAGGACATCATCAAAGATCTCCAAATGTTGCTATTGCGACTCCATTCTCGCGAGTGCCTAAACATAGATAACGAGCTTCTCCAAATCATATGTCAGATCGAACAACGTAAATTATGTGCGCTTATTTTAATGTTTACATTGATACTTCACAACATCTCCTTATTGAGCACAATTATTCTATCTTTCCCTATATTAGTTTCAACTGTCCACACCATTCTTATACCAGGGATAAAATCACAACTCGAAAATTTATGAGATGAAGAAATAGTGATTTCGGTAATCCAACGCTTTTCAAAATTCTAACTATCCAATTTTAATGCAAAATAACATTTATGCTGTCCAAACAATATCAATCTCCGAAGTTTATCTCTCTTTTACTCGTTCACAAATGTTATTCACTACTTTCATCACAGGCAACCCATCTGCTCGTGTGCTGGCGCATCAAAATATTCTATTCAGTACCCTTAAAGTACCACTACACAATAATGATGTTTTGACGTATATTGGAAGAATCTTTGATCGGAGTCTGAAAATGAAGAAGATAAGAGCAAATAAACTATTTCAAGGGCTTCACTCCCATCACAAAATACACAGATGCTCTCCATTTTCGTTTCTTAATGGACCCCCATGACACCTAACATTTCAAAGATCCTATCAATCGTTGTAAAATGATAGCTTCGTGCATATACCACCAAGGAAGATTCCTCCTATTTTATTTGTCATTTCAAGCGGAAAATAAGATTCCAGGTCAGCAAACTTGGACTTGACCGGCGGGTCTGAGTCAAATTATGACTGTCGCTTCATCCGTGCAAGCTTTAGGGAAAGCTCTCGGCCAATGAGATACAAGAACATCGCAATCCACAGATGAGGAAGGACGCTTTGCTACGTTAGCTACGTTAAGAAGCTTCACAGATTTTTGGTTAACACGTCACTTTTGATGGGGGAGGTTCTAGAACTTTCGTTTTCTTGCCAAATTATTGGGGATCGCAGGCGTGTAGTGCAGCATTGAGATGTTTGCTTGCTTGCTTGCTTGCTGCGCTTTTCCTGAGAACCTGTTATTTTTAAAGGTTACGGATTGCCTTATGTACTGTTCTGGACCCATCTTAATTTCTCCCAATTTGAGGGTAAAAAGGTCTTCGCTCGAGCCCTCTTGGTTGGCATTGCTTTTATGGCGTCAGGGAATTTTCAGCTAAAAAAAACACAGATCAAATTTTTTAAACACATACAAACTGCGTGCAAACTAATCTGGATCGGAGCTATTCACGTATGTCCAAAACCTGGACTTAACCAATTAATGAGGTCGGCAAAACGTTCCAAGAAGAAGTTTCAAGAAAGTAAATTGTGTTAAAAGGATAAATAAGTCTCCATTTGGAAGTCTTATGTTAATGGCTGTGGGGCGTGTATCCTCGTTCCAAGATTGCTAAATTTGGAAACTTTTGGGAATCGATGCGTTAAGATGTGCATGCATCCTCATCTTCCGTAGATATGCCATGGCGTAATGAGGACGTATCATGTGCGTACTACGTCTATCTAAGTTCACATTGAGAACCTATTCTGCAGAATCTAGCAGCCATGAATCTAATGAACCTTTCGTGAATCTTGAGGAGCACCAAGATCAATGTCAGCGACAGCGATCTGTCCAAGGCTTGAAGTCTCTAAGTCAAAAGGGCGGCAATACTCCGATTACAATAAGAGCCTGGTCACTCTGAAAGATACTGCCCACCATTTTTTTTCTTTGAAGATTCCGTTCACACAACCAGAATGCATTTGTCTCCAATGCCATGTTTCGGCTTATCATAAGTGACTATTTAGACATCGTTCGTATCATGAAAAATGAATAGTTGGAGAAATATTTTTCCTACAAATATTCACATGTATCGCTTCGGATAATTAGTTAATGAGAAATATTTTAATTACCAATAATAATTTATGTCTAAATATTTACGTCGACGATAGAATTATTTTTCATTCATTCATTTATGAAGCAATGTAATCGATCATTTTCTAGATTTATCACTCTAAATTTATAATGACCTGTTAAAATTTTAATTAATTCACATGTAACTTGACTCCCTAGACATGAGTTCTTTTTTGTTTAACCCTAGACGTGATCTTTTTTATTTGCCATATCTTTAAATTTCTTCTTTTTCACTTTTGCTTTGCTAGTTACAATACACAGAAATTGAACCTCGCACATATGATACTAGTATCCCCACTACCTAATCTCTTTACCAGCAGGGTCATATGCTTATTAACCCTAGACATGAGTTAAAAAGTGGTTCTTTGGCCCTTTTTACACATCTAGATGATCTTAATATGTTACTAGATTTGGAATATCGAATTCCAATGAAACAACCAAATCTCAAGCCTATGATATTGCAAGTACGCTTGACAAGTTGAAAGCATCGCGGTCCCAACCAACCTCTTTACAGTATTATTATGCCAGATATTGGAAAAATGAAAACCAAGTTTACCTTGTTATAATGAGTTGTCATGTTTATTTTAAATTGATTAAGGTCCAATCTTTCTAACTATAACTAATCATTTGAAATTTTGATTCAATTATTTCTTTTTTTTTTGGACCACTTGTTTTGTGCGTGCACGCACTCCATGGACAAGTGACATTAGTGACGCGTTTCAGTCAAGAATGGACAATTGACGTCCCTAGTTAAATTACACTTTCGATGTTGCTAATTTAGGTATTGCGTGTAGCTTATTTATCGGTGTGAACGCTTGGACAATTGGCAAAATGGATTAATGTACAAACGGAGCCGCCACCCAATTTGATAGGACGACTCTCATGATTCGTTTTCACAGTTCGTGTCGATATATTTTGGAAGAGTTTGTAAGTCTTAGAAATCTACAAATAAAATTAATTGTAATAAAAATTGGGAGAGGCTTGCCAAAAAGTTTTTTTATCTATTACACTTATGTCAATTCATTCATAAACTTTATAAATTTTACTGGCCCCGGGCAAGGGCGTAGTAGCCTTAAGCCAAAGGGAGAAAAACGAAAATGTAAATAAAAAAATTTTAAAAGTTCAAAATATTACTAAAAAAATTTCACGTCAATGCCGGCCATGTTATGTAGGACAGTCAGGTCCGTATCAGTGATTTTCAGCTAAAATTGGTTGGATTAATCCAATTAGCAAAACATATGCAATAAGTTTATGACTTTTTTTAGCATGTTGTTCCATTTTCCCCGAAGATTTACTTTTGGAACTAATATTTTTATTCCAATTTGGCAATATAAGTAATAGAAGATTGGATAAATAGTGCTAAGTAGGATTAGCATATTTTGTTTAATTCTCTTCGTCTCTCATGATCATGCAAATATGTCTCTTGATTGTCCATATCCTCAATCGATTATGATTGATATCATGTTGATCTTGTCACCTTAGTTTGTCGCATAATAAACTCATGTACCTTCATCAATATGTACAGAAAAATATATAGAATTAGATGATTCTTGTTTCTATATATATTGTACTTTCGCATCAAAGTTAGAGGAAAATTTACCAAAAGAGTCCTAAATCAATTGCAATCATGCTAATTCATCCCTAAACCTTTTTTTTTTTGCTAGTTTAGTCATAAACATTTTGCATTCATGCTAATTCAGTCCTTCTGAATAATTTTACCCAGAAACCATTGATACGGCGAGGCCATTGCTGACATGGTTTGGTCGGTGCCTCAGTAATACTGACACTGACACTCGACATGTAACATAACACGACACAACATGCAAACACATTATTTCTAGAAAATAGAGATTTTTGACACGTTGGAACATGTAGTATATTAAATATATTTTTTCATATATGCATAAAAATTTATTAATTTTATGATTTTTTTATATAAATAGAGAATTAAAAAAAAGAGATCTTATAATAAAGGGTTAATACCACGAAAAACCCCAAACTGGTACGCTTGTGAAAAATTTACCCCAAATTAATTTTTTGACCACAAAAAACCCCAAACTGGTACACATGTGTCAAATTTACCCCAAACTATTTTTTTAACCTCAAAAAACCCCAAACTGGTACATTTGTGACAAATTTACCCCAAACTGATATATTTGCGACAAATTTACCCTTCATTAATTTTTGTTAAATTTAATGTTAAATTACTTAGTTAAATGGCATGTGACACTTCACAGGTATACCGGTTTAGGATTTTTACTCTCCATTTACCACAGGTTTATCAATTTAGGGATTTTCATGGTACTGATCCAATTTAATAAAGGGTAAATTTGTCATAGGTATAATAGTTTGGGGTTTTCGTGATAAAAAAAATTAGTTTTGGGTAAATTTGTCACAAATGTACCAGTTTGGGGTTTTTGAGGTCAAAACAATAGTTTGGGGTAAATTTGTCACATGTGTACCAGTTTGGGATTTTTCTTGGTAAAAAAATTAATTTGGGGTAAATTTGTCACATATGTACCAGTTTGGGGTTTTTTGTGATCAAAAAAATAGTTTGGGGTAAATTTGTCACAAGCGTACCAGTTTAGGGTTTTTCGTGGTATTAACCGTATAATAAAAGAAGAAATTTCCTTCCATGGATACTCCTGTAATTTGACCCCAGCCAGCCTAGAAAAAAATTAAGTAAAAAGAAAATTAAACCACTTGACCATCCTTCTCTCTTTCTCTAGGCCTTTATTCCATCATTCTCCATCATGCCTCCCCGCCCACAAATGACTTTGCACTATGTTTGCTTCTTCTAGAGGTTCGCTTCTCTCCGGTGAGTTCTATCACTATACCATCTAGCTCTGGAGCCCTAGATCAACCAATTATTCTGCTATCCACCGTAATTTCAACCATCCTAGGTATATGTTTTGATTTCCCCTTCTCCTTCTTCCTTTTTGTTTTCCTTGTCATCTCTCTCGCTTTCTCTCCCTTATCGCTCTCATGGCCTAAGATGTAGACACCCTTCTCCCCTCTCCCCTCGATCTCTATCCTTTAGATCCATGCTTTCCCCACCCTCCTTCTTCAACGGCTTGTGCGTTGTGAGCTCTCTGCTTCATCTCTCTCATGGCCTTAGACATAGACAGCCTCCTCCCCCTCTTCTCCAGATCTCTGGAGGCCCCAAATTTAAGATTTCCTCATTGACTCACGTGTCCACGGCGTGTTGCTAGCATTGACAAAGTCTCAAACCTCTGATACGCCTTAATCACGTGTTGAATGCATGTCCGTGTCCAACATCGATGTGGTAACCCCCTTAGCATGTCGATAGGCCGGCACAATTTGGCATAGCTAGATTTGATGCGGATAATTTTTAATAATATTTTAGCATTATTTAATTTTTTATATTTTATTTTCCCTTTTTTTCCATTTTCTTCCTCTCTTTTTCTTTTTTTCCTTTTTTTTCCTCTAGCTAGTCAATAGGCCAAAGACAAGGACCAACAAAGTTCTCCCCCATCGGCCACTAGTAATGCTCGCCCTCACGCTCACCTAGCGAGGTTGACCTCATTGTCGTTGGGCAAAGGTTGGGCCTTGTCTAAATCTGGCGAGGTCTAGCCTCACGCGACAATGGCGAGGTCTAGACCTTGTTGTCGTTGAGTAAGGTTGTGCCTTTGCGAAGGCCAAGTGAGGTTGCTCCACGCTAGATCCACGTAAGGCCTGCCACGCTAGGGGCAGGCAAGGCTTGCCCTCACCGGTGGTCGGCGGGAGCAAGCTTTGCAACCCTCGCCTCTATACGATCGTTGGGATTGGCGGTTGGCTAGAGGAAGAAAAAAAATGAAAAAAAATTCAAAATTCAACAAATATTAAAATTGGCCAAGTAAGCGTTAGCTATGCCATGTTAGTAATTTTAAATAGAAATTGGTCGAAATGACTAAATTGACACTAATACAAAAGATCGTGACTCAATTGGTACTATTGCAATAGATTTAGGAATTTTTTTGTAATTTTCGCCAAAGCTAAACAATCCTGAAAATATTTTGAGTACGCTAGGTGCACATCCCACTCGTTAAACACCCCTAGTGCACATGCGAATGCACAATCCAAGCACACTTCTTATCGCATCATTCCTGTTTTTTTTTTAACAAATTACTATTAACATCCCTCTCTCAATGTCGATTCTCATTATTGTTCATCACGTCTGCAGCCATGTCAACGTGTTCTATTGTTGCCTTGCCATAACGGCTACTGCAGTAGCCTCCCGTCGCATGGCCTACAGGCTACACAGGAGCAACGATAACCTCCTGTTACATGGCCTACGCCACAGCCATGGCAACCTCCTGCCTCCTGCTACATTACCTACACAATAGCCATGGCAGCCTCCAATCGCCTAGTTTACGTACTAGCCATGCTTGTCTCCTGTCATATTGCTTGGCCTCCCATCGTGTAGCCTACATAATAGCCACGTCAACACACAGTAGCCACGTCGGCTTTTTGCCACATGGACTACACATGTCAGCCTATTTTCGCTTCAACACAACGAACCGCTTAGGCATTCCATCCCGTAGTTTTTCGGATCTTTTTTCCAAAACTCAATCAAATTTTTCTATTACCTTAAGTTCAAGGGGATATTTTAAATAATTAGATATTTTCTTTGATTCTCCGTATCTATCAAGATTATGCATATATCTTTCTTGATTTCGACATATTCCTGATTCATTATAATTGATATCATGTGTTTCTTGCTCTAATAAACTTTATAAATAGACTAACGTACTCTTCACTATGACACATCAAAATACATAGAAATTACACAATTTCCTATTCCGTATTTATTATGTATGTTTTGATGAAAAGCATATGAGCCTATTTGTAAACTTTATTGAATGACTAAATGAGGAAACAAGATAATCAGAATATTAGTTATAATCAATAAGGGATATGTACAATCAAAGGAGATACTTGCAAGATCTTAAGAAATATGGAGAATAAAAGGAAATATCCTAAGTATCTCTACCTTCCCCGCAAACTCAAGGTGACTTAGAAGAATTTAGTTGGACTTTGAGAAAAATTAAACAAAAAAAAGTGCATGGATGGATCACCTAAGAGGTTCACTGTGCTAAAGATAGAACATGCCGACGTGTGTAGGCTATGTGACAATATGTTAGGGTGGCTGTTGTGTGTTGTCATGGCTATTGTATAGGCAAATAGGCTAGAACTGTTGTGAGTGTTATGTAGGCTATACTATAGGAGGCTATCATGGCTGCTGTTGTAACTACTCGATCCGACGAGAGCAGAGAGTGATCTCTAGGGCGAGAGGACCTAGACAAAGAACAATTCTAGCAAACTTCTAGGATGGCAAAGGGAGCAAGAATGAATTGAATTGTGCACCGAACATGGGAGAGTAATTCTAGTGATCTCTGGGCAAGAGGACCTGGACAAGAAGCAGTTTCTAGCAAACTTCTAGGATGGCGAAGGGAGCAAGAATGAATCGAATTGTGCACTGAATAAGGGGAGAGCGATTCTAGAATATTAAGTGAAAACTGAATTTAACTCATTGAGGTATTATTCGCTTTGGTCCGTCCCATATCGAGCCTCACAGTTTTGTCTTTTGGAGTACATGTGGGCAACTTCCCAGGATGGGTGACCAATCCAGTTTTCACATATATATTCTAAAATCGCTCTCCCATGTTTGGTGTACGATTCGGTTCATTCATGCCCCATTCACCATCCTAAAAGCATGCTAGGAACTGCTTCTTGTCTAGGCCCTCTTGCTCCGCCAATCACTCCTCATCTCATCAGATTGATCGTTATAGCTATACAGACTACTCATTGACATAATAGACCGACACCTCTGTAGATATAACAAACACCATTTAGGACGTTGAGAGAGGGATATTAGTATTAATTGGACAAAAGAGCATGAAGGAGAATGACATGGGATATGAGATGTGCTTGGTTGTGCACTCAAGTATGAACTCAGATCACTCAAAATTTTCTCAAGATCATCAAGATAAGAAATATCCAAACCAAAGATTTTGTAATTTCTATATTTCTCTGTGTGCGTTGATGAATATTGGCTTATTTATAGGCTTTATTAGATGACTATTTAAGGTAATTAAGTCACTATTGTGCTAATCAAATCAATTGAGGATATGCATAATCAAGGGTGATATACGAATAATTTTGAGAGGTATAAAGCATCAAATGAAATATCTTATATATATATATATATCTGTGTGTGTGTGTATCTGTGTGTATTATAGCAAAAGAATTTGGCCTAGCAATCCCTGGACATCATCAAAGATCTCCAAATGTTGCTATTGCGACTCCATTCTCGCGAGTGCTTAAACATGTATAACGAGCTTCTCCAAGTCATATGTCAGAACGAACAACGTAAATTATGTGCGCTTATTTTAATGTTTACATTGACACTTCTCAACATCTCTCTATTGAGCTTTGTTAAGCCCATCTCGTGTTAGTAAAGTAGATTGGGTTTATAGCTCTGATTAACAGTCTTCTACTGAAATTGTAGAATCTAAACGGCCCAGCAAGACCTCCAGTTTACCAGGGCCTAAACTGTAGCTAGTAAGCCGAGCACGACCCATTTTCCTTGTCGCCCATGTGACAAAGACTTGGTTTGTTTTCCGAATCATAATGAAATATAGTTTCTGATTTAACTTACTGACATTATCATTTAAAGTCGATCAACAAGGATCGATCTTGATACAGATCATCTAGTGGACATAGATTAGTACTCAGGCAATGGGATAGGAAGCTAGCACGGCGATCCCGCATAGTCCTTCCTTAGCGTCGAACTCTCTGTGAATCCTTGCGTACCCTTCCTCGCCCCAACCTGTGCCCCACGAGTTCTTCACCAACCAATACTTCATCCCGTTGGCGCTTGTCCCGTACCCGATTATCGTCACGGCATGATCCAAGTCAGTCCTGCATTGGCCAGTGAACACACCACTGGAGTAGAACCGGAAGTCTCCGTCAGAATCGACCGCGGCCGACACCGGTTGGTTCGCCACCGCTTTCAGAAGGGCGTCCTCGTCATTCATGGGAACGTCCTCATAGCCGCCGATCTTGACTGTATGGTCAAGGGAGGCCACGGCTCTGCAGGCGCCTTTCGAACCGTTATAGGGATATTCGGCTTCCGTTACAAGCCCGTTGTTCTGTTGGATGAAATCAAAAGCATTGTCCATCAAACCATACGCGCACCCGTGGTTATCTCCTTCCACATCGCAATCCACAAGTTCTTGCTCCGACAGCGAAACTAATTTACCCGTCGTGATCTTAATAAGCCCCTCCACGGCCGCAACAGCTGAAAATGCCCAACAACTAGCTGCGCACACGTTATGAACGACCAAAAGTGAAAGGATATGAGTTGAACTCCGACAAAACATTAACATAAGTATGTCTTGCTGGTAATTCATGATAGAAAGTGGTAATATCTTACAACAATGGCCTTGGTTTTTGACCGGGGTGACCGCTCCCTTCTCTCTCCAATCGATGAAATATGGCACATCGGTAAAATTCTCGTACCTAAAGGAAGTGTCATCTTTGGTAGACACCATTTTGGCCTTTGGCCGTCTAAAGCCATTTCGAAAAGCTCTAAATTCTTCGTTGGTCAAATCTGCAAACTCGTTGATTTTCAATTTGTAATCTTTGCCCGACGCACTGTTGAAGGACTCGATATACTCCACATTGCTCTTGAATATCGCAAAGCGGCGCTCTTTTTCCTTAGCGTCCTTGTAAGTGCGTCCATGTTGAGCCATCCATCGCTCGTGCCTCGACAGCAAAGCGGACTCTGGATGGAGAGATCTGCACTCGGCTCGCGAAGCCCAAAGCCCTAAAATGAAAGAAACTAGCAAGAGAATCAGTGGGGATTGCTTTGTGAAAGCCATGAAGTTGATTGGGTTGGGACGACGCATACCTAAAATCGCTTAATGTTTATATAAACACGAAAAAGTGTTTGCTTAGGTTTTGAGGGGAGAGAGTGTTTGGTCGATGCCGCGTTGGAACCCATTAAAAGAGAATCGACAGTAATTTGCATTAAAAGTGAAAACGATGTTCACTTGAGCAACTTGCAACGAAAACATGCACGCAGTGACTGGTTTTTGCGGCTATGGGGATCATAAATTGTGAAGATAACGTTAACGATGACATATGGTGGAAGAATCTGTCGGATTGTTTACCTTGATTGAGCAAGATATATCGATGATGGAGCGACCATATTGCCCGTCTGATACCAAATGATAAACCTCGCGAACAGAAATAGTATATTACCATGTTTACTCATTTGATTTCGTTCATGACAACCGTCGACATGAGATTTCAAATATTACCTACCATCTTTTATCTTTTAAGTAGCTTGATTAAGATATTTATTTTGACATGTATCCAATTATCTCAACTAATGCCCAAAACTCAAATACCAAAATTTGCTGTCAATATGGATTTTCCAAGTTGCCACTAACTGATTAACTTGAAAATGTTTTGGAATGAATGGGTGAGTAACCATATTTCGGCGAGTAGTACATATCTCTTCTAATTAGATAGAGCATTCACTATGCATAATTATAAAGCAACATGATAATGTAATAAATATACAGTACAAAAAAAGAGTTATACCTTTCTCAAAGAGATGTACGTATACTGTCATAGTAAACAATAAAGTACAATCAACCTGAATAGTGAAATATAGAGATGCTCTTTCAATACATAATCACAGTTCAAACATCAATGGTCAAACCCACTGATCAATTTCTGGCAAATCAAACATCAATGGTGCATTTCATTGACTAGTCTCATACGCTCAATGTCCAACTCAAGACTCTAGGTTTGACTCTCATGAAATTCACATCACCATGTAGTGCTTAGTCTTTGACAACAAGGTTCTGGACATGACTCACCTATATCCACTTTACCATGTAGCACTTTGTTCTTGACCAACATATATCAATCGTATTGGTTCTAGAGGTGGTTTCCATGATATTCACATCGCCATGTAGCACTTTAGTCCTTCACAACAAGGTTTTAGGGGTACCTCCCACAAGATTCACTCACCATGTAGCATTTAGTCGTTAACCAATGTATATCCATAGGACAAGTTTCTAGAGGTGGTTCTAATGAGACTCTTGTCACCATGTAGTACTTAGTCATTGACTATTATGCATACTTAGAAACCAAACCCCGTTCATAGTGATAATGAACATCAAATCATCGCCTTCCAATCTATAAAACCAATCCAAAATCCATGTTGTAAATTAGAATACATTTTTATAAACCAAACATACATCTTTTTATAACATAGTGCTTTCCATGAACCAGGATCACAATGAGGTCGGCAAAACGTTCCAAGAAGAAGTTTCAAGAAAGTAAATTGTGTTAAAAGGATAAATAAGTCTCCATTTGGAAGTCTTATGTTAATGGCTGTGGGGCGTGTATCCTCGTTTCAAGATTGCTAAATTTGGAAACTTTTGGGAATCGATGCGTTAAGATGTGCATGCATCCTCATCTTCCGTAGATATGCCATGGCGTAATGAGGACGTATCATGTGCGTACTACGTCTATCTAAGTTCACATTGAGAACCTATTCTGCAGAATCTAGCAGCCATGAATCTAATGAACCTTTCGTGAATCTTGAGGAGCACCAAGATCAATGTCAGCGACAGCGATCTGTCCAAGGCTTGAAGTCTCTAAGTCAAAAGGGCGGCAATACTCCGATTACAATAAGAGCCTGGTCACTCTGAAAGATACTGCCCACCATTTTTTTTCTTTGAAGATTCCGTTCACACAACCAGAATGCATTTGTCTCCAATGCCATGTTTCGGCTTATCATAAGTGACTATTTATTTAGACATCGTTCGTATCATGAAAAATGAATAGTTGGAGAAATATTTTTCCTACAAATATTCACATGTATCGCTTTGGATAATTAGTTAATGAGAAATATTTTAATTACCAATAATAATTTATGTCTAAATATTTACGTCGACGATAGAATTATTTTTCATTCATTCATTTATGAAGCAATGTAATCGATCATTTTCTAGATTTATCACTCTAAATTTATAATGACCTGTTAAAATTTTAATTAATTCACATGTAACTTGACTCCCTAGACATGAGTTCTTTTTTGTTTAACCCTAGACGTGATCTTTTTTATTTGCCATATCTTTAAATTTCTTCTTTTTCACTTTTGCTTTGCTAGTTACAATACACAGAAATTGAACCTCGCACATATGATACTAGTATCCCCACTACCTAATCTCTTTACCAGCAGGGTCATATGCTTATTAACCCTAGACATGAGTTAAAAAGTGGTTCTTTGGCCCTTTTTACACATCTAGATGATCTTAATATGTTACTAGATTTGGAATATCGAATTCCAATGAAACAACCAAATCTCAAGCCTATGATATTGCAAGTACGCTTGACAAGTTGAAAGCATCGCGGTCCCAACCAACCTCTTTACAGTATTATTATGCCAGATATTGGAAAAATGAAAACCAAGTTTACCTTGTTATAATGAGTTGTCATGTTTATTTTAAATTGATTAAGGTCCAATCTTTCTAACTATAACTAATCATTTGAAATTTTGATTCAATTATTTCTTTTTTTTTTTTGGACCACTTGTTTTGTGCGTGCACGCACTCCATGGACAAGTGACATTAGTGACGCGTTTCAGTCAAGAATGGACAATTGACGTCCCTAGTTAAATTACACTTTCGATGTTGCTAATTTAGGTATTGCGTGTAGCTTATTTATCGGTGTGAACGCTTGGACAATTGGCAAAATGGATTAATGTACAAACGGAGCCGCCACCCAATTTGATAGGACGACTCTCATGATTCGTTTTCACAGTTCGTGTCGATATATTTTGGAAGAGTTTGTAAGTCTTAGAAATCTACAAATAAAATTAATTGTAATAAAAATTGGGAGAGGCTTGCCAAAAAGTTTTTTATCTATTACACTTATGTCAATTCATTCATAAACTTTATAAATTTTACTGGCCCCGGGCAAGGGCGTAGTAGCCTTAAGCCAAAGGGAGAAAAACGAAAATGTAAATAAAAAAATTTTAAAATTTCAAAATATTACTAAAAAAATTTCACGTCAATGCCGGCCATGTTATGTAGGACAGTCAGGTCCGTATCAGTGATTTTCAGCTAAAATTGGTTGGATTAATCCAATTAGCAAAACATATGCAATAAGTTTATGACTTTTTTTAGCATGTTGTTCCATTTTCCCCGAAGATTTACTTTTGGAACTAATATTTTTATTCCAATTTGGCAATATAAGTAATAGAAGATTGGATAAATAGTGCTAAATAGGATTAGCATATTTTGTTTAATTCTCTTCGTCTCTCATGATCATGCAAATATGTCTCTTGATTGTCCATATCCTCAATCGATTATGATTGATATCATGTTGATCTTGTCACCTTAGTTTGTCGCATAATAAACTCATGTACCTTCATCAATATGTACAGAAAAATATATAGAATTAGATGATTCTTGTTTCTATATATATTGTACTTTCGCATCAAAGTTAGAGGAAAATTTACCAAAAGAGTCCTAAATCAATTGCAATCATGCTAATTCATCCCTAAACCTTTTTTTTTTTGCTAGTTTAGTCATAAACATTTTGCATTCATGCTAATTCAGTCCTTCTGAATAATTTTACCCAGAAACCATTGATACGGCGAGGCCATTGCTGACATGGTTTGGTCGGTGCCTCAGTAATACTGACACTGACACTCGACATGTAACATAACACGACACAACATGCAAACACATTATTTCTAGAAAATAGAGATTTTTGACACGTTGGAACATGTAGTATATTAAATATATTTTTTCATATATGCATGAAAATTTATTAATTTTATGATTTTTTTTATATAAATAGAGAATTAAAAAAAAGAGATCTTATAATAAAGGGTTAATACCACGAAAAACCCCAAACTGGTACGCTTGTGAAAAATTTACCCCAAATTAATTTTTTGACCACAAAAAACCCCAAACTGGTACACATGTGTCAAATTTACCCCAAACTATTTTTTTAACCTCAAAAAACCCCAAACTGGTACATTTGTGACAAATTTACCCCAAACTGATATATTTGCGACAAATTTACCCTTCGTTAATTTTTGTTAAATTTAATGTTAAATTACTTAGTTAAATGGCATGTGACACTTCACAGGTATACCGGTTTAGGATTTTTACTCTCCATTTACCACAGGTTTATCAATTTAGGGATTTTCATGGTACTGATCCAATTTAATAAAGGGTAAATTTGTCATAGGTATAATAGTTTGGGGTTTTCGTGATAAAAAAAATTAGTTTTGGGTAAATTTGTCACAAATGTACCAGTTTGGGGTTTTTGAGGTCAAAACAATAGTTTGGGGTAAATTTGTCACATGTGTACCAGTTTGGGATTTTTCTTGGTAAAAAAATTAATTTGGGGTAAATTTGTCACATATGTACCAGTTTGGGGTTTTTTGTGATCAAAAAAATAGTTTGGGGTAAATTTGTCACAAGCGTACCAGTTTAGGGTTTTTCGTGGTATTAACCGTATAATAAAAGAAGAAATTTCCTTCCATGGATACTCCTGTAATTTGACCCCAGCCAGCCTAGAAAAAAATTAAGTAAAAAGAAAATTAAACCACTTGACCATCCTTCTCTCTTTCTCTAGGCCTTTATTCCATCATTCTCCATCATGCCTCCCCGCCCACAAATGACTTTGCACTATGTTTGCTTCTTCTAGAGGTTCGCTTCTCTCCGGTGAGTTCTATCACTATACCATCTAGCTCTGGAGCCCTAGATCAACCAATTATTCTGCTATCCACCGTAATTTCAACCATCCTAGGTATATGTTTTGATTTCCCCTTCTCCTTCTTCCTTTTTGTTTTCCTTGTCATCTCTCTCGCTTTCTCTCCCTTATCGCTCTCATGGCCTAAGATGTAGACACCCTTCTCCCCTCTCCCCTCGATCTCTATCCTTTAGATCCATGCTTTCCCCACCCTCCTTCTTCAACGGCTTGTGCGTTGTGAGCTCTCTGCTTCATCTCTCTCATGGCCTTAGACATAGACAGCCTCCTCCCCCTCTTCTCCAGATCTCTGGAGGCCCCAAATTTAAGATTTCCTCATTGACTCACGTGTCCACGGCGTGTTGCTAGCATTGACAAAGTCTCAAACCTCTGATACGCCTTAATCACGTGTTGAATGCATGTCCGTGTCCAACATCGATGTGGTAACCCCCTTAGCATGTCGATAGGCCGGCACAATTTGGCATAGCTAGATTTGATGCGGATAATTTTTAATAATATTTTAGCATTATTTAATTTTTTATATTTTATTTTCCCTTTTTTTCCATTTTCTTCCTCTCTTTTTCTTTTTTTCCTTTTTTTTCCTCTAGCTAGTCAATAGGCCAAAGACAAGGACCAACAAAGTTCTCCCCCATCGGCCACTAGTAATGCTCGCCCTCACGCTCACCTAGCGAGGTTGACCTCATTGTCGTTGGGCAAAGGTTGGGCCTTGTCTAAATCTGGCGAGGTCTAGCCTCACGCGACAATGGCGAGGTCTAGACCTTGTTGTCGTTGAGTAAGGTTGTGCCTTTGCGAAGGCCAAGTGAGGTTGCTCCACGCTAGATCCACGTAAGGCCTGCCACGCTAGGGGCAGGCAAGGCTTGCCCTCACCGGTGGTCGGCGGGAGCAAGCTTTGCAACCCTCGCCTCTATACGATCGTTGGGATTGGCGGTTGGCTAGAGGAAGAAAAAAAATGAAAAAAAATTCAAAATTCAACAAATATTAAAATTGGCCAAGTAAGCGTTAGCTATGCCATGTTAGTAATTTTAAATAGAAATTGGTCGAAATGACTAAATTGACACTAATACAAAAGATCGTGACTCAATTGGTACTATTGCAATAGATTTAGGAATTTTTTTGTAATTTTCGCCAAAGCTAAACAATCCTGAAAATATTTTGAGTACGCTAGGTGCACATCCCACTCGTTAAACACCCCTAGTGCACATGCGAATGCACAATCCAAGCACACTTCTTATCGCATCATTCCTGTTTTTTTTTTAACAAATTACTATTAACATCCCTCTCTCAATGTCGATTCTCATTATTGTTCATCACGTCTGCAGCCATGTCAACGTGTTCTATTGTTGCCTTGCCATAACGGCTACTGCAGTAGCCTCCCGTCGCATGGCCTACAGGCTACACAGGAGCAACGATAACCTCCTGTTACATGGCCTACGCCACAGCCATGGCAACCTCCTGCCTCCTGCTACATTACCTACACAATAGCCATGGCAGCCTCCAATCGCCTAGTTTACGTACTAGCCATGCTTGTCTCCTGTCATATTGCTTGGCCTCCCATCGTGTAGCCTACATAATAGCCACGTCAACACACAGTAGCCACGTCGGCTTTTTGCCACATGGACTACACATGTCAGCCTATTTTCGCTTCAACACAACGAACCGCTTAGGCATTCCATCCCGTAGTTTTTCGGATCTTTTTTCCAAAACTCAATCAAATTTTTCTATTACCTTAAGTTCAAGGGGATATTTTAAATAATTAGATATTTTCTTTGATTCTCCGTATCTATCAAGATTATGCATATATCTTTCTTGATTTCGACATATTCCTGATTCATTATAATTGATATCATGTGTTTCTTGCTCTAATAAACTTTATAAATAGACTAACGTACTCTTCACTATGACACATCAAAATACATAGAAATTACACAATTTCCTATTCCGTATTTATTATGTATGTTTTGATGAAAAGCATATGAGCCTATTTGTAAACTTTATTGAATGACTAAATGAGGAAACAAGATAATCAGAATATTAGTTATAATCAATAAGGGATATGTACAATCAAAGGAGATACTTGCAAGATCTTAAGAAATATGGAGAATAAAAGGAAATATCCTAAGTATCTCTACCTTCCCCGCAAACTCAAGGTGACTTAGAAGAATTTAGTTGGACTTTGAGAAAAATTAAACAAAAAAAAGTGCATGGATGGATCACCTAAGAGGTTCACTGTGCTAAAGATAGAACATGCCGACGTGTGTAGGCTATGTGACAATATGTTAGGGTGGCTGTTGTGTGTTGTCATGGCTATTGTATAGGCAAATAGGCTAGAACTGTTGTGAGTGTTATGTAGGCTATACTATAGGAGGCTATCATGGCTGCTGTTGTAACTACTCGATCCGACGAGAGCAGAGAGTGATCTCTAGGGCGAGAGGACCTAGACAAAGAACAATTCTAGCAAACTTCTAGGATGGCAAAGGGAGCAAGAATGAATTGAATTGTGCACCGAACATGGGAGAGTAATTCTAGTGATCTCTGGGCAAGAGGACCTGGACAAGAAGCAGTTTCTAGCAAACTTCTAGGATGGCGAAGGGAGCAAGAATGAATCGAATTGTGCACTGAATAAGGGGAGAGCGATTCTAGAATATTAAGTGAAAACTGAATTTAACTCATTGAGGTATTATTCGCTTTGGTCCGTCCCATATCGAGCCTCACAGTTTTGTCTTTTGGAGTACATGTGGGCAACTTCCCAGGATGGGTGACCAATCCAGTTTTCACATATATATTCTAAAATCGCTCTCCCATGTTTGGTGTACGATTCGGTTCATTCATGCCCCATTCACCATCCTAAAAGCATGCTAGGAACTGCTTCTTGTCTAGGCCCTCTTGCTCCGCCAATCACTCCTCATCTCATCAGATTGATCGTTATAGCTATACAGACTACTCATTGACATAATAGACCGACACCTCTGTAGATATAACAAACACCATTTAGGACGTTGAGAGAGGGATATTAGTATTAATTGGACAAAAGAGCATGAAGGAGAATGACATGGGATATGAGATGTGCTTGGTTGTGCACTCAAGTATGAACTCAGATCACTCAAAATTTTCTCAAGATCATCAAGATAAGAAATATCCAAACCAAAGATTTTGTAATTTCTATATTTCTCTGTGTGCGTTGATGAATATTGGCTTATTTATAGGCTTTATTAGATGACTATTTAAGGTAATTAAGTCACTATTGTGCTAATCAAATCAATTGAGGATATGCATAATCAAGGGTGATATACGAATAATTTTGAGAGGTATAAAGCATCAAATGAAATATCTTATATATATATATATATATCTGTGTGTGTGTGTATCTGTGTGTATTATAGCAAAAGAATTTGGCCTAGCAATCCCTGGACATCATCAAAGATCTCCAAATGTTGCTATTGCGACTCCATTCTCGCGAGTGCTTAAACATGTATAACGAGCTTCTCCAAGTCATATGTCAGAACGAACAACGTAAATTATGTGCGCTTATTTTAATGTTTACATTGACACTTCTCAACATCTCTCTATTGAGCTTTGTTAAGCCCATCTCGTGTTAGTAAAGTAGATTGGGTTTATAGCTCTGATTAACAGTCTTCTACTGAAATTGTAGAATCTAAACGGCCCAGCAAGACCTCCAGTTTACCAGGGCCTAAACTGTAGCTAGTAAGCCGAGCACGACCCATTTTCCTTGTCGCCCATGTGACAAAGACTTGGTTTGTTTTCCGAATCATAATGAAATATAGTTTCTGATTTAACTTACTGACATTATCATTTAAAGTCGATCAACAAGGATCGATCTTGATACAGATCATCTAGTGGACATAGATTAGTACTCAGGCAATGGGATAGGAAGCTAGCACGGCGATCCCGCATAGTCCTTCCTTAGCGTCGAACTCTCTGTGAATCCTTGCGTACCCTTCCTCGCCCCAACCTGTGCCCCACGAGTTCTTCACCAACCAATACTTCATCCCGTTGGCGCTTGTCCCGTACCCGATTATCGTCACGGCATGATCCAAGTCAGTCCTGCATTGGCCAGTGAACACACCACTGGAGTAGAACCGGAAGTCTCCGTCAGAATCGACCGCGGCCGACACCGGTTGGTTCGCCACCGCTTTCAGAAGGGCGTCCTCGTCATTCATGGGAACGTCCTCATAGCCGCCGATCTTGACTGTATGGTCAAGGGAGGCCACGGCTCTGCAGGCGCCTTTCGAACCGTTATAGGGATATTCGGCTTCCGTTACAAGCCCGTTGTTCTGTTGGATGAAATCAAAAGCATTGTCCATCAAACCATACGCGCACCCGTGGTTATCTCCTTCCACATCGCAATCCACAAGTTCTTGCTCCGACAGCGAAACTAATTTACCCGTCGTGATCTTAATAAGCCCCTCCACGGCCGCAACAGCTGAAAATGCCCAACAACTAGCTGCGCACACGTTATGAACGACCAAAAGTGAAAGGATATGAGTTGAACTCCGACAAAACATTAACATAAGTATGTCTTGCTGGTAATTCATGATAGAAAGTGGTAATATCTTACAACAATGGCCTTGGTTTTTGACCGGGGTGACCGCTCCCTTCTCTCTCCAATCGATGAAATATGGCACATCGGTAAAATTCTCGTACCTAAAGGAAGTGTCATCTTTGGTAGACACCATTTTGGCCTTTGGCCGTCTAAAGCCATTTCGAAAAGCTCTAAATTCTTCGTTGGTCAAATCTGCAAACTCGTTGATTTTCAATTTGTAATCTTTGCCCGACGCACTGTTGAAGGACTCGATATACTCCACATTGCTCTTGAATATCGCAAAGCGGCGCTCTTTTTCCTTAGCGTCCTTGTAAGTGCGTCCATGTTGAGCCATCCATCGCTCGTGCCTCGACAGCAAAGCGGACTCTGGATGGAGAGATCTGCACTCGGCTCGCGAAGCCCAAAGCCCTAAAATGAAAGAAACTAGCAAGAGAATCAGTGGGGATTGCTTTGTGAAAGCCATGAAGTTGATTGGGTTGGGACGACGCATACCTAAAATCGCTTAATGTTTATATAAACACGAAAAAGTGTTTGCTTAGGTTTTGAGGGGAGAGAGTGTTTGGTCGATGCCGCGTTGGAACCCATTAAAAGAGAATCGACAGTAATTTGCATTAAAAGTGAAAACGATGTTCACTTGAGCAACTTGCAACGAAAACATGCACGCAGTGACTGGTTTTTGCGGCTATGGGGATCATAAATTGTGAAGATAACGTTAACGATGACATATGGTGGAAGAATCTGTCGGATTGTTTACCTTGATTGAGCAAGATATATCGATGATGGAGCGACCATATTGCCCGTCTGATACCAAATGATAAACCTCGCGAACAGAAATAGTATATTACCATGTTTACTCATTTGATTTCGTTCATGACAACCGTCGACATGAGATTTCAAATATTACCTACCATCTTTTATCTTTTAAGTAGCTTGATTAAGATATTTATTTTGACATGTATCCAATTATCTCAACTAATGCCCAAAACTCAAATACCAAAATTTGCTGTCAATATGGATTTTCCAAGTTGCCACTAACTGATTAACTTGAAAATGTTTTGGAATGAATGGGTGAGTAACCATATTTCGGCGAGTAGTACATATCTCTTCTAATTAGATAGAGCATTCACTATGCATAATTATAAAGCAACATGATAATGTAATAAATATACAGTACAAAAAAAGAGTTATACCTTTCTCAAAGAGATGTACGTATACTGTCATAGTAAACAATAAAGTACAATCAACCTGAATAGTGAAATATAGAGATGCTCTTTCAATACATAATCACAGTTCAAACATCAATGGTCAAACCCACTGATCAATTTCTGGCAAATCAAACATCAATGGTGCATTTCATTGACTAGTCTCATACGCTCAATGTCCAACTCAAGACTCTAGGTTTGACTCTCATGAAATTCACATCACCATGTAGTGCTTAGTCTTTGACAACAAGGTTCTGGACATGACTCACCTATATCCACTTTACCATGTAGCACTTTGTTCTTGACCAACATATATCAATCGTATTGGTTCTAGAGGTGGTTTCCATGATATTCACATCGCCATGTAGCACTTTAGTCCTTCACAACAAGGTTTTAGGGGTACCTCCCACAAGATTCACTCACCATGTAGCATTTAGTCGTTAACCAATGTATATCCATAGGACAAGTTTCTAGAGGTGGTTCTAATGAGACTCTTGTCACCATGTAGTACTTAGTCATTGACTATTATGCATACTTAGAAACCAAACCCCGTTCATAGTGATAATGAACATCAAATCATCGCCTTCCAATCTATAAAACCAATCCAAAATCCATGTTGTAAATTAGAATACATTTTTATAAACCAAACATACATCTTTTTATAACATAGTGCTTTCCATGAACCAGGATCACAATGAGGTCGGCAAAACGTTCCAAGAAGAAGTTTCAAGAAAGTAAATTGTGTTAAAAGGATAAATAAGTCTCCATTTGGAAGTCTTATGTTAATGGCTGTGGGGCGTGTATCCTCGTTTCAAGATTGCTAAATTTGGAAACTTTTGGGAATCGATGCGTTAAGATGTGCATGCATCCTCATCTTCCGTAGATATGCCATGGCGTAATGAGGACGTATCATGTGCGTACTACGTCTATCTAAGTTCACATTGAGAACCTATTCTGCAGAATCTAGCAGCCATGAATCTAATGAACCTTTCGTGAATCTTGAGGAGCACCAAGATCAATGTCAGCGACAGCGATCTGTCCAAGGCTTGAAGTCTCTAAGTCAAAAGGGCGGCAATACTCCGATTACAATAAGAGCCTGGTCACTCTGAAAGATACTGCCCACCATTTTTTTTCTTTGAAGATTCCGTTCACACAACCAGAATGCATTTGTCTCCAATGCCATGTTTCGGCTTATCATAAGTGACTATTTATTTAGACATCGTTCGTATCATGAAAAATGAATAGTTGGAGAAATATTTTTCCTACAAATATTCACATGTATCGCTTTGGATAATTAGTTAATGAGAAATATTTTAATTACCAATAATAATTTATGTCTAAATATTTACGTCGACGATAGAATTATTTTTCATTCATTCATTTATGAAGCAATGTAATCGATCATTTTCTAGATTTATCACTCTAAATTTATAATGACCTGTTAAAATTTTAATTAATTCACATGTAACTTGACTCCCTAGACATGAGTTCTTTTTTGTTTAACCCTAGACGTGATCTTTTTTATTTGCCATATCTTTAAATTTCTTCTTTTTCACTTTTGCTTTGCTAGTTACAATACACAGAAATTGAACCTCGCACATATGATACTAGTATCCCCACTACCTAATCTCTTTACCAGCAGGGTCATATGCTTATTAACCCTAGACATGAGTTAAAAAGTGGTTCTTTGGCCCTTTTTACACATCTAGATGATCTTAATATGTTACTAGATTTGGAATATCGAATTCCAATGAAACAACCAAATCTCAAGCCTATGATATTGCAAGTACGCTTGACAAGTTGAAAGCATCGCGGTCCCAACCAACCTCTTTACAGTATTATTATGCCAGATATTGGAAAAATGAAAACCAAGTTTACCTTGTTATAATGAGTTGTCATGTTTATTTTAAATTGATTAAGGTCCAATCTTTCTAACTATAACTAATCATTTGAAATTTTGATTCAATTATTTCTTTTTTTTTTTTGGACCACTTGTTTTGTGCGTGCACGCACTCCATGGACAAGTGACATTAGTGACGCGTTTCAGTCAAGAATGGACAATTGACGTCCCTAGTTAAATTACACTTTCGATGTTGCTAATTTAGGTATTGCGTGTAGCTTATTTATCGGTGTGAACGCTTGGACAATTGGCAAAATGGATTAATGTACAAACGGAGCCGCCACCCAATTTGATAGGACGACTCTCATGATTCGTTTTCACAGTTCGTGTCGATATATTTTGGAAGAGTTTGTAAGTCTTAGAAATCTACAAATAAAATTAATTGTAATAAAAATTGGGAGAGGCTTGCCAAAAAGTTTTTTATCTATTACACTTATGTCAATTCATTCATAAACTTTATAAATTTTACTGGCCCCGGGCAAGGGCGTAGTAGCCTTAAGCCAAAGGGAGAAAAACGAAAATGTAAATAAAAAAATTTTAAAATTTCAAAATATTACTAAAAAAATTTCACGTCAATGCCGGCCATGTTATGTAGGACAGTCAGGTCCGTATCAGTGATTTTCAGCTAAAATTGGTTGGATTAATCCAATTAGCAAAACATATGCAATAAGTTTATGACTTTTTTTAGCATGTTGTTCCATTTTCCCCGAAGATTTACTTTTGGAACTAATATTTTTATTCCAATTTGGCAATATAAGTAATAGAAGATTGGATAAATAGTGCTAAATAGGATTAGCATATTTTGTTTAATTCTCTTCGTCTCTCATGATCATGCAAATATGTCTCTTGATTGTCCATATCCTCAATCGATTATGATTGATATCATGTTGATCTTGTCACCTTAGTTTGTCGCATAATAAACTCATGTACCTTCATCAATATGTACAGAAAAATATATAGAATTAGATGATTCTTGTTTCTATATATATTGTACTTTCGCATCAAAGTTAGAGGAAAATTTACCAAAAGAGTCCTAAATCAATTGCAATCATGCTAATTCATCCCTAAACCTTTTTTTTTTTGCTAGTTTAGTCATAAACATTTTGCATTCATGCTAATTCAGTCCTTCTGAATAATTTTACCCAGAAACCATTGATACGGCGAGGCCATTGCTGACATGGTTTGGTCGGTGCCTCAGTAATACTGACACTGACACTCGACATGTAACATAACACGACACAACATGCAAACACATTATTTCTAGAAAATAGAGATTTTTGACACGTTGGAACATGTAGTATATTAAATATATTTTTTCATATATGCATGAAAATTTATTAATTTTATGATTTTTTTTATATAAATAGAGAATTAAAAAAAAGAGATCTTATAATAAAGGGTTAATACCACGAAAAACCCCAAACTGGTACGCTTGTGAAAAATTTACCCCAAATTAATTTTTTGACCACAAAAAACCCCAAACTGGTACACATGTGTCAAATTTACCCCAAACTATTTTTTTAACCTCAAAAAACCCCAAACTGGTACATTTGTGACAAATTTACCCCAAACTGATATATTTGCGACAAATTTACCCTTCGTTAATTTTTGTTAAATTTAATGTTAAATTACTTAGTTAAATGGCATGTGACACTTCACAGGTATACCGGTTTAGGATTTTTACTCTCCATTTACCACAGGTTTATCAATTTAGGGATTTTCATGGTACTGATCCAATTTAATAAAGGGTAAATTTGTCATAGGTATAATAGTTTGGGGTTTTCGTGATAAAAAAAATTAGTTTTGGGTAAATTTGTCACAAATGTACCAGTTTGGGGTTTTTGAGGTCAAAACAATAGTTTGGGGTAAATTTGTCACATGTGTACCAGTTTGGGATTTTTCTTGGTAAAAAAATTAATTTGGGGTAAATTTGTCACATATGTACCAGTTTGGGGTTTTTTGTGATCAAAAAAATAGTTTGGGGTAAATTTGTCACAAGCGTACCAGTTTAGGGTTTTTCGTGGTATTAACCGTATAATAAAAGAAGAAATTTCCTTCCATGGATACTCCTGTAATTTGACCCCAGCCAGCCTAGAAAAAAATTAAGTAAAAAGAAAATTAAACCACTTGACCATCCTTCTCTCTTTCTCTAGGCCTTTATTCCATCATTCTCCATCATGCCTCCCCGCCCACAAATGACTTTGCACTATGTTTGCTTCTTCTAGAGGTTCGCTTCTCTCCGGTGAGTTCTATCACTATACCATCTAGCTCTGGAGCCCTAGATCAACCAATTATTCTGCTATCCACCGTAATTTCAACCATCCTAGGTATATGTTTTGATTTCCCCTTCTCCTTCTTCCTTTTTGTTTTCCTTGTCATCTCTCTCGCTTTCTCTCCCTTATCGCTCTCATGGCCTAAGATGTAGACACCCTTCTCCCCTCTCCCCTCGATCTCTATCCTTTAGATCCATGCTTTCCCCACCCTCCTTCTTCAACGGCTTGTGCGTTGTGAGCTCTCTGCTTCATCTCTCTCATGGCCTTAGACATAGACAGCCTCCTCCCCCTCTTCTCCAGATCTCTGGAGGCCCCAAATTTAAGATTTCCTCATTGACTCACGTGTCCACGGCGTGTTGCTAGCATTGACAAAGTCTCAAACCTCTGATACGCCTTAATCACGTGTTGAATGCATGTCCGTGTCCAACATCGATGTGGTAACCCCCTTAGCATGTCGATAGGCCGGCACAATTTGGCATAGCTAGATTTGATGCGGATAATTTTTAATAATATTTTAGCATTATTTAATTTTTTATATTTTATTTTCCCTTTTTTTCCATTTTCTTCCTCTCTTTTTCTTTTTTTCCTTTTTTTTCCTCTAGCTAGTCAATAGGCCAAAGACAAGGACCAACAAAGTTCTCCCCCATCGGCCACTAGTAATGCTCGCCCTCACGCTCACCTAGCGAGGTTGACCTCATTGTCGTTGGGCAAAGGTTGGGCCTTGTCTAAATCTGGCGAGGTCTAGCCTCACGCGACAATGGCGAGGTCTAGACCTTGTTGTCGTTGAGTAAGGTTGTGCCTTTGCGAAGGCCAAGTGAGGTTGCTCCACGCTAGATCCACGTAAGGCCTGCCACGCTAGGGGCAGGCAAGGCTTGCCCTCACCGGTGGTCGGCGGGAGCAAGCTTTGCAACCCTCGCCTCTATACGATCGTTGGGATTGGCGGTTGGCTAGAGGAAGAAAAAAAATGAAAAAAAATTCAAAATTCAACAAATATTAAAATTGGCCAAGTAAGCGTTAGCTATGCCATGTTAGTAATTTTAAATAGAAATTGGTCGAAATGACTAAATTGACACTAATACAAAAGATCGTGACTCAATTGGTACTATTGCAATAGATTTAGGAATTTTTTTGTAATTTTCGCCAAAGCTAAACAATCCTGAAAATATTTTGAGTACGCTAGGTGCACATCCCACTCGTTAAACACCCCTAGTGCACATGCGAATGCACAATCCAAGCACACTTCTTATCGCATCATTCCTGTTTTTTTTTTAACAAATTACTATTAACATCCCTCTCTCAATGTCGATTCTCATTATTGTTCATCACGTCTGCAGCCATGTCAACGTGTTCTATTGTTGCCTTGCCATAACGGCTACTGCAGTAGCCTCCCGTCGCATGGCCTACAGGCTACACAGGAGCAACGATAACCTCCTGTTACATGGCCTACGCCACAGCCATGGCAACCTCCTGCCTCCTGCTACATTACCTACACAATAGCCATGGCAGCCTCCAATCGCCTAGTTTACGTACTAGCCATGCTTGTCTCCTGTCATATTGCTTGGCCTCCCATCGTGTAGCCTACATAATAGCCACGTCAACACACAGTAGCCACGTCGGCTTTTTGCCACATGGACTACACATGTCAGCCTATTTTCGCTTCAACACAACGAACCGCTTAGGCATTCCATCCCGTAGTTTTTCGGATCTTTTTTCCAAAACTCAATCAAATTTTTCTATTACCTTAAGTTCAAGGGGATATTTTAAATAATTAGATATTTTCTTTGATTCTCCGTATCTATCAAGATTATGCATATATCTTTCTTGATTTCGACATATTCCTGATTCATTATAATTGATATCATGTGTTTCTTGCTCTAATAAACTTTATAAATAGACTAACGTACTCTTCACTATGACACATCAAAATACATAGAAATTACACAATTTCCTATTCCGTATTTATTATGTATGTTTTGATGAAAAGCATATGAGCCTATTTGTAAACTTTATTGAATGACTAAATGAGGAAACAAGATAATCAGAATATTAGTTATAATCAATAAGGGATATGTACAATCAAAGGAGATACTTGCAAGATCTTAAGAAATATGGAGAATAAAAGGAAATATCCTAAGTATCTCTACCTTCCCCGCAAACTCAAGGTGACTTAGAAGAATTTAGTTGGACTTTGAGAAAAATTAAACAAAAAAAAGTGCATGGATGGATCACCTAAGAGGTTCACTGTGCTAAAGATAGAACATGCCGACGTGTGTAGGCTATGTGACAATATGTTAGGGTGGCTGTTGTGTGTTGTCATGGCTATTGTATAGGCAAATAGGCTAGAACTGTTGTGAGTGTTATGTAGGCTATACTATAGGAGGCTATCATGGCTGCTGTTGTAACTACTCGATCCGACGAGAGCAGAGAGTGATCTCTAGGGCGAGAGGACCTAGACAAAGAACAATTCTAGCAAACTTCTAGGATGGCAAAGGGAGCAAGAATGAATTGAATTGTGCACCGAACATGGGAGAGTAATTCTAGTGATCTCTGGGCAAGAGGACCTGGACAAGAAGCAGTTTCTAGCAAACTTCTAGGATGGCGAAGGGAGCAAGAATGAATCGAATTGTGCACTGAATAAGGGGAGAGCGATTCTAGAATATTAAGTGAAAACTGAATTTAACTCATTGAGGTATTATTCGCTTTGGTCCGTCCCATATCGAGCCTCACAGTTTTGTCTTTTGGAGTACATGTGGGCAACTTCCCAGGATGGGTGACCAATCCAGTTTTCACATATATATTCTAAAATCGCTCTCCCATGTTTGGTGTACGATTCGGTTCATTCATGCCCCATTCACCATCCTAAAAGCATGCTAGGAACTGCTTCTTGTCTAGGCCCTCTTGCTCCGCCAATCACTCCTCATCTCATCAGATTGATCGTTATAGCTATACAGACTACTCATTGACATAATAGACCGACACCTCTGTAGATATAACAAACACCATTTAGGACGTTGAGAGAGGGATATTAGTATTAATTGGACAAAAGAGCATGAAGGAGAATGACATGGGATATGAGATGTGCTTGGTTGTGCACTCAAGTATGAACTCAGATCACTCAAAATTTTCTCAAGATCATCAAGATAAGAAATATCCAAACCAAAGATTTTGTAATTTCTATATTTCTCTGTGTGCGTTGATGAATATTGGCTTATTTATAGGCTTTATTAGATGACTATTTAAGGTAATTAAGTCACTATTGTGCTAATCAAATCAATTGAGGATATGCATAATCAAGGGTGATATACGAATAATTTTGAGAGGTATAAAGCATCAAATGAAATATCTTATATATATATATATATCTGTGTGTGTGTGTATCTGTGTGTATTATAGCAAAAGAATTTGGCCTAGCAATCCCTGGACATCATCAAAGATCTCCAAATGTTGCTATTGCGACTCCATTCTCGCGAGTGCTTAAACATGTATAACGAGCTTCTCCAAGTCATATGTCAGAACGAACAACGTAAATTATGTGCGCTTATTTTAATGTTTACATTGACACTTCTCAACATCTCTCTATTGAGCTTTGTTAAGCCCATCTCGTGTTAGTAAAGTAGATTGGGTTTATAGCTCTGATTAACAGTCTTCTACTGAAATTGTAGAATCTAAACGGCCCAGCAAGACCTCCAGTTTACCAGGGCCTAAACTGTAGCTAGTAAGCCGAGCACGACCCATTTTCCTTGTCGCCCATGTGACAAAGACTTGGTTTGTTTTCCGAATCATAATGAAATATAGTTTCTGATTTAACTTACTGACATTATCATTTAAAGTCGATCAACAAGGATCGATCTTGATACAGATCATCTAGTGGACATAGATTAGTACTCAGGCAATGGGATAGGAAGCTAGCACGGCGATCCCGCATAGTCCTTCCTTAGCGTCGAACTCTCTGTGAATCCTTGCGTACCCTTCCTCGCCCCAACCTGTGCCCCACGAGTTCTTCACCAACCAATACTTCATCCCGTTGGCGCTTGTCCCGTACCCGATTATCGTCACGGCATGATCCAAGTCAGTCCTGCATTGGCCAGTGAACACACCACTGGAGTAGAACCGGAAGTCTCCGTCAGAATCGACCGCGGCCGACACCGGTTGGTTCGCCACCGCTTTCAGAAGGGCGTCCTCGTCATTCATGGGAACGTCCTCATAGCCGCCGATCTTGACTGTATGGTCAAGGGAGGCCACGGCTCTGCAGGCGCCTTTCGAACCGTTATAGGGATATTCGGCTTCCGTTACAAGCCCGTTGTTCTGTTGGATGAAATCAAAAGCATTGTCCATCAAACCATACGCGCACCCGTGGTTATCTCCTTCCACATCGCAATCCACAAGTTCTTGCTCCGACAGCGAAACTAATTTACCCGTCGTGATCTTAATAAGCCCCTCCACGGCCGCAACAGCTGAAAATGCCCAACAACTAGCTGCGCACACGTTATGAACGACCAAAAGTGAAAGGATATGAGTTGAACTCCGACAAAACATTAACATAAGTATGTCTTGCTGGTAATTCATGATAGAAAGTGGTAATATCTTACAACAATGGCCTTGGTTTTTGACCGGGGTGACCGCTCCCTTCTCTCTCCAATCGATGAAATATGGCACATCGGTAAAATTCTCGTACCTAAAGGAAGTGTCATCTTTGGTAGACACCATTTTGGCCTTTGGCCGTCTAAAGCCATTTCGAAAAGCTCTAAATTCTTCGTTGGTCAAATCTGCAAACTCGTTGATTTTCAATTTGTAATCTTTGCCCGACGCACTGTTGAAGGACTCGATATACTCCACATTGCTCTTGAATATCGCAAAGCGGCGCTCTTTTTCCTTAGCGTCCTTGTAAGTGCGTCCATGTTGAGCCATCCATCGCTCGTGCCTCGACAGCAAAGCGGACTCTGGATGGAGAGATCTGCACTCGGCTCGCGAAGCCCAAAGCCCTAAAATGAAAGAAACTAGCAAGAGAATCAGTGGGGATTGCTTTGTGAAAGCCATGAAGTTGATTGGGTTGGGACGACGCATACCTAAAATCGCTTAATGTTTATATAAACACGAAAAAGTGTTTGCTTAGGTTTTGAGGGGAGAGAGTGTTTGGTCGATGCCGCGTTGGAACCCATTAAAAGAGAATCGACAGTAATTTGCATTAAAAGTGAAAACGATGTTCACTTGAGCAACTTGCAACGAAAACATGCACGCAGTGACTGGTTTTTGCGGCTATGGGGATCATAAATTGTGAAGATAACGTTAACGATGACATATGGTGGAAGAATCTGTCGGATTGTTTACCTTGATTGAGCAAGATATATCGATGATGGAGCGACCATATTGCCCGTCTGATACCAAATGATAAACCTCGCGAACAGAAATAGTATATTACCATGTTTACTCATTTGATTTCGTTCATGACAACCGTCGACATGAGATTTCAAATATTACCTACCATCTTTTATCTTTTAAGTAGCTTGATTAAGATATTTATTTTGACATGTATCCAATTATCTCAACTAATGCCCAAAACTCAAATACCAAAATTTGCTGTCAATATGGATTTTCCAAGTTGCCACTAACTGATTAACTTGAAAATGTTTTGGAATGAATGGGTGAGTAACCATATTTCGGCGAGTAGTACATATCTCTTCTAATTAGATAGAGCATTCACTATGCATAATTATAAAGCAACATGATAATGTAATAAATATACAGTACAAAAAAAGAGTTATACCTTTCTCAAAGAGATGTACGTATACTGTCATAGTAAACAATAAAGTACAATCAACCTGAATAGTGAAATATAGAGATGCTCTTTCAATACATAATCACAGTTCAAACATCAATGGTCAAACCCACTGATCAATTTCTGGCAAATCAAACATCAATGGTGCATTTCATTGACTAGTCTCATACGCTCAATGTCCAACTCAAGACTCTAGGTTTGACTCTCATGAAATTCACATCACCATGTAGTGCTTAGTCTTTGACAACAAGGTTCTGGACATGACTCACCTATATCCACTTTACCATGTAGCACTTTGTTCTTGACCAACATATATCAATCGTATTGGTTCTAGAGGTGGTTTCCATGATATTCACATCGCCATGTAGCACTTTAGTCCTTCACAACAAGGTTTTAGGGGTACCTCCCACAAGATTCACTCACCATGTAGCATTTAGTCGTTAACCAATGTATATCCATAGGACAAGTTTCTAGAGGTGGTTCTAATGAGACTCTTGTCACCATGTAGTACTTAGTCATTGACTATTATGCATACTTAGAAACCAAACCCCGTTCATAGTGATAATGAACATCAAATCATCGCCTTCCAATCTATAAAACCAATCCAAAATCCATGTTGTAAATTAGAATACATTTTTATAAACCAAACATACATCTTTTTATAACATAGTGCTTTCCATGAACCAGGATCACAATGAGGTCGGCAAAACGTTCCAAGAAGAAGTTTCAAGAAAGTAAATTGTGTTAAAAGGATAAATAAGTCTCCATTTGGAAGTCTTATGTTAATGGCTGTGGGGCGTGTATCCTCGTTTCAAGATTGCTAAATTTGGAAACTTTTGGGAATCGATGCGTTAAGATGTGCATGCATCCTCATCTTCCGTAGATATGCCATGGCGTAATGAGGACGTATCATGTGCGTACTACGTCTATCTAAGTTCACATTGAGAACCTATTCTGCAGAATCTAGCAGCCATGAATCTAATGAACCTTTCGTGAATCTTGAGGAGCACCAAGATCAATGTCAGCGACAGCGATCTGTCCAAGGCTTGAAGTCTCTAAGTCAAAAGGGCGGCAATACTCCGATTACAATAAGAGCCTGGTCACTCTGAAAGATACTGCCCACCATTTTTTTTCTTTGAAGATTCCGTTCACACAACCAGAATGCATTTGTCTCCAATGCCATGTTTCGGCTTATCATAAGTGACTATTTATTTAGACATCGTTCGTATCATGAAAAATGAATAGTTGGAGAAATATTTTTCCTACAAATATTCACATGTATCGCTTTGGATAATTAGTTAATGAGAAATATTTTAATTACCAATAATAATTTATGTCTAAATATTTACGTCGACGATAGAATTATTTTTCATTCATTCATTTATGAAGCAATGTAATCGATCATTTTCTAGATTTATCACTCTAAATTTATAATGACCTGTTAAAATTTTAATTAATTCACATGTAACTTGACTCCCTAGACATGAGTTCTTTTTTGTTTAACCCTAGACGTGATCTTTTTTATTTGCCATATCTTTAAATTTCTTCTTTTTCACTTTTGCTTTGCTAGTTACAATACACAGAAATTGAACCTCGCACATATGATACTAGTATCCCCACTACCTAATCTCTTTACCAGCAGGGTCATATGCTTATTAACCCTAGACATGAGTTAAAAAGTGGTTCTTTGGCCCTTTTTACACATCTAGATGATCTTAATATGTTACTAGATTTGGAATATCGAATTCCAATGAAACAACCAAATCTCAAGCCTATGATATTGCAAGTACGCTTGACAAGTTGAAAGCATCGCGGTCCCAACCAACCTCTTTACAGTATTATTATGCCAGATATTGGAAAAATGAAAACCAAGTTTACCTTGTTATAATGAGTTGTCATGTTTATTTTAAATTGATTAAGGTCCAATCTTTCTAACTATAACTAATCATTTGAAATTTTGATTCAATTATTTCTTTTTTTTTTTTGGACCACTTGTTTTGTGCGTGCACGCACTCCATGGACAAGTGACATTAGTGACGCGTTTCAGTCAAGAATGGACAATTGACGTCCCTAGTTAAATTACACTTTCGATGTTGCTAATTTAGGTATTGCGTGTAGCTTATTTATCGGTGTGAACGCTTGGACAATTGGCAAAATGGATTAATGTACAAACGGAGCCGCCACCCAATTTGATAGGACGACTCTCATGATTCGTTTTCACAGTTCGTGTCGATATATTTTGGAAGAGTTTGTAAGTCTTAGAAATCTACAAATAAAATTAATTGTAATAAAAATTGGGAGAGGCTTGCCAAAAAGTTTTTTATCTATTACACTTATGTCAATTCATTCATAAACTTTATAAATTTTACTGGCCCCGGGCAAGGGCGTAGTAGCCTTAAGCCAAAGGGAGAAAAACGAAAATGTAAATAAAAAAATTTTAAAATTTCAAAATATTACTAAAAAAATTTCACGTCAATGCCGGCCATGTTATGTAGGACAGTCAGGTCCGTATCAGTGATTTTCAGCTAAAATTGGTTGGATTAATCCAATTAGCAAAACATATGCAATAAGTTTATGACTTTTTTTAGCATGTTGTTCCATTTTCCCCGAAGATTTACTTTTGGAACTAATATTTTTATTCCAATTTGGCAATATAAGTAATAGAAGATTGGATAAATAGTGCTAAATAGGATTAGCATATTTTGTTTAATTCTCTTCGTCTCTCATGATCATGCAAATATGTCTCTTGATTGTCCATATCCTCAATCGATTATGATTGATATCATGTTGATCTTGTCACCTTAGTTTGTCGCATAATAAACTCATGTACCTTCATCAATATGTACAGAAAAATATATAGAATTAGATGATTCTTGTTTCTATATATATTGTACTTTCGCATCAAAGTTAGAGGAAAATTTACCAAAAGAGTCCTAAATCAATTGCAATCATGCTAATTCATCCCTAAACCTTTTTTTTTTTTGCTAGTTTAGTCATAAACATTTTGCATTCATGCTAATTCAGTCCTTCTGAATAATTTTACCCAGAAACCATTGATACGGCGAGGCCATTGCTGACATGGTTTGGTCGGTGCCTCAGTAATACTGACACTGACACTCGACATGTAACATAACACGACACAACATGCAAACACATTATTTCTAGAAAATAGAGATTTTTGACACGTTGGAACATGTAGTATATTAAATATATTTTTTCATATATGCATGAAAATTTATTAATTTTATGATTTTTTTTATATAAATAGAGAATTAAAAAAAAGAGATCTTATAATAAAGGGTTAATACCACGAAAAACCCCAAACTGGTACGCTTGTGAAAAATTTACCCCAAATTAATTTTTTGACCACAAAAAACCCCAAACTGGTACACATGTGTCAAATTTACCCCAAACTATTTTTTTAACCTCAAAAAACCCCAAACTGGTACATTTGTGACAAATTTACCCCAAACTGATATATTTGCGACAAATTTACCCTTCGTTAATTTTTGTTAAATTTAATGTTAAATTACTTAGTTAAATGGCATGTGACACTTCACAGGTATACCGGTTTAGGATTTTTACTCTCCATTTACCACAGGTTTATCAATTTAGGGATTTTCATGGTACTGATCCAATTTAATAAAGGGTAAATTTGTCATAGGTATAATAGTTTGGGGTTTTCGTGATAAAAAAAATTAGTTTTGGGTAAATTTGTCACAAATGTACCAGTTTGGGGTTTTTGAGGTCAAAACAATAGTTTGGGGTAAATTTGTCACATGTGTACCAGTTTGGGATTTTTCTTGGTAAAAAAATTAATTTGGGGTAAATTTGTCACATATGTACCAGTTTGGGGTTTTTTGTGATCAAAAAAATAGTTTGGGGTAAATTTGTCACAAGCGTACCAGTTTAGGGTTTTTCGTGGTATTAACCGTATAATAAAAGAAGAAATTTCCTTCCATGGATACTCCTGTAATTTGACCCCAGCCAGCCTAGAAAAAAATTAAGTAAAAAGAAAATTAAACCACTTGACCATCCTTCTCTCTTTCTCTAGGCCTTTATTCCATCATTCTCCATCATGCCTCCCCGCCCACAAATGACTTTGCACTATGTTTGCTTCTTCTAGAGGTTCGCTTCTCTCCGGTGAGTTCTATCACTATACCATCTAGCTCTGGAGCCCTAGATCAACCAATTATTCTGCTATCCACCGTAATTTCAACCATCCTAGGTATATGTTTTGATTTCCCCTTCTCCTTCTTCCTTTTTGTTTTCCTTGTCATCTCTCTCGCTTTCTCTCCCTTATCGCTCTCATGGCCTAAGATGTAGACACCCTTCTCCCCTCTCCCCTCGATCTCTATCCTTTAGATCCATGCTTTCCCCACCCTCCTTCTTCAACGGCTTGTGCGTTGTGAGCTCTCTGCTTCATCTCTCTCATGGCCTTAGACATAGACAGCCTCCTCCCCCTCTTCTCCAGATCTCTGGAGGCCCCAAATTTAAGATTTCCTCATTGACTCACGTGTCCACGGCGTGTTGCTAGCATTGACAAAGTCTCAAACCTCTGATACGCCTTAATCACGTGTTGAATGCATGTCCGTGTCCAACATCGATGTGGTAACCCCCTTAGCATGTCGATAGGCCGGCACAATTTGGCATAGCTAGATTTGATGCGGATAATTTTTAATAATATTTTAGCATTATTTAATTTTTTATATTTTATTTTCCCTTTTTTTCCATTTTCTTCCTCTCTTTTTCTTTTTTTCCTTTTTTTTCCTCTAGCTAGTCAATAGGCCAAAGACAAGGACCAACAAAGTTCTCCCCCATCGGCCACTAGTAATGCTCGCCCTCACGCTCACCTAGCGAGGTTGACCTCATTGTCGTTGGGCAAAGGTTGGGCCTTGTCTAAATCTGGCGAGGTCTAGCCTCACGCGACAATGGCGAGGTCTAGACCTTGTTGTCGTTGAGTAAGGTTGTGCCTTTGCGAAGGCCAAGTGAGGTTGCTCCACGCTAGATCCACGTAAGGCCTGCCACGCTAGGGGCAGGCAAGGCTTGCCCTCACCGGTGGTCGGCGGGAGCAAGCTTTGCAACCCTCGCCTCTATACGATCGTTGGGATTGGCGGTTGGCTAGAGGAAGAAAAAAAATGAAAAAAAATTCAAAATTCAACAAATATTAAAATTGGCCAAGTAAGCGTTAGCTATGCCATGTTAGTAATTTTAAATAGAAATTGGTCGAAATGACTAAATTGACACTAATACAAAAGATCGTGACTCAATTGGTACTATTGCAATAGATTTAGGAATTTTTTTGTAATTTTCGCCAAAGCTAAACAATCCTGAAAATATTTTGAGTACGCTAGGTGCACATCCCACTCGTTAAACACCCCTAGTGCACATGCGAATGCACAATCCAAGCACACTTCTTATCGCATCATTCCTGTTTTTTTTTTAACAAATTACTATTAACATCCCTCTCTCAATGTCGATTCTCATTATTGTTCATCACGTCTGCAGCCATGTCAACGTGTTCTATTGTTGCCTTGCCATAACGGCTACTGCAGTAGCCTCCCGTCGCATGGCCTACAGGCTACACAGGAGCAACGATAACCTCCTGTTACATGGCCTACGCCACAGCCATGGCAACCTCCTGCCTCCTGCTACATTACCTACACAATAGCCATGGCAGCCTCCAATCGCCTAGTTTACGTACTAGCCATGCTTGTCTCCTGTCATATTGCTTGGCCTCCCATCGTGTAGCCTACATAATAGCCACGTCAACACACAGTAGCCACGTCGGCTTTTTGCCACATGGACTACACATGTCAGCCTATTTTCGCTTCAACACAACGAACCGCTTAGGCATTCCATCCCGTAGTTTTTCGGATCTTTTTTCCAAAACTCAATCAAATTTTTCTATTACCTTAAGTTCAAGGGGATATTTTAAATAATTAGATATTTTCTTTGATTCTCCGTATCTATCAAGATTATGCATATATCTTTCTTGATTTCGACATATTCCTGATTCATTATAATTGATATCATGTGTTTCTTGCTCTAATAAACTTTATAAATAGACTAACGTACTCTTCACTATGACACATCAAAATACATAGAAATTACACAATTTCCTATTCCGTATTTATTATGTATGTTTTGATGAAAAGCATATGAGCCTATTTGTAAACTTTATTGAATGACTAAATGAGGAAACAAGATAATCAGAATATTAGTTATAATCAATAAGGGATATGTACAATCAAAGGAGATACTTGCAAGATCTTAAGAAATATGGAGAATAAAAGGAAATATCCTAAGTATCTCTACCTTCCCCGCAAACTCAAGGTGACTTAGAAGAATTTAGTTGGACTTTGAGAAAAATTAAACAAAAAAAAGTGCATGGATGGATCACCTAAGAGGTTCACTGTGCTAAAGATAGAACATGCCGACGTGTGTAGGCTATGTGACAATATGTTAGGGTGGCTGTTGTGTGTTGTCATGGCTATTGTATAGGCAAATAGGCTAGAACTGTTGTGAGTGTTATGTAGGCTATACTATAGGAGGCTATCATGGCTGCTGTTGTAACTACTCGATCCGACGAGAGCAGAGAGTGATCTCTAGGGCGAGAGGACCTAGACAAAGAACAATTCTAGCAAACTTCTAGGATGGCAAAGGGAGCAAGAATGAATTGAATTGTGCACCGAACATGGGAGAGTAATTCTAGTGATCTCTGGGCAAGAGGACCTGGACAAGAAGCAGTTTCTAGCAAACTTCTAGGATGGCGAAGGGAGCAAGAATGAATCGAATTGTGCACTGAATAAGGGGAGAGCGATTCTAGAATATTAAGTGAAAACTGAATTTAACTCATTGAGGTATTATTCGCTTTGGTCCGTCCCATATCGAGCCTCACAGTTTTGTCTTTTGGAGTACATGTGGGCAACTTCCCAGGATGGGTGACCAATCCAGTTTTCACATATATATTCTAAAATCGCTCTCCCATGTTTGGTGTACGATTCGGTTCATTCATGCCCCATTCACCATCCTAAAAGCATGCTAGGAACTGCTTCTTGTCTAGGCCCTCTTGCTCCGCCAATCACTCCTCATCTCATCAGATTGATCGTTATAGCTATACAGACTACTCATTGACATAATAGACCGACACCTCTGTAGATATAACAAACACCATTTAGGACGTTGAGAGAGGGATATTAGTATTAATTGGACAAAAGAGCATGAAGGAGAATGACATGGGATATGAGATGTGCTTGGTTGTGCACTCAAGTATGAACTCAGATCACTCAAAATTTTCTCAAGATCATCAAGATAAGAAATATCCAAACCAAAGATTTTGTAATTTCTATATTTCTCTGTGTGCGTTGATGAATATTGGCTTATTTATAGGCTTTATTAGATGACTATTTAAGGTAATTAAGTCACTATTGTGCTAATCAAATCAATTGAGGATATGCATAATCAAGGGTGATATACGAATAATTTTGAGAGGTATAAAGCATCAAATGAAATATCTTATATATATATATATATCTGTGTGTGTGTGTATCTGTGTGTATTATAGCAAAAGAATTTGGCCTAGCAATCCCTGGACATCATCAAAGATCTCCAAATGTTGCTATTGCGACTCCATTCTCGCGAGTGCTTAAACATGTATAACGAGCTTCTCCAAGTCATATGTCAGAACGAACAACGTAAATTATGTGCGCTTATTTTAATGTTTACATTGACACTTCTCAACATCTCTCTATTGAGCTTTGTTAAGCCCATCTCGTGTTAGTAAAGTAGATTGGGTTTATAGCTCTGATTAACAGTCTTCTACTGAAATTGTAGAATCTAAACGGCCCAGCAAGACCTCCAGTTTACCAGGGCCTAAACTGTAGCTAGTAAGCCGAGCACGACCCATTTTCCTTGTCGCCCATGTGACAAAGACTTGGTTTGTTTTCCGAATCATAATGAAATATAGTTTCTGATTTAACTTACTGACATTATCATTTAAAGTCGATCAACAAGGATCGATCTTGATACAGATCATCTAGTGGACATAGATTAGTACTCAGGCAATGGGATAGGAAGCTAGCACGGCGATCCCGCATAGTCCTTCCTTAGCGTCGAACTCTCTGTGAATCCTTGCGTACCCTTCCTCGCCCCAACCTGTGCCCCACGAGTTCTTCACCAACCAATACTTCATCCCGTTGGCGCTTGTCCCGTACCCGATTATCGTCACGGCATGATCCAAGTCAGTCCTGCATTGGCCAGTGAACACACCACTGGAGTAGAACCGGAAGTCTCCGTCAGAATCGACCGCGGCCGACACCGGTTGGTTCGCCACCGCTTTCAGAAGGGCGTCCTCGTCATTCATGGGAACGTCCTCATAGCCGCCGATCTTGACTGTATGGTCAAGGGAGGCCACGGCTCTGCAGGCGCCTTTCGAACCGTTATAGGGATATTCGGCTTCCGTTACAAGCCCGTTGTTCTGTTGGATGAAATCAAAAGCATTGTCCATCAAACCATACGCGCACCCGTGGTTATCTCCTTCCACATCGCAATCCACAAGTTCTTGCTCCGACAGCGAAACTAATTTACCCGTCGTGATCTTAATAAGCCCCTCCACGGCCGCAACAGCTGAAAATGCCCAACAACTAGCTGCGCACACGTTATGAACGACCAAAAGTGAAAGGATATGAGTTGAACTCCGACAAAACATTAACATAAGTATGTCTTGCTGGTAATTCATGATAGAAAGTGGTAATATCTTACAACAATGGCCTTGGTTTTTGACCGGGGTGACCGCTCCCTTCTCTCTCCAATCGATGAAATATGGCACATCGGTAAAATTCTCGTACCTAAAGGAAGTGTCATCTTTGGTAGACACCATTTTGGCCTTTGGCCGTCTAAAGCCATTTCGAAAAGCTCTAAATTCTTCGTTGGTCAAATCTGCAAACTCGTTGATTTTCAATTTGTAATCTTTGCCCGACGCACTGTTGAAGGACTCGATATACTCCACATTGCTCTTGAATATCGCAAAGCGGCGCTCTTTTTCCTTAGCGTCCTTGTAAGTGCGTCCATGTTGAGCCATCCATCGCTCGTGCCTCGACAGCAAAGCGGACTCTGGATGGAGAGATCTGCACTCGGCTCGCGAAGCCCAAAGCCCTAAAATGAAAGAAACTAGCAAGAGAATCAGTGGGGATTGCTTTGTGAAAGCCATGAAGTTGATTGGGTTGGGACGACGCATACCTAAAATCGCTTAATGTTTATATAAACACGAAAAAGTGTTTGCTTAGGTTTTGAGGGGAGAGAGTGTTTGGTCGATGCCGCGTTGGAACCCATTAAAAGAGAATCGACAGTAATTTGCATTAAAAGTGAAAACGATGTTCACTTGAGCAACTTGCAACGAAAACATGCACGCAGTGACTGTTTTTTGCGGCTATGGGGATCATAAATTGTGAAGATAACGTTAACGATGACATATGGTGGAAGAATCTGTCGGATTGTTTACCTTGATTGAGCAAGATATATCGATGATGGAGCGACCATATTGCCCGTCTGATACCAGATGATAAACCTCGCAAACAGAAATAGTATATTACCATGTTTACTCATTTGATTTCGTTCATGACAACCGTCGACATGAGATTTCAAATATTACCTACCATCTTTTATCTTTTAAGTAGCTTGATTAAGATATTTATTTTGACATGTATCCAATTATCTCAACTAATGCCCAAAACTCAAATACCAAAATTTGCTGTCAATATGGATTTTCCAAGTTGCCACTAACTGATTAACTTGAAAATGTTTTGGAATGAATGGGTGAGTAACCATATTTCGGCGAGTAGTACATATCTCTTCTAATTAGATAGAGCATTCACTATGCATAATTATAAAGCAACATGATAATGTAATAAATATACAGTACAAAAAAAGAGTTATACCTTTCTCAAAGAGATGTACGTATACTGTCATAGTAAACAATAAAGTACAATCAACCTGAATAGTGAAATATAGAGATGCTCTTTCAATACATAATCACAGTTCAAACATCAATGGTCAAACCCACTGATCAATTTCTGGCAAATCAAACATCAATGGTGCATTTCATTGACTAGTCTCATACGCTCAATGTCCAACTCAAGACTCTAGGTTTGACTCTCATGAAATTCACATCACCATGTAGTGCTTAGTCTTTGACAACAAGGTTCTGGACATTACTCACCTATATCCACTTTACCATGTAGCACTTTGTTCTTGACCAACATATATCAATCGTATTGGTTCTAGAGGTGGTTTCCATGATATTCACATCGCCATGTAGCACTTTAGTCCTTCACAACAAGGTTTTAGGGGTACCTCCCACAAGATTCACTCACCATGTAGCATTTAGTCGTTAACCAATGTATATCCATAGGACAAGTTTCTAGAGGTGGTTCTAATGAGACTCTTGTCACCATGTAGTACTTAGTCATTGACTATTATGCATACTTAGAAACCAAACCCCGTTCATAGTGATAATGAACATCAAATCATCGTCTTCCAATCTATAAAACCAATCCAAAATCCATGTTGTAAATTAGAATACATTTTTATAAACCAAACATACATCTTTTTATAACATAGTGCTTTCCATGAACCAGGATCACAAATCAGTATAGCACTTCATGGCTATGTCATAATAGATTCGAGCACTAACCCCGAATCAACTTCCAGATCATAATTGCTCTAGTGAATAACTAAATAAAATAGATGGGAGATAGAAGAAAGAAAAAGAAACTATTTATAGACATCTCCCATAGGTTCATTGATAAATATCAATCCTTTTCATAATGCATTTTCTAAATCAACTCACGGTAATTTAATTCCCAACCATTTTGTTGAATTGTTTTTCCATGCCATTTCAAAATAATCAAAAGGATAGTAAACGTCCGATCCAGATTTATATAACAATTAAGCTCTAAACGTTATGTTCTTCCTTTATATATATATATATATATATATAATGTCGTGCATGTCTTCCATACTCATTATATATAATTTCTATCACTTTAAATAAGAGTTTACAATTTCAGAAAAAGAGAAAAGACTAGTCATTTGGGAAAGTCTAAACCAAAACACGAAAGCACTATCAAGTAGATGAACTCATAATCCTATCAAATAAACGAGAAACAATATCAAAGTCATCTAATTGACTAAAACATGTTTAATTGCCAACAAAACAACTCCTACATGTCAACAGAAAACTCTTGTAAAAGCAATTATTCAAAGTTGTCCGTTGCGCAGAGTTCGATTGCAAAAATTTTAAAATTCATTTTGACTAAATTGTAACTACAAAACAATTTTTGTCAAATCTCATAACTCCATAGCGCCATAAATTACTCTGAAATTTACTCTAATTAGATGAACAAAGGGCTTGAATTTGTCGGGTGTTGCAAAACGAAATTAATCTGACTTGACGAGATCCTTGTGACGGGTACTCTTTTTCCTTTGCTTCTTCTTTCCCTTTCTTCCTTTTGTTTTCGTCTTCCTTCTCTCTTTTTCTCTCTGCTGGTGCCCCTTTCTTTTCCTTTGATAATGAGGGTCCACTTTTATTCTTTTGTTGACCGATTAAGTTTTTTTTTTTTTTGCTGCCTACAATTTTGACCATTTCGAAAAGGCACTATTGCTAGTTGTGGCGACTAATATACTGAGGGAAAATGACATCAATAATAATTGAACTTTGATCTATTATGTAATGTGATCATTGATCCTTTAGTTTATTTAATGTGATCTCTAAACTATTAGTTAATATTAAGTGTAGTCCTTTTGTTTGCTTAAATGATAAATTAAATACTACTTTATAACTGAGTTGAATTTTTAAAAATGATGGGCCAATATATCCACCACCTAAAACTTAGTCTTAGCCTAGGTCGCTTGAAGGGCATTCCAGTCATGTCAAAGAGAGTAGCTATTCAAATAACTACTCTCATGCTTTCCTCCATTCAAAAGATAATTGTCCTTTTCTTTCGCGACTTGCCCAATCAACTTTGGTATTATTTGAGAGAGCTTGAAGTGATGGATGGATAGAAGACAACCTTTGTGGGGGGGTGGTTCCAGTTGTCTTTATCTGATTTTACAAATCCACTACGCAATATTCATAGTGGAAGGCCTATCACCGCCATATTTGAATGGAACCCTTTACAGCTTGACACAGATTTTGACACTACTGAATCGTAGAATTGGGCCAATTCTAGCATACCTAAAAAGGCCCATATAATCGTTGACCTTTTATGGGCTGGAATTAAGAAATGGACTTTTTAATTATCCAATTAGCTTGTTAGAGCATCCATTCAAATAACTCAAAGAGATAATAACACAAATAGTCATTGAACTTCAACTCAATATATAATATGGTCTCTAAATTTTTAATTTAATCAATATGATATATGAATTTTAACCCAATATATAATGTGATCTTTAAACTTTTAATTTGATCAATATAGCTTCTGAACTTTTAGAACACGTTCAATTTAGTACATGAACTATAAAAAGATGTTCAATGTAGTGCTTCTATTTATTCAAGTTCAGAAATTAAGTTGAACATGTTCCAAAAGCCCCTAAACCAAATTGGTCAAATCAAAATTTTAAAGATCACATTGCATATTGAATTAAAGTTCATAGATTACATTGTACACTGCGTCAAAGTTGAGAGACCATTTGTATAGTTCTGCCTAACTCAAAAGACAAATTGCAACTCGGCTCATGAATACGGTCACTTCCATTGAGTACGTTGCAGCGAGTTTTGTTAAATAGCTTTGCATTATGTTTGTCCCTCTGATCGTGGTCTTAGAATCAAATCTAATTAGAGATATTCGATGAATAAATTTTGAATGTGTCACGCAAATATGAGAGAGTGCGTACTTAAAATTGCTCGGGGACATATAATAGTCGAGATGTACAAAAACTAATCCCTGTATGTTACCGGATTGCTACCAAAAATAAGCTTTGCCTTTTGCCAAAAAAAATCGTAGCTTGCGTGTAGTTTCTAATTTTCCTAATGAATTGCACGCAACCTTCCTCATTCCCTTTTTCTTTTAAATGGGAAGTATTACTTAAAAAGTTCTAAATCTATTATATAGATGCCAATTTAACTATAAATCATTAGTCAATTTAGGGTGCATTTGTTTCAGAGAAAGAACCGAATTAGTTTTTTGGACTTTTATCCATTTATTTGCCAAAAATGACATAATTAATGGAAAATTCATGCATAGAATTGGGAAAGTAAATTCCTAAATCTAAAGAGGTAAAAATATTTTTTAGATTTGATCCTCTCAATTTTTTCAATTTTTATATTTTATTATTTTTTTGATTTTTTAATGTTTTAATATTTTAATTTTATCTTTTCTTTCTTTCTTTTTTTCTTTCTGTCTTTCTCTCTTTACTCATCTGGCTACCGTCGGCCGTCGCAGTGGAGGAAAAAGAAAGAAAAAAAAGAAAAAAAAAGAATAAGCAAAACAATATATTTAAAACTATGATTTTGACATAAAGTCATGAGATTGAATTATCTTCCAAACGAAAACCAAACACCAAAAAAACACCTTTAGCCATTAACATTTCAATTTGGCCAATTTAGCTGTAAATTGCCAATTCAATCCTTATGGCCAATTTTGGTAGGAAATAGCTAACGTGAATAGTAGCTACAATACATGGCACGATCAATATTGACATTGTTAATTTCTACAAGTTTTTAAAAATTACTCTGAATTTTTATAAGGTTTTTGGTGGTTGGCAAGAGTTGCCAGGGCCTCGACGTTGGCCAGCGAAGGTTGTCAACTGCCAAGAAAGTCTTAAGCCTTATTGTAGTGATACAAATTCAATTATAAACCTTTCCATTTTGTCAATTTAGTCTTAAACATTTTGATAATTTGCTAATATAATATTTTTTTGCAATTTTGGCCAAAATTTACTTTTATTTCGTGTCTTTTCTTTTTCTCATTGTGGCTGGTGAAGGTCGTTGGGTGGTTATTCACCAACTATTATCAACTTTTCTCCTAAGTCACCAATTTTTATACATCTCGCTTACAAGTGTCCTTAATATTTACCAACTCTTCATATAGAAACTTACTATCTTTTGTGTTATTAATTTACTTATAGGTTAGCAACTTTCATTTGAGTTACTTACCAACTTTCATAACTTTTATTAACTTTCATTTCCTTGGCATATGAAAATTTTGAACTTACCAGCTCCTTAAGAATTTATCATGTATAGTTACAAAGATTTCCGATTGAGCTACAACAAATTTTGCCTCACCGACATTCATTTGAGTGAGTTGCCAATGTTGATTTGGACATTTTAAATTTACCTTTTGTCTGATGAATGTCGCTTATATTTTAATTTCCTATATTTTACAAACTTTATATATGAATTACTAACCTTTCTCCACTTCAGTTGCCAATTACTTTTGGGTTACTAACTTTCATTTGATTCTTTGCAATGTTCCTTTGAAAATAGTTTTCTTTTCATTTGCAAACTTTTCTTTAGCTTTCTTACAAGTGCCTTAAATCAACAAACTATTACATGAAATTACTAACTTTTTTTTTTAGACTCAATTGCATTACTAATTACTTTTTGGTTACCAACTCTCATTTGAGTCATTTACTAGCGTTTATTTGTTTGCTAATAAATTTTTGTAGTTTTCTACTGAGTGACCACTTTCATTTACCTTACTTACCATTTTCATGTTTTTAAACTCTTTTTTGATATTACCAATTTCTGTTGGAGTAATTACCGATGTATCTCCATTTAGTTACCAACTAGGGGAGTTAGTTACCAGCATTTTATTTCCAACTTGTCTCATCTCTAACGACACTATTTCTTGTATTTTGATAATAATTTTCTTACCGAAGCCTTAAATTTTCCAAATACAATATTAATGTTTTTTTATATAGTTTTTGTGTGATTTACCAACTTTTCGCCAGTTTGTTTTGGGTTACCAACTCTTTTTAAATTTAAATTTAGAAAATTAGTTGTTAATAAATTTTCAATTTTAATTTTAATTTTTTAAATTTCGAAAGTCCATGTGGACTTAATATTTTTAAAGAAATGAGATTGTGTTCTTTTTTGTGATTCTTTTTTTTTGTGTGAATTTTTTTTTTGTAATTCTCAAAAATGATTCTTTGTTTTAGAATCAACTTTTTTTTAAATTCTTATTTTTAATTCAAAACTATTCCTGGGAATCTAATCATAATCAGAATCATTTACTTCAATAAAAATATTTCTCATCCTTTTTTGTTTTGGAGAATAGAATCGGTAAATTAGAATCGTTGCCAAATAGACCCTTAGCTTTTTTTTAGAATTTACCAAATTCTCTATTGAGTTACAAATTTTCTTTCGCTTACATAAATCACCAACCATGTTTCATGACTTAGTTATCAACTAATTTTTCATTGGTAATTATAATTTAAGTTAGCTACCACATGTTGATTTTCTTTTTTTAATTTGTAAATTACAAATATTTTCTAGTATTTAATAACAAAAAATATTTTTATGTTTTAGCAACTCTTATTTAGCTTTCTTATTTATGCTTTAAATTTATATCAAATTAAGTAAAACTATTAACCTTTATTTAAATGACTTACCAACTATTCTATTGAGTTGCTTACCAAGTTTTTTTTATTGAGAAACAAAATTGGTAAGTTAAAAAAGAACAGTGGTGATTAACTTAAATAGGAGTTAGTACCACAAAACTAGTTGATAAATTAATCTGAGAAATGTTAATAAATCACTTAGAATAAAGTTAGTAAATTTGTAGGGGTAGTATTAAGGAAATATAAATAAAAGTTATTAAAAGATTAGAAAATTTGGCAATTACAAGACAAAAAATCTTAGTAAGTAACCCAAATGACAATATGTAATCCAACATTAAGTGCTTGATTGTAGAAAAATTAGTAAATTACTCGATCAATGGTTGTAATTTCAAGAAAGAGTTGGTGAAATTAAAGCATTGCTAGGAGATGTAAGTATATTGTTGTAAAAACACAAAACTTAGCCAAATAAAAAAGGACCAGATTGCTTAAATTAGATTTGGTAACCTCTAATTTAATGGGAGTAAATTTGATGATTCACGCTAATTCATATTAGTATATTCTGTAAAGTAAAAGTGAGGAGTAACCAAGGCAATTAAAAGTTAGTAACCCCTAGACTAATTGGTAAACTGAATAAAAATAATCCAAAGTAAGTAATTTAAATTAAAGATGCTAACACAAAACTAGTGAGTAATTTCATTTGACAAAAGTTGGTAAGTAACTCTAATTTAGTTTGGTTATTCCATACAAGAGGTAGTAAATGTGAAGTCCTAATAAATTATGCAAATAAAAGTTATTGGCAATTCTACAAAGTGTTGATAAGTAACCAATAAGTTACCCAAAAAAAAGTCACCTGTAATTTTTAACCATGGAAACAAAGAGAATTCTGCTCAAATTTAAGATAAGAAATGTATTTGTTGAAAGAAAGCCTTAGCTCCCCACGAAACATGGACCAGAGCACAAGACTTTTTGGGTAGATTATATTCCTAGACAAAACAAGCGTTAAGGTCGTAAGATCATACACACACCATCTCCAGGAACAGATACATAGACATAAGTAGCAGCAGCATCGTTTCTTCCAATCTAGTTAACCGAAATGAGAACGTGCATTAACCAAAGTCGTTACGACCATTAATCAATGTCATTGATAAGAGAAATAGGCAGAACATAACCGAAACCAAACTTGAAACAGTTATAGGAAATATATGGCCACTCATGGGCTCATGCTTATCTCTTTCTTCATCTATGACAATGAGTAGTGTGACGCAACTCGGTGCTTAAAACTCAAACCGATCTCTTCACTGTCCGGCAGCAAATGCCTCGACTGGGAAGGTCTTGGTGATCCCGGCGAGGCTCTTGAAGTGGACTTTCCCTGTCAGTGGGTCATCAACGGTGATCTCGCTCACCGGGGGCCACAGCATAAGCTCCTTGGCCTTGACCCCCTTGAGCTTCTTGATCCTCTTCTTTTCGACATAGCCAGTGATGTCAGAGTCGTAGCTCACGAGCTTGCTCACCATCTTGAACGTGTGTTCCACCTTCTTCTTCTGTACAATCCACATGTACCCCGTGCTGCGCACAAACCCGACCTCAACAACTTCGGTGAGGGGGAGGAGACCAAGCGGTAGCTCGAACTCGGTTAGGATCGAGACTGCCAGCTTCATGCCTTCCTCATGGCCTTTATTGACGATTCCTCCTTTCTCCGCCATGGATAGATTCTTAAAGGTTAGGATATAGGTTTTGCTGGGTGTTAAATGTGAGGGAATGAGGGGTTTGAGTGCATTCGAATGGATGGTATAGGGTTTATATGGTGGTTGAGTTTGCGTAGGTGACAAACGCAGGGGAGATACCAAAGGAGTGTGCCTCGTCTTCACCACCAAGGCTAGGGTTTTGCTTTAATTAACGGGCCTCTTGGTCACTCCATAAAATGGCATGATTGTTTTAACTAAATAGGGCATAACGTGGACATGTGCATATGAGTGCAGGAAGAGGTAAGCAAACGAAGAAAAATAATGACAGCGGAAGAATCGAGCGTCTTAAGAAACATCAATTCGTGCTCCAATGGGATCAAAAACTATGACATTGAACATTGGAGACTATGACAACAAAGTAGGGCGTTTACTATAATTATCGCCTCAATAAAATACTTCCTACACAAGCAAATATCTCATGCAACTTTTTCCTCGCCAATGAGATGAACGCATTTCCTAATATTGAAAAGTACATATGTGTGCCAGTGCAACATTTTACACTGCCAACTAGACCCGTCAAACGAGTGTGTCGGATCGGGTCTGAGTCAAATTGAAAATGATCCGATCCAAATAGATTCATTTAACATGTTTTGATCAATTTTCACACTAATCAAATCCAATCACTCATACCCAACCCAACATATATTTCTAAAACACTTTCACATTTAACCCAATTTAGGAAAACTCATACTCAAATGAAGGTGAGAGCGCGGAGCGAATGAGCATGAGATTGAGTGAAGATGAGAGAATGAAAAGAGACTTATGAGTTACTTTAAGTAAGTTGTAAATCATTTATGTCTCATTCCCGACCCATTTAATACTTATAATTATGTTTAAACTAATTTCTGACTCATTTACTCAATATAACTAATCCATATAACAATTCAACTTAACATATATATGTTAAGAAATATTATTATGTCCCATTTTGATATGTCTACTTCCAATCAACGTACCAAATGAAGATCTATCCATGTATGCCTGCGAGTTGGGTATTGCTACCCGAGACCCTTAAGAGATCTTTCACTATCAGTTCACAACTACTCGCACCGACAAAAATCAACCCTATGTATGGACGCCTCTATCTCTCTCCCCCTTCTGTGGACACAATTGCAGAAGAGTTAATAGGCAAAAACTGACCAGACGTCCTTGAAGCAAGAATTCGAGTATCATTATTTTATTGGATCATAACTTTAGAGGCCTCAGTGAGGCACAATGGTTTTTGGGCCCATTTTCGACGACCCGAATCTGTCTTTCATGATCCAAACCTCTATGATGAACATTCAAGCATGCATTTGATGCAAAGACTATTTGGGAATCAATTTTACTCACGAATAACATCATGACGCGCCTCTAACTTGGATGTCCAATCTTAAAAAGCCATTTTTTTCCGTAGTTTTGAGGCACTTTTCTCAATTTGCCTCAGTTTGGAGCATCGGTTTTGCCCCCATAATTCTTTATCTAATTATTTTGAATTGTTATTTCTTGCTTCGGGTGCTTCAGAGTTATCCACGGTTTTAAGAAGTTGTATGTACGTCACTTATATTTTTCAGTCCTTGTTCGTCTCATTTACAAGTCATAAATTTTGGAGTTTCTGTTTGTTGTTGTGCTTTGAGAGTTCTCTCTCTTGTATTGAGGACATCTAGAGGGAGATGACGTGACGACGAGAAGGAGATGGCATGACTTTAAGTTTGGGATAAGAACAATAGGAATACTATAGCTTTCACAAGGCATTCACTTCAGGGTTATAATTTCTTTTCTCTCATTTAATTGTGTGTAAAATTTATTATTTGTGTGTCATTTATGGCAAATTATCCTATGCAGATTTTTCACTTAAGTTTTCATCCAACGTGGACTTTTATTATTATTTTATTATGGCTCGCACTATTTTCACCCCTTCATTGGCTCCTGACACCCCTTATCTTTTTAGTTTGATTACATTATCCCTTGCAAGTCCCATTCTTAATTTCATATTATTTTTCCCTTTTTTCCCTTTGTTTTCTTTTGTTTCAATTTACTAAGGGACAAAATTGCCCACATCCTTTTCAAATAACTATTTGTCATCCTAGCCGCTTCTTCTACACTCATAACATTTCAAGCTTTCTTCATACTCGTTTTTTGAACTAATTCTCCATTACTGTAACTTGAACAAGCACCAATGATACTTCAGAGTAAAGAAATATTAGTTTTATCTATAAATTTTTTATTTTATTTGCATAGACTATCCTCAAGATCGTGAATTTTCAATTTTAATTTTCAATACAAGTTTACGAGAATTTACTCAAAGATTGAATATTATGGTCGATGTGTGTGTTATATACAATATATCCATTATGTTATTATTATTTTCACTGATTTTTCTATGAAAATTCTGCTGCATTTAGAATTGATAAAAAAAATATTTGTTTGTAAAACGTTTGAATGGGTTATCTTATAATGTGAATACAATTGCTACAATTTCTTGTCAACAGCTAATTATACCAGCAATCGATGTAAAGATACTATTCTACGTAATAATGTTTAGGGAGTTTTTTCTTATGCATTTGTATGATAATAGCAGATGTTTCGAATTTTTTATGTTCTTAACTAGTGAAATGAAAATTTTCATTTCATGCATTTGGCAGATTCACCGATGATCCTAGATTGGGAAAATTATCCCAAAAAAAAATAAAAAATAAAAAATAAAAATCCATTGTACAAAGTCAATTTAGCCCTAATTTTTCAATTTAGCTAATTTAGTTCTAAATATTTTGACAATTTGCCAATTTATCCTTTCCAATCGGTTTTGGTTAGAAATCGCTGACATGAACATCGACTGAATTGCGTGGAACGATTGATACTAAAATAAAAAAAATTGCATTTTTTTAATGTTTTTCTTTTTTCCTTCATTGATTTTCAACAAGTAGGGCACGATGATGGCATCGGCTCCCTCACCTATTGGCTGGCAAGGGGCTCACAGCCCTTGCCTAGTTTGGGAGAGGGCGTCGTAGCCCTTGGCTGTATCTTGGCAAGGGCCGACGCCCTTGCTTATTGCTGATTAGGGCACGGGAGGTCCTCACCTGTGACTCCGAGGGTTTTCAACCATTGCCCGAGCACCCCAGCTAACAATCATGAAGGAAAGAAAATAAAGAAAAATAAAAGAAAGAAAAATAAAAGGAAAAAGGAAAAAAATAATATTTAGAAATTTAAAAAAAATTGTAAAAATTGTCCGCATCAAGGCTTGCTAAAAGTGCCACATAAGACGGTCGGTATTCGTGTTTCCGGTCAAAATTTGTCAGAAAGACTACATTGAAAAATTATAAAAAGTATTTATGACTAAATTGTCGAATTAAAAGGTTTAGAATTAACTTGGTATTCTATAGTATATTGATGACCTTTTTTTTTAATAATTATTCCTCCTAGATTTATGGGCTTGGTATCTCGCGATAAAATATTCTTTCCAATGTGGCCCGCAAGATGCAAGATTCATTAGATACTCCAATCCTGGAACGTAAGAAGAAGAAGAAACGAGACCTCGACAATCACTTGGTAAACGAATTGGCAAATTGATCACGAGTAGAAACATGACATACCCACAAAAATCATTTACTGCGAACAAAATGATAGTCAATGGCGACCTACTCCATCTTAGAATGATACACAGGTTTAGCACCAACATAAATCACATCAATGCTGTTATAGTAGACCAAAATTCAAGATCTGGCCTCATTGTCTATAGTTCATCCAATTTATCCCGCGCATTTATCGATAGCTCTCTTTCTACAGCTTGTTAGAATTTCGACTGATTCGCAGTGGCCAAATTTTAATGAGAAACTGAAATAAATAACGAATTCACAAATTCTATGGTGAAACTCCACCCGTGGCCCTTACCCATTTAACAAGCACAAGCCCAGCAGATTCAACCAATATAGCCCATCTCAAAACCAAACCCTATGAAATACCAAACTAATATATCTATCCTCCATAAAGGTATCTTGCAATAATTGAAATTAGAAGCATGGACAAGTTGAGGCACTTATATTTGATATGCAAGAAAAGACCAAAGAGAATAGTTTTTTAATTTTATTTTTATGCTCTAGCTTCCAAATTGAAATTCCTCCTGTAAAATTTATAATTTATTGTGTAATTACTTTCCACCTCATAAAAAAAAAAAAGCTAATCCAATCTTATTCATGAATTATGTATGTCCTATAGATTCTTTTAAAGTGTTAAAATATGACTGGCTGCGGCACATCAATTTCTACATGATATCAAGAATCTCGTGCTAACGATCTAAAATCATGTTGTCTATCGATGGAGTAAATTTAGTTGTATCAAGATTGATTTACAGAATTCATCTGGAAAGCGATGTGACAAATTGTGGGTGGGTAATTAAACGGGTGACTCATACCCGAAACCCAGTATATAAATACCCCTACATCACTTAGGGAGTTAGACTTGGCAAACTCGTGTAAAATTATTTTACATAATTATTCACAAAATGCGTGTATGGTAACGATTGACTTCCTGTCGTGGTCAACCTACATTTCCAACGCCAGCAAATCATCAAATTCAAAGAAAAGATACAAAACCTTGGGCCCGAAGTTTTTGCACCCTTGTGGCCGTGGGGTTTGAATCTTCTATGTCTACATTAAATTGCAAGTTGGACCAAATGCTGGGTTGGGCGGTCGACCGAGAGAGAGAGAGAGAGAGAGAGAGGGACGGAGTCGCTGTCATGGAAATTACCAAACGCCCGCATAGAGATGACTTTCAACACGTCACATTTTAACGGGGATTGATGACGATGGATTCATTTTCAGGCAGTCGTTTTATATATATATATATATGCATTCACGTTTTACTAAACTAATTACCAAACGCCCGCATAAACTCTCAAGCAGTGGTTTGCTAAGCTGACGGATTAGTATAATAATCAAATGATTATACGTATCCATAGGCTGTTAGCTTGTTCTGCTCCCGTTTCTATGATATCAGCCTCACTTGCCGATCGCTTACCTCTGCCTTACTCACGAGTTCGTGTGTGATTACGCAGACGAACAGTCGGAGGGGCGAAATAGACACATATAATATATGAACGAAATATTGGATTTGCCTGAATCTATACATTAGTTGGTAGATTGACTCGATACCGTGTGAACATTTGTAATTCTTAATGGGGGTTTGCTATCACAACAGTTTTTTGGCAATTGCGAGCGTTACAACATGTTATGCGCTACAAATTCTTGCAGAACTAACCCCACAATAAGTTTTTTTTTAATTATTTGTAATTATTTTTGTGGCCCAATAATTTATTGATCTTATAGTGTTTTAAGAACAATCACATAATTATTTTTTTTTATTTTATTGGAATCCAATGTGGACCACGCTTTTTGTTAATATAAGATAGAGTTGACTAAGTGGCTGCTCCAAACAATTTTGGTACGGCAATTTCAAGTATGACAAGGGATTCGCAGCTTTGATAAACTTCGGGCAAATATCCCATAGTTTCAGCAGCTCCAAATCTGCAATAAGTTTTGAAAACATGTATTTGTTTCGCCGAGCTTTTACGACGTTGCAACTTTAAAGCGTGTATTACCAAGCATACAAATTACAAAACTTCACATCGTAGCATAGCTACAAGGCTACATGTTCACTAACACAACGCGCCATCTTTCTCAATCAAGGTCAATTTTCATGCGAAGATTCAATTGGGGTAATGTCGTTGTTGGACCTTAAAACTCATTGGAAATTGTGTGGCAATTATTAAGTTGTCCTTATCATACAATATCCGAGAAAAGTACCAAAAACTCATAAATCGTTTACATTGATACCAATTCAGTCATAAATCTTTTAATTGGACCAATTCAATCCTAAATCTTTTGCATTAGTACCAATTTAGTCCTTTCAGCCAAACCCAACCGAAAAAGTCTGAAGGATTCCAAGTCATCTTCATCATCCACGATATAATCATTTTCATCAACTAAGTCATCAGGATTTAAATCACCCTCGAGCTCAACCACTCTCATTACCTAGACCAACATCAGCACGAGCACTCTAACTGATCCCCTAACCAATACCTACACCAGCACCTTGACCATCACTCTCATCGGCTGCAAATTTTTTTTTCCCATAAAACGCAGTTAGCCCACAATGCAAATGACTAAAAACTAGATCGACAACACTGCTTTCATTTCATATGTATGTCAACCCATCTTCTAGAGACTTTTCAAGAATCTTGAAATAAAACTTTTCAAACTTACTATTACTCCATTCTCAATGTCTCTGATGAAGCTTTCATAACTCGTTAAACTGATATTAACTTTTGCTAGATCAAACTTCCTTCCAACATATTCAAACATTGGGCAAGGGGAGAAATTTCCACCATGGAAAAGGCAAACCCATGCCAACTTGTCGCTTACCTCCACCCTACACAAAAAACACAAGGTTCATTGTATAGTTGTGCTCATTCATTTTATAAAAGGAAGCTTGTGGTACAATATGCTTATCGATGACATATGCAAAGAGGAAGACATAGAGTTTGCTTTAGCTACCAGGACGGAAATGGTTAAGAAGGAAATGGGGACTTTCCTCCAAAGTTCGCTAGCGAAAGGAAGACAAGTATAACTGCATTAACGGTCTATTCATCTCAGCCTCACTAAGCCCATTTCATATTTCCTTCTAACATCATCAATAAATACAGCAAACCAAGCATACTGTACACGTATTGACCTTTCATGTATAGACTAGACTCACAAACTAATATTTCCGACCAACATCACAAATAAATTCAGCATAGCAGGAATCCTCAAATTTGACAAGGTTTCATAGAGAGATAAAACTGACCTTCCTTAGAAGAAATTGAAACGGTAAGAAGATGAGGGTAATTGGACAAAGGCATAGGCATCGGGCGATGAATGAACGAGTCTGACGAAAGGACGCTCGAGTAACAATTTGGGCATGGGGTAACTAGACAAAGGCGAGGGTGTGGGGCGATGAACAAAGGCAACTGGCGATTTGGGCGAAGATCGATTTGCATGAGCTGTTGAGGGAGAAGATCAATTTGGGCAGAAGGGAGTGATCGATTTTGGCTCAAAAGGGAGCTGATGAGCGATCGTATCAGTAGAAGGGAGCTATGTTGGTTTTAAAAAAAGAAAATTGGTGCTAGTGCAAAAATTCTATGGCTAAATTAGTCTAATTGAAAAGTTTAAGATTGAACTGGTATCAATGCAAAAGGTTTATAACTTTTTTAATACTTTTCCCTACAATATCCTTCAAGTCATAATTTGACAATGAACAAAAAAACTGTAAGCATCATGATAGTTTCTCCATTTCGAGCCTCAAGAATTACACTCCCTAATCCAACCCTTTCCAAAGTCAACCATCACTATATTTTCCAAATCTCTGTATTTTTTTTTAATCTTTTTCATTTCATTAGGACCCAATATTTATTTTCGTCTTTTTTTTACCGATGAATATGATATTTATCCCAAGCAATAAAATGAGATCAGGTTTAAGGACCAATCAGAAAATTAAATCACATGGACCACCAAATTGAACCGGTCAAAGACCTCTACTTGGCGTATAAAATCCTATACATAACTACGCGTACACATCGACATCCACCCAACCGCATTATAAATGTGACGTAGAATATTCCGACGACTCCACTGGAGTCAACGATATAGATTACTGGCGATTGTAAATTTAAGATGGGGGACCCTCCCCCTTTTCATGGCAACATCCATGCAATTTCCCTCGAGCCGACCGTCCGCGTAATAATTGCGTATTGAAGCAAGTTGAGAGAAAATAAATAACTAAAAAAATATTTTTTTCTATTCGTAACGTCATGGTAATGACATAAGATTAGATAAAATAAGATATTCTTCGGTATCAACCTTTGCCATCAATATCTCTCCTTCCACGTACTTTCTCCCCAATTTTGGTGACAAACGGTACGCTGTCACGAGCTCCTATAAGTAGAGCAGGACTCGCATAACAATTCGGTAGCGGCTCCGGGCAAGACTTGCTTACATACTCCCCAAAATGACGGTAAGATCGATCTCTCTCCCTTCGTAAAAGTGCAGACACGTTGGCCTAGGTCTTCAGCTTAATCGAATGGCTCTCCGAGGTGTCTTTTGAGTTACGTCTGACTCTAAACGTCTCTTTTCGCGCATAATACAGATAGTAGAGATGCACGTGAACATGGATTGCCATGGATGTGAGGAGAATATAAGGAAAGCTCTCAACAAGCTTGAAGGCAAGTCTTCCGGGCACTCAGAAAATCTCTCCGACATGCTTGTTCGACATATATATTCGCACGTGAACTAAGGATTGTACTTGAATTGTGCGCAGGAGTGCATGATGTGCACGTAGATTTCGACATGCAGAAAGTTACCGTCGCCGGTTTCGTCGACGAGCGCAAGGTCCTCAAGGCCGTGAAGAAGACCGGCAAAACAGCTCAAATCTGGCAGCATCAACCCCCCAATTTTTACTACAACAACTTCGACCAATATCATCAGTATGATCAGATGAATTATGGCCATTCATCATCATGGAACTCATACTATGCGCGACCCGCTCATGTGACCCGTCACTACAAGCACGGCAAATTTTTTGGGAAGACTAGTTACGAAGTGTATCATTACCAACCACCATACTCTCAGATGGTGAAGGAAACGCCCATCACCATGTTTAGTGATGACGATGTCCATTCTTGCTCGATCATGTGATGGGAATGAAAAATATGTAATTAAAAAAATCCAGGCTAATTCGATATGGATACGAGATCAGGGTGCCACTCTCCCTGAAAAGAAGGTGATCCAGCCGCACCTTCCATATATGTATATAGTTTTGTATGGATTTGTATAGCAACTATTCTCCCTTATGTTTTTTTTTTTCAATAACAACAAGGGACCTCTGTCGTGTAAATTTTGATTTTCTGTACTATCTGGAATATAAGTTGAGGGTGTGCGATGCTCAACTCACAAGTACAGGGGCAAAAGGCTTGATTTGCTTTCATTTATTTTCAGTACTTACAAACACATGAGAAACTATACCCATGACCCATTCAAGCATCCGGTGCATAGAAAATTAGGGATCAATCATAACCTCTATTGTAATATAACGCGAAAACTAACTAAGATCTTTCAAATTAAATCAATGCAAAAGCCTAGAAAAATAACGAAGAACAATAAAAAGACACCAAATATTTACGTGATTCGATCCGAATATCAATACCTACATTCATGGAAGAGCCTGCAAGAACAGTTCATTCTAATTAAAAAATCGAAATTACAATCGCTCAATTTGCTCATATTTTTTAAAGTATTTATAAATAAAATAATTTAATTGGATATAATAAACTCACGAATCAAATCCGCCTATGTCCGAAAGCTCTGCATACGGCTGTCCCAACACAAACGTACGCCTCTTTTGCTTTGCATTCGTCCTTGCGTGCCCACGTCAAGAGCCTTCAATCTGTGCCCCTTCAATTTGTGCGGCTTCTTCTCGGTTTGGGGGACAGAACCACAAAAAGTTCTCTTTTCTTCCTTTCTGTCCGGCTGGTGCAGGCTCAAAAAACCAAAAAAAAAAAAGAAAAAAAGAAAGAAAGAGCGAACCCTTTCTTTCCTATCTTTGCTATGGCCCCTCGTGCTTTCTTCTTTCCTTCTTTTGGACAGGCCAAATCAAGTCTTCTCTTTATAAGAAGGAGAGGTCCAAGTTTGGTCACCTTCGATGATTACGAAATCACCATCGTACCTAGGGGTAATCGGTTTCCGGTCCGATCCGGTTCTCCTTAAGAACCGGGAACCGGACCGGTGATCCCGGTTCCCAATTTGTCGGAACCGGGAACCGCACCGACCAACTCGAGAACCGAACTGGACCGGACCAACAAATGGACCAGACCGGACCGAACCAAAAAAAATGTAACATAAATTTTTCTTTAATTGTTGAAATCAATAACGTTATACAACTTCAACATCTATATAAAATGATTTCCTAGTAGCAAAAAATAAAAAACCCAAGGATCCGAAAGAAATTCACAGACCAAATTAAGAAAAAAAAATTAAAAAAAAAGACCGGTCCGGTCCGGGCGGTCCGGTTCGGTCCTAAAAACTGGGAACCGGGAACTGGACCGCCCGGTCACCGATTCCAATTTTAGGAACCGGGAACCAGACCGGACTTCTATAGAACCGAGAACCGGACCGCCGGTCCCGGTCCGGTCCGGGCGGTCCCGGTTCGGGTAATCCAAGTTTCACACCCCTTCGTACCGACAGAAAATAATAAGTAACAGCAAAATTAATAAATATCGAGCTGGGCTCAAACTCGAGACATAATATAAGAACTCCTAAATAAAAAATTAATTAACATTGTATATTGATATAGGCGAAAATACCAAAACAAATCAGCCTTCCGGTGATCTCGGTTTGCGTTCGAGACTTGTACTCCTCTTTGCCGCCGCCTGACCCGCTGTCCCAGCATCGAGACACGCAATCACCACGCCTACTTCTACCTTGATGCTCCTCAGGCCGAGCCACCTCCCATTTAAGCCTATAACCGGCAAGCTAGACAGCAATCTCGACACCCTCTCTGCAGCCCAGCGAGTGGCTGCCATTCCTTGGTGCTTCTTCGTCACTTCCGGTCAAACCAGGGAGTTATTTTCCACCACAGGTTTTCTTGGTGATCCCCTGAAGTTACGGCTGCAACCCAGCAAGCCTCGCAGTCTCCTGCAGCTCCGGCATTTTGGCACCATACTTTTGCACGTATATCTGTTGTCAGACCTATACCAAAATTAGGAAAATACTTAGGATGGTGCTGGGAAGGATACGGGTTCGGCCGCGTAACTATGGAGTAGAGGTTGCCCTTCTCAACCTCAAACATTCTTTTTTGGTGTCGAAAGTGCTTATCTTTGCCTGCAAGGCTGCATGACTATACGATGAATTGGGAGTCTTTTTCTTAAGACAAAAGACAAAGTTTGAGATAGATTTGAGACTAGAGGTAAAGTTGAGGATTTTTTTCTAAGACAAAAAAAAAAAGTCTGGAGCAAATTTGGGGCTGGACATAAAGTTCAAATTTTTTAGGAAATTAGGCCCATAATAAACATGGTAGCTTTATCAATCATAGGAAATTCAAAACCAAAAGAAAATTGAATTTTTCCTATAGTACTTAGAAAATGAAGAGGTATGATATTTGTTATAACTTCAAGTGTTATGCTAGCTGTACAAATAGAATTTGCAGCTCTTACATTAATCTTTTTATACATGAATCGATTTATTTTGGGGCAACTCTATTTGAATGCTTCCTCAAACAACACACGTGGTGAAGGATAGGCTCGATACATTTAGATTTAACTTCATGCTATATATAATTTGTGTTATATTTCTAAATATCAACATCACCTACATTCGTTTTCAGATGATTCTTTATGTGAATGATGTCCAAATTTAAAATTCAACCAATTAGAGGAAAATTCCATAATATGAAGGTCTCCAATCCCTCATTTATTGACAATTCAACCTTGACTGAGAAGTGGACAATCTGTTTCATTTCAGCTGTCTAATTTCCCCGTTGGTGAGTGCCAGCGAAGTAGTTGCTTGGGAAAAGGATACTTTTGGTAGAGCCAAAATTTTCAATCGAATTATTTTAGTGCCAAATCAAAGACAAAATGATCACCTTGGGATAAATTGGTTGAAGCATGTGGTTTAGGCTACGTATGGTAACCACTGAATGAATGACCGCATGAAACCCCAATTGTTGACACGTAATTTTGACGGTCATATATTTTATTTTCATAAAAAAAAGAATGTGTTAAATTAGCTAAATATATGTCTTTTCATATTTTATTATAAAATAGAAAGTTTTACGAAAAAAAAAGGGAAAAATGATCGAGCCCCTTTTACCCAAATCCGCTCATGCGAAGCCTAGCCACGGGCCTCCTCTTAGAAAGGAGGCGAGCTGGGGAGAAGAAAATGATGTGGGGAGACAAAAGGCAAAAGGGCTCCTGGAAGCTGAGGGGAGCTGGAGGTAGGGGCAAAAGCAGCAGTAAAGCCCGGGGGAGGAGGGAGATGAGGCAAGCCCTCTCGTTGCCATCGTTGTCGTCGAAGCTTGAAGAGCCGGCGACGGTGACCGAGGCGTCGTGAGGACAACAGCTACTGGGGTGGAGCTTAGTTCAAAAAGAAAGGAGGGCGAGCTAGAGAAGAGATTCTGATATGCTGCCAAGATTGAACTAATTGAAGATATTGAGATTACAATTGATCTTGATTGATTTTCTATTTTTGGCAGACTATCATATACAATCTTTTCCTTTTATTTCTTACTGTTGTCTCTACTTATACTAAAAATGTACAGTTGATCAAACCTATTGAATACAGAATACAAGTTCTTACATGGTATCAGAGCAACGATCCAGACCTAAGCTTCCGCTTCTCTTGATTACCTTTTTTTTCCTTTCTTCAGCTTGCTCCTGTTATTGCACCATATCCTGCAAATATAGAGTGCGCGGTTTTATAAAGGAATCAATTTTTTCTTGATACCATGAAGAATAAACACCTTACCGAAACCAACTAGAGTAGCTCCAGTGAGGAGGGTATGCTTCCAAATCCAGATTTCCTAGAAGCCCCTGCTGATGAAAGTATGCAACACACAAAAAACTTCTTTGCCTGAAGCTCATTCCGGATCAGACCACCTTTAGGCTCAGCCCATTCAGTGGCAACCTTATACAGCCAACCAGGGGCAGCCCCTTTCGGGGCAACCAACCCAGTGGTTGCATGTACTAGGTTCATCGATCTCATGGTATTATAGGACTATCCAGCCCACTATTCTTGGGACATCATCGCCTTTTTCAATCGAAGCAGCACAGGGTTGTACTCAGCTCGGAGGAGGCCCACAATCCAGATCTAGGGCAAGCCAAGCCCCCAGGCCGAGACTCGATTTTCCTTATGCATGGCAATTATCCGAATCAAGTTTTGGGGCATATCCGACTCCCCCCCAGTTACCAAGCCATCTTCCTTTTTGGGACTAGCGGCGGCCGGCCGGAGATTAGAGACCCATTGTACACATCGTCGGTCGATGGACCAGAATTGTGTCTCATCGGGCTCTCATCGGCCTCTAATTGGTTGGAAGCGAACACTACTCCACATGGGCAAGGGATTTCAGGCGAGCCCTTGTCACAAAGGACAAAGATGGTTTTCTCGATGGGACCATCCCTATTCCGGCCGACGAGCGACAGAGTCGTCACTAGCGACGATGTAATCAACTGGTGCGACAATGGATTGGAAATTGTCTCACGGCCAAAGTAGCTGCCGGACTACCACCGACTGAAGACACGAAAACCATGTGGAATAACATATGGGAAGTGTATGGGAAACTCGATCGAGCAAAATTGTTCTCACTTACCCATGCCCTAATAGAGCTCAAACAAGGGAACCAATTTGTAACAAATGTTTTTAATTGATTGTCGGCACTATGGAACGAAATCAAGGCTGCAGAAGAAACCCTAATCGGCCCGAAGGAAACCCTCCGACAATACCGAGCCATACGTGATCGGAAGAAAGCCACGAGATTTCTGCTAGTCCTAAACAAGGAATTCTTACCTTTTCGGACCCAAATCCTGGCAATGGAACCACCCCTGACTCTCGACTGTATATTCCAACTCGTCGTTCAAGAGGAAAGTCAACGTTTGACGATGGCGGCAATGGCAACCCAACACGGAGAAGGAGTTACCATCTCAGCCATCTCACTTCCAAGCGCTCCAGTCACTCGCAGTGACGGATTTGGTGGCCCTGTCGCATTCGCGGCCTCACGGGAGGAAGGGAGAAATATCTATTTTTCAAGTCTCTACACAAAAGAAAGAAGGGAGCCAGAATGTCATCACTCAGGACCAGTATCAAATCATCATTAAAAATGTTGAACCAACTAAAGACCACTAATACGAGTACCAATTTCTCAGGTACTTTTTTATCGCAAGAAAATTCTATTTCGGTTAATGCATGGATAGTTGATTCTGGTGTCAGTGATCACATAATTTGTGCTGAGAATTTATTTTTCCACATTGATGAGAGACGTCCATTTCCTTTGTTGGTATGACTCCCAAATGGAAACACCACTCAAGTTTCTAAAACTGGCACTCTACGACTTGGGCCAAACTTTGTCCTTCACAATGTCCTGTATATTCCAAAACTCGAATTCAATCTCCTTTCTATATCAAGAGTCTGCCAAGATAATTCTTGCAATGTCATATTCAATTCCGACAATTGCTTATTTCAGGACCGTACGACTGGCAAACTGATGGGCTTAGGTAGAATTGAAGATGGTCTGTTTTTCTGGATTAATTCTTCTAGGGATTTAGATTCGTTGAACAAGAACATCTATTGTAATGCCATTACTATTAATAAAAATCTCCTTTATCACCAGCGTTTGGGTCATAGTGCAAAATTTCCACACCCGAAATGTCCAATATGCCCTCTGGCGAAACAATCCAGAAAAGTTTTTCCCGTTAGTACATCTCGAGCTACTCGTCCTTTTTCTCTGATACATCTTGATATTTGGGGTCCTTACCATACAGCTCATCGTGATGGTTTTTGTTTTTTCCTAACAATCATTGATGATTTCTCACGTGCCACTTGGACCTTTCTCATGCATTCTAAAAGCCAGACCCTTTCCATATTATCAAGATTCCTTTCCATGGTCCAAAATCAATTTGATGCCACCATTCAAAAAATTCAAATAGACAATGGACACGAGTTTCTCTCTAATGACTATCAGTCTTTACTCACTTCTCATGGTATTCTCCATGAGACATCCTGCGTCTACACTCCACAACAAAATGGAATTGTAGAACGCAAGCATAGACATCTCCTAGAAGTTGCAAGAGCTCTCAAATATCAAGCACACATTCCTGAACAATTCTAGAGCGATTGTGTGATCACTGCTACTTATTTGATTAACCACATGCCGACAAGAGTTCTTAATAGAGCCACCCTTTTTGAATTGCTCTATCGAAAAGTCCCTTCCATTGATAATCTGCAGATTTTCGGATACTTATGTTATGTAACAAATGTGGGGCTCCGAACTAAGATGGGTCCTCGTGCCACACATGTGTTTTTATGGGATATCCTACTCCGCAAAAAGGTTATCGAGTTATGGAGATATCTACTGGGTAATTTTTTGTTAGCAGGGACGTTGTTTTCCATGAAGATATTTTTCCTTTTCAAGATGGAACATCTTAACCTCCGTCTAATCTGATACAACCGAATTTTCCGGAAGAAGATATTCCAAACCAAACTCCTTCATACTTTATAGTTCCACCAGCACAAACTGTATCAGTTCCAACAGACATTCTGGAAGCAACGTTAGCAGAATCATCCCCTGTTGCTGATTCCCCATCATCACATGTTGCCCCTTCACTAGGTTCTTCTCCAGTAACATCTCCAACAACGCATTCCCCTGTGGCATCTCCTTCAGTTCCACGATGTTCTGGGCATATCATTCGGCCTCCTACGTGGACCAAGAATTATATTTGCTCTGCATCCAAAGCTTCAAGCAGTCATTATCCAGTATCATCCTATATCTCATTCAGCCGACTTTCCCCTACTTATATGAGTACCATTAGCTAGATTTCAGAAGAACAAGAGCCTTCCTCATATCAAGTGGTTGCACGAGATCCTCGGTGGCAACAGGCAATGGAAACTGAACTTAATGCATTTGCTGAAAATCACACACGGGATATTGTCCCATTACCTGAGCATCGAAAACCTATTGGGTGCAAGTGGGTTTATAAGATCAAATTCAAGATTGATGGTTCCGTCGAACGCTACAAGGCTTGTCTAGTGGCAAAAGGTTTCACTCAGAAAGAGGGTTTCGACTACCATGAAACTTTTTCACCTGTTGCGGAAGAAGTTACTATTCGGTCCTTTTTTTCAGTTGCGGCTACACGCCACTGGTCCCTTCATCAGATGGACGTCAACAATGCATTCCTTCATAGAGATCTTGATGAAGAAATCTACATGACCCTTCCACTGGGATTACGTAGACAGGGGGAGTCAGATGTATGTCGTCTTCGTAAATCCCTGTACAAGCTTAAACAAGCTTCTAGGCAATGGTATGCCAAATTTATAGATGCTCTAACAACAGCAGGTTTCCAGCACTCAAAACATGATTATGCCCTATTCACATGGACCTCAGGTGCTGCATCCATTTATTTGCTGATTTATGTCGATGACATGCTAATCATGGGAAACAATGAGGCTAGCATTGAGAAGTTCAAGAAGTATTTGCATTCTACTTTCCGCATTAAAGACTTAGGGGCCCAAAGATATTTCCTTGGTATTGAAATTGCACGTTCTGATGAGGGAATCAAGTCTGAGTCAACGGAAGTTCGCATTGGAGATTGTTTCTGAAGCTGGCTTATCAGGATGCAAATCTGCCGTCATTCCCATAGAACAAAATGTCAAGCTAACAACCAATGAGTATGATCTAGGGACTTCTGGATCTATTGAAGATCCACTGTTGGATGACCCATCAGGATATGAGAGACTCATAGGGAAGTTAATATATCTCACTATGACTAGACCTGACATATGCTATGCAATTCAGATATTGAGTCAATTCATACACCAACCAAATCAATCTCATATGAATGCAGCATTAAAAGTAGTGAGATATCTTAAAGGATGTCCGGGGCTTGGAATTTTCTTATCTCACAATTGCAACATGAAGATGACAGCTTTCTGTGACACGGATTACGCGACTTGTCCCATGACTAGAAGATCTATCACTGGCTGCTGCATACAAATTGGAAATTCCTTGATCTCGTGGAAAACCAAAAAGCAAACAACAGTGTCCTTGTCCTCAGCAGAAGCTGAATATCACGTCATGGCCAAGACTGTTTGTAAAGTAATATGGTTATAAGGTTTGTTTGCTGATCTCGGGATAGAAGTTGAAGGGCCAACTGAATTATTTTGTGATAATGATGCAACACTAAAATTAGCAGCAAATCCGATCTTCTATGAAAGAACTAAACACATTGAGGTTGACCGCCACTTCACTCAAGATAAGATTCGAGAAGGTGTTCTAGTTACTAGAGAAATTGAAACTGTAGAACAACCTGCGGATAATCTTTACCAAACCGTTGTGCCAAAAGCAGCATATGTATCTTTTAAGCAAGCTTCACGTCCTGGACATTTATAGGTCGCTAGCTTGAGGGGGAGTGTTGGAGATTCTGATATGCTGCCAAGATTGAACTAATTGAAGATATTGAGATTAAAATTGATCTTGATTGATTTTCTATTTTTGGTAGACTATCATGTACAATCTTTTCCTTTTATTTCTTACTGTTGTCTCTACTTATACTAAAAATGTACAGTTGATCAAACCTATTGAATACAGAATACAAGTTCTTACAAGAGATGAAGACAGAGGAGACGGCCGCGGCAAATCAACTTATTATTGCAGCGCATGAGTTTGTGGTGGATGTGGATGGTTGCGTTGCCCTTGAAAGGTCGTCGGGTTTTTATTTCGACAGAGGCCCAACCTCGAGGAAAGGCCGTTGAGGGTGATCGAGCCGATTTGCGGCGGTTGTATCCTCGCAACTCACAGGCGGCAATAGCAACTCTTAAGCGAGTGATGCAAAGGAGGCCACTCGTTGTTCGTTCCCTGGAGTCTGCTCCACCCGTCGCCGAAGTCAAAGCTAGCGCACAACCAAGACGATGCGATGGGTGTCAGGCCAAGACCGACACCGTCGGGCGAGACGCAGGTCAGACCGATCCAGATCAGGCTGAGGTCATTGGGGGTGGCCATAGGCAGTCACTAATGACGATCGGAGCGGACCTTCAGCGAGCTCGGGCAGGCCTAGTGGAAACTCTATCTTGGCCACATTCAGGGGGTGGGGTGAAGAAAAAGGGGCGCCGACATCGTACATGGGTAGACCGACGATTGTTGGTCGGAGAAGGCAGCTGCGGCGACAAGAGGTTCCGGGTAAGGTTCTGCTCGGGAGATAGAAGAAGATGAACAGGAGCAGAGCCGAGCCTTAGGTGCTCAGACGGGCTTGATCTCCTTGCTATTTCAGGCCAGGAGGGGAGGCTAACCTAAATGGGCTGGCTTATTTAAAAATTCAGCCAGGTTTTCTAGTTGGGCCCATCGCGTTTAGGCCCAATCTCTCTACTTTGATGTGGAGTTCGGACTGGGCTCTTGCTTTGAGCCCAGTCCTCGCGAGACTCAGACCTTAGAAGTTTGAGTCCAATCCAACTGGGTTGAGTCAATCCAACCGTCCCGACCCAGTCCCTTTTGTTTAAATAATATAAATAATTAAAAACATCAGAAAATTCCAAGAAATGAGAAAGATAGGAAATAGGTGGAGAATGTCTCTATTTGCCTATGTTGTCTATTAATGCTTGTATGTGCTTAAGTATAAGTTATTTTTCATGTTTAATTTGCATGACTCAGTTTTATCTTGACATAAATGTCTGATTAATTTGTTTCATATTGCATGTCTCAGTAGATAAATTAGCAAGGCAATTAGAGTTTAATTTGAAATGTTCGTTTTATCTTTTAATTTGTTGAACTTCGCTAACTATCTACTATGAGTGAGTGCATGTTCTAAATGCTCAACACATCATACTGATATTCCAATGTGACGACTGATGACCATGCCCATGGAGATGGTAACCTATTGAGACTTGATGGCTGAAGACCGACGTCCAATCCGGTCCATTTTTATACACCTGATGTGCGTATTATAGTTGTTTTCTTTCAATATCACCATTGTAGATTTAGTCTCCATGTATTCATGTCATTCTTATAGTTGGTATATTTATTTAAGTTTTTATTACAGTACTGTCTTTTGAAAAATTGTCTATTAATCATTTTCCTGAATGCCAGATTAAGGACAAATAGATAATTGTACGAAATGATAGAAAAATATTGTGCATGATCATCTAGCACTAGTTAGATGCTTGAAAAGCGTAAAATGCTATGCAGAATGTGTGACTACCTTAGGGAATTTTAACTAATTAGGTATTGAAGGGCTCTAGTTATCTAGTTAACGTAAACAAATCCTCGAATTTAGAAACTCTGATTACGTAAGAATTGAGATAACATTGATATGTCTTTATTGATTTTTAGCCGACCCCAATAGGCTATTGGCTACTCCCGATAGCATTTAAATCGCTAATCACAAAAGTAAAATCCAACATCACACGAGATAGGACTTGGGAGAATCCACGCTATTAGCTGATGGTAATACCTTTGAACCCATCGAACTCTCGGAAGAGGTTAAGGCAAGTCGCGACGCCAATCCGACAGATGTCCACTCTTGGAAATGACACCTGTAAAAATCAAATTCTTCAACATTTAGGATGGTGGAAAAATAAATCAAGAGTCAAAAGGGAATTAACAACGTTTTGTGTGATCAAATCTTGGGCAAAAACAACCAATTAGGTACCGAAAGGACAACAATAGAAATATTAGCGTAAATAAGTCTCCGAATCTATAACTCTTGGTTGCATAGGGACTAAGATGGTCCTTCCCCCATCTTAATCAGATTTTCTAACCAACCCTTCAAAAAGGTTAGTGGTTATGGTAACTCCAAAATAAACAAAACATAATAATTTTTGAAAACTAAATATCATAACCATGGCCATAAGGTATGAAGTTCTGGGAGTGCCCTTTGCTATCGCTCAACCAATCATTTAGATTGTTTTTTTGATTTAGCAGATGTTTCACACTCATGGAAAAGTACCCTGAGACATATCGGCCCAGAACATAAAAGAAACTCTGACCCTCGCTCTAGGCGACGTCGAGCTTCGCCTGGGATTGGCGACCCTCGCTAGGCATGACCGTGGGCGGCGAGGCTCGCCTAGATTTGGGCCTTGCCAGCCACCTCGCCCAAGTTGCCTATCTCTCTAGCGATGGTCTGGGTTGGCAACCCACTAGAGAGGCACATGTCTTTGTTACTTTATTTCCATTTTTTTTTTCATAAAGCATTTTACTATTTTTATTTTCAATTTAACACCTTACACTCCTCTCCTTGATGTCTCAACAAACTTCAGATGTTGAGACCAACCTAATTTCCATAAATTAAACATTGAAATTTATTAAGTCGCTAAGAAATATATTAGGGGTGTGTAGATTCTAGGACAGGTAGCATATTTTCCTTACCCTAAAACCTCCCCCATAGGTACCTATCCTAATTTTTTGAAATTAGAGACAACTTCTTAGAAACCCCAGCACCATTTATCACACGAATATAAAAGAGTATATAGGACCCATTCACAACTTATGTGGGACAACAACTTAACTAATCGGATGGACATACAATCGCAGAAGGAATAACACTAGCTCTGATACTATATTAAAAATCTAATAAAAAAAGTTTAAGCTGATAGGTGAAAGAAGACCACATGAATATAAAGAGCATACGAAATCCATTCATAACCAATGTGAGACAACTAATTCAACAACATTTACCGCATTATATATTTTTTTAAAGAAAATATTTCAATGAAAAAAATTTCTCTTTACAATGTACATTCAACCTAATATATAAATGGGTTACATCATAAAATACATATTACGATTTAATACTAATACGATTATGAAAAATGATGACCTCTAAATTTAAATATAAAAAAACCCTAGAAATAAAACAACTTCTATGAGAGATGGATTCTGAGTGAATAGTGATAAATTTTAGAGGTGTTGAATGGGTAGGTCATGTCAGGTTTGGGTCGGGTCGAATATGGTCCGACCCATATTGATCCATCTAACCCATTTTGGCTCATATTTAATGACTCATACTCGACTCAATCCATTTTGATCCATATATGCCATAACATACTAATATAAAACATATACACTGTAGATCACACCCGCCCACCGCCCTCGCCGACCATCGGCCGCCATCGCAACCCCTCACTAACCACCTCCCACTGCCCACCCACCACTGTTGCTGTGGGGCCTAGCCAACAAAATAAAGAAATGAGAAACAAAATTAGAAAAAGAAAGAAAATCAAAGAAGAAAAGAGAAAAGGACAAAATGCAAGATAGAAAAGAAAGTGTTAATCTCGTCATGTGGAACTCTATCCTTATGCGACCCCAATGCCTCCTTGTCTGACACCATCATCCCTTGAACACTAAACCACGTGCCCACGACTAGGGCCCACAACGATGCAAGCTCGAGCAAGGACGAGCAACTCGAGAAGCCCCAAGCGAGGTCATGGACGTGGAAAGCAAAGCAGCCATTGTGGGTGTTAAGGTTGCAGTCATAGCAGAGGGCGAGATCCTCGATGGAGCAAAAGGTGGAGGCGGACTCGGAGGAGCAGGTGTTACAGATCTAGGAGCAGAGATGCTTGCGAGAGAGGAGGTTCGCAAAGTTCCATGTCGCAAGGAAGGCAAAGCCTAGCAGAGTCAGCCTAGCAATAGAGAACGGTAGCACGGATGGCCCATAAGTCGCATGGGATGGTAGCAACTGTCGCCGATAGTTCTCGATTGGTCAGCCCTTCTCTCAATTGATCTCGTCATCTTGAAATTTGGTGGCGACAGCCGGCGGTCGCCGGGGGAGATGGTAGGTGGCAACGGGCGAATGATGACAGGGGTTGGAGCTTGAAAAGCTATAGCCCATGGATAAAAAATGCGTCAAAAAATGGATTGAATTAAAACAAATTAAAACCCCATATTTGAATAGGTTTTATAATCTTAGATCCATATTTGACCCATTTTTTAATTTAGTGAATCCATATATGATTTAAATGTATAAAAAGTGCGTTAAAAAGTGAGTCAATGACCTATATTGACACCTCTAGTAATAATAACTTGTCCTTGAAAATACATTAAGGAAATTAAATGTGAAAATCAATATACTTGTTTTAGAAAACCTTTTAATACTAACTTTATTTGGACATGATCGGCCAACTAATTAAAATTCTTTTGTAGTACTTTTTTGTGATAGTCACTCGAGTTATGAGAAATAACTTTAAAAAGAAGAATCTTTACTCCATGTATAAAATGAAAGCTCAAAGGAGAATTTCAAACTCAAATGATTCCTTGAAAATTTCCATGGAAGCCCGCACAAGTTGTTGAAATGAGATTTCATTTTCCAATCATGGCTAAATTTTGCAATTTTTTATGCCGCACGATAATAAAAAAGACTTCCTAAAATCTCTCAAATTTCCCATAGTTACAAATTTACGAAGTCTAAATTCAATTATCTAAAATAACTTGCGTAATATTTAACTCCTGGAGATTTTTTATTTGGAGGTCATCCAAATTATCAGGAACAACACTAGAGAGAACAATGTTGGAGCCCACGTGATTCAATACCTGAGATTTCACTTGCTTCACAGCATCGGGAGCTTTTCATAATATCCCCCGTTCAAACAGTCATGGAAGATGGCGACTGAAACTGAGCGGCTGGAGGAGAAAGGCAAGAAGCACAAGTCGAGCCCGTCAACAAGCGAAAGAATGTCAATCATGGAAAGAAAATCTTGTGGTGCGAAGAGTTTATGTAGACTCTGACACGGATCGCAAGAAGTTCCTCTTTCGAGTAGATTGTCCGATCGAGAAGGGTGGTATCAAAATTTCGGGAGGGCTTGGGCCCTTCAGGTGGCCACGAGGATAGATAAAACCTATCAACCGCTCCTTCTCTCGTGAAGAACTCGATGGGGTCTCTGCCAAGGAGGCCGACTAGTAGCACTGTGTAAACGAGCTTACAAAAGGAACTCGTAGGGGAGCTTCTAAAGGAAGTGGGCTGGGGTCATGAGCCCAATGTGTTTCCCATGCTTGAACCGCTATTAGGTAAATTACCACGAAAGATTAGGTCCATGTGTTTGGATCCTAAAACAGTCAACTCGTTCATTACATTTACGTATCTTAAAAATTGTAATATTTGTATATTTAAGTCTTGTTAACACCATGGACGGAAAACTCCACATGACTTCTTTTATTAAATTTTTCATTCCTGTGTAGTGATCAAAGTTGTGATGGAACTCTCTCAACGCACAATGACATCGGATCTTGGCGCCATATCAGAAAATATTTCCAAAAAAAAAAATTTGAAAAATTATTAAAATCAAAATTAAAAGTAAAATACAATCCAAATATGTGTGTGTTTTTTTGTGTGCGTATAGGGCGAAGGGCCACTAAAGGACAACACTGTTATCTCCCCCATTCGCTGGCAACCCTCATCGAGGTCACTACGAGGGGGGACCAGCACCCCCACAAATAGGCGAGCGCAAGCACCCTTGATCGAGCGGTGGTGGTATTAGGGTCAAGTAGAGATGAGGATGGTTTCATGTTCTAAAGCATGTAGGTAAGGTACTTTTTTTTTTTTTTATAACTAAGGTGGTACAGGTAGAGTAGGTTATAAATTCCATAAATTGAAAAACCGATTTCAATGAGAAGGTTCTAGGTTTTAGTTTACTTGGAATCTCGAACAAGTCTTTGTCCTTTTTTTTTTCTTATTTTCATACAATCATGTGGTATTCCACGACATTCGATAATGAGTGTGTAATTTAAAATCACTAATTTCAGCTTTCGTTTTCGACAATATCCATGATCTAAAATTTTACTTTGTTAATATTTCATATTCTACATGCATCCAAATATGAGGTTAGTGGATTGTGACAGTAAATTGTGGTCATTAGAGGCGACGACGATTCATTGCAATCATTCAATTACAGCTTTTCATTTCTTCTCTACAAATTCTTCTCTCTCCTCGACTTTTTGATATTTTGCATCTGATTTTGATGTTTCGTACGTATACGGCGCAACTTTATTTATTACTGAAACTAATAATAGTCTGCAGCTAAGGTTGCTATTTTTCTTGGTCGCTCAACCATGTTGTTTGTCCGTCCATTTGGTCTCTTCCGAGAAAAAACACAGAAAACAGGGACCCACTTGGCAAATTCATCAGCACATCAAATGGGACATTTCTTCTCTCATTTTGTTGCTTTGCCTTTCAATATCAAAGCATTTTCTCTTGATGTGAAGGAATTGAACGAGTGACGGGTAGATTTCAGTAGCTTTATTGGGACCATTATCTTCTTTACTTCGCCAATCTGTAAGATATGGGAGCTTCAACAATTTATGTAATGGAAGTTAGATATCTAATTAGAAGATTATTCGAATATTCTAAGAACATCAAATACTAAAAGCTATTAAAAAAAAAAAGCCGTGTCTTGGTTTGCAGAATTCTTGAAAATCAACTAGTCGCGAGCCGAAACTTCCAATAACTTGTGTTATGAAAAAGAATATATATATATATGTCGGTTTGCTTAGTCTGACAATACCAGCTCTTTTTTTTTTTTAATATTGATCATTGGTATTACCAAATCATTGATTCTTAACCAAGACCACCAACGATGACTAAACATCCTAGAATTTTCAACGTTAGAGATAACCTCTGTCTCTTTTCCCTATCCTCTCTACTTAGGAAAAAGAAAAAAGGAAACAGCCGAGAATTTAATTCTTATCGATCTACCTACCAGCAGGTGAAATTCTTGGGAAGATTATGGAAAATACGAAGTCCAGCCTGTACATCATCTACAACATTCCAGAATTTACACCCCACCACCACAGAGGTCATGTTGATTGTATGCCCTCTTAAAAATCTTGATATCACTGAGACAAAATAGGAAAACAGCTGAAGAAGATTAAAAAGTATCAATAGCTTTGATCACCATTCCTCCTCCTCTTGACCCTAACAACATGTTGGAAAGTCCCTTGTGGGTTCAACTGGTGCCAATTCTCCACCACCCCATAATCCAAATCATAGTATGGGTGGTGATGGTTTACCTCTGACCCTTCGAAAGAGCAACTCTCCGGGAACCCAGCCACTTCCCGGCATGGTGGCTTGCTTTTCCGGCGGCCAGCCCCAACGGGGACGTTCCTCAGGGCCCCACCGGCTGTCCAGTACCTCTGGCAACCCTTGCAAAAATGCCTGGGCTGGTTGACATTGTAGTTGTTGAAATAGCAAAATTTGGTCTCCATGCTCTTGCATCTCGGGCATGGTATAATCTTGTCTGGCCTCTTCATTGCCTCTGCCAGTGCATCTTGATTTCTGGTTGTTGATGTCGTCGTCGTCGTCACTGCTGGTGCTGCTGTTGTTGTTGTGCTGATTGGGGCTTCACTCTTGAGTTGTTGATCTCTAAATCCTTGCAAAGTGATTGTTGCTCCAAAGAGCTTGATCCCTTTGGAGTCTTGGCCTCCATGGCTAGGGTTTGCCATGAGATCAAGAAATGGATTTATATTCTACGTTTATATTCTGCGCGAGAGAAAAGATTATGTTGTAAAATGGTTGGAGAGACAAAGGGAAGGGGCCTTCAACAATTCGAGAGAGACTGTTGCTTTGTGGTGTAATGAGAGAGGGGGATTGTGTAATGAAATGGTCGGAGAGATTAGGGAAATGGGTCTCACAAGAACTTGAGAGAGATTGTTCTTTTGTGGTGTACTGAGAGAGAGAAAGGGGATTATATATATCAATCAGTGGGAAGAGAATGAAAAAGTGCACAACCAGAGAGAGAGAGAGAGAGAGAGAGAGAGAGAGAGTATAAAATCAAATGAAGGTCATGGAGCAGCCAAAGGAAAGGAAACAAGAGTAGGTAACGTGAAAAAGCAGGTTATGAGCTTTTTGTCCACATCATTACTCCACGTCATCAATTCCTGAATGACTTGATTTTTATTATCATATATAGTCCGGAAAAACAAATTCCGGGTTCCCATCTTGAAAGGTTGCGTAACAAGTGTCGAAAACAGTCCCCAAATTGAGAAGCATAAAGACACGAGGTGTTGTCCTTGTCAAGTTTCTGTAATATCCTACCGGAAGAATTTAGAATATATAGAGACGATGATGGTGATAACTCCTCACATCTACCGTTGAAAATCCATGCCTATCTAAATGAGCAACAGCCAATGAATTCCAACCCTAATTTCTTGTGTGAACAAAGGAATAACAGTTTGCCTAGTGGCAGTTAGTCTAATGATTATCCAATAAACAAAGTTAGGTCCGATACCCTTTGTTAGGCTGAGAAAAAAAATGATCTGATAACTTGTGTACCAGGTCCTTCTATAATAATAATAATAATAGGAGGAAAAGTCTACAATGACTAAAAAATAGGCCCCGTTTCCGTTAAAATGATCAAATCTAGACGTTACACAAATAAGTAGAAGGTTGAAAAGTAAACGCAACACTGACTCAAATCCTAAGATTTTTCATCATATATCGCTGGAGAGGTTTTGTCAGGTTAGAACATGTTCGGTTTTCTTGCCCTCTCTTTACTACAAGGAAAAAGAGGGAAGGAAAAATTGTTGTGCTCACAAAAGTTAATCTGGAAGGAGGATGAATAGTGCAAATGTGCCATAAATGGACATGAGAACTCCCCCAAAGGGATCAAATCCAAAAGAACAGATGCTGAGACATCGAGAGCTCCAGGTGGCTATCATCACACTTCACTTTGTTCTCCACACTTTGCTATGCCTTGTCTTTTCATTATGCTGCTTTTGACTTTGTTTGGCTCTAAAAGTTGCAATAAAGCACCCTCAATTTTAGACATAACGTAATTGGGGAAATTAAAGTACCCATATCCTATTTTTCTAGAAAAACAAACCACCAAAAAGTCTTAAACTATGTCAAGTGTGACATATTTATTCGTAATATTTTTTTGTGACGTCAAAAATCATAAACTTATATCCATGTGACACATTTAGTCCAAGTTTTTGTTTGTGACACCTAAAATCACAACTTTATTCCCATATGATTTACTTACCCTAATTTTTTTGCGACACTAAAAACTCCAAACTTGTAGGCATGTACACATATACTCCAAATTATGAGTTAAATGTGTTGGACAATACAAGTTTAGGATTTTTTGTGTCACAAGAAAAAATTTGGGGTAAATATGTCATATTGATATAAATTTGGGGTAAACGCATTACATAGATATAAGTTTGGAGTTTTTTGTGCCACCAAAAAAAATTAGGATAAATATGGCACTGTGGGCATTGGTTAAGATTTTTGGTGGTTTTTTTGCCTTTTTCTATTAAGAAGTTCACACATTGCATTCTTTCCGTACTTTATAGAATTAATAAAAATTTAAACATCGAAATATTAAGCACTAAATACATTAGCAAGTGCTCTAAATTATTCGTTAACCATACCTTTTTGCTTCCTCTTTATGATGCTTTGTTCATTTCATCTCCTTGACATTTCCAGCGCACTTTGTCCCTCTGGTATTCTTCTATAGGACATATGATATATTGTGCCCACTAAGATTCCCCAAAAAAGGCAAAGTTAATTTAGTTGAAGGAACTCAATCGCTTGCCTAAGAAAAGTAGTGTGTTTATCCTTCCAAAAGGAGGTTAATCAGTTTTTTTCCTATTTGTCTTCGTATTTTACATTTTAACGACGTATAAAGAGACAACTATTAAGATTGCCATGTTTGATAAGTGGAGAAAAAAAGAGCTCAATATATTTTTCTTTTGTTTTCTTGCATATTGCTCCATAACTAAACAAAGCTTTTAATACCTACTTGTTAAAAAGAAAAAAATACAAAAGGTTTCAAAATATAGTAAGTGCCATGAAAATCCCAAAACTTGTACACCTGTGACAAATTTATCTCAAACTATTTTTTTCGATAACAAAAATTTAAACTGGTACACGTGTGATAAATTTACCCTATGTTAATTTTCATTAAATTTTACGGTCAAATTGCACACATGATGGTTGACGGATGTATCAATTTGGCGTTTTCACCCTTTGTTTGTCGCAAATGTACCATCTTGAAGTTTTTCATGGTAATAACTCAATCTAACGAAAATTAACGGATGATAATTTGTCATAAGTGTACTAGTTTGAAATTTTTTGTGGGCAAAAAATTACGTTGGGATAAATTTGTCACAAGTATATCAGTTTGAAATTTTTCATGGTAAAAAAAATTAATTTAGAGTAAATTTATCGCATAGATATATATTAATTTGGGATTTTTCATGATATTAATCCTTAGAAATAATCTCCACCAATTAGATTACCAAAAAAAAATCAAGGTGAGTGACATCATCACTCACCGTGTTCCTTAAGTAAAACAAATAAATAAATAAATAAAAAGATGGTGCAACACCATCATCTACTCACATAATTCCCAACTTTAGCAGAGAGGAAAGTTCACAAATGGAGATGAAATGAATGTAGCTGTCGACCGGTGAAGGCATAGTAATCCTATTAAAGTTGGATTCTCTTCATAGATTGTTATTCCTATTTACTTTTTGGGGCATCTTTTCAACTTTCAGATGGGCCTCTTACACCAACTTTTTCGTGCTTTCTTTTCGCCATTTTAAAGATTTCAGGGTTGTTTTGTTATCAACTTTCAGTTGCAATTTGAGTGAAAAAGCAGTTTTATTGTGGGGAATTGCTTTAATAAAGTTGACCCGGTTAAGGTAATCCCAAAAGCAGCCTCATTTCCAGCAGCTTTCCAATATAAAAAGTGCTGAAAAGGGTGCATTTTCCTCCCTTTCAATTGGAAAGAGCAATGTACTTTTTCTTTAGGGTGCTTTGGAAGTCTCTTTCCAATTAAAAATTCATAAAAATAAAAATCCCAAAGAAACCATAAAGGCTAAACACTTTAATTTTGATTGATTGAGGGACTCCTACTCTACTCTTCCCAAATAATCTTAATTAGCAGGTTGTCTATGTACCCTTTTTAATTTTTGGGGGTGAATCGACTGAATTAGCTCCTACAAATCCTTCCTAAATCACGAGACAACACTCGAAAATAGATCATTTATAGAGATGCAAGTCGCTATTATTTGATGGATGGGCTCAGGAGAGCTAATTTACCACCCGAAGCTAAGAGAATCTCAATTCACTGACAAGTATGGGTGAGAATCCATTTAACCGACAAATTACCTGAGGAAGCCGTCGTGCTGACCTGATGTTACATACCCATGTCTAGCGGTAAGCACATTGGGTAACCTATCTCTCTATGTTTCAAAAATATTCAGCTAATGCAAATGCTTTGTTGATTGGCTTCACCATAAAATATCTTGTCGAGTTTAACTTTATGCACTTTGCAAACCCAACATTAGTGCCCTACTAAAGTCTCTTAGATATTTTGAATATAAAAAAAATTAGGGCGTGGGAAAGATTTTATATATATATGTTGCTTACTGTTATGGTTCTTCGTTATCAAGTTGCTTTATATTAATGAAGCAAGGAAAAGTCTACTTTTTTGCCTTTACTTTTGTTTTTAAAATATAAAATTGGTCGCCCTTTTGTTTATTATTTTAATGTGTACTTTTTCTTCCAATTAGTGCAAGCTGGGGAAGCAAAATTTTAGAGCCAGCCCATGACCGGTTCAGTGCAGATTAAGCCAATATAAGATAATGATTTCTGGATCGGGTTTCCTGATGGTGCATGCACTTTTCCTATAGACAAGCATTTAGACGTGGGTGCGTATTGAAATCAAATCGATCAAGAAGTTCTTATCTTTTACCCTAAATGGTCAATGGGTTCTTCCAAGTCAAAGTGGGAAGGAGGAGAAAAACAAGAAGTTTTTACAGACCCATAAAATAATAATAATTATTATTATCCTTAAAATATTACGAAATAGATAGAGTAATGAATTTTGAAACTATTTCCAGTTGGGAATTTTTTTTCCGGTGGGCGGAAGCCAATTCGCCTCAAACGGAGAAAGTTGCATCTGGGGTAGTTGCATTGTTACGTTCGAGTCTAATAAAAAAATTCATTATTTCAAAGACGTTTTCCTAAAATTTGATTTATTGTATGGGTTGGAAAATCAAAACTTATTTTACATTGTCAACATCAATTCATGCCTTATCGGTTTACAACAGTGTATATTCAGCATATATATTCCTCTCTTGGTAGGAAATTAGGAATGATATCCATTTTGGTGCTCAATATCTTATTTAACACGAACCCTCGATTCTAGATACCCGCTGCTGTACCAGGCAAGCAAGCACATGGCGTGCAACAGCTGGAGAGCCACTTGATTCTTAGCATTCGTTTTATATTCTTTATTTATTTATTTTTTATATCATCGTGGTCGAGTAATATTTTTATTAAATAAATTGCCCTTTTTCTGCCTTGATTCCTGTTTGAAGGCAAATAACACAATCATGGCATATCCCCTAGATAATGCCAACATGTATAAATTAAAGGATTAATATCATGAAAAATCACAAAGTGGTACATTTGTGACAAATTTATCCAAAATTATTTTTTTTACCACTAAAAATCTCAAGCTAATACACTTGTGATAATATTTTTTTACCACTAAAAATTCTAAACTAGTATAATTATAACAAATTTATCCCAAATTAATTTTAATTATCAAAATCTCAAACCAATATACATGTGACAAATTTATCCTCTATTAATTTTCGTTAAATTAAGTTAATAACACAAAAACATGAAATTGATGCATCTATAACAAATAGAGGGTAACATATATAGTTGGCAATTATCATATATCATTTAACTCAATAATTTGATAATGAAATTTAAAAAAACTAACGAAAAGTAAATGCATCACAAGTGTACCAATTTGATCTTTTTTGTGGTAAAAAATAGTTTGGGGGTGAATTTGTCTCATGTGTATCAGTTTAGAGTTTTTTGTGGTATTAACCCTAAATTTAAAAACACCTTCAAAAGGGATTTTTTTTTTTGGATATGTTCACTATAAACTCTAAAACTTAACACGAAAGTGAAATTAAATACTAGAACTTGTAAAAAAAAACAACCTAAAACTTATGACCCTCGGGACGGGATTTTTTTTATTAGTTGATTATTTCGTTTATACAGAGATTCCTTCGAGCCCATATACTAAAAGGTTTCTTTTTTTATACCTTCCTTGGCCTTAATTTCAACGCAAGGACTATAGAAATATGGAAAAGTTGGTATAAAATAATACGACGTACTCCCCTCTTTTCAAATTACGGAACATTTCGATGTGATCCAACGACCGAAAGAATATGACTCTTAATCGAATCCTGCCCATTAAAATAATAATAACAAAAAGATGCCAGAGAATTATTATGCAAAAAAGAAGAAACAATTTTTTAAATGCATATATCCGCCACAATGAAAAGGGAAAAAGAAAAAACCCTCCGATCGATCCGTTAAGCAAAGCTTTTCTAACACGGGCTTTACGATAACAACCGATTCCTCGATCGTATCTTTTTACTTTTTTTATGCTGTTTTTTTTTTAATAGGAAATGCCATAACACATAAGAATATAACAATTTTACAATTAGCCGGGAGAAAATATTTATTCGTTGACCGTTCGAAAATTGGAATCGCCTTTCGAAGACCTTTAGAAATCCATAAAAGAAAGGGAAAGAAAAGAAGTAGGTTGCATCACTTGAGAGTCGGGATTTGCGTAAATTGAGACTTGATTTGTTTCACAAAAAAATAAGTAATTTAAAAAATAATTTATTAAGAAATGATCAAGTATATCACTTGAAATAATTAATCAATGAAAAATACCCATTGCCGACAAAAATTAGTGTCTAAATAATTGTGTAGACGATGAAATTATTTTTCGTTCATCTATTTTCATAAGCAATCAATCACTTCTCGAAAAATGCTTTATAAATCACTCAAATGAAGCCTAAGTTTCTTTCCCGGAGAGAGAGAGAGATATGAAAACAGATGTTTTGTATATATCTCTCTCATCCGACTACGACTCACGTCTTCACTGGCCTTGCATACCTATGAAAGGACATACTGCAAAAGATTGGCAAAAGGAGAGTGTTTCCTGCCCTCGGCTGAAGTGCAAAACAAGTGCGCAACGCAACGCAACGCAGCTCACATTGTTTATTTAAACACCAGACACTGAACTGAGTAATTAAAGAGCAAAACAAGTGCTACCCTAAATCGATGGTGAGAAAAAGAAGCTACTCGTGATGCAATCTTGGGTGTTCCGAGAGAGCGCAGAAGACAAGTGCCGAAATGGTTATTACATGGTTACACATTACCGATGGATAAAGATTACACGGCAACTGATCTATCGCGCGAACCTCGTGTGTATCTAGCCATGCAGGAATCGATTCAAATAACTAAAGAACAGGCTACGCCCTACACAATAATTACAGGAGAAAAACTCATATTATTCACATGTACAACGATTACCGCGAAGCCCAACTCCTCATCGGGAGTAAAAAGGTTCCCTTCATGTCCTTGAAAAATGTCATCTGGGAAAAAGTTTACGTGTCGCTCCAGCTATCATGTTCATCACCGTCGTCGCTTGCGACAGCCTGATAATTTTTCACCAAAGCAGAGAGTTTTCTATTAGGAGATTTAAGAACACGAACAAGGAGGAATGAGAGAAAGGAGGAAGAACTCGGGAAACCTGGCGGATTGCATTTGCCTTCTCCAAAATCGCAGTGACATTTCCACTGGTGGTTAGAGCTGTTGCAACAGCCGGCCTCACTGTCTCAGTGCGCCTTAAATTGAATGACTGGCATGACAAGAACATGAGAAGGCAGGCCACATTAAGTTGTTGCATTAACTTGAACTTACATAGATCGCATGAAATCTCAGACAAACCACTAATCAGTAGATGCCCTCAAAATTATTCTCAAATAGGATTAGCAACAATTTTGTCATTAAACAAACCAAAAGATGCTTCAGGATAAAATCCTCCATTAGCTGCAGTAAACAAATCAACATAGAAAAGAGCAGCTCCTTTCCTCACAGGATAACCACAGAAATTGAATTTCGTTGGTCATTGTTTCCACAATGGCAGAACATAGTGGGAGGGAAGAAAACGCAAAGAAAGGAAGGTAGAAGTCTAGAGGAAATGGAAACAAACGTACTTCTTTTGTTTGTTAGGATGGAAGTTTAGACAAGAAAAACGAGACTAAGTTTAGTGCAAGTCCTCCATCATTTTGTCATTGTGTTTCATTATATTAGTCTCATCAGGAAAGAAAATGGCTAGAATCACTCCAACCTTGAACCGACGAGTCTGGACCAACATCAGGGAACGTGAGAACCATGTGGCGGGATTTTATCAGATTAAGATGGGGTACTAACATCAATTCGCAGTGAAGCTAACATGTGTTTGGGCCTCTGGAAAGGGGTTATCTGCTTTCCCTCCACAAATTAGCATCATTGCCAGACCAAAAGGAAACACTTAGAAACATGTTTGAAAATAAATTGTAGATGACTCCACAAAATAATATTCGAATCTGTATGCGCGTGAAGTTTTAGGTATCCAATAGGAAATGCAGCAAAATCAATGAACATTAAGTGTAAAGCAAGAAGTCGCCCCAAACGTACTTATGCACCTTTCTAAGAAAGTTGGATCTTGAAACGGAGCATCATGAAATGTACTCACTTTATTTCTTATCTGAAGTAGAAAATCCTCCCTTTCATCTGTCTCCTTGACCTTTGCCTGATTAGCCTCTTTATGTGGGTTCAGTTTCAGCTGATCCTGAAGCTGTACAACCTCTCGTTTTTAGTTAAAGCAACTATAGAAGAAGGAAAATGACAACTATAAGTGAAAGACAAGGTACCTTTCCGATTAACAATTCAGGGGCCTTGATAATAACAGTTTCCAAGGCTGAACCTTGTTTAGGTTGCTTAAAGTTACTCTGATCTAAGTTATTACACTCGGGATCCTGATCTAGAGATTCAGATACTTCGTCACTAACTTCAGCAGCATCTGAGTATGGCTTCGAAAGCTGCCAATCCACAGGAGGAGGAGGAGGAGGTGCTGGTGGCATAGGTTGACAAGGAGAATGCAGCTCCATATAATTCTCTGAATCAGGGCCAACATTTTTTTCTTGCAGAGGTACAGACACCATGGAATCAAAGCTAGGAAGATCAAGTGAAGGACCACGAACATAGCTAGAAAAGGATGGCAGAGGTCCTAGACCATCTTCAGTTGGCAGACTCTCACATTCACCATTGACACACATTTTACAATTACTTGTTCCACCATGCTCCAAAGAGGTTGAAGTAGATTCTGTTGGTGAAAGTCCGCACATAGCATCAAACTGATCATGCTCCTTGGTCCTGGGTGTTTCACTGGATTCCCACTGCTCTGAGTTAGACTCGGAATGAGGACTGAGGCAGTCGTCTGAGATATAAAGAGACGATCTACAGAATGTTCCGTCGTCAGAGTCAGAACAGATGTCATGAAATGGGACACTAGGCTCTGGAACCAACTGGAAAGAAGGAAACATATCATTACTGCTTTCCTGACAGTTCTTGTCATGGGGAAATTTTAAGGTCAGTCTCGAAGCTTCGAGGCCATGGAGAGGGTGGAAAGATATCTTCATATGCTCAAGTGGGGGGGAAGGGGGAAGTGAATATGTAGGAGAAACATTTTGAATTTGATCGATGAAATTTCTCCCTGCAGTTGTACGAAATGATGACTCGTGCTTCCTCCAGCTCTGCTCCAGGCCATTATCTTTCATAGTGTCAACTGGTCTTGGTTTTTCATCACTAACTAGTGAGAGTTTTCTGCGGAAGCTATTCATGAGTAACTTATGGCCGAGTCCAAAAACTCCAGATAAATTTTCATCATTCTCCTTTATGGATTCACCATGTCCAACTTTTGCCGTTGGAGTAATTGGCAATGCACTTCCAGGGGCCACTGCTCTCATGGGACTTGAATAGTCTCCATTGGGATGACCAGACTTACACCTTCTACCTAGATCATCTGACTCACCAAACTTGGCAACTAAATCTTGAGCTGACCACAAAATATGGGTCCTTTCTGCAGAGGGAATGTTTTCATTGATCTTGCATGATGTGGAGCACTTAGAACTAGCATATCTTTCCATGATATCAGAATTTTCATTGGATATGTCCTGTTTCCCATCAAACTGGTCATCCTTATTTCTCATCCCACTTTGACGATTTGATGCTGCAAAATCTGGTGGCTTTGCTGGCTCAAGTCCAAGCAAGCCACCATTTGTCCAGAACTTAACACCAGTATCTTCTGACGGTGATTCTTGACCCTTGCAGCTGTTTTGCTTGACTTCATCATGCGGTGGAGCAAAGATCACAGATGAGGTATCACCAGCAAAAGTTTCTACTTTATCATCAAGAAGATCAGCACTTTGACCAACTTTAATAGGCGGCAAACAATCTGAATCCACAAACTTCTGAGGAATTTGACTTATATTTTCATCGTCACAACTTTCAGTGGAATCTGATTTAGGTAATTCGGAAGACACTTCTTCATTTGAGACAAAATGAGAAGTTGTGTCAGATTCATGATGTGAAGGACGACCATCTGAAGCACGTGATGAATGCTCGTCGACGGCAACCTTTATTTCTTTAATGTCAACACTCAAGGACCGTTGCTCCGGTCCTCGTTTGGTTTGATAATCAACATCATTTTCGGATTCCGATTCGATTGTATTCAGAGCATCTTCGTAATTATCAAGCTCACTGTCCACATCATCCACCTGGTTCTCATGGGATTTTGGCTTTGAAGTGTCTGCATTAAGACAATGATTAAAATCTGACATATTGACATTTCTAAATTTATCAGCTTCTTCAGCATCAACGCCTGAAGTCATAGAAATGGTAACTGAATCTTCCATTCCCTCATACTTCTGCTCCCTGGGCTCCATTATTTCTGTCTTCTCCTCCCATCTCACATGGTCTGATTTGGAGGTGATAGACTCCTCAGATGTTCTTCGTAAAGAATAGTTATCAATTACCTGGTTTTCTTCATATGCTGAAACTGAGTCAACAGTTTCCTCATGCAACATCACCCTAGAAGAGGGTGACCTATTAGACTCCTCTTCTTCAGGTGGCATGTCGTCACTCGCATGAAAGATGCACTCTATATAGCCTGACCCTGATCTGAAATCAGAAGTACTTCTATGGTCTCCAAAATCTGATTTAAATGTAGAATCAGCTATCGCGGCAGTGGGAGATGACTTTCCATTCGCAATTGGAGAAGCAAATCGCATTCTGCAAATTGACAACCAAATACAATTTATGCACATCAAACTGACCTAGTGTTACAACCATACACCAAACATACCTGCCACTATGGTTGGCCCCACGTGAAAGTTCTGCATTCTTCGGGAAAGATCGTCGCTTCTGTCCCATTTCGAAATTTTGATTAGCACAAGATCAAGTAAAACAATTCTATGTAGCTATGTCCGCTTAAAGCAACTATACCAGAGAAACTGCAACAAGTAATATACCTTCGAAGATAAAAAAAAATTAAAAAAAAAAAGAAGATGGCAATCAGACTGTTTTCACTACATAATAAAAGTAAAATCACATACTTAGGTTGGTAACATTGTGTAATACGGCCCTTCATAAAAAAAACGCACCTTCATCTTGCGAACCTTCTTGTCTCCTCGGACTTTCCCTACATTTCTTTCATCAAGGCTGGCTGAAACTCTTCTAAAAAATGTCGGATCTGAATATCTCCTCAAAGATGACCCAGGGCCCCCAGCATCAAATCTAAAAGCACCAAAATATATCAATATCTTCTATCCCTAAGCTGGTCACACCTCTTGTCAATAAGATGAATAAAATTACAGAGAAAGATGTGACTAACTTGTCGAGCAAGTGCAAACGTGGGGGATCCCGGCACTCTTCATACGAATCCATGATAAAACGTGGCAAGTCATTGTCGATAAAATGATGTTTCCCATTTCGAATACGAGCATGCCAGTCAGAACCTGCAAAGCAACTGTTTTCCATTGAGAATCGAAGTAATTTATGTGAACAAATAAGAGAGGAACATTGACAGCTTGGAGTCATCTTGAAGGAAGATCATCACAGCATTAAGAATTTTCAAGGTATTGCACTTTTACGAAAGTTCAAAATTTTATAATTGTTGGAGCAGTTTAGAAGGCAATCAGAACAAGGAAATTTTCAGGAATAGTGCCAGTCACTACATGCACTTCTAGTCCCCAGATACTACAGCACAAACATCCAGCTCAACGGCCTTGCATATGTATGATTTTCACAGTTCAACAAATAAGGAAGTTAATTGAGTGGATATTTCATACCAATACAATTTTGCAGAGTCCAAACGAGGTGAAACATGACAACTGCTGCTTGCCGATGTGCACGACATTATATCAATACTTTCTTGTTACAAAACTTCTTTCCCAGAATTTTATCATGAACAATATGCTAGTAGAGTTTTCTTGCTATAAAATCTTGACGTGGTATGTTTGACCCTAGGTTGAAGCACACATTGCATATCTCACAAAAAGGTTCATGTGACAGCTGTTTAACAAGGGAAATTTGGCATCAACATAAGAGCCAGACTAACCTAGCACCTCCTTGTACAGTCAAATGCAATGTCTTTCCGAATTGCCATCTCCACTAATTGCATAGTGAAGTAAAAAATGTTGAAAAAGTGACTAAAATGAAGGCAAGGGATGGCGACATAGAACTTAAGCAAGCTTATGGAAAACAAGCACCTTAAGATGTTATGCAGACTAATACGGAAGACTAGTTCTGCTCAGAACAACAATAGAAAGTGCGTGATTGTAGCTCTGAAAAACAAACTTCAAGCGAATCGAATCGGAATCTTAAGCTTCAGAAGAAAAGCACAGAAGAAGAGACGATTAAGCCACACCTGCAGTGTAAGCAAAGTGTATATGGCTTGTTTGTGCCAGTATTGCCTTCTCCAGAGTAGGAAGAGCAGCTTCGATTCGCTGTGCGCGAACCACCAGTTTATGACTTCGTGAAGCTGTTGTCGCCACTTGCTCCTGCAACCCATGGAAGACCTCCGCCGCAAATCTAATGTGCAAGGATGTGGTCTCAGAAGGATAGCACAAGAAAACAAGGACAGAAAAATTCAAAATTTCTCACTGCTTCCCAAACCTAACAAAAAGTTCACCTCACAAAAGGGGAAGAGCAACCGCAAGAATTCAAGAAAATAGTTCAATCTACGAAAAATTAAACTCAAGTCACCAAACGAGCCTTCTTCACTAAATCGAACGGCGAAGCCGCACACCCCCAATCGAGCTTTACGAAACAAATGAACACCCACACCCCAAACAACGAACATTCCGCACGTATCATTTTTCCCCTGTCTCACGAACTTCCTGCTGGTTACCTCACCACTCTCTTCGAGCATGCAACCGCGAGAACAAGAGCGACCGAAACCACCAAACACAAGCTCCAATCCATGCTAAACACAACCAACGAAACATGGGGAAAAAAAAAAAAAACCTAAACACCGCCTCCAGTGCTCAAGTTCAGCCAACTGCCGAGCTGAAGAACCGGAGAGGAAGAGGGAAAGGGAGAGGGACATACTCGGCGAGATCGCCGAGCTGACGCAAGATCCCGACGAGCCCGGCGACGGCCACACCGTCGAGGACGGCCTTCGGATCTTCCCGGTCCACCTCGCCGTGCAGCTCCGGCCTCCCCAGGCCGTACTCGTTCCTCACCTGGAACCTCACCAGCGGCATCTCCGCGCGCCTCTATCCCCTCACCCCAGCTACCACAAGAGCTCCCCCTGTCTCTCTATCTACATATGCTCTTGACCCGAGCTAAGCGGCGAAAGCAACCGGGCACGCACCGAAGGCGATGAGTGAAGTAACGATCAGTGAAGAGAGAGAGAATCTCAGGGTTCAATGCGAGCTCCCGAGGTTAGGTGCAGAGATTGGAGCTGCTTAACTGCCGATAGAGAGAGAAAGTAGAGAGAGAGACATTGCCAACTCTGCACGGTATTCTCTCTCCTGCGAACGGGAGATCATTGTCGTCGTCACGCTCTCCCTCTCCCTCTCTCTCTCTTTGCTTCCTCCTTCTGCGGCCTTTAGGACGGTGCGAATGGACGAAAATAGCCCTAGTATTTTTCCGTAATAACCTCGCTGCCCTTCTGCGGAACGACGTCGTTTGGGGTCGGTTTGGCCTTGGGGTCAAAGCTGGGGAGGACGAACGTGGTCGCCATGACATTCCGAACCATCCATGTCTTTTTCAACAACGTATTAGTTGGTTTCATATTTGGAAAAAAAAAAACAAAACAAAAAGAAAACGTATTGATTGGTTTTTCCATGGTCAATAACGTATTATTAACTCGTGAGAAAATTAAGCTTCTTTCATTCTTAATTAAAATTAAAGAAAAGTTAAACTTTTCTTTTTTTTTTTTTTGCTATCGAAATCTAAAAATTATTCAGAACTCAACGAATTCATGAAAAATAAAATAAAAAACTGTATCGGTATCGATATATTGCAAAAGGGTTCGAGGTTTCGGATCAAAAAATAGTTCGAGAAAAGTCAACGGTAAAAGTCAACTCCGACACATTATCGTGCTCAGAAGGTCAATTTTAAGGGTGGGTTTTTTCTTTTTATTGGTGGTTATTTGGTGAGGAAGTTTTTCTGTTGGTATGGATCTCCAACTGAGACTCGAGGGACTCGAGGGATGTTGACTTCTTTCTAATTTTAACACCGTGTGGCGGAAGGCCCCCCCCAATCACTATCACCATCTTATGGGAAAAAGCTTTGGGCTTTTGAGTTCTCCTGAAAGACATGGGAGACTTTGGCCCCATTGCTTTCCCTTGCCCCTTCTTTTTGCGTATTAATCAGACAAATGTGCATGTGTCGTATTCCAAATTGGCATCCTTATCCAAGTGGGTTTTCTCATGTTTTGGCCAAAATAATTATCTCTTGGTTAAAACTTTAAAATTAATAACTTGTCAAAAGAAAATCAAATTTCAAAGCTAAAAACAAATGGACATGGCCCCAAAAGGCCATTGCCCCCCCCCCCCCCCCCCCCGCCTCTTCTTTCTTTTACGTAATATGCGGAACGAAAGCTACGTTGGATAGGAGGTACACGACTGACAAAAGATCGTCTTAAATGCAAGTCAAACGCTTCGGTTTTGTCGTAATGGAGTCTGAAAATTTCCATAGCTTGGGTTTGTATTTAGTTGTTTGTTATCAATGCACAAGATGAGCAAGGGAAAAAGAAAAAGGGGGGCTTGGGGTTTAACGGTAATTGGAAAGGCAAAAGTCAATCCAACCAAATTCAAAGTTTATTGATTGATTCCTCCATAAGGTCAAGAGAGGTGGCGTGACTTGCTCCATGATTATTCAGTAGGGGTGAACATGATTTCTAGTTGGAATTTGAAACTTAGAATCAAGAAACCTGTCAAGTTATAAATTTCAAGATATGCAGGGTAGGCGCCATATTTTTCAAAAACTAGGAAACATGTTCCTATGGGTAGGTTTCAGATTCTAAGCAAGTGGAACCTGTAACTTATAATGTAACTTGTAATAAGTTTTTGTAATTTTCTTTATATATTTCTTCGCGGGTTCCTGCGATATTTCATTGCATCTAATGATGAGGGTATAATCTGGAACTACTAGTATAAGCTTCCACTTTTAGCAATATTTATAATTGAAACTTGTATTTTGTTCATGTTTTTATATTTAGTGGATTATAGCAGTAAAGATGATGATCCATTGCAATTATTTAATTAATAATATAGATAGAACCTATATGGACCTTGGAACTAACCCTAGAACCTATGACAAGATAGATTACAGGTTTCAAAAAATGAGGAACCTATTTTGACTAGTAAGTTTTAGTTTTCAAGTGCAACCTGGACGGAATCTGAAATCGTTTACCCCTTATTATCTAGTGTTTTCTTGACATGATGAAATGCTAAGTAAAGGGTCAGCCAAAAGAGGTTAAGATCAAATCCGACCATCCAAATTTGGGGAAAAAAATTATGCAACTTGTTTGTTCTAATCATGTCAAAGGAGAACCCATTTGCACATCCAAGAACAAGATCCCCACACTTACTAAATTGACTTAACAACCACCTTCAACGCAACCATTTAAGGGTTCACCCCAATTTTCATTCTCTTGCTCCTGAAAAGTACAGAAAAAAAAATGATAATAGCAAGTGGTTACTTGAATATTAATCCATACCCACTTTGATTATATTGGACTGAGACCATGATAATAACTAGATTCCTATCCAAATTATACTATATATATATATATATATATATATATATATATATTATGTTCTGTCAGTCAAAAGAGTTGACTAGTGAGCAGATGCAAGTTTGGTGGAAAGGTTTTGACTTAATCTTCGTGCGATCTGGGTATCTCAGTTAGCATTCGCTCCACCCAATGTGCTCGAAGTAGCTGCCAAAAGAAGTGGCGTTCATCGGGGTTGCTAAGCTCATTTTTAACTACGATTTGTCTTTTCCAATGCTACCTAATCCCATATCTGTAAGATTTCAGCCTAAGAAGGAGCAAGCTTCCATGTTCAAAGCCATGTGAGGCCGTTGGTGAGCCTAGGGAAAATGTCATAATTACCTCATTAAAGCTTGTAATTATAGGCTTCCTTTTGGTATTAATGAAGACTTACTTTTGCATAATGGTGACCTATTAAGTGGCTTGCTTTCTTAGTTGTTTCCTTATTTATGTTGTCCCATTACAATATATCATTATGTAAATTGTCTCTTGATATTGTGACTAGTAATACGATGATTGCCACGCGCTTGTGAGATTAGAGTGGAAGCAACTAGATCTATGAATCAAGGTCGTTTTGTAGTTGGAGAGTAGATAGCTGGATATACGGATTCCAAATAGGAGATGTGCCGGAGATTTATTTGCTTATCGCACAATTGTTGAAATATATCAAGTTTGAACTGAACTAATATCTAATTTGTTCTTTAATTTTTCGTATCGAAAGAAGGGTATTTTAGTCACTTGAAAAATGGATGCCAAATTCAAAAGTTTGCTTGATATATAAAGAAGACACAAATAATACGATCTTATTGTTACAGAACATATGCAAAATTCCAATTAAGCATGTATTTTGACTTAGGGCATGTCTTCCTCTAACCACACCTTCTATTAGCGCATTGCTAGACTTTTTTTGCTTAATCTAAATTTTCCAGTGCTCGCTTTTTGACTTTATTTTTGAACTCAAAACACGTAAATCTCTCGTAATATATAAATGTTGACAGGTAAGTTAGCATATAATATGTTTCATTAATATTTTTTTTTTGAAGTACGGATGATATCTTAAGCATACCACGTGAACTTCTAAGAAATGGTCAATTTGCAAGGTCTATATCTAAGTTTGTAGATGCCAGCGTTTGCTAGTATAAATAGTTTAGTGAACCGCACATGATGGAAGACCAAACACATTATTAATCAAAACATGCAGTCATCATATCTCTGGTCATCTATAATTATAGCAAATGAATTTTTTTTCAATATTTAACTTAGGGATTATGAAAATCTTAGTTTCAATTCATTATTAAAGAAATAGCACCGACAAGATATTTTACAACTGGTGAGAACAGGGTGAGATCCTCTCTCTCTCTCTCTGAAGTTGGCTTTTCTAGGAGGATTCAGTCGGACCATGCATTAAATTGTTTGCGCAGATCGTGAGACTACTATAGCTCCTACGGTAATTCTTTCCTATCTTGGAATTTACAGCAAGTAAAATTCTCTTCTCACATGCTGAGCTAATGTGGTGTTTAAAGTTACAATCAATCACGTTAAAGCATTCCTTCTAGTACGTACAATCGAATGCTAAGTTCTTGCTCGATACACGTGAGCCTTCTTGCATGTGAAGGGACCGATCAAATCAAATACGATTCATATTCTCCGTGTTGTACCAAAAAAAATCAAAGACATCTAACATGAAAATTCACAACAATAACTCGAGATCTCATTAAAATATATATATATTTCATGCATATTATTTCATCCACTAGCTCCGTGATAGCTACAAACTTAGCAAAAATGCTGTTTATCGAATACAAATATGTCCTATATCGGCGTGGTCCATTGGACAAGATTCATGTCCATATATGTAGTCTAATCAATCCTAATTATCACATAAATTATATATTAGACATTAAAGGACAAGCTCTCCCAATTCACTCTCATTCAAAGAGAGATGATTTTTTTTTTAATTTTTTTGGACGTGGTCCCTTTTGGGGAGCTGTCGAAAATTGTTTCATCCATCCAAAAAAAATTTCGTACAATCTCTCACAATTCACTCTCATGCATATTGTTTCGTCCACCAGCTCAGCAGTAGATCGATACAAACTTAGCAAAAATGCCTTTATCGAGTACAAGTATGTCCTATATATATCCGCGTGGTCCAATGGACAAGATTCATGTCCATATGTTTTGTCTAATCAATCATGATTATCACATACATTATAGATTATACATTAAAGGGCAAGCTCTCACAATTCATTCTCATTCAAGGAGAGATGATTTTTTTTTCTTTACCTTTTTCAAAAATTTCTCGTCCATTAATTTGCCACCTAATTTCGAAGGGCCTACCCACTTCTCTCCAAATCCGAAGGCTATTCACCTTCCGGGCCGTTTTCGAGAACTTATCCTTCCAATTCCGGACTGAAAATTTCACAAAATTCCGATCGCGTCGCCCGTTTCGCATCTACTTCTAGGACCCTCAACAATCGATCCAATGCGTGAGGCAGTGTAGCATTAAATGAATGTACAATGAACCAAAGTGTACCGAATAGATCATATAAATGCGCCATTAAGTTAGTCTAATGCTAGACAGCGAGCGTCAGTCCTGGAATTGCTCTTTTGTTCTGGAATTGGGAAAATCATTCATTGCCTCGCATGTGCTCTCTGCAACCGCATAACAAAACCCCGCCAAAAAAAAGAAAATAAAAATATTGAAAAAAAAAATAAGAAGGGCAAAAGAGGAAAAGAAAACGGCTGCAATTCAATAGCTAAGTGGGCCCTTAGGCCCATAGGAAGTGGTGGCCCAGTAAGACATCAGCAAGCGAGCAGGAATCAAAATGGGGGGGGGGGGGGGGGGCCACCTTTTACTGCCGGTACATATTTTGACCCGGGCCCGATTCGCAGGGTCCGAACGGATCGGATCGAGAGAAGTAGTTTTGCCCGACGTCTGATTAAGACGTCGTAGCAACCTTCGATCTTTTCTCGGTAAGCAGGCATGTGGCCTTTGCTTGCGCTTTCTTCTCCTATGCTTTCTTCTTCCGTACATGTATTATTGATCGACAAGGGTTCGTGTTCTTGTCCCTAGTCAATGCCTCTCTGCATTAGACATGAGTTTTGTCAGTATCATGGCCTTTGGGTGACTACGAGAGCAACAGCATGTCGTGGGCCACAAATTCCTGAACGAGCAGGCCCCGCAATAATTTTTTTTATTCTTTTATTATTTTGTGGCCTAAAATATTAATCTAACATAATAATTAAATGCACTGAAATCGCTTCCACCGTGTTTCGAGCCATTGGTTTTTCTAGCCATCAGCAAATGCCCGAAAGATGCATGCGACATCCTGAGCAAAATTCGGATATTGAGGCTAGGAGTTCGAAAAAGTCCACCAAAGAAGAACAGCATCCTATGATAGAATGAGGTCTTATGTCCTCTTATACGGAATCAGGGTGATCCGAACGTGAATTGTTGCTGTAGTAGTACTTTTGGAGATGCATGTTAAGCAAATGAAATATCATCGTGAACACATAATTATAAGTGGCATTTTCATATTATTATTAGAGCTATACTGTATTCGGGGTGCTTTTGAGTAGTCGGCTAATCATCACTTTGCACAGCAACAACCTAATGATCAATAATTACTTAAGGGCGTGTTTGTTTCACTGAAAACGGAAGATTTGATACATATTTCCGAAAAATTGTGTGCTTGTATAGCGTACAAAACTAAATAAATGAACAAAATATTTTCATCACCCACGAAAATAGTCAGGCATAAAATGAAAATATTTTCCGTTCAAAAAAAATCAACTCGATTAAATGACATTAAATGCCATGAATTTTCAAATCGAGATGACAAAAAACAACCGACCGCCCTAGTAATTTTAGGGTTCATTGGATATGGCTTGTTTCAAATTTTCAGCGACTATGTTGATGTGCTTGCCTTGTCGAAAATGTGCTGAATTGAAGTTGTAGACGCAGAGCTATTGAGGTAGCAACTAAGTATAGAAGTAGGCCACAATATCAAATTTGAAATTTTGCGTAAGCTTTCTGTTTGATTATAGCTATAACGATGTTTTCGATATTTGGGATGACAAAAGAAGCTCATCTATCCTCTATATTGGTTGTCTTTTGAGTAATTATAGTTTGATTGTTGCTAAAGTATTCCACGTTACTTGTCTACAAGATTTATATTCTCTTTATAAACATGTGATCTCCCTCCGCCACCGATTTAAGCTTTTGGGCCTAGACTTTTGAACATAATATCAGCTCCAGCATGGCCAGACTCTCTCTGCTCTTTGATGCGGTGTATCAATCTATCATCTAAGACAGAAGAAGACGACGAGATGAATATCTTATATTTTCTTCTACTTTTTTTTTAACCAGTACTTGACATGAATATCTTCATCATTAAAGAAGAATGCCCAATCAACAAGACAAAAGCAAGGCCACTCCTCATTTGATTTGGAAAGGGCACTATCTAGCTTTTCATAGCTATCCAACAAGTGCTATTGCTAGACATTTTAATTGCTCGTCTAATAGATTTCATGTCAAGTCCAATTGATGGCGTTCTTACCAAATCTTCACGAATCTCACCTGCCTCCAATGACCCGTCAGCCTCATCCCAGAGAGCCAACAAAACATCCATGGAGACCAAACACATAGCAAGCAGCCAAGCACCACCACCGGCCATGGAAGAGCTAAAACAAGGACAAGAGAACACAGAGCTTCAAGGATCTTTACTCGTGCTTCTTAACTGCACGCACCACTACTATTCCTTAGTATTATAAAATCGTCGGTCTGTAGGTTCGATCCTAATTCTTGCCTCAAAAAAAAAAAAATTTTCTAAAGAAAATCGCGAACTTTCATGATGATCCTAAATCTATCCTGCGTCCAAAAATCATATTTGATTATACTTTTTCAAAATTATCGATATCAAAAGGCTATTGAAGTTCCATGAGAAGATGAGGGAGTTGGTTAAAACGCGAGTCCTTTTTTTTATAATGAATTTCTAACTAGCCCTTATGTTGATAATTTTGAAGAATCTACTGGCAACTTTTGGATCTGGGGTAGATTTAGGACTGTAGTGAAAGTTAGTGAATTTTTTAGACAAAATGAAGTTTGGGGCAGAAATCCGCTCGGTAATTTAACTTCTGAAATAGAAGTCCATTTGGTAAATTTTTTTACTTCTAAAAGAAATTTATACTTCTGAAGTGAATTTTCAATTCTGAAATTATTTTTTCCTAATTTTAAAAGTTAAAAAAAATTGCTTCTCGATTCAAGAAGTACTTCTCTAATTAAAAAAAAAACTCAAGAAGTATTTTTTTGCCTCACCCTCTTTTCGACCACGCTCCCCTCTGCTAGCCAATGACCTCTGTTGCCACCCATAGCTAACCATTGCCTACCATCGCTCATGACCACCATCACACACACCCCCCCTACACTGCTGCCTACCTGGGACGTCCCAGGCACGCCACTTACTTGCAAGCTCTGTTTTAATCTAATATTACTTATATAATAGAAGAAGCATGCGAAAGGCTAACACAAAATAAGTGAGGTTCATATACAAGTGCATGTAAAGGGAAGGCAAGCGCCTGAAGGGTGTGACCTCATTTTGTTCACTAACCTATACTTAATAAAACATCGATCCACATATATCAAGAACATCCGAATACCATAAAGGATTGATTTTATTTATACGTTTGTTTAACCATTTATGTACATCGATCCTTTAAAACGAAAGAGGACACTAAGAGGATTAAAAAGGGTATCAACTACTCTTGAGTACTATCTACGATCACCATCGGCGTGCTTCAACGCTAGGGTGTGCAACCAAACCAGGTTTACCCGATACCTGGATCAGACCACTCGAAAAATGGGGTTAGGAATTGGTTTCCGTTTAAATCGGTTCGGAAATCGATTTCAATTTTTGAGAACCAGTTAGAATCGGTCCGAAAACCGGGTCTAGGTAAAAACTCACCCGGACTAGTTTATAGAATCGGTTTTTCATTTTGTTTAAAAAAAATCAAAGTGAAGTGACTAAGTTTTCACCACAGCCTTATCTTACGCACTCGCAGCACACTCACTTCTGGGAGTGTCCCCTAGTTTTCACCACAACCTAAGTGAAGTGAATATATTTTTTACACCGTTGGCTTGTTTTCTTTTGGGGATGACTGAAAAAATAGGAAAATTAGGTAGATTCTGGAATTGTTGGCTTTGTTTTGTTTTGGGAATGACTGAAAAATGAGGAAACCGGATAGACCCTGAAATCGGATTGAAAAAAAAAAGGGTCGATTTCCAAACATGTTCCAAGATAAATAGGATAGAATCTCGATTCCAAAAACTGGGAACCAGTTATAATATGGTCAGGTTTGGGGTCTAGGTTTGGACCCGGCCCACTCGGCCCATGCTCATCCCTATTCAACGCTACCATTATTGTCTAAGTCACAAGAACTTGGGCATATGAAAAAAGGGCAACAACTAAAGAGTGAGCCGAAACTTAGCAAGTAAGACATCTAACTAAACGACTAAACTATCCAATGTGTCAATCCATCAAGCAAAACCAATAAGCACAATACTCATTATGTGAAACGGTCACTACCCAATATACGTTCGAACGCCCAAGAAGCCCAAATTGCTAATTCGTACCCAATCAACAACATACTAAGCGATCGCTCCCTAAATTTATGTTACCCAAGATCACATAAACATAATTGAAAGGGCAAAGTTGACATGCAAGACAAGATTTGGGCAATAACCTGCGCACCTCTTGGGGACAACTCCAATTCACCACAAATCAATGGAAATCGGGATGATCAACCATTAGATTCTAGTCACCCACATTCCACTAAGCCTAGATTAACAAGCAAAATTGACATGCAAGGGCTTTTGCCTTGCCATGCAAACATGATACTCCATCGACATACCCTTTTTCAAAGTTGTCATTTCGTGCAAAATTGAACGACAATTAAACCGTTTAGTAGTAGGGTTTAGAGGTATACTTGCCTAAGGTTCGAAAGCTACAAGAATCGGAGTCTCATCACGTCGCACCAGCCATGGGGTCTCCCCCCTTCCTCTTTGGCTGCACGGTTCGTCGAGCAAGTGAGATGGTGGAGGAGAGCGAGAAGAAAGTGAGGTAGAACTCAAGCTAAGGTCGAAGTCGTCTAGCCGAGCTTGAGAGGTTGTCGATGCAAGATGAGAACAAGAGGGAGTCTTGGCGAGAGAGAGCAACCGAGAGAGAAAAAATGAGAGAGTTTGAGGAGTGGGTCCTCGGGGGCTCTCCACGATGAAGAGAGAGCGAGAGAGAACTCTTAGCCCTTTTATATTGGGGCTGAGGTGGTTCATGGGCTTCGTGAACCAATTTCGTGTGCCGAACCGTTTTAACTCGTATAAAACAATTAACCAATCAGAAATGGATCATTTAATTTTATCGTATCCGACTATATCATTTAACCAATTTGATCCACCACACAAAATAATTAAACCCCGAAGTCACTTTCACTATTATTCTAAGTCTGACTATGTTTATTCCGCTCATAAATCCGTTCGTCGGAAAAATTAGGTCGTCGCACCGCAGGTCTTCGCCAGCCATGCCCATCGCCACCCATGACCACCATCACCCGCCACCAGCCACTGCCACCATCGACCATCGCTCACCACCAACTGCCGCCAACTGCCACCCCTAGCAACCAACCATCAACCACCACCCCAATCGCCATCGCTAGCCATTGACTGTCGCGGACCACCACTTGCCGCCGCCACCGAGTCACCGTCTCCGACTGCCAAAGTAAAAAATAAATAATAATTTCTCATTTTTTAAAAGTAAATAATATTTTTAATAATAAATTTATTTTTAAAAAGAAATTTTTAAAATTTTCAAAAATGAAGTAGCTTTTTTCAGGCTGCCAACAATAATTTCTCATACAAGATTTTGAGTTAATAATGTTCTAGAAGTAGAAATTTTCAACCATTACCAAACGAATTTCTCTTATTAGAAATCAACTTCTTGAGCAAAAGTGGAAAAAGCAACTTCTGGTCATAAGTTGAGTTTTGAAGCAAAACTATTTCTATGCCTGCCCTAAGGTGGAGCAAGGGTTGCATGCCACTAGTTTCTACCTCCGTGCTGGGGAGGAGACGACGTTGGTTATTGCTCGTGAGCTGAGTACTTTGGCTGTGGTTTCAAAATCATTTCATGTTGCCTACATTCAGACGTCCAAGTAGGATGGATGAATTGGCATTGGGGGAAGGAAGCTATCGGATAATGAGCTATATTTGTAAGAAAAATTGACATAAAAAGTCCCTGAAATTTTGGTCCAATATCTAATGTCGCCCCATAAAATTTTAATTTATCATATATGCTTCTGAACTATTAGTAAATTTTCAATCTAATCCCCAAATAACGCGAAAATTTCAATGTCGTCCTTCTATTAATTCAAATTAATAGAATGTGCGGCTTCCAATTCATTTAGTTTGAAAGATGTACAAAAAAAAAATGATTACAATTAGATTATCCAAATAATATATTGATCTCAAATTAGAATATGTCGTCAAATAACAATAGACACACCTTAACTTTCTTTCCCAAAATAGATGGACAAAAAGATGAACATGTTGGCTCATCGTTACTATAAATCCAACTCAACATATAATATAATGTCTGATTTTTCATATGAGCATTACATTTACCAATGGATCAGGGAGTACATGACAAATAAAAAGTTCATAGATGACACTGCACATTGAATGAAAATTCATGAAATATTTGTGTCGCTTGTCTTATCCAAAAAGCATGATTGTTACAAAGAACAATGAAGTGGTTGCAGTTGGTTCCTCTATTTTCCTAAGTGATGGTAATTCAAGGTCTCTAGTTGATGCAAGTTTTTTTGTACATCATGATTCTATCTTTGAGTTGATAAAACTCTTCAACTTGGTCTCATCTTTTCCCTTTCATATATTGAGATTATAGATCAAGAAATTACTATACAAACATCATAAGTAAGAATCTGCATGAAATTACTCCCTCGCGACTTGGTTCTCTTAAGATGCGAAGTCTCAGTTGTTTTATAAACATGGCTAACTCCCGATAATTTGCCACAGCATTTTCTTGGTATAAGATAAATACTTAGGGAATAACAATGCTAGGCAAAAAAAAACTATTTGCTAAATCGATTTATAAAACGGCGTCATAAACCATGGGCGAATGCCGGGTTAATATTCGCAACATCACTTTGCGAAATAATTAATCTCTATAATTACCCTTAATTAAACTCCCATCATTTATTAATAATGTCGATTGTGGAAGCAATTCCGAATAAAATTGACTTACCAAGCCTTTACTTCCTAAGTTTAGGGCCAGCCCATGGTCCATTCATATGTTTTCACATTTGAAGGGCCAATGTCTCTGCAAATTCGCATCCCCACCCTATGTGGACCGGATCAATATGAACAATAGGATCCACGTCATATCGTGTCTGCGCTCACTGATCCGACGGCTCAAATCATCTCTATGTTCTCATTCTTTTTTGACTTTATCGTTAAGATCTAAGCCTTTTCATGACCCGCTACAAGAGTGCGTGATTATTATCCAATTGTTGTATAACCTTGCGATAAATTAATAAGGCTTGATTTGTTTCGCGAAAAATATTTTTCAAAAAAAATATTTTCCTTATTTTTCGACATTTAGATCACTTAGGAAAATAAGTTAACGGAAAATATTTTCTAAGCATACAGAAAAAGATATCCCACCAAAGCTTAAATTTCAAGCTTGAACTAGAAACTCTACGCTTGGGCACAGGGACCCTAATGTTCTTTCTTGGGGTCTTTAGTAGCTGGATTGGTTCCCTTACAACTGGGCCTGGGTTTGTCAAGGCTGGGCCTAGGACTCCAGCATCTTGGGCCGAGTCCATCGAAGTCGAGCCTAGGACACCGGTGCTCACGCTCAAGACATCATGCATGGTAATATCAAGGTCAAGCCTCAAGTATTTGGCGTCGAATCCATTGAGACCAAAATCTTTTTTTTTTTAAATTGAAGTTTGAATTGTTTCTTTTTGTCTTTTTCTTTTCTTTCTTTTGTTTTTTCCTTCTTCTTTCGTCGATCGCCAAGGCTCAGCAACTGGCTATAGATGTAGGCCAGCAAGCTCGAGCCTTGCTAAATCTCAGCAAAGCCCAACCTCAAACCGCCTTCATCTAACTAATTTTAATGTCTATAATTTTGAGTAAACTATTGACAAATTTGAACATGTGTGTAGATTTAAGACCATAGTGAAAGTTGGGAAAATTTTTATGAGATGAAAAAGTTCAGAGCAGAATTAGGACTAGACCTAAAGTTTAGATTCTTACTAGGAAATGCGCTAGATGCTAGTGCGGGTCTCTCCTTCCGTCGAACATTTTGAAGTCTGGCTGAGAAAACCCTGGCGTACATGGCACGGAATAATAGGGAATCTAGACTTAAAGTTTGGAGTTCTTTTAGGAATTCGGCCAAAGTGAATGTAAGTATGGTCATCATTAAAGATAAAAAGAAGGTAATGTGAACTCGATGCCAATCCGATACCCAAGTTCAAGGGTGGCCAATCTCTATCAACCATAGAAAAATGCTAGCCCGAAGTAAAAATTGGTATTCTCAAACCCAACGCCAGACATGAAGGGACCGGTATCGGCCGAACCAGAATGGGCACGAGGGCTCTATTGTGCAAGTCCAATTCAAGGATGTCTTGTGAGCACAATGATGGAGGCATAAGGGTCTTAGCTACTAAGAATAATTGTGAATATTCGATCTAGATTGGTTAAGATGCCTGCCGATCCACTTGTAGGGAAATGGTTTTTCAGCCAAGTTCAAGAGGCAGATCAACCCCTTGAAGCAATGAGTTAGGGCTTGATGAACACCCAGAAGCGGCAGATGTGAAGGTTGCGTGATAAGAAAAGTGCCAAACCCAAATTCGGGTAATCATCTAAAATGTTTTGCGTCTACTGTGCGGTGACAAATTCAGTCGTAAACTTTCCGATTTTGCCAATTTAATCCTAAACTTTTTGACAATTCTTCACTTAAAATTGTGCTAGGTAATTGTAAGATACTAAGTATTGTATAGAGAAAATTTGAGGCACTCTTATCAGTAAAATTTTTATACGACCTTCCTACCTGCTTTCCTTGTTCGTATTATAGTCATGACTCTTTAACCAGAAAATTATCGGAAAAGCCTTAAACCTATTGTAATTGTGCTAATTCATGTCCAAAACTTTTTTTTGGGCCAATTGAGTCATAAACCTTTTACATTTGTGTCAAATCAATACATCCGAAAATCACTCACGTAATGATGCTAGTGTTGACATGGAATATTTTTTAGAATATTTTTTACTTTTTAAATAATCATTTTCCTGCCTTCTTTTCTTTTTGTTAGGGCTAGCAAGATGACACCAACCACCGGTCAAAACCTAGCAACCTAGTGAGGGCTCGCATCTTTCACATTAGTTCCTCGCTTAGATCTGGTGAGGCTTGCGAGCCATCGCCCCATGGGTGGGGAGGCCTCATGGCCCTCACTCAAATTTGGGCGGGGGTTGCGAGCCCTCGCCCAGTGGCCGATGTAGGTTACCAGGCCTCGATCGATGGCATCTTGTAGGCCCTAATAATAATAAAAAAAAGGACAAAAACAAATTATTAAAAAATAATTTAAAAAATATTAAGACACTATTAAAAATTATCATGTCGATAATTTTTAGCCAAAATTGATTTGGTAGACCGAATTGGCACAGTTGTAATAGATTTATGATCTTTTAATAAATAGCAAAGTCACTTTCCTAACCCATGGTCATGTTCTGCTTGACAATCGAACATTAACAACTCCCGGGTGATGGTCCGATCCGTTTTACGTGAGCCAAGCCCCAAAAGAAGTATTCAACTCATTACACGAGCTAGTGACCATTTGGAGGTGGGTCTTAATTGTGACCAAAATCAGAAGCTCTCTTCCATACAATATCGGACTTGGGGTATCACCAACTCTCCCGGTTAAAGCGTCGACGTCCTCCTCATCGCTGGCCCCCGTATCATGGAGCAATACTCCCCATATTCCATCGATGATTCGGTGTGTTCTCCGCCCCTTCCACCCTTAAGTTTGCCAGGAGTCCCATCTAGTTTGAACTTGAACCCCTTTCGACTCAACAGTGACTCTCCTCTTCTTGGTCGGATTGGGTTTGGGCTTCATCCGTCTATTCTCACTGATCTACCAGATGGCGTCCAAAATCTAATAACGCTTGTTGCAAATAGACCAATTCCCTGTGGGTCATGCACCAAAAAGATGGTGCCGTTTGGGTGTGGGTCTTGCTCGTGAATACCATCATTGTCCCTTTTCATCCCGTGGGGGAAAAATTACCGAATAAAGTCATAAATTTATTATACTTATGCCAATTTAATTATAAACCTTTTAATTTGACAAATTTAGTCCTAAATCTTTTAACAATTTGTCTTGGCTGGGAATTGTAGAATATCAGCCATCCTACATGCATGGCCGATGCCGACGTGAATAGTTTATGTAATTTTAAAAAAACATTAAATTCTTTTGAATTTATTATTTTTATCGTTTCTTTTTTTCATCTGTTGCGGCGAGTAAGGGCCGGCTACCCTTGCTAGACACTAGCCGAGGGCTTGCAGGCTGCACCAACCAAAAAAAAAAAGGATAAGAAGAAAGAGAAAAATTTTAGAACATTGCTATGTCAGCGCCAACGCAAGATCTTGATCACCCCTTGGAGCCGCTCCTCTTTCCCGACATAGACCTCCGGCAGCCGCTGCACAAGGCGATCGTAGTCGTCGCACGCCCTCGCGATCACGAACTCGGCTCTGAGGTTCAACTCTATTACGACCCGGACTTCTCCTTTCTTGGGGCTTGCTGAGTCGCCCACCACGTCCATGAACGTGTGCTCTCCCGACGGCATGTAAGAGGAGCTCCTCCACTTGGTCTTGCAGATGGCGGCGTTGAAGCCTGCACTTTGGAGGCGAACACACACTTCTCTCCCCAAGCAGCTCCGGCAATCAGTGGCGGCCGTCCACAGACGGCAGCCACAGGGGATCCCCACTGTCTGAGCCTCCTTCGTCGCATTCCTTATCCTCGTCTCCATTGAGGTGCTCCTACGTAACACACCATATCACATGGGATGGGTGGTGCCGATTGGAACACCGTATCAACGTTTTCTAGTTAAAATTGACCTGAATGACTACATTGATCAAAAGATTTAAAACTTAACAGACACAAATAAAAAGTTTATAATTGAATTAGCATAAGTACAATAAGTTTATGACTTTTTTAGTAATTTTTCTTTCAAATATGGGATTTGGGTTATTTACGAGGAATGAAAACAATAAAGGTTACTGATGACTGACCGTGTCCCAAACACATCTCGAGCCTGCAACCTGTTCTCTGCCCCCTGGGGGCATGGAGCGATTGAATTCTTGATTATTTTTAATACTTGTTCCACCCATCCATTTATAAATATTCTTTAATAAATAAAGTCTAAGAAAATGATTTCAGAGTCAATTAGGTTATTTTAGCTATGGTAAATCACATCAAATCCTCGATGTAGAATTCTGTTTAGCACACTCCCATACGTGCACCGTAACAATCTCGCTCTTGAATCTCACGTGCAAGCCTCTTTTGTTAGGTCCGCTCCTCCTCAATCGATGACTCCTTCCACACCAATACATCTCAACTTAATTTCCATCTTGTTACTATGCACCGTTGCGATGCACCTCAACAACCATCATCTCTAACTCGGGATTCCATTGCTACACCACAGCGTCGGTCTTCGCCTGTGCTCCCACTCACACGTGAACTTCTACAATTTTTTCCACTATAACTCAAACCTAAAACCCTAGATCGCTTGTCCATGTCTAGCCAATCTTTAAATGACTTTTTACTCGTTGAAGTTGGATGGAATTTTTCGATGCCAAAAGGACAAGGTTGGATTGAAAGTCAGAAGTGAGAAGTATTGGCGACGAAGGGTCTCCTAAGCTACCCCTTAGAGTTTGATCCATCGCACAAGGTAAACAAAAGACAAGAAACACAACAAGACAAGATAATACGATGCCCTCTCCAGCTAATTCTTCCTCGCAGAATAAAAGAATGCCTCACAATCCGATGAGTCAGGATAGTTAAATGCATGAAGGAGAAATTTCGTTGCAATGCCTTTATCCGGGGGCCATTTTCTTCAACCTAGGAAATTTAGGGCTTATAGATGCATAGAAAAAGGAGTTGAAAGTAATTAGCCAACGTAAACGCATTCAGAAAAGGAATAGAAAGTGAAAGAATCATCTGGCTTCGTCAGAAAGGGACAGCAATGAGAATTTGATGACCTTGAAACAACCCCCAAATGTGTCATCATGAAAAGCCAAAAGACAAGGGCACAGGAAGGAGACATGATCGGTGCTTTGGTTTTTTGGTGTGAGATTTGGTTCTCACTCCAAGAATAGAATGAAGGTGAAAACAAAGGAAGGGCATATAATTCTTACTGATGGGAAGGTGGAACCGAATCAATAGTTTTAGGAAGACAAAGGGAATTCTTTAATCACTGTTCTGCTTTAGAATAGGCGACTCTTTAGGGTTTTTTTCACTGTTGAGGATTCTAAGTTATCCAGGATTTCAGCAGATTCTCTCCCATATTTTTGCTTGGCCATATTAATTTATACTGGACGATGTGTTTTATTGGCAGCATTTGATGAATATAGTTATTATTGCTAAAGCGCATTAGAATCAAATAGGTCGACATTATGGGTCTAGGGGCCCTTTTTTCCCCCTTAATGATTCATGATGAATAGCAAACCTATGTCAGTATAATTTTAAGGACATTTATACAACACTACTCTTTATATGGAGAATTTCTATGCCAACTGGTGCATTCGGGCTCCGGTTTGTTAATTGTAATCCGCTTCTTTCCTAACTAACAGACATTGTGCAACGAAGTCTCAAATTGTTTAGATAAAATGTTTAGAGTACATTGATAAGATATTGGGCTCCATATGTAACTTATAGCGTTTGGTGGTGATCTCTCTTTCCTAATTTCTTTTTCTACATCTTCCTTATTCTTTTTATTTGTGATGGTGAAACTTGATTGACCAGTTCCCTCCATAAATTCAAGGAGAGATATGGCTATTCTTGTAGAACATGGAGGTCCTCAAGAGCCACATCAAGCATTGCCAAAACCACTTTTTCATCAATTGCAGCAGCTCCGGCCCAATCAATTTGAGTAAACTTTAGTGACCTTGGCTCCAAAAGCACAGCCTCATCATTACACATCAAGGACACATATAAGGGAGATGGACCCCCTCCCACATTAATGTCTTGCAAGCTTGAAGCAAATATCTCCTTTTCAGTTTCTTTTAGCCCTTTAGCTTTTGCAAGGAACATATGTCACTATTGGGAATTATGCCTCCATTTCATGTTTTGCTAGATTTAGGTTATTTCTCATTCGACATCAAATTATTGTGTGGAAAGGAAGAGCGGTTGGGGACCACAGCTTAACAATTTGCAAAAGCTTTCTTTTTTGTTCTTTGGTAGACAAATCTGTACACTCGTGGCCTTATCCGGAAGTAGCACACTCTCCTTCCATCATTTGCCCTCAAAGGTTTCCCATTTTCTTTGGAAAAATTGTCAAATTAATTGTAAACCTATCGTATGGATACCAATTCATTCTGAACTTTTCAACTTTGTAATTTAATCCAAACTTTTCCAATGAAATTTCAATGTAATTCTTCTGACAATTTTCACTAGGAATTCCTGACATGGCAATGCGCCACGTAGGACGACCGACGATAATTAGACTACCACATTGGAGGTTTTTGGTGAAAACTGACCATAAGAACTACATTGAAATTTCACACAAAGGCAAGGACTGGATTGTTAAAATTGAAAAATTTAGGACTAATACTTTTTTGGGTAATTTTTTTTAGTTTTCTTCCTCAATCAAGGTTGGCATTCGTAGCAAATTCAATATTCAATGTGAGAAAAGATGTAGTTGAAAACTGCTTCACATATTCAAAAATATAGAGGAGGAGAAAACTATCCTTCTCAAGTTTTGCCCCATGTCACTGTGCAGCCCTTATTTCTAAACCATTAATTACCTTATTAAAAAGATGAAATTATCCTTCCCAAAACATCATTAAAAAAATTGTCAATTACCAAATCACCACAAACCTTCTCCTAAATCTCAAAACCTTAGCAGCCAATGGCGGTGAGTGACAGACGATATTGTCTTAGGGTTTTGACAATCTTTGAGATTTAAGGTCTTTCCCTGATGATGTTTGAAACGCGGCGGGGGCATTTTGGCGAATAAAATCATATTTATGTAGATAAAATGACCATATTGGTTTGACGACATGTGCAATCTAACCTCAATCAATAATAAAATTACCCAAACATAATGTTCTTGCCAAATGATGGTGAAGGTGAATCAATGCTTCAAATGTCTAATATGGCCACATTTTGGACTGCTCACTTACAAAAGCTTTTTCTCTTGGCTTGGCCAGCAAAGCCATCCCTAAAAGCAATGAACTTTGTTCTGTCAACCTATGAGAATAGCCAAGTAGATGTTTTCAGAAAATTTTCTTGAACTCTTGGATGGGGACGAAGGGCAATTGAGTCCTTAAAATTAAGTTACCGTGTTCTTATCGAGGGGACCCAAATGGGAAAATTACGAAAAGATTTGGACACTTTCAACCGAGAGATCATTCAAGAAGAGTCCAAATATAAGCTTGTCAATATGTCCATCAATCCATATTCATTTCAAAAGAACATATGCAAATATGTTATGAGTAGTATAATATTAACAGTTTCATCTTACAGTACTCCACCTTCTCGATGTGGGACTTCTTTTCTCTAACATTTCCACATTTATACCTCTAAGAGGTCCAATGAAGTAAAGAGGAGGAAAACATCTTGACACGAGGGTAAGATCTGGGATATATTCAGTTTTACTTTGACCAAGAATAGGTGATTCTCTCTAATTGAAGACAAAAACAAAAAAAAAGGTCGTAACTTTTTCTGCCTTGAAATCATTGTATCCATCCATCCATTTTCTCTTATATAATATATGAATCCATCCGTTCTTTTTATAAGCCTTGGGTGTTAAAACATTGTTATTTTGTCTTTACAAAAAAAAACATTGTTATTTTGCCAAAAAAAAAAAAAGACATGTACAAAGAAGGTCGAATCCAATATTAACCTTACCTATCCCAAAGGTTGTTTCCTAGCTTCAATCATGGCCACTAGCTCTAGACCCTAATCAGGACCTTTCCTCACTTGGCCACAGAGATTAATTACTTTGAATTTTGAATACATTTAGCTGTAGAGATCACAAGCAACACAGTATAAAACGCATTTGCTAGCTCGAACCCACCAAATCATCCGCAATCAAAATCCATCTAATTAGCCCCACCAATAAACGAGGAAGCAATTACTTCCACCGAAGAACTAATTGAAAATTTTGAAAATGAATTATTGTCTTTATTGTATTAAATAAAGAAATCGTCACTACATCATGCATCACGTGCACTCACCAACCTTGGTAGAGATTTGAGAGCTGGAAATCAGCAGATAGGGTTTCGAGGATGTCGCTTTTGCTCTGTAGGTTTTGTGATTGCGAGGTGAAAGTAATTTCTGGAGGAAAAAAGGATAAGGGATGATGGAAGACAACGTCCGAGGAAACATGGACAGCGAAGACGATAAAACGAAAATGTACTAGACGAAGAAAAGAAAAGCGTCACCACCAAGCGCCAATACAAGGGTGTCATTATCATCCTATTAGTGGTGACAAAAAAGATGATGGCGGTGACAGGGAAAATAGTTATTTATTTGATTTGTGTAGTTATTTTATTGGAGTGCTCTCTAGTCTTCTAGAAAGTCAAGTTGCACTGATATTCGAGAAAGGTTAGTGAGTTTTACGAATCTAAGCAGTTGAAACAAAATTCCCAAGAGGACACACGTACATTTGTGCAAAATAGAAGAGGATAGGCCGATCTCAATGAGTGAATTTATAACGGAGCGAGGCACTAAAGTGGTCAACGGTGGATTGGATCAGTGAAGCGTTTAAGACCCTTTGATCCATATTGATTTTGTATGTCTCCTTCCCGAGATAAAAGGAATCCTCAATCACCCCCCGATAGGGCTAGTGTACGCAGGAAGAGAGATATATATACTTGATGGGGGAGAAATGTTATTGTCCTAAGTATTGTACCCACTTTTTTTCATCATCCCATCTACCACTGGATTTGCTTGCCGGGCCGTTCAAATAGACAACGAAAGAGAAACTTAGCCATCCATTCATTCTCCCGTTTCCCGTTCTTCTGATGTCTCGATCTAACCCTCCCTCCACCTTTAATCATTTGCCATGCCCTAGCCCTACCAATGTCCTCTTGCCATCTCTACTGTCCTTCACCCACAACGTCACCGTGGCCCATTGTCAACACAATACACCTTCAAAATATCGGGTTATCTCAAATTGGTTGTTGTGACATCCCACTGAGGGAGTGTGCATAATTTTTCATCACACGTCGCTTAGGGAGGGAGTCTTGGGTTAGCTTATATGATGCTAGGTCTCTTTTAACTTGCAATACGTGTTTTCTGGGGGTTATATGGATGACCCTCTGAGAAACAAAATCATGAGGACTATGTGTCCATAGCGGATAATATCTTACGAGTGATGGGCCTAAGTCGTTATAATTGATATCAGAGCCGACTTTCGACAGCATGTGTGGACTGCAGTGAGCGCTCGCTGATACATGCGATGCACAGCAGGAATGCTATGGGCGCGCATGACAACGCTTCTATTTCTCTGTTTCTTTTCCAAACCTATTCCAGAAATAGGTTTGGAACAGAAACTCGTTTAGCAACGCAAATCCGTTTTTCTATTTCTGAAACAAAAATCTATTTCAGAAACAGATTTTGGCCCAAAACCAGAAATAAAAATTTTTTGTTTCCAGCGGAAATAGAAAAATCTATTTCTATTCCAGAAATATTTATGGAACAAAATGATTGTCATGCGCACCCTATGCTGCTGAGGGGGAGAGTATGTGACATCCCGCTGAAGGGGTGTACATAATTTTTCGTCCCACATCGCTTAGAGAGGAAGTATTCATTTAGCTTATATGGTGCTAAGTCCCTCTTAACTTACAAGACGCGTTTTCTGGAGATTGTATGGACGACTCTCGAAAGAACAAAACCATGAGAACTGTGTGTCCAAAACGAATAATATCTTGCGAGTGGTGGCCCAAGTTGTTATAGTTGTCGAAGAGCTGATGATTGATTTATAAGTGTGAGGGAAAGTCTCAGGCTCTAAACAAGCCTTTGAGATAAGAGAGACCTAAGACAACCCAATACAGGTATCAAAGCCTAGGTTACTAACAAGTTTATATCCAACAGTGACACGAGAGAGATACCAATTGTTATAGCTTCGACCCAAGGCCTGATGCATGAGAGGGGGATTATTGGAGTTATCCCACATCGGTTGTGAAAGGGGCTATTAGTCGGTTTATAAATATGAGGAACAATCTCAGCCTTTGAATTAGCTTTTGGGAAGAAAGAGAGTCTCAAGACTACCCAACACAAGAGTGATGCCAAACATCCAGCCATTAGACCTTTCTAGCTGCGCCCTATTAGAAATCAAACAGCGTGTAGATGTCCATCCAACTCCCAAGATAGATGCACAAACCAAGACTAATATTTATTGTACCGTTGATTTCAAGAGTCATTGTTAGATAAGTCTTTCAAGAGCATTTGTACTCCGATGTATAGTTAATATTATGTATATACATTGTGCCTGTTTATACTTCTAAGAGTCTTTTTATAAGTTTTTTTAAGAGGTAGATAAAATGTCGTGTATCAAGCCTATAAAAAGGCTTGTTGTCGCGACCCTCTAAAAAAAATTTTAAATTTTAAAAGGGGTTAACGGATTATTAGGTTAATTAGATTTGACTAACCTAATGCGGACCCTCCCAAGCCCTACCGAATCGCAACTTTGGTTTTTGTTTAAATGATTTTGAAATTTGGAGTCGCCACTAATCGTTCTTGGTAGGTCGATTAGAAACCTAAATAAATTAGCGGGAGAACTAATTTATTCCTGCGAACCAGAGATTATGAGCTCGGGGACTTGGTTACACTAGTTAATTAAAACTAATGCCCTTTCGGTACCTTAATTTCATGGATATCCTAATCCGGCAACTCAGGCTTGGTTTATTCCTAAAGCTCTAGTAGGGTATTCTCTTTTGTGTTTTCACTTTTTAAATAGGATGCATGGATGGTATATATTTTTATTTGTTATATTTTTTTAAGTGTTAAAGATTCCCTGAAGCCGAAAGAGGGAGTGTGTTAACGACTTCTGTGCAGTATTACGACCTACTCATCTTTTGGGTCTGATGATTCAAAAATTAAATTATAGGAAGTACATGACAGTGAATAAACACCTCCAATGGGAGGCCTAGCATTGGCTTGGCTCTTCCCTTTGGGATTTAAGGTACAGGTATTTAAGTTGCAAGTATTTAAACTACTATAAGTAAAAACCTCCAATGGGAGGCTAAGCATTGGCTTGGCTCTTCCCTTTGGGATTTAAGGTACAGGTATTTAAGTTGCAGGTATTTAACTACTGTAAGTAAAAACCTCCAATGGGAGGCTAAGCATTGGCTTGGCTCTTCCCTTTGGGATTTAAGGTACAGGTATTTAAGTTGCAGGTATTTAACTACTGTAAGTAAAAACCTCCAATGGGAGGCTAAGCATTGGCTTGGCTCTTCCCTTTGGGATTTAAGGTGCAGGTATTTAACTACTGTAAGTAAAAACCTCCAATGGGAGGCTAAGCATTGACTTGGCTCTTCCCTTTGGGATTTAAGGTGCAGGTATTTAAGTTGCAGGTATTTAACTATTATAAGTAAAAACCTCCAATGGGAGGCTAAGCATTGGCTTGGCTCTTCCCTTTGGGATTTATGGTGCAGGTATTTAAATTGCGGATGGACTTTGTCCTCTCCATTTTGGGGTATGAATTTTTTAAAATGAAATACAACGAATTGATTCAATAATTTGAAATTTGTGCGCGCTTGAGGACTCCTCCAAGCCGATTTTGTGCTTCCATAGGATTGACCATTGATATAGAGCTGTGGCTTCTTAACATAAAATAGAGTGAAGTGTTAGTATACAAAATATGTGCTAATCTGCACCTAAAACCAGAAGAGTAGAAAGAGTACTTATCTCCCATTTTTTTGGGAGGGATTTCTATAATTGATTTTCGCTCTCTATGTTCCCAATATAGAGAGTTTCTTTTGAATTAAGATGGACTTTTAGTCATAGATCAGTTGAGAAATCGGTGGACAGCTTAGGAGCTTGTCTGGGCCGATTTTTGCATCTCGACGAGATTTTTGCTATTGACGTAGAGATATCCTTCTCTTGACATAAAATATGGAAGAAAAAGGAGATGGAGAAAGTGTATACAATTTGTGCTAATTTGCGAGTAAAACCATAAATAAATGAATAAATAAAAACACTTAGCTTGAATTTGTTTGCTCGTTGACGAGGATGAACTCTTGATTTATATTGATCGATGAAGGAATTTGTGATGATAACCCCTAGCTTTAAACTCCCATCATCTTCAAAATTCTCTCTCTTTTGGTATTTTCTTTCTCTCAAAATTTTCTTCAATCTCCCAAAACTCTCTCAAACATCCAAAATTTTCTCTCCAAAAAATTCTCCCAAACACTTCAAATTTTCTCTCTCAAGAAGCCTTTCTCAAGCTCACTTCTTCCTCCTTTTATAACCTACTCATCTATCTCCCATTCTAATTTTTCCACTAACTCTATCTCCCATTCTAATTTCTCCACTAACTCTTCTTCATTTTCATCTTCCATTCTCCATCTCTATCTCACATTCTAATCTCTCCACTAACTCTTCTTCATCTTCATCTTCCCTTCTCCATATTTATCTCCCATTCTAATTTCTCCACTAACTCTTCTTAATCTCCATCTTCCCTTCTCTATTCTTATCTTCCATTCTAATTTCTCTACTAACTCTTCTTCATCTCCATCTTCCCTTCTCTATTCTTATCTTATTTTCTCCATCCATTCTTCTCCAACTTCTCTTCTTCATCTCCTCTTCTTCATCTTCCCTTCTCTATTCTAATTTATCCACTAACTCTTCTTTTTATTATTTGTAAAATAATCCTTCAAGAGTTAGGTATTTGCACTCTAGTCCTTGAATTTTAAGTATTTACAATTCAGTCCCTGAAAAAAAATATATTTCTTTAAGTCCAAATCTCCTCACAATTTTTGACACACCAAAATTTACCACATGTCAAATTTAAGCTCATTTCTTGTCGCTGAAAATAATGCATAATTTAATTAAAGCCCTTTTGCAAAATTAAGTCATTCTGGCTATAATTGGGCCAAGATGAAAATTTAAAATATTAGAAGACAATGTCACAACTCATAAAAAGTGAAAGTTAAAAATAAGTTGACTCAAATTAAATTTTTTTAGGCCCGATTCGAGATATACTCGTGAAGGAACACGTGACTCGAATTGGATTTTTCTGAATTTGCGATGGCCAATATGAAAATAGATTTAAAATAAAAATATTAACTATCTTTGTGTATTTTTTGGCCTCAAATGTTATTTTTCCAAAATTTTCAAATATTTTTGTATTTTTTTTTAAAAAAATTAAATATATATATAATATGAAAAATTATTTTTTGGTCAAAATTAGTTCCCTAGGCTTGGCTAAGGTTCCCAAAGTTGATTTTTCAATTTTATGAATTTTTATGGATTTTCTATTAATTTTCGAAAATAAATAAATAAAAAATACGTAAAAATACTGAAAATATGAAAAATCGTTTTTTGGTCAAAATTGGTTCCCTAGGCTTGGCTAAGGTCCCCAAAGTTGATTTTTCAAGTTTATGAATTTTTATGGATTTTTTATTACTTTAGCAATAGAAAAAATGATTAAAAATCAGGTGTCAACAGCTGCCCCTCTTTGAAAGGAAGCTCGGTAGAGGTTCATTTCAAAGACGAGATGACACCTGGATCCTTATCGACTCAATACAAGTAAATAAAAAGAGTCGTGACATGATTGTTCCACTGAAAATGAAATGAGAACCTAAGGATTCGTTATATAAAAAAACTTTAGGGTGGTTGAACTTGAACCCGTATGGTGGATCAACCCATGGTAGATTCCTAATAAAAGGATTCTACTGATTAAAAATTGAATTAAAATTTGACCCGTATGATGGGTCATACCATTTGACCCGTATGGTGGGTCGTACCATGGTAGATTCCTAATAAAAGGATTCTACTGATTAAATTTTGATTGAGATTTGACCCGTATGGTAGGTAACCACATGGAGATACCTGTAAGAAGGACTTGGTGCTTGTAGAAAGGATTTGGTGCCAGTAAAAAGGACTTGGTGCTTTGCCTGTAAGAAGAACTTTGTGCCTGTAAGAAGGACTTGCTTTGCCTGTAAGAAGGACTTGATTTGCCTGTAAGAAGGACTTTGTTTGCCTGTAAGAAGGACTTTGTTTTGCCTGTAAGAAGGACTTACTTTGCCTGTAAGAAGGACTTTGTGCCTGTAAGAAGGACTTGATTTGCCTGTAAGAAGGACTTTATTTGCCTGTAAGAAGGACTTTATGTCTGTAAGAAGGACTTGATTTGCCTGTAAGATGGACTTTATGCCTGTAAGAAGGACTTTGTGCCTGTAAGAAGGACTTGATTTGCCTGTAAGAAGGACTTTGTGCCTGTAAGAAGGACTTGGTTTGCCTGTAAGAAGGACTTAGTTTGCCTATAAGAAGGACTTGGTGCCTATAAGAAGGACTTGGTTTGCCTGTAAGAAGGATTTGGTTTGCCTGTAAGAAGGACTTTATGCCTGTAAGAAGGACTTTGTGCCTGTAAGAAGAACTTGGTTTGCCTATAAGAAGGACTTTATGCCTGTAAGAAGGACTTGATTTGCCTGTAAGAAGGACTTGTTTTGCCTGTAAGAAGGACTTGATTTGCCTGTAAGAAGGACTTTGTGCCTGTAAGAATGACTTGTTTTGCCTATAAGAAGGACTTGGTTTGCCTGTAAGAAGGACTTGGTTTGCCTGTAAGAAGGACTTGGTGCCTGTAAGAAGAACTTGGTTTGCCTATAAGAAGGACTTTATGCCTGTAAGAAGGACTTGATTTGCCTGTAAGAAGGACTTGTTTTGCCTGTAAGAAGGACTTGTTTTGCCTGTAAGAAGGACTTGATTTGCCTGTAAGAAGGACTTTGTGCCTGTAAGAAGGACTTTGTGCCTGTAAGAATGACTTGTTTTGCCTGTAAGAAGGACTTGATTTGCCTGTAAGAAGGACTTTGTGCTTATAAGAAGGACTTGATTTGCCTGTAAGAAGGACTTGGTTTGCCTGTAAGAAGGACTTATTTTGCCTGTAAGAAGGACTTGGTGTACCTCAAAGGGTGCCATTCTGGAATCTGGAAAGATCAGGAATCCTGCAGAAGCTCAAACCCAAATTATATTATCCTGTCGCTTTAGGAATAAACCAAAGAGGCAGAGATCAAAAGGTCTCGAACATTTCTGTCCTTGAGACAAATCATGCTTTATTGAAGAAGGTGGATACCTGTATGTACCGCAATGGATTCGAGTACCCCAACAACCGTCAGAATTCATTCTCTTGAAAGGTTCAGGTTGAAGATATACTTATCTGAGAATTTGGAAGAAATGCTTGGTGGCTTCTCGACAACCAGGCTTGTTCATTCAATAATCGCTGAATGAATTTCAAGACTTTGGAAGGTAGTTTGAACATTGGGAATGTGTTGCCTGTCAGGCAGTATCAGAGGTAACATGTGCAAGCATTTTCATCAATGAGTTGATCGGTTCATGTAAAACTATTCAACCAAGTCGGCAATGATTAGAAGTAGTCTGTGTGATAACTCATGATGCAATCAATCCAAATATCGATCATGCAAAACTATTCTGTCAAGCTTGCATTACCAATTATGTTTAAGGAGGTTCTCATAGTATGAACGCCTCGAATGTAATCTGAATGGGGGACTTCAATCCGAAAGGGCCTTGTCTCACTCTGGGGAAAGGCTGTTTATCTGTAAATTAAAATGTTAGACTTGCGTGGAAATGGTTTGCCTTTCCTCATCCTGTCATGCCCCATTCTGCACATTTGATGTCTCCTGTGCAGTTTATGCTCTAAGTTGGAGTTGGTAAGTTAAATACACGGAATAGTCATACATAATTCATGAACCGTGTAAGCACAATGCAGATGTGACAATTTTTTAGCATTACGTGTGTTTATATAATGTGCAAATATGGGCGGATTTGAATTGCCCCTGGTATGTGGGCGGACCGAACAAATTGGGAAGCCTACTCCTTATGTCGAGGGGTGGTTCGTCTCAAACTTTGTCTCTACGTGATGAAGCATATGGGTGAGGGAGCATTTCGGTTTGTTTAATGACAGCGACCGCCACGGTTTAGCGGTTGAATGCCCCTGTAAAAAGCAGAGAAATTATTCTTGAAATCAAACGAGATAAGGAAGACATATTTGCTTTTTCGCTTCAGAGCTTGTGATCAATTTGCCCCATTTTTCACCAGAATAGATCTTGTCAGATGATCATAATTTTCTTTTGGATTTGTCTCCTTCAACATGTTAAATGTTAGTGTAAATATTTCCTGTAAAAAGAAAAAGAGACATATCAGCCAGTATTAAAAGGGATAAATTGAAAACGATACTGATTTACCCTTCATCTTGAATGTCTTGCACGAGTCTTTTACCAGTTTTGTTGGATTGAATTTTCCTCGACTTTTGTTGGGCGCCTCACCATTATGGGAAGACTATGGTAAAATACTGACTTTGATATTACTCGTCGAGTATTCCTGTTTGTAAAAAAAAGAAATGCACAAAAAGTTGTTTCATTTATTTATAATACATACAACATTCCCCACCCTTGGGGATCGAACTCGGAATATTTCGGACCTACTGTCATCCCCCATACCATTCGGTCCATTGGACCGTAGGTGTCCATGGGGCTTTCTTTTCAAGGGTTAATCCTTGGGGATAACGCAGCCCTGTTGTATCACCTTGGGCCATGTTACGGTATTTCTCGAGGTAATTTGCAATCCCTGTTAAGAATGGAATAAGACAATTCAAGACTTGAGATGATTATGTGCACATTAGAACGATACAGAATTACCCATTTCTGAGATTGTTCGCGTCTTTCGCTTGTACTTTCCTTTGTCCGAAGCTGTCTATCCCGTGGTAATGCCCATGAGTTGATTTGCCCCCAAATTTTATCCAACCTGTATTCAGATATGATTGCGTTCTCGGGTCGATTTGCAATTTCCTGAGAATAGAAGGGGCTTAATTTTAAAACTTGGAGCAACTGAGGGTAAATTGAAACGATACGGAGTTACCCTTCAAGTTTATGCAGATTTTCACTCGCCATCAATTCGTCGCGAGGTTGGTGAGGTGGCGGATTCGAGCATTTAATAGGGGGAAGTCGGATTATTACTCCTTGCTTTTACACATTCACAAAAGCAGAAAAACACATCACGCAAGGAAATAAAACACATTCACTCATTCAGGATTAGTTCCGCTTCCTCTGCAGGCTTTCCCATGATCAGCTGGCTTCATCCCAAATTAGGTATGCATCGGCCATATTGAAGGTCTCGTGGTCACTGGCTGAACAAGTGCATCACAGTCCCGATGCTTTACCGATATCAAACTGGTTGATTATGGCGAAAAGATCATCGTCAATGTCCGCTTGGTGGTAATCTGTCCCTTCTTCCTCGGGAGGTATTGATGCTGATCCAGTATCATTGGTCCTTTTGTACCCTCCTCCAACAGAACTCGATCCTGTTATAAACTGGTCTAACTCACCTCTTAAACGTGCATTTTCGATCCTCAGATCATGCATTTCATCGAGGGTGAGGAGGAGGCTATTGCAGTTGGGGCAGGTGGCGGAGTCAAAAGTCTCTTTATACATCTTGTTTTCCGCTCGGAGGTTTTCATTTTTAACTCTTAGAAACTCGGCTTCGTTGTGCTCATGACGAGCCTTCATTCGGGTTCGCCTATTTTGAAACCAGAACTTGATTTGCAAAGGTTCAAGTCCTAACTCTTGACTCAGTTCCATTTTCTGTTTGCCGTCTCGCATAGGGCATGTTCTGAAGAAATCCTCAAGCCTTTGTACCTGCTCCTTAGTATGGCGACGGTAACGCTTCTTTTGACCCTTACCGTTATTGTCCTTATCTTTACTGAGATTTTGGACGTCGTCGGCGGAAGAGCCAGGCTCCATAGGCTCGATCCCAAACATGGCTTCGAACTCTTCCTCTCCCATATTCAGCAGGCAATGATAGCTCTCGGGAGTATTGGGTTGAGACATCTTTGATTTGGTTGATGATTTCTCAAGATTTGCTACTCGCTTTCGGTGTTTTCACTCTCTTTGAATTTTTCTGAGCGATTGCCTATGCCTTAAGACCCTCTTCCGAGCATGGCGTCTCTTTTAAAATTAAACGTGGGTTTAGCAACTGTATTGCTTCTTCCAAGGGTCCGGCCTTTCTCAATCCTCTTTTCTTATCGTGTCTCTTGCTCGGCTCGTCTCCTTCCATCTTTTCGTGATAGGACCCCTTGTTGTTGTCTCCACCGCCAATTTGCTGGCGAGTTCTTCAATAAAGACGAGTCGTATCTCTTTTCTGTCGAAAATGTCTTTGTCTCCCACTCAGCTTATTTTTTATCTTTTCTTTTTCAAAGTAGTGGCGTCCCGTTTAGCTTTGCCGTAGAGACGTCGGATTTGCTTGGCTGGAGATTGGAGACGAGTAGCGGAGGTGATACTGATAGGGAATGTTAGACAGGAAAATCTGGCCAGTAGAGACTTCCCCTGCAAAAATGAAAGAGAATGCGGCAGTATATGTTCTTCATATTCTAGAAAAATTGGAACGATATTGTTTTACCCTTGTGTGTACTTCTATTGAATTTGAATTGAGGAAGTTCCTTCATTTGGACTGGATTGAATTGTATGTCCCGAGTTGCCCTTCACTTTGAGCTTGCCATGTAAGTGCTTTGCTTAGTTGGGCCTTATTTTCTTTCGGGTTGCCTTGGACCATCATCATTTTCTATGCCATCGGGTCCGTGGACCAGAGGGCTCCTTTAATTTGAAGGTTACCTTCGAGGCAAATGAGTCCTATCGCGTTCCATTGGGTCATTTCATTTTGCGACACTCTTGAGGCACTTTGCGATTCCCTGGGTGAGAATGGAACAAATCCAATTTAGCATTTTGCAACGATTGAGGGTAAATTGGAACGACACACAATTACCCGTCTTCGAGCTCGCCTGGGCATTTCACTTGAAATTTCCCTACGTGAGGCCATTCAACATTTCTCATTATGGCAGTCAGCGACGTTACCACAAATTGATCCGCCCTAAATCTAGCATAAAAAGGGATTCACGCATTCGACGGGATAAAAAAAAAATAAATTGCCCCCTTGTCCCTGAATTAAATCGAGACACCTAGAAAGCTGGAAAATATCATACGCAGGGGAATTAAGCATGAAATAAAATGTGCACTTATTCAAGGTCAGTTCTGCCTCTCCTGTGGCTCTTCGATAATCAGCTAGTCTCGTGTTGGTTCGGGTGTGGATGATCGATGTTTGAGAGTCCCTACTCACTGGCTCCTGATCGCGGCTTGGGACGTCTGTCAACCCTAAACTGGTTGACCAGGGCAGTAAGCTCATCATCTGGGTAATCTCTTGAACCTTCCAGCAATTGATGCTCGAATTGGGCATTATTGTTGGCAAATGCTGGCGGTAGATTTCTCATTCTGTCCTCGCCATGAGCAATTTGACTTCTCGTGCTGGAGCCTTCATCATTACTCGAGAAAGTGTGGGGATCACCAACTGTCCTGCTGCCAAAAACTCCTTCCATTCGAGGATTAAAGAAGTGGAAGTGCTCAGGATAACTTCTTGTCTGATTCTCTGGCTGCGCAGGCGCGCTGATCATGGGATGAATTCTAGCCACGGGTTGGTGCTCAGACCAAGGAGTCTGAATACACTGCCCCTGCGGTCTATACTCTTGAAGAGCATTAGGGTGATTCTGGGGGATACTTTGATTAACGCCTGGAGGATTGATGGCACGGCTACTGGCTTGGTTGATGATGGGAAGTGGCTCGCCCCATGCTAACCCGCGGAACTTATGGTGGCGAGGAGACTCGACATTCAGGCTTGGATCAGTCCCGCCTTGGTTTTCTTGATTCTGAGCTGCATTGTGTTCTCTCACCCTTTTTCTGTACTTTTGAAGATGACTCGAAACATTTGCTTTAGTGAGTCCCTCTACGTTCATAATTTCCAGTATATGTTGCGGCCGTGCCGAATCGATTCCTACCTGTTGAACTGCATTAACAAACATACGATGCAGCTCGGGAGACCAACTCATCTTCTTTCTCCAGTTGCTTGGAACAAAATTGAAGGCTTGATGCTTGTTCTCATGGTCGTGCAATTGCTTCCTTACCACGTGCTGCCATATGTTTTGAAGCATCTGAACCCTAACTGGTTTCGTTACGACGTCTTGGGCCCCATTTAAGACAGCCTTCATTATGGCTTGTTGATCATCGCTTGCCGATATTACGAGGACTGGCATGTTTAATTTAGAATTGATGACTTCCAAGAGAGTGAAAACATCCATGTCAATCCCTACCATGGCGGTGAGGACGATATCAAACTGGTCACCACTCCTCCTTAATATCTCTAAGGCCTCTATCGCCTTTGCTTGAGCTACAACCTTATACCGGCATTTTCTCAATACGGTAACAAGGATTGACAGAGAGACTGGATTACCGTCAATGGCCATGACCAGTAGACCCTCAGGGTAAGGAACTTCATTAGCTTCGACCAAGGTTGAACATGCGCCCGTTTCCCTAATGCTCGACATATTTCTGGATCTAGGACTGCCGACTCGAGACCGCCTCAGGATGTCTTCTTGGACTTGAGGGATCACGGGATCGTCGATGGTTTCTCGTAACAGGCTTTGAAAGCCGATGCTTTGATGGTGAAGGTTTTGAATTCCTCTCCCACGAGAACTCCTTCCTCTCTATCTTTCTCCTGCGAGTTCTTGCGAATGAACTCTCACTATCAAATGAGGACAAGTTCTCTCTCTGGCAATAGCAACGACTTCCCTCTTCACGGGCAGTGCTATTAGATTTTTCGAGGGAGAAAATCTGATATTCAGCTTTTGATCAAAGGGGAAATCCTTGTTTCTCGCTCAGTTCGTCTTCCTTTTTTCTTTTCGTGGTAGAGGGCCCTTGTCAAGATCTCCACCGTCGATTTACTGGCGGGTCCTCCAATAAAGACGAGTCGTATCTCCTTTTCTGCCGAAAATTTCTTTGTCTCCCACTCAGCTCGTTTTTTATTCTTTCTTTTTCAAAGTGGTGGCAGCCCGTCCAACTTTTCTGCAGAGACGTCGGGTCTGCTCAGCTTGAGGTTGCCGCTTGACTGGAATTCGAGCCAGCGGGGGTGTTGCCGACAGAGAATGGTAGATAGAAAAAACTCGACCAATAAGGACTGCCCCTGTGAAATCATTATTTAAATTGAAGCAGATTATCACCTTCGCATTCCGATCATCTGCCTCGCCTCTCTCCTCCTTTCTTTCGTGATCTGCTTTCAAAAATGGCCAATTCTCCTAACCATACCTTCTCCGCCGAAATCCTGGCTGGGTGGGAGAGACTCTACAATCTTCTTGGTAGAGGTTACGCTCATATAGCCCAAAACTCTACCGTTGAGGCTGAAATCCTCGGTTTATTCAGGACCCTAGACGCTGCTTCTGTTGAGGGTACCCAACTGGGGAGGGAGTATCGGAACTTCCCGACCCTCTTCATTAATTTTCTGGCTGCCTATAACCGCGCTTATGAGACGGTCATTGTGACTGCCGTCGTGAAAGCTCGTTACCGAGACCGGCACGAGCGTCTGGAAATAGTCACATTTATGGCTGATAATCACAAGAAAGCCTTCAAGTTTGCCAATGATCAGCTTTCGTGGCTAGTTCGTGAGAGGGGAAAGTTGGTGGACCGTCTGGCCTTGGTCCGAACTTACGCCGAACAGGAGCCGAGCAATATTATGATGAGGTGCAAATGCGGTTGGCTGCAGGAGAGACTTGATGACATTACGGCAGATATTACTTTCGAGAGGGCGGCGATTTCGGACTTGGAGTTTGCTGTCGAGCATTACGAGGCCAGTATGGCCCAGGCTAAGGAGAAGCGCGATCGCCTCTTCTTTAGGCTCGCGGAGCTTGATCCTGAGAACGCCCGGTGCACCCGGAGCATCAACTGTTTGGAGAGTCAGTTGAGCTCCTTCGTAATGGTTATCAGGGCTCAGTTTGGCTTTACTTTTCCTCCCTAGTGAGCTGTTGTAATGCTCTTTGATGAATGAAATGAAAGAAAAGCTTCACGTGTTTTTTTTTGTTTAATTTTCCTGCTATCGTTTCTTCCGCATAGCATAACAGAACGATTTGAGGTACCGAAGATGTCGAGGCTTAATGTTTTTCTTGATGTTCTTGTTTAATTGCTCCAGACGATGATATCGAGAACATTGATGAAGGGTTCGGCGGTGGCCCCCACTATCCATCTTGAGATCACAAACAATAACACTATGACAACTCGATCAGTGCGCTGGTAATACATCCGGCCACTTGTTGTGTGCCCACTTTTATCCATATTTTATTTCTTTCGGCGTCCACTTGCTCGTGTCGGTCGCCTGTAGCGTCGGGAGAAATTCCTGTGGGCCACGTTCATTAATAGAACCTCGGTCCTCTAAAGCCCTCCGCATGTTTCGGATAAGAGGAAATTTTAAGATCGGTCTCTGGTTCATTTAATCAGGTAAAGGTATTTGTTTCATGGGTTCTGATTATATAATCCATATTGTCTTTCAAAAGACGCGGGATCCTCTGCAATACATTAAATATGCCCCCGTGTTTAATCAGTATAAATCCACCGTCATATCAGAATACACTGCCCATACAAGTTTACGGATTGACATAACTCTGTCTGTCAAAGATGGACAGTGTTCGTTTGCCCCCCGGAATTAACGGTTGAAGCCTCGGTGTTTTTCGTCTTTTGGTATTTCTGGAGATGATTCTTGATATATTTTGAACTTAATTTTTACACCCGTCTAGGGTATCTAGGATCTCCCTGCAAAAGAAAATGATATAATTAGTATGCGACACAAGGAATGTCGGTCCATGACTCCTATATTAGTCCAATTTGATTTTTTTTATTTTTATGAGAAATCAAAAAAAAAAATTCCCTTAGGAAGAAATGGGTTAATACAGAATTTTTTTGCAGATTTATTACTCTTTTTTTATTTTATTTTTTAAGGAATGTGACAAAATCTCTTGACGTTTACTAAAATTTTTGAAGGAATTTCCTTTTTATCAGAATAAATTTTCAGAGGTAAATTTGTCAGGAAAATTTTATTTTTATTGAAGCAGGAAAGACATGACAGAAATCCTTTATTGGTTAACAAAATTCCCCCGAGACATTAGTCTAATTTTATTTAGAGAAAATTTTCTTAGAAAAACATGAGCAAATTTCTCGAAAAGAATTTTTGTTGCAAGTTTTTATAATTTGAAAGAATGTGATAAAATCACTTGATGTTTACCAAAGTTTTTTTTTTTGAAGGAATTTTTCTTTTATCGAAATAAAATTTTAGAGGAAAATTTGTCAGGAAAATTTCATTTTTATTGAAGCAAGAAAAACATGACAAAAATCTCTTATTGGTCAATACAATTCCCCCGAGACATTAGTCTAATTTTATTTAGAGAAAATTTTCTTAGAAAAACATGAGCGAATTTCTCGAGAAGAATTTTCTTGCAAGTTTTTATAATTTGAAAAATGTGATAAAATCACTTGATGTCTACTAGAGTTTTTTTTTTAGGGAATTTTTCTTTTTATTGAAATAAATTTTCAGAGGAAAATTTTTTCAGGAAAATTTCATTTTTATTGAAGCAATAAAAACATGACAAAAATCCCTTATTGGTTAATAAAATTCCCATGAAGGGATTTTTCACATCATTTTTTCAAAATTTTTTTAAAAGAAATGAGGGACAAATTTAATTTTTATTTTCTTTTAAAAGAATGGTCGTAATATCAAGCTCAAAAACTGACTAACACCTAGCATGGACCGACCGAAAATATATACAAGATAAAATTAGAGAACTTACTTTTACCTTGGAGAAATGCAAATCACATAGTCATGCGCATGACTCAAGTGAGGAGTGAACTCTAGAAAATAAAAGAAGGAGAGACAGGGTATGGACCTAAAAGGCCCCCACTATCTGAATTGACAACCTTACCCTCCGCGCAATCAAATCACAATGGGAAGAATTGTCAATTCAGATAATGAGCGGGATAAAATATGGTCAACCCGAGCGTAATCGACGCAAGAGCTTTACATATTCGATCCCTATCTATGGTTTTCTAGGAAGAATTTCGCGACTTGGGTTTAGACGCTTGTGTGTGCAGGTGTCGTGATCCTCAGAGTATGCAAGACATGCACAACAATTGATATCAAAACAGCGCTTCTAAAAATATGCGAAATTAAACAAATAAACCAAACACCGAGCCTGCAAAACAAAGGGGTTAGCCAAACACTCCGCCCCTTATAACTCCCATCCTGCAAAAACATATAACACCTATAGAATGAGTCCCAAACAAGATCGCCAGAATCGAGATATCCATGAAATTTTCATTGGCTTAAGTCCACTAAGACTTTTAAAATTTCGAAAAAATTCAAGTATTCCAATTGGTATCTTTTTTCGAAAATTTAAAAATCCCGTCCCCAGCGGAGTCGCCAGTCTGTCGCGACCCTCTAAAAAAAATTTTAAATTTTAAAAGGGGTTAACGGATTATTAGGTTAATTAGATTTGACTAACCTAATGCGGACCCTCCCAAGCCCTACCGAATCGCAACTTTGGTTTTTGTTTAAATGATTTTGAAATTTGGAGTCGCCACTAATCGTTCTTGGTAGGTCGATTAGAAACCTAAATAAATTAGCGGGAGAACTAATTTATTCCTGCGAACCAGAGATTATGAGCTCGGGGACTTGGTTACACTAGTTAATTAAAACTAATGCCCTTTCGGTACCTTAATTTCATGGATATCCTAATCCGGCAACTCAGGCTTGGTTTATTCCTAAAGCTCTAGTAGGGTATTCTCTTTTGTGTTTTCACTTTTTAAATAGGATGCATGGATGGTATATATTTTTATTTGTTATATTTTTTTAAGTGTTAAAGATTCCCTGAAGCCGAAAGAGGGAGTGTGTTAACGACTTCTGTGCAGTATTACGACCTACTCATCTTTTGGGTCTGATGATTCAAAAATTAAATTATAGGAAGTACATGACAGTGAATAAACACCTCCAATGGGAGGCCTAGCATTGGCTTGGCTCTTCCCTTTGGGATTTAAGGTACAGGTATTTAAGTTGCAAGTATTTAAACTACTATAAGTAAAAACCTCCAATGGGAGGCTAAGCATTGGCTTGGCTCTTCCCTTTGGGATTTAAGGTACAGGTATTTAAGTTGCAGGTATTTAACTACTGTAAGTAAAAACCTCCAATGGGAGGCTAAGCATTGGCTTGGCTCTTCCCTTTGGGATTTAAGGTACAGGTATTTAAGTTGCAGGTATTTAACTACTGTAAGTAAAAACCTCCAATGGGAGGCTAAGCATTGGCTTGGCTCTTCCCTTTGGGATTTAAGGTGCAGGTATTTAACTACTGTAAGTAAAAACCTCCAATGGGAGGCTAAGCATTGACTTGGCTCTTCCCTTTGGGATTTAAGGTGCAGGTATTTAAGTTGCAGGTATTTAACTATTATAAGTAAAAACCTCCAATGGGAGGCTAAGCATTGGCTTGGCTCTTCCCTTTGGGATTTATGGTGCAGGTATTTAAATTGCGGATGGACTTTGTCCTCTCCATTTTGGGGTATGAATTTTTTAAAATGAAATACAACGAATTGATTCAATAATTTGAAATTTGTGCGCGCTTGAGGACTCCTCCAAGCCGATTTTGTGCTTCCATAGGATTGACCATTGATATAGAGCTGTGGCTTCTTGACATAAAATAGAGTGAAGTGTTAGTATACAAAATATGTGCTAATCTGCACCTAAAACCAGAAGAGTAGAAAGAGTACTTATCTCCCATTTTTTTGGGAGGGATTTCTATAATTGATTTTCGCTCTCTATGTTCCCAATATAGAGAGTTTCTTTTGAATTAAGATGGACTTTTAGTCATAGATCAGTTGAGAAATCGGTGGACAGCTTAGGAGCTTGTCTGGGCCGATTTTTGCATCTCGACGAGATTTTTGCTATTGACGTAGAGATATCCTTCTCTTGACATAAAATATGGAAGAAAAAGGAGATGGAGAAAGTGTATACAATTTGTGCTAATTTGCGAGTAAAACCATAAATAAATGAATAAATAAAAACACTTAGCTTGAATTTGTTTGCTCGTTGACGAGGATGAACTCTTGATTTATATTGATCGATGAAGGAATTTGTGATGATAACCCCTAGCTTTAAACTCCCATCATCTTCAAAATTCTCTCTCTTTTGGTATTTTCTTTCTCTCAAAATTTTCTTCAATCTCCCAAAACTCTCTCAAACATCCAAAATTTTCTCTCCAAAAAATTCTCCCAAACACTTCAAATTTTCTCTCTCAAGAAGCCTTTCTCAAGCTCACTTCTTCCTCCTTTTATAACCTACTCATCTATCTCCCATTCTAATTTTTCCACTAACTCTATCTCCCATTCTAATTTCTCCACTAACTCTTCTTCATTTTCATCTTCCATTCTCCATCTCTATCTCACATTCTAATCTCTCCACTAACTCTTCTTCATCTTCATCTTCCCTTCTCCATATTTATCTCCCATTCTAATTTCTCCACTAACTCTTCTTAATCTCCATCTTCCCTTCTCTATTCTTATCTTCCATTCTAATTTCTCTACTAACTCTTCTTCATCTCCATCTTCCCTTCTCTATTCTTATCTTATTTTCTCCATCCATTCTTCTCCAACTTCTCTTCTTCATCTCCTCTTCTTCATCTTCCCTTCTCTATTCTAATTTATCCACTAACTCTTCTTTTTATTATTTGTAAAATAATCCTTCAAGAGTTAGGTATTTGCACTCTAGTCCTTGAATTTTAAGTATTTACAATTCAGTCCCTGAAAAAAAATATATTTCTTTAAGTCCAAATCTCCTCACAATTTTTGACACACCAAAATTTACCACATGTCAAATTTAAGCTCATTTCTTGTCGCTGAAAATAATGCATAATTTAATTAAAGCCCTTTTGCAAAATTAAGTCATTCTGGCTATAATTGGGCCAAGATGAAAATTTAAAATATTAGAAGACAATGTCACAACTCATAAAAAGTGAAAGTTAAAAATAAGTTGACTCAAATTAAATTTTTTTAGGCCCGATTCGAGATATACTCGTGAAGGAACACGTGACTCGAATTGGATTTTTCTGAATTTGCGATGGCCAATATGAAAATAGATTTAAAATAAAAATATTAACTATCTTTGTGTATTTTTTGGCCTCAAATGTTATTTTTCCAAAATTTTCAAATATTTTTGTATTTTTTTAAAAAAAAATTAAATATATATATAATATGAAAAATTATTTTTTGGTCAAAATTAGTTCCCTAGGCTTGGCTAAGGTTCCCAAAGTTGATTTTTCAATTTTATGAATTTTTATGGATTTTCTATTAATTTTCGAAAATAAATAAATAAAAAATACGTAAAAATACTGAAAATATGAAAAATCGTTTTTTGGTCAAAATTGGTTCCCTAGGCTTGGCTAAGGTCCCCAAAGTTGATTTTTCAAGTTTATGAATTTTTATGGATTTTTTATTACTTTAGCAATAGAAAAAATGATTAAAAATCAGGTGTCAACACTTGTCTTGTAATCATTTTTTTTTTGTTATAAGTGAATTGAGGTGAAATAAATAGTATAGGAAAGTTTATAAGTTTCCTTCTATGACATCCCGGACACGCCATTTACTAACGAGCTCTACTTTTATATGATTTGCTAGTATATAATAGAGGGCGCACGCAAGAAATGCTGTAGGAATACTTCATCAAACAATAAATCATCAGATAAGACCTAGCACACACATTTTAAGGGCATAGCCTTAGGAGGTTTTACCACACATAGCTGTCGGGTAGTAACACGTTCCATACACATGTGAAAAACACATGATCACACATACATTTATACACGCGCGCGTACATATTATAACAGTGGTTCATACATTAAGTCTTAGGAAAATAGCTAGGATATAAGGAAAATATAACTACCCCTTCCATACTACAACCACATCTTTCTCCATTGCCACCACCCCTATCCGCAGCATAACGCTCCTACAGCACTATCCAAAATGTGTTATCCGTACTTCCTTCTCAAAAACCTGCATATACAGTAACCATTTGCTATCCACAGTCACCCTCGCTACTCCACACTAGTACCATCGTCATTGTCATAATTAGAAGGCATAAAAGGCAATAGTTTTGTTAGATGACCAAACACATCTCTCATAAATAGTGACACAAAATGTAGCGAGATGAGCATCTCCAACAGACCTACATCTACCTACAGAACTAAAAACATCACACAAAAATACTCCAACAAAAATCCAGGATCATGATAGTTTTTCCACAAGTGAACAAAGTCTACCAGCACACCATAGTAAAGGGTGTGAATAGCAGGAGGAATCAACAAACCTAGTTAGTTTGAAAAACAGTTTAATAACAAGAGTGAGCTAATAGCTTAATAAAACAACTAATTTGATAGCTAACTATCAATCCATCGCTCAATCAAGAAAGACTTGACATCAAAGACAAGCAAGTATGAAACCCATTAACAACTTGACACATTAAACAATAAAACCTCACATGCCCATGAGTATGCAAAAGGCCACATGTTTACTTTTTAGTTTTCATTTCATTACCAACTTTCCATGGGACACATGCCATAATTTCTTGAGAGACACAAGCCTCAGTTTCATCTCTGAGGAACACAAGCCTTGATTTTAAGGTATAAACACTTTAGATTTTCATCCATGGGACACTGGCCATGAATAACTCCCTTACTCTAGGGCTTTCAAAGGACACAAGCCTTAGGTATTCTAATGGGACACAAGCCTCGGACATCCCGATTTTCCTCTAACTCCCACGGGGTATTATCCGGACATAGGTGAATATCAATCGTCCTCGTCGGGACATAGGCCGACAGGATATTCGTTCCATTATCCGTTCTCAATCTTAGATGCAATAAAGACACCAAACATACAGCTTTCAAACCTAGATGCATCAAACAAGATAACTCAACTGTGCATGTAAGATTGCTTACTTTCTCAGTGCAAAGACATAAATCATGCTTAGATACTTAGATGCAATGCAAATTCGACATCTCAATAGAATGTTCCTGGACTAAAAGACACTATACCCCATGCCAACTCAAACCACATGGCTGAAGCCCGCTTTTACAACTCCCACGCAAAATCGAGGTACACGACTAAAGACTCACAAACAATCAACTTCCAATTCACGCCTTTTTGATGAAAATCAACACGATCAACCCACAAATTCATCTTGCCCTAGCTCAAAGGACTCCTATTCAAGCAATACATCTAATAAGAGCAAAAAAAAAAAGTACAAAACAGTGAACAGATAGAAAAGGAAAAAATAGAAGCCGTGATGGTATTCTGAGTGTTCTCAATTTTCTTTGTGCCTTAACTTCGTGGGAAGATTATCAATTGTATTCCTACTCTTTACGAAAACTAATGAATTCATAGAGTACCTCTACATAGAGACATAACTCAAATTTAGGTAAACTTCAATAATAAATTCTCTACTATGTTCTTTTGATCACGTTCTTTTATTATTGTAGTTTGCCATGTGGATTTTTTGCTTGGGTTATTTTTCTAAAATTTGGTGCTTCATTCATCGTAACTTGAAGTAAGAAAAATATGATGTTCTATTGGCCTGTTTATATGTTGACGACCTTGTCTTTACGGGAAATAATCCATTGATGATTGATTCTTTTAAGACATCCATGGTGGAGGAATTTGAGATGACTGATAATGGTCTTATAAATTATTTTTTTAGGATAGAAGTGAAGCAAAGTGTCGATTGGATTTTCATTTCTCAAAAAGGATATGCTTAAAACATCCTTCAAAAATTCAATATGAAGAATTGTACATCGATCTATACACCAATGGAGTGCGGAGCTAAACTTTCGAAGTTGAATGATGGTGCCGATGTTGATCCAACATATTACCAAAGCTTAATTCGGAGCTTGAGGTATTTGACATGCATGAGACCAGATATCATGTACAATGTTAGAATTGTGAGTCGACATATGGAGAAACTGAAGTCATCTCATCTTAAAGCTGCAAAGATACTTCACTACATCAAAGGTATTATCTCTCATGATTTACATTATTATTCTTCTAAATCATTCGAGCTTAGAGCTTATTTAAACATCGATTACAAGTGAAACATTGAAGATCGAAAAAGCACTCTAAGCTTTGTCTTTTTCTTATGTGACATGCTTTCCCATGTTATTGAAAAAGCAACCAAGTGTTACAGTATCGACATGCGGAGCTAAATATGTTGCAGCGTTTTCATTTGTTTGTCTTAATATGGCTGAGAAGACTACTTAAAGAAATTCATATGGAGTAGGTAAAATCAATAGAGATTTTTGTTGAGAGTAGCTATGCTATTGCTTTGGCGAAAAAACTGGCCTTTCATGAACGAAGCAAGCATATCGATGTTCGATATCATTTCATCCAAGAGAAATTGAGAGAGAAGGAATTTGAAGTCTCACATCTGAAGACAGGAGACCAAGTAGAAGACATTTATACTAAACCTCTCAAGATTGATACATTTTGGAAGTTCAAAAGCCTGTTTGAAATTATTGATGGAAGAAAATTTGGTTTAAGGGGAGTGTTAGAAATTAAATCAAAATCATGAATGTTGAAGATCTTGGCTCGTCGCCATTCCTAGTCTTGCTCACCCACTCATCCTTGTCAATGATAAGAGAGGAGTCTAGGAGGGGACAAGCGAGGGGCCGACTTAGAGGGACCATGGCACCATACAAAGTTGGATGAGTGGCGTCACGATGAACAAAGATCGGCGGTGATGTTGGTTGGTTGGGTTGAAGGATAGGAAGATTAACGCGAAGAGTGGTTAAGCGAAGACATTAGCTAAGTGCTATTCTAGCTGCATTTTTTATAATATAGGGGCATGAACACAAAGGGTTTAGCTTCTTGAAGGCCTGTTTCATATCTTACAAGTCTCCATAAACAGGTTAAGTTCGAACCTTTTTGGTTCATACAGATGGCCCCAACTCAAATCAGTTTGTACACAGTTAATGTGAATTGAATAGATGAACTCAATTTTCTAAGCTGAAAATTCCTAGACTCTAATCACATGCTAACCTTGAGTATTTGTCAAAGTAACGCGTGGTAACACTTTCTTTAATGAGTTATTTGTCTCACAACGTTACTAATTCTTAATGGAAAAAATCCTTTCGGGGTATAATAGAGTCTCGGAATGAGAATATTAGATAGCAATTTTAATATTTCTCCAAGAATTCTTTAGAGAAACAATCGAAAGCAATTGTTGTATTTTTTTTAGAAAAAAGAAAAATGGATGTTGTTCTTGTAAAATAATAAATATAACATAGTATACATATTAGCGAAGAGAAAACAAATTTTCATTCCGAAAAACTCTAAATTCGGACACAACTCTTCATGTCCAAATAATGGTAAATTTGGACACACTTAATAATCGCGCACCTGTGCACGCGAGTATAACGACGTCTAGCTCATTTGTCCATTTCTCAATTTGAAAAACTATAATAGCCTTCTAATTAATAATGTGTCTTGTACTCTCTCATCTTTCTTATATGAGACAAAGAAAAGGGACATTTTGCTTATTTTACAAACAAACATCAACAGTTTCTTATAGGCCAATTAATGGAAAATCACATTATGCAACGGGATGAGAGAAATACGGTTGAATGCGAATTATATGCTCTTTTGATCTTCTAATCGAAAATGTCACGTGGAGGCACCAACACAACAACTGTTCTAGCAAATTAAAAAAGCTATTAAAAGGACAAAAATCACATTAAACATTGTTCGTAAGAAAAGAAATTTATCAACGATCTCTACCTTAAGCAAGAATTTTCACATGATGTTTATGTGAATCTAGTACAGGACTGACCAGAACTGACCCCAGAATTCGATCTCTGGGAGCGTCGGCCCTCACCAATCCGACTGGAGTTTGTCCCTCGCTGTATTCTGAAACCCTACTTGTCTAATCGAGTCTCTCTTTGCTCATCAAGTCGGTCGGGGATTCGACTAAAACCGAGACAATGAACATGCGACCTTAGAGATTCCGAGTTAAGTCAATCTTGAAAAAAGAAAAAATGGGACAAGACAATTAGTTTGGTCCGACGAGTGGCATCCACTGCACCGTCTTAGGAGGTCGCAGGATTTTATTTGATAACGTGATCACGATCGCTATGAAAAGGCAATGATTGCACTGGTTGAATATGATGGCTATTCACAATCACTTTACTCTTATAAAAATATAATCTTTTTCTTTGTTCAGATTATAAAATATAATCTCTTTTTTATTTAAATTTAATCTTAGTGAGTGGAAATTCGCGATACCAATTAAAGGACTGAAGAAAGAGAGAAGGAAGAAAAGCAGTTTCCCAGGGGCCCATTGCTTGTCTCCTCAGTAATACCCATGAATGATGTGATTTTCATCTCTCTCCATTTGCGCTCCCCCCCTCTCTCTCTCTCTCTCTCTCTCCCCATCCATTTTTTGGCCATACAATTCCCCCAAGAGAATAGAACTTTCGAGTAATTAATCATGTCGTCGACCGAAATCCAGCGAAACATAGCCGAAGGATCGTCTCGATCGGTTATCGACCAGCCGCCGCTGCCTCTGCCGCCACCGCCTCCGCTGAGCCGCTACGAGTCCCAGAAGCGGCGGGACTGGAACACCTTCGGGCAGTACCTGCGGAACCAGAAGCCCCCCGTCGCGCTCTCCCAGTGCAGCTGCAACCACGTGCTCGAGTTCCTCCGCTACCTCGACCAGTTCGGGAAGACCAAGGTCCACCTGCACGGGTGTGTCTTCTTCGGGCAGCGCGACCCGCCTGCCCCGTGCACCTGCCCGCTGAGGCAGGCGTGGGGCAGCCTCGACGCGCTGATCGGGAGGCTGCGGGCGGCCTACGAGGAGAACGGTGGGGCCCCGGAGACCAACCCGTTCGGGAACGGGGCCATCCGCGTGTACCTGAGGGAAGTGAAGGAGTGCCAGGCCAAGGCCAGAGGGATTCCATACAAGAAGAAGAAGAAACGGAAGAATCAGATCAAGATGAGCGACGAAGCCAAGCAATCCAAGCTTTCCTAGTGACAAAAGCTCGGGCATCATTTCTTCATGGAAGGTAAGTTAAATTTGCATTTTTATTGCACAAACACCTTACTTTCTTGATCTTGATTTTCCGACCGTTGCTTAAAAGCAAGACCAGTGAAGACTCAATCCCTACCTAACCCCAGGACCAATTGACAGAAGCATCGGCACTAGAAAAAATTTTCAATCTTTGATTCGTCGCGAAATTATCGCGATGTGACGCAGATCTACCGATTAGCGACAGGAAATACCGACCGGTTTATCGTTATTTAGATGGCTCGTGGACTGACAAGTAGCAGGTTGATCTTCAACCATGGAGGTGTACTTGCCTTCCAACCCATAAACCCTAAGGCTGAAATCCCCTAAAACCCTAATCAAGTAGCGGGTTGATGTTCCGTTTTTGGTATGTAGTTTGAGTTGGAAAGGTTCAGGTGAGTAACTTTAAGGACTGCAACACTTCATATTTTTTGCAGAAATCATTAGAGAGAGGTATAAAGTCTGTCTCTCTCTCATATTATGAGAAGCACTGTTTAAGTTCCATAATTATTTTTTAAGAAAAAAGAATGGTTTGGTCACTTTTGTGATTCTGTGAGATTTTGTGTTCCCCATGGATGGCCATGTAGAGATAAAATCGCTTGCGTGTTAAAATTTATAAATTCGATATAGAACATGGAAGGAATGTCGATTTTGTCGCCATTAGCTACAATTCAGCATAAATTATTTTCCTTAATCACTCCGCTACAGCATGAGAGTTTTTTTTTTTTGGTCGAAATCTACAACATGAGAGTTCACCAACATGTTCTTTTTCGTTCTTTTTTTAATCTCTTGTTGTGGCCAAGGAATCACTCTTTGGCAATGTCAGAGAATCTGCTGCTTCTTGGACAGCACATCAAAAAATAATCACATGACCATGCATAGGATTTTGCATGGCAGTACGGCCGTTCTTTGTCATAAATGCTTTTCGTATATGTGTTCGTGGTACCTGTGTTCAAGTTGTCTTGTATGAATGTCCTTTCTTCTGTTTCTTTCTTTAGGTTTTGACCTACTTTGCTTCGAGTCATCTTTGGCTTTGCATTTTCTTGGCGGCACACAGATTAGATCAACATCACGCGAATGATACATACGATGTCCATTGTAGATTGATGTCAAGAAAACAATTGAAAGAGTACCAGGTTTGATATCTTCGTCACTGTTGAAAGTTTCACAATTTTGGCATTAATTCGAGGATGGCCCTTTCTGGTATCTTAAACTCTGATTTGAAAAAGGAAAAAACTCTTTCTTTTTCTTCTGGTGTCCATTTGGGGGGTTTTCATTAGATACATCACAAGCATGTTGGATATACTCTTTGTTATGCGCCAATATACTCTTGTTCTTGAGAGACTTATCTCCATTAACGCCATCTTCTTTCAATGTCAATGAGTTCCAACGAGATACACTAGAGAGCGTAGACATACCCTTCGGACCCCTTATTGAAAATGAAGTCCTCATACACGTGACTCATCGATTTTCGTTCAAAACTTCTAGTTATAGATCAACCAACCAAGTTTGTCGTCGTGGCTGTGTACTTGTTAAACCATTTAATGTATAACTCACTGTACTTTCTGACCAAAAAGAAAAAAGAAACTCACTGTACTGTAACCACCGTAGAATTTAAGAGTACGTGATTGCGCATACAACTTTAAGTGGCTAGAGTCGAGCCGAATCCTGCAATATACGTATGGTTAGAGAACTGGACCAAGCCCCTGGAGCTAATCCAACGGGGATAGAGAGTGATAATCAGGGCAAAAGAGCTCAAGCAAGGCGCGGCTCCTTGAGTTCAGTGCTTTCAGTGAAGAAGATGCTACACCTCAGATCCACAAATGGAAGAGGGCTTGTGATGTTATTCGTAAGTCCATCCGTAAACAAATTATGGCTTGAACACTTCTTTAGGATATATGGCCTATGTTGATCAGACCGATCAGTCACAAAATTGTGTCATAATGGGGAAGCAGCGTAAAAGCTCAGTACCTTCACAATTGAGATGTTCAAGAGGTAGCCGCAGTTATCTACATCAACACACCTAGCTGAAACTACCTTAACTGAAAAGCTTGAGCCATAGGTAAAGTCTAGATATATCAACTACTCCTTCTAGCTGTGGAGGAGATTTACAATTACACTTACTCCTCGCACGTGAAGTGTTGTGAGCTTATCACACCGGGCCAACTCCCTCTTAGTTTAAAGTAAAGTACTCTTTTGAATTAATAAAGTTGAACCCAAATTTGCCAACCATCGCCAGTAGGTGCCACATATTTCTTCACCCGTGGTCTCTTCTTTATGGCAAGTCTCACTCGGTTGCCATGATGATCCCTCAGATTCCTTGTTGAAGTTATGCAGATGCAGATACACACAAGGCCTACCTTATCAACTATATCGGCATTGATACTAGCTTAAAGTTGAATGCATAATAACCATTTGCTCTAAAAGATGCGTGAAAACTGGGTGAAAGGGGTACAAAACATCAAACTCGAGATCTCTGGATTTAAAACCAACTTACAGTTGAATACTAGAGTGTTTACCCTGAAATCTTTAACATACAGATTCCAGAATATGTTTTACTGTCTTACAAGAATCATAGCGATGCCCAATCAGTGTCCTCACTCGATGCACGTGATCAGGGTCGTTCGCACGTATTCATAGAGTGGGTTGAACCAAAGGTTTGAATGCCATTTTCATAGAAAAAAAAGTTGTGACCTATATATTCGGTTCAAAACCCATGAATTGGTTGTTAAAGATGAATTTGTAGCAGAATGTATCATCTTGAGTAGTACCAGAGATTCTAAGACTCATATATGAGATGGGTTTGCTAAAAGATGTGGCGTAATTCTGTCGAAAGATTAAATGGACTCGTTTACTTAAATAACCATTTGCAATAGGCCACACCCCTTCACAAACCCTGTCTGTGTTCAATCTTAATATCTCATTCAACTTCGTGGTCTTTTAGTTGATTTTACCTTGTTTCATCTGCTTGTTAAGTTCAAGACCAAATCATTCCATGAGTTGCATATTGGTCAAAGAGGTTTTCGGAGAGGGTCCAGTGATGAATAATAGAGCCTATCTTGATGGTCCTTATTCTATAATTGAAAATAAAGCAAGAAATTTAGTAATGTTGGCATTGATCATCGATTGGCAGAACACCAAACCTTTTAAGCTGGCATTGATCATGTTCCGACCAACACAAACTTCAAAAATACAGTGGAGCTTTCTGAAAGATCGAAGATTCACTGTTTTGGCTCTCACTTCTAATTGTTTATAATGTTGTAAGGATTTCAAAATATTCCAAGATGGCAATACAAGATCTAAGATCGATATCTATCTAGGGTTTGAGAAGAGCAGATTAACAAGAATTTGGGGCAATGGCATCATTTGAGCTCTTACTTTAGGTTACTCTCCCATTGAATACTAGCATTCTCGCGGATACCGGCAGAACCATGTATACATCGTTCGACTGTGTGTGCTTCAATGTTCTTGTTAGTCTGTCTCGTTTTTTATTTGGTGCTGCTCAGATATTCTCTCTCTTCCCTAACAAATTGGTAATCTGTTCGGCATCTCCATCACTCGACAGTTTGAAACACTCGATATCTTGTTAGTCTGTTTGGGCATCTTCATCACTTGTCCAAATGGTGGTTGTTTGAAACATTTGGATTAGTCATGCTTTCAGTTGTTTGGCCGAATATAATCTAGAATCATCCGTATGGTTAGTTGGTTGTTGCCTGTCTAAAAACTTTTATTGGCAGAGAAACTTCGGTTAAGTTGAATAGTTAGTGATCTTCAAATACTCCGTTGAATAGTTGAGATATGGCTCTTTCGAATTACAATCTTAGTAGCTTAAGGAACTTCCATTAAAATTCCTATAGGGATTAGATACAGTATCTAATCTGTAAGTACATACTTCCATTAATCTCAATCTTATTTAGAAAGGTTTTTGGGAAATGGCAGGGCCGACTGTTAAGTTATATACGTGACTTGTATGTTTGATAATACACTTCTAAAAGAATGTAACGCCTTAACATTGGGTGGGATTCCAAGCGAAAAAAATAAAAAATAAAAAAACATTGGGTGGGATAGTTCTCTAAAAGCTGCTCTATGCTGCTGTAATTTTGAAGGTAATTCAGCCGTGAGTTGTAGATTTTAAGCCTACTAAGCTCTCTCTATACAATTGTATGTTGCAACTGTTCACGGTACATATATGCAAAATGACAACAATCCATTTTCGAAGCATAAATGACAGAATGATTGACCAAAGTCAACTGTAATTAGTTTAGTTGACTAACATCTCAACTTTTAAAGGTGGGTCCACGAGCATTAGTGAATTTAGTTTGTGGATGTAAGTTTTCTCTAGCTCATTACACGTAAGTGGATTTTCTGGGTTTGATTTGGCGTGTTTGAATGACGTTGTCTTGTCTCCTACAAAGCCACTCTGATTTCCTCTCTTTCTCACTCCTAACCAATACTAAACCCTGCTCTTAGATTTTCGTAGGGTTGGAAGTCGTCCGATCAGTCTTAATTCTATTGTACATATAACAACTGAGTACTAAATTTTTTAATTTTACCAATTGAGTCATAAACTTTCACATGATTTGTTAGATTAAATATATATCTGCTACAGATTCGTAACCTATAAATAATTCCCGTTTCATTGTGGCACAGATAACTCAAACCCCTGTAAGCTGCTGGATTGGGTGTGGTGATGAAGAGCGAAACCCTTTCGGATAGAGTGTCTCGAGTTAGGTATAGACTTTGATGATCTTTAGGAATGCTTAAATTATATGTAAGCTTCTATTTTATCGTGAAATTGCATAGACATAAGGCATGATCATAGAGAGCAACATATGACCCAACAGCCTCTTTCTTTTCCAAGTAATTACTGTACTTATGTATTCATACAAGTGTTTCCGGACTGCATAGTCTGTCTTCTCAATGGATCTTGGAAGAAATAAGACCTGCTACAACTTCTCTCTCCTTTCTTCTCTCGTGTACGAATCTCAATGAGTTGGACGAATGGTGATCGGCTTTCTCTCATTTAAAGCTCTTTTTGTTACACGGAGCATAAATGACTCAAAAAATATTTAAAAAAAAAACGATCACTTATATTGCTTATAAAAATGAATGAATGAAAAATATTTTTACCATCCTCGAAAATGTTTAGACATAAGTTATTGACAATAATGAGAATATTTTCTATTGACTGATTATTTCAAGCAGTAAAGATGATCGTTTTTGGGAAGATATTTTTTTAGATCATTTATTTTTTGATGAAACAAATAGAGTCTCAATATAAGTATTACATCCATCACCTATAGTTCTCCACGAAAAGTAAGAGAGGAGATTTAGCCAGATTTATTTTGTATATGTGGGATTCTAGATCAATTTGGCATACATGCCTCACTTAATATTCTTGAGCTTAATCTTCAAACCTCAAGAAGCATAATAACTTTAGAATGATCATATTCTATCAACTTTTAGTAAAGGAAGTTGGTTTGTATCGTGCTGCAGTGTTTATGTGATAATTTTGTTTATGACTTCAATAGATTCCTTTTCTTCCATTTTCACTAGTGAAAGTATATGTATGAAGTAAGTGTGCCTCTTCAAATAGCTTACAGTATTGGAATATCTTTAAAAGTATTAGCCCAATGACAGTTAGGGGTGAGCATCGGGTTCGGTTCAAATTGAAAAGTGTACTAAACGGGTCGTTTAAGGTCGGTTCTAGGGGGAATCGGTTTAGCTCCGGGTTCCCGGGTTGAGCCAGTTTTGAAACTTCTTTTAGGGAAAAAAAAATACATACTTTTGCCCCAATCTAGAAATGAAAAATGATCCTCAGTGTGAAGACACAACCATATAAGCACTTGAGTGACCGTCATTTTTATTGTCAAGTGGTGCAACTTCTATTTTTTTTTTTATCATAGAATTTTGGTTTTTTATCGAAAGAATAAAATGGGCTGGGAGTGACCCCGCTGGAGCTGATCATCCTAACAGTGATGTACGCATTTGTCGTCAGGTTGAGGGTTCAATTCACCACATCGGAGCCTCCAGTGTTTTTTCCAATTTCTTTTTTCATTTAAACTCTATCCAGTTTCTATTCTCCTTGACAAACATAAGATATCATATACTATATCTTCTGTACTTTTGCTCAACTTATCTATTGTGCGTGAAATTGTACTTTGGTTCTTCTATTTACAACTCATCCTATTTGATCTGCATTTGATTAGTGCGGCGTATCGAAAGGAGATTCTTCGTAATTTTTATTTGGCATGTCCACTGATGATACTTTTCCCTAATGCTCAAAGATACAGATATTATGTTGTAGGTGAGGCACGTACTTTTTGCAGAATTGATTTGTCTTTATTAAACTGATGTTTTCTTATCATCAAGTCAGTTCATTTTTTTCATACTAAGGTAAATTAAATAAGTCTGACGAATAAATAAGTTTTCTTAATCAAATTCTTAATTAAAAAAATCAGTTTCCTTTGAGAAAAACTTTCAATGTTTTTTTGTATAGATTGCTAGAAAATTCATTTTATGCGAGCATATCTTTCTATTTAATTTTATCCATTCATTATCATTCATAAACTAAATCAATGTACATTTAAATGAAGAAATGTATCTGTTAGTATTAATAAGCAACAAAAAAGTTCAAAAAGGGAATCCTATCAACTTGTTCCAAATTAGGATAATAAGCTCATGAGCTTCGTCTTACTTCGTCGACCAAAAATGAAAGAGGACTTCCATCTACAGGATGTCTAACAAAAGTACAATAAAAAAAATGAAAAGATAACAAAAGATCATTGTTAGCCTCTCACACGTTCACAACGAATGAAGGAATTGAAAAAAATTACCAAAAAATTTCTAAACTTATTGCACTTATGCCAATTCAATCATAAACCTTTCAATTTGACCAATTTAATCCTACAGTTTTTTATGATTTGTCGATTCAATCTTAAACTTGTTAATTATACCAAGTTAGTTCTAAAACTTTTGACGATTTATCAATTTAGTCCTTCTAGTATTTTTTCTTTTCTTATGTTTCCTAACCCTCGGCTCCTTATCATCCTTGCCAGCCACAAGGAAGGGCATCGAGGCCCTCGCTTGTGACCATCCAACGACTGTGATGTCCTCTCCCGCCAATGGCTAAGGATTATGGCCTTTGCCTATGGTCGATGAGTGCCTTAGTGCCCTCGCCCATGATGACAAAGGCCACGGTGCCCTCTCTAGCCAACAAGCAAGGATTGTGGCCCTTGCCTATGGCCGTCGAGGGTGCTAAGGCCCTCGCCCATGACAACGAGGGCCACAATGCCCTCACTCAAACCAATTAAGGTTGGCTAGCGACCTCGCCATCCCAAGGTTAGGAACAAAAAAGGAAAGATGAAAATAAAGAGAATAAAAAAATAATAATAAATTTAAAAAATTACAAATTGTCCACATCAACCTTAATCATCCCACGTAGGAGAATTATAACTAACTAGACCGAATGTCAGTGACATTCAATCAAAATTGGCCGAATGACTATATTGGCAAATCATTAAAAGATTTAGAATAGAATTGACAAATTGTCGAAAGATTTATGACTAAATTAACATAGTTGAAAGATTTTAGGATTGAATTGACAAATTATCAAAAGGTTTTAGAATTAAATTGATTAAATTGAAATGTTTATGACTGAATTGCTGCAAGTGGAATAGGTTTAAGATTTTTTTAATAATTTTTCAAAGGACCAAGGGAGACAAAATCAAACATAATGCTTTGGACAGTTTCATTGAAAATCAGTCCATTTCAACTTGTCGGCTTTATATATATGACGGGCAACGATGATTGAACTACGAGAGGAAATGATTGCACTTTTACTCAAAAATTTCAAACTACATTGGTTCAATTAAAAAGTGTATGACTCAATTGGTTTCTCTATAATATGTGAAAGAGTATTCCTATAATTTTTTCACACTTGGTTGGCTAGAATCAATAAAGGCAAACTATTTGGGAAAACAAAAACGTAAACAAAGAGGGAGACGAAATTTTTTTTTTTAAATGTTAATTTAGAAAAAGCACTATGATTGCTTAATGATTTTCATAAAAGTGAAGATAAGAAGAGATGTAGATGTAGAAAAATTAAGTCAAAATACATCATTTTTACCAAATGAATAATACGAAATTCAAAATTCTCACACAACTAACATCTATAATGTACATTAACAAAAATTGAGAGGAAAAGTATGAAAAATCAAATTAGAAAATCAAACTGACGATTATAAACTTAAACTTGAGAATTAGAAAATTAAAATACAATTAGAAATTAAGAGGAAGATGTGAGATATTTTTTCTTCATTTTCAATTGTTTTTTCGTATGCAATGGCTGCAACATTTCTAGTGCACTATACAGTGAGAACTGAAATCCCCCACGTTTTTTAGCAAAAAAAGAAAGAAAAGTCCTTTTTTTATGTCTATAATTGTTCACTAACTTATCGAGCTGCGCAGATTTTACGGATGAAAGAGGAACAATACGTAGGTTATGATAAATATCAGTAGAAAATGTTCATATATTCAAATTCCTCAGTGCATCACCTTCTTGTCCATATTGAGAGACTACAAAAATAAAAATAAGCAAGATGAAGAGCAAACACTATAGATCAAACAAATGACAATTTCTTGGTTAAAAACATTAACATCTTAAGTGTAGAAATTGAAATAATAATATGAGAATGAGTCGGTATGGATAGCAATTCAATATGAGAATAATATACATGCAAGTACCAAAGGAGCATTGAGGAAAAAAAAAAGAGATAAATTTAACAAAATTAGAAGATAACAAAGGATCTGTTTTTTTTTTTCACCACATACCTCATTATTGAGTTATCAAGAAAGTTAAGGATGATCGATTTTAGAGTAAATTAATTCTCGGTTTAAAATCGTAATAAATATCTCTAACTCCCAATTCCAAATATTAAAATTAGAAGTCCAATCAATCAGTTACATGATTGCCTTGACATAACAAAAGTTAAGGGTGATCAATTTAAGAGTGGATTGATTTTCGATTTAAAATTGGGATAAATACTTCTGACTCCCAATTTCAAAGATGGAATCGAAAATCCAATCAATCAGTTCTGGAATTGCCATGACATAAGGAGAAGAAGAAAAGTTCGTCTTACCCAGGCAAATTTAATCGGAGAAAAGTTTTGTTCCGGCGAACTAGAAGAACAGAATCTCAAAAGAAATCAACCAATTGCAAGATTTTATTCTCTGAAAAGTCACGAAGACTGAAAGGTCAGGATAGTGACCCTTTACCATCCTGTTGGATCCGAAGTGAGTGGCGCCGTCTGAGTGGCTCTACCTTTAATATTCTGTACTTCTCTCCTCTCTCCGTGCTTCCTTAATTTTGCACCACAAAAAGAATAAATAAATAAATAAAATTAGAAAACTTTGATTTTCCCCCCACATTTATTATTTGGGAGTGGGTCCAATAGCCAGCAACTCTATAGATCGAATTAAATGGAAAAGTATAGTGTTTTAAAATAATTGGTTAGTGGGCAAACGTGGGTCACCCAGAAATTGGGAGAATACCATATTATTTTCATTAAAATTTGGGAAAAAAAATTTTAGAAAAAAGGTTTGAAATGCCTTCATCTTCTCTAATAAGAGCTTAAAATTGAACTTATTTCAAATAAGAATTTGAAGTATCCTCATTTTCTTAAATAAAAATCTAAAGTGAATATTATTTCAAATAAGGGTCTCAAATTAATTTATCAGTCTCAAAAAAAGGCCTCACTCACCAGTTAATAGGGACATTTAGGTCATTTAATAAATTTTTTTATTATTTTTTTTTTCCTTTTTGGATTTTTTAAAAAATTTTAAAAAAATAAAAACTGAAGAGAGAGAGAGAGGGAGGGGCTAGAGAGGGCTGCCCTCCCACCTATGGCTATCGCCCCAACACCAATGGGGGTGGCGATGATGGCCAGAGGGGTTGCCGGTGCCTCAATGAGGACTGGCGACCTCACCAACCAAAGGTAAGGGATTGCTGACCCTCTCCAGAGTAGGGAGAAGGCCCTAACCCGTCTCCTAGACTTAGGCGAGGGTTTCCCAGAGGCAAGGACCTGCTGGCTCTCTCCAAAGTAGGGAGAGGACCCAAACCCTCTCCTAAATCTGGGGTGTAGGGTCGCTAACCCTCACCCAATTCCAAGAGACGGTACAATCCTTAACCAGTCTAAGGCGACGGTCAACGAACGGTGAGGGTCGACGGTCAACGAATGGCGAGGGTCAACGACCCCACCGGCCATTACTGTTGCCCCATCGGTATTGGGTGGCAACCATAGTTTGGAAGGCAACGTCCATAGGTGGGAGGGTAGCCATCTACCGCCCGTGTTTTCTTTTTCTTTTTTTTATTTTAGTTGTTATTTTAATTTTTAATTTAAGTTAACAAAAAATTTGGTTAAAAATGTATTTTGACAAAGAAAAAATATCCTTGATCAGTCGAAATATTTAGCCGGGGACGTGAGACCTTTATTTGAAACTGTTATGGCCACTTTAGGTTTTTATTTGAAACAATGATAGCACTTCAAACTTTTATTTGAAAAAATGAGAGCATTTGAGCCTCTCATTTGAAATTTTCCCTTAAAGTTTTGATTATTTACTTATTTAGATTGTAGATTAAATAAGTCTGGCTGTGTAGTCGATGCCAACTATTTTTGATAGCGAGGTTCCACCACACTCGATTTACAAGAGGACGGTCCAAAGTATACAGACAACGAACATGAGGTCAATCATAATAATTCTATCTTAATTAGTTAGATCTTATCCCTCCATGTTCGTTACTGGTCTATGAAAAATAAAAGCACATTTTTCTAGTTCTTTTTTTTTTGTTTTTTAGCGGTTTAATATTTGAAATTTATATTTGGATACTATTTATCAAATATAAGTTTTCCAAATTTCTATCCTTTTTTTTAAAGTAAATGAAAATGAGCATGATCCACGCAGATGGAATGCAACCCCCCCCCCCAAAAAAAACTGCTAATGATCACTCCCAATGAGTTTGATTAAAAAAATTAATAAGAAAAAGGAAAAAAAAAGATACTCCCAATAACAAATGATTTAAAATTCACTAATCGCAACATTCATAATCAGTGAATCACACAGTAAACGATACCATCACGATTCAGAAAATGGTCCTGTTCAAGAAGACTCGCCCTCGAGGATTTTGGCCATTTATTTCCCCAAGGTCAAAGGTCAAAACTTTACTCCGATTTAATTATTCCTTTGAGGCGCAAGATGCTGTGCGTATTGGCACTATGTAATCATCTCTACAAAGGAACGGAATGCTTTACAAGACATGCCCACTTGATAGTGCAAAAGCAAAGCTACATTTTGTGCCATTATTCTATGGATGGGATAAAGGAATGTGGGGACTCCTATAGCCACTATTCCCCCATCCACTTCCAAAGCCGCTTTGATAATCTAAACTAGAAATTAACTAATAATTGATCCACCCCCTTTCCCATATTTAAAAAAAATAAAAAAAATAAAAAAAAAAGAAGAAGAAGAGGAGGAGGAGGAGGATCCTTCCTTCATGAATTCGAAAGAGGGAATTTTTAGGGATCTAGAAAAAGATGGTGGCCAAGCAATGATTTGATTTGATGGAGCGACTAAATCTCCACTCCATGTGATCGATCCTAGGAAATCACATGAATGATTGAATGAAAATAATAATAATCAAGGCCACGCAACCTCCACATATAATATCAATCAAGAAAAAAATTCACGTCGGCACCGTGAAATATGTGATTTTTCGTCTGTTTTCCTGATTTTTTTTTTCCCCATAATTTTTTTTTCCTGGACAAACTTATGTGGATTTGGTGGTCATTGAATTTGCGCTGGGGCTCAATTCGAGGGGCAGAGATAATGGATGGCGTCACCGGCGCTGCACGAGCTAACCTGCACCCTGGGAGTATGTTATCATTTACCCACGCTCATGAAATCTTGGGGCCAAAAAAAAAAAGGTTTAATATAAGGTTTTTTTTTTCACGACCCCAAAAAATGTCACGGTGTAACAAGGATCACATCACAAATCACCTTTCCAAATTTCGCTTCATACAAACTGATAGACGACCCTCAAATCACCATCTCTCTACCCTCAACTCAAGCACGAACATAGCAAAATTACATTTCTTATGTATAAAGCTCCTACGGAAAAATTACAATAAAAAAAAGAGGATGTTGTCCAAACATAGATTGCATTTTAATGTGATCGATCATGGCCATGACTTTCTAGCATCATCACAAATCAATTCAACTTATGATGAAAAAGATTGAGCTATCTCATTTTTTTTTAAATCTTTTTTCTCTACCCATATGTACCAAGAGAAACACAAGATGCAAAGGTGGGGGAAAAAGGGTTGAAGCAGTTTCTAACCCTAGTAATATGAACTGGAAACCATGACACAATTCGATTCGATTCGGCCGATTACGAGTCGCTCGACGCCGCCTCGGAAATACTCTCTAAGTGAGGCCTCCACACGGCAGCGCGGCCTCGCCTGCGGTCCCGCTGCGTTGACAACTTCTCCGATAGTATTTCGGTCAAGTACCGATCAGAGATGAGGAGGTTCGCCGTCATGGAGATGGCGGACTTCGAGTCGCCTCCGCCGCCCTCCTCGGGCTCTCTTTTCTTGCTCTTCCGACTCGACGATCTTGACCGGGTCTTCTCGGGCATGGAGGGGACCGGCATGAGGAAATAAATCTTCCCTCTCTGGAGCTCCGCGTCTGGCGGCACTATGACTATCCTTGGGACGACCCCGTCGTCCGACCGGGACGACGAGGGTTTCTTGAGGACGTGCTTGGGGTGCAGCTTCATGATCTCGCCGGCGCGGACCGTGCCGCTGATCTCCTCGACGCGGCCGTTAGTGTGCACGATCCGGATCACGTCGAGAGCTCCACAAGGCAGAATGCAAGAGATGCAACATCTTATGGTGTTCTTCATGGCTTTCCTTGCTTTCCTTTTTTTTCTGCTCTCAATCTAATTAAACCCTTGTTTCCCTCTCCTTCTCTATCCATGTCCTCATATTGGAAAGAGAAAGGAGAAAATTGGAGAGAGAGAGAGAGAGAGAGAGAGAGAGAGAGAGAGAGAGAGAGTGAGTTCGGTGGTTAGACGGAAAATGAAGAAATATGAAAGAGAAATAGGTTTTAGATAGAAGTGCCTCTGTCTTTTCTCATATCTCAAAGAGATGAGTAGGAATCAATGACCTAAAATAATATTTATGTTCAAATGTAATTTATAGCGAATGACGTCGTATTGCGGCTTTTTCCGCACCCCTTTCTTCTGCTTCTTTTGGGGGGAATTCTTTTGGTTCTTGACTTTTCCATGGGGATGAAATTCATGGCATGAATAATTGCACCTTACTCTGTACTTCCCTTTTGGGTCGATCATTTCACTTTTTTTTTAGGGCCCTCGTCCTCTTCCCCTTCACGAACTCCAATAATTTCATGGGTGCTAGGGGGATTGAAGAGGGATGTGGGCTTCCCATTGGGGGGACACATGTTGCAACATGATTGAAAATTTGGAATTGCCAAGTGAGCTCAAGCAAAATCCCAATTTTGCCATTCGGTGAGAGAGAGAGAGAGAGAGAGAGAGAGAGAGAGAGAGAGAGAGAGCTTTTGGGGGTGATAGGATTGAAGGGGATGGGGAATAGGGTGGAGAGAAATCTTCTTTTGAGAGAGAGAGAGAGAGAGAGAGAGAGAGAGAGAGAGAGTTGGGTTTGTGAGCTTTCAATATCCCCAAGCAAGCAAGATCATGTGGGCTTTGTGGTCTTCATTGGAAAGAGAGGTGTTGATGGGGATCTAGTTTCACCTTATCTTAAGCGATTTCCCCTTTTCTTATCATCATCATTTTTCCCATTAGGGTTTTCGTTTTCAAGTCTTTGACCTCAGTGAAGGTGATAGTCATTATTACCATGTGGGAAATCTCAGCTCTCTCTCTCTCTCTACCTGATAGAATTCAAAATGGAGATCATTTCACAAGGAAAGATGTTCCACCCAATCTACTTGTTTCTACTCTGATTGACTGATGTCACATAATTGCCATCTGCTAGCGGGCCCATCGTAGAGATAAGCAATAGTGACGCAAAAGTTCACAAGTTAGCCAGCTAGGGTTTGAATCTCCTTGCTTTATTGTGCGCATATGGAGTTTTAACCTTTTTTAAAAGCTTGAAGATATCGTGATAGGGAAAGACTTTCGGTAGAACACATGGCATGTATCTAAAAGCTCACATTTAAACCGAACTTTGCATAAGTTAATTTATGCAAAGCGTAGAAGAAGAAGAAAAGAAAAATTTGCAATGTTAATTTTAGGGTTTTGAGTACCATCAAAAGAGTGGGCCATCCCCTTTCAAGGCTACAGATACAAATGTTGGTGGGCATCATGTGTGAAGTATGGCCCGAAGGGTCCATTGATCGTACGTTGACATTGATTTTGCCCTCTCTGTGTTCATGACCCAGCATTTATAGATAGGTTAACTAAGTTTTCCATCTATTAATGATTTAGCTATAAAAGAATTTAGAAAAGAAGATTTCTTTTTTTTTTCCTGAGACATTAGTATTCATGGAAATAACGATTGTACATTGAGCTCGAGACGGCCCATTCCTCAATTTAAGTAACGAAAGAGGTGTGATTTAATTAGAGAACGTTTTTTTGACCAACAAAAAAAATTAGAGAAGTTCAAAAAGTACAGAGAACTAAACAGAGACGGACCGCACAGCATGATATGGGATCGTGTTGGTCTCGGCTTTCGTTGTGAACGCACTGTTCTAGAGACCATAATCGCGTCTTCTAGTACAAGGTGATGCGCTCTCTCGAGGGTTTCCAATTATAGTATGGCTACATGTGGTTCGATTCTGAAATTGAATTTTAAGGCAATGCAAAAGAATTTAGCCAGAAGGGTTTTGGAAAAATGCAAATTGCTTTTGGTAAACTGACCTTTGTAAAGCAATTTTTTGAGTTAAATAGTATTTGGCAAAATTTTTCTTGTAAAAGACTTTGATTGCTTTTTTCTATTTATTATTCATTTCTTACTTTACCAAAAAAAAAAAAGCACTCAAACCTTAGCTAGCAAACTAGATCTAATGCCGCCGGTTGTCGTCTAAGGTCGCACGACATTGGTGACCCCAAATGGGGGCCAATTGGGGTTATGTGACCCCTAGCGAGGGTTATGGGACCTCATCGGCCTCTCATCAACCCTTCACAACCCGATCTGTCCTTGTCGCCTTCCTCCACAAAGAAGATGAACAATAACGAAAAAGGGAAAATTTAAAAAAAAATGGTGATGGTATTTTTGGAAGAAAAAATTATTTAACCCAAAAAATAACCTTTCACAAGTGCTAAAAGCTAAAGCAAAAGGGAACCTATATCGAGTTTTTCAGCTTTGTCAAGGCCAGCATTTGGCCAAAGGACGTCCCTAAAAAGTTTGCCAAACAGCCATTAATTTTCTGCCAAACTTAAATTTCTATTTATTCTTATTCTTCAAATGAACTCAAATCAAAAGAAACTACAAACAAATTGAATAGTAAAGGGATAATGTGGGTGCTGGAGAATGGAGAGAATTTCTATTCTCCGTTTTAGTTACTTTTGTCTAACCTTATGGTAGCATAGAGAAAAGGGTGGTATAAGTGAAAATTTAATTGCTGAAGTACGCACATTTTGTGATTGATATGATTGACCAAGAAATGTTGACATGGTTCTTGCAAATAACATTTGAGATAATAACAACTACTAATCCCAATATTGACCAAATAAAACATTCCATGTACATTACACTAGTATAATATATATTTTTCTTTTTCCGGTCGAAGTTTGAGATATGATTTATTCATATTTCCCAATGCCCCGACTATGTGTGCTGCTATTTTAATTTTATTAGACATTTTTGCGAGCTGCTCTTGCGCGCTCTAGAAAAGATTATTGTGAATAGTTATATCAACATAAGGAAAAGGTCGTATCTAAAGGAACTGATTTATCAATCAAGGGAGAAGAACATAGAGATATCAATCAAAATCACAATGTATGTTTTGGAACGTCTTAGTAGTACTAGTTTTGGAAGGCCAAAAAAGGATGTTTCGATGCTCTCCCATTTGACAACATCTACATATGGTAGTAGGTTTATTCCAAGCAGTAATGGTAATATTGCCTTTTTTTTTTTTTTTTGCTGCGGATATCCGAACCTTTGATGCCAAGTACCTTCATGAGTTTTCCTGAATTAGTTTGAAAATAGTGCTTCTTTTAGCGCCTTTAAGGTATACAAATCACCTTCACGATTTTCAACTGTTAAAATCTGTCTCGTTTTCCTATCCTTTATCACAAAACCGGTTACAGAGGACTCAAAATTTAGAGGATAGCCTATTGTAAATTGGTTAACTAATAATAAATTCTTTTTCATATGAGGAACAGGTAGAGCATTTTTCAAGTCAACACTTTCTTTGCCCGAATCGGTCTGAGCATCACCAATATGGGAAATTTCAAGTGAATCACCATTCCCAACCATGACACCATCTTTTCCCATACATGGTCGCAGGCTGAAAAGATTACTTTCATCGCCAGTCATATGATTTACAGCTCCAGTGTTAGTGAATCATTTTGAATCCTAGCTATCTCGAACAGTAACTACAGCAAATGCCTTTGGCACACCTCTAATGGGAGGAGAGATTGATTAAACCGATTAAAGCAATCTAAAGCAATATGTCCCTGCTTATCACAGATTGGATAGGAAACGATTTTGTCTGTTCCTTTCCCAAGCTTCTCAATCTTGCTTTGATTAAATTGTGGCTTGTGACCTTGAGAATGCGTAAAATCAGCCCTAGAATTTTTTATTCTTAGACTTTTGTGAGAAAACCCCCTTTTATGCGAAGAAAAATAATTGTTGTTGGAGTGTTGGAATTGTATTCCCTTCTTGCTGCTCTTAAAATTGCTTCTCTGTCCAAACAAAGCCATCTCGTGTTGAATTACAGGAGAACTTTTATTTGCCAGACGACTCTCAAGGCTTTGTAATTGCCAAAACAAGTCAAAGAATGTTGGCATTGGAGGCTTCAACATGGAGGTTGTGAATGAATCATATTGATCACCTAAGCCATTCAAAACAAAGAGACCCTTCTTTTTGTACTCAAGGGGACATCCGATAGCGGATAACTCATTAAAATATTTTTGGAAAGCACCAAGATACTCATGAAGAGATGAAAAATTATCTCTATGACTTTTTTGGATTTGTAAAAAAATTGAACCTTCACATTCCTCAGATACCTTAGCAAAAATATCTTGTAAAGCTAACCACATCTCAACAGATGTCTTCAAGTCTACTACTTGAGCAAGAACTTCTTTGGAGAGCGTCGCAATAACCCATCCCCGCAAGAGGTAATTTGACCTTCTCCATTGTAAAAACTTTGGATTTGTCACTTTCGCTAAGACTCCAATTTCTCCTCCATTAGCAAAGGAGTCGATTTTTGGACTCGGCATTTGCTATTCACCATCAATGAATCCCACCGGATCTTGACTTTCAATCGGTGCAAGCATTTGTGCTTGCCAACAAGAATGGTTTGTTTGTGTCAGTTTCAGTGACACAAAATTGCTAATGTTTAAAGACGAGGGCATGGATACTTGGCAGAAGCCATGGTTAAGAATCAATTTCTCCCTTAATTGATAAATCAGTGCCTTTAGATGGGACCATGTTGTTGATTCTAACAAAGCGAGATGGTACGTATTCGGTCCTGAACTTGTACTATCTTTTAATTGCGGTCTAGAAGTTGTCATTTGTGCAACCAGATCTACGAGTTTGTGAAATTTTAAACCGATCAAGTCGCTTTATCTCAGGTATTTCAACAAATCGATGCCAACAAAGACAATTCGATCTTGTTTATATCGAAATGCAGTTACAATGATCTAAGACACGACAAAGCAAATATCAATTCGATAGCTAGACAACTAATCAAGGACAACTGCATCGCCATTATTCAACAGCCATATTCTCTTTTTCCTCTCCACCCAACCTTCTCTCTCTCCCCTATCCCTTTCACTCTCGTTTTCCATCCCTCCACCTCTCTATCTCCCCATCTTAAGTTTTTTATTTTGTCGGCTTTTCTCTCCCATTTTGTTTTGAGAGTTTTTCTGCGTGAATAAATTTCTGCAACTAATTTAGATCAGCTCGGTCATTTGTCCAATCGATACATCAAGGAAGATGCTAGTGATATGGCTCCACAAACTCTCCGAGATTATGCCGCTCTTCTCTCTCAATTTAGATTTAAGTTTAGATTTTGGAATTCTACTCTCCCGAACTAGATCGAGAGATAAATCCATAAGTTCCTTGTATTTGATTTGTGCCCCGTCAACATATTGATGTTGGTGATACAGCTTGGCGATGGTGATGGGGACATAGTAACTCCATGTGCACCGTAAGCCGTTGCAATTGTCATGAGAGATCTAGGCGTGTGCTCGTCACTAAATCTAGTGATTGGCCGCCAAATGTTTATGGTGACGAATCTATTCCTAAGGAATAAAAGTGTGATTTTAGCTGCAAAATATGTTCTATTATATACTTTTTGGTATTTATTTGGTTTTGCATTTATTTGGGATTTGCTAGGTTTGAAATCCTTCAATGTACCTCTCAAGTATCTCGAGTATTATTTTTTTTAGTGAATGAAATTGGTCTTTCAACCAAAAAAATAAAAATAAAATAAAAACTAATCAAGGACTTGATTGCGCAAATTGACGAAATTGAGGACTGCAGTGGAAAAAAAAAACATCGCAAATTCAAGGACCATTCTGTCTATGCAGTTTATGCTTTTAAGGTGGTTCCAACAGAAGAACATTTGGTAGGTCATTCGATGTCGTTTCAAAGATTCCACTTATGACCAAATTATTCATCAATTTATTTGAAGGTGACCCCACTTAGTTTACATTAAGATGGACGTGTGTCCAAGGTCCATTGAACGAGGCATCACCTCGAAATAATTGTGAAATGAGAGCGACCGAATAATAATATGCTCATAAGTCAAAGTAAATCAGTATGTTGATATCGTCTCTCGATGATGTATCGAATCGAATCGAGTTAGAACCGAACCCGGCTCTGGCCGTTCTCAACAAATTTGTGCTTGCGATCAGCAAAATTCGAGAGAGATTTCGTGTTCATTTCAAGATTCGATTAGTGTGGTTCATAGGAACATACACAGCTTGGCTCACAACAAATAACCCTTGATTCTCCCTCCATTTAATTTCATGTTTAACTCGAGGAATGTTATTGACTAAGCATGTATGTTAGAAAATATTGCGAAAGAATTATCTCTCCCCGGAATCAGGTTCACCTCCTCGATGCCACGTGGCATACGTTCCGTTCTTGGGGTATCACATGGCCAATCTTATCTTAGGATGATGTGCGTTTTTTTGACTATCTTGAGACAGGAATATTTACTGACATTCGGACTTGATGCGTCCTTTGCCTTTTACGTAGCCTTGCCTATGGCAATGTCTCGCCATTTCCGGTTGAACGAGGGACCACATAGAAAAATACTAAAAGTACTTAGGAAAATTTAATAATATTCACCCAATAAAGGACGTGGCAAATTTCGATTAGTTATCCGAGCAAGTAGGACCCGTTTAATAAATAATTAGTTTCTTTAAATACAACCCAATCGAAGGCTGCCGCATCGCTTAGTAAAAAAGAATTTCGACTTTCTAAGAGTGCGCATGATAACGTTTTTATTCTCGGAATAACTTTTGGAACAGAAATATTTTTTTATGTTTCTGTTCCCGGCAACAATTTCTGGGAACAGAAACGTGTTTGATAACTGCATAAGGTTTCTATTCTCGGAACAAAAAAGGAATAGAAACACGTTTGGTAACTGCATAAAGTTTTTGTACTCGAAACAAAAAAAACAAAAACGCATTTATTAACTGCAAAAAAAATTATATTACTATTTTTCCATTTAATTCTATTCCTAATTTTTTCAATATGGATGAGATCAATAATTAAAAAAAATAAAAGAGGAGATAAATTAGAATTGAGCAATGAGAACATGAAATATGTTTTCCATAGATAGGAAAAATTACAATTATGAGTCAAACATAAATGATTCCAAGTAGATAAACATATAATTACATAATTGAATACAAATACCGTTTGATAAACTATAATTGAAAAGTATATTTAGATACAACTTTGATTTAAACGTCGTTTAATAAAAAAAAATATGATTCAATTTCTCAATTAATTTTTATTATTTAGAATTTTTTTTTTATTTTTTTATTTTAATTGTTTATTTTTTTGGAAAAATTATGTTTTTTTATTTTTTTCGAAAACAATTATTTTTTATTTTTTCGAAAAAATTATTTTTATATTTTTATTTTTATTTAATTAATTAATTTTTATTATTTTTATTTTTATTATTTCAAAAAATTATTATTTTTATTTTAATCATTTTATTTTAAATTAATTTATTTGATTATTTATTTTTATTATTTCGTTTTTTAATCTTTTTTATTTTTTATTTTTCAAAAATTATTTTTTATTCTTTAATTATTTCAATTTTTATACTCTATTTTTATTATTTCGAAAATTTTATTTTTTTATTTTTAATTATTTTATTTTAAATTAATTTATTTGATTATTTATTTTTATTATTTCGATTTTTAATCTTTCTTATTTTTTATTTTTCAAAAAAATTATTTTTATTTTAATTATTTTATTCTTTAATTATTTTTATTTTTAATTATTTTCAAGAAAGGGTTTCCAATTATTTTCAAAAAAATGTTCCAAATGTGTTCCTAAAAAGTGTTCCGGGAACACAGAAGCAAGTTTTTTTTGTTTCTCATTTCTACTCCAAAAGTGTTTTTGTTTCTCAAAAGTGTTTTCAGAATACTTTTGGATCACTTTTTAACCATACGCGTTTCTGTTCCCAAAGTGTTCCGAGAATACTTTGGGAACAGAAGCACTTTTTCTGGAACGTTATCATACGCACCCTAAGTGTCCTCCGAATGATAATCTAACATAAGAGATAAGAGATTATATAGGATCACTATTAATTATTCTAAAATTTAAAGTGTTAAATTAAGACGTGATTTAATATTTAAATATATTAAGAAGCCTAGTCATCAATGCGCAGAAAATAGATTTAAACATTTTACGTATTTTTGACACCATGCCTGCTACTCAATGCAATATTTTCCCCGTAGCAATTCCAATAGAGGGTAATTGTAGAATTAGTTTGTGTATCTGACAATTTTGTGTACATAAGGAAAGAGGAAAATAATGAACCTTCAATTATTGTTTTTTCCCCTTTCTAGGCCAAATTTACTGCTATGCTGGGGTACTCAGTAATTGATATTCTTTTATTAACCTCCGGGCTCAGCGAGAAACCCTAAATAACTTATTAATTTCGAGACGCGAGCACAGAGACCCAACTATCCAGAGAGAGTTCAGTGAAACATCCTGCGAAGGGTTTTTTTTTTTATAGTTTTTTTACTTTTTTTTTGTCGAAGGCTTTCGTAGTTAACTCTGTTTATTCTACAGATAGATTTTGACTGTAAACATGTTAGATCTTCGAGTGCGTCGTCACAGGGGTGGAAGCGTGACGGCATTTCGGATGGCTGAGCCTGTTCTGAGTTATTCCAAGCACGTTCGAAACCTGACATTGATCGAGAATTGAGTACCAAGCCCGGCTCATGTTGGAACAGGAAAACGCTCAACCCAACCTAGACTTGCAAAATGCCCAATTCTTCCAAACAAAAACAACAACAGAAGACTGAAATGAAACATTATCGAATACACACCGACCGATCGATCGGTAATTTTCACCGAGCTAATGACCAAATGCGATCTCAAACTCAGCCTTCAAACTCAAAACTTAATCGAGAATCGACGGGGCAAAAATAATTGAGTGACTCCGTTCTATTTTCATCCGTTCGGAATAATATAACAGATTGGTGTGTTGTGCTTTTTTTTCCAATTCATCTTCACTTGATTGATCTCTTGCTAACAATGATATCGGAGCCCTCATCAAAATACTAAGATGATTAACATTACTTTAACTAGAACTTTCGCTCCAACTATGAATCTTTTTGTTCGTAATGTTTATAGGCGAATCTTCACTTTCACTTATTTTTTTCAATAAGATCACCAAACCTATCAATTGACTTTCTTGCCCCAATTTATGTGATCAGGTAGAGTCATGCGAGTGAAAGATATTTATAACAATCTTAAACGTGTGTTTAAGGCTCCGTTCGTTTTACAAAAAAAAATCTTTGAGAAAATATTTTTTCGAATTTTCCGGCATTCATATCACATAAAAATAAGCGAGTCAAGCAAAATATTGTCCTCTCATGAAAAAAGCACCTTCAAAAATGGGAAAATTAATTTCATATTTTTTAGATGAGGAAAAAAGTTTCCCTCATATTTTTTTCGCAACTCATTCACATTCCTTTTTTAATTATTTTTTATTTTCTTTGGGTGTTTCTTTTTTATTTTTTATTTTTAAAAAATATTTTTTCTCTTTATTTTTTTCTTTTTTATTTTATTTTTTCCTTTCTTCTTCGACTGCAGGGGAGCAAGGCCATCGAGGCTTGTGCTTGTTGGCCTTTGGTGAGGCCCAGCTACAAGCAAGTGAGGCTCATCTCGCCGTGGCCAGAGATCAGTCGAAGAAGAAGGGAAAAGGAAAAAAAGACAAAAGAAAAAAGAGAAAACTTAAAAATTTTAGAAATAATAAAATTTTTGAATTTTCTAAAATATAAAAATAAAACAATAAAAGGATTGGACAGAGGAAAATCAAATCCAATTTTCGTTACCAAGCAACGGAAAATATTTTCAGCTGAAAATTGGAAAATATTGTCATTCTCTGAAAATGATTTCTTGAAAAATAATTTTCCGTAAACAACACATTTTCTGCTAAACGGATAGGAGCCTAAATGTCTAAACTCGAATCTCTTGATTCTTGAAGTGAAGATGAAGTCATGTGAGGTTTTTGATCAGAAAATAAAGTGAACTTGGCAGACGGATACAAAATTTGTACGTGCCCCACTCTCCTCGTCGTGGTGCCCATGTTGTGATGGTTTCACTTCCCGTCTTCGCGTGCGGTTGCACCCCACGACCATCGTCTATTGCTTGGCGTCCACCTCTCTGTTTCTTTCCCTCTCTCTCTCACACACACACTCCGCCACGCTCACCCTTTTGAGATCGCAAACTCGGACGGAAAGTAGCCGATCTCGAGCAACGTCTGATATGGGTTCGACTGAGGCGGGCGACCCTATTAGATGAGCTCAATTGTTAGTCCCATACAGAGAGAGAGAGAGAGAGAGAGAGAGAGAGAGAGAGAGACCATGGCGAGATGAGAGGGGGGAACGAGCGTAGGTGGCTATGATTGTGACTATGTCGGAGAGTCCGCGAAGGAGGCAGGGCGGTGGAGGTTGCAATTAGCTTGGATCAGGTTGCTTGGGGAAGAAGGAAGGAAAACATTTTAAGTTTATGATTCGATTTACTCTCTACTTTGAGAGATCTCACGGCCTGCAACAAGCGCTTTGTCGTCCATTCTGATCATAGCTTCTTCTTCTTTTGTGTCCGCGGAAATTTAAAAAAGGGGTCATTTTATTTTTGAGATTACACAAGACTTGTCTACCGACGTAATCACCTAAATTTTAGTGAATACGATTCCACATTTTAAGTATCGAAGACGGATATTCATTCTAGTTAGGACAAGGCACAATGTCATATCGAGCACGATTAAGCCCTCGTGAAAGAACGCTGTGAGTAGGAGATCCTCATACCATACTCGCATAAGACGCATGGTTTCTTCTCCAAACTTCAAGAACGCTCATCTGTCTCCACTTTCTCCAATTTAACAAAAAGAGAGATCCTTAATAGATAGACAAGGAAGATTGCCATCAAAGACCAGGAACATCGTCGCCTCTGCTATCCAATTCTGAGAAAAAGTCAAAATGTCTGCGCATCTGTCACCGAAAGTCAAAACCCTCCTCCCTCGAGGATGAACGCAAATGAACTCGAATGCCCAGATGCCTCAGAAGACGACGGCGTAGGGTTTACAACGCTGAGGTGACACGTGGAGACGCGAAGTTGCACGCTGGCGAGAGAAGTGCCCAAACAGCTGGAACCACGTGTCCTGCGCAGCCCGCACAAAGCTTCCGGCAAGTGCCACGTGGAGAGACAGCTGACGTGGCAAAATCCATGGGCGACGGATGCCTTATTTTAAGAGGACGGGGATGAAAGAGTGAAGCTTCGTTTACTTCTGTTTTTGGCGCAGGGCACGCAACTGGGAAGTAGATGCAACATTGTGAGCTCTGCAAGATTGTCCGTAGATGAAGACTATATGGAGATGCATGGTACGTGAAAATTGGTTCACAAAATGATAGTTTACGCGAGTGTTGATGCGTAACAAATGCAACCTATACAATATTTCAAATTAACGGATTCAAAATTTTATTGAGCAATTCAAAAAAGGTCCACGTTTATGTAGAATTTAGCCATGCGCCATATGCGCCTAAACGGGAAAAGTTAGAGGGCAAACTAAAACTCTACATAAAAGTAATGCTCGTTAGCTGCGAAATGGCAACCCAAGAACACCATAGCTAAAATCGAGAAATGCAATAATGGCTTGGAGAGATTTGTGCACTTGATTTGACATTTATCGTTCTTGATACGGACCAGCGACGATATAATACTTAAGTGCTTCTTCTCTGTCACCCTTTGAATTACTATCGGACTAATGAGATTATCCCTAGCAAAGCGAATATGTATGCGCTCCCTATGTGGTGAAGTTTGTAAAGCATTAGAGTTGGAGGAGACTTGAGCATCGTTTATAGAGTTTTCAGCCTAATCCTCGTATCAGGAGCCGAGCTCAATTAATGTAGCCCACGTTAGAAAAATTCTTACAATGCTAAGTACGAGGGTGTTGGGCAAAGTTACAGACAGGATATTTTATATCGTGTAGAGCAGCAATTGCGTCATCTGACTTGCCCCATAAACTGAAAAGTTTAAGCATTGATGTATCCCTCGACAGGCCCATGTTTTAGACCTGTTCTCGGATCTTTTCACGACGAAGGTATTAAACTTCTGTTGTATTCCTCGAGCAAGTGTAACAGAGCCAACGATTAAGCGCCCATATTTGAATTTATTTGCTAGTCGAGGTTTGTGGGTTCGATTCCTCGGTCTAATCTCGGCCTCGAAATACCTCGGTTAACCTGCGAATGTCGGACCTGGCTTAGGCATCCTAAACCGGACATGCCAGCAGTGGAAACCTTGATCCATCTGCGGAGGACGAACCTACCAATATGTTTTAATATATTTTCACCAGGTAACGATATTTGCCCTCAAAAAGGAAAAAAAAAAAAACACATGCTAATATATTTTAATAACACGCACTTTTACGTAAAGAAGCTGTTAGCTTGACTGTCAGTTATTCGTGACCACACGATCTCTCAATTAATTAGTACTTTATAGAAAACGTGTGGTGATAATACGTAGATATACGATTGATAAAAATATTCTCATTACGCAATTTTGAGTTCGCCGACAATGAAGCCGCCTGTACACGAGCGACGACAATCATGGAGGATCCCCTTCAAAATTTTCATTTTTTTTTATCACTTTCTTGAATTGGCCCCCTTTATATTCAGGCCTGGGTCGCCTAGTTATAACATGTCTTTGCACTTTTGTACCATGAAAATAGAACCGCAAAAATGTCACGAGACACCCTCAAAACGCAAGCCATGGTCCGCCTCCACCACACCCCGGACTTACTCCCGAACCAGTGCGGCTCGTGCCTGACCCAGACCGTCGCTGCGCCGCTCCTGCTCGTCTGGTCCCTAGTCCGCCAGTTCGCGAACCCGCAGGCCTACAAGCAGTTCGTCAAGAGCTGCCGCATGGTGGCGGGCGATGGCGACACGGCCGGGAGCATCCGCGAGGTCACGGTTATATCGGGGCTGCCGGCCGACTGCAGCCAGGAGCAGCTGGAACTGCTCGACGACAAGCTGCACGTGATGGTGTTCAGCATCATCGGGGGCGACCACCGGCTCGCGAACTACCGGTCCACCACGACATTGCACGACGACGACCGAGAGGAGGTGGGGGAGGCGAGGCGGCCGGACGACAACAGGACGACCATCATAGAGTCGTACGTGGTGGATATTCCTAAAGATAGCAACGAAGAGGACACGCGGTCGTTCGTGGAGACGATAATCAAGTGCAATCTTAGTTCTTTGGCCAAGGTTTCGGAGACAATGGCTCGTGCTCTCAAGGCTTGAGCATATAGTGAGAGAGGTTCGGCTAGTGTCCGATGTTTGAGTTTGTTTTGGACTATGTACTATACAATGTTGTAAGCTAGGAGTTGTAAACTATCAAATCTAGCACATGGAAAATTCTGCGTTTGTGAAATTTCTCTCCGTGGAGCCAAGCTTCAAAAAAGTAGTAAATTAAATGAAAAAATGAATCAAAATTCCAAATCTCTAATTTAGTTACTTCTTAGTGAACAAATTGATTTCAAGAAAGTCGTGATGATTTAAGAAATTCAATGGCGATATGGTGGAGGACAGGGCCTCCCGCGCTTGGTACCGGGCCGGGCTTTGGGAAACCTTTGAGGCCCATTTGTTGTATGAGGCCCACATTTTGGCCCGCGAGCTGTTGCGCGAGTCTATCTATCGATGACCGTGATCCACGATACCAACCCGGTTCAAAGGAAAATACTTGTATGGATCCAGGTCTTTGGACCATGGCCAATATCATCCCCTCATCTTAGTTGGACCCGCATGAGACTCTCATAGTGTGACGGCCGGGTGAGCCGGGTCGGGTGAACCGGCCCAAGATCTATGACCAAAGCCCATCAAACAAATCTAGCGAAAGTTCATCATGAGCAACGTAGTCCTTTATAAAATTCAACTGTGCCAGAAATCCTGAACAGAAGTTTATGTTTGCAGTCATTTCAATAACAGATGGGTTTTATATTCGAAGTTTCACAACGTACCTGAAATTTTCACACCTGTAGATAGTACTTTAATCTATGGAATCCTGATTCACTTGTAATCATCGTAACTTGAATGAACTTATAAACAGTAATTTGCCTTTACGGATGGTAATTTAACCATAAATTTCTGTCACATGAAAATACTAGGACTTAGTAATAAGCGGAAGTACTCAGAAAAATCATAAACATATTACATTGGGACCAAGTTAGTCATAAGTCTTTTAAGTAGATCAATTTAGTCATGAGACTTTTAATATTTGAACTAATAAAGTCTATCCGGCAAATTTCCTTTAAATGCTCATAAATTGATATCTTTTTAAAATCATTCAACCGTCAAAATTTATTCTCTCAATCTGAAGGCTCAAATTGCAGGTGAATGGTCTGTGCCGCGAGACCACAAAATTTTCCCCGTCGAAATTCATGTTAAACCCTACACACACGTAGGTCAACGAAGTTGAACTGAAAAAATTTCAGACATGCGAAAGGATTGTGTGTTTTTTATGTATCAGTCACACGACTGATGCAGTGTAACCGGCTGGGGAAAACCGAAAAAGTATATATATAAAGCCGTAGACTTATTGTAATTATGTCAATTAAGTCATAAATTAAAAAAATTCTCAAAAAAATCATAAACCTATTGCACTTTTGTCAATTTAGTCGTGAGCCTTCTCATTTTGCCAATTGAGTCCTAAATATTTTCATGTTTTGCCAAGCCCATCCAATCAATTTTTGGTAGGAACATCGCTATAGCCATCCTGCTTGGCACGAATGGCGCTAACATATCAAAATTTTAATAGTATTTTAATATTTTTTATCTATTTATCTATTTTTTTTGTTTTTAAATTAGACTAAAAATTAAAAAAGAAAAGCTAGAAATTTATTTTTTAAAAAAATAAGAGAGAGAGAGAGAATGGTAGCCACCATCGGGACATTGCTGCCGCGGTCGCCCAATGCTAAAGGGGGGCAAGGGCGCTCAAAATTGGGTGACGCGGCCCTCCCCTAGGGCCAAAAACCATTGCCTACCCTAGACAAGGCCTCGTCGGCCCTCGCACCCTCGCTAGTCCCGAGTGAGGTCCCGCTAGCCCCAAGCAAGAGCCAAACACCCTCGCTAAACCTAGGCGAGCACTAGCGTTGGGCCTGGTGAGGGCTAGCTAGCCTTGCCTAGTGGTGGCAATGGCAGCACCCCACCAGCACCTGCCATTCTCTTTCTTTTCTCTAGTTTTTTTTAAAATAAAAATTTAGCTTCTCTTTTTAGTTTTTAGTCTAATTTTAAAAAATAAAATATTCAATAAAATATTTTAAATAAATATTATTAAAATTTATCCATATTAGCGCTAGTTGTGCTAAGTAGCATGGTTGACGTCCACATTAGTGATTTTCGGTAAAAATTAAATGGATGAAATCAATTGGCAAAACATGAAAAGGTCTTGGACTCAAATGACAAAATCAAAACATTTTAAGACTGAATCAACAAAAGTCTAATAGGTTCAGGATTTTTTTTTTTGACATTTTTCTCTCACAAACCTTTCAATTGCATCAATTGGATCATAAATCTTTTCACAATTTGCCAATTGAGTCCTTTTGAATAATTTTGGCAAAAAATCATTGTTGTGCATGCTAAACATCCTATGCACAACTTCTGGTAACTTGAACAATTTTACAATATTTAAAAATATTTAAATCTTTTTATTCTTTTTTACCTTTCAATTTGGTCCGCGAGGGCTAGCAAGCCACTTGGTCATTGGCGAGGGCGGTGTGGTTTGGCCAAAGGCTACCTCACCTGCAACCAACGAGGTTGTCGTGGCCTTGCTTAGGGCCATCATGGACTTGCCGGCCCTGAGCAAGGGCCACGACTCTCGCCAGCAGCCGATGAGAGCCAAAATGAAAGGAAAAAAAATAGAAAAGAAAAAATAACTAAAAAGGTGATGAAAAGAAAAAAAAATCAAAATTGAACAAAGTTATTAAAAAATTATTATAAATTGTCCACGTCAGTCTCGAGCGTATCACGAAGGACGACCAGAGTTCACATAAGTAATTTTCGCCCAAAATTGGCAGTATATATTATATTGACAAATCGTTAAAATGTTTAGGACTAAATTCGTATAATTAAAAGGTGTAGGACTGAATTGGTGCTTTGCTTTTGACAAACCAATCACATTGCCCATGTAATCACTGCTAGTTATTTTAAAAGTTTAAAATGTTAGATGAATGTACGATTAAATGGTTATATCATTTAACACTCCCCTCACACGTCAGTCAAACTACAGGCTAAGACTTGAAGCATATAATTATGTAAAGGAGATACAAAAAAGGGCTTGACAGGACTTCCTACTTTAATATCGTGTAAGATTTTATTAGAACACTATCAAGTATTCTAAAAATTTAAACTATTAGACGAATATGTTGCTTAAATATCTAAAACTCTAAAGATTTTAACTATATGCTTAGTCCTATTCAGCTTTGAAATTCACACCATGTCCTTGCCGTGTGATTCGACCGTCATGTTTAATGTCTTTTTTCCTTCACAGGGTCTTCTCATATCGTGAATTTCATTTGCTGAATGATGAAAATCTTTGCATAAGAATCACACAGTGCAGTTGTTTCGCCACAACTTATGGACACAGTTGCCCGATGAGGTCTAACCCCAACTTAAGATTTCAGATGGAGTGCTCTGTTCCAAAAATGATTTCAGGTGGAACTAAGATGGTCCCGAATTGGAATATCCACATTTTCAATACACTTCTTCATATAAAACATTGTGCACGTCTTAATAGATTAAAGCACGCCTTGCCTTCATCTTAACAGATCGAAACTCATAGATGATTGGACAGCAATTTTACATCTTAACATAGTTTTGCCGCTGCAGCTTTTGAATTAAAATATGATGGTATCAAAAGCAATTATTGGTCCTTATTCTCCAACCTAACGGTTGGTTAAGCCTGACTGGTGGATAGTAGAGCTTCTAGTTTTGGCTTGATTTAAATTCTATTTTTGGTACTTACCCATTTGGCCCACGAGACCACCAATTTCACGTGATCCGACAAAAAAAAAAATAATTGTATAAGGAGAGAACTTATAAAATAAATAGATAGATAGAGAGATAAATATTTTAGCCACGTCGCCAGACAATATCTTAGTCCAGTAGTTGCCGACTAAATATTTTTTTTAGGTAGATTACTACCTTCTTAGCAAAAATAAAAATTAATCCCATAAATCGCGCGGAAATCATATAAATAAGTGCAATTAATTTATCAAATGGCATAGATGGCAGACCGAGAATTTCAAGGTCAGGGGTTCAGAACAATTCATTCTAACTACAATATAATTTATATAAAAAATAAATTATTCTTTATAAAATTCTTTCGTTTAATATTTAGGGTTATATACACAGGCAGCAATGTTTAATCTCCGTAGTCATGAGTGTGCCATGTAGAACCGACAATTATTAAATTTTTGTTCACAAATCCTGGTAAACAATTTACATGCCCTAGGATGGCATCTTTTAAGTTCAGTGGTCTTTCTTCATAAAAAGACTATTCCTACGCTATCATATTGAGGGAGGGCTAATTACTTTCTTTTTTTTTAATCTCAAGTTTAGGTCCAATTTCAATTTCGCCACGAAATTCTTTTTTGTTTAAAAAGAAAATCCTCAACTTTCACTCTAATTTCAAAGCTATTCAAAAACTATCACCGATTTCTTCAAGATTAGCAACATCAGGGGACGATTGTCGTTCCATACAAAGGCGGGGGTATTAAGGACAATGCGAGTTTTGATAATGAACCTCTAGTTATCCCTAATGGTGATAATTATGAAAGGGATTAGTGGTGATTTTCAAATGCGTGGGTAGATTAGGGACTAGCATAAAAGTTCAATTTTTTTTTAAGGGAATTAGGCGTATCAATGGATGATCAAAGGTACTAGCCTTGTCCCGCCCTGTGAATTCGTCCCGCTTGTGTGTTTTTCAAAAATGTATACTCTTTTATTTTGCTTATTTTATTGGGACGAGGGATAATGAAAATGATAAACATATGAAACGACATATAAAAAAGACTTGAACAACTTTTTCTCTTACAGGCCTTGCTTTTATATGGGAGGTGCAAGTTGGAAAAGCTCTCTAAACAAGCAATGGAATAAGTTTCGTTTTCCCATATTTCCATCTTCTCTGCACGTCGACCTGAGATTGTTTGACTCTATAAAATCATCTCGTGAGGCCTTCTTGTTTAGTAACCACCCATGGCAGTGCGGCCATTTTATTATCTAGAGGAACAAAATATAATAATGAGGCATTTTCTATTAATGTAGTAGTATTGTAATTACTATTTTATAGTAATCGGTACCACCGCTCTGAGGAGGTATCCCTTCACCATCTCGCCCTGTGCTCATCCCTGATGATGTTCGACCTTTATAATATGCATTATTTAATGAAAAATATTGGGAAAAAAAGGGCATCAAGCTTGAGAGAATTAGGAGTGAGCATGATACTGAGGTAGAACATCGAACCGAAGAATGGGTGAACATCGAATCGAAGAATGGGACAGGTTTCAAGATATGCAAAATAGGTTTCATGTTCCAAAATTTTGAGAACCGATTTTGATAGGTAGGTTTCACATTCCAAGAGGTGGAACCTGGAATAAAATTTTGTGTTTTTCTTATTCTGTATCTTCGCGCGATCCTACGATGTTCCATAATGTCCAATAATAAGTATGAAATCTGGAATTATTAGTATGAACTTACATTTTCGGCGATATTCGTGATGGAGACTTTTATTTTATTAATATTTTATACTCTTCATGTGTCTAAATATGAGTTAAAATCAGTGCAGCAAATAGTAATTATTAAAAGTGATAATTTAATGCAATCGTTCAATTAAGAATACATGAAGAAATTGGTTAAACATTGGAATCAACCCAAAACTTGTGAAAGGTAGGTTTCAAGTTCCATGGTATGCATAGTAAATTTTAGGTAGACTTGTCAAACGGGTGGACCGGGTCGGGTGGAGTTTAGGTCAAGTCATATAGTCCAACCTAAATTGAACCATTAACAACCCCCTTATGACCCATTTATGCATAATGCAAATTTCTCAACTCATACGTGATCTGACCCATTTACTAAAATATGTCCATATTAATCCCATCTAAGAAAAGTTACTTCTTATAAATTTTTGAAAATTTTTATTACTAAATCATTTTGGACAATTTTACAATTTTTACAATTTTAAATTATTTTTTTAGATTTTTATAATTTTTATAATTTTAAAAAATGATTTTTATTTTGATTTCCATTAAAAATTTTTAATTGATTTTTTTCATTTTATTCTTCTAAGACCAACAAGGGCTGGCGACCCACGTCGGCCAATAGGTGAGGGTTGCGAGGCCCGCATCGGTCATTAGCAAGGGTTGCAACCCTCGCCTAGTGGCCGGTGCCCTCACTAGCTTCATAGGAACAAAAGTAAAAGAAAAAAAATCAATAAGATAATAATTAAAACTGTTAAAGAGTTGTAAATAGATTTGAAGGCATCTCATTGACTCAACTAATGACTTTGATAAGCTAAATGGATTGTTTACAACCCACATACAATTAGAGCACAAATGATAATCATTATGTTTATGTAATCAATTCCTAGCTAGAATTAGGTTTTAATATTTCTAGTTTCAGGATGAGTTTGTGAGCAAATAAATGCATTTGATAATGATATAAAATTTTTGCACTCAAGATAGAAATCTATTTAATAATAGCATAAAATTTCCAGGGTCTGGCAATCGACGGACTAGCGAACTAGCTATTAGGTGCTAGCAGACGAGCAGATTACTGACCGAAGACCGAGGTCTAATAGATGAATGAAAGGGCGGACAACAAACGGTAACCAGCAAACCGGCGAACAACAATTGGAGGATTAGAGATAGGGGGTCGACCACTGACAGACCAGCGACTAGTGGTCCGTCAATCGCCAGAGGATAGCAATCGGGGTCTGGCTAATCGCAAACCAGAGGATGATGACTAGAGGCTAACGGACAGCTGACCAACTATTGGCGATAGGCAAACCAACGGACCGAGGGCCGGTGGACTAGTGACCAGGATGCAAGAGAAAGGGAGTGCTCAATGAGAAGAATGCTTTTTTCTCATTTTTATTCCAAAAACAGAGAAGCTAAAAATTTTAACTTCTCATTTATGTTCCAAATATATTTTTGAAATAAATTTTTGTTCCAAAAATGGAAAAATGAAATTATATTATCAAACGAATTTCTATGCAATATGTTCTAGACACATATTTGGAATAGAAATAGAAAAAACAAAATGGTTGTCATTTACCCCCTTAGACTTGCTACTCCTACCCAATAACAACTCATTTATTAGAACTTGACTAACCCATATATGACCCATCTCATTGGGTATGGGTTAAGAATGGATTTCTAACCTATTTTGACACTTCTAATTCCAAGTTCCAAAAAATGGGAAATTGATTTCGACGGGTAGGCTCTAGATTTTAAGTACAATTTACTAGGAACCTGGATTCGCTTATTCTTATAGAGAATGGACAATGAATTGAACGGCGTAAATGATTTGGTCGAATACCAATAAATAACATACCTACTTCAATTATAATTATGAAGAAAATTAGATATCTTTTAGGCTTCATTTGAATCGTGAAAAATATATGGTTTGAAAAATATTTTCGCAAAAATGATCGCTAAAATAAATAATTAATGAAATACATTTTCATCGTCGATAATAATTTATGTTTGAATATTTTCGTGGATAGTAAAAAAAATGATTCATTTTCGTAAATGATATAAGTGATTATTTTCAAGAAAATATTTTCCAAATCATTCGTTAATAGCAAAAAAAAAAAAGAGAGCCTTAAATCTAACACTTCTCCATGTATTTGGTCCATCCAATCCACTGAAACCCCACTCGAAGAGATTTCGGCAGAAAAGCTAGAACCCTATAAAGCTTTACTATTCCAAAGTTATTTAAGTATAAAAGAAATTTAAATGACTTCAACACTTATGCTGCGTCTCTCTCTCTCTCTCCTCTTTTATCTTTTTGGTTTTTGGTTGGAGTTATAGTCTCTATCGCTGTTGCTTGATTGAGATCTCTCCTGTTTCAATCCATGAAGATCATCACCCAATTGCCAATCTTCTATTTTCTAACTTGGACAGCTAAATGGGGCCCATCCTGAACAAGATGATTTTGTCATACATTCATCAGGAAGCACCTTCTTTTCCTTATTGACCAGATAGTGTGGACTTCTTTATGATTATTATTATTATTGTTGCTTTGGACCAGCTGTAAAATTGGGTGTCCCAACTAATGTTCTTTGAAAATAGTCCCCTCCATTGAAATTACAGGGGAGCATCAGTTCCTTTCTGGGTTAGTGAAAAATCCCACTTTTAGCAAACAAATGATGGGACTATGAATAATCGAATTTGTGATGTTTGACTATGATAACATGTTAAAATCGAGTATGTCATTATATTCTTAAATAATTTAAGCTAGTAAAGAACAATGCAATATACTTGTTATCTTGGCACTTTAAAGAACAAATGAAAGTTTCAATCGATAAGGGTATAGTCATTCCCCGAATGACATGAAGAAAATTTTATGTAATAATTTTTTGGCTTTCTCAAAATGTTGAGCCGCCAGTAGAGTTACCAAAAAAAAAGTAGAGTTACCATGTACATGAATAGACACATTTAGCACTATTTACATTGCAAAATACTCGAAAAAATGGTTTCAATCTCAAACTTTTCCCACTAAATTACACCAAAAAGTCCATGGTGGATTATTATAGTAGGTAATTAAACGAGACATAAATTCGTATCCTAAAATTTACACGGATCTCTAACAATTCAAGTAAAAAATTGTTGGCTTTTTACACTTTCCAATGTTCAATTCAAATGTTTCTTATCTTTAGTTAGTTTAACTCTTTCACAAAAATTCAATATTTCCTTCCAAATTAGACCGGATCCTTAATAACTTGTGTTTTCCTCTTAATACATTCTTTTTTTTTTATCTTCACGCGAAACGTGTGCCCTTTTGCTGGTGGAGTTAAAAAGAATGCTACCACATACATGTTTTACGTTATGCACGTGTGGCACATAAAAGGGTTACGATTATTCAAATAATTAGAGTTAACCTAATTTCTATAGGTATCTATCTTTATTAAAAACTAGTGGGATATGATCAAGGTTCTTTAATTTTTTGTTCTATACATATTAATAGCTCATGAAACTAGTGGAACAAGTCGTCACAGCATCATACGTGGCTCATTTCCAAAGTTTCACCCGATTAGACGCTAAAAATTGATCAAGAACACCATTTAATCGTAAAATTGCAAAAAGGGTCCGATCTAATAAAGCAGTTGTGACCGTTAGGTCAACTTTTCCCGAGAGGCTTGAATAGCAGACAGACCACCAGCTAACAAATCTTGAGACACCCAAGAGACCGACTCAGCATTATATGACCACTTAAAACTCGAAAAAACCATTTTTTTAGTACTGAAGTACCCCCAGAAATTCAACTGTCTAAAATGTCATTTTGGTCTCTTCCTTTGCAGACCTCATGATCTGATCGATTTTAAATTATTTTGACCGGTGAGAATAAATGCTGGAATTCATGGAGCTTGACTGGTAGGCGGGAAGATGGCAACGCAGATGATTTTCTCCAACCTTATAAGGTGGACCAAACACTAAGTAGCTGAGACCACCCAGTTGGGGCAGGAGAAATGGGATCCAATCACCTCATCCTAGTGTCCTTGATCTGGGCATCCATCGCCTGCCTATCTTCGACTTCAAATCTCCCCAGCGAGTACTCGATCGTCGGGGAGAACCCGGAAAAGAGCCTGCAGCTCCCGGAGGGCCGGGTGCTCGAGCTGTTCCGGCGATGGCAGGAGAAGCACCACAAGGTGTACAAGCACGCGGCCGAGGCCGAGAAGAGGCTGGAGAACTTCAGGGAGAATCTGAGGCACGTGATCGAGAGGAGCTCGAGGCAAAAGTCCCCGACGGCCTCCCGGGTCGGGCTGAACAAGTTCGCGGACCTGAGCAACGAGGAGTTTCGGGAGGCTTATCTGTCCAAGATGAAGAAGCCTGCGAGCAAGAAGTGGAACCACAAGAAGATGAGCTTGCAGGGGAAAATGAAGACTTGTGATGCTCCTTCTTCACTGGATTGGAGGAATTATGGGATCGTCACTGGGGTCAAGGATCAAGGAGAGTGTGGTAAGTCAGCCTAGCAACATTTTTCTTTCACCAGTATAGTTACGTCAACCCATTATAAGATAGTCAAATTACCCGGCAATATGTAACTTTTTGTCTTTCATCAGTAACCGCGCTGACCAAGGTAGATCTTTACTTTTCCTGCTAAAAGGAAAATTTTTTGATCTAAAAGTCTAGCGAAAGTTGAAAGCTGAGCATCCTAAATTCAAGTTGAAATGGGACTAATAAGATACAGCCAGGCATCTTGTTGATGCTTTCGCTCGATGCATGGTTGACCGATGCTCGTAACGTGATCGAAATAACTAGATTATGCTGGATCGAGATGAAATGTCTCGTCGATAAGATCGAGAAGCTGGCATGGCGGTGTACCGAAATGGAGTGCAAGGTTTCTGATGGACAAGGTCAGGCAGGTTTCGATGCAAATTTAAGCAAAATATTCCTAGTAGTTGTAGTTCTGGTACTGTCTAGCCCGGCATATGATTGAGAAAAACTTTAGAAATGCTCTGTGACTGAAGATTTCTCACGAAATCTGTCCATTTTGTCATATGATTTTTGGCAGGAAGTTGCTGGGCATTCTCTTCCACGGGAGCCATGGAAGGAATCAACGCCCTGGTGACCGGAGACCTCGTGAGCCTCTCGGAGCAAGAGCTTGTGTCCTGCGACACCACCAACTACGGGTGCGAGGGCGGCTACATGGACTACGCCTTCGAGTGGGTCATCAACAACGGCGGCATCGACTCCGAAGCCGACTACCCTTACACTAGCAGCAACGGCGAGACCGGCACTTGTGTTGACTCGAAGGTCCGCATCCCTTTTCATTAGTTCGAGGAACTTTAAAGGGCGTGGCGAATTTGCAATCACTTGAGATTTCCCATGATCGCGCTATAATTCAGACTAAAATCCTCTCAGAAGAGATGATTCTGATATGATTGATCTGTCCCTATTGGTAGCTTGACGCTTCTTTTATGCATCTTGTCCTTAAGTTCTCTGGTTTTTATGTGTGATCAGGAGGAGAACAAAGTGGTGAGCATCGATGGTTATGAAGATGTGGCTGAATCCGACAGCGCTCTTCTCTGTGCAGTTGTTCAACAGCCAATAAGCGTGGGCATGGATGGATCAGCACTAGATTTCCAACTGTACACCGGGGTATGTCTCGTATGATTTGTCTTCAAATTCTGTAACTTTAGCATTGTTTGTTCTGGATGAACTCGTCAGTGTAATGGCTGGAACAGGGGATATATAACGGTAGCTGCTCAGATGATCCTGACGACATTGATCACGCGGTTTTGATCGTCGGGTATGGCTCCGAAAGCGGTGAGGACTACTGGATAGTGAAGAACTCGTGGGGCACCGACTGGGGAATCGACGGGTACTTCTATATCCTCAGGAACACCGACATAGAGTACGGTGTTTGCGCGATAAATGCGATGGCTTCTTATCCCACCAAGGAGTCTTCCGCACCATCTCCGACCAGCCCCCCGCCCCCGCCTTCGCCAGCAACGCCACCTCCCCCACCCCCACCCGTGACCCCTCCACCACCTCCCCCTCCACCTCCCTCACCCTCACCGAGCGAATGCGGAGACTTCTCTTATTGCCCCACCGACGAAACGTGCTGCTGCATTTACGAGTTCTTCGATTATTGCTTGATCTACGGTTGCTGTGAGTACGAGAATGCAGTGTGCTGCACCGGGACCGAGTACTGCTGTCCGAGTGATTATCCCATCTGCGACGTCGATGAAGGACTCTGTCTCAAGGTATGGAAGTCTCCATCCTCAAGGTTTTAAAGTACCCCTGCATAGCATCAACTGAACTTTAACTGGAAGAAGATTAATTTTCTGTAGCAAGCAACTCAATTTGTCCAACCATTTCATTACGGAAACACTGAGAACCATACAAGACGAACAAAGCGTAATCGTATCCTTGTGTGATATCCAAAGATAACAACAATTCGGGTAGCCAATCTTTGCATCTTTTTTATTGCAGAACTCAGGAGATTACTTGGGAGTAGAAGCAAAGAGGAGAAAGATGGCGAAGCACAAGTTCCCCTGGACCAAGATAGAAGAGACCCAGAAGTCGTACCATCCTCTGCAGTGGAAGCGGAACCGATTTGCCGCCGCGATGCGCTGAAAGCCCGTGAATCGAAGCCGGGCCGTGTTTCCTAGAGCTTGAAGGCTGTTCTCACTGTTGGTTGCTGTTTCATTTTTCGACCTAGGCGGGCATTCTTTTGTTCCTGTCTTGGACACGCATTCTCATAGGTTCCACTTTTGTACCAAAGCAGACTCCCAGAAAAAAGAAAGCACAGCAAATGGAAGAGGAAGATCGTTTTTTTTCTCCTTCTGAACGCTGTATCTGAAGCAAATTGTTCTCTGATAATAGATCATGCTTGATCGGGGGCATCTTCACGAATAACGATCCGAGTTTCCATCGTACGATGTTCCGAAGGCTCCGTTGATGCAACTCTTATACTGTACTTGTGACAAGGATTGTTTCATGCTTCTTGGCACCAGGAAAAAAAAAATTGTTACTTTGGATTTCTAATTTTGACTAGGGAGCGCTTCACAGTTCAGATTGAAGCTTCATTTGGATACCTTTTATTGCATCTTATCCGTGACTGTCTGATCCGGATTTCAAGCTCATTTTCGTCTTCCTCGCTCTTCACTCCATTGGATTCCCACCGGAATCGTTTCTGTACAATTTTGGTATATCGTCGGCGTGTTTCATCGTCGATAATTGAGTGCATCGGAATCATATCCCGTCGCCACTCCGATGCATTCCCGGAACTTTGATAGACTTCGTGCCTGTCGTTTCTGGGCAGAGGCGGCATCATCACCAGGAGACTATCGGACAAGCCTCCCCCGCGAGCTGCCATTAAGATTAACACGGTATGCAGCCTTGTTTGGACAGAGTGAAAATTATTTGTTTAAGAAGAAAAATAGTATCATAAAAAGCCTAAAAAATAAAAATAAAAAATCGTATATCTAATGTAACAAATTAATAAGTTATTGTCCAAATATCAAAGCGAGAAAGATGAACAGTCTAAGACCCCTCTTTGTTCATGCGCCTGGAGGTAAATAAACGATTTGAAATTGTGTGGTTGAGGTTAGTTTTGTTATCCGCGCATTACCGATGAACATATTTCTCGCCTTATCAAAAAATAATAATAATAATAAACGATATGAATTAAACCCTCTAAGTTATTGAGGGTTCACCAATGTCGATGTAGAGACAACTTTGGTCATAACTAAATATTGTTTATAAGATAATACGAGGACGCAAAATATACATGTATTTCAAACGATTATAGCTGATAGTTGAAGTTCACTAGATGTTCTATCTAATTGAGGTGCTTCTCCAAAATAAAAATTAACGCATTTAGTATAAGACGAAGTCCTCTTAAATGCAATTGTAAGTTTAAAGCCAAAAAGGTAAATGAAATCGTCCCAAACCAAATTTCACAACCGAAAATGAGGTATTAAGATATTAATGAGAAAAATACAATTTATTGTACGCGTAGATGCTTTAAAAAAATTATCCAAACATGTTCATAGATAAAATCATTGTGGTGGAATCCTTAATAAGAAAGTTAATGATCAAATTAATCTAGATGTATTGAGATATTATGTTCTTGTTGATTTTTTAAAGAAAGCTGTTAACATGACAGTCTGACCGTACTGTCAGTTATTTAAAATCACACGATCTATCAATCAATGAGTGTATTATGCAAAATATATAGTAATGACACGTAGGTTTACGATTGAGATTGTACCGTTCTTGAGGAAGCATTTTCCTTTTTTAATTAACTAAATAAATTATATATATAAAGCTTCATTGGGAGACTCAAGATGGCCCAATGATTGTTTAGTCCGGATAGTTCGATCAGAAGTGGCTTTTCTTATCAGGGCCGATCAAATTGTTGAAAATTTTTCATCCCAAAGTCTTGTTCCAGCAAAGGCTATCAGAAGCTTTTGCACTCAATTTTAGCCATTCATTTTGTAATTACGCAGAGCAGATGATTGTTACTCGATTATGATTAAACAAAGAGATATGAATGTGATCAAAGTACACAGATCCAGCCGCTAATGAACAGACTTTTGCATATCCCATGATGAACATGTAGCAAAGAAATGACGAGGAATGTTAGACAAGGATACAGTGAATGCACGAAACTGCTGATGATACCTGAGTTTCTAGCTTGATCCCATCCCTGATGAGCCAAGGGAGTTTTAAAAGAGCATATTCTGTCATATCAAGGCCTTCCTAAAGTAGACAATCTCACTGATCAAAGTTGAAAGTGGACATTGCAGTCTTATTGGACAATATACATGATCTCTCTAGCCAAGTCCCCCAACGATAGACGGCGCTTTCGGTGAAGCACCAAGCAGGTGCCTGAGACCGATATGTGCATGCCTATGCCGGAGGCTCAAGATACCACCTCAAATGAGTCAAGGGAGTTCTATGATGTGGGCACTTTCTTCCGTTTCATTTTCAATGCGTGATTGCAGTGCCATTGTACTCTTGCCAGGTTATGCTATCAATATCTGTTTAAAAAGAATGGAAGAGTTCAATTGATTGAAGTAGCGAATAAGATTGGGAAAATTGTCCAAAAACATTCTAAACCTATTGTGCGGCTACCAATTCAATTATAAATCTTTCAGTTGTGTCAAATTTTTTTTTTGGTGAAATTTCAGTTGTGTCAATTTATCCTAAATATTTTGATAACTTGCCGATTTAGTCATAACATTTTGACGATTTGCACAATTTAGTCCTTCCAAACATTTTTTGCCCTAAACCACTAACGTGGACGTCGACGGTCCTATGTGGCATGATCCATACTAATGTAGATAATTTTGCATTTTTGAAAGATTTCTTTTCACTTTCCTTTCATTTGTGACGAGCGACTGACCATTGGCGAAGTTTGCCCTGGCCCAAGCCACAAGAGTTGCCCTCGCTACATTTGGGGAGGGCCACCCTTGCGCAACCCTTGCCTAGGCGACAAGGGTCGACCTTGCCTGTGGTCAATCGCCTACCATCAACGAAAGGAAAAGAAAAGGGAAAAAAAATTAAGAATACAAAAATTAGGCCGATCTCGCCACGTAGGATGATTAGTAGTTTTTAGTCAAAATTGGCTGAAAGGACTAAATTGATATTCACTGAAAAGTTTGTGATTAAATTGATACTATTAAAAGATTTTTAAAATTAAATTTGCTTACGTACAATAAGTTTATGATATATTGGACAACTATCCCAAACAATATTAGAAACACCTTTTCTCCATAGTTCCATTGACATTGTAGACCATTTAAAAAATCGTTGTTTTTTTTTTTTTTTGCATTAGAATGATTTTTTTTATGACGGTGTTGTTGTATATATCCATTGTTAAACAGGCATTCATTAAAGCCTTAATCAAATATGCCAATGATTTTCACCCCCCACCAAGATTTTTGGCTTGGTCACGGACAGTGACTCACGGCCACCATCATCCGACAACCCCTGCCTTAATCAAATATGCCAAATTGCTGATGTTTTTGTCACATGTAGTCACGACATCCGCATTGTCTATGATGTGTCTCATTTTATATTAACAACAAACCATTTCAAGGCGTATTATGCGACATCATCATTTAATTGCATGAAAGGAAGTTTATGAAATCAATTTATCTCATTTTTATTTCTTTTGAAACTAATGGTTATAAAAATAAAATAAAAAAAAGAATTCATCTTGCCCTTTTGCTATCGATATATGTGGACTTGAAGTCGTCTGATTGATTTGTAAAAGTAGGAGTTGTTGAATTAAAAGTAATTTATTCATTCCCCTCTAGCATGAAATGCCTATAATTTTTACTAATTTATCTTACTTAATGAATTCAACAAGGTGGATTTAGGAGACCGACCCCAATTTCAAACTTGGAACTGGTTAGTCCTATATGGAAATCAAGGTCGTTCCAAATTTGATTTGGAATTCTAAATAGGAATTTCAAACACACCCTATTATAATATACGAGACCCTGAAGCTTAATCAATTTATTCTTTTTGTGAGGACTTTTACCTTCAATTTTATGTTTTTTTTCCCCTTATACTCTCGCTTGATCTAGCGGGTTATGGGCTATTAATGCGTTTGATTAATTTTTATGTGCCTGTAATTGAAGTTTTTGGCACGCGCCATTTTTACTACAATAGCATAACAACAATAATAATCACCATCATTGTCGTCTATTGGTAATTATAACATCTGTATGACCTTTATCTTTTAATATTATTTCTTATATATATATATATATGTGTGTGTCGTAATTATTATGCTTTTTTTATTCTTTTAGAAAATAATTGTGGTAATATCGTCTGTTATTCTTTCGATTTTCTTTTAAAAGAGTTACTATATTAAAGGTTACAGTACCCCAAATCTGTAGGAAGCTTTGTGGAAGCAGGTATGAAATGTTGGAGTATGTTTCATATTCGCCATTGACAGGAAGGAAATAGAGTCTTGGAGGGTAGCACCCTAGAAACTAGAGAGATTTTATAGTTTAAACTCTTATTTTATTGGAAATTCTCTTGTAAATGAGATTTGTAATAGAGAGATTGGAGACACTAATTATAGTGGAATCATCTATTTAATATAGCCCTTTTTTAAGGGTGGACTCGAATAAATCGTGTATCGATTTTTCTTTTTCTTGCCTATACTCTCTGTTTCATTGTGTTTGTGCACATAATCTTAACATGAAAATACTAAAATTGCAAGGAAGTTACAGCTGGGAGAATTTTTACCAAACGTTTCTAAAGCACTCTATTTCATAGTTGTAGTGGCCGCCATAGAACCATACCAAACACATATCTATTAGCTGATTCGTTTTATCATATCACTATGGTTCATCACAACCCTTTTCCCTCCTTCCTCTTCCCTAAATTTCTATTTGGGCACAAACTTAATTGGTTATAAAAAAAATTGATTGATTTCATAATTATAACAACCCGTTTGACACGATTAATGGATGGATTATGGATCTGGAAAGCCCATGCAACCCTTCAAACATTTTTTTATTTCAAATTGATCATGCCGATTCACTCAATAATTTGATCACATAGCTTTCCCAACTTAATTATTCAATGTGTGTATGGTTAAAACCAGCAAACTTGTCGTAATGAAATGCTTGAGCTCCTGACGAACATTAGAGCATGGAGAGCTCATTCTATCGAACGTTTTTCCTCTTTTATTTACTTATTTATTTGAGAAATGATTTTCTGATAATATTATTAGAATAGTACGACATCAATAGTAAATTCATATATATGTTTTGTATAAAATAATTATTGATAAAAAAAATTATGTGATAAAAATGATCGATAGTACGGTCACATTATTTGGCTTTGAGCTTTCTATTTATTTCCTAAGAACGTAGCTCCAGAGAGAGAGAGAGAGAGAGAGAGAGAGAGAGAGAGAGTACCAAAGAATGATGTGACCCAACGTGAAAGGGACCACGCATGACTTACACACGGCTTCTGAAGTCAGCCAGTTTGCAGTTTGCTTCCGTACCACAGTGAATCCAACTCCCCCTTTTCCTCTAAAATCACCATTAATGTATTACCGGCCCACGGAAAATAAGGAAAAGACAGCTTAGGACGGTACGCATGTTAGGCCTGATTTGAAGCGTGACCTTCACCCCGGTGATCGAGGAATCAAAGTGGGGTCAATACTAATTTGATTGTTTGTGCACATATAATCTCATGTTTAAGTAATAAATTTAATTTTGACTCGTCGAATATATATCCCCGTTCGGTCGGATTTTAAGTTTGAGAATGATATTCACTTAATGGTAAATTAAGGAATCAAAGTTTTAACCAATCTTGATTTTTTTTTTTGTGCAGATATGATCTCATGTTTGATTAATCTCATGAGATTCGAATGGATATACATGGATGGTGGGGACTCTTTTGTATTTCCTTCTTGAACTGCTTCGTGAATATGGAGATGGATTGAGAAAAAGAGGAGGCTTTTCTAACATAGGAAAGCTCCAATGAAACAAAGCTAAACTGAGCAACAAAACCAGATTGATCGGGGAAAAAAAAGAGAGAGAGGAAAATTTTAACGTCACTGAAAATGCAAATAGAACTAAGGTGATCCGCCCCGCCTCTAAACTGAGCTTTCGCGACGTTCTCACTTGGTATGCTGGTTTAACAGAAGCTTTTGGTTTCTCGAGCTTTTAGCTTTTAGCATGCTTCGCTCGACTTGTGCTCGGCCTGGCTCTGCCTCTTCTTCCCCCACCGCCGGAGCTGGACCTGGAGTGACGACATGGCGGCCAGGAACTCCACGCACTGCGCCGGGCTCAGCTCGTCCAGCAACCCCTTCAGCGTCTTGAGCCGCACGCAGTCCGCGGCCTTCATGATCCGCTCCAGCCCGCTCGCCAGGCCCTTCACCGCCGCGCCGACGAGCCCGTCCACCTGCGCCCCCGCCGCGGCGTCGCCCCGCCGGCCCGCGAGGTGCGCGAGCTCGACCATCCTACGGTCCGCCACCCCGACCTGCTGCCGCTCCATGTCGCGTTCCACCCTCTCCTCCTCCAGCCTAATCCTCGCCCTCAGCTGCTCGATCCTCGTCACCTGCTCCCCGGCCGTGGCAGCGCCCCGCGCCGGCAGCGCCTCGACGACGCGGAACGCCGCGGAGGGCTTCCAACCGGTGAGCCAGGAGTAGGCGTTCTCGAGCGGGGTCGACCACGGCGGCGAGAAGAAGGCAAAGACGTCGCAGCCGCCCCCCGCCGCCGCCGCCGCCCACTTGGCGGTGTAGTACTCCTTGTGGTGGGCGGTGAGCTTGGAGACGAGGGCCCGGAGGTCCTGCTCGGTGATGGAGGCCTCCCTGGACGCGCTGTAGAGCTGGTGAGAGTACTCCTCGAGCCGGCACACCCACTTCTCGTAGTAGTCCGCGAACTTCTCCTCCTCTTGAGTTCTCATTGAGCAAGATAATGAATAAGACGAAGAAGGAGGAGGAGGAGGAGGTGGAGAAGGAGAGTGGGATAGAGAGAGAAAGAGGCTCTTGAAGTTGATTTAAAGGTGTGTGTGAGAGAGAGAGAGAGAGAGAGATGGACGGTGGAGAAGGGGGAGGGAGGAACAGATGGAGGGTGGATGGGTACGCCACGAGGAGAGAGGGAGCGGTGAGTTCGGCAAGTGCGTGGCTTCTGTGTACATGGCCTACCCGGGCCAAAAGTCGGGACGTGAACGCGGTGCGTCCCAAGGGTTAACTTCCGCCTTTGCCAACCCCTCGAGGAGCTTTCCGCGGTTCGGCGCCTCCTCCTCGATCAAATCTTCTAACCGGCCGAGGCACCTGAACGAACCGTCGGTGGTCCTCGCAGACTGCTTATGGAAACATAAGATCAGCGCGAACCGAATGTAAAAAGCCGTCGTAACTCTCGGAATGAGCGTTGCATTCTCTATCTTGACATCACACGGACAAGAACCGTATACGAACATATAAATCGCTCAAATGTATTCAAAATTAGGTGTATCCAGATTGGTCTGTAGTTAAATTCCCATTTTTTCGTTCATTTAGAAATCGTATTTTGTGTTCGTAAATCGCTGCCGACCCATCATTGTCACTTTTCACGCACAAGTTTTTTTTTTTTTCGCACATTTGATCAAACATAATTTGTTTATGTCGCGCGTCAAATTCAACGAACGCTCGAATTTTGCTACGCATTTGCGGGTCCCGTGCCGTGCAAAGGGTCCCACGGGGCGTTTTCAACGTTTGACCCGTTTGGAGGGTCAAGAGCGCGCGCGCCATCTGGTGGTGGTAGAGATCCGACGGACGCGAGAGGTGGAGGCCCTGGGGCGAACCAACATGCCACGTGGCGGGCGGGGAAGAGATTTCTGCTGGGGCCCCAAGGTGTCCCCCGTTGTTGTGCCCCCACCTGCGTCACTGCGATAGGTTTTGCTCGCTTTCTCCCTTTTGATTTCTCTCTGTCGTGCTTGGACGACATGTCGCTGGGACAACAAGGACAATTAGATAGCAATTCTAATGTTTTTGTAAGAAAAATAGTGTTTTAACATGACATAAATCTTTTTGTTGGAAAATATCATGATAGAACGAGAGCAAATAGAATCAGCCTTTGCGACGTGATAAAATTTTCTTTAAAAAATTTTTTGCCTTATAACGTTGTTAATAATTACTGTCAAAGATCCTTCGATATATAACGGAATCTCAATTGAGAATATTATATAGTAATTTTAATATTTCTTCAAGAACTCTTAATAAAAAATAATTAAAAAAGAAGATTGTATCTCTTTGAAAAAAAAAAATTCTAGAAGTTGGAGTGTAGTGAACAACAAACGGAATGTAGTTTACTAGCGAAAAGTGCACAACTCTTTATTCTCGAAACTGTAGATTCAGACACAAGTTTTCGTGTCTAAATTACTATGAGCTTAGACGTACCTTTTCATGTCCAAGTAACCGTAAGTTCAAATGTGCCTCTTCATATTCAAGTAACAGTTTTGGACACACCTATGCATGCCTGAATAGCTGTGATTATGGACACATATTTTCAGAAGTTGTAAGAGTTCTTCATAATCATTCATCATAAATACAACTTCGAAATTAAAAAAAAATAACAAAAGTTAACTGTAACTCCTTCGTGAACCATCACACTATTTTGGTAGGACTTAAAAACTAATTTATTATTATAATTCTTAATTAAAAAATAACAACAAATATAAAAATATCGTTGATTGGTGCCAATTCTTATCCGCAACCGCACAAGCATGCGAAGTGTGCCTAATAAGGCTCACCAGCATACGAGTATAGTGGATTTTAGCTCATTTGCCCATTTTTTCATTTGGAATGTTGTGATAGCCTTTAACTAATAAAATGTCTTACACTCTTCGACTTTTCCTATGTGGGACAAGGAAAATGCACTTTTTATTTGTTTTGCAAACAAACTTTTGACATTTTTTATTTGAACCTTTATCAAGCGCCCAAAATAATCATTAATAAAATTTAGATTAAGATTTACTCAATTCATACGTGATTGATTTAATGTAAGCGTGTCTAATGTTTTCTTTGTCCAACTTTTCCTCCCATAGATACGTAATCCTCTAAAGCTACATTTGGTCATCTAAATTTTAGTCATTATATGATTAGATAGGATATGATATAATATCCATGAATTTTCTATTTCTTATCAACTGTTTGGTGAATCACAATTATAAAATCGGATATTTTCATATTATATCATTTTCATTATTTGGTATAAACGATATATTAGTATAAATGAACCTAAAAATTGCACAAACAAGGATGATAAGAATTTCTCACCACACTCTTGCCTACTTCATTTTTATTTGCTTATTATTTTTTCTTCTCTTGTTTTATTTCTTTTTTCCCCTTCCATCGTTCTCTAGTAGAAGTTTAGTAAATAATAAACTATTACTAATATACCTAAACTACTAAAATATTCAAAATATGCAATGATATAAATACTAATAGTATATACGCATATATCTATGTTTATATATTTTACATTATAACATAGAAAAAATTTTGAATATATAAATATAAACATCAATATACAAAAAAGGAATTTTGATTTTTTTACTTTATTTTAAATTTTTATAGCATAATTCAACTATTGTTTTAATAAGTTTGTTATTCGAGAAAAATAACTTTTACATTATTGATATTAGAAATCCTATCTATCTTTATCTCACATTCCTGTGTGATAATTTCATCCGCATTATATTCCTCTTATAACTAACTTTACCCTATCTTGAGCACGCACCAAACACATGATGAAATAAATTTTACTATGTCCTACATTTTGTTGTGACTAAAAAATGAAGCCTAAATATGCACAAATATTTCTCTAGCCCATATACTAGGAAAAACAATATAAAGGAAATTTTCAACCTCGAACAGGTTAATCAGTCAACTTTGTTAACCGGTGAACGATGACGTGGTGCTTGCGGATTAGCCATGTGGCGCTACATCAGCCCAAGGGTGATATTCTCTTTTTCTAGAAATAAAATGGAAATATGATCTAACGGTGTTTGTTTCAACACGTGTCAAAATCTCGAAATTTTAGAGGTTAAAAATCAATTTTCGAAAAAAGTAATAATCCATTTTTAAAAAAATCATTTTCTAGAATTATAATTGATTTTTCAAAAAATAATTTTTTAATTATCAGATGGTCAGATTTGTGCTGTGCATCCCCTTTGTAGCCTTTATATTAGCATTTGGGAGAGAAATAGGAAAATAGATAAAAAAAAAAAATCCAAAAATCCAAAAATTCAAATAAAAATCCCAAAATTGTGTCGTTTTGAGAATCGGGTCAAACCTGAGTGGGTTTGGGCTAGGTATTTGCATTTATGGATTGGGTCAACTCAACCTAGTCCGAAAAATTAATAAAAATCCAAAAAAATATAAATAAAAACCCCAATATCATAAAAAAAAATTCTAAAAAAATTTCAAAAAAATAAGAACAATTCTTAAAAATTCTCAAAAATTATGAAAAATAGGAAATGACCACATTCAATTGGTCTGACCTATTTTCACAATTTTCACTTCTGAGTTTTGAAAAATGACCATTTTGTCCCTTTGGTCAATTTGATCAAAATCTTTCTAAATCACCCCTGGACTTAATTGGTGCGTTCTCTAAGCTTTTAGGATTTCTCTAGACTCGCTTTAACTTGATTTGATGTGATTTCTCTACACTTATTGATTCATTGGCTGTGTGCTTATTTTGATACTTATGATTGATATGACAGATAATGCCACTTTTATGAACATTTTGGATTGTTAGGACTTACCTAATCCAAAAAGCATTTTCGTGAATTCTATAGAGTAGGAAATCACTCAACTTAGGTATTGAAAAGGCATCAACAGATGAGTCGACGTAACTAAGTCTTCGAACCCGTTTCTCTGGTTCTCACAGAATCAAACAATCTATCTTAATCACTCGATATTTCCAATCATACCCTCCTAAAAATGCCATTCCAACAACATGTACAGTGATTACATATCACCCGACCACACTAAGGTCGATCTTGATATTAAAATTCTTCCTTGACACGATTTGGTATGGCTTGGAAGGGCCCATATTAAGCTTGATCACAGTAAGACTCAACAATCCATCAGCCAACCTCGAGGATCAAGTCACAACAGTAAGCACTAATGTCGACATTTTTCTATAATTTTTTTTATTTTTTTCTTTCTTTTCCCTTTCTTTTCCTTTTCTTTCTCTTCAATAGCTTGTGTTGGCCAGCATAAACCATACCCAAGGAAGGCTAGCTTTTATCATCCTTTGTTGCCATAGGCGAGGATCCGCCTCGCATGGCATCACTTGGGTAAGGGTTCACCTTGCTAGGCGTTGCTCAGGCTCAACAAGGCTACCTGGCCTGGGCGAGGGCAACTATCGCTCAAGCAAGGCTCATCTTCATCGACTATCACAAGCCATGGAAAAGAAAGAAAGGGAAAAGATAAATAATATTAATAATCAATAATCTTATCAAATTATTCATGGCAGTATTGGTTGTGCTTTGTAAGGCTGCTGGCATTCAAGTCAACAATTTTCTACCTAAATTGACCAAATGGACTTAATTGATCTAAATATGAAAAGGTTTAAGATTAAATTAGTACCAATGTAATAAGTTTTTGACCTTTTTATACTTTTCCGTGGCTGCGATATTGATTGGGAAAATTAAAAAAATCCCTTGAATTGTGGTATTTTTCTTCACAAAATACCCCTAAAGTGGGGTTTCTCTCAAAGTACCCCCTTAAAGTTTGTGATTTCACCTTAATCGACCCCTTCTCATTGGCAGCATGAATCTTTGTAGGACGACAACCATGTGCCAGTCAGGTGGGTAGGTTCCAGACCTAAATCCTAAAATTCATCTTATTATAACCGGTTCTAAATTTTTGGAACCTGGACCCTACCTCTTTTTTTTTGTCTTGAAACCTGTTTTAGAACCACCATATTTTTTCGGTCCAGTTCCAGGTTTACCCAAGAACCTATTTTTCATTTTATTTTTTTTCCAGCAAAATAATATGAGTATTAATGAAACGATTCAAAGTAAATGATGAATAATAAAACTCATTATCCACCAAAAGTAACAATCTCTAATATAAGGAATAAAAATTTAAAATCGAGAATTGGCTCAGTTGCAATCGGTTCCCAAAATTTAGAACCGGTTCTTGGATTGATTTGCATGAGAACCGATTCCCAAACCTATTTTCGAGTAATCCGATCTAGGTTTCGGGTAAACCCGATCCACAAAAAGTCTAATTTGGCACATACAATTGGGTCACAATTGAGAGCTCCAACCGACCCAAATTGAGCCCCAATTCCCACTTCTAAACGAGGGCTATAACTCTACACCAAGTTCCTTCTTCCCTCTATGGTTGATTGTAAATGGGGTAGATAAATGGTGTAGGTGCTGAAAGAGAGTGGTAGTGGGGATAATTGCTCAAAAAGTAATGAACCTATTATACGACGATCAATTTAATCCTAAATCTTCCAATTGTATCAATTTGGAACCTGGAACCTTCCATGTTTGTCCTAGACCTTGTTTTGGAACCTATCTTATTTTTTTAGTTCAATTCTAAGGTCTATTCGAGAACTTATTTTTCTTTTTTTTTTCTAACAAAATAATATTAGTAGCAATGAAACGATTCAAAGTAAAAGATAAATAATAAAACTTACTATCTACCAAAAGCAACAATGCTTAATATGAGCAGTAGAAATCACAGTCCACCAAAAACAGAGGAGATGGAAGACCAAACTTAGGGTTTTTTTTAATAATTGCTAAAAATTGGTTCCAAAACCAGTTTGGATCCTAGGTACTTGGAATCGAGAATCAGTTCGGTTCCAATTGACACCCAAAATTTAGAACCAATTCCCATATTAGTTTAAAAGGGAGCTAATTCTTGAACCTATTTTTCGAATGGTCCGATCTAGGTTCTAGGTAAAGCCGATCCGCTTGCACATTCCTAATTTGCAAGTGCTTTTTTGGCACAAAATGTATGATTTGGCACGTACAATTGGGTCACAATTGAAAGCTCCAATTGATATATATTGAACCCCAATTCACGCTTCCAAACGAGGGCTATAACTCTACAGTGGGCTCCTTCTTCACTATGTGATCGATTGCAAATGGGGAGGATCAATGTTGTATATGTTAAAAAAGAGTGGTAGTGGGGATAATTACTAAAAAAAAGTACTAAACTTATTATATGGCGATTAATTCAATCATAAACCTTTCAATTATGTCGATTTGAAATTTGAAACCTATCTTGTTTGTCTTGAAATCTGTTTTGGAACCTACCTTATTTTCGATCCGATTCAAGGGTCTACCCAAGAACTTATTTTTCTTTTTTATTTTCATTTTTTCTAATAAAATGAGATGAATAGAAATTAAATGATTCAAAATAAAAGATGAATAATAAAACTCACTACCCACCGAAAGCAACAATCCCTAATATAGGCAATAGAAATTAAATCCACCAAAAATAGAGGAAACGAGGCAAGCAAGACTAAGTGCTTTTTTTTTTAACATTTGCTAAAAATCGATTTCAAAATCGGCCCAATTCTAGGTACTTTGAACCAAGAACCGGCCCAGTTCTAACCAGTTCCCAAAATTTAAAACCAGTTCCCGAACAAATTTGAATGGAAATCGATTTCTGAAACAGTTTTTCGAGTGGTTCGATCCAAGTTTCAGGTAAATCCAATCCCATTTGCACACCCCTAATTTGCATTTTATGGCATAAAACATCTAATTTGGTATGTACAACTGGGTTACAATTGAAAGCTCCAATGGACACAGATTGAGCCCCAACTCTCGCTTTTGAACAAGAGCTATAACTCTACGCCAGGCTTCTTCTTCACTCTGTGATTGATTGCAAATGGCCGGATCAATGTTGTAGGTGTTAAAAGAGAGTGGTAGTGGGGATAATTGCTCAAAAAGTACTAAATCAATTATACAGTGATCAATTCAATTCTAAACTTTTTAATTGTGCTGATTTAGTCCTAAATTTTTCGACAGCTTATCAATTTAGTACTAAACCTTTCAATTATGATAATTCAGTCTTAAATATTGTGGAATGTCAATCATAGATGTAGGAAGATGTGAAAACCGATGTTTTTTGAGTTTGGGATTGTGATTGCATGCTCTAATTGGATTTTGGAGCTTTAGATTGGTTGTGATGGTTAGAATTACAATAAAATGGCGGTATGTTAGTATGGGTAAGTCTAGTTATAGCCATCAATAGATATTTTAATCAAAAGATGCTCCCTAGACTAGCTTTAGGGTGAATTTGTTTGGGGGGAAAACGTTTCCTGGAAATCATTTTTTCAAAAAAAAGATTTGTTTTCCTTTATTTGGTGATATGTTATTGAAAATATTTTTTGGTGTTTGGATCTAATTTGAAAAATTATTTCAATCTCATAACTTTACTTGAGGCATAAAAATTAAAATTTTAAAATATATTTTATTTTTGTATTTTCTTTCTTCCTTCTTCCTCCATCATTCACCGCAACTAGTTGATGGGTGCCACAGGTGAGCTCGCTGATAGGAGCTTCAAGCTCGCCAATGGTCGCTACTGGCTAGTCGCAATGAAGGGAGGAAGAAGCAAAAAAGAAAAATAAGCAAAAAACAAAAAAACAAAAAGTAATATAAAATAATAAAAGCATAATATTAAAATGCTAAATTATAATATTAAAATTTTAAAAAAACTAGTGAGAATCAATTATAAAAAGTGTTTTCACCTCTTCGGATTGAGGATTTACTTTTTTGATTTTATACATGAATTTTCTATTGATCAGAAAGTGTTTTCCGTTGACTGAGTCATTTTCGACAAACTAAACAGGTGAAAGTTGGAAAATCAATATCGAGAAAGCTCTTTCCCTAAAACAAAAGCACCCTACATGTGAATCCAATTTCTAAAGTTAGCCCATTACTATATTGACTGTAATAAGGTTAGGGATTGGGTCGTTAAAGCCTACAGTAACAAAGCCTTGCCCTTAAATGGGGTTTTTTGTCTTCTTCTTGGCCTTTTAGAGTTGTCATACTCAGAAGCTAATATCATGTATCACATGTCAATTTAATGAGAGTTATATCTATTTTTTACCCCTCCTCCCCCCCCAAAAAAAAAACTAACCCTACGTTGGCCCATGGTAGGTTGCGACGTGGATGGGGCTAAGGGTGTGTTTTTCTATCATATGCTATGACCACAGACAAGAGTAGAAATTATTGTTAGGTGGTTTTGGAGCTCTTTTATCCTAAAAGTTAGTTTAAAGTATATCATTTTTCATTACACTTATAAATCGACCACTAACCCCTTCTACAACCAGTGTGGGATAACCCCAATACTCTCTCTCTCTCTCTCTCTCTCTCTCTCTCTCTCTCTCTCTCTCTCTCTCTCTCTCTCTCTCTCTCTCTCTCTCTCTCTCTCTCTCTCTCTCTCTCTCTCTCTCTCTCACACAAATCAGGCCCTAATCGAAGCCGCAACAATTTGCATCTCTCGCGTTTGATTATTGAGTCCAAACTTATTGATAATATGGGCTCTAATACCAGCATCGAGTGATCTTGGATTTCTCTAATCCTCAAAGTTATCTCAAATGATAAGATTTTTCCTCACACCTACTTTAAAATAGAGTGATTTTGAGGAATATCTTCTCAAGGGAGAAGTTAATCTTGGAATTATTGCAAGCTCTAATTACTGAAATGGAAAATTTTCGATGTATTAGGAAAGAAACACAGCTTTTTCGAGTATGAGTTATAAAGGATTCTTTAATTGGATATTAGAGTGTGTTAGGGAGTTTCTTTTCACTTTATGAATAGATCTTCTAATTATTTTTTTGTGATTAAGCATATTAGGGTGGTAATCGCCGGAAGTAAGTCGCTAGAATTGGGGTGATTCTAGTGTTTTGACTAGTACATATTATGAGAATATCGGCCGTGTTGTTTTTCACTTTCAATATCTCACGAAATTAAGTTTCTTCTTCTTTAATTAAATTTAGATTGGTATCCCCGAATTGATATAATTAGACCACAAATAGAAGAAACTGGTTTTTCAAGAAATACCTTACTTTCCTTTACAAGAAACAATTAGGGAAAGACCTCACAAGTACACAAAAATCGAACTTTAAATACTAAAAGTGAAAAAAATTCCGATGTACTAGGAAAGGAACGCTTTTCCGAGTAATAGACGATTCTTTAATTGGATATTAGTCTGTTAGGGAGTTTCTTTTCACTTTATGAATAGATCTTCTAATTATTTTTTTGTAATTAAACATATTAGTTTGGTAATACCCGAAAGTAAGTCATTAGTGTGACTAGTGTTTTGACTAGTACATATGATAAGAATATCAGCCGTCTTGTTTTTCACTTTCAATATCCCACGAAATTAACTTTTTTTCCTTTACTTAAATTTAGATTGGTATCCCTTAATTGATATAATTAGACCACAAGTAGAAGAAATTGGGTTTTCAAGAAATATCTTACTTTCCTTCACAAGAAACATTTAGGAAAAAAACCTCACAAGTACACAAAAATCAAACTCTAAATATACTAAAAGTGAAAAATTTCCAATGTACTAGGAAAGGAACGCAGCTTTTTCGAGTAATAAACGATTCTTTAATTAGATATTAGAGTTTGTTAGAAAGTTTCTTTTCACTTTATGAATAGATCTTCTAATTATTTTCTTGTAATTAAGCAGATTAGTTTAGTAATAGCCGAAAGTAAGGCATTAGGGTGATTCTAGTGTTTTGACTAGTACATATGATGAGAATATCGGCCGTCTTGTTTTTCACTTTTAATATCTCATGAAATTAATTTTTTTTTTCTTTATTTGAATTTAGATTGGTATCCCTCAATTGATATAATTAGAAACTGGGTTTTCCTTTACAAGAAACAATTAGGAAAAAGAACCTCACAAATACACAAAAATCAAAGAAAGGGCAAAGCCGCAAATTTTGAGGTTATTAACTAAAAACTCCCCTTTTTGTCACAATGTTAAGGGATGTTGGCTAGATTTGTCCCGAATTTCAACCCTTTTTTGAACCATTTAAAAGTTCGTTTTTTTTTCTCCAACAATAATGCTGAAGTTTTTTTTTATGAGATTAATCCTCTCTCTCTCTCTCTCTCTCTCTCTCTCTCTCTCTCTCTCTCTCTCTCTCTCTCTCTCTCTCTCTCTCTCTCTCTCTCTCACACACACACACACACACACACACACACAGAGCAAATTGGAAGACTCCAATTGTACAAGATTATATTGATTCTTGTAATCATGACAGGCCATCTATGCAAAATAAAGACGCGTTTGTCTTATAACAATGACATAATTAAGTTCATGCTAAATTTTAAAGACAGATCTATTTTCAACAATTAGACATTATAACTGACGAGCTTAGGACTTGATTGCATTTGGTTGGGAACATTTGGATTTCAATGGTACACTCTATAAAATGTTTAGGACAATTAATTGAGATTTTTTAAAGAGTCATTAGACTGTCCCATTGTATTTTGGTATGATCAATGGTCATCAACAAATATGGCGTTGATCTTTAATATAACCAGTTTGGAAGACATTATTTTTCATTCTTTACATAGAATAAGGAATATATCCATGTGTCTATGTCATTCTTTAGGGAAGAATACTTCTATAATATATTAGCAAAAAGATCTTATTTATCATTTGCTCCAAAAAAAAAAGTTGAATGCTACTTTCTGTTTTTATCTTAAAATCCATTTATTTCATGAAAAATTTGCTATTTTTGAAAAATATTCTCCAAGAGAAAAAAATGATATTTTTTTTGTATTTAGCTGAAATCTGAAAATGAATTGAAAATTATTTTTTGTCATTTGAAAAGAAACGTATTTATATTTTCCTAAATAAACATACACTATTTGGATGCCAATGACTTGGGCACAAGCAGTTAGGGAATCAGGCACGAGCATTGAGGCCTAACTTCTATAGTGCCGGTTTTGCATCCATAGAGGTCAAGCTTGGGACCCTAGTGCCCGTGCCCGGATCCCCAGCGCTTGGGCTCAAGTCTATGGAGGTCGGTTCAAGATCCATGGAGGCCAAGTGCTGGATCCTAGGCTTAACATTAATGAACCCAGGAGCGAGTGTCGAGGACTCTAGCTCTAGTGGAGGGACCCAAGCACAAACACTTTGGTCCCAAACTCAACCTATTTGGACCCAAGCTCAGTTTAGATGAACTCAGGTTCAAGCGCTGAAGACACAAACATGAGGTACTGGGTCATAGGCCCAAATGACCCAACTTCTTTGGACTTAGGCCTAGCCTAGGTAGCACGGACACGGACACGACACGCAACACGCGACACGACACGACACGCCGACACGTCATTTTTAAAAAATAGAAAATTTCGACACGTTGGGACACGTTAGATAATAAATTTATATTTTATATATATACATTATAAATTATCATTTTTGTGATTATTTCAAGCAAATTAATTTGATTCAAATTTACAAATAAATAAATAACTAAAAAATCATAGAATTAGTCCCATATAAATGGTGAGAGACAGAAACAAAAGCAAAATGACTTGATTCATGAGTCCCACATTGATTGTGAGGGAGAGTGACAAATATGAAGTCTCTTTAAAAAGCTAAAGATGAGACTTGGAGGCTTATAAGTTAAAGAAAAGAGTCCCACATTGGTTGCCTAATGAAGATAACAAGTAAGATGTTTCTTTAAGATGAAGTCTCTACATCGAGGCTTACAAGTATATCATCTTGGCTTTTTGGCTAAGATGAAATCTCTACTTTTCTTAGTAATTTGGCTAAGATTAAGTATGTAATTATATTATTAATTTAAAAAAAAAAGCTTTTTAAGATGCCCGACACGCGTGTCCTTTGCGTGTCGGGCGCGTTGACCGCGTGTCGGACACGTGTCCGACACGGACACGCCCCCCTTTGAGGCATGTCCGTGCTTCTTAGGGCCTAGCTTCTTTGGACCTAGGCCCAATCTCTGTGGACTCGAGCTCAAGCGTTGAGGACCCAAGCATGCGTATTGGGTCATGGGCTTAGCCTTAGTGGACAAGTGCCCATAGGCATGGCCACGGTTCAGAATTATCTATTATTCTGAATCAGTTTTGATTTTTTTTCCAAAAAATTTTTGAGTTTAAAAATTAAATTGTGATGAATTTATAATAAAATTGTAATCAAATTATCAAATAATGAATTATGAAGTAAAATAATGAATTATGAAAGGGTTAATATCATGAAAAACTTCAAACTGGTATGCATGTGATAAATTTACTCCAAATTATTTTTTTGACCTCAAAAAACCCCAAACTAGTACATTTGTGACAAATTTACCCCAAATTGATATATTTGCGATAAATTTACCTTCCATTAATTTTCGTTAATTTTAACATTAAATTGCTTAATTGGATGGCATGTGGCACTTCACGGGTATACCAGTTTATGATTTTTATCCTCTATTTACCATAAGTTTATCAATTTAGGATTTTTCATGGTACCGATTCAATTTAATAAAGGGTAAATTTGTCATAGATGTAATAGTTTAGATTTTTCATGGTAAAAAAAGTTATTTTTGGGTAAAATTATCACGAATGTATCATTTTTGGATATTTTATGATCAAAAAATAATTTGGGATAAATTTGTCACAAGTGTACCAGTTTGGAGTTTTTCATGGTGAACAAAATAGTTTCGGGTAAATTTGTCACGAGTGTATTTATTTGGATTTTTCATGATAAAAAAAAATAGTTTGAGGTACATTTGTCATAGTGTACTAGTTTGGAGTTTTTCATGGTATTAGCCCATTATGAAATTATGTATTATCAAATAAAAATTGTAATCAAATGTAAGGAAAAAAAAAAGGGAGGGGAAAGGGGCTTGAACGTAATAATTTACATTAAGCGTTTACATATCTTCTTGGGGATAGAAGAATCAAAATCCATATAGTTCTCTTGACTTTGATAACCCCATACTAACCTCATCATTAATTGTCACTATATGTTCCTGTACCGGCGGTGGTATCTCTATCATAAAAAAATTCGGCTTTATTATTGCGATCTATCGCTTGTTATCTATTTTGAGCTTTTGTCCAATCATCAACACAAGCTTGAAACTTTACCGATTCATGAGTTAATCTTGAACTTCGTTCATCCAAACATTGTCTCCAATGCTAAATGCTTATTCTATCACAATCATCAACACAAGCTTGAAACTTTACCGATTCATGAATTAATCTTGAACTTCATTCATCTAAACATTGTCTCCAATGCTAAATGCTTATTCTATCGCAATCATCAACACAAGCTTGAAACTTTACCGATTCATGAGTCAATCTTGAACTTCGTTCATTCAAAATATTGTCTCCAATGCTAAATGTTTATTCTATCGCAATGTTAAATAAATGATTACAAAATTTTGTTTTGCAATCATAGCAAGAATTGAGTATTGGGTTGAATGCATCTTCCACCAATCCAATATTGTGAAATTTGTACTACCTTGATATTCATCAAATTCAAAAGGAATGATTAAATAGTTCTCTATTTCGGAATTACTTTCTACTTCCTTTTTCCTTTTTTGCCTATGCATCAAAAGTCGATACCCTATACTAATTTTATCTGTGTTTCCACTTTGTAAGCCACTAGATTGAGAAAATTCACATCCACTATCACCTATATTATATGTTCTACAAAATTCATTATGTAATTATATTATTACATTTTTAACTATTGTTTGTATAGTTCTAATATTTACTATTTCAATTAAATGTAGACATTCATAATACGTGTTCAAATAATCACATAAACCATCTAATTTACAATGTGAATAAAAATATGAGAAACTAAATAAAGAAAAGAAATTTTCTCATAATAATAGTATCACCTAAATTCTTATAATTTTCATTTTCTTCAAAAACTCCAACAATATTAATATATTCTATTAAAAATAAATGCATAGTAGGATAATAAATACCAAAAAATGTATAAGTTGTATCATTAAAATTTTTTAAAATATCTAAAAAAATTTTACAAATATCTCATTCTTGTAGGTATAAATTAATTTGAGATACATGTGTTTGAAATAAATGCACATAATAAATTTTTATATCCAAAAGATTCATTAAGCAAATCGTAAGTAGAATTCTAGCGATTTGGAACACCTTTTTAAAATATTTTTGATTTTTTTTTCATTTGCTCTATAAAATTTTGACCATTCTTTCATTACTTTGGGAAGTTTCTATAAATATTGAATCACTATTTGTACCGGGTTGAGAAAAATTTGAAGATTTTTTAAATCATATTGTACATATAAATTTAATAGATGACAAGCAAATCTAATGTGAAAAAATTATCCACCAAAAGTGTGCTTACAAATCTTTTCCAATTCAATAATTGAAGCAATATTTACCGCGACATTATCAAAATCAATTGAAAAAATTTTATTAAGCAAATAATATTCTTCTAAAATTTACCTAATTAATCTATAAATATTATTTACCATATGCCTATCATCAAAAATTCTAAATGTAATAACTCTTTTTTGAATATTTCAATCATCATTTATCTAATAACATGTTATGTCTATATAAGAATTAATTTACTAATGATCACTCCAAATATCGCTACTTAAATGTGCACGTCCATTAAAATTCACAAAAAAAGTTTAAAAATCCCTTTTCCTTTTTTCTAAAGATTTTTAATTTCGTGTTTAAGTATATTTCTAGGAACATATTTTGCTTGTAAAGCACACACATTTTGTATAAATTGATTAAAATCAAAATTTCACCAAAACTAAATGATAAATGTTCAACGGAAACAAATTTACCTAATTCTTCTTTATAATTTTTCTCATTAAAACAAAATAAAGGAGAAGTGTTAAGATTATCATATTCGAAAATTTATTGTTGGTTGGTGTCAATTTCCATTTCGGTTGAATGTTTCGACCTAAAATGCTGATTAAATGTTCCATATCCTTGTCCACCTGTATATTTATATATTGTACCATAATATTTACAAATTACTTCATACCTTTTTAGACCTTCTTCAAATTTTTCAACTTTCATAAAGTGCTCTCATATATTGGATGCACTCTCCTGCTTATTTGTTGTTGACATTTCTTCAACACCGGTATGAGGATAAAGACTATCTTGCGTGGACTTGCTCTATATTAGGGAAAATATTGATTTTCTTATCTATATCAACTACCCAATTTGCATAATCATGAGGATTAGGATAATCGGATTCTCCCATTGTGCTTTTCCCTTTGCCACTAGCTCTATTTCCATTGCTATTTTTTTAGATATATAAAAATATATATGGTATAATACCAAAAATATAGGATATGAAAAAAAAATTGAAATAGGAAATTATTAAATGAGATAAATAATAAAGAAAATAAGGAATTAAAGAACCGAGAACGTAATTGAGACTTGAGAGTTATAGAGAATTTGAGAGAGTTGGGAGCTATAGAGAATTTGAGAGAATTGAGAGATTTGTGCAAAAAAATGAAAGATTGAATAGGTACTTCAAAAAAATTTTATTATACAACTTTTAATTCTTTTTTTTTGTTGGCCATTGGCTTTCAACGGCTCTAAAAAAGAGCCATTATACCAATGGCTCCGAACCGTTGATTCCAGGCTAGTTCTGCTTCTGAACCATCGAATCGGTCAATGGGTCAGTTCCAAGTTTGATCAGGCCAGTTTCGAGCCCAAACCAACCCGTGGTCATGTTTAAGCGCTCGAGTCTTGGACCCATTCTCCATGGGCCCCTAGCTCGGGTGCCGAGAACTCAAGCTTGAGCATTGGTGTCTCGAGGTTGGCCTCCATGGACTTGGGCTTGGGTGTCAAGGAACCAACTACATGCATTAGGATCTCAGCCTCGGCCTCTTTGTACTCGAGCTTGCTGTAAAGGACATGGGAGCAAGTTTTAGAGTTCTTGTATACAAGAGCAGTTTTTTGGTCCAAGTGTCAATGTCTAATCATAGTTTGAAAATTAATTTTGATTTTATTTTTGAAAGAGGAAATCTTCTTGAATTCAAGCATAATTTTCCCCTTGACTCGTTACCTAACAATCCAAAACCCCCAAATTAATTTTCTAACCACTAAAACCCCCCAAATTGATACGCTTATGGCAAGTACACCCTTTGTTAGTTTTCCTTAATAGGGTAAATATCACAAAAAATCTCAAACTAGTACACATGTGACAAATGGAGGGTAAAACCCAAACCGGTACACTTGTCAATTGTCGTGTATCATTCAACTTGGTAATTTAACGATAATTAATGAATGGTAAATTTATCATAAATTCACTAGTTTGGAAATTTTGGCAGTTCAAAAATTAATTGAGAGTATAGTTATTATAAATGTATTAATCTAGAGTTTTTTTTTTTGTGATCCTCTGTTTTTTTATTAATCGGACAAAGGAGCAAGGACAATAGAAAGGAGGAAAAAACAGGGACGGGCCTGGATCTACAGTTCGAGCCCTCCTTCAGGCTCCTACATTGATAGTTCTCTCAGTTTCATCCCTCTGCTCTCTCTCTCTCTCTCTCTCTCTCTCTCTCTCCGAGATACGAAGATCTGAATTCCTCCACCTCTCCTCCGATCACTCTCGGATCTCTCTCGGCTACTACAGCGCAAGCTCTGGTTTCCAAGGGATTCTCAAGCTTCGTCCGATCTTCGTGGGAATCCGAAGCTGCTGTCGCTGGCCGCCCCGCTCGGTTCTCGGCGATTTTCTAGGGTTTTGGCGAGTGCCTTCCAGCCCATCTCGCTGGGATTCACCGATCAGGTAAGCTTCGGGGCGAACGCAAAGTTGTCTTGGTGTTGGGGAGAGGGGTTTCCCTCTTCCTGGCTGTGAAATTACGTGGTCAAACATTGATCGGCGGTGGCTTCGCTTCTGTAGAATTTCGCTCCTTCGTTTAATTTTTTTTTTTTGGGGGGAGGGGGGCAGGGAAGGGGGAAGGGAATTGAACGATCTGGAATAGTTAGCGTCTGTGACATGGTTGTGTTGATGGAATGGATTGGTTGATGGGGAATAAGTCTATTATTAGAGGGGGAAAAAAAGGTTAGCTTTAAGCTTCTCTTGTACCTAGGATTGTCCGGAGAATAGGCTTGTCCAGTGGTTGACCATAGTGTTAGTTTCATATCCTGTGTTTCTCTCTTATAAGGGTCTACTTGGATTGTTGATGCGTAATATCGCATCTTTTCACTGGCCACACTTCAATTTTGCTCTAGATGCTTGCTGGTTGGTCACTGACTAAAGAATTGCGATAGTTTTGGTTTAGATACAAAAAGATTATGCATATCAGGATTTATGGTTGTAGCATTCTACGTGTTACTTTACTTTCAATTGCTGTTCCTTATTACTTTTGTTCTTTTTCTTTTTTACTTGACATTACTGGCATGATGAAATCCTAAATATCTTCTCACATCAGGTTTTATGTATGGGAGTATAGGGATTTGAAGTTGATTAGTCAGATCAATTACATGGGGACTGAAAATCCAGGTCGTTCAGCTTTCACTAGCAGGCCCACTTCGCCTTTTACATCTTCACCTCCTGCTGCGACACCTTTTTCATCAACAAATCCAGTGGTTGGATCAGGGGCCTCCACTTTTAGACCAACTACAGCTGCTCCTCCTCAGGCTCCACCTCGTTCACCTTTTGTTCCTGCAGCTGGATCAGAAAGATCTAGTTTCCAGCCCCCTCCACAATCTACATATAGTGATCCATCAGTACCATCTCCGCCAACTTCATATGCCCCTCCCACTTCTGGAGCTTTCCAACGTTTTAGTTCACCACAGTTCCCTGGGACAGCACAACCACCATCTACACAAGCTCCACCTCTTGGACAGCCACCAATTCAATCTCCTGCTACTCAATTATATTCTCAGCCAGGATCTTTTCGCCCGCCAACACATTTACCTTCTCTGCCGATGGGATCTCCTCCAAGAGCAACTATTATGCCCCCTGTTGGGAACATGCCCCAGTCGAGCCCATTGTATCCTGCTGCCAGGGCAAGTGGACCGCCCCCTATGCCTGGATATGCAACTCAGCAGTTTAAAACAATTCCATCAGCTCCAACTTTACAATCTCCTTTTGCTACTGCCCCAGGGGGTTATGTGCCAACTCCACCAGTATCGTCTCCCCCTTTGCATGCACATCAAGGAGGTTATATTCCACCTCCACCAGTAGCAGCTCCAGGGGCCCTGCAAACACAGCATCCAGGATTTGGACCCCCCACCGGTATGCATGGTCTGCTTGAAGATTTCAGCTCCCTCTCTCTTGGGTCCGTACCTGGATCATTGGACCCTGGACTTGAGTCAAAATCTTTGCCAAGACCGCTGGATGGTGATGTGGAGCCAAAGTCATTTGCTGAAATGTTTCCCTTGAATTGTCATTCTAGATTTCTAAGGCTTACAACTAGTGCCATACCAAATTCTCAATCTTTGGTTTCAAGGTGGCACTTGCCTCTTGGAGCAGTTGTTTGTCCTCTGGCAGAATCTCCTGATGGGGTGAGGTTCCTTGAACCAAAATGCTTAAATTATTTATGCAACCGTAATCAGTTGTATATGTCGAATCACATAGTCACCTTATTTTGTTGCTATTTGCTGTTATTCAGGAAGAAGTTCCTATAGTGAATTTTGCTTCAACTGGCATTATTCGGTGCAGGAGATGTCGCACCTATGTCAATCCATATGTGACGTTTACTGATGCAGGGAGGAAGTGGCGCTGCAACATCTGCTCCTTATTGAATGACGGTAAATTTTCAGACTCTTTCTAATGTTGCTTGGAATTCTAAACTTCTCCTTTTCCTGCTCATGATAATTGCCTGTGCATTGGCCAGTGTCTTTTTCTTTGCATCGACACCTTTAGTCTTCTAGACATCAACTTGAAGTTGAAGCAGATGCTTAAGATGTTTTTTCACAAATTGGATTCAAACCAATCAAGCTGCTATTATGACAGCGATAATTTGTGAATTTTCTATGACCTTTGATTTCCTTGAATTACCTTTGTCTGGAAGGTGGATGTGCTTTGAGAAGTATTTAACATTTTTTCTTCGCTGCCAATAGTTCTATGCACAATGTCTAAAATTAAAATGCCATGGCTCGATGATGTGATGATGACAAAATGCATAGCATCTTCAAAATATTTTGACAATTTTACACATTTCTCTCTCTGGGGCAAGATTTGGTCGAAAAGGATCTGGTGCTAGCTGTAACTGAGTCTTGTGGCTTCTTATGGTATCTTCCTGGATAGACTACATTGATCCCTTGAACTGTCTCCTATTTTAAAGGCTGTCACGATGACATCTTTTGCATTAATGAGTATTTGCTAAGTACATATCACCACCATACAATTGACAGCTTGTAAACCGTGTGGCAGCCTGAAAGTAGATGATTTTATTTGCAAAGTGTTTTCTTTTATGGTTCATATTGGCATGATCTACCATCTTTACTGGCATCTACAGTTCCGGGTGATTACTTTGCCCATTTGGACTCTACTGGCAGAAGAATTGATCTGGATCAGCGTCCTGAGCTTACGAAGGGCAGTGTAGAATTTGTAGCTCCAACTGAATATATGGTTCGGCCACCAATGCCGCCACTGTACTTTTTCCTCATCGATGTTTCAATATCTGCAGTTAGAAGTGGCATGGTACAGGTGAGCATAAAGCAAAATTTCAGTAGTTGTGCTGCTTTTCGTCCTGCTTTATGCAGTGGCTATGTGTTTCGTGATTTTGTTGCATCTCAATATATATTGCAATTTTTTGATCGGTTATAGTCTGTGGATGCAACTATTTACTGCGCATGTCAGCTAAGCATGAGATTTAATGAGTTACTTGAAAGGGTTAACTGGCACTTGTTTAGTTCGGTTGAAGAAGTAAGCTCGTGAAAGATCAGGCAGAATAAGTTCATTCTTGCTAGATGGTTTTCTCCTGGAGGGCTTTCTTCTTGCAATTTATCGAATGATATATATGTAATGTGAGACTCAGGAAGGACTAATGTCTTGCAGGTTGTGGCCCAGACTATAAAGTCATGTTTAGATAATCTTCCGGGCTTCCCTAGGACACAGATTGGGTTCATAACTTTCGACAGCACTATACATTTTTATAATCTGAAGGTAAGACATCTATGTGCTACTTGTGTGGGAACTCCGTTTGTATTCAGTACACTTTTATGCCATGTAATGGATCACTTTGAATTGATCACTCTTTTTGTGACACTGGGTTTTTCAATTGTGCAGTCATCCTTGACCCAACCTCAGATGATGGTTGTCTCAGATCTTGATGATATATTTATCCCATTGCCAGATGACCTCCTAGTCAACCTGTCAGAGTCCAGAGAAGTTGTGGAGACTTTCCTTGATAGCTTGCCATCTATGTTTGAGAACAACATGAATGTGGAATCTGCTTTTGGTCCAGCTCTCAAGGCTGCATTTATGGTTATGGTATGCTACGATTTCCTTCCTTGTGCCTACTTTATCAGAATTCTCTCAAAGTCTGCATATAGTTAGAACATATATTGTGAAATTTTTCCTTTTCTTCCTGTCAAATCATTCATTCACTGTTCATGAACATTTCATTGCTCTGCAGAGTCAACTTGGAGGAAAATTACTTATTTTCCAGAATATGCTGCCATCTCTTGGTGTTGGCCGCTTGAAGTTGCGGGGAGATGATGTTCGTGTTTATGGAACGGATAAAGAACATACACTGAGAGTACCAGAAGATCCATTTTACAAGCAAATGGCTGCTGATTTCTCTAAGTACCAGATAGGGATTAATGTATATGCATTCAATGAGAAGTATGGTGATATAGCCTCCTTAGGTATATCCTCAGCTTCCCTAACTATACACCAAAATTATGATTGACAAATTGATTGAGTGACAATAGTGCTGGATATGTCAATGGCTGCTTATTTAGAGTTTTTATTAGCATGATTAGAGATAATATGGTTTTCTACTATGGTTGCTTTGACTGCTGGCCACATTAAAATTTTGGAACAATCTTCAAATACCATTAGTTGTCTCTCTAATACAATGCATGGGACTGGGTGAAAGGAAGTTAATAGATTAATGAAGTTTTTTTTTTTCTTTCAATTTGCTAAGAAACATTTTATGCTCTTGGATTATCTATAGTTGCTGTATATTAATTGTGAAGCTCATAATAAATATTGTTTCTCAAAGGAAGACCTTGGAGATCATAGAAGTATAGTTGCTTTTATATCAATTTCTCAGTTTTCCTCTATTGATTGATCGTAGATTTTTGTTATATTGTTTATAAAGACCTGGAAGGGGAGCCTTGGAAAATGTTTAAGTTTATGTGACCTCCCGGAGGTCACAGATCGAGTTGTGGAAGTAGCCCTTTGCTAAAATCCCAAGGTAAGGCTGCGTAGCACGGGAGCTTCATGCCCTGGTCAGCCCTTGCCCTTGCCCTTGCCCTGTTATTAAGACCTCAGTAGTTTTCTTCTATGTGGAATGATAATTTTTAGGTTTAGCTTACATCCAATGAGGGCATATTTCTGAACTTTTCGCACACATGATAACATAGAGCTTCTGATGTATGCATCTGATGCATCATACGTTGTTCAGAAGATGAATGCTTGCAACATTATATCTATGTAGGAACCCTCGCAAAGTATACTGGGGGTCAAGTCTACTACTATCCCAGCTTTCAATCAGATATTCACGGAGAGAAGCTGAGACACGAGTTAGCCAGAGATCTCACGAGGGAAACTGCCTGGGAGGCCGTTATGCGCGTAAGATGTGGAAAAGGTTTGTGCATGATGTTCAATGGTTATCATGCAGTTTAAATTGCTAATGTGCTTTTGGGTAATATGTAGTTACTTTGTTTCTTGATGGAACTTGTAGGAATTCGCTTCACTTCTTACCATGGAAATTTTATGTTAAGATCCACCGACTTATTGGCACTTCCAGCTGTAGACTGTGATAAAGCATATGCAATGCAGCTATCTCTTGAAGATACGTTACTGACAACACAAACAGTATATTTCCAAGTTGCTTTGCTGTATCCTTCAATGGGGATGGTTCTTTATCTGCAATTTTCTTTTCACTCCAACTATATCCATATTTGTACCTGCATTTGCTTCATACTCTTTTCCTTTCCTATACAGTCCCTTGTGTAAATCTTGTTCAGTGTGTTTTCTTTTCCTCGCTCCACATAATTATGTTCACTTCCAGATCAAAGTTGAAATATTAGGGTGGGATAATTGTGGTCATTACTCAACTTCCGGTTGTAATGTTTACTTTGTGATGTACAACCACTTTCAAAAGTTTCCATCATGTTACCATGAAACTTGAGAAGTTCACATCTGCTTTTATGTCATAGGTGGCTTTGTTTCTGGGTTCTGATGAATACTTCTTGATAGTTATCTTGTCATATCATAATTATTCATGTTTTACATTGTTCAGCATACTTCTGGTTAGTATCTCTACAATCTCGAGCCTTGCGCTGCTACTTCAATTGGACTTAGGACATTCTAGTCGTATTATGGACATTTAGGTTTGGATTCCCTTGACAAACAAAGATACACTGCATCTTGTGGAGAAAGGCGTATTAGAGTACACACAGCCGCAGCTCCCACCGTAACAGATCTTGGAGAAATGTACCGCCAGGCAGACACGGGTGCTATTATATCTTTGTTCAGTAGGCTAGGTAGGGCGGAAAAGATTCTTCATGCTGTGAATGACTTCTGATGCTCGTTTTTTAGTAAAATATAGGATTGATATTCTGACTTTCGTCTATGCACTGTAGCAATTGAGAAGACATTGACTCATAAGTTGGAGGATGCGCGAAATTCTATCCAGCAAAGGATAGTCAAAGCACTCAGGGAATATAGAAATCTGTATGCAGTGCAGCATCGGTTGGGAGGAAGGATGATATATCCAGAATCTTTGAAGTTTTTACCTTTATATGGCTTGGCCCTTTGTAAATCTGCGGCCCTAAGAGGAGGGTATGCCGATGTGCCACTTGATGAACGTAGTGCAGCCTGTTACACCGTGATGGCGTTGCCTGTGAAAAAATTGTTAAAAATGTTATATCCAGACTTAATTAGGCTTGATGAGCATCTGATGAAGGTAATGGTCCTCAAAATCTCATGATTGCATTGTGTTTTCGTCATAGCACTTTGTAGGTCCTTCAAAGTACTTGATACTATGTCTGCAACATTCTGACAGGGATCTTCTCTTGATGATGAGCTTAATAGCACAATCAAAAGGTTACCATTGACTGCGGAGAGCTTAGACTCCAGGGGGCTCTACTTGTTTAATGATGGCTTTCGTCTTATTATATGGTTTGGTAGAATGCTTTCACCTGATTTATCCATGAATTTGTTGGGGAAAGACTTTGCAGCTGATTTATCAAGGGTTAGTTTTGCAGCCACACTTATTTGCGTAATATTGATTTTTTTCTTTTTCTGTTTCCGCCCTAAATATACCACTGCAAAGAGAAATTCAGTGTGGCTATCAAGTGAATATGTTAACTTAGGATTGTGGATGAAAGCAATGGTCAGTTTGTTGACCTGCAAGATTTGAATTTCTAGTTTTATTGGTTGGATGCTCTCTGAAAGTTGTGAAGTATATGTAGGATTGATGGTGACTGAGTTATCTCGTAGGAAACAGTAAATTGGAGATACGTGATGGACTGATGTTTTGTGGACTAGCTTTGGTCAAAGATCAGTGGAACAGTTAATGGGATGGTACTCACACGAAAGATCAATGCTTGGTGAAGGAAATGAGAAATGAACATTTCCTGCATTGCCAAGTTGCAGTTGCTGCCACAGAGATGTCTGCTGACATAGAGATGTTTGCAATAAAATTTTGAGGCAGGAGTGGATCGGCCACATTCCTTTTATTGGTCTATTTTTCTTTTTCTTTATTTTGGGGGGGGGGGGGTGGATTGGGGTGCGCAGCTGTCAAAAATGGGAAGAGATGAGAGGAGGGAATCAAAGGAGGATTTTGCTGATAGGTAAGTTATTAACCATTAATTCAATCTACATCATTTCCTGAGAAAAATCGCATCGCAAATTGCACCACCAAGTGCAAGCCGTTGGGGCTTTTTGACAGAGCTTATGAACAGTACACTTGAATTTTTGTGTGGGCCTATTGCTAATTACTGATTTGGCTTATTCCCTGCGCCACAAGGGAAAAAGATAAAGGAGGGAAGGAAAAGTGCCGAGTTATTTATGCAGACTGGTTGCTCATAAAAGGAATTTTATGTCTGAAATTGTCAATGTGCTATGGTTGGGATTTAAATGGGTGAGAGGCACTGAAACGGGAGTGATGTTTCCTGCTGGAATGGTCTGGGAGATCCAAAATCACATAGTGGTATTGTGATATCAATCCTGGGGAAAAAGTGGGAGTACTTGAAATTGGTGCTAAACAGATGTTCTCTGCAGATGTCAAAAATGAGTTATAAAGTTTCAGTAGAACAATTTGTAATTTGTCTTGAAATTTTTTAGTTATTGTGGCTGTCTTGAACTTCATTATTGAGTAAAATTTAACAGCAGGAAACTTTCAAACAAATGAATAGCAGTTGTCTTTTTCTTTTTTTCTTTTGGTTTTTTTTGTTTTTTGTGGGTGGGTGGGGGGGGGGGGGGGATTGAGTGAAGTGGTAGTGGCACTTCTTGCGTGAGATTGACTTTGCACCTTTGTGAATGTGTGGATTATATATGACCATGTGGATTATTCTTTTTAATTTTGGTTTTGAAGCAAAGTAGTGCCTTGTGGTGCAGATATGCGTGGTCTCTTAACAGATAGGTTCTATGTAAATTTGTTATTCTGTGCTCTGGGTGCCCCTTGTTTGGTTCTGCTGTTATAATCTCGCATTGGTCTTTGGCTTCTCTCTTTATCCTCTTATTAATTTTTTTAATATTTGTTTTTATCACTAGAATCAGGTTAACTTCGCTGAACTCAACCATGAAATGTCTAAAAGGCTCTTTGCCCTCCTCAAGAAACTGAGGGAGACTGATCCTTCATACTACCAATTGTGTCATCTTGTAAGACAAGGTGAGCAGCCAAGAGAAGGGTTTCTACTCCTTGCAAACCTGGTTGAAGACCAGATGGCTGGCACCAATGGTTATGTCGATTGGGTGCTTCAGATACACCGCCAAGTCCAGCAGAATGCATGAAGTACAGGTATCTTTCATGTGGGATAATAGGTGTTTATGTTGGTTTTCTCATGTTAATCAATAGTTGTGGCATTTTGGCATTTTTCTATTTAAGTGGTCAGGAGTCAGGATTTGTTCTGGTCCATTGCTTGTCGTACGGTAAATATCATCAGTATATTATTTGTTGGGAGACTTATTAATTCTTGTACTGCGTGTTTCTAGTTTTTTTTTTTTTGAATATTTATTAAAGTTGCAAAAGTCCATTGCTGAACGCTCTTGTTGAAAGTTGTTCCATTGTTGAAACATAGAAACGAGTTTCATATTGCTAGTTTGCCACCAATTGTTTTTGAGTCTCGTCTGTCATTAAAGAGATGTCACTTAAAGTGTGTTTGGTTAATTGTTTTTCTTTGATGTGTTTTAAAGAATATTTTGCCAAGTTAACTATGAGAATTTCATAGCAGCTTCAGTGTGTTCTCTTAGATGCCATAGAGGAGTATCTATGTGCTTGCACAATTGTCTTTGGTTTATTTATTTTCTCTTGGAGATAATGATCCTCGAATCTGTTTTTTATTGTCAGGGAATGATCATTTTGTTCCATGTCCCGATTATAGAGAGTGAATGAATACTTTGTTCAAGCAACGTGTATCACTACAGGTTTGCTGGGATTCCATTAGATATCAGGGAGGTTGTTGAGTTGATGAAATTGGTCAGCAGACAGATCTGCAGATGATTTTTCTCAGTACGTCACAAAAATAAGGGGATTCGATTCTGTACTTACGTTTTATTTGAGAAGGAAATAGCAAATTTTGTCAGCATTGATTATGAGTCATCTTCTGTATCTTTGCATATTACTACTCTTTTTTTAACCTCCTGACTCGGGGTTTGCTTGTAGCCTGTAGGGATAGACTGATGATAGTGTGATCAATTTGCCTACAGAGTTGGGGACATTGTTCATTCAATTGTATTTACAACTCAATTTTGGGTAGTTGATTTCATCTTTTATTCAAAGCATTTTGTACTCTTTTCAAGAGATCCGGCACAAAACTGGGGAGGGTCAAAAGCAAAATCCGGATTTGGGGAGTTCATAGTGTTTCGTCAAGTGGTTAGTCCTCTGTTGTCATGCTGGTCGCGTAGTGTGTATCTTCGGTCTCTTGTTCTTTTTTGTCCAATTTTCAACTCTGATTTCTCAGATAAGGGTTTCTATTAAAATCTTCCATCCATTCGTGGAGTCCGCAAATTTCTGGCTTGACTTGGTTGATTCTCCGAAGCAAAGTGGCAGTGCAGTGATTTGAACGGATATTAAGCTTATGGCTTGAGTAACTCATTGGACCTTGATGTGATGATCAGACTTAAAATGCTTTTTAACACTCCGTTTCTTCGCAAATAATAATTAATTGAGGATTTTTTTTTAAAAGAATGATCTTTTCTATTTTATTTATTCTTGGAAAAATATTTGAAGCTCTTGAAGGATTGCTTTTGTCTAATAAATATTAGGTATTGCGATGTCTTGGTTAACAATCTGGCTGTCTCGTGTCGGACTTGGTGTGCCCCATTAAATCGTAAACCCTGATGATCATCCCTTCCTCTCTCCGTTAGTTCGTTGTCCTACTTAAAGCTGTGTCTGTCGTCGTCAGCCGAAAATGCAGGCGAAGTCATCTGCCTGCCACTGGAGCGATGCCACCCCCGATAGCTCTCTCTCTCTCTCTCTCTCTCTCTGCTTGTCGTCTAAATACTGGTGCCACAATCGACCGGGGGCTTGTCAATGGCAGTGGTTGAAAACGCCGTGGTGGGGATGGTTTGCCGCGCGTCGGTGGCGGTCGCTCGGCCTTGGAGTTCGGGTTTGATGACGATTTGATCGGCTGTGCTTCGGACATAATCTTTAAGCAGGCGCACGCCAAAATTCTAGGAGCCAGATGGCGGATGGTGTTTGGGTCCTAGCTGCCACTAAGCAATTGTTTTTGTCTATAGGAAGCGGCGGTTCTACAACGAGCTCGCATTTCGAGAGGCAAATTCCAAAGGTCCGATTTTTACACTCCTCCAACCACGGCCAACGTGTTAGCCTGCCGCCCATGCCACGACGCCGTCCGGCGGTGGCAGACTCGATTATTCACGTATCACACGATCAAAACTGCAGGGCTAAGGCAAGTGCCCGAAACGTTACGTACTATTCGAACCAAAACACCCCTTCGATGCTAGGTTCACACATGGAAAACCAGAAGGGAAAAAGAGAACTTCCATGATTCTGTGGGGGAGAAACTTGAACCTCAGGAGAGTGCGGAGGCGGAGGAGGAGGAGGGGATGAAGCTTTTCCTTAGTCCCTGCCGTTCTTGTGGTCCCTCCGCTTGCCCCACTCGTGGATGCAGAGGTGGAGCTACCTGCTCGTCACGAGGAAGTCGACGGCCTGCGGCGGCGTGAGCACCCGGACAATCTCCTTGAGGGTGTACAGTCTCAGCCTGTCGGCCTCCCCCATGATCGCCAGCATGTCCCCCTCGCACTCATCGAGCGCCCTGTCGGCTTCCCAGCCCGGCTCCACTGCCCAATTCGTCATCCTCCTCGTGATCGCCACGATCGGCTGGTCAGTGATCTTCTCCTGCAGGCTCGCCATCCGGCTCGTCAGCTCCTCCTCTTCTCTGATTGTCCTACCCTGCGTGCAGCATACAAGGGAATGACATGACACGCATGGTCGTATAGCAATTAAGGCTAGATTTGCCAAACGGGAGATCGGATCGGATTGGTCGGATTTGGATGCGTCGAAAATCCGTCTGCTCCAAATTAATTCATTTAGTCCATATTAACCTATTTTCATAAAAGTACGTTTTGTAGCAATCAATATCCAATCCGACGCGTGCTAATTACAAATGAATTGAGTCATAAGAAATTAGGAGTAATAACAGCAATACTCTATTCTTGGCCCCCAAAAAAAATATATAATTATTTTAAATTATTCACACTTTTCTTTTTCTTTTTTTCTTTCCTTGCACTTAGGGCCAATAAGGGCCGTGGCGCCCTTTCCTAGCCAGATTTGGCAAGCCCGTCGAGGCCCTCAACCAACACCCTCACCGGCAATAAGTGCAGGAGAAGGGAAAAAAAAAAGTAAAGAAAAGAAAAGGAAAAAAAAACTTTTAAATAATTAAAAATATCATTAAAAAATAATCACATCAGCGCCGGTTGTATCACACAGGACAGTCAGCCTTCATGTCAATGATTTTTGGCTAAAATTATTTCAAAAAAAATTTAATACTGAATCGGCACAATTACAATAGCTTTAGAACTTTTTTGTAATTTTCCCCTAAGAATTCAAATTTGTAGAGGTGTGGGGGCTTTAGAGGAATTCTAGGGTCGGCCTCGCAATGACAATAGAGGTGCTGAATCAGGGATCCGATTTTGGACATCTATTAAGAACATAAGGTGGGTCGGCCTTCGTAAGTTCAGCAAAGAACATATTGAGCCAATTCTCGTCTTCGTACTTGCAAAGCATCGATCCCGGCGAGCCGGGGTCGTCGCGGAGAGAGAGAGCCTCGACGAGCTTGGCGAGGTCGGACTCCTGGAGCTTCATCCACTCGAGGAAGCAGCAAAGGGAACGTTGTTGGTCTGGAGGGAGGCCGTTGCTAGTTGCCATTTGTGACTGAGCGTATTGTTTCTATTGCATTTCTTCTTTATCCTTTGGGGTTGTGACAAGGATATGTGGAATTTTATAGCGTGTGATATTTTTTTCCATTTCTGTCGAGTAGGGGTCAATAGTTTTATAGAATAAAAAAAAATATTGCGAGATCCTGATTGGTTTTTACTAAAAACATACGAGTAATTTCTTTATTGTGATTGGTTATATCCATCACATCATGCATAGAACATGAAATCGGGTCGATCTCAACGTATGTTTTTAGTTCCCATCGTTACCCATTAGTAATGAACGTTGCCCACGTCACATGCATTTACAAAATAACCATCTATGTATTTGTAGGAACAAAATAAAAAAAGGAAGGAGAAATTTTGCAGAAGCTTAGAGGATTTAATTTGGAGAAAATAACAAAATGCAAATGAGAGAGCAATACTACAAAATACCTTTGCCAAGGTTTTACACAAAGAAAATCAAGCTTTGCTCTAAGCTTGTTCTTACAAGAACTCTCTCTCTCTCTCTCTCTCTCTCTCTCTCTCTCTCTCTCTCTCTCTCTCTCTCTCTCTCTCTCTCTCTCTCTCTCTCTCTCTCTCTCTCTCTCTCTCTATTTCTTCTCCTCCTTGATATGAAACTTACAAGAAAAACCACACATATTTATAGCCAATTCTATGCCTAATTTTTGCCAAACTTAAATGTCTTTATTTGACTACACTTAATTTTATCAAACTCAAGCACACCTAAGTTGTCCATTAATAGTCAAAAATTGAGGCTTCTTCTTTTTTTGACTTTCTTCCAAAATGTATTTTAATATTTTCAATAGCCTCCCTTAAAATTGATTTTGGAAGTCCATAACACTAAGTATCGTCTTCAGTATTTCGAACAAATCCGCCTTCAATGGTTTTGTCAAGATATCTGCAATCTGGTCTTCTGATCTGCAGAAATTAAGGTCAATTTCACCATCTTTGACTTGCTCACGAATATAGTGATACTTGATGTCGATGTGCTTGCTCCTGCCATGAAATACGAGATTCTTGGCTAATGCAATAGCCGACTTATTGTCACACATCAATTTAGTAGGACTTGCTTGTTCATACATCAATTCACGCAGCATCCATCGAAGCCATATTGCTTAACAAGCCCCTGAAGCTAATGCCATGTATTCTGCTTCAGCTGTCGAGAGTGCAACAACCTGCTGTTTTTTCGAAGACCAAGAAATCACTCCTGATCCAAGAAAGAAAGCATACCCTGAAGTGCTCTTTCGAGTCTCAGTATCACCTGCCCAATCACTATCTGTATACCCCAACAGATCAAAGTTGTCAGTATAAGAATATAAAATTCCATGATCACGAGTTCCACTGACATACCACAAAATTCTTTTTACCGCCTGCAAATGTGATTGGTATGGTTTCTCCATGAACCTGCTAATAATTCTCACTCCATAGGTAATATCTGGTCTTGTAGAAGCCAAATATCTTAAACTGCCAACAATACTTTTGAAATAAGTGGGATTTACCAATTCACTGGATCCTTCTTTCTTTAGCTCCAAACGTTCAATTATGGGAGTTCGAATTGGTTTGAGCGATTCCATTTTTAATCGCTTCAGAATATCATTAGTATATTTCTGCTGTGAAATAAATATGCCATTATCTGTCTGCTTCACTTCAAGCCCAAGAAAATAGGACATCAATCTTAAATCAGTCATCTCGAACTGGCTAGTCATAGCCTCCCTGAATTCTGAAAACATTTTTTCACATCTACTTGTAAATATCAAGTCATCAACATAAAGGCACACAATTATTATATCACCGTTAGTATTTGACTTGATATACAGTGTATACTCATACGGGCACTTTTGAAAATCATGCTCTAACAGGTATGTGTCGATACCCGTGTACCAAGCACGAGGTGCCTGTTTTAGCCCATACAAAGCCTTCTTCAGTTTGTAAACTTGATTTTCATGCCCTTTCTTATAACCCTGTGGTAGCTCCACGTAGACTTCCTCTTCAAGAACACCATTGAGGAATGCTGATTTCACATCCATTTGATGGATCTTCCAATGATTTTGAGCTGCAAGTGCTAAGATCATCCGGATGGTATCTATCCGAGTCACTGGTGCAAATACTTCAAAATAATCAATACATGGCTTTTGCTTATAGACCTTTACAACCAGTCTGGCCTTGTAACGGTCCACCTGACCGTTGGGTTTGTACTTCATCTTGTACACCCACTTGACACCAATGGGTTTCTTACCATGTGGTAAAGAAGTTAGCACCAATGTGTTATTCTTCTCAATGGAATGAATTTATTCATTCATTGCTTGGATCCACTTTTCTTCTACAGCTGCTTCATCATATGTTACGGGATCACAATCAGCAAACAAATAAAAGTTTACCAATGTTTCATCAGTGATTCCATTATTATCACTGCCATCGCCTCCTGTGACCACGTAATCCCTGAATTTTGCTGGCATCTCCCTCAGTCGTTGTGAACGACGTAGTGGTGGTTCTGAAGCTGCTGTTGGTGAAGATGTACCACTAGTTGAAGATGATGGAGGCTCTTCTATTTCTCTCTCTAATGGTTCATCTTCGATGGTGATGCTTTTCTGGTCACCCTTTTGGTTCCAGTCCCAAGCTTCATCTTCAAAAAACTGGACATCCTTGCTGATAATTACCTTTTCAGTGACTGGGTTATACAGCTTATAACCTTTAGTTGTGTCACTATAGCCAATGAAGATGCACTTCTCGCTTTTGTCATCCAACTTCTTTTTTCATTCATCTGGTATATGGGGATATGCCACGCACCCAAATACTCGTAGAAACGAAACATCTGACTTGTTGCCGCTCCAAGCCTCTTCTGGGGTTCTTCCAAGAACACTCCTTGTTGGACACCTGTTTAGTACAAATACAGCACAAGCAACCGCTTCTGCCCAAAAATTCTTAGGCAAATTTTTAGCTTTTAACATACTTCTTGCCATTTCAAAAATTGTCATGTTCTTTCTTTTTGCTATACCATTTTGCTGAGGTGTATAGCTGGCAGTCAACTGACGTTTTACTCCATGAATTTTACAAAATTTGTCAAATTCATTTGAAGTAAATTCTCCCCCTCTATCCGACCTCAACGTCTTCAGATTAAAGACACTATGTTTTTCAACATAGACTTTAAATTCTTTGAACTTGCCAAATGCTTCAGATTTTTCTCTCAAGAAATATACCCAAGTTTTTCTGGTAAAATCATCAATAAAAATCAGCTGTACCTTTTTTGTCAGACTGATTCAACCTCAACAATGCCACATATATCTGTATGTACCAGCTCCAAAGGTTGCTTTGCTCTTCTGGCTTTCCCAACTGAAAATGATTCTCGATGTTGTTTTCCAACGAGACATCCTTCGCATGGACAATCTGGACATTCGATTAAAGGCATGCCGGTCACCATCTTTTTCTCAACCAGTAGTTTTAGTCCACGAAAATTTAGATAACCGTATCGAAGATGCCACAGCCAGTTGTTGTCTTTCATCATCGCTTGAAAACTCAAGAGATTCTTCGTCTGAAGAGTCATGGGAAACATCCGGTTCTTCGTCATTTGCACCGTTGTGATCAACTTGTTGTTGACACCTCTAATGGTGCAAATTCCATTTTCAATGTGAACTTTGTGGCCTTTTTTGGAAAGTTGCCAAACACTTAGCAAATTCCAAAAAAGTCCTGGCACAAAGTAAACATCTGCAATAGCAACATTAGTACCATCTTTTGACATGATATTAATGTTACCTTTGCCATCACGGGAATTTTTTATTTATTCCCGAAGTTGACTTCACCACGACTTGTCTCATCCAATTGCGAGAATAATTCCTTCCGGCCAGTCATATGATTGCTGCAACCAGTGTCTAGATACCATATGTTGGTGTCTGCAGTACTTGAGTCATCCTTCGTACATGCTAGCACCATGTATTCTTCAGCATCGGTGGTATGTGCGTGCTCCGCCTGCTCGTACGTCGCCTTTGCATGGCATTCGGATTTGCAATGTCCGAACTTGTTGCACTTAAAACACTTGACTTTTGATTTGTCACGTGTTTTAAATTTCCCGGTGAAATTGGAATTTCCACCTCTTCATTGGCCTCCTCCGTGACCTCGACCTCCTTGATAGCTTCCTCAATTTGATGGAACGATACGACTTTGCAAAGCTTGCTCGGGATATAAACCGACGGACTTCTGATTCATTCTTTGCTCATGCGACCATAATGAACCCATCAACCGCTCCAACGTCATGGTTGATATATCTTGGCCTTCTTCGATTGCCGCAATAACATAGTCAAATCTTTCAATCAAAAACCTCAAGATTTTTTCTACGACTCATACATCTTGGAGTGTTTCACCATTAACCCTCAATTGGTTAACGATGTTTTGTACACGATCAAAATACAAAGAGATAGATTCAGAATCATTCATGCATAAAGACTCAAAATCACCTCAAAGTGTTTGAAGACGAACTCTTCGAACACGATCGTCGCCCTTGTAGGATTTTTGCAAAATATCCCACGCTGCTTTGGCGGTCTCGGCATTCGATATTTTTTCAAATATCGTCTCCTCCACGGCTTGAAAGATCGCATATAATGCTTTCTGATCTTTTTTCCGGGACTCCACCAACGAATCCTTCTCCTCCTTTCTCATGGCATTGAATTCTTCATTATTAGCTACTTCGATGTAGCCATTCTCCACCATGTTCCACAAATCTTGCGATTTGAACAAAACCTTCATCTGGACGGACCAGTTGTTGAAATTCTTTCCATTCAACTTTGGAAGTTGAAATTGAACAAAACTTGTGGACGCAATAACTTGGCTCTGATACCAAATGTAGGAACCAAATAAAAAAAGAATGAGGAATTTTACGGAAGCTTGGAGGATTTAATTTGGAGAGAATAACAAAATGCAAATGAGAGAGCAATACTACAAAATACCTTTGCCAAGGTTTTACACAAAGAAAATCAAGCTTTGCTCTAAGCTTGTTCTTACAAGAACTCTCTCTCTCTATATTTCTTCTCCTCCTTGATATGAAACTTACAAGAAAAACCACACATATTTATAGCCAATTCTATGCCTAATTTTTGCCAAACTTAAATGTCTTTATTTGACTACACTTAATTTTATCAAACTCAAGCACACCTAAGTTGTCCATTAATAGTCAAAAATTGAGGCTTCTTCTTTTTTTGACTTTCTTCCAAAATGTATTTTAATATTTTCAATAGCCTCCCTTAAAATTGATTTTGGAAGTCCATAACACTAAGTATCGTCTTCAGTATTTCGAACAAATCCGCCTTCAATGGTTTTGTCAAGATATTTGCAATCTGGTCTTCTGATCTGCAGAAATTAAGTTCAATTTCACCATCTGAGGGAGGTTCGCCTAGCCTAGGCGATCGGGGCCTTACCTAGATCTGAGGGAGGTTCGCCTTGCCTCCAATCGAGATGGCCTCGTGCAGATCTGGGGGAGGTCAGGCGAGGGCCAGGCGACCCTCACCCAATGGCCGACGAAGGCCCAGCAACCCTTGCCGACCACTGAGAAAAGAAAAACAGAGAAAAAAAATAAAAGATTATACAAAATTGGATAAGATATTAAAAATTATCAACGTCAATGCTGACCATTCCACGTAAGAAGGTCGGTGTCGATGTAAGTGATTTCCAGCCAATAAGACTCAATTGATAAAAAGTGAGAATGTTTAGAACTAAATTGATAACCTTAAAGATTTACGATTGAATTGGCAAAAGTGTAATGGTTTATGACTTTTTTAAACAATTTTCCTATGCAAACACACCAAGGCATAGCGGTGTCAACCACTTCCCATGGCGGTTGGCGCTTGGTATAGTTATCAGTAAGCACATATTATAATCTAAGACAGTCGAAAAATCACTGCACATCGCTCGCATGACTTATTCTTATCATTCTCGAATCTGACGCCTTTTACAAGAAGAACAATGGCAGACGACTATAGCTGTTCATATTGCTGAGATCAAGTGACCCCTCATCATGTTCACCAACCGAAACCTCTCGCAGTTCACAATACGGATCGTTTGGCATAACGTCTCACGTCCTCCCCCTGGCTGCCGCCGCCGCCGGCGTCGGCATCAGAAGTGGGTGCGGACACGAGGGGCCGCACGCGCATGGTGATGGGGACATGAGGTTCTCTTGTTCTGCTAGGCTCTTTTGTTTTCTCTTCTCTTTGGTCAATTCCTTAAATAGAAACCGGCGGGACAGAATCTACTCCCAAAATAGCATTTGTGCAGCGGGCGTCCGAAGGACAAACTTTGTCTCCCGCATGACAATCCTTGTCTTTTTATTTGAAAGAAAAAAAGAAAAAGACAACATCGTTTCTGATTTTGAGAGGTAAATTAGAATAGATGCACTAAAAACAGCTTTTGAATTCCGAACACGTAAAAATAGAATTTCATTTTTCTTGTTATCCAAACATTAACTACATAACACCCAACATATAGCTAATGGCTCAACATGTTTGGTCTAAAAGTACTTACATAATTGAAGGATAGGAATGCATGCGCCAACTACCTTAAACCCTACGGAACACTCCGCAAATTTCACAAATCAGTTAAGTTTGTGTTGGGAAATATTGTTGGAAATATGGTGTGGGTGAATGAGAAATTGTTTCTCAAAGAACACCCTTGAGTTGGTGTTAATGGATGATTTTGTAACGATGCTTTAATGCGAGCTCAGAAGCAGAGTAAATTTCGGATGAGCTCAGAAGCAACGTTCAGAAGCAGCTCTCGCAGGGTCAGAACCAGCGTTTAGAAGCAGCTCACGCAGGTTCATAACCAGCGTTCAGAAGCAGCTCGAGCGGGGTTCAGATCCAGCGTTCAGAAGCAGCTCACGCAGGTTCATAACCAGCGTTCAGAAGCAACTCGAGCGGGGTTCAAATCCAGCGTTCAGAAGCAGCTCGCGCGGGGTTCACATCCAGCGTTCAGAAGCTGCTCGCGCAGGGTTCAAAAGCAGCTCGCGACGCTCAGAAGCTGATCATTTGTAACGTTTTGGAATGTTATTACATTACGACAATTACAAATGGCAGAGTTAATCATCCATTATGTCATAAACGGCATATTTAAATGTCCGTTACACCACAACAGTTACAAATGGCAAATTTAATCGGCCGTTGTCAACTGTTACCCCATATAATTTTGAAATAACCCCTCACTCATCTTATAAATAGATTATTCTCTTTTCGTTTTAAAATACACAGAGACACAGATACACAGACACACACTCAGACGAAAATCAAACTCTCCTTTTGTTTCTTGCATTGTTTTCGATAGTGTTCAAACACAAGTTCTTCAAGTTCACCGAAAGCTCTGAGGTACTGTGCTCACCTCCTAGCTGTCAACCGTTGTATCCTGGGAGACAGACGCTCACAAAACCTCAAGCACAGAGTTAAGGGAGCGAATCTGTTTTAAGGAAACTGTGTTCAACACAGGCCTCGGTTTATACTTGTGTCGATCCTACTTTTCTTATATCGAAAAGCCATTTGCAAGTGAATCTGAAAGTTTTACCAAACCTTTTTGAATAGTAAGTGTTTTCCAGGAATTCAGATTCAGACACGTTCTGCTTCTGAATGCCCTTGTTGAGCTGATCAGATTCAGATTCAGGCTCAACAGGTTTTCCCAACATTCCTTCTGATCTTGTGAATCTGAATCGTTTTGGAGATTGATTCTAAACAGGCTTTCACATCAACAAATATGTCTCAAGTTTGAGTCCGAAAAGAAAGTTTCTAATTTGAATAAGTTTCCTAGTTGAAATTGGTTTCTTAGTATGAATAGTCTTCTTGTTTCCGATCCCCTTCTTGTGTATATGTACATATGAAGTGGACTTTTGTGAAGAACATCTTTCGTGAATTACGCCTTGAGAGCTTTTATTATTGAACCAATAAAATCTTTTGAGTGAGATTTGTGATTCTTTCATAAGATTGAAAGATTTTCGTGAGGAATGGTGGAGCTAAACATTTTGTGAGTTATTGGGTATAATTTGGAACTGAAAAACATAGAGTGTTTGAGTGTGGTTGTAATCTTTGTTGTATGGGTTGATCTATAGTGAAATTTTTTTGTTGTTCTCGCTTGGATGTAGATCACCATGATTAAACCACGTAAATCTAGTGTCCGACTATATTTTTTTTTATCTATGTTACTGTTCATATTAGAGCCAAGTTTAATCGAGCTAAAGCGAATCGATTGCGAGAAAATAACAAAAAGAGAAAATCAATTGATTTATGGGTTGGACTTTGGTTTTTGGAAGATGCAAATTGAGAATTATCTGTATTAAAGGAATATACACTTGCCCTGACTAGAAAGAAGGGAGAATTTGCTAGATAGACAACTATTGGATGTTATTCTACTGACGTTAGCTCGGAACGAACCTAATTATTGTTTAGAATATTCATTTTATATGAATCGATATCGGTTCCCTTCAATGGAACAATAGGGCTGTTATGCTCATTACTATATTTTTCTGTAGGTCAATAACTATAAACTTTGATTAATTGTTGATTAGCTACGCCTTGTGAAAGACAATATAACTGCGGATTTGTTGAATACCTCGTTGGGCATATACAAGAAGCCTTTTTTACCATAAATAAGATCCACTTCATGGGACGTTTCTTCAACTTAAATATGACCAAAAGTGCGTCATATGCTGATCACATCAATGAGTTCAATTACCACTCTGTAGATCCAGTAGATCAGGAAAAAAAAAATTGCAACTTAAGGGGTTTATAAAATATATTCATGTTGGCTAGAGACTCAGAAGCAATTCCTTGTTGAGGCCTAGTGTGGCCACACTTGTGAGATGGGATATTTGTTTCCGGTATTCATGAGTTTATTCCACAGGTCAGGCAAGGTTGGAAACCAGAAAATTGCATAGACTTACAATGATTTGGGTGGTTACATCTTTCACAATTAGTAAAACAGAAAAATTGCATCTGTGTACTTAACAACGAAGCTGAGCAAATTCTACTCATTTTAAAAATAACTTGTAATTTACAAAAGCAAGACCATGGAAGCTAATGACATCCGAGTTTTCTATGCCAAATTTGTGGCTTCATTTTAATGTTAGTATACGTTTGACAATGATTTTGATCCAAAAAATCAATTCTATTCAGAATTAATTTTTTTGATTTTGTTCCCTAAATGAGTTTTAAAGAATCAAAACGCGTTTGGTACCTGTACAAAATTTCTATTCCCAAGAATAATTTCTCTTCCCAAATTTTTTTCATTTAAGCCAAATAATTACGTCGTCACATAAAGTGAATACAGATCATACATAATCCATAATTAGTCTGTTTAATTCGTGGAGCATGAAGACTTATGCAAGATCCTTAAGAAAGAGCGTGAGCTCAATATGCAATTTGCATTTAAATTTTGGTCTTGTTTCTCAAGAAAATTACCATAAAAGTAAAAAATCTATTGCAATTACATCAATTCAATTCTAAACTTTTTTTTCTACCAATTTAGTCATAAAAACTTCATAATTGTGCCAATTCAGTCCATTTGGGAGACAGGCGCCGCCAACGCTAACGTAGTAAATTTTTAATAATATTTTTTTATAATTTTTTTATTTTCAATTATTCTTTTAGGGCTTGCGACGCTTGCCGAAGGACCAGTAGAGGTTGCTGACTATCAGTTAGTAGGGCTACAGCCCCAAACAAAAAATAAAAATATATATAATAATAAAAGATAATTAAAAATTAGAAAATATTAAAATATTACTAAATATTTGCCACATTAGTGCCTGCCAACCAAATGAATTGAATTGATAGAAGATAAAATTTATTAAAAACTAAAAAAATCAAAAATCAAAATGTTATTAAAAATAAAAATAAAAATATATTTTTTAAAAATAAAAAAAAAATATTAAATTCTTATTAATAATTTTTCGCGGAGTGCCAAGTCAATATTGGCCGACCAAACAGACTGAATTGGGACAAGATAAAGAAAAATTATAAAAAAAAATTATCACATCAGCGCCCACAAGCCACATCAGGATCGACCGGTCAAATGAACTGAATAGTCACAATTATAATAGATTTATAACTTTTTTTCAGTAATTCTCTCTTTATTTCTCAAAAGAGATTCTAGAACAAAGAATTAACTTTCTTTTATTCTTGTTTTTACTCAAAATATACTCTCAAGAACAAAATAAAAAAAATTAAGAATCAAAATCATGTATATTTCCAAACATGTGTATCATCTTTTTCTATTCTGAGGAACATCATTTGAGAATCAAAATTGTTACCAAACATACCCTTAGAAATTTGATAAATTAGTTTGAAGAGTCCACTAACTGATATCAAACTTCAAATGATTTATCAAAGGAAAAAGACCACCGACAAATGATCGAAACGGTAGGAATTCAACTTTCACGGGCACTTCACTCTATGACCAGATTGGATTATATATCACTGCTAAGCAGAGAGCCTCGACCATGAAGCCATTTCTCAAAGATCTTCCTACCATGTTGGAAGACAGAAGGATACCGGGTGCGCGCACCCCCATTTATCGGAGGATTTCCTTAGGGCTACCATATGTGTCGCAGAGCTTGCGAGAAGAAGAGAACTAGCGACCATCACCGCGCATGGAGACAACATCCTTAATCATCAAATTAAGATAAATCGTCGCGCCGCGTTTTCCCCTTTCAGAACGGATTCATTGTGATATTTGATGCCTATTGCCGATTAACATGGCACTCCCGACATGAGGTGTCGACCCCGGCTCCAAGGCGGCGGGCGGGCGGGCGGACTCCCCGTTTATCTCCCTCGTTCTTCTAAAGTTGCGATCCACTATTCCGCCAAGAGGAACCTTAGTAGGTTCCTCATTGACCCCTGACAGATGAGCCGTGAGCCCATGGTGACGGAAAAGATGAACCTAACATGTTGACGTGACATCATACGAGTTAAAACGTTTTTCATTTCCAAAGACGCGAGAGCGTGCCCGTGCGGTCGCTATACGGCAAGCTCCCGTGTCCTTGCAATCCAATAGGAAGGAGTGTACAAAGAAGTGGGAAATCAACATGCTGCAATCTGATCCGAATGATCTGTCCCTCGTGTTTAGGCAATGTGCATTTAAGAGACGGACAAGAGGATATGCAAGCTCCAAACGAATCCATTTTGACCCCCAACAAATGAAGGGAAAAGGGCAAAAAAAGAGGGACACGCTGTACAGATTCCTCCCAAGTAGCTCTTTTTGTGCAATGCTATTCTCATGCTCCATCAAAGCCCCACCTAAATTTTGGTGCAGAGATGGACTTCTCATGTTCTATATATTAATGTCTACCTAAATCTGGGGCCACATCATTGTCTCCCAAATTGATCTTTCACACACCAGCCCAGCAGAGGCCCAAGCTAAGAACTACCAAAACAACATCACTCTCCATTTCAACGAGAGGTACAAATGAACATGTGCATAGTCTTACATTTCAAATCTTTCTATCATGTTCTCTCATGTTGTCTCTATCTTAGCAAAAAAACAAACGAAGATGTTCAGTTCAACTTTCCAACCTTTGAACCAAAGTCTTATATTCCAATTCTTTTTGTAATGTTCTGTCGTGTTCAATGTCTGACTGTGTATGGCCCTTCTGTGATCTTTCCTGGTGCTGGGCACGTTTTCTAGTTCCTCATTTTAGATTCGCATCCAAGTCCAAGGAAATATAGATGATCTAAACTAAGAACCTCAAAGCAGGTGGTTGGATCTTCTTTTTAAAGACTTTAGCAGCAAAATGGACGCAGACACCATGTCCACCCTCCACCAGTTCTCATGTCAAAACATGCTTGCGCTCAGGTACGTTTGACTGCAAATGACGAACTTCGCATTGAATTCCATCTACCGAATAAGCCATTTGGACCTAAAAGCTAGCTGGCGAGATGCAACTACCTTATATTGACCGACTCAGTCTGATTGATCAAAGTCAGCACAAAAAATAAGAGGTGTACTCCAAACTTCAAACGGAACTTACATGAATGAAGCAACTAAACAGGCTGCAGAATAGAAAATTGCATATTGCTTTTCAAGAAATTTCTGCACGTGTGTACTCCAAACTTCAAAAGGAACTTATCTGAATGAAACAACTAAGCAAGCTGTAGAATAGAAAATTGCATAATGTTTTCAAGAAATTTCTGCACGTGGGTGGACTTTTAGCATGTTCTAGGAGCTTATCACTTTGAGGTAACTGAGGCAATCAATCTCAAATTTTCTTCTATGCAGTATTTGTGCAAGAAAAACAAAATGGGCAGGTTCACCATTATTATTGTTCATTAGGAAGGGAAGGCATAGCCAACTACATCAACAGGCTAAGACAAATGCCTTTTCCTCCTAAAATTCCGATTAGTAGCGAGTGGACACAGAAAAAGCTAATGTCCAGACCCAGACTCCACCAGTTTTCAGGTCAGGTTTGCAGGTCAGAACATGTTTGTGTTCGAGCTTAACTGGAAATTAGGAATCCAACAGTAGAAAGTAAATTATTACATGGACCTAAATATCTGGAGAGCCAAAGTGTCGAAACATTGACTACCTCCATCCTATTGATCAAAGTAAAAACACCAAAAATAAGAGTTCTGTACAAATGAAAATTAATGCAATGGCAAAATGATCTTTGCGAATTTCTGAGAATTTTATGTGAAGGAGAGGACTTTTAGTGGTTTTGCTTATCACTTTGAGATTGATACGGAAATAGATACCAGATTTTCTACCACACAGTACTTATGGAATACAAAAAAGGGTATACACCGTGCCTGCCATTTGTAATGTTGATATGAAAATAAGCCAATGCCAAACATTGCAGAGTGCAAAGAGCCTAAGATAAAAGAAAGTTGAGTATTCATTTTTGGGACTTCAATATACCCTTGCTGGATACAAGAGTAGAACTTAATTTATGCAGTAACAGCTAATGGCCCATCTAAGTAAACCTTGAAAAGAAAAACACATCAAAAAGAAGAATATGATACAGGAGCGCAGCAAAGGGAAAGGAGAGAGGTAAAAGCATACCCATTCTCTCCTCCCTCCCTATTCATTATCAGATGGCAAGTACGAAGAAGAAGAAGATGCTGCTGCTGCCTCTTCCTTCGCCAAATTCTGCATTCCGGGTTTCAATTCCCTATTACAGAAGTCATCATACTCTCCTTTGTCGCCTCCTTTCTTCTTAACTTCCACTACCACCAAAGATGGTGTCAACTCAAATATCTCAGCGGCAATTGTTAATGGCCCCTTCACTCCCTCCCTCGACCCCTCCAAGCTCACCCTGCAGTCCTTCTTCCTCACAGTGAAGCTGACCAACTTCGCAATCTCCTCCAATTTCGAGATGATCTTCGAAACCGGAGCTCCCGACACGAATCTCGTCTCGTCTCCCCCATCCTCAAACAACCCTGACAAATCGAAACCCCGAGAAAAAGATATGATATCAAACGCGTTCAAGCTCGCAGGTCTTGGCAAGGTTGTGGCTTTCCTCCGCAACTCAACTTCGCTATCTGACTCAGATAAGGACTGGTCCGACAAGGAACCCACGACCTCCTCCCCGTCATCCACACTGCAGAGCTTATCGTCCTCGATGTAGAATTTAATATGCTTAAACCCTTTTTTGAACCACCTATTCTCCATTACCTCTGGAATCGTGACCCGGGACTCCGGGTTTGTATCCAAGAGCCTCGTGAGCAGCTTAGAAAGCTCGGTCGAGAACCACCTTGGACAACGAAACTCGCCCTTGTAAATTTTCTTATACATCGCCATGACATTCTGATCGTGGAAGGGCAAATAACCAGCCATCAGGACAAACAAAATCACACCACAAGACCAAATATCAACCTTAGCGGCATCGTAACCTTTCCTAGCTAAAACCTCAGGGGCAACATACGCAGGGGTTCCACAAAACGTATGAAACAAACCGTCCTGCCTAATTTGGTCCGAGACCGCGCTCAGGCCGAAATCCGAGACTTTGAGATTGCCATTCTCGTCGAGAAGCAAATTTTCCGGCTTCAAATCCCGATGATACACGCCCCTCGCATGACAGAAGGAAACAGCAGAGATCAATTGCTGGAAATACTTACGCGCGACCTCCTCCTTGAGGCGGCCCTTGGCGACCTTGTTGAAGAGCTCGCCGCCGCGGACGAACTCCATGACGAAGTAGATCTTGGCCTTGGTCGCCATGACCTCGAAGAGCTGGACGATGTTGGGGTGGCGGACGCGGCGGAGGATCGAGATCTCGCGCTTGATGTGCGCGACGAGGCCGCCCTTGAGGATCTTCTCCTTGTCGATGACCTTGATGGCGACGCCCTCGCCGGACTCGACGTTGCGGGCGTAGTAGACCTTGGCGAAGGTGCCGTGGCCGAGGAGCTTGCCGACCTCGTAGCGGCCCAGGAGGAGGGGCTGGCCGCCTTTCTTGGAGCTGGACCCCACTGTGGCCATGCTGGCACCGGCGGCGGTCCTGGGGGTGCTCCCGGTGTCGGCCATGGATGGGATCTCGGGGGGGAAGCTAGGGTTTGTGCCGGCAAGCTTCAGTTATTCGCCATTCGAAGGCGATGGCGATTCACTGTTGGGTGGGCAGGTCTTGGTCCTTGGCGTCGTTGGGGCTTTTCTTTCTTGAGTGGTGTGAAAGGAGAGATGATTTTGTTTGGTTATGAGGTTGGGAGTGTCTCTTTTGTTAGGTTTTAATGCATTCCGAGGGAATATTCTTACGCCGACTGGGCTGCCCCCTCTATTTTCATTTATTTGTCTCTTTAATTAGTATAAAAATTTAAATATAAAGTGCCGTTATTTTTTTCAAATAAAATTCTGAAATGGATATTATTTCGAAAATTATGGTTATTTTAAAATAAGGGCCTGAAATATGACTATTTCAAATGAGGGCATCACCTCGCCACTCGGCCGACCGGCTAAATATTCTGATCGGTCAATGGCATTTTCATCAAAAGACAAGTTTCATTTATTTTTTAGCTAAATTAAATTAAAATTTGAAAATAAAAAGTAAAAAAAAAAACATGCATGAAGGTGTCAACCTAGGAGCAGCCCTCAACGGGATCATCAGTCCTTGCCGAAGCCCCATCGGCAGTGGGGTGGAGGCCACAAAGGTGAGGGGCAGCTTTTTTTCTTAACTTTGAGCTTTTTCATTTTTTAAAAGACCAAAAAATGAAAGAATAAATACAAAAATTAAAAAAAAATTAAAGGATTAAATTTTCGTTAACTAGCCAGTGAGGTTAGGCCATTTTTTAAGACTTATATGGTTAGTCCGTATCTTTATTTGAAATAATGTCCACTTAAAAATTTGATTTTAAAAAATGATGGCACTTCAGACCCTTGTTGGAATTTTCCTTTAGTATCATTAATCTCTCTCTCTTTCCTTACTAATTCCATAGCAATGCGCTTTGGACGGCTTCGTACCGCCAAAGCCATGGAAATGTGGATAAAAGGGTCGACCAAAATAATTCAAAAAAGCAAGTGTTCTCATATTAGCATGAGTCTCGAATTTACTACGTCAAATTAAGAAAAATTGAACCAACCAAAGTGCAATCAAATCCTTACCATTAAAAATATAATCCAACTTTCGTATCCAACTTCCTCTATTATCTCCCCTCTCTCTCTCGAGCTGCTCTAAATTCTAGTCTTACTTTCGAATTTCACACAGGTGCGTACGCTTTTGGTAGTTATGTCCAAAATATGTTATGCCTCTAAAAGAATGTAGAAAAGAATATCGGATAATTTTCTCATAATAGAAAAAAAAATCAACTTTTTATGGACAAATTACGCTCTACTAAGTTATTTTATTGGATAGAGGATAGTGGAGAAGTGACTAAAATTTGAAGGTACTTGTGCATCACGTTGTTATGGAGACTAATTCCCTTTCTCAATCATCTCCCTATCGACAACTTTAGGTGGCTTCAACTACTCACATAAGTGTCTCCGATCGCGTTCTCAAGTTGGATTCATTTTGGAAACTCGATCACGGCTTTCAGAAGCTTAAATCATTATTTCCTCTTCCCACATAAAATTTCGTTGAACATTAAAATATCTCTTTTATTGATTACTTTTTCCCAAATGGTGTCAAATTGTAGAATATGAGAAAGGGTTTTATGATTACTTCTTTTCTACAAAGAAAAAAAAAGAATACCCCCCTAAGCTTTATTTGCAGAAATCGGTCCCAGATATTACTCATGCTTCGCTACCATTCTCGGTTTCATTCCATACAAATAGCAAAGCAGCACAAATTTTAGAAAATAAATGCGAAAAAAGTATTGAAAATGCATCTGCATTGTAATAAAATATCTGATTTGCAAGCATTGTACAATTTCAGAAAATTCGCCAAAAATCGGCATCAGGCATTGCTTATAAGTCAATAGCCAAGGGATTTAAACGTGGAAATTGAAAAGAAGAGGATGAAAAGTCAATTTTATTCGGGATGAAATTGCCTTTTCCGAAACATTTGGTAGCCACAGGAATATTGTCTCCAATAGTGTTGCTGACGTGGCACAACATAAGACACCTCAACCCCTTGACGTCATCAATCGCAACGGCTCTTTCCTACTCTGGCATAAAAAAAATTTGAATTATATTTGCTGGCCAGAAATCACTTTTGCCCCCGAGCCTACGGTCAACTCCCCCATCTGACAGCCACGCGCGATCCATCTGTTCCCACGCGCATTCGTCCAATCGGACGGTCGGCGTACGCGAAGCTGAGCTCGCGATCTCCGCCGTCGGATCGGGATTGAAAGTCTCGGAGGTCGCGACATCAGACGTCGACGTCACGACGCGTCACGTGGCGCGCATGAAGAAGGGCTGTACTCGCGCGTAGACGAGGATTTTTTTTTCCCGCAAAACGACGACGTGGGCGGCGCTAGGCGGTCGCGGGCACGGATCTCGAGTGCAGATCACCCGTTTGATGGGGAGTTGAAAGTCAACCGGATGGTCGGCTCCGATTTGGAGACACGTCAAAAATTGAAGGAATTTTGTTTTTTTTTTAAAAGAGGATATTAATTCACAACTTTTTTTTTCCCACGCCACATATAAACGGTATATCGAAATGAAAATAATTCATTATCAAGTCAATCGCAAGATGCTCCACAGACACTCGTTAAGAAGACTCGCGTGCTCCGATGGTTATCGGGTCGCACGTTGGAAACAAGACGTGATACTCAACATAGACTAGTTTTGCGCGAGGGCTTCCATGGTGACGTTAGAATCGATGCTCTTCCATATATTTATTTTATGGAATATGAATGATTTAGAAAATATATTCCTAAAAGCGATTTATTGTATCGGGTACAAAAATGAAAAAAAAAAACCTGAAAAACATGTTCATTGTCCAGGAAATTAGATTAGATCTAAATTAATGTCGATAACGAAAATACTTTTCTTCTGTTAATTAATTCACGAGATATAAGTGGTCATTTTTTTGAAAAAAATATTTTCTAAATTATTTATTTTTTAAGAAAAATAATCTCATCCATTCGTTTCTCGGTCTGCTAATCAAAGTTATCCATTCTTGTATTGAAAATGTCTTAGGTTTGGTGTATGTATCCCTTGCAAGGTAAATGGTACTTATTTCGTAGAAGAATACATCTGGCCGTTGCTTTTCAGTTGCTTTTCAGCCTTTCTTTTACATCTTAATTATATTTTAAGAGAAAATTTGCGCCCATTTGGTCGTTGTTGTCCTCTTCGTTAACATAATGGGCAAGAATGAGAAAACAAATAAATTTCACGCGAGTAGTTTTCGTCAATCAAATTGGATGAAACTAACGGAGGCACTTAATTGCGCAACTCCGATCAATTTTACTATTCGATTGCATGAATTTAGAGTTTTAGGAGGCTATGACATTTTGGTGACAAAGTTTGTAATTTTGATTGCACTTATTTCGTTTAAGAATCTACCAACAAGAGCGGGGCTAATAGCCTATGGCTGTGATTAGGGGTGATTGATCAAAGGGTAGGTCGATTCCCATCATAGAACCTGAAATCATATCGTACGAGGTTAATTGGATCTCAACTTATAGAATCTGAAACCAACCATGTACATGGGTAACAAGCATTGTTCTTATTATCTTATCCTCAAACGTAAACTCGGCATGAATGTCTCAACTAAGAGCTCTGATCAATAGCATAAATACTCGCTTAAGTTACTCACAAGTGAAGAGCTTTGAGAACTTGCCGTACTCTTGCTTAGTCTGACTCTCCCTAGACTTGTCGTGCGCGCTCTAAGCGAGAGCGACGGGGGGTTTGTGAGAGAGTTTGAGAGCTGAGGGGCGAGCGTGAGAGAGGGAGGTGAGAGAAAGAGAGAGAGTGATGCTATGTTCAATTTAGGATTTTCCCATTTAAGCTAGTAAAGTCGCTTTACTAGAGTCTAGAAGAGAACAAAAAAAAACAAGGCATGTCGGTCCAATTTTATTGGTTTGGTCCATTTCCGCACAAGGAACAAGGGGTGAGCGGTTTTAGGATCGGCCTACGTTTCACTTAGAACTTAGAATCTACACATCGGAACTTGTTCTCTAATTTTTGGAACCTGAAACCTAACATGCATAATTACTCTGTCATAGATTCTAGAGTCGCCCAGCTTCCACATGTATTCTCAAATGAGCATTCGTAGTGAATTACGACATCTAATGACCACGATACGCTATTACAATTTACTTATCGCAATTTATAATAGTTAAGTTAGATGCAAGAAGAATACGTGATATTAACAAAGTAAAAGTCTCAATTATGAATATCGCCGAAAATGAAAGCTCCGACTAATAGTTCCCGATTACAACTCATCATCGGATGCCATAAAATATCACGAGATCGTGCGAAAACATAAAACAACAAAAAAAAAAACAATTCTTGGAATTTGTTCCCCAATTTTTGGAACCCGAATTCCATAGAACTTGAAATTGGACCAATTCCCATCAGTCTGGTTCTCTGGTTCAAGAATCTATCTCGAGACCATGCTCGCTCCTCCAACGAACCAGCGACTAGACCGGTTATTGCCGATTCCAAATTTACTAGACTAAAAATCGGAGCAGTTCCCGTGAGAATCATTAGAGCCAGCCACTGAGGTCCGGTCCTATCCGGTTTCAGGGGTGGTACCGATGCACATCCCTAGCTATGATGAGGCTCCAACTAATTCGAGTCCTTCGCAAAATGGACCATTGATCGTATGAGACGTGTGATGATTCGTTCCACATAATCAACAACTTATTTCAATCATGCAATGCAAAAAAGGAAAAACATTCCACCATCAGCAGGCCCCGATACACACCCTCAATTCCAATTTTTGGGGTCCTCTTAGCAAGCATGGACCCGGTTGGACAGCTTCCACGAATCACTGAAACTTCCATGCTTTTTTTTTTTTAATGATCGAAAATGCTAAAATTTCATTAATTGAAAGGAAATTTGTCAACATTCTATCCTGAAAGTTAAGTTCCTAGAAATGAATTCATCGTACCCACAAAGTTAAGTTTCGAGATACCGTAGCCAAAAACTACAGTATGTTGCCGAGCACGTGGGTCGTAGAACGATTACCGTACAGCGGCAATACGACACAACCACGATTAAAGTGCGATTGTATCGGATGGCGGTTCTGTCTGCTTCCGCTAGTCAAGTATTTCTCAAATTTAGCCGTGTTCTTTGGCAAGTAAGGTGGTCTAGAAGCCGCAGCAGCAACTCAACTTGGGATGTTGGGAAACAAAATTGTCTTGTGCTCGAGGTGGGGATGCATGGTGGAGCGGGAGGGGATTGAATTCCAGAATAGACGACTCCTCTGTGCCGTCGAACCGGACGCTTGGACAAGAAGATGAGACGGTGGGCCTGTTTAATTCAGATTTGGAGAGATGCCTTTTCAGTTAAAAGGGATTTTTGGTGAAATGCACGTACTATTTGGTAGACTGTAATTAATTTGACAAAATTGAAAAAGTGCGTTGAGATGCAACTTTGAAGAAAAATACTATTTGGTAAAGTCCTTTGGTGTGCTAATTTGAGTTTTTTTTTTAACTTTAATTTGTTTAAAATTGGGGGAAAATATAATGACCGCAACGCAACTTTTTGCGAGGGCTCCCGACCCTAACCCTCGCTCAATTGCGGTGAGGGCTTGCAACTCTCTCCCATATCTAGGTGACGACTGTAGTAGTTGCGGCTGGGCATTGTCAAATAAATTTCTACTCCAGAAGTATTGTCACGTGCGCCCTTAGCATCCGCAGTCTCTCCTTGTCTCTGCATAAAAAAAAAAAAGTTCTTTAAAGGGTAAGCTGATGTCAGACGACAAATTCTGGCGACCTCCTAATGCATACTTCGATTTTGAACAAATCTTGTTTGAAGAATTAGAAGCACTCTAAGGATGCGGCAAAATTTTCAAAAATTCACCTAAGTTTTTTTGTTTGATATATATCCCCCCACCCTAACATCATGGGCTTGATTGGAGCCCACATCATATCAAAGGCTTGCGCCCATACATGGGTCCTCTAGACCAAGCTTTTTCCAATCTTTTTATTATTGCCATGCTCGAGAGATTATAGCCGACGACATATTATAAGCCAAGAATTTAAATTTCCTTGGGCATGGTACCCACAATGCGAGTTATCACCAACCCAAGTCATACATGTCACTTGCAATCAATCAAGTCCAAATCCACGTTGCTTCGTCCTTGAAAATGAATACTCGAGAGCAACAAATAGGGATAATTGCTCGACGTACATAAAATTACAGTTTTTCCGAAGATTATAGGGTTTGCGTTCTCGAAAATTAAAATAAAAGAAATCTATTTCTCGTTTTTGTGAAAATCTCTTTACATACCGAAAGCTAAATCCCGAGTTAAATTTTTGCCATTTTTATTAGTTGACAACATTAGCATCAGGGGTCTTCTCTCTCGCCAACCCACTCCTTCTTTGCCATCGAATGAAACATTTACACAACAATACTTAAATTCAATTATATTTTGCAACATCTTTTTTTTTGTATGTTTCGCCTCGACCGGTGATGATGCTGCTCTCTATCGATATCGGATGTGCACATGATGCATAGCATTGCGGATCTGATTAAACATTCTTCGATCAATTCGCAGCATCAATTCCAACACACACACCAGCGTTTCTAGAGCAATTAAAAAGCTTCTTGCGAAAGTAACCTTTTGGGCTTTGTCACGACGAGCATGAACAAAGGCATCCGGAAAGTTAGGATCCTAAAATTGTCTTCGACAAGACAACCAACGTAAGCCTTTTTGACAGGTACACAGAGGAAACAAGTTTTCAATAGATGGGATGGGGGGTCGTTGAACTTCCGCCATGGTTGTCCAAAAAATTCAATTTCTTTCCTCGGGTTTCGCAGCCCAAAGTAAGCGGAGATTGGCATGTAAAGCGAGTTAGGGTATCGCGTTGGACGATGGGACGTGGAAAAAGCACGAACCAGACTTGCTCTCCAGCTCATCTTGATGCCAAGCTTCCTGAGGAATCCAACATGATAATAAGTAGGGGATTTTTTTTTGTTTGTGAGATCGTGTTAGATTCTATGCATGAGTGCGCAATTTGAAACTATTAATTTTTTTTTTATTTTTGATGATAAATTATTATTGAAACTCTTACTTTATTAAGCTTTTATATCTCTTCGCATGTCTAAATATGAATTGGGATCAATAAATTGTAGCAATAAGCGATGATCATTCAAAGTAATGATTAACTACAATCGTTCAATTATAAATACAGATAAAATATGGCTAGATCTCAAAACGTGCTTTAGAGCTTATGAAATGGTAATTTTTTTTTTTTAGTATCGAAGGTATTCGGGCTAGCGTTTGTACGGATCGTATACCTCGACTAATTCTCCGGGAGGGCTAGCGCAGTATTTCACCGCCACGACCCTCCGCTTAAATCATCGGCACCCATCGAGATTCTAACCCAGGACCTCTCGTGCATGAGGAACATGCTTCAACGGATGAGATTCAGGTTCTAAATAAAAGCATGTATAGAACTTGAAATCGCCGACCCTTAAAAGTCAAGTGCGTGCACTATAGAAATCCCCGATCAGATAAAACCGTTTTTTTCAATTATCGGGTTATAAATTATGGATATCACTCCCACATGAAATTCCAGCTCGATATAAACGCAGGTGGTGTCCTTCGGTTGTAACCCACAAATCGAAAGATGGTGGGAGGAAATTTCCTTCAATGGGGACGGTGTCTGTATGACTACAATCGAAGTCAGACACTGATAAAAGAAAAAGAAGAAGATGAGTGCGCCTCCTTTTGAGGAAAGTTTTGTTATAAATCGACATGCGAGGAGATAAAGCACGCCGCTCGTCGGAAAGCCCTTTTAGCCCAACTCTATTTAGCTCCTAAAAAAGCTCACGTCCTCATCTGCACTCGAGCCAAAGTCATCTTTGTGTACCCCACGACCAGATCTCTTTTCAGAAAGTTCTATCTCCGCGGCGATTTGACGAGCTTGCCCCCGCCGCTGCCGGCCGCTCCGGCGAGTCCCTCATCCGTCGACGCTGAAGCACGACGTCCACGTATGCGCGATTTCGATCCGTGACCCTCGTTTTCCATCCGGCATTTCCCGCGATTTGTACGCAACGATTTCGATCCGTGACCCTTTGTCTTCATCGAGCGTTTCTCGCGATTTGTACGCGGCATGACGTGTAGTCACCGGCGTGGAAATATTTCACTTTGACATGTCCAAGACTTTCGAGGCCAAGATGTTACGGCGGAATCTAGGAAAAAGAAATTGTCCGAAAAGTCATAAACCTATTGCACTTTTGTCAACTCAGTTCTAAATCTTTTAATTTTTTCGATTGAGTTTCAAACTTTTTTGGCCTTTTGCGAGTTGAGTGTAAGTCAATTTTTGCTAAAAATCGCCGACGTGAACATCTATAATCATAGGTGGCATGACCGGTGCTCACGTAAATAATGTTAATAATATTTTAGTATTTTTTTTATTTTTCCATTTTATTTTATTTTTCTTTTCTTTTCTGGTTCAAAAGGCTGTCAAATTAGTTGAGTGTCGAAGACGCCCAGCGACCCCTGGGCGACAGCTTGTGAGCACTCGTTGTGGCCGATGAGTGCCGAAGACCCCTCGCCCAAGCCCGTGAGGCCCACGACGAGGGTGTCGCTACCCTCATCCAAATGGCCAGTGACCCCACCGGCCATTTGAGAAAAAATAAAAAAGAAAAAAAAAATTAATTAAATATTAAAATATTATGAAAAATATTCACGTCAACGTCTGTCTAACCACATAGAAATACCAATATTCACATCAGTAAATTCCAATCAAAATTAGCCAGATGAATTTAATTGGTAAAAGGGGAAAAATTTTGGCACTCAATTAGTAAAAGTAAAAAGTTTAAAATTAAATTCGTGAAAATATAATAACTTTATGATTTTTTAAAATTGCCGATGAGGGTTATCAAATCATTGAAGTAAATTAAAATGGTCGTCACATTTTATCTCCGGAGTCCATCCAATGTCAGCTTTAGAGTTCTTCAAATTCGAGCCATGGAGGACTTAACAAGGCAAATGAGAATTAATGGACATAATTACTCCCCTCCCCCTCCCCCCCCCCCCCACAAAAAATAAAAAGAAAGGAAAAAAAAAAGATTTCATAGACCGAAAACCTCATTGTTCTACTCTACTTTCGTCATTGGGATATGTCCATTATAAGCCTTAAAATTTATCACGAAAATACAATCGACTCTTAAAACTTATAAAAGGCGCGATCAAGTCTTAGAATTTATAAAATTTATGCAATTGAGCCCTTTCGTTAACACCGTTAACTTATCTAACGAAAAATACTAACGTGAAATTTAAAAATTAATTCTATCTCCCACGTGGCATTTTTTAAAATTATTTTCTTTTCAAATCTTATTTAAATTAATTAAAAACCCAAGAAAGGCTAAAAGGTAATTTTAAAAGTGAAAACTAGAAGAAAAGAGATGAGTAGAGTCGCCGGTGAGGCTAGGCCATCACAGCCATTGCTACCCATTGCCAGAGGATACAGTGCAGGTCACTAGCCCTGGCCAAGGGTGGCCATCGCCAACCCCATGCGAGACATTATAGGCAAGCCTCACCCGGCTGGCTCACCTAGATTTGAGCTAAGGAAACTCATAACGTAACGCCAATCGAATCCAACATGAACACCCACCCGAATGTCAATCTTAGACTTTCAGTGGCCGTTTTTCGCAATTTTATGGGGAAGGCTCCATAGAAAAATCAGTTTGTAATAAGCATGCAATGAAGAGAGCAGAATGGAAATAGATGCCTTCGAAACCAGAAAGTTACCTCGACCCAGAATTGGGTTTTGAGCACCCATCATTCATTCGGGCGAGGGATGGCATCACCCAATTCTAGGTTTCCTCAACCCAGATCTGGGCAAGCCGGGCGAGCGAGGCTCGTTGGCCCTTGTGAGGGTGCCGATAACCTCTACCGGATCCTCCGGTGATCGGCGGCGGCAGCCTTGCCTCCCCAAAGTGGCCTCCCAACTGCCCTGGTCCCTTTTTTTTTATTTAGTTTTTACCTTTTAAAACTAATTTTTAGCCTTTTGTTGGTTTTCAAGTAATTTAAATAAGATTTGAAAAAGAAAATAATTTAAAATACCACATGGGAGAGACAAATTAATTTTAAAATGCCACATCGGCATTTTTGGTCATAAAAATTGATGGCATTAACGAAAGAACTTAATTATACTAATTTGATGAGTTTTAAGACTTAATTGCAGTTTTTGAAAGTTTTAAGACTCAATTGCACTTTCGCGATAAATTTCAGGACTTTTAGTGCACATATTCCTTTATCCATTTAAGCATTTGAAATGCCAAGTAACTTCATCCTTCGGATATATTTATTGGTCATGGCTTGGGTTTTTTCAGACTAGTGGGAATCAAATTGAACATTCACAAAATTTACTAGGGTATTTTGTGATCAAATTAATAGACATATATATAATTTATGTATATATAACTAAATTCATCTTCGGCTAAAAGAAAAATTTTATAGAATAGCAGCAAGACCTGCAATGCTATACGCAGCTAAATGTTTGTCAGCACTGAAGTAACATAAACATAAAATGGTAGTAGCGGAAATGAGGATGTTAAGGTGGATGTATAGTCATATAATGATGAATAACATAAAAAATAAAGATATTAGACAAAAAAAAATTGAAATAGTACCGGTGATGGAGAAGATGAGAGAACATAAATTGAGATGGTTTGGATATATTCTCCATAGATTTTTAGATATTCCGATAAGAATAGAAGTTTGTTATCAAGAACAAGACATGAAAAAAGGAAGACGTCGGCCGAAACTTGCCTAGAAGAATGTAGTAAAATAAGATTTAATGAAGTGAGAACTATATTTGCATACAATCTATCTTAAGATGGAGTAGAGAAAAATTATTCGCATCGTGGAGAGGCAGATTTCCTATGTTCCAGACTATTCTTTTTAATCCCTTTTCCCTATATGTATTTATATTTGTATCCCCTAAATGATTTTATTTTAGTTTATTTTATGTATTTCTTTTTAGATTCATCAACCGTCGATCACAATTAGTTTGAGATAAATGTGATGTTGATGATAAATAACTAAAAGTTTGTATAAGTGAAAAAGTGTAGAAATGGAGTAGGGTAAATTGACCCAATCAAGAAAGCAAAGAGCCGCCATTATGGGAAAATTTTATTATTAAACCATTTTAGGGTGCTTGGCACCCTAAAACTTAAGGTGTTGGACAGAGAGAACCTACATGAATATCGAACCATTTGCAATACTACATATAATTTCTTGTTAAAATTGAAGAATGGGGGAAAATACATAATCTTGCATGGGGAATATAAAACCGCATGCAAAGAAAAACTAATCAAGCTTTAGTTTCTTGTTAAAATTGAAGTTAGGTGCATGTGGAATCATTAATTCGAAAAGTTGGCAAACATAATCTTGAACAACAACAGGTTCCCATCGACCACAATGAAGATGTCATGACCCTTGTCAGTGAAAGTGAGAGCACTCAGACCCTCGTGTAGATCTGGCAATGGTCATATAACACCCTCGATCGATCTTGGTTAGGCAAGGATGTCCCAATCCCAAAAGAAAAGAAAAGAAAAATCAAAATATTATAAAAAAAAATTTTAAGTACTATTAAAAATGTCGACATCAGTGCTGGCATTGCTAGGTATGACTGTAAGTGTCCATATGAATGATTTCCAGGCAAAATTGATCGAATGAACTGAACTACGACATATGAAAAATGTTCAGGGCTAAATTGATTTAATTTAAAGGTCTGGAATTGAATTAGCATTAATGGAATATTCTTACGATTTTTTTGTGCTTTTTTTGAGTAATTATTTGTGATGAACGACCACAATATCAATGGGTGAGTAAAAAGGGTTGAATTCCTAATAAAACTTGGGATGCATAATTGAAAAATCATTAGAAGTTAAGAAAATAGCACAAATGATTCTTGAATTTTGGCCAAATATATAATGTGGCTCCTGAAATTTTACTTTTTTTCGACGTGATCGCACAAATTTTGATATAAAAGATCCCCTTATTGGTGGGGAAAGCTTATCCCAAATCATTACTCGGCTTATGCCTACTTTACTCACGCGATATTGTTGGAACGGGCTTTTGCCTATTGTCCAAGATTCCCCACTGCTGCCCACCCATGTGAATCCAGGCCGTGTCTCAATCCTAGTGCGTTCATATCAGGAACGGTCGTACCACGCAGGATGATCGTCGCTCACATCAGTAATTTTCGGCCAAACGACGGCGTGGAACTCGAATTAAAATCTTATTACTAAGCGATGGGAAATATTTTAAATTTATTTTAATTGTCAATTAAATATCGAAAGCATTTTTGTTTTTTCAGAATGTGTTTTTCGAAAATATTATGAATGGGGGCGGTACGATCAGGGACTTCTAGCATGACGACATTTATGGCGATGGATTATTAGCCGTCCAGAAAACGTTTTGGAAGGAAGCAGAGGATACGCAGATCTTTGGGCAGAGAAATGCATTTAACTCTCTGACTTTAGTTCCTCGTTAAAATTGAAGTTAGGTGCATGTGCAATCATTTATTCCAAAAGTAGGCAGACATAATCTTGATCAACAACAGGTTCCCGTCGACCACAATGAAGATGTCATGACCCTCGTCGGTGAAAGTGAGAGCACTTAGACCCTTGTGCAGATCTGGCAATGGCCATAATGCCCTCGATAGATCTTGGTTAAGCGAGGGTGTCCTAGCCCTAAAAGAAAAAAAAAGAAAAGAAAAAAAATCAAAATATTATTAAAAAAATTTAAATTATTATTAAAAATATTAACATCAATGTCAGCCTTACTAAGTAGGACTGTATGTATCCATATGAGTGATTTTCGGTCAAAATTGATCAAATGACTCTAATTGTGACATATGAAAAATATTTAAGGCTAAATTGAATAATTTTAGCATCAATGCAATATTTTTAGGACTTTTTTTTTTGTATTTTTTGAGTAATTTTTTGTGATGAATTACTACAATATCAATGGGTGAGTTAAAAAGTGTTGACTTCCTAATAAAACTTGGGATGCAAAATTGAAAAATCATTAGGAGTTAAGGAACTAACACAAATGATTCATGAATTTTAACCAAATAAACAATGTGGCTCCCTAAATTTTATATTTTTTCGGCGTGATCGCACAAATTTTGATATAAAAGTTCCCCTTATCCGTGGGGAAAGCTTATCCCAAATCACTACTCAGCTTATGCCTATTTCACTCGCGTGATATTGTTCGAACGAGCTTTTGCCTATTGTCCAAGATTCCCCATTGCTGCCCACCCATGTGAGTCCAGGCCGTGTCTCAATCCTAGTGCGTCCATATCAGGAATGGTCGTACCATGTAGGACAACCGTCGCCCACATCAGTAATTTTCGGCCAAACGACGGCATGGAACACGAATTAAAATTTTATTATTAAACGATGGGAAATATTTTTCATTTATCTTAATTCTCAATTAAATATCGAAAACATTATTATTTTTTTCAGAATGTGTTTTTCGAAAATATTATGAATTATTAGCCGTTTATGGTGATGGATTATTAGCCGTCCAAAAAACGTTTTGGAAGGAAGCGGAGGATGCGCAGATCTTTGGGGCAGAGAAACGCATTTAAGTCTCGACTTTGGCAGGTGAATAAGCCGACGGTTCGGTTCTGAGCCCGACCCGTACAAAAGCGCGTGGGGGCACCCATTTCTGTGCTGCTCGTCTGTGCTGTCAGAGGGACAGAAATATAGTCGTTGGAGAGATTTTGGCGGAACGGTGATTCTCACGTAGTGGTCTAGGCAGACTCTCTCTCTTTGGGTAATACATTTGTTTATTTAAAGGGTTAATACCAAAAAAAAAAATTAAATTAATATACGTATAATAAATTTATTTCAAAAAAAATATATCATAAAAAAATATCGAACTAATATACTTATGAGAAATTTACGTGAAAATGATACATTTATGATAAATTTATCATCTATAATTTTTGTTAAATTTAACATCAAATTATTAATTTGGATAGCATGTAATAGTTCATAGGTATACCATTTGGGATATTTATCCCTTATTTGTCATAAACGTATCAATTTGAATTTTTTCGTGATATTAATCCAATTTAAGGAATGGTGAATTTGTCACGAGTGTAATAGTTTTAGGTTTTTCGTGGTAAAAAAGTTAGCTTGTGGTAAATTTATTACGGATACAGCGGTTTGGAGTTTTTGATGGTGTAAAAATAGTTTTGGATAAATTTACCATAGATATACCAGTTTGTAGTTTTTCATGATCAAAAAATTAATTTGAGATAAATTTATCGCGTGTGTATCAGTTTAGGGTTTTTGACAGTATTAACCATTGTTTAAATTACCGGAAGATGGAAAAATTACATCAAATGAACTAAAAATGTGTTTGGTTATCCGGATTTCTAGTCAAGATATGATTGAATAAGATAGGATAAGAAATTCAAGAATTTTATCATATCATATCTACTTTTTGATGAACTACAAGTTTAAAAAGCAAAATTGGACCAAATACACTAAAAGCATCCGCAACAGAGGACACAAACCATGCAATACGAAGAAGTAATTTTTTTTTTTTTATCAAGCCACCATCGATGGCGCTACATCTGAAGGTCATTACCGGTCGTCGACTCATCGGAGAATTCCACCCACCACCACGATTGCCACCCTCTTCTCCTGCTCCCTCTCTCCCTATTTGGTGGATCCAACGAGAGCATGTCCTCTCCAGCGCAGATGTTGGAAAGCCCTGTGAAAAAGTTAATTTGACAATAGGCGGAATAACTAATGAAGCTTGAAGAAATTTTCAACTTAAAAAAACTCTGAGCCTGCGCGGTTATCAAATCTCACCCTGCCTCACTATTGATGTCGCGTGCAGGTTAGATCTGCACAAGAAAGTGAGGACAGGGGTAAAATTGAAATTTGAGTAGTTTAGCGAGGGCAAAGATGAAAGGAAAAAAATATTCATTAGCGCTTGAAGAAGTACTGGGACTGTACTTGACGTTAATACTAGGTGAAACTTGGATTGGATTAATGGACTTTGGAAATGCTAACCTTAGCTAAAAGACTTTGAAATTAGAAAAAAAAAATTATCAATAAGAATCTGAAGTGCACTTATTTTCTTAAATAAGAGCACGAAGTGTACGTTGTTTTAAATAAGGGCGTGAAATGACTATATTAGTCTTAAAGAAGAGCGCGACCTCATTCGCCGAAGGGAATTTTTGTCATTTTGAATTTTTTCCTTTTTGTTTTCTTCTTTTTTTCCTCTTTACTCCATCCGGCCTCACCTGCCTATCCTAGGCAAGAGCAACCCTCACCAAACGCCGTGTAATCGTCAGCTATGCCCAAGAGGGAAGGAGAAAAAGAAACAAGAAAAAAAAGGAAAGAAATAAAAAGTAAAAACACAAAAAATTTAAAAAATGTATATTTATAATTTTTTTTACTAGAGTACCTTTTTCTAAATGGTCAAATTAGTAGTCGACAGACCAAAAGTCCTTATTTAAGATGATTTGACAACTTTAGGTCTTTATTTGAAATGATATCCACTTCCTACCCTTATTTATAAAAAATAACATCACTTCAAATTTTTATTTAGAATTTTTCCTTATAATTATCTTGGCAAACACATCAACTTTGGCACGAAGGCCTTAGAGTGGATTTCGTTTAGCTTTACCAAAAGTCCATTAGAGCTCCAGAGCTTATTAGGAAAAATACATTGTGTTTAGCAACTATTTTCAAGGGTTAATATCGTGAAAAACTTTAAATTGACACACATATGATAGATTTACCCCAAACTACTTTTTGATCATGAAAAATCTCAACTGGTACTTACGTGACAAATTTATCGTAAACTATCTTTTGACTACCAAAAATTCCAAAATGATATATTTGTGACAAACTTATCATAAATTAATTTTTTTTACCACGAAAAATCTCAAACTATTACACTTTTGACAAATTTACCATTTATTAAATTGGGTTAATATTACCAAAAAAACACACTCTTTTCTCTCTCTCTCTCTCTCTCTCTCTCTCTATATATATATATATATATATATATATATACCTATGACAAACATATGGTAAAAAATTATAAATTGGTATATACGCGAACTACCATGTATTATCTAACTCAATAATTTGACGTTAAATTTAATGAAAACTAATAGAGAATAAATTTGTCACAAATATATCAGTTTGACGTAAATTTATCACAAGTATATTGATTTGAGATTTTTTATGGTTAAAAAGATAATTTGGGATAAATCTACCATATGCGTATCAGGTCGAGATTTTCGTGATTTTAAGTTTATTTTTAAGGATTTTAGGAGGAAAATTGATCTTGAAATTACTGAAAGGTCAATCAAAGGTGATATTGGCCCCACGTCCTCCGACAAATGACAAGCCGAACGGGCCGTAAGCCTATCCCGGTCCGTGATAGCTCAGTAAACGAGGTAATTATGAGCATCCTCAGTGCCGATTTTCTCGGAAAATGATGTCCCGACAAATATTCTCCCACCCCGATACAAAAAAAATAAACAATTAAAAAAAAAGGAGAAAAGAAAAGTGAGTTCTTCGGAGTTTGTTTTGAAAAAGTCTGGTCAACGATGATCACGACTTCAAATATGCGACCCACGGGACTGACCCTGAGCAATTATCTTGAAACTCATTCTCTTTTATCATTTACTCATTCGTGAATTTGTTTTCATTGTCTCAAGTACCCATATTTTTTTCAAGCAAAAATTTAAAAGGAATATTATTTTAAATAAAAATATAAAATAAATGTTATCTTATACTTGCATTTATAAAAAAAAACGTTATCTTAAATAAATACCTAAATTGGCCATATCAGTCTAAAAAAAAAAAGACATGACCTCTCTAGCCAAGAATATTTTTGTCATTTTGCTATTCCAAAATTTTATCATATTTTATATTTTATTTTCCTCTTTTCCTCCATCGGTCTGGTGCTAGGTCGGCGGTGGCCGCCAGACTAAAGCGAGGGTGAGGGTTGTCGATGATGAATGCCTTAGCCCAATGCTGGCAAGGCAGCCCTTTCTGAGGCCGTCGATTGTCGTGGAGGGAAGGAAAAAAAAAGAAAAGTAAAAAAAATTATATACTTAATTAATTTTTTTTACAAAACACTCATTTTCCAATGGATGGAATAGTCACATGTTCGTTGGCCAACCAAAAGTTCCTATTTGAGATGATTTAGCCACTTCATGACCTTATTTGAAAAAATAAAGGTATTCCAAGCTCTTGCTTGAGAAAGTGAGGGTATTTTAGTTCATTATTTGAAAATTTTTCCATAATTAATTAAAAATATACTCGACTTTTTTCAATAGATTTGCGCCTAATTTAGTAAGCTTGTAAATATTGCAATCTCCCCCAACCCCAACCCCCCCCCCCCTCTTTTATATTTTATCTCTATATTCCTAGCTCTCAACTTTTTAGGACCATTAGCACATCAAAATTCGTACCTTAAGAATCTCTCGTAACAATTTTTCTTTTGAGATAAGAAATTCTCAAACTCGCCATGAAAGTGTAATTGAGCTCTAAAACTTTCAAAACGCGTAATTAAGTTATAAAACTTGTCAAATTAGTACAATCAAACTCCTCTGTCAACTTTGCTCAATTTGGTTGACGGGAGATTTGGATATCTACATATTAAAATAAATCCACGTTAGATTGGACCTCGGAAGTATGTTGGTAGAGTTACTCAATTGAAACCTTTTTTTTTTTAAAGATTATGAAACTTAAGTAAATGATTGAAAAGTTTTCCTACGAAAGTGAGCATCGTAGAAAGTTGTGAATTGTTAATATTCTTTTCTCATAATTTCATAAAAAGTTGGGAGGCTACATCTGCCCGTGCGACCCTCTCTAACCAAGCATAAGTCACATGACCTTAGGACTTAATTACTAATGGGAGATGTTTAAAACTTGATTGATTAAGGGGTAAAATAATAAGCAAAGTGCGGTATATGATATATCCCAAGAAAATACATGTTTCAGTTTTCACTTGGATCCTGGCATCCTCGGCATAATTGAGGGGATTCAATTTTTTTTTTTTGTCCACGACCAACTTTCTTTCACGATACTAGCTAGAGCTGGAGAAATTATTTTTTTCAATATTAAAGTCAGTCTCATTCTATTACCATTTTGCTACCGGAAAAAGCAACATAATGAATTCACCAAAATTCAATATCTTGATCGCGATGATTATCGAACGAGTCAAATTAATCGGCACTTAAAAGTGGGAATCGAATAGATGTCACTCTTATAATTCCGCGCTATAGTACTCGATTTTTTTTTTCCACGCTTAATTTTCAGTTTTGTCCAGGACATATACGATCGGCATTTTGAAAACCGAACATTATCTCAATCTGTTTACATATTTGGAGGGTATTTGACACAACTTTCTCGCAGCAGTTACAAATTTAATGATGTGCTTCATATTTTACAAGGCGTTAACACACAATTCACAGTTTAACATCCCCAAAAGAAATAGGCAGATGTGTCTCCTGAAACTTATTAAATAGCCAAATAATAGAAAATTTTTATTTTTCAATCGACCGTCTTTTTGGTGCGTTGTTAGTCCATTAATTTATTAAATAGGCTTCATAAGTGCTGGATATTCGTTAACAAGGAACCCTTAATAAATTGAGGGATATTTTGTGATCTGGCGAGGGTCACCTAGAAAAGAAAAAAGAAAAGAAGCAAAAAAAAAAGGGGAAAAAATAATTAAAAAAATAAGAAATTGAAAAAATTGTCAATGTCAGCTTCTTTCGTGTCATTTAGGACGATTGGCATTGAATAGACTGTCGTGTCAACTTTTTTGATCAAAATTGACCGAAAAGAATGAATTGGCAAATCGTTAGAAGATTTATGATTAAATTGGAATTTGTTGAAAGATTTAGGATTAAATTAGCATGAAATTGAAATGTTTAGGATTGAATGCAAATTATCAAAATATTTAAGACTAAATTAGAGCAATTGAAAGATTTGAGATTAAATTGGCAAATTGTAAATGTTTTGGACTAAATTAGAGAAATTAAAAGGTTTGGAACTAAATTGACATAAGTGTAATATGTTTATGACTTTTTCTCTGTATTTAGAGGGCATTGGCACAAGTTTCTCGCGGCAATTAAAAATTTAGAGAAAATGTTTTCCCACGTGTTATTAGTCCATTAATAATAGATTCATTTTATTAATCGGGCTTCATAAGTGTGTGGATATTCTTTGATTTTTATAAATGAATGCCTTAAGAACACTTGTTAAATAATCCATTAAGAAAATTTGCTGTCTATGTTCCTGTCAAATACAACGCTGCACGGAAAGAAAATGTACAACATTATAAAACTATTTCGAAATATTAATTCTTTCGAATCGAAATGTAAGTAAATGCATCAAGATGCTCCCTAACGTGACAAAAGAAAAGCAATAAGAAAAGCTTGTGATTCCGAGTATTACTCTATCGCTTGTGTTATATGTAATAAAATAGGGAAGATGACACAAATGGCTCATAGCTTTACGTGTAATATTATTCATGAACTTTTAAATTTATTAATTGAGTTCTTGAACTTTTGGTACATATTCAACTTAGTCCCTAGATAATATGAAAATCTTTAGTGTTGTTTCTGATATTATATTATTAAAAGAACTATATTGAACATTGTCATACATTTTCGCGATCACATTGAATATATATAAAAGGTTTATGAATATATTGGATAAATTAAAAATTCGAATACTATATTGAATATCAAATTAAAGTTTAAGTATCACATTAAATAAATTAGAAGTTCAGAGATCGCATTAAGTTCATGAACTAATTATGTTATTATCCTAATCAAATACTGAAAATCGATTTTTTTTTTCTTTTTTGTATGGAGAACGAATAATGAATGCTCCGAGGGCTTTTATTGACGACTCTAAAAGAAGATCGCGCGCGCGCTCTATCTCTCTCTCTCTCTCTGGCGTCTTGCTTTTACCTTCTTTCTCTCCTTTTAAGGGGGAAAACTAGCAAACCTCGTGCAAGATGGAAGCCACGACACACAAATCATGGCCCTTCCTTTCTGACTGTTGTTATCTTGTCTTCTTCTTCTCCTTCGGGTCAAAATATGATAAAGATCTCCTGGGGTCTCCCATTAAAGCGATATTTAAATAAGGGAACAGTACAAAGGCAACGGTCGCATCCCAGCTTGGACTCTCGGGGGCTGGCAGAGTTCCTCTTGAGGGAGGGGGGGCAATTCGGGGAAGAAATGCAGGACAAATTGCTTAACGGTTCTTTTTCTCTCTGCAGCTCCGAAAGTGGGACTCGCTCTCAGGCTCATAGAATTTAACACTCGTTCTTGAAAAAGGGTTTAAAGTGGGCAAGTGCCGGTTTTTTTCTCCGACCTTTCACACTTGCATTCTTTCTTCTCTCCTTCACTCTTCAAGTCTTCACCTTTCGATGCTCTCGCTTTTGGCTTTTCCATTTCTCTGCTAGCTTATCTCTTTGGTCCATTCTATCTGAGAAAGAGAGAGAGAGAGAGAGAGAGAGAGAGAGAGAGGGACACACGGATAGACATCAAATTCTACTGAAGTTTCGATTTTTACATTAGTGAAGCCCAAGATTTTTGTGCCCATTTGTCTCTGTGATTCATTTTGGGGACACCCATTTGGGCACAGAGGCATTAGAGGGGTTTTTCAGTGTGTGAGAACTGGAAGCAATGGCAGATCCAAAAGCAGAAGAGATAAGCCACCCACCAATGGACCAACTTCAGGGCTTGGAGTATTGCATAGATTCAAACCCTTCTTGGGGTACTGGCCAATACTCTTTTTCTTTCGTTTTCTTTTATTTTTCGCAGGATCTTGTTGATATAGTAATCGTTCATTGATTACAATCTTCTGCGGTTGAAGTGCCCCATTGTTGTTGCGCATAACATTTTTGCTGTTGCAACCAGGGGAAGCAATAGCTTTGGGCTTTCAGCACTACATTTTGGCCTTGGGAACAGCAGTGATGATCCCTTCATTTTTGGTTCCTTTAATGGGAGGCACTGATGTGAGTGGATTCTATTTCTTCTTCTTTCCCCTCTGTCGATTGATCTCATTATAAGTATATTTTTATAATCATTTCACTCCATCTTTGGTGAAGCTACGTGAATTGAGCATGTTCATTGATTGATATCGGGGATTAGATGATCGAGCAGAGCATCTCTTTCTAATATTGCGTGAACTTTGGAGAGATTTACAGTAAATACTGTCATGGTTATGATGAGTTCGATCAGTTTATTTTTTAATATTAGTCATTTCCTTTTTGCAAGAAGCTAATAAGAGCACATCAGCTGCGTAACTTAACGTCACTCAAAGAATTTAGGGATTTCTCAGTTGCTACCCTGAAACTTTGACAGCACTCAGCAACATTCTTTTCTTATTTCAGAGATTTTGTTGACGAGCGCTTTTAGCTCGCTAAGCTACATAGTGTTGAGTCTAAAAAAAAAAAAAGTTCCACAGTGTGCTTTCGAATCGTAAGTGAGAGTTTGTGCGCGTTTGAGTATCTGGTTTTCAATAATTTCTAGTGTAGGCATTTATTCAAATGACGTAAAGGATGAGCCATCAATCTGACCAAAGTGCTCTCTTTACTTTCTCCTCACGACTGGTTAATAATTTAATTGATTGTTCAGCGAGAATAAGTATAAATTGAATTCTGTCTTGAAAGTTACCTAGCAATTTTTGCTTACCAATATTGCTGAAATATTACAGTTTCGATGTTGGCCAGGGTGACAAAGTGAGAGTAGTGCAGACATTGCTGTTTGTCGAGGGGATTAATACGCTCTTACAGACACTATTTGGAACCAGGTTGCCAACAGTTATAGGAGGTTCTTATGCATACATGGTCCCTATTATATCGATAATTCATGATTCGAAACTAGCAAGAATTGAGGACGATGGTTTGGTAAGTTAGAAGATTTTTACTTGTCCACATAGTTGAGTCAACATGAAATAGCGTTGACTAGGAGACTGTTGGATTTGATGGGTAAACTTACAAAGCATCTTCAAGTGCTCACATGACTATGTATATATTTCTAGAGATTCCATAGTACGATGAGAGCAGTTCAGGGCGCTCTGATTGTAGCATCAAGCATCCAAATCATTCTTGGGTATAGTCAGATATGGGCAATATGTTCCCGGTATAGATTTTATCCCAAACATTATTTCCAGCTGCTAATGAAGTCGACTGAAGCATAATCTCTAATATATTTAACTTACTATGCAGGTTCTTCAGCCCGCTAGGTATGGTACCTGTGGTTGCATTGGTGGGCTTCGGTCTGTTTGATCGAGGTTTTCCTGTGGTAGGATATTGCACTCTTCCTGATATTGATTATGAATTCGTGGATTACTCCAACAATGAACAATCACCCTTATTGATTCATCTTACACTCAAGGTGCATCTTTCAGGTTGGAAGATGTGTTGAAATTGGCATCCCAATGCTTATTTTGTTTATAGCTTTCTCCCAGGTAATAGCTCTGCAATAAATTGATTTCATTGAGATATAATTCAGACAAATCCTACTTCATATGAAAAATAGTGGAGATGGTTTTTGTCATTTCCCATGATATTTACTGGTTTTAAGGTATAAATTCAAGCAATAATTGGAATAACAGTTGTTTGTCAAAGAAGTATTTTAGTTATAGTATTCAATATTCATCACCCTTTCCCTTAAAAGTACCTGAGAGCAGTCTTCTTTTATTTTATGAGAAAATATCACATCATAAGGTTCACATCTTGCTTCCTGCTAATCTTTTTCTTTGTTATGAACTTTGTTACAGTACTTAAAGAATTTTCGTGTAAGAGAACTACCTGTACTCGAACGGTTTGCTCTAGTTATATCGATCACTGTGATATGGGCATACGCACACCTACTGACAGCAAGCGGTGCATACAAACATCATCCAGAGTTAACTCAAATCAATTGCCGGACTGACAGGGCCAACCTGATATCCTCTGCTCCATGGTCAGTAACATTGCCTCTCAGTTCAATTCACAAAATAGGCTAAAGCATTTACTGTAACCATTGCAGTCTCTGAGAGAGCAAAGAATTGGCTTTACACAAAGTGTATTTAGAGATTTAGAAGGGGTGAATGTAATGTTGCTGCTCAAAGAACGCGAAGCAATGAAACAAGAAACACATTTCACAATTTACTATTTTCTTGAAAGTGTGATGCACCAATAGCAGATTAGTCTAATTTTGAGCATGATCATGGGGGAGCATGCCGGCATTTTGTTAGGATAAGCCAATGTAGTAGAAAGAAACCTTATGACAAGCTGAAGTCCTAACTTGCGAGGGTGATGAACACGAAGCGTCTGTTTGATATGAGAGTTGGTTATTATCAGGATAAATTTCCGTACCCTCTTCAGTTTGGGTGTTCCTACATTGATGCTCGCGACACCTTTAGCAATTTAATATTTTCATAGAAGTGTGATGCACCAATAGTGGATAGGTCTAATTTCGAGCATGATCATGGGGAAGCACACTGGCGTTTTGTTAGGATAATCCAATCTGATAGAAAGAAAGCTTATGACAAGCTGAAGTCCATAATTGCGGGACTGATGAACATGAAATGTCTGTTTGATATGAGAGTCGGTTGTTGTCAGGATAAAGATTCCGTACCCTCTTCAGTGGGGTGCGCCTACATTTGATGCTGGACATGCGTTTGGCATGATGGCTGCCGTGCTGGTCTCGTTAATTGAGGTACTATTTGGGTAAAGAACATAGATTAGCAGAATCCATTTCAATGTCACTAGTCCATTGGCGACCCTAAGAGTTTGTCTTTTTGACAGTCGACAGGAGCATACAAGGCTGCATCGCGTCTGGCTAGTGCGACCCCGCCTCCAGCTCATGTTCTTAGCCGTGGCATTGGATGGCAGGTCCAGCATGTTGCCTGGTTTTTTACTTAATTTTGATTTAAATATGGTTTGCACGCACACGCACAACAACCTAGTTTTGCTGCCATATAAAAGTAGGTTCAAGTAAACTCGTCAAATGGTTGGCTCATCAGAATCACAATTAGTAGAAATATCAGCTGATTTTGAAGAACTAACACGAGGTTTCATCACATACAGGGAATTGGCATACTGCTGGATGGAATGTTTGGGACATTGACAGGTTCAACAGTCTCAGTGTAAGTGGTGTTGTAGTTCCTTCATTTCACCAGTTTTTTCTTGATGCTAAGTTGTTCTTGATGTTACAGAGAAAATGTAGGTCTCCTCGGAAGCACTAGAGTTGGGAGCCGCAGGGTTATTCAGATCTCGGCAGGTTTTATGATTTTCTTCTCAATACTCGGTAAGTCATAGAGCATTCATTTATCGTGACTTTTTTCATTTTCATCTCCCCTCTCTGACTTACTACCCTTTCTTTTGTAGGAAAATTTGGAGCACTCTTTGCTTCGATACCATTTACAATATTTGCTGCTGTGTACTGCGTGCTGTTTGGTCTTGTTGGTAAGTGGAAGCAAAGTGATAATCGACACAACTGTTTGCATCTACCATCCTCATACTTTTAAGTTTAGCATCTGATTATTATTGACCTGTCGCGTTTGCCTTCTTCCAGCTTCTGTGGGGCTGTCATTTTTGCAGTTCACAAACATGAACTCGATGAGGAATCTCTTCATTGTCGGTGTATCGCTCTTCTTGGGCTTGTCTGTTCCTGAGTACTTCAGAGAATACACATCCAAGGCCCTCCATGGTCCTGCTCATACCAGGGCGATATGGGTAAAGAGTTCATCTTCTGGATCTTTACCATGACTTCTTTGATGACACAATCACTTTGTGGATAATTCTCATGAAAAGTACTGTTCTTTGTTGTCTATATAACTTGATAGCAAGTAGACTTCACCTTTTCTGAGCCTTCTCTCTCTCTCTCTCTCTGCAGTTCAATGATTTCTTGAACACTATCTTCTTATCGTCAACGACAGTCGCGCTGATAGTGGCCGTGTTCTTAGACAACACTCTAGACTACAAGGACAGCGCCAAAGATCGGGGAATGCCATGGTGGGCCAAGTTCCGGACGTTCAAAGGAGACAGCCGGAATGAGGAGTTCTACACTCTTCCTTTCAACCTCAACCGTTTCTTCCCGCCGTCGTGAAGTGACATGCTCTGTGATTGCCGATGAATCCGTTCGTGGAAAAGCATCATTTCCGGAGGGTTGGGAGGGTTTTGTGTGTGGTGGTGAAGCCAGTTAAAGGCGATGGAATGGAGCAGAGTTCAATGTGAACCCAACTATATAATATGGGTTTAATGCAGCAAATTTGTTTATTTTTTTTTTTCCCTCTTTGTCGTCTCAATTCTTGGCACACAACGGGGAAAGATCTGCATTGAAATGAAGTGATTGTTTGAAACTGTTAGTTTAGTGTGATTGCATTGAAAGGAGAGGACTCAAGTAAGTTCATTAGTTCAACATAACTATTCTCAAGGGTTTCGTTTCCTCTTGTTATATATATATACAATATTGATAGCTTAAGATGAGAGATTTCCCGAAATAGTGAAGATATTACTTTGGAGAGGTTATGTATCTGAATTTCAAATGGACTCCGAGCTTATTTCGAAATTCCTGACTAGTGTGTTGCTGCGTGTTCGGTAGAGTTGACCATGTGTCGGACACCAACGCACGTCCAAAACCATCACGGAGCTCCCAGAGAGCATCCATGCTTCCTAGCAGAGAACAACTGCATCTATTTTTTGAAGGGTCAAAGTTGGTCAGCCGTTGCCATTGGAGTGGCAATTATTATTGAAATATAATTGTATTCTTTAAACCGTCTACTATTTTTCCACGAATTACATGGAAAAAAAAACTACTATTTTTCTAAGCAATTGACATATCGAGTAGACCTAATTGGACCTAATCTAGCAGCAAGCCTCATCCTCACCAATCTTTGCCCATGATCATCGTTAAGAAACTAATTTTTTTCTGCGCAAAAATTTGACCTTGGAGGTTAAAACGGGTCGGTCTCGAGAGGGGAATTTTTAGGCCCACTCGTATTTTCCTTCGAGGGGCCGCTAAATCGGGTCCATAATCATTTCAATCAATTAAGGTAATATTGGCCAACGAAACTCCACTCGATCAAATTTTGGTGTTGAATCACCATTTGAAAGTTTCTATTAACCCAAAGACATTCGAGTTTTCAAATATCAAGCGCATGATTTTTTTTTTCCCTAAAGATTATTTTGACTATACGGATGGTTAAAAAGATCATATAGCAAACCAGTCTTTTGGTCACCGAAGCTGTTTGCTAATTTATATTTTACATTTTGATGAGGAATATACAAGCTACTACGAAGCTTTTAATACGGATGATAACCATTCTCTTTTCGGGGATTTATTATATGGATGAGTTTCTGAGTTGAGACACGTGTTTAATAACAATACAAAATTTATGTTCCCGAAATAGAAATTCATTTTAATATAGACTTTATACTGTTGCTAGCCTCTAAGCCTCAGCTGGCAACTAGCGGATGGCAAACTGTAAAGGGTGAATAGGAGTTGAGGCCCAATGACAGAGACTTGAGAGAGGCGATCGGCAGCAAGGATACGAGAGAGAGACCACACGCAAGAGAGAGTGAATGAGCAATTAGAAGAATCCTTAATTCTATTTCTGTTCTAGAAATAATAAGTAGAAAAAAAATTATATTTCTTATTTACGTTCCAAACCTATTTTTGTGTCAAAAGTTTGTCTAAAAAACAGAAAAAGAAAATTTCGTTACAAAACGGATTTCCATTCCAAACTTGTTTCCCAAAATAGGGGGAAAAAAGATAACTAAAAATGTTGTCATGCGCGCCCTGAAATTTCATGTTTATATGCCAAGAAGTCTTAGTTATATAGATGGTCCGCAAAACTTATGACTAAAATTATTTTCATCTAGCACCACGAAATAACCAAGTTGGAAAATTTTAATAGTCATAATCACTAAAATTAGAACTTCAAAAAGCCTCGCGAAACACGGGATGAAAAATTGTAAAAGAAGCACTTCCGACCACTGGAATACTTAATGTTTTATAGAGCACAATGTATCCTCTCTTATAACATAATTTTTTTTTCACAATTACCGAAAAAAGCCCTAAATTTGTTATAATTATTTCAATTTAGTTATAAACCTTTTGCATTTGTGCCAATTTAGTTTTTTTAGCCAATTTTAACTAGAAATTGCTGACATGGTCAATTTTAATGATATTTTAATATTCTTGAATTTTTTTTTATTTTTATTTTTTCATAATTTTCTCCTCTTCTTCTTCCTCGAGGCCAGCCTCACCGTCGTTTGGTGAGATCGAGCATCTCCCAGATCTAGGATGAGTATGTAAATGCCTATTATGGGGTGTCATGTATGTCCTTGTGGTTACCTCATATGAGAAATTGTGGGAAAAAGCAAGACTACAGAACCCTTTTTTCAAAAAAAATTACTCTGAAAATTTAGGGTTTGCATTGTAACGCTTCTGATCCGAAAAAATGATTCTGATAAGAATTGAGTTTTTCTAATTCTGCTCCCTAGATCAATTTTAGAGAATCAAAACGCATTTGGTAACTGCACAAATTTTTATTCCTAGAGCAAAAATGTGTTTGGTAACTGCACATAATTTCTGTTCTTAAAAACAATTTCTCCTCTCAAATTTTTTTTTTCATTTAAGTCAAATAATTATGTTTTGTCACTACAAAATCAACCTATATAGTATCACTAATAAAATGAATATAGATCATGTACAATCCATAATTAGTTTATTTATTTCATGGAGCATAAAGACATATGCAAAGTTCATAAGAAAGAGCCTTAGCTCAATAGGCAATTTGCACTTGAATTTTTTTTTCCACAAATTTGCACTTAAACACTTCTATATTTAATCAAATCCATACCCGATCCAACTCATATTACTTAAACACTTCTATATTTAACCAAATCGTGGCATATCGTATAATTCGTTAAGAATGCAATACAAATCTAGCGAAATTTGTTTAATCTTTTTTCAAAATTTTTTTTAAAAAAATTATTTGCTGTTTTTTTTATAAATATATATTTTATTAAAATTTTGTTTTTATTACTAAAAAATTGTTATTTTATTTTGCTTTTTTCTTCGGCAACCGGCAACGTTCAGCGGTGGGCAAAACAATGTTGGGGCCTTTTCACTTTATTCGTCTTGTTTCTCAAAAGTGATTTTGAAATAGAGAACCAACCTTTTTTTTTTAATTCTTGTTTTTGTTGTAAAAGAGTTCCCCAAAACATAATAAAAAAACATTTAGGGTTAGAATCATGTATATTACCCAACATGTTTCTCATACTTTAGCACGAAAAGTGAAAGCGACACCTAATCAAATTATTGGGAATGGGGATGAACAACGTGGAGTGAGCGATTTTGATGCTCCTAATATCTTTCTCTCCAATCATAAGTTAAGTTAATTGCTTTTGGGAAGCAGCCGGCACGTAGGGCCACGTCGATGACGTCAAATGTGGTTTTTGAAAAGACGGACGGCCTAATTCCCTAATTCTTCCCCCCCCCCCCCCCCCCCCCCCCCCAATTTTAAGTCTTGTCTTGATTTTGCCCCTAAACTTTGTTTTTTTTTTTTTTCTGTTCTCGGGGAAATCTTCAAACTTTAGGTTGGATTTTAAATCCAAAATGAACCTTTTTTGTCTAAGAAAAAACTCCAAAACTTTAGGTCTAGTCTTAAGTTTATTTATTTTGTCTAAAATAAATCACCAAATTTCAATCTATTCTCAAATCTTCTCTCGTGATCTAGTTTGGATTGGATGCTGCATTTCTACGTAGATAGCAAATCAACACAAGAAATGCGACATGGGAAATTATATCTAAAATGAAACCGTTCTAAGGTATGATAATTAGGGACGACTAACGGCGACTTTTGGAAAGAGGGCCAATGTGGTAGATTTAGTACTAGGGTTAAAATTGGTGATTTTCCTTTTAGAGAAAAAAGAAAAGTTCGGGATAGATTTGAAATTAAATATAAAGTTAATGTTTTCATTAGACAAAGAAAAATTCGGGACATATTTGTGCTTGAACCTAAAGTTTGGAGTTTTTTTGAGACAAAAAAAAGTTCGGGATAGAATTGAGATATGAGTTAAAGTTGAGGGTTTTCTTGGGGAATTAGATCAAAGACAGACACAAACAATCCCTAAAATTTAGCCCAATGTGTAATGTCGTTCTTGAACTTTTTTGTTTATTCAATGTGGTCCTTAAACTATTCACTAACCTTTCAATTTGTTCAACCTGATCCCTAAATTTTTCATGACAAAGTAAATCAATCATTGTTTTTTTTTTGATAACCGAGGTGTCCGGAGGCTGGCGAACTGAGCTCAAATCGAGGCCGTGAACCCGACTAAGTCCTCGGGGGCGACTGCAGGATCCCACCACCACAGGCATCCGGGTAAGACACTGAGCTCCCTGCGACGAATCGCAACGGGGGGTAAATCAATCATTGTTAGTATTCACAAGTTTTCATGATTGCCCTATTGCACGGATCAATTTATTACATTTCATCTTTTTGAGCTTTATCAATTTTATTATGCTTCCATTTAAGTACATTTTATTTTTATCATCTCTATAATAAAAAAAAAACAATGTAACAACATCGAGAGTTTTGTCCAATTCATATTCCTTTGGTTTGTAAAACAAGTATTTGCATAGGAATATTTAATAACAATGTCGATTTATCTATAGAATTCTCATACTTATATTAATCTAAATTTTATTCTTGATCTTTAGATAGATAAAATTTTCAAATTTTTTTTTGCGTTTTCTTAATCAAGTTTAGCTAAATACACAAATTAGCAAATTAAAGTAAAATGAATGTCGACTCGATGCAACTCTAATGAGACTGTGTATTTACTATTATGCAAATCATAAGCTAAAATATGCGTGAATGAAACTATTTTAATATTCATTATGATCTAAACATGAAAAAAGTAAAAGATATCCATATATTTTTTTTATTGATTTAAGGAACGGATTGAAATGGCGCAACATTCTAAATTCGAACAATAGTGTGATAATGAGATTTCTTGACTTTTTTTTTTTAATTATGAAAAGTTGAGGAATTAGATCATATAAATTGAAAGTTTAGGAATCAAATTGAGCATTTAGGAATAGTTCAAAAACCACTTGAATACGTACCACATGTCAACTTGGCAGTGCTAACTCAACATACTTCAAATTCGGACGGAAAGTCGAGTTTTGCCCCTAAATTGCTGCCGGAGATTAGATGGGGTTACAAAATATAGTATGAAGACCCAAACTTAAGACGATTTGTGTAGTCTCCCCAGAATCAACAACAAATATGCTAAGCGAATCAAAATTTAGTATTTAATGTCTAGTTTGATTGAAGTTGATAATTTCATGATTAATGAATCACCTTTTTATCCCCTCATCTCGGCCAATTCAAATCCATATCCATCCGTACAAAGATTTTGTGAAGAGCAAGAAGAAATCTTCATTAGCTACCAATAAATTTCTGATTACAGACTTCGCACATGACTAGTTGGAACATAGCACATGCACAATTTTGTTTTTCGAGACATCACGTTAGCAAAAGCTCATTTTGCCTTTTGTCTTTGGCAAGTGGAGGGGTTAATGTGTACAAGGTAGAAGTTGCGGGGACATAATTTTATGCCCCGCCCCCCACTTTCTGTCTCGCCAACTCATGATCGAGAAAATAACATAAATGTTCTATAATTTCAACCCAAAAAAAAAAAAAATCCATAAACTTTGATTTGCAATGTCATTTCTGGATTATTAATATATTCGATGTGATTCCTGAACTTCCGGTATATGTTCAAGTTAGTGTATGATTGAAAATATTTAATATTGTCCTTAAACTTGAATTAATATAAATGTAGCATTAGATATTTTCATATAGTCTATGAATTAAATTGAACATTTTATTAAAAGTTGTCCAATGGCCACATTGAATAAATTAAAAGCTCATGGACCACATTACATATTGAGCGAATGTTCACAATCCATATTGAACGAATTTTAAGTTTACGGACGACATTGCATACCGGGCCAAAGTTCATGGATCATTTGTATAATTATCCATTCGTGGCCCTCAAGTTAAAGTATCTCAACTTCACATCCCTACAGTTTTCTTACGCTCCTTACATAAGTTCAGTGTCTCTCCATCCGTTAGTTTTAAGTTTTTGGATCGGACATTCTTACGTGATATCACAACTAGGTTATGCCTTCGTTCATTTATAGAGTGTGGAGATCCTTCGTTCGTCAAACTTCACGTGGCATTTCTAATTCGACTTACACGTGCGACGAGGGTCAGCGGTGTTTAACGTGTACAAGTGGGTGAGCCCGTTTATCCCCCACTCTATATCTCTCTATCTCTCTCTAATTTATGGACCTCACAAGTGGAACGGGGGGATCGGTGGGGGCGTGGACCGACTCACATAGGGTTCGTGTCCCGAATTGGACGGGACAGAGAAGTGCAGTTTGATTTACCCCCTCTTGTTCCTCACTCTTGATCCAAAAAAGAACAAAAGAGCGATCGCAGCCAGAGAATGAGTCGATCCCGCTTTGGCTTTCTTTGGGTCTTCTCGTTGACGTGCGACGGAGCCAAAGAACAAATTTCCCTCGTTTTTCTTTGCTTGGCGTGCTAGCAATTCTCTCAGTGTTCTTCGTATGTTTAATCCTAATTATTTTTCGTAATCTACGAGCTTATATTATTAAACATAAGTCTCGAGTTCGATCTCCTAGCGAAAAGCCGATCCGAGTAGGTTTCCTAATTGCGGCGGTTTCATAATTTGGGCGATTTTCTAATTTAAGTAGATATTCTCAAAAGGGTGAAATTATACGCCGGTACGACAACATGGAGCAAATAAAAAGATTACTATCGTTTTTTTTTTCTTTGTAAATTTTTTGGGTGAGCTTTCTTTATGAGCGGTCGATAGTAACTTTTATGAGTTTTTTTTTTCTCCATCATTTTGAATCTAATTTGAGGTTAGCAAAAACACTTGAGCGACTGAGCAATCGCAATCTTTATATCCTCATGATTCTCGACAGCCGGCCTTTTTTTTTTTTCCTCCCTAGAGCAGGTATCGATAGCATGATCGGACCAAATAAACTTCCAGCGTTCTCATCGTTCCTGATTGAATTTTTTTTTTCTGGTAACTTTCTTATTTTCGCGTCGGTCGCGAACCGCTTTGTTCCGTGATGTGGGCTTTATTATTATTGCCCATAAATGTTGCCACATCGTGAAGCATTGTCATTACAGGGGAAAAATTCTCGGTGGCGACACGACATTTAAGATCACGATCATTGATTAAACAAGGTAAGGAGGAACTGTCGAAAGACAATTGATGTGACGTTTTACGGAACGTCGAAGCCCCAAATCATGATTAGTCTAATTGCGGCGACGTGTCTAAGGATCCAATGAAGGCACAACATCATCTAAATCACCAAATCCGGACTGCCCGCCGTATCCGCAGAGTCTTCTGCTGCATGCTATATTAAAAAAAAAAATGAAATGCATATATATATTTATTTTTGATCGAATTATTATCATTATCATTATTTATTTGAGTTGCAAGAAGGCTCCAAACTCCAGCTATTTATATGGGGTGGCGCGCCGGCCATATTCAACATGATTAGGGTCACATTGAACACGATCGACATATAGATTTGGTAAACGACCAAAGTAAATAATCTCGCGAAAAGTGACCACAAATGGTGCCGACGGCGACCGCGATAATTTTTTTTTTTGGGTCGAATCCGATGACGATAAATTCACATATAAGCATTTCATAATCATTATTCAAGGTTTAAAAATAAAAAATAAAAAATAAGAATAAAGTTACTCTGAACGAGATGTCCGATTGCCACGCGACGCGTTTTTATAAGTCATGTTGCTCCACATGTCTTCGCAAAATCTCGTGATGCAAGAGAGGGTGCTCGCTTGCCGTATTGCATCCGCGTGCTTTTGACTCATTAGGTTGTTTGATTTGTTTATGTCCAGGTCGTCTTCCGCAACTCGTGTACGATGGATAAATATATTTTTTTTGGTCGAAGATGGATCGACGTTTAATATATATATATATATGTATGTATTTATGTATTAAGAGATGTGACACAAAAATACAAATGGTGAAATTTGACTGTAATTTTTTTTTTATCGTAATGGAAGGGAGAAAATGAGAGCCTCATCCGATTTAGTTTGAAGCCTGAAGGTGGACGCTTTGGTCCTGTTTTGCAGCTTCCCCATGATTACGTGATTTCTGTTTCCCTTCTGGCTCCCGACTCAAGATCACACGAGTCCTTCCTCCACCACCTCCTCCTCCTCCTCCTCCTGGTTTTCTGTGTTCTTTCTCTCTCCTCGTCGCCTAACGTCACTGTATATTCTCCTCCCGAGTGCGTGAGGCTTAGAGAGAAGAGTCTCCGGGAGAGAGAGAGAGAGAGAGAGAGAGAGAGAGAGAGAGACTTGGTGCAGTTGTTGAATTGCGACCCGACCCAGGTCGTTCTTTCCTTCAAATATTGTTTATCTATATGTTCTCTAGGGAAATGGACCCTTCTTGGGGAGACTTGCGTGATTGGGGGCCAGTGCGGGCAAACGTGAGGAACTAGTAATCGGTGGAGGTCAGTGACGGCTTGGGATTTCATTGACTTCCTCTCCGCAACAGAAAGATTCGATCTTTATCCATTCTCTCTCTCTCTCTCTCTCTCTCTCTCTCTGGCGTTGAACTGCTTCTTCTTCGATCCATGTTAAGAAACTAGTGTACAGGGGAAGAGTTTATTGGTAGATATGGATACGGATCTGTGAGTGCATCCCAAATGTTGCTGGCTTTATTTATAGTGTGATGCTTATTTATTGATGGAAGACTGTTCGTAGTTTTCGAGTCTTTGTTTTGTGGTGTGTATGGTGTGATGGATCAGATGAGACGTGATTTAGAAACTGGTGGAAGCTTGAATCAAGCTGATTCTGGTACAAGGGAGCATTCTGAACATTCTGTCGATGAGACTGGTGCTGTGATTGATTTGGAGGATGGTCCCACGGCAAGTCCACAGGCTGGGCAATCGGAGACTCGGAGCAATGATTTGGGGTCGAGTGGGGTTTCTATTGAAGTGGCTGATAATGCTATTTTGGTTCATCAAGAGAGAAATGATGGGTCATTAGAGCAAGTGGGTGATCAAGGGACAAGTAGATGTTCTGAGGAGGATGGTGTCGGTCGAAGATCAGAAGCAAAGGGGGGTGGAAAATCGGAGTCCGAGACGGTACTGAAGAAGGATTTAAAGAAGAGTGTCCCTGCAAAAGGGGATGATTCATATGTGATTGATATCCAGTGTGGTAATGTTCGTGGTGGCTGTGGCGAAAACGGTGAAGGGGAGAGAGTTTGCAGGATTTGTCATCTGAGTTCTGAGCAATCGGGGGATGCTATTCCTGGGATGACGATGGGTGATTGTACGACTGCTGCAACATCGAGTATGGAATTGATTCAGCTAGGATGTGGGTGCAAAGATGAGCTCGGGATTGTGCACAGTCACTGTGCTGAGGCGTGGTTTAAACTGAAAGGGAATAGGTATAAGTTTAATTTTCAAACTGCATATGAAGATTTCAATCTCATTGAGTCTTCTTCTGAAAAGAAATGTGTGTTGTTATGTCTGGAATCAAATGCATCCATTCTGGTTGCTGTCGTCTAGTCCAATGCTGCATCTTTTTATCTGATGGTTAAGATGCCTGTTTAAAACAGTGTTATTTGAATTTTCCCATTGGAAATCTCATAGGTCAGATTAAGGCTTCTTTTGGAATGGGCTCTTTTGATTATCATGCATGTGTATGCACACGGATATATTATCAGCATTTTGACTACTTTCTCAGCTCGTGTACTTTTGAATTTTATAATTGGACTGGAGGTGGAGGTGGAGGAGGAGAAGGCAGGGACGTGGGAAGGAGGTTTCAATAGGTTATCTAAAACCATCTTCCTTTAGTTGGCCTTTTCAGCTTGCAATTCGGGCTACAGTGCTAGAAACTTGTTTCTGAAATGAGATTGGGTGGGGTTTTTGTTGGTTTTCCGGTGAGAGCACTGTAACAAATAGACAGAGCTTGCAATACACGTTGTAAAATTGCAGATTCGGTAACAGTAGAGGTAGACTAGGTTGGCTTTTGCGCCACTGTCTTATGAAATAGCTGTTATTACATTCTGTGTCACTAAAGAGGGGTATTTTCCCAAATTACATGGTGCTGAATTGAGTAACATAGACATTCTTATCCTTAGCTATACATATTGCACATCTACTGACCATACTGGAGATTAGAGCTTAGCATGGTAGCAGTAGAGGTAGATGAGGTTGACTTTTGTTTCACAATCTTTTGAGATAGCTGCTATTGCATTTGTGAGATTTAGTTGCCAAACTTACATGGTCTACATCGAGTAACAAAGACTTTCTTATCCTTGGGTATTAGGTGTTGCACATCTACTGACCATCCTTGGGTATTAGGTATTACATGGGCTATATTAGGAATTCTTATCCTCGAGATAAGAGCTCATCATGGTAAGCTGTTAATGATTTGGTAGCAGTAGAGTAGGATTTTGGTTGACTTTTGCATCATTGTTTATGGAGATAGCTGTTATTACAGATTATGAGACTAAAAGGGTGTATTTACCCAAATTACATGGTACTAAATTGAGTAACATAGACATTCTTATCCTTAGCTATGGGTGTTGCACATCAATTGACCATACTGGAGTCAAAATCACCTTGCACTATCAAATATTTTTAGTCTGCTCATGAAGCCCGAAGTGCAAGTTTGTCAGCATCAGCGAAGACTCTCTGGGATATGGTTCTTCTAACAAGAAAATAATACATTTGGCCACAATAATAGGAACATGTTTATACATTGTTATGAATTGAGATGGTCAGTTGTCTCCTATTATTTCGTTTTCGTTTTTCTGTTTGGGATTAAGTTGAAGAATGGTAGGGGTAAGTAGGACTGTCAAGAATATAGATTTAGCATGTTGGGAGATACAGCTGCTTGTCTTTGATGATTCAGTGGTCATGGGACCATTTCCTTCAATGATCTGTTTGCTGCTTTCAATGGCTACTGATGTTTTTGTCCAATATAGCCATGGATGTGAGAATCTTAAAAGGATACCTTAAATGATGTGGGAATATAGTATGACAGGCAACTCTTTTAATTAGGCTTCCTAATGTACCAGTTTGGTTGTTGCAATTTCTTATGTTCGATATTCTCTGCACTTAGATGTGCTAGCCAATATACTTATCTAGCTATTTCTGGCGAGTCTTTGCTTATGCTCTTCTATCTTGTTCATATATATTTTTTTAAGTGTTGAAATGGTACTATATTGCTGCCTGTAAAGTTGTATGTCCGAGAAAAGAAATAGTTTATTGCCACTCTTCTGGATTAGGGCATTTTTATAGTAGTAGCTGCTGCTTGTTAGTTAGGTCATTTATTATTATCCATGTTTGGATAGTCTTGTTTTGTAATTTTAGAAGACTTCACATGCCTTAAATATCTGTTGCTTTGTGTTTAACCGTACTGTGACTTCTCTTATGTGGCACAAATCACTGTTGCTTTCGTGTGGCTATCATGATTCACAAACACATTTGCCAAAACTGCAGAAAAGCTTTTCTCTATGCAAAGAGATGTAGAAGAAGTGAATGGTTCCATGTGTCCTAGAGATTCCAGATGAGCTGTGCAGTTCACATCTATGCATGTGTGCTTGTAATCAGGCTTGCACATTTTATCTTGTGGACTCGAACTATCCTGTTGCTTTAATGTGTTTTTTGAAGCACAACATATTGCTGGTACTTCAAGGTGTATGAAGGGCAAATTGCTTTAGAAGTTATTGTTCATCTAAAACTTTTTTTCACTGCAGGTTCTGTGAAATTTGTGGTGAAACTGCTAAAAATATCTCCGGTGTTGGAGATAATAGATTTATGGAGGAGTGGAACGAAAGAAGATTTACTGCTGGCAATATCAGCTCGTCTGAAAGAGAGGGGTGTTGGCGGGGACAACCGTTTTGTAACTTCTTGATGGCGTGTCTGGTAATAGCTTTCGTACTCCCGTGGTTCTTCCGTGTAAATATGTTCTAGAAGGTGGTGTGGGTGATCATAGAGAGATTCCTTAAATTCTTGGATATCTATACTTGTCACTGCGCGGGGCTGCTTCTGGGTTCTTGCCACGAACCCTTGCTATTGTTAGTCTCGGCAAATTTCTCCACGATTCCTTCTGCAGCTTCCAAATATCGAAATTGCAACATGGATCGACTCCCTTGGTCGAAATGGTACAGTTGCAGTGATCTGGGTCATTACACTCCCGAAGTTTCTTACATTCTGCAGAGGGAGTTGGACAGCAAATTCTTTGATTCACGAAAAACTGGGAAGTTGGTCCTTACAACTTGACGCCTATCTGTCCTCAAGGATTTACCTTGTTTGGTACCTTTGGCTCTTCATCCTCGGTCGGTAGATGTCGTAGTTCTTTACAAGATCCGTCGACAGGTTTGCCACGATTCGTGGCACAGCTTTTTCCTTTTCGAACTGCTTTCTCTGAAGTTATATGTGAACGTCCGTCCTTCATCAGTTACAGTTGCTGCATTCTTTGTGGACATGTTTGGAACCACCACAATCCTTGTATGTGAAAGCAAGTATACTGCATCTTACTTGAGCATTTTGTTCATTTTGCACCCTGTTTTCCTTTAGCCTCCCTCTGATGGCGTCTGCTATCGGCGGGTTACAAGTGTGTACACCTAAAAGAAAGATCGATTCTTTGGGATCTTTCCTTTCTTCAAATGGAACGAGTAGAGTTAGAGTCAGACTGATTTTCTAAATGCCATTTTGGATATCCCGGCTCGAGGGATGTTTGCAGATATCGTAGAAAATTGTGGGATTATGATTCATTACTTGCAACCTTCGACATGGTCAAGCTCTAGTTTTGTTATATAAATTGGCCACAAATTGTAACATCAATTTCAAGCAATTGAGGGCGTGGTTGGGTAGGTTTTCTCTCTTTTGCTTAATCTAGATATTGGCAGTAGTTTGACCCTTTTTTTTTTTTAAACGGAGAAAATCATAAAAAAGGTACAAATTTATTGCACGGATATCCAAGACTCAACCCATCTTTATGACATTCTTCATAATCTCTTGTTCTCGTTAAGACTCACGATCACTCACCTCACATTCTCAGCTCAATTTGAATACGAGTTTTCTTAAATTGAATTAAATATGGAAGTGCTTTAAGAATATGGGTCAGATTGCATAAGTGTTGAATCGAGTATGAGTTTTCCTAAATTACTCAACCTTACGCTCAGTCATTCTACACTCTCACCTCTTGGATAAAATATGGAAGTGATCTAAAAATATGGATTGGATTGGGTAAGTGTCGGGTGGAGTATGGGTATTTCTAAATCACTCGTTCTCACGATCACTTACTCTACACTCTCAACTCAGTTTTGATATAAATTTTCTTAAATTGGATTAAATATGAAAATGCTTTAAAAACATGGGTCGGATTGGGTAAGTGTCGAATCAGGTATGAGTTTTTCTAAATCATTCAATCTCATGCTCATTCACTTTACGCTCACATTAGTTTGGGTATGAGTTCCTCAAATTGAATTAAATAAGGAAGTGATTTAGGAATATGAATCAGGTTGGGCATGTGTCGAGTTTGGTATGAGTACTAGGTTTGCATTGCAATAAATGGATCCGTTTAGGTCGGATCATTTCTGACTCGACTGATCCGTTTGAGAGGTCTAACCAACTTATAACTATGAGCGGGTCAAACCCAAGGCACCTGGCTCGGGTCGGATCACCGCAATTACCCGGTTCGTTCACATCCCAACGGCCCATAACACCAATTGAAAAACCCTAGCTTGCGCTTTCCTTCCATCCGCTCGCCACTTCTGCTGCTCAGTGTTCTGCACCGTCATGGTCTCTCTCTCTCTCTCTCTCTCTGCGCTTGTGCTGTGTGTGTTAAACTTGTGATTGAGACTAAAGCCATGAGAAATTTCAGGCGTCAGAGAGGAAGCAGTCCAACCCGATGAGGGAGATCAAAGTCCAGAAGTTGGTCCTCAACATCTCCGTCGGCGAGAGTGGCGATCGCCTCACGCGCGCCGCCAAGGTATTCTCTCTCTCTCTCTCTCTCTCTCTCTCTCTCTCTCTCGGTTGTCTCGAACCATTTTCCCTCATTTTCCTGCGAACCAAACAAGGCTGATCGGTTTTCAGGTCTTGGAGCAGCTCAGTGGCCAAAGTCCTGTCTTTTCCAAAGGTAGGAGTCTCTCTGCTAACCTTTTGCTACTGCGTGTGATTTTATGGAAATGGGTTCTCATTTTAATTCGTAAATTGTTCCCTTTTTAATGTTCCTGTGGGTTTTCTGATGAAATCGACGGATACTACATCACTTACGAAATTGAGTTATGGTTATACTAGGGGAATTTATAAAATTCTGGGGAAAATTTTGATCCACGGAAGCGGTCATGGCTTCGCATATAAGATCGAGTTGTGGTCAATAAAAGAACACCAGTAGGTTTGTTGTTAATGGTTAATTGATTTGGACAGCGAGATACACTGTGAGGTCATTCGGGATTAGGCGTAATGAGAAGATTGCTTGCTACGTCACGGTGAGGGGGGAGAAGGCGATGCAGCTGCTCGAGAGTGGTCTGAAGGTGAAGGAATATGAGCTCTTGAGGAGGAACTTCAGTGACACTGGCTGTTTTGGATTCGGCATTCAGGAGCACATTGATCTTGGAATCAAGTAAGTTTGTGTGTGCTTATTCTGTTTCTCTGCACTTGTATAGTCCTGAACAAAAATTCCTCCTTTGTTACTTATTCTTGTGTAATAGGAAAAGTTGCATTTTTTCTCCTGTTGAAAAGCAAAAGCTGACGTGTTTTTCTATTGATGTTATGGGTTTCTCTACGTTTTAATACAGCATCTCGGATGTTTGCTCCTTAATGCTGATAATTGGGTTCTAGGGCTGCTGTGGACTAAAAAGGATGGACAATGCTAAAGAAATTTCATATTGTACAATCATCATCCCTCCATTTTGAACTCAGCTGATATGACAATACTGCCATAACTTCATTTAATCTTTCGAGTGTCCCAACTTTTGGAGAATGGTCATTGTGGCACTACAAATTTTGGATTGATTTTTTGAGTGCCATAACTTTTAAAAATCGTTCATCGGAAGTGCTATGCCACCTTAAATTTCGGGCAATGTGATAGAACACCTTTTAAAAGTTATGGCATTCAAGGTATCAATTGAAAAGTTAAGGCACCAAAGGGAATGCCCTATGAAAGTTATGTTAGTGACCGATTGAAAAATTACGACATCAAAGTGAGCGTCATGCGAAAGTTAATGACACTCTTGATGTTATTTTTCCCTTGGAACCATGTTGTTACTTTATCTAAAAACGGCTTATTCTCTTTTTAGGTATGACCCTTCAACCGGTATTTATGGGATGGACTTCTATGTGGTCTTGGAGCGCCCTGGATATCGTGTTGGTCGTAGGAGGAGATGCAAATCTCGTGTTGGAATTCAGCACAGGGTTACAAAAGAGGATGCAATGAAATGGTTCCAAGTTAAGTATGAAGGTGTGATCCTTAACAAGTCTCAAAACATCACAGGTTAGGGTTACCGTATGCTGAAGGATTTGCCAGTGTTTTTTTTAACTGTTTCGTACCTGGTAATACTTTTGTATTGGAAGCTATATATTCTCTGTAGGGTTGTTTGACATGGAGTATATGAGGACTTTCTGGTAATTTGTTGTTTGACTCTGATGTGGACTACCTTTTGGTTTTTTCATATTCTTAGCAAACAGCGTGCGTCACATCTTATTGTTGCTCTTTATGCCACTTCTGCCCTGTGAAAGTATGTAGAAGTAAATCCCTTCAGCTGAAGTGTCACGCCTAAAATAATTAACGAAAACCATGTAGCAAAGCTCTTCGGACTGCTGAGGATCTGCGGAATTTTTGGAGAGGTAGAGTTTGATGGTATTTCCGGATATGGGGATCTCTTATGTCTTCTAAATCTGAATGGGAAGGTGGTGGTTCATAATATGGAAATATCCAGAAATTAAATGAAAAAAAATAGTTGACTAAATTGAAAATAAACACCAATTCATTATGGATAACGGAAGGCTTCGCTCTTACAGCTTGGAATCGTTCAAGTTTTACCTAGCGAGGTCCCTGAATTTACGCATCATGGAATTGTGCGAGGAAGTTGTGCGTAATCTCTGGTGTACAAGAAGTAATAAAGGGGAGGCTTAATTACGTCCAGAGTTAAATACTAATTGGCATTGTCATCTCCTACAATAATTTTAAGAGTGAGACTAGTTCTGTTACTGAAGAAAGGTGTTTGGTGCTTCAGGATCTCAGTAGCTCCACAAGTTCTTTCTTCTTTAGTCTTGAATAGCCCCTAACACCTCTAGATTTAGCCAACTCCTTGAGCTCTTGAAGTTTCATCTCTTCTATTTTCCGTAAAGTGGAGTCATTATTCCTGGCTATGGCTGCCGACGCCTCATTCCACTGTTCTTCCTTTCCCCTTGGAGCCGATGGAAATGGGATTGGAGACTTCTTGACAAAATTGGATGGTGGCCTTATTAAGTTGACGTTGGTCGCTGGTGACGCAATTTGCTCTGCATCCTCTTCTTTCTTAGGGAAGCTCCTTCTCCTTGGCTTTTGCTTGTTGCCTCCTTTCAATGAGACTTTGTCTGCCCGAATCATAACAAATAGTAAATAGAAGATGAAGGGGGAACTAATTTTGTTCCCTTTCGAGCATGATAGGCCAGGAGTTATTGTAATCAAGTGGAGATTATGAGAGATACAAGATGTAATTTTGCAATTTCATACTGGAATTGGACTAATGCTGCACGCAAGTTCTGTAGATCAGTCACTGTGAGCATTACCTTTTGCTTGCTTCCTTGATCGACGAATGACCTCCAGGACTGACTGGGCCGCAGGTTTATCCCCCTTCGGGTTGGTCCCTTCCTTCTCATCACTCGCTAACTCCACCTTTGAGATCGAAGATTGTATCCGTCTGAACAGAGAAATTATCTCTTCCTGCTTGACAGAACTAACTCTTTTGTCGGAGGACGGGGGCATCTTTGATACATCGTCCTCTGGTCTTCCTGAAGCAGAAACTCTCCGAGGAGATTGGCTTCTTTTAATTCCATTTGGCCTCGTCTCAGTACGCTCATTTCTTGGCCTAAAGACTGAAGTGAAATGTACGTTCTCTGCCAAATTCAACAAGCTGCATCAAGAAATGACCTCTCAGTTTTGAAGTTTCGATGCCCAGCACTAGAACTAGGATAATAGACATGGCTTACAGTCCACAGAGATTAAGAACTTATCGAGTCGCTGATCAACAGCGATTCCACGTTGTGATCCACAATATCATCCTAATGACTTCAGCTCGTTAATTGAAGACATTCCTCTTGCTACTATGTTATCGATGCACCAATGAAAACAACTGAAAATTGCTCGAAAACTGAACTGGGACTGTTCAGATCAGGAATATGCGAAGGTGAACTTTCGGGTCGAATTTGTTACCTTTAGGAGGGAAAACAGCGGTTTTGACCTCGAGGAGTTGCTGCTTGATGGAAGCTACTGAAGCAGGAAACTGGACGATAACACCAGAATGCAGATTCCACATTACTGAATCCATCACTGGTTTATGAAGCCGAGATTTTCTTGATTCGTTCGACTTGAACCTAGTATTACTCCTCTGTTCTCAGTGGCGACAACTTCAGTTTGTGGTTGCCGTTGCTTCTAATCGGACGGAACATATTTGGACCACATCTTTCACATGCGTGTGCAATGCATGTATTGGCATTCTCTTCCAAGCTCCACCACATCTTTTCCCAAGTTTCTCTCTGACCTTATATCTTGAAGCTCTAGGCTGGTCAATGTTCATGTCAAGGCCCCAAGAACATGAAAGGTCCAATAACATGTTTCGTGGACGAACCATGCCGTCGCTCCTTGTTGGAAGATACTCGAAATTAGGTGGTAACCGGCCGAAAAGTTGGTCTGTGGATCAGCAAGCCATCTTCTGAGCATCCGTTGCCTGAGTTGTCGTGTGAGCACAGATGTCTTGCGAACCGGCTAGATGGGCTTCAACTAATCTACCCACTGCAAAGTTTGAAAGGGGACTTTCACTTAATACCGGGAAAGAGAAAAAAAAAAGTCCTAAATCTATTGTATTGATAATAATTTAGCCATAAATCTTTCGATTGGCTCAATTTAGTTTTAAACCTTTTTGTTTTGGTACCAATTTAATTTGTGTGGTCAATTTTAGTTGAAAATTGCTGATATAGATGTCGATTGTATTATATGGTACGATTGACGTTGACCTGTACAAATTATATATTTTTTAAAATAAAATTTTATGAATTTTTATGAATTTTTCATTATTTTTCTTTCCATGTGGCCGGCAATGGTCTCGGCTCTTGCTAGATCCTGCAAGGGCAGTCCTCACCCACTCAATGGCTATGAGGGTCAAGCCCTCGCCAGATCTGATGATGGCAACCTTCACCCAAGTAAGGGTTCGACCTTCATGGCTTGGGTGAGGGTCAGATCCTCACCAAATCCTAGGCTAGGCCTGTGGCCACCCTTGCTTGTGATCAGCGACCTTCGCCATCCATAATGAAAAAAGGTAATATAAAAAGAAATAAGAAAAAAAATAATACAAAATTAAAAAAAAGATTTGCCAATGTCAGTGTCGGTTGTGTTACTTCAAATGGTCAAGGTAAGCGATTTCCGATCAAAATTAATCAGATGGACTGAAGATGAATTCAATTGGTACTAATGCAAAAGGTTACCATTGCAATATGTTGAGGATTTTTTTGATACTTTTCCCGCATAATAGCTCCTCTAGAATCTTTAAATACATGGTAAGGTCACGTTTCTTTGATTGATTTGCACGTCTTGCGGCATATCGCTCTCTTTATACCTACAAGATTAAACTCGTGGCATGTTCAGATTGTGATAAAACGACTAAGGCACGGAATCAGATATTATGTCCACATGTTTGTCTTCATATTTCGTGCTGCTACCAAATTATTTTATTACCGACGACATCCAACTTTTGGTAAAAAGAGTAGGTTGGAACTTGTCATGTCATGTCAATTTTGATTTTGTTAGCTCAAGTTTTCCTCATAAACTTCATCTGATATTGTATTTGTATTTATATTTTCATATTGTGATGGACATCTTATATAGAATGAAAAATGTCAATTTCTTTTCTGCATAAGGAGGTCCAAATCCTTATAAATGTTTTGAGTAATACAGGGATAACTCTTTCTTCCTCGTACCATTTTACAAGTACACAGACAGGAATTTGTGAGATAGTGTGAACAAAATGTAGGTTTCACATCTTCATTTTAACTCATGAATGCAACGATCGCCCTTTCTTTTTTCTAGCAAATTCCCGACAACATAAACTTGGTCTCTTACAATATTCAGACGCGGAAAACTGCGAAAACAGCTTTTGATCCTGATAAACACTAGCCAACGTTCACACAATTCAACAATCTATAGAGCTGCAGCTCGGAGTGAGGCTGTCAGCATTGGCATTGCTCACGAACGGATCGATCTTCACCCAAACAAGAGAGAAGACGGAAGCCAGAAGCACCGACCAGAGAATCACAATGGTCGGAGTCCTGTTCTGCCTACCCATGAGACCTTTCAGGAATGGATAAAGATGGAGAATCACCCAGAATGCAAAGAATACCTTGCCAAAGAGTGGTCCCCATGCCTCATAACCTTTGTTTAGCGCGTCAGAGAACCCGGCGACGACACCCACCATGTTAACGATGAGAAGAGTGGTCGGGGGTATCAGCAGTGTCGTCCACTTGATGATGTAGAGCTCACCAAACTCCGCGTCGTCGGCTGCTTTGGCAGTGACTGTGAAGTTGGTGTCTAGGCCGGCTAACATCTTCAGGAATCCTTGGAAGACGGCAAAGAGATGGGCAGAGACACCTCCGATCACCCAGAACTGCTCATTACGCCACCAGTCCTCAATGCTCACACCACTCCATCGCAGCTCGAGCACACTTGTGACGATGATGGAGAGGAAAAGACCGAGAAATAGCGTGCTTGCCAAGTTGGAAAGCTGAGAAAAACGAATAAAACATAACATTCTCTCTCAATCAGGTCCTAGAATTGTGAGGTCATTGGTTACACGTAATTTATCAATCAACTTCTGATATGCTTGTCAATCTCAATATGCTAGAAGATGTGGGTGAGACAATGACCTCAGAAAAGAGTGAAAGATACTTGCAATGAATCGACGTGGTTGTGTCTCCTTTTGTTTAGTTCAAGAAATTATTTCATGCACAGATTCCACATACTTCTCAAATTCCTGGGAACGTGTTCAAGATGCTTACTACATAAACCATATTTTAAGGAAGTCTTTCACGAGGTTGAGTGAGATGAATTACCGTTGGGATGATGAATTTTCCAGTAAGGAGGCAGATCGCAGGAATTGAGCAATAAGCGACAAGAGGGAGGGATGTGAATGGATAAACGATAGTGTTTATGTACGCCAATCTTTGAAGCCACTTGAGTCGGCCTCCGCCAAATCCATACCATAGAGGACAATGTCTACTCAAGAATATTTCCACAGAACCCAGAGCCCATCGTAGAACTTGGTGCAGTCTGTCTGACAAATTAATGGGCGCTGATCCCTTGAATGCAGGCCTTAATGGCATGCAATAGATTGACCTCCATCCTCTGCAGTGCATCTTGAACCCTGTTAAGATATCCTCAGTAACTGAGCCGTATATCCAACCGATCTGAAAAAAGAATAAATAGATTAAGTCAATATCAATAGCAAAAACTAAAATGGTCATTATAAGCATATGAGATCCAGAAAGTCAACAAAGTTTGCAATTGGAATGATGCAAGATGATTGAGTATATGTTCCCCTAACAAAGAATTGAGAAGTGGCCAAATTAGACAGTGCGGTGGGGAAAAAAATAAGCAGCATTATGCGAAAAGGAGGATAGAGATTGTCATGGTATGCCACGTGAGTACCTCTTTGCCCCATGAGGTCTTCTCTTCGTAGCCACAGCTAATGACATGAATGGCTTCTTTGATCAGCATAGACGGATTGCCAGATTCAGGAACCCCCCCATTTTCCATCAGTGTCGACTCGATAAATACGGAGGACAAGCCAAAAGTTTTCTCAAAGCTCATCTGAGAGATCAGCATTGATCTCTCATGCTCATCATAATCTGTGAGAGAAGGCCAAATTAGCATTAACATGCAAAAACCAACTTGATTTTCACAGATACAGTGGCACTTAGATTTTCAACTTACTGTCAATCTCTCCAAGGTTGAAGATGGCGGCATTTAAGTCTTCCCTTTTTGAGTCTCGGTAAACTTCTGAGAAATCTTTAGTGGGCTTCTTTGAAGGGCAGCAACAAGAGCAGCAGCTGCACCACGAGCATGATGAGGAGGACTTTGTTAAAGTCGGCATAGAAGGGGGCCCGTATCCGTAAAGTGCTTGCCTATTGAAAACACATCCTGTCCCGACATAAACAGGTCCTTGGATTCCATCCAGCCCTTTCATGTTAACCTGATAAAAATACAGAAAAGTTGTGATCCGAGCATGCCATGGAACTCATGTTATGCCATAGAGCTAAGCTTTTAAGTATTCCCCCAAACTAAGTTGCCTAATCTTTGTTATTATGTACACGGGTCATGAACTTGAAACTCAACTTCTAAACGTGTAGAGGCAATGTCGGTCTAAGTCCTATCTCACAATGAAGAATTCACTACAATTAACAATAAAGCTTAAGTGAATAATCATTTTCCCATATTTTGAATCCTAAAATGTAGTATTTTCCCAAGACGTGACATGATACTTACACAAGTACGAGGTTTCTGAATAGCTCACTAATGGATACTTAGGTTTAGTAAAGCAGGTGTAAGCAAATGCCTATTGGCATCGTAGCTAATTAAATCAATTAGTAAAGTAGTAAAATTTAGAACTCACATCAAAGAAAACGATATTTCGGTTGGCATATCGATCACTGCGATCAATACCATCAAATCTCTGAGGGAACTGCACATAGCACACATCCCTACCGACTTGAGGATCCATCAGGAAGCACATTGCTTCACGAACAGCATTACTATTGTTGACGTAATGATCGCAGTCAAGGTTGAGGATGTAGGGAGCATTTGTCAGAATTGCAGATACTCTCACCTGTTCATTCACCATTTTCAGCATAAGTAACCGAAAAGGTATTCGAAAAGCAGAAACCAGCAGAAAAATTGCTATACCAGAGCATTTTCCGCTCCGGCCTTTTTATGATGTTGGAAACCGGGTCTCTTCTCTCTGGAAACGTACACCAGCCGAGGAAGTTCATTTCCCTCGATGTCGTGGGCTCCACTATTTCCGAGGAAAACCTTGAATGGGTCATTCAGCTATGTCTCAGAATAACTATTTTTAATGCCGTACTGGAAGTTATGAAAGAATTTGAAAAAGGAATGACAAAGTCTCTTTTTAGACAGCTATGTACATGGATCAATTGCTTAAACATGAAATCTACCAAATTGCCAGAGAATGATGAAGTATTTTTTGTTGACTTCTTGTCTTGAACATTTCAAGACAATATAAAGAGGAGACAAAATTTGGAAATAGGGCGCTTCACCTGAATCATTCCAGGGTGGTCACGAGAGTTATTTCCAGGCCAAGGTGTCCCATCCTGCATAGTCCAACCTTCCTCGGGTGTTTTCTGTGCTTTTGCTACCAAAGCATTAATTCGAACTTTGAACTCCTCATAGTCTCTCTGTTGCCACATACCAAATGAAAATAAGTCATCTAAAAAAGATTAATAGTTAACATATGTTCATTACTGTTCAAAAATTAAATGCTTTGAATTGACCCCCTCAACACATGAAAGCAAGAACAGAGTAAAACTTACTTTCATTGCTCTACGTTCCTTTACAAAAGAAGGCTGAATTTTATCCTTCAAGTAGTCAATCTTCTGAGAGAAGTAGAACTCAGGTGCACGGGGCTCAATTGAAAATTTTTTGCAGAAAGGTACCCACTTTCTAGCAAAGTCGGCCGTTTCAACAAGAGACTCGAATGTGAGCATCGCAGCTCCATCATCAGAAAGATAACAAGAGACTTTATCAACAGGATAGTCCACAGCAAGGATGGAAAGCAATGTATTGGCAGTGATCAAAGGTGGTTCTTTTAGTGGATCGACTGTACTCACGAAGAAGTCAACAGAAGCAAGCTCTGAAGGTTCACCTTCTCTTTCATACCTGTTGTGGGAATGAGCAAAACAAATTCTGAATCTCACTTTCAATATCCAGTTAGAGAGCTATATCTATCTTTACAGTTTTGAGGATTACGGACATGTGCCTGTTTCACATAAAAGTCTATCTAAGAAAAGCTTAGTGAAATCAATTAAGGATTATCTTCACAAAGTCACCAAATTACAGACAGGCGATTTATTTGTGACTTTGTCCAATTTGAGTCTGCATGATCTGAAAACAAGAAAAAGTTGAAACTGTCTATTTAACAGTGACATATGGCTTTGAAGCCCAATTTCCAGTATAAACCTTTAGATAAACCAGGCGAAGATACATATTCTGCGGATTTGCCAGGCGAAGATACATATTCTGCGGATTTGATGATCAGCAAAGCGTGTCGATGTTGATACAGTGTTTAAATTTACTGCCTCTAAAGAAGTTAACAGACATCTCTTTGTTTTGGGGTTTAAATGCATACCTTGCAGATAGTCTGTCAACATGAGTAATCCTATTTATGGGACACCACTTAGGAAACTGATCCAACACCCAAGAGTATGCGAACCAAATCTCGCATATTATGGATGTAAGCCATAATCCATAGGCGCTGTCGACTGGATGTGTCACTCGGTAATGGAAGAAAAGTGCCAAAATGATCAATCGCATTATTATCACGATTCGATATGGTGTGAGTTTGCTTTTGTGAATGGGGATAATGGTCGAGAGTGGCTCCGCAGCATCAGCAATTCTGCGAAAGCAACCAGCATAATCATGGAATTGTTAATCTATTACAATAGCCGTAAAAGCAGGGAGTCAGTAAAATCTACACAAAAGTCATGAGAAAAAAATTTTAAATGGGCTATGAAGGGACGTCACCATGTCAGAATGATCATAACTTCCTAGATTAAAACAACTACATTGACTTTGAAATGGAGCTCACTTTTGTGTAAAAGTACACTGTATATTTAGATCTAACACAGAACGATCTGAGACAGTCACAAGAAGAAGGAACATAAATAAGAGAGAGCAAATATACTAGGCCCAATTGTCCTATGGCTGACACTGCGAAACATTAACCACATAAGAAACAAAATCAAGTGACAACTACATTGATGATTAATCGAGAAATCCTATTCAAAAACTAACTAGAAAAGTGTCTATTTATGGACCAAGATCGCTGTTCAAAGTAAAGATCATGAAAGTTTTAAGCTGTTAAGAATCCTTAATCGTAATTCCAAGCTAATCATCCCTTTTGGAGCCTTTGGATCTTATTAAGATTCTGCTTTATCTCTACCAACTCATATGTGACATCCATTCTTTCATTTACATCTCTGGTTTCTTAGTACTCACTGCTTCTCCTCCATCTGCTGCTCTGGTGGAACTTGAGCCTCTTTCTCAGCCTTCGTTGGGGCCTTCTTCTTCTTATTCTTTTTGTCCTTCCAGCTCTCCACTCTATTCTTCCAGATAGGGTTCCCAGACTCATCATTGTATTCTTCAAAAAAACATGAGACAAGATAGTTTCAAATACATTGACCTTAAATTGGTCTGTACAAGCACCATATCAAATGCATCTATCAAAATTTCCTATACAGTAGCTAAGTACATACCACTATCCAACGTAGACACACTGCTGATGTGCCTAGCATGAATCCCAACGTCCTGTAAGAACGAAAATAGATATAGTTTTCACAGTGAACTTTTATACACAATTAAGATTGGGGGTAAATTAAAGCTACTGAAAGGAAACGATTCACTCATCACCAAACTGATATAGAGTCAATTTCATTTGCTCTCATCTAAAAGTTGAAGAAGCAATGGCAAGAGCTACCGAAAAATGCTTATACCTGAGGATCATTCAGGTGTGCTGCCATTGTCGATCGACTTCCCAGTTCATTTCTCTCAGTATCAGCCATCGAGTTCGCTGAATAAAAAAGAAACCATTGCAAATAAGTTAAAACCATGTAATGTTTGGAATGCTGATACTCTCTATCACATTACACCCAACACATAACTGGTGTATATATAATGGCCATCCGATAGTTCAAGCTTCTAAATTAACTCATCCAAAGAGTTATCAACATGAAGGCAGAAAATGATAAAATTTTCTTTCCTCTTAAGTTCTATCTGTCAGTTTAGCTAGTGAAAATCAAAGCAATCAGCGAAGACAAAGTTCACATAGATCTTCAACTTAATTTCAACTTGCAAAAGATACATTAGTAGGGCCTAACACCAAACACAGTCGCAAATTTTTTTCAAACCCATTACGATTTTCGATTTCATCATCATGATCAATACCGAAGAGATCACTCCAGGGGCAACATTCACGTCTTACGACAACAATAATGCCATGAATGAGCAACATTCCTATCAAACTTAACAAACAACACCTGAAAAACATAAATAGAACAAAAAGAGGAAAACAATTTGTTAGAGCACGCATCTGTCCTATCAAAACTAACCTCGGAAAAGAAGAAGAAAGAAGAAGAAGCAAGAAAGCAATGCAGTACCTTCAAATGGAGTGCCACAGCGCAAACACACTTTTCTTCCTTCCTTGATCTCATACTCGACACAAGCCTTGCAAATGAGGAAATTGCACTCTTGACAAGCCACAAAGACCTCGCCTTTCTCGTCAACCCCAACCCTCTCTCCACAAGTGTTGCACAGGGGAACCCCAGATTCCATCATCTTGGCCAATCCTATCGCCACCCAATGAGTTCTTGGCGACACCCAACAGGAGTATTCACGTATTCTTTCACTTCTTTATACGAGAAAGCGAGACGAGAAGAGGGAGAGTGTGAAGTCTCAGTGAGAAGGCGGTGGAGGAGGAGGGATTCTTTGAAATGCTTAAAGGGGATGGTGTGGCGGTGGTTGGGAAGGTGAGGAGGGTGCGATGTTGGTGTCATCGTGTTTAAGCGCAGAGAGAGAGAGAGAGAGAGAGACAGAGAGCAGAGGTTCGGTTCGTGATACAGAGGAGGGAGATGGCACGATACTTTCGCGGGAAGATGAAGGAAAGGGTTCTGTTGAGCTGGTTACATCTTCTATAGCGACTTCAAGATTGCGGACGAAATAAAAGAAATGGAGAAAAACCACTAAAGAAAAACTTACAATTGTTTTGCGTGGAGCAAACTCATTGAGTATTCTAAAAGTTTTATTATAATGACCAATTTGGCATAAACAAAAGGATTTTTTTTTCTTTTTTTGAAATATGCTGATTTTCATTGGACAACTCTATCAATGTTGTAAGCAAGTTTGAATTCCTCGACTAATTTGTCCAAGCATGATTTTGTTTGTGTCATCGAACAGCACTATAATATAATAGTAAAAATGCAATCAAGTCATAAACCCTCTTTTATTAGGTCAGATAAATCACGAACTTTTCTTTCGAATATTGTAACGTCCCATAATGCAATCAATTTGTGCACAAAATTGCAATCAACATTCCGGATCTTTCATTGGTTCATGAGAAATGAGTGCAATCGAGTCATATTTTGTCTGATTTTTTTTTTTTGGGCCCTAATGGAAAACCTAAGAGGCGATAATAAAGAAGATCAACAGAGAGAGGTGATTCAATGGTTTGAGCTTGTTACCTAGACCTTCACACTATGACATTAATACAAAAGAAAGGAAGAATTTGAGTGGAGACCCCAATGCTGTGGAAATTCCTTGTTGCAGTTTCCTAGAGAGTATTCACTAGTTTCATTAGATTTTATAGAAGATTTTCATATGATACACATTAATTCATATTTAAGCCACAAATAGAGTGCATTTTTTTATAAGTAAATTGAAAGAAATCAACCTGAACGAAACGGAGGATAATAAGATTTATTAAATATGAATTAACGTGAAAAAAAGTCATATTCCTTGATTTGATCTTGCCCTACTCTCATTTGTGTACCTCCTCTCCGATTCTTTACTATTGTTGACTTCGCATTCTTGTCATGCCATTTAGTTTTGGTTTTCTTGGTAAGATATTATATAAGCAGCAATACTCTATCATTTCTGTATGATTTGGGAAAATTATTCAAAAAGTCCTAAATCTATTGCACTTTTGCTAATTTAGTCATAAATCTTTTAATTATGTCAATTGACTTTTAAATTTTTTTTCACGTTTTGCCAATTGAGTTCATCTAGGTAATTTTGGCTGAAAATTGCTAATGTGAATGCTAATCGTCTTATGTGGCACGGTTGGTGCTGGTGTGCTCAATTAATAAATATTTCAATATATATATGATTTTAGATTTATTTTTCTTTTCCTTTTTTCTTTGTGTTCTTTTTCTATGTCGATGAGGGTAACCAACGACCCTTGTTGGTCGTGAAATCCTTGCTGGCGAGGGTTGCCTCGCCAGTGGCCGGCAGGGCTGTAAAGGTCCTGGGCGAGGCCAATGCTCACTAGCCGCCACAGACGAGGGTGCGAAGGGCATTGGTTTTTATATTTCAATCTCGCATACATTTTGGGAAGTTGCCTCGATGTTCTTGAAGGCGTCTTAATTTTGGACTACCTCGACCGAGGTCATTGTCCATGGCAACTCAATTGAGCCGTAGCCATGGTGGCGCTAGCATGGTGATGGCTTGAAGATTTCCCATCCTTTTCGAGAAAATAAGAAAGACAATATATATATATATATATATATATATATATATATATGACCTACCATCTGGTGGCCGAGTTGGTTTGTGCTCGGTTTCTTTCACGAGAGATCATGGATTCAAAACTTCTTGCCGCTAGGTGACTTAATAGGGGGCCCGTGGTTGTGGGGTCTGCGGGTCCTCTCTGTCGCGACCCTCTAAAAAAATTTTAAATTTTAAAAGGGGTTAACGGATTATTAGGTTAATTAGATTTGACTAACCTAACGCGGACCCTCCCAAGCCCTACCGAATCGCAACTTTGGTTTTTGTTTAAATGATTTTAAAATTTGGAGTCGCCACTAATCGTTCTTGGTAGGTCGATTAGAAACCTAAATAAATTAGCGGGAGAACTAATTTATTCCTGCGAACCAGAGATTAGGAGCTCGGGGACTTGGTTACACTAGTTAATTAAAACTAATGCCCTTTCGGTACCTTAATTTCATGGATATCCTAATTCGGCAACTCAGGCTTGGTTTATTCCTAAGGCTATAGTAGGGTATTCTCTTTTGTGTTTTCACTTTTTAAATAGGATGCATGGATGGTATATATTTTTATTTGTTATATTTTTTAAGTGTTAAAGATTCCCTGAAACCGAAAGAAGGAGTGTGTTAACGACTTCTGTGCAGTATTACCACCTACTTATCTTTTGGGTCTGATGATTCAAAAATTAAATTATAGGAAGTACATGACAGTGAATAAACACCTCCAATGGGAGGCCTAGCATTGGCTTGGCTCTTCCCTTTGGGATTTAAGGTACAGGTATTTAAGTTGCAAGTATTTAAACTACTGTAAGTAAAAACCTCCAATGGGAGGCTAAGCATTGACTTGGCTCTTCCCTTTGGGATTTAAGGTACATGTATTTAAGTTGCAGGTATTTAACTACTGTAAGTAAAAACCTCCAATGGGAGGCTAAGCATTGGCTTGGCTCTTCCCTTTGGGATTTAAGGTACATGTATTTAAGTTGCAAGTATTTAACTACTGTAAGTAAAAACCTCCAATGGGAGGCTAAGCATTGGTTTGGCTCTTCCCTTTGGGATTTAAGGTATAGGTATTTAAGTTGCAGGTATTTAACTACTGTAAGTAAAAACCTCCAATGGGAGGCTAAGCATTGGCTTGGCTCTTCCCTTTGGGATTTAAGGTACAGGTATTTAAGTTGCAGGTATTTAACTACTGTAAGTAAAAACCTCCAATGGGAGGCTAAGCATTGGCTTGGCTCTTCCCTTTGGGATTTATGGTGCAGGTATTTAAATTGCGGATGGACTTTGTCCTCTCCATTCTGGGGTATGAATTCTTTAAAATAAAATACAACGAATTGATTCAACAATTTGAAATTTGTGCGCGCTTGAGGACTCCTCCAAGCCGATTTTGTGCTTCCATAGGGTTGACCATTGATATAAAGCTGCGGCTTCCTGACATAAAATAGAGTGAAATGTCAGTATACAAAATATGTGCTAATCTGCACCTAAAACCAGAAGAGTGGAAAGAGTACTTATCTCCCATTTTTTTGGGAGGGATTTCTATAATTGATTTTCGCTCTCTATGTTCCCAATATAGAGAGTTTCTTTTGAATTAAGAGGGACTTTTAGTCACAGATCAGTTGAGAAATCGGTGGACAGCTTAGGAGCTTGTCTGGGCCGATTTTTGCATATCTACGAGATTTTTGCTGTTGACGTAGAGATATCCTTCTCCTGACATAAAATATGGAAAAAAAAAGAGGAGATGGAGAAAGTGTATACAATTTGTGCTAATTTGCAAGTAAAACCATAAACAAATGAATAAATAAAAACACTTAGCTCGAATTTGCTTGCTCGTTGACGAGGATGAACTCTTGATTTATATTGATCGATGAAGGAATTTGTGATGATAATCCCTAGCTTTGAACTCCCATCATCTTCAAAATTCTCTCTCTTTTGGTATTTTCTTTCTCTCAAATTTTTCTTCAATCTCCCAAAACTCTCTCAAACATCCAAAATTTTCTCTCAAAAAAAAATCCTCCCAAACACTTCAAATTTTCTCTGTCAAGAATCCTTTCTTAAGCTCACTTCTTCCTCCTTTTATAACCTACTCATCTATCTCCCATTCTAATTTTTCCACTAACTCTATCTCCCATTCTAATTTCTCCACTAACTCTTCTTCATTTTCATCTTCCATTCTCCATCTCTATCTCACATTCTAATCTCTCCACTAACTCTTCTTCATCTTCATCTTCCCTTCTCCATATTTATCTCCCATTCTAATTTCTCCACTAACTCTTCTTAATCTCCATCTTCCCTTCTCTATTCTTATCTTCCATTCTGATTTCTCTACTAACTCTTCTTCATCTCCATCTTCCCTTCTCTATTCTTATCTTATTTTCTCCATCCATTCTTCTCCAACTTCTCTTCTTCATCTCCTCTTCTTCATCTTCCCTTCTCTATTCTAATTTATCCACTAACTCTTCTTTTTATTATTTGTAAAATAATCCTTCAAGAGTTAGGTATTTGCACTCTAGTCCTTGAATTTTAAGTATTTACAATTCAGTCCCTGAAAAAAATATATTTCTTTAAGTCCAAATCTCCTCACAATTTTTGACACACCAAAATTTACCACATGTCAAATTTAAGCTCATTTCTTGTCGCTGAAAATAATGCATAATTTAATTAAAGCCCTTTTGCAAAATTAAGTCATTCTGGGTATAATTGGGCCAAGATGAAAATTTAAAATATTAGAAGACAATGTCACAACTCATAAAAAGTGAAAGTTAAAAATAAGTTGACTCAAATTAAATTTTTTTAGGCCCGATTCGAGATTATACTCGTGAAGGAACACGTGACTCGAATTGGATTTTTCTGAATTTGCGATGGCCAATATGAAAATAGATTTAAAATAAAAATATTAACTATCTTTGTGTATTTTTTGGCCTCAAATGTTATTTTTCCAAAATTTTCAAATATTTTTATATTTTAAAAAAAAAAATTAAAATATATATAATATGAAAAATTATTTTTGGTCAAAATTCGTTCCCTAGGCTTGGCTAAGGTTCCCAAAGTTGATTTTTCAATTTTATGAATTTTTATGGATTTTCTATTAATTTTTGAAAATAAATAAATAAAAAATACGTAAAAATACTGAAAATATGAAAAATCGTTTTTTGGTCAAAATTGGTTCCCTAGACTTGGCTAAGGTCCCCAAAGTTGATTTTTCAATTTTATGAATTTTTATGGATTTTTTATTACTTTAGCAATAGAAAAAATGATTAAAAATCAGGTGTCAACACTCTCGAATACTAATCGTGCTTCATCGCTAGTTTGAGCGCAAGTTCGCTGGCCGCACGGACACCTCGGTCATTTATATATATGTATATGTATAAAATAAAAAAAATTAAAAAAATTTAATAAAATTTATTCCTGTCAATGTCGACCATGTCGACACACGTCGAATGGGCCAAGGTTTTGGTTTTGCCAATTGCCGAAAGGGGATTCTTGGAGGCTGAAAACGTATGTTTTTCTGTTAAGCATTCAGTTGTCCCTAATAACCAGCTTAAGTAAAGCTATCACAAGCTAGTGAAATCATTTTCCATGTAAATTTGCGTACTCGAAATCTTTTAAGCACCCGCCTAATCACTAGTAGGTGTCGAAGTTCTCCATCCAAGGCCCCCTAGATAACTGTCGGAGATGCGTCTGTCTCTACTTCTAGATCCAAGATATTTCAAGTATATATCGGTGAAAATTCCAAATAAAGGCTTGAAGTGCATTTATTTATCAAATAAGGGCCCTAATTGCTCTCATTATTTCTAATAAAGGCCTCATCAAGGACACTTTCATCATTTACATTTTCTGAATTTTTCCTTTTTCTATTTTCTTATTTTACCTTTTTTCCTCTTCCTTTTCGCTAATGGTTGGCCACTGGCGAGGGATGGGTGAGGTGACCCTCACCGCCCTTGCCCAGTGACCAATGAGGGTTGTCGGGGCCTTGCTGGCAGCGACAAAGAAAAGAAAATAAGAAATGTGAAAAATGAACAAAAAAAATAACGAAAATGCCCTTGATCAGGTCCTTATTTGAAATAATGAGGGTACTTTAGACTCTTAATTGAAATAAGATCCATTTTAGACTCTCATTTTAATTTTTTTTTCTAAATATTGAATACTTTGGTGTTTTGGGAAGTTGGTAAAATTCGAATTCAACTTCACTCTTAGGTGGGGGCACAATATGACTTGTGACTCAACTTTCTCGTGGATGCTCCCGAAATATTTTGGCGAGCCTTGGAAAAAGGGCCCAATCGTGAGATATTTGAAAACTTTATTTTAAATCTCTATTTACAACTGTTGATAAATTAAATTGGATTTTAAAGGAAAAAAAAACTATCATACTTTGTTGAAAAGACTTTGCTGAATACTTTAAGGACGTTTTATAAATGCTTATCTAGGTCTTTTGAACTTAATGTGTTTAACGCTTTTATTTTGATAGAGGCAAGATTCATGAGTAGAGACAGACTTGTACGAGATTCAAATGGCAGGATATATTTCGGTCTTCAATTAATCCTTGATGTTTATAAAATCTTATTATTGATTTTAAATTTTCCTCACTAACGGTAAATTATCTAGTTAGGATTTTACTTCTAAATTAAATTGATTGTCCAATAATCATAGAGATATTCTCATTACTTTCTATATGAGGACTCTTGATTGATTGATAATAACCCCGTAGATATTTTTCCTTTGTTAAAAGCTTGATTTAGGGATTCTAGGATATGATTGTATTACAAATCCTATGAAATCTCTAATCCTCTTTCCTTCAACCGCTACGTGAATCAATAGCTAATTTTGGATATTGATCCTCAGAGTAGTTCTATCTAGTGGAAAGCTTGGAGACTAGGAATACATAAGAAGCACAAAGTTGAAAAAGAAGTATAAGAGATCAAGAGATCAACATCCTTCTTTCAAGAGAGCTACTTTTGTTCTAAATTGTCTACTTAAGAGTTTACTTGAAATCTTGTGAGAGGTGTTATATGGAGTTTAAGTGTGTAGAGTGAGGTAGCCTTCATAAAGGCAGCACTCGCTTCTATGGAAGTGTTTGTGATCAAGTCATCACATCTTTCTATAATCTTTCATTTGAATATTTAGTGGAATTTAGTCAGTAGGTTGTTGGTGCAGAAAGTGGATTTAGGCATTACCAAAAGCCAAACCACTATAAACTGCTGTGCATGGTCTTTTATTTTCTTACTCGTATCTATTACTATTTGGCAGAAGTGTTGCACAAGTTTCATTCACTAGCTCCCATCAAACTTGATTTTTTTTTATTTATTTCTGGGTTATTTTACCAAGTTTGCTTAATATTAACTATTCACCCATTCGGAGCGATAGTTCTAGCCATTCAACAACTACTCATCTTTAATATTTTACTTAATGTGTAATACTATTATTATCTTTGAACTTTTAATTAATTCAATTAAGTCATTGAATTTTGTCCTTTTATATGCTATCATCTTCGAACTATTGATTAGATTAATTAGGTCATCACTGACCTATTTTGAAATATTTAAAGTCGTCCTTTTAGATGCCCAAAGGATTTAATTAGGAAAAAGCATATGATCAATAGGAAAAAAAGGACATTTCTTCCTTAAGCTTTCAATCAAGGTTTGCAAGACGGTGGAGAACAAAGGCCTGATTGCTTTATATGCCTCCAAAGAAAATAACCAAATTTTTAAATCTTTTATTAGAAGAGGTTCCAATGTTGTTTTCCTCTTCTTCTTCTTGTTTATTTATTTATTTTTATTTTTTTATATGAGAAATATGCAATCCTACAGTCGCCATTGAAGAGGATTGAGCAGCATAGAACATGATCATGGGGAAGCAAAAGTTCAAGTGAAAATAATACATGTCGAAAACAAATGCACATGACCTTTTACGGTTTCAAGTGACTATTATGCTAACAATATTATCAGGAACTAATTTTCTCCATGGAACTAAGGGTGGACAAAAAGAACCGATCGGACAGGGCCATAGTACCTATTTGGTGTGATTCCTAGTTCCCAAAAAACAAAAAATAGTAATCATTGGTCTGGTTCCCAGTTATACGACTAGAATTACCCACCCAGACTTGATCGATAATTTTTTTTAGTTTTAATTTTATTTCTTAAAAATATTTAATATGTGTCTTAAGTACCAAAGGAAATGGTCTCTTCGGACCAGTTCTCAATTCAAGGTAGTATTAGACCGGATCGGAAACTGATTACCATATATACGACGCTCATCTCAATGAATTGGTGTATTTTCCCATAAACATTTTTTAGTGGCCATAATAAATTTAAAGGACAAGTCGAATGTTGAACGAAAGTATAGAGTCTAATCGAGCCAACTGCTTTTTTTTGGGTCGGAGCCAACTGAAAATTGAGGGATGGCGTTAAACACGATTCAGAGATTGAATTGAATCAAATGATAGTAGAGGAATAATATATTACATTGACCAGTCGTCTCGCCGTACCGGTCAATGTACATGATGTTACATAGTATATACGATATATCTGTAGATAGTTTGAGGCATAAAAAGGCTTTATGGCCTCCGGTTTTCACAACTTTCTGCAGAGGGATAGCGATGGGCGAAGGAATTGGGACCATTCTGGAACCATTTCATTCCATTGCAACTAGAAGAACCTGCCTCAAGTAGGATTATACTGGCATATCCTATTCCCCTTCAACTGGTATATCCATGTCCTGGTGCCAATGCTCCCTGTATAGATGAGAAACTTGCACGTTTAGACTAGTGCGGCGAGACGACTCCGGGGGTGGTCCCCAGAGAGAGAGAGATGTGCGTGTAAAAAATGTAGTAGATTTTGCGAAAACAAGCTTGACACATGCCGCCGAGAGAGAGAGAGGAGAGAAGTAGGAGGCACCACAAGTAAGAATTTAAATGAATAGGTTGCTCAGTAATTGTAGCGATTTACCTAAGAGATAAGAGCAAATTCTTGCTCTGAAGCCAATGGCTCAAAAAAGTTACGAATCAAACAAGTATTGTCTTTGCATTCGTTATAGTATGCTTATATAAAGGAATATGGATTAACTCTCCAAGCATGAGCAATACCAAGACTCATTGGAAAGACACAAAACTCACATAGGAAAGACAAACTAGTTTTACTAGAAAACTGTTGACACCTAAATTTTGACTTTTTAAAATTCATTCACTTAAGTACATAAAAAAATGAGAATTTGTTCTCACCAAAAATTAATTTTTTCATGCATTGCATATTTAATTTTTTGTCGGTCATGCATTTTATTATGGCTAACGACGGAGGATTTGAGCTTAAATTGACAAACGATTGGATTGAGCGTGAGGGAGGTGTGCCGAAAGGCTTATGAAGTTTTGAACTTAAAAGAAATTTTTCCATAGGAACTGAATTGAAAATACATAAAACTTCAGGGGCTGAATTGCAAATACATAAAATTTTAGGGATAGTGGAGAAATTAGAAAGGAAGATGGAGAAGGGGAGATATAGAAGGGAAGATGGAGAAATTAGAAAGCAAGATGGAGAAGGGGAGATATACAAGGGAAGATGAAGAAATTAGAAGGAAAGATGGAGAATGGAAGATGGTAGAATTAGAATGGGAGATGGAAAGATTAGAATGGAAGATGGTGAATTAGAAGGGAAGATGGAGATAAAGAATGGAGGATGGTGGAATTAGAAGGGAAGATGAAGTTAGTGGAAAAATTAGAATGATAGATGAAGATAGAGAAAGGAAGATGGGGGAGTAGGCTATAAAAGGAGGAAGAATGAGAGCCTTGAAGGGGGGACTTTTGGAGAGATTAGAGAGAAATTAGGAAGACTTTGGAGATTGAAGAAAACTTGAGGAGAGATTTTGGGAGAGAAGAAAATTTAGAGAGAAAAAGAAAACAAAAAAAAAGAGAAAATTCTTTTAGAAGAGAGAATTAAGGGGAACGAGAGTTCGAAGCTCGGAGTTACCATATTCATCGACCAATACAATTCGCAAGTCCATCCTCATCGTTCGAGCCGCGATCCGCAATCTTGATCCACGAGGAAATCCGAGGTTCGAGTTCGATAATCAAATCCGTCAAGTCAGGTAACGATTCTAATCATTTAGAATATTCGAAATTGTGTTGCCTAAATGGATTGATTTGAATTTCGATTATACCTTGTTGGACATATTGCATTTTTTGGAATAAATTGCATATCCAATTTTTGAGATTTTTATTGCACGTTGTAATATTTTCTTTAAAAAATAAAAAAAGGGGTTTACTTTTGTTGCACATTTTTACATCATGTAGATAATTGCACGCGTAATTTATCTTGTAAATATTTAGATTAAACCGCATGCATTGCATATAATTTAGTTCCTTACCTTGTCATAAAAAGAAAATAAAAAAAAATTGCACCTTTGAATCTCAAGTGAAAATTCATCAAAATTGCCAAGTTGAACATTTTCATGAAATTGGTACCGAAAGGGTGCTAGTAGAAATATTAGTGTAACCAAGTCCCCGAACTCATTAATCTCTGGTTCGTAGGAATAAAGTATTTCTCTCGATACTTTATTTAGGTGTCTAATCAACCTACCCAAAATGATTAGTGGTGACTCCAAGATAAATCCTTCTTTTGATGAAATTGAACCTAAGTCACGATTTGGTAAAACTTGGGAGAGTTGGAGCTAGGCTAGTTAATTCAATTTAATTAACCTGGTAATCCATTAACTTTAAAAATTAGGAAACTGTTTTTTTTAGGTCGCGACAAAAACAACTACGATTAATTGAAGACTCATATTCACTAAACCTTGAAAATATGAGAAACAAGTATAGTTGGCTGCAGGCCTCTATATTTTGGCTATTTCCAAAGTTATCGAATTAATGACCTTCAACGAATGCGGACAACCTCCAAGCGCGAAGTGGCTGGTCAGCAGATACAGCATTGACAATAGGCTCGTGAGCTGACAACGAGAAGGTGGACTGATAACTAGGTTATCGACATTTTATCCACTAAATCGATAACTGTTTTGCAGAATCAACATCTTTAAGGAATATTCCAGCATCAAACGCTTCTGCTACGTGAAAACTCATCCTTGATTTTCCTTTGTCTTCATCTTCATGGTTGGGAGAAAGATCCGCAACATTAAACATTACTGATACAACATACTTACCACGGAGTTCAAGCTTGTAGGCATTGTTGCCAATCCATTGTAGTACTTTGAAAGGTTCATTAGCTCTAGGCTTCAGCTTCTCGTGATAATCCCGAGAAAAGCTTTCTTTCCCAAGATGTAGCCAAACCAAATGTGCTTTTCTAAAAGCTGCATGTCTTCATTGTTTATTTGCTCTTTCTTGATACGTTGCATTGTGCTTTATGATTCTTTCCTGAATTTGCTCATGAAGCTCCTTTAGATAGTTGACATGATCCTCGGTATCTCCACTAAAATGTTGACAATGGGAGGTGGATCTAAGTCCAGTGGACTAATAGGATTTTTTTCGATACACAACTTCATAATGCATTTTTTTGTTTGGCTTGAAGATCAGCAAATTCACTTTGAGCCAAAGTGAGATCCCATTGACACAGGTTACTTCTGCTTAAGCTCCTTAAAATAATTTCTATATTTCGATTAACAAATTCAGTTTGGGGAAGATGAGAAGAGCTAAATTAAAGTGTTGTACCTAGCTTCTTCCAAAGCGTTCGCCGAAAATGACCGATAAATTTTGAATTCTGATCAGATGTCAGTCTTTGGAAGATAATAAAGTTTGATGATATCTTGAAAGTGAAGATTCGACATATACGTAGCATCTAATGTCTTGTTACACGGTACAAAATGCACCACTTTAGAGAACCAATCAAGAACCACCATAATTAAATCTTTGCCTCATTGAGTTTGAGGTAACCTAACCACAAAATCCAGGCCCACATCTTCCGAAGGGGATTTTTGTATCGGTAATGGAGGGTACAACACGACATTTTGAGCATGGATTTTGACAATGTGACAAGTTCGGCGTCATTCCGCATGTCTCATGACATCTTTTTCCATTTGAGGCCAATGAAAATTTTCTTTAACAAGATAGAATGTCTTGTCTCTTCCAAAATGACTAGCTAATCTTCCACCGTGGGCTTTATTGATAATAGATTCCCTTAGAGAACTTCTTGGTGTGCATAAAAAATTATTTTTGAAAAGAAATTCATCTTGCAATAAGAATTGCTGATTTGGCCCCCTTGAACAATATTCCCAAATCTTCCCAAAGTCTGGATCATCTTTATAAAGCTCCTTGGTCACGTCAAAGCCTTAGACCTTTACTTGCGTTGTGGATAGCAAGGAATATCTATGGCTTATAGGGGTGTGCATGGTCCGAGCTGGTCCGGTCCCAGCATAGAACCGAGGACCGGACCGTAGCCCCGGTCCCCAAATTTTCAGGACCAAGGACCGCTAATACTAGCTTCTTATAGAACATAGATAACAAAAAACCTCAATTGATCATTACTTTTCGTCAAATTGGGCAATACTTGATGAAGGTTGGTTTATTTATTTAATTATGGGACCGGAATAAACCAACCTTGATGAGGGTTGGGCAATACTTAATCAGATTGGCCTATGGCTTAGTTCTGATGCCCCGGCAATACTTGATGAAGGTTGGGCAATACTTAATCAAAGGACACAAGTAAAAAGCACACATTTTATTTATTTATTTATTTTTGTTATCAACAAGGTTGAATTGCACGTAGGAATAAACCAACCTTCGTCATGGTCCGGAATAAACCAACCTTGTTTCTTTTAATTATATATTCTTGGTCCGGTCCGGGTGGTTCGGTCCTCGGTCCTCGGGGATGGGATCGGGGATTGGACCGCCCGGTCACCGGTCCCATTTATTGGGACTAAGGACCGGACCGCCTCCCTCAAGGACCGGACCAACCCGGCCGGTCCGGTCCGAGCCGGTCCGGTCCAGTTTGCACACCCCTAATGGCTTAATGCATCCGCCACTCAATTAAGAGCTCTAGCCATATGTTTGATAAGAAAAGTGAAAGCTTGAAGAAACTCTACCCATTTGGCATGGGGATTGTTGAGTATTCACGTACTTCAAGCTTTCATGATCCGAATAGAGAACAAACTCCTTGAGCGATATATAATGTTCCCAATGATCCAAAGCATGGAAAATAGCAAAAAATTCCTTATCATTAGTAGAGTAATTCTTGTGGGAATCATTCAACTTCTCACTAAGCAATGCAAAAGGCTTTCCTTCTTGGCTAAGAACCACACCAATTCCCACATTAGAAGCATCACAATCAACTTCAAAAACTTCATTAAAATTTGAAAGTGCAAGAATATGATTCTCTGTTACCTTCCTTTTAAGGAGTTTGAAACTTTGTTGTGCCTCTTGAGTCTACATGAAATTTCCCCACTTCAAGTATTCAGTGATAGGGGAAATAATGGTGTCGAAATGCTTGATAAAGTAATGATAAAATGGTGTATAGATTTAAAAATGGGCAAGCTTATGATTGCTTCCACCTTGCTGGGATCCATCTTGATGCCTTCTTCAAAGACAACGTAGCCTAGGAAGATAAGGCCATTGGTAAAGTAGTGGCACTTCTTTAAGTTAGCATAAACTTTTGCTCCCATAGAATCTCAATTGGCAAAATTTAAAAATTTAAAACTGAATTGATAAAAGTACAAGAAGTTTAGGACTTTTTGGATAATTTTTTTTCTATTTTTAAAATTCCAATTTCTATTTGTAAAGCTATCAAACAAAGAAGTGCCTCATTTTGGTGGAAACAAAATGCGTCCAAATTGGAAGTGCATAGGAAGAGATGGGAAGTTTTAGAACTAGGAAAGATAAAGGGGGACTAGGCTTCAAAGACCTTGTTTCTTTTAACAAGGTCATGTTTGATGCTAGAGCACTCCTAGCAGATGTTGACAATGATGCTACCGACTTCCTAATAACCAATCGAACTTCTTGAACTGATTCATAAAGTCTATTAGTAGTAGGTTTCACATTCATTGAAGGACTTCAATTCGAAAACTTGGGAATTATCAAAGAATGAAGGCCTTCAACCAACTATTATTATCTTTCATGTTTTTCAAAGTTGAATATATGTTGTTTAAGTCCTCAAAGAGTCAAGATCGAGGCTCTAGGTGTTTAAATTTATTTTCTAGTTTCCTAGAACTTTATTACTTCTCTAGTTCCTATTTATTTAATTATTGTCTAGCCCCCATATTGTTGGGAGAGTCTTGAGTCTTTATTTCTTTATCTATTTCCTATATTCGAGTCCCTCTATATAGTGACGTGAAATCTCAATTCGAAGGCATACTTGATTATTTGATAAACTATTGCCTTTGGCTTGAGAACAAGGAGTTGTTCTCATTTTACTCTCATCCCTTAGGTGGATTCCTACGGGTGGCGAGTATTTTATCCTTTTACTTTTATTCAATAAGTGGATTTCTACGGGCGGCAAGTATCCTATTCTTTTAGTTCTCACTTGTGTTACTTCCTATCTCTCGACGTTCTCTGCTAGCATCAAGTTGGTATCAAAATGAAGGTTCAATGGCTAATCGTCCTCGACGTGGGCTAAAAATTGAATAATGAACCACTCGAGAAAGAGACCTAAGGGACATAGAAGTGGATGATTTAAGGAGACAAGTGCAATAATTGCAGGAGCGTTTACAATGCTTTGAACTTTTGGAATGTGATGATTTGCGTCATGATTTAGAAGCTACACTCTTTGATGAAAAGGATGTCGATCCTTTTGTTGGTGCTCGAAGTCATGCTTTGAGTGAGGAAAGGCTTTCTTGACGTTAGTGTTGACACTTGATTTTTAATCATCTTTTCTCTTTAATAAAAAAATATAAAAATTCATAAAATTAAAAAAATCAACTTTGATGACCTTGGTCAAGCCTAGGGAACCAATTTTGACCAAAAAAATCATTTTTCATATTTTCAATATTTTTCGGTATTTTTATTTTCAAAAATTCATAAAAAATCAATAAAAATAAGAAAATTGAAAAAAATCAACTTTGGAAGCCTTGGCCAAGCTTAGGCAACTATTTTTGAATTAAAATAATTTTTTTTGTATTTTTTGTATTTTTACTATATTTTTTAGAAATTAGGAAAATATTTAATAAATAATAGCATTTGGGGCCATAAAAATACATAAAAATAGTCAATATTTTTCATTTAAATCCCTTTTCATGTTGGCCATCACAAATTAAAAAAATCCAATTCGGGGTCGTGTATTCCTTCACAAGCATAATCTCGAATCGGGTTCAAAAAAATTTAATTTGAGTCAATTTATTTTCATTTTTCACTTTTAGGAGTTGTGACATTATTCTCTAATATTTCAAATCTTCATCTTTGACCAATTACACCCAGAAGGAGTCAATTGTGTAAAAGGACTTTAATTAAATTTTGCATTATTTTCAACTACAAGAAATAAGCTTAAATTTGACATGCGGTGAATTTCGACTAAGCATGGGGGAGGTATGTTGAAAATTGTGAGGAGATTTAAATTTAAAGAAATATTTCTCCAGAGATTGAATTGCAAATATTTAAAATCTTAGGGACTAGAATGCAAATACCTAACACTTGAGGGATTATTTTACAAATAACAAAAAGAAGAGTTAGTGAAGAAATTAGAATAGAAAAGGGAAGATGGAGAAGAGGAGATGGAGAAGGAAACATGAAGAAGATGAGATGGAGAAGAGAAGATGGAGAAGATGAGATGAGATAGAGAAGGGAAGATGAGTGAAGAAGAGTGAGTGAAAAAATTAGAATGTGAGATGGATGAGTAGGCTATAAAAGGAGGAAGAAGTGAGCTAGGGAGGGGGATATTTTTTGGAGAGAAAATTTTGGATGTTTGATAGGGTTTTGGAAGATTAAAGAAAAATCTGAGAGAAAGAAAATACCAAAAAGAGAGAATTTTGAAGATGATGGGAGTTTAAAGTTAGGGGATTATCATCACCAATTCCTTCATCGATCAACATAAATTAAGGGTTCATCCTCATCGTTCGAGTCGCAATCTTAATCCATAAGGTGATACGATATCCGAATTCGGCCATCAAATTCGTCAAATCAGGTAATGATCGTAGCCATTAAAATTATCAAGAATTTCGTTACCCAAATGAATTGATTTAAATCTTGATTATGTCATGTCGTATTCATATGTTTCCATATCCACATGTCGTATTCATACTATAATTTTCTGCAATTTAATTCTTGCACCATCAAACCTCAGAATGGGAAGGCCGATCCACCCACTGGTGGTCCTTTATTTTTTGCAATTTAATTTTCTGTAATTTAATTTCTGTACCATCAAACCCCACGATGGATAGGCCGAGCCCCCCGTTGGAGGTCCTTTATTTAATGCAATTTAATTTCAGTACCATCAAACCCCACGATGGGCAGGTCGAATCAAGGCCGAGTCCCCCGTTGGAGGTCTTTTATTTAATGTAATTTAATTTTCTGTAATTTAATTTCTGTACCATCAAGCCTCACGATGGGTAGGCCGAGACAAGGTCGAGTCTCCCGTTGGAGGTCCTTTATTTAATTCAATTTAATTTTCTGCAATTTAATTTCAGTACCATCATACCCCACGATGGGTAGGCCGAATTAAGGCTGAGTCCCCCGCTGGAGGTCCTTTATTTAAGGCAATTTAATTTCCTGCAATTTAATTTTAGTACCATCAAATCCTGCGATGGGTAGGCCGAGCCAAGGCCAAGTCCATCGTTGGAGGTTTTTTATTTAATGCAATTTAATTTTCTGTAGTTTAATTTCAGTACCATCAAACCCTATGATGGATAGGCCGAGCCAAGGCTGAGTCCCCCGTTGGAGATTCTTTATTTAATGCAATTTAATTTCAGTACCATTAAACCCCACGATGGGTAAGCCGAGTCAAGGCCGAGTCCCCCGTTGGAGGTCCTTTATTTATTGCAATTTAATTTATTGCAATTTAATTTTTGTACCATTAAACCCCAGAATGAGTAGGCCAAACCATATGCTGGAGGTCGCAACACTGTATAGAAGTCGTTAGCTCAATCCCTCTTTCGACTTCAAGGAATTTTTAATGCTTTGAAAATACCAAAAAAATGTCATTCATGTGTATTTCATATAGTATAGCTTATGGATACTTTGTCATGTTGCACATGTATTCGTATTGTCATTAGTTCATGCATATTAATGCAAAAAAAGAAATGAAAAAAAATCCCAAAAACTAGGAAACGGGCCATTTCGACTGGTCAATCCTATTTTTGATGACTTCATCTCCTGATCTTTTTTTAAAATGACGATTTTACCCTTATAGGTAAATTGTCTAAGAAAATTTCGAAAAATTCTCAAAAATTGTGAGAAATAAAGAATGACTACATTCAACTAGTTTGACATGTTTTCACTTCCCGATCCTTGAAATATGACCATTTTACCCTTTTGGTCAGTTTGATCCAAATTTTTCCGAGTCACGCCAAATGATTTTTTTTTTATGAAATTGGTACCGAAAGGGCGTTAGTGTAATATAATATAATCAAGTCCTCAACTCATAATCTCTGATTTGGAAAAATAAATTAGTTCTCCCGCTAATTTATTTAGGTTTAATCGACCTGCCAAGAATGATTAGTGATGACTCCAAATTTTAAAATCATTTGAACAAAAACCAAAGTTATGATTCGGTAGGGCTTGGGAGGGTTCGTATTAGGTTAATTAATTCAATCAATCTGATAATCCATTAACCTGGAAATTTTTCCGCCAAAAGAAAAATTTTTTAGGGTCGCGATAGTTAGCATCGAAGGCCCCATGAATCTCAATAGTGTGAAGGTTGATATTCTTGAATTCAGAGGAAAAGTGCATTTCCGAAGAATTCATGGATCGGCTACACACCGTAGAAAGTGTTCTTGACTACAAAGACATACCTAACGAGCAAAAAACGAAGATAGTTGCCATTAAGCTCAAAAAGCATGGATCTATTTGGTGGGAACACTTGAAAAAGCAAAGAGCTCGTGAAAGTAAAATCGTGTTGTGACTTGGGAGAAGATGAAGAAAGAACTAAAGAAAATGTTCTTACCCATGAACTACTATCAAAATAGCTCCCTCTAGTTCCACAACTTCAAACAAAAGGAGCTATCCGTAGAAGAATATATAGCCAAATTTGATCAGCTCATGATGCTCTATGGTGTTTCCAAGTCCAAGGAGCAAACTGTTGCCTATTACCTTGGTGGACTTCAATATGAAATTAGTAACATTCTCCAACTTCAACCTTATTGGACTTACAATGATGTTCGTCAACTTGCTCTTAAGATGGAGCAACAACTTAAGGAAGCTTGAAATGGTACCTTTCGATACTGAAAGAAAGAAAGCTATTCCAAAAGCAAGAGTGTCTTTGCACATAAAAAAGGGGCGGCCGCTTCAAAGTCATTTCCTAGGAAAGATGGAGCATCGAATTCCAATCGCCCTAACGTTGTTTAAGTATTTCAAGGGCCAAGGGTTTGGACATATTGCCTCTGATTGTCCAAATCGAAAGATTGTCTCTCTAGTAGAGGAAGAGTTTGAAAAAAAAAGAGACATGAGGAATCGTTAGGTCTATCGACGGTTTGGAGGAGGAAAATGAAGTTATCTATGGAGACTAAGGAGAGTTTCTAATCCTTCATCGTGTCTTGAATGCAACCCCAAATGAAGACAGTACATGGCTTCGCAACAATATCTTTCACACTAGATATAGGTGTGATCAGTTCCCAATCCAGTTTAGTTCCCCTCAAGAATTAAGAATTGGACCGGTGATCCCAATTTTCATTTTTTAGAATTAGGGACTAGATTGGCCACCATGGGGACCAGGGACTTGATGGGACCGTCGATCTGGTCTGGTTCTTGGGTGGTCCCTTAGAATTGATAACATGAAAAAAAAAGGGAACAAAATTGTTCATTGCCATAGCATATTGAGGTCGGAATGCTTTACGAGGCATGAAAGGTGATGCATCATTGGTAGTGGTTACATATCTAGCTTGGTCATTTAGTCCTGGCATCGATGGCTTCTGGTTTAGGGAACTTCCAATTGGAGGGAGAAGAAGTGGTGCTTACCATGGAGTTCTGTAAAATATAATTATGACTACTAACTAGTAATTTTTTATCTACTCAAATCTACAATACATCTCAATTCAGTTTTCGTGTTCTACTCTTATGATGATCAAACATCTTTCCCAGTGTTCATCCCCCAAAAAATCAACCGGTCCGGTTCGATTTAATGCCCCCATAACTAGGAACCGAACTGTCTAGCTACCAAACTGTCTGGCTACCGATTTCAATTTTAAGAATTGCGAATTGGACCATCACTCTCTAGAATCAGGAATCGTATCACCAATCCTGGATTGATTCGGGCGATCCTAATCCGGTCAATTCGACTTGCTCACTCCTAACTAGATGTACTTCTCATGGAAAGGTGTGTTATGTTATCATCGATGGCGAGAGTTGCGAGAATGTCGTGGCTACGATAATGGTAAAAAATTACACCTCAAGATGGAGAAACACCCACAACCTTGCAAGCTTTCTTGGCTTCATAAAAGAAATGAGGTAAAGGTTGATAAACAATGTCTTGTTCAATTCTCTATTGGGGAAAAATATAGTGATGGAATATGGTGCGATATTGTTCCCATGGATGCTTGTCATTTGCTTCTTGGGAGGCCTTGGAAATTTGATAGAAAAACTAAGAATGATGGGTTCAAAAACACTTATGCTTTCGCGAAAGATGGAGTCAATCATTTTAGGTCCGTCCAAAATGAAGAGTCTTCCTAAACCATGTAATGGAAAGGGAAATAATCCACTCTCTCAATCTAAAGTCAATAAAGCCTTGGAAGAATCCATGGTGGCATTTAAACTTGTAGTGTCGGAAGAGAACGAGGAACAACATACTATCCTTTCTCAGGTGGAATCTCTTCTCTATGAATTTAAAGATGTTTCGGAAGACATTCCTCCTGGTCTTCCACCCACAAGAGAAATTCAGCATTGCATCGATTTTGTTTTGAGAGCTGTTATTTCGAACAAGGCAGCCTGCCGAATGAGCCTTAAGGAGCATGAAGAGTTACAATAGCAAGTGGGCAAACTCATGGTTAAAGGAATGGCAAGAGAAAGCATGAGTCCATGTACTGTCTCTACCCTTCTTGGGCCAAAGACGGATGGATCGTGGCGTATGTACATTGATAGTAGAGTAGTGAACAAGATCACCATCAAGTATCGATTTCCTAACCCTTAACTTGATGGTCTTCTTGGCTAGCTCCATGGTGCTACTACCTTTTCCAAGATTGTTCTTTGAATTTGATATCATCAAATTCGAATGAGAGTTGGAGATGAGTTGAAAACTGCCTTCAAGACTAGAGATAGCCCTATGAGTGGATGGTTATGTCTTTCGGCCTCTCTAATCTCTTTGTACGTTTATGCAACTCATGAGTCATGTCTTCAAACCATTTATTGGCAGCTTCCTTGTTGTCTATTTTGATAATATTCCTGTGTATAGCGCTACTAAAAAACAACACTTGGAGCATCTTTGGCAAGTTCTCAAGGTTTTTCAGGAGCAAAAGTTATACACCAACTTAAAGAAGTGTCACTTCTTTATCGACAGCCTTATCTTTCTAGGCTATATTGTCTTCGAAGAAGGCATCAAGATGGATCCTAGCAAGGTGAAGGCAATCATAAAATGGCCGACTCCAACCTCTATACAGGACATCCAGAGTTTCCATGGTTTGGCATCATTTTATCGTCAGTTTATCAAGCATTTTAGCAACATTATTTCTCCTATCAATGAATGCTTGAAGGGGAGAAATTTCAAGTGGATGAAAGAGGCACAACAAAGTTTTGAATTCCTTAAAAAGAAGGTAACCGAGGCTCCTATTCTCATACTTGCATATTTTAATAAAGTCTTTGAAGTTGATTGTCATGCTTTTAACGTGGGAACATAATCAGAATAGATAAATGGGTTTTCGAAGCAATGACCGATGGAACTAATGTACCTTCGAGAAAACTGGCTCTGGTAAGCCCAAAACTCCTTTTTCTTTCAGGCCCGCAAGCCAATTGCTGGATCGATTGTGGATGACGCCTTCACAATGAACAGTAGCTTCGTGATTCGACACCCAGCATCGAAAAAATCAGTAAAAAAGGGGATTTTTCTCACCGGAGTTGTGGGAGCCGCCGGACAAGGGTTCCTTGAAACTGAATGTCTATGGCTCGTGGGTCGACGGCTCATCGGAGGCTTCAATTGCAGGGATATGTCTAGATGCCCATGGAATGATCATCGCGGCAAGCGAACTGTGATGGCTTACCAATTGATGAGCTCTTATCAGGCAAAGCCCACGGTCCTTGGGTCTTAGCCTCGCTAAAAGGTGTGATGGTAGTCCACTGTCCCTGATAAGCAAATCATTGTGTGGAGTGGATTCCTAAAACTCATCGATTAGAGTCTCTTTCTCCTTGTTAGCAATATTAAGATAATTAGTTGATTCAGCATATCTGTCAAGATTATTCATACATCTCCTTTGATATTACATATTCCTGATTGATTATATTTGACATTATATTTATTTTATTATGTTAGATAGTTATGTAATAAAGCCCATAAATAGGTTGATGTAATCTTCATTATCCTCGTTAACATACATTGAAATATATCGAAATATACGAATTTCATATTCCTTTCTTTCTCTTTGTCATTCTTTAAGTCTCCTAATTGGCTTTTTAAGCCCCAAAACCTTTGGGATATGTTTTGTTCCGATACTAACTGATGTTGTCCTGCTAGTTCTGCTAATTAAACCAAAATGGTTCGTCGCGAAAAGAAAAGAAAAAGAAACACCCGAATAATCTCAACACGCTCAAGGCGAGCCCGTGGTCTGTCTCAACAAATCCAACTTTTTGAAAAGCACCCTACTTTTCGCAATTTCCAGTGTGCTCATGTGACTCCGGATTCACTGGGAAAGAGCAAAGAGATCATGAACAAGCAGACAAATTATTAGATAAAAAAGGTTAACCCATCACCATTTGAACACGAGAGAGAGAGAGAGAGAGAGAGAGAGAGAGAGAGAGAGAGAGAGAGCTGAAGGAGCTTCTTACACAACGTTGAAATATCAGAAAGATAGGGGACACACTAGACAGGTAAACCTACCCCCATCAGTGTATAGAGTGCAGGGCATGAGAACGAAAACAATTTGCAAAATCGAGTGATTTAAGGAACAATGTTACGTTGCTAAAAGCCAACGGTGCTTTTTGCCGTTTGAGTAGTTCAACCTGTGAAGAACGAACAGAAAACAAAAGGAAAAAACATCGAAAGTCGATGGGTCTTGTCATTGTATCAGATGTACGGGTGATAAGAGAGATTCTTGTCATTTTCCAGTTGAAACTTATATGCCTAACCCAACTATTATCGTTTTCTACCGTATTATTCAAAATAAAAAAAGTTTCTCTGACATTATTATTATTAGAGACAATACAATCTTACATATTTTTATTGTGTGTTTTTGCATAAAACACTCATTAATTGAGAAATCGTGCGTTCCAAAATAACTGATAGTACTGTCTTACTGTCAGACTAGCAGCTTCCTTAAAAAATATATGTAATTCTCTCCATGGACCTGCCATTAGACGGAAATCAGAAAGCCGTAGAACCCTAGCCTAATCTATGCTGTATCTGTGTAGATATTTATGGACATAAAGAGAGCATTCCGTGCAGGATCTATGTAGATATATATTTACATGTAATGAAATAAAAGTCATGAAAGAGACTTAGGCTGTGATTAAAGATTGGTTTGGGTGCGGAAAATTTTTTGGTCGATGGGTCACAGACGTTTCCCATGCAAGGTAAGTTTGAGGGCTTTTGCCTGTCAATCTGGAGGTGGAGTCTTGTTCGATGTACTACTGGACGAGTTGGTTGCATCTAGTGGGCATTATAGAATCCGAGAAAAGCAGTTTGGATGTCACGAGCTATACATAAAAGAAGAAGAAGCTTGTATTGGACTTAAGATTTTCTTGTACAGTGGAACAAATTCACATGCCAAACCTTGTAGTTTAACAGTTTAACTGATAATAATTACAAATAAATCCAAGTGCCAATAATTTTGACAGTTAATCATTGCAACATGCATGTGTAAACCCAACAGGAATTGTAGGACAAGCCGATCATGCTTTTGATCGATGGGTTACTAGTTATGGACATCATTCACATTTTAACTTAACTAAATATAATGTGGGTGATGTTTGTATAGGTAAGCAACCAATCAGAAGGCCGGTTGAAGGATTTCTCCAACCACGGATGAAGGTAAATATGGCTCATAGTGTTGTTGTTTTCACAAGAGTGATCTAGTGACACCGCTCGTTTGGACATATTTTCTTCCAATTTATAAACAAATGGCCGCAACCCTCCCTCTTTGTCTCTCTCACTGCATCCTCCATCCTCATGAATCTGCCTTCACACCTAAAAAAAATATATATTTTTTTTAGTGGGTGGGTTTCGAATTTCCATGTACTTGATGAAGATGGTTTGAAAATAGGTACGATGTGTTGGGATTCAACGCACAAATCACAATGAAGTAAAGCGTAAAAGTGAGAAAAAGAAAATTCAGGTACAATATTTATCCTAATTCATCCTTAAAATAGGGCTATATCCAGCAAATTATTTCGCTATAATTAACAACCCACATCTCTCATTACATCATCCTATTACAAAGGTCGCTGGAGGCACATTGAATATCACGTGACATGTGGTGCTCTTCCAGCTGCCGAAGAAAACGAGTATATATAGACGCAGCTATTCACGAACCCAAATCCGAACTAACAATGAAAAAATATGGACTTAAAATTTGCTCCCTTTGAGATCCTCGCGAGAGCGGCTCCCTCAAACCCCTCCTCCCTTTTGCTCATAGGGGAGCGGGACTTCGTGCTTTTCTATCGTTGGGGAGTATGAATCACATTCCAAAATGATATATAGAATACTCATCAGATCCGGATTTGAAATCGGCATCAGCCGTTCCAATCCCTATTCCATCATGTTCCTACCTATGTCAACATGGCAAGCCAAGCCATGCCAAGGCTAGCAAGCAAGAATGCTACAGGTGGGTGGGGTTTGAGTTTGTTTCAGAGCGAAAGGATGGTTTTGAAAAGCGAGCATATTTTTCTTTGTGGGACCCCAAAGCCCCAGCAACAGGGAAAGGGGAGGAGATAAGTGATAAAACAGGAGGCGAGGGAGGGGTCTCCAGGCTCATGTGACCTTCGGCCACTAGCGCTCCTCCTAGTCCCCTCCTGATTAACCAAGAGCACTGGGTGGTTTTTGCGTTTGTCTTGGCTTTTTTGGGTTCTTGTTCGGCGTTCGTACAGAAGACACCGAGGAATCAAACGAGACCGCAGGCCCGTGAACTCTGGAATGTCCTCTCTCTCTGTCACTGATCGCCCGAGTGCCCTCCAGTTTTATCACTGTCTTCTTTCCTTTCTTGCCCATGCAGGAGGTTCCCTGATTTGCCAGCTTGACAGCTGAGATATCTTTTTAGTTTCACTGCTAGGGTGCAAATAATAAGCATTCCGTTCTAAAAAATAATTTTTGACCATTCTATTTTTTCCTTGAATGAGTTTCTAAGTAGAAAAAATGCCTTTGATAACGACATAAATTTCTATTTCCAGAACAAAGTTCATTTAATAACAATATAAAATTTCTACGATTGTGATAAGGGATAGATCTATGGTTGTAGCGACCCACGGATGGCATACGGCAATTTTCAATTAGCATCTAGAGACGGGCGGATGGCGGCTAGGGACCGATAATCAAACGAGTTTTAATTTCTATTTCTGTTGTAGAAATAAAAAAAATAGAAAATTTCTATTTCTTGTTTACGTTCCAAACCTATTTCCGGACTAAAAATTTATCTCGAAAGTAGAAAAATGACATTACATTACCAAATGGATTTCTATTTCAAACCTTTTCCTCAAAAAAGAGAAATAGAAAAATAGATAAAAGAATGGTTATCATGTGTGTCCTCATTATAATTCCTGGGCCAATATTTTTTTTTAATCTCTTGCTGTAGTACCAAACTTAGTCAAATTGCTCAATTAGTCTATTGGGTTTTGACTTGAGGGTCAATTTGAAATCGAAGGGGAGCCAAGCTCGAGCTACTCGAATATTTTGTGGAGTCGAGATTGCTGACACCCTGCACCTGTGTTAAACAATCTCTGAGGACAAATTCATTTTAGAGTGGTGGTGAATGTGAAAGACGTAGCAATAAAGCGGGATGAGAAAAATATAATCTTGTAAAGATGAAATGAAGTTGCTCATGGTAGTTGCAATGTGAATTTTGGAAGTTGCTAATCTGACAGTACTGTCAGTTATTTCTAATCATATGATTTTTCAATCAAAGAATGCTTTATACAAAACACGCGATAACAATATATATTTATCGTTGAAATTGTATAGTTCATAATAGTAACATGAGGGAAGCATTTTTTGTGAATTTTTTTCTCGGAATAAAGAAATGACCCATTCAAACACAAAGGACGTATATATGTCACGGGGTGATCGTATCCACATCAGGAAAAATAAAAATAAAACTTGAGCCGAAAGCACAATATATATATATATTCAGCAAATATTCGCTGCCGTGCAACTTGGGGACTCTAGACATGATGAACATTCTTCAAGATTCTATTGTTTGGCCGAATGTGGAAGTTTCTCATTTCGATACTTAAAATAAAAAAGAAATTGCATATATTATTTATGATTATAAAGAAAATTTTTAGAATTCATCATGGACTTTAATTGTTTTACATCATTTGTTTACCATATAAGTTTGATGTATCTAGATTTTGAATTGTATTTGGAAATCGATAGATACCGAACAATATTATTTATTTTTTGATCTCTTGTTTTGCTTTTTTTGCTTTTGGTAAGGTTGTTTTTTTTTTGATAACCGGGGTGTCAAGCCGTGCCGGCGAGCTGACGCTCAAACCGACGGCGACCGACTAATCCCCGGAGAGGCACCGCAGGACCCTACCACCACGGTACTCTAGGTAAGACACCAGTGAATGTGGGCGAGTAAGTTTCGATCCCAGGACCGCGAGTACTACTCAGCGGGGTCCCAGAAGTTTACTACTTACCACGCGATCACTTGGTTGTTTTTTTTTTAATCTCCTTTAAATTAAATAATTGGATTTTGCAGACTCCACTTTCATATAAGACAAGGGAATAGTAGCATGTCTAGTGAAGGATCCCAAGACATCCTTATCTCCACCCACATCCCCTCTCATTCCTTCCACGCGCTATTTAAGTCCATCTTACCACATTCAAATTTATAAAGAGAGAGAGAGAGAGAGAGAGAGAGAGAGAGATGGGCGTCAACACCCATAGAACGAGGAAGAGGGTTGCACTAAGGAGGAGAAAGATTCACATCTTACAATCCCTAGCCAACACAAAATCTGTAAGTGATGGTGAAAAATAGTGTCGAAGTTCTTCTTTGTCCATTCCTTTATATGTTCTTTACTTGTAGGCTTTGATGCTTGTGTTGTGACCCAATATCTCCCCTCCTTGTTATTGATGTGAAGGTAAGGAATAGGTCATTGATCTCGGTTTACTTAGCCAACATATGCAAGCTCAAGCTTAAGTTGGAAGCTATTCGAAGAGAGTTCTCAAGCCTTATAGCTGTGAAGAAACGATGCCTACTCCTTCTTAAGAATATGAGGGAACCCAAGGTCTCTCTCTCTCTCTCTCGACATATAAGAGTAGTCAAATTGGTCTATGGATTAGGTCATCATTTTTTTGTAGCCAAATCTATTAGAACATCTTTAAATAAGAGAATTTGGTATGGCATGATATTGAAGTCATGGAGTCTCCTCCAAGTCTTACTTCAAGTGGGTCTCCAACAGGTGAAGGTACAAAAGAATGGGGACAAATTCGAAGTGAAAATCAATTGTGAGAGAAGAGAAGATGGGTTGGTCTCAATCTTGGAAGCCCTAGAGAAAATGGGTCTTGATGTTTTGCAAGCCAGGGTTTCGTGCGACCATGTCTTCTCCATGGAAGCTTTTGTGGTTGCTCAAGATCAAGCCTTGGAGGCCAGTGATGTCGCTCAAGCGATTGTTAGAGCTATGGAGAAGCAAGTTGGAGAAGATCTCGTGACCTAACTCTGGTCTATCTTTCTTCCGGGGGATTAAAGTAATACTATGGAAACAAAATATTTACAAGTATTGGCAAGCCAAAAATCCACGTGGCCTCCGAGTTATGTCCTTCCGCGACAAGAATTAACAAACGATATGTGGCCATATGTCAATATTTGTAATCATTTTGTATCTCTGGTGTTTGCCCGTAAGTAATCGGCTCAGTTCTTTCTCTTCTTCTCTATCAATCTTCCTTTCTTTCCTTTTGTTGTTTTCCTGTCTTTTGTTCTATTTCCGTGATGAAAGTGGAAAAAGAGTTTATCTACCTCATTTTTCAATGATTGTGATTGATCAGATAGATCAGCAAACGATCTAAAGCAAGAAAAATGTGTCTGCATGAATGACTGTTTGTTTGATACATAGGTGAAAAGTTCGCGAAAGAGAGAACATATTTTCGATGTTCTCCTTTCCAATCTTGTTCTTTTTGAACGGGGAAATCGTCACCTCCCAAGAGAGGTAAAATCTTTGGTCAATAATGTTGGGGAATAATGGAAAGCGCGATAAACTTTTATCTTATTTTTGCTTGAACTTTCTCAGTTATCGCTCTTGTTGCTTGCGGAATGAGGTTGTCTTTGAATTTACCAATGTCACCGGTGCAACCTGGCAAAAATAAAAACATAAAGAAAACAAATAAAAAATGCCCACTCGATAGCTAGCTATTGTTACGGTTGAGAATTATGACGGTAGTGTTGATTGTAAAATGAAGAATACAAGAACCCTACATACACGGTGAAAATACAATTAGAACTTAAGTACCATTTCTGTAAATTACAATTAACTTAATCCCAAATACTAATCTTACTATAATCTAACATCTCCCCTCACAAACTCAAGACAACTTAAAAAAAGTCAACAAGAGTTTGGAGAAAGATCCACAAAACGCGCAGGTGGATGCATCTTGATCAAGATATCAACAGTCTACTCGACAGATGAAGTAACTTCTTTATTTAAAAAAAAAATGAAGTAAGTACAAGTCGTACATTACAATTGTACACATGATGCCAAATGAAATAAATATCGCATTCAATGTGTGTGGATCGTTTATTGAAATATCATCATGTACTATTTGGATAACACTTCAGTTGTCGCAATAAATAATTGTTCTACTAGCATGATACACTCCCATGTCTTCTAGTGGCCAGAATAACCACAATAATTCCGATGGGGGTAGCAACAAGTGCTAAATTCAGCATCCGTCTAGAGCGAGCAACAATGGTGTGTTTGTTGCTATTTCGTAAGATACGTGGGTAGTTAAAAAAAGAAACAGTAGCATGTAGTGGAGTGGGGATCTTGAGAATCACCAACCTAGCCACTATCAGAATACGCTATCAACTCCAAGGTAGGATGACCAGAAAAGTGAAAGCCATGAAATGTATAGGATCCTAATATCTATACTCTTTGTGCTTAGATATAGGAAGCCATACAAATAGGCACGAGGTTCTAACTTCGTGCGTTCACGTGGTGAAGATGTACAAAACCAGGATTACAAACGGATTCGAATAAAATTCTAATTGGGGGACACTACGCGCAAGATTGCGCTTGGTGTCGTCTGCAACATCGTAGCAGCCGGAAAAAAACGAGAAAATGCCTCGACATGTTCTAAAGGGTCTCCTAAACCGTTATACTAGTGTTGGTAAATGCTACGTGAACCCTTTTTGGAAGAGGAGCAGCTCGTATTTCGTCTGAGAAAGTTCGGGTCATGGTGAGGGACGGTTGACGTTAATGACCTGGGATTACCAAGTCTCTGGGTCGCATTCCCGAACTTGATTTCCATCCGTAGAAACCACCGATCTACATCTTCGTCATCCACCTGATCCATAGAGCTGGAAGCTTCTCGCCCAACGCCATGCCCGCTTCCCAAACTCATTGACTAGGTTGCCGAATTACCATACCGGGGCTCCGACGTTACTCGTCTGCGAGCATGGCCACCTTCTTTATCAGGGTGGAAGATTGATCCCTAGTGACACACCCAGCCTCCTCTAGGCTCCTGAGGCACATAGGGCTCGTGGGCAAAAGGGGCATAAGGTGGAGGTGGTGCGTGTTCATAGCCAAACTGGTGGTACAGTGGAGGCATGCAAAATATTGATTCATTACCTTGCGAGTCGAATAGATTAGAGAATTTACTCTGTACTTTTTAGAGCAATTAGCAAAGAATGAAAGAGAAAAGAAACTCAATGCATACAATATAATTCCAATCCACCGTACATGATTCCCTCCGGCTATAATGCAATGTGCGCGTCCTAGCATCAAGCAACTAATACAGTGTCCAATAAATAAAGAAGACTGACATAGTAATGAACCAATAGATGTAAAAATTAACAAGCATTGCCTAATTAAGCTCTGTACCCATCACAACAAATCGCTGACATAAATGATACGAATTCGTACCCGCAATCTAGACCGGATCAGCTGGCTTCGAGCAGAAAAAAAAATATTTCATGCAATATATGGCAAGATGTAATGACAAGAAAATGGCGACTACCCAGTAATCCAAAACTCTTGAATGTTCCGAGAATCTGACTAGCTTGAGCAGCATCCACCACTCTTGATAGCCGACACATCGTTACCGACGTCGATCTTCTCTCCCTTGGACGGCACAGCCGAGCCATTTGCTTGCTCACTTGCTTCCAACGCCTTCTTGCTCACAATGTTGTAAATCTGAGTCAAGACTTCGGCGAAAGCATTCTCCACGTTGGTCGCCTCGAGTGCGGAAGTTTCCATGAAGAAGAGGGCCTCTCTCTCCGCAAATGATTTCCCATCCTCTGTTGAGACTGCCAGGAGGTGCCGGAGATCGGACTTGTTACCGACGAGCATGACCACGATGTTGGGGTCTGTGTGATCCCTCAATTCCCTCAACCATCTCTCCGCGTTTTCAAATGTGGAGTGACGAGTAACGTCGTACACAAGTAATGCCCCCACAGCTCCTCGGTAATAAGCACTGGTGATGGCACGGTACCTGTGGAAATTGAGGGAATGTAATATGGCGGAAGATAAGCAAATCTTGGCAAAACAAAATCTATCAGTAGTATGAGGTCATCGCAAGAGGTCTTTAAATTAACAATCCTGAGAATTCCAACAGTTACTATCACAACATAGCTTCTTTAAATCAACAATACTGAAATGACAGTGCAACAGCCATGATCTAAATATAACAGGAACTCATGAACTTCAGCCAGTAAACTGGACAAAGGGCAAACACCACCATAAGACCACAATCACAAGCGGACAGCTTCTGTCTTTGAGCGCTCACAAAGCTACTGGTCTTTTAGGTCTCTTCTACATTTACTTCTGGTAAAAGAATCGACATAGGATAAAAACAAAAAAAAAGAAAAGAAAAACAGAAGCAGAAACAAAAGTTCCGGGGAAAGAACTCCCATTGGACCCACAATCATTGTTAAGCATATATTGGTTCTCTCTTTTTCAACGAGTAGGAGGAGCAACTACTATCATTAGCTAAAGTATATATCCCATTAACATCCAAAATATGGATGTTAAATCTCGATAGAGAAAAACTTGAATTTTGATGTCGCCGATAGTTATTCTGGCTTGTGGAAATTTCCTGCATAGATGTTTCCTGAGTGACTAGTAAATTTACCAGCTATTAAACCTCTTCAAGGGATAATAAATGCAGAAGCAACTTTTTGCAATTGCAACCCAACTTGTGAGGAACAACAAGTGAAATTGAAGTGCCATCAGTTTCGATGCCTGTGTATGGCATCATCATCCTCACTTTGGTGAAAAAACTATGAAGGCAGTCCATCTGATGAAAAGATCAAACTAAAGGGGAGCCATGAACTCACGACATATGGCTTATACTGAGAAAAATATGCGATATCGTAAACTGAGCCATTAGAAAAGTGAGCCAGTTGTACCTCTTCTTTTGGCAAGATAGCCCCCACACTTTCAGAATCAGCAAGACTAAGAGAGTACCCTCTGCTAAATATTCATCCGCATTATGTTAAAATCAACATTTAATACTGTAATCACTTATCTTGGCAAAAGACTTTTACAGATTGTCAACTAGAGTTCTCAATTGTAAAAGGAAAAGTATATTTTGGTTAATCTTTTACATTTAGCACTTGCCCATTTTATTCTTTAGAGAGAGAGAGAGAAAGAGAGAGAAAGACAGAGAGAGTTCTACACTCAACAAGAATTTGTTTGCAAACAAGGTCAGTTTCACATGTACAGCAGCAGAATTTGCTGGAACTTGCAAAATGTACGATGTCATCATGAAATTCTCGAACTTCCTTACGTCACTGCAGGCTCTAACTCATCGAAGTATGGATCTTACATGCCTGCGGGATATTTGCTTCTTTAGTTAGTAATGTCTTGCACCATTGCATATTCTCATAAGTTCACAAACTTTGCTAGAACTCATTATGTGTCAATATCCTGTTCTCTCAAAATCCACCCAAGGGCATTCTTAATGTATCAGAAACTGTAGGTGCGAGTAATAGAGATATTTTCTTGAGTATCTAATAATGCACATGATTAGAGTATTCCTTGAGTAACCCAGATCCCCTGTAAAGCAATCTAACCAAACTTGCAATGAAGCATAGCAGTTCATGGATGCTTCCAATTCCTATAATCTGGTGAACGACAAAGTTCTATACCACACTTTGATGACTGCAACAGAAACTGCACCTTAAATATAAGCAATTTCCACAACTTGGATGAAAAGTAAGATGTATTCACATGATCTTAACATGGTAAAAACTCATCCTCAAACAATGCAACCTACCACAGTTGCCCGTTCCACTATATCTGTTATGTACTACTGATACCAGAGTACATAATCAATCTCACTGTTGAGGAGCCAAAATATGACTAATCAAGAGATGCCACAAGTAGGAAATTCATCAAACTATGATGCATGAGTATCAAATTCCATTGAAGACCATTCAATATTTATGCAAACAAATGGAGATTTCGGCCACAATATGATCCAATGGGTCCAATAAGGAGAAGGATTGAAGATGGAGTTTTTGTAAGTTGAAGAATATAGGTTCCTCCAGCTGAATCAAAGGATGAAAGGATGTTTTCTAATTTGAGTTGTTTCCTAGTTTACATTAATTTGATGTTTCCTAGTTTGATATTTCCTAGTTTAAGGTTTCCTACTTTGATGTTCCTAATTTAAGGGGTTTCCTATTTTAACATTTCCTAGTTTGAATAAGAGGTGCTTCTGAATTGTTAGTGGCAGAGTTGTGAGTTAATATTACATGAGAATTTGTCTCAAGTGAATGATTCTTTTGGTTCTTTATCCAATTGGTTGGTGGTGAACCTTCCAAATCTTTATCCTTGATTGGTGAAGTAATCTTTTAGGACTTGGTGGTGAACGTTTGAGTTCTTTATCCTTGGCTGGTGGAGTAATCCTTTATGCCTCTGTGGTGAACTCTTCAATCCCAAAGCTTTTTTTTTTTTTTTTTTGCAAATAGATCAAACATTTTCGTTTCATTAAACATGTTCAGCAAGGTCACCCAGTCTTACCACACATGAGTTATTCCATGGGACAAACATGTTGAAGAAAAGAACATGCAGGCACTATCAAGTCCAAAACTTTGTTATTTTCCATCATTTCCATAACAATGACAATCATTATCTCAAAATCCTGAAAGACTCATAAAGCCTATTGGCTCCATAAACACCAAGTCTCTGCAAGACAAAGCACCAGACTGGATGTTCTTGTTCCACAAAGATCCCGATCATTCACAACCAATTAGTTGGGGGAAGGGAAAGAGCCATATATGTCGGCAGATGAATTATGAAGATCTAATTTGCCATCACCCACACAAACCAATCTAGCCTGGCCCAGGAAAAAAAAGAAAGAATTCCCAAGTGACACAAAGAGAAAACAAGGGCCATTACCACACAGCGACCGAGCTTAATTTCACAATAGCCCCCTGTTAATTGAACTACAAGGGGAGATGACCCTGCCTGATGACTTCAGATCTACCAAAACTGGCAGAACTAAATAACAACCAAACCTGAAACTTGTCCAATTTGAAACGTACGTCCTAACAAAAGCAGATCAACCATTCCCAAGGAAAATCCCCAAGAAAAACAAGATCCAACTGCATGGTGCCCTACCTCCAACCCATCAGTATCATCTAGGAAAACAAGACCCAGATCACCCAGAAGCACAATCAGAAAGCAATGGTGACACAATTGCGGAGTACTGCAAGCTAATATGAAAGATACCACCGAGGAAGGCTTTTCACAGAGCAAGACAAAAGGCCTCACCTTTCTTGACCAGCAGTATCCCAAATCTGGGCCTTGATGACCTTGCCATCAACCTTCAAGCTCCGGGTGGCGAACTCCACACCAATGGTGGACTTCGACTCGAGGCTGAACTCGTTCCTGGTGAATCTGGAGAGCAGGTTGGACTTGCCCACGCCAGAGTCGCCAATCAGAACAACCTTGAAGAGGTAGTCGTAGTCATCTTCTGCTCTGTACCCTGCCATTTTGCTCCGACCCGAGAGATAGAGGCGTGTTTTCGAGAGCTTCCCAGCAAGTTGCAAGACGCACCCCTTTTTTTTTTAACCCGTTAAAGAAACAAGATCCTTGGTCTAATCAAAGTTTAAGCGTGTGTACTTTTCCCCATTTTTGACGTTTTCTTGTCTGGGGTGAAGAAAAAGTGAAGACCATTGACAGGGGAAATCCTAGTTTTGATCCTTGAGTTGGCAAAATTTCTCAATCAAGTCTTCAACTTTTAATTAATCAAATTGAGCCCTGGCATAATTTATCCATTTAAGTTTCCTACGCTGTTAAGTTGAAGTGGCACATCAATTATAGTTTAAAAGAGTCTAAAGTGAAAAAAGAAAATCATCTGTCGTTGTGCTTATCAGTTAAAGCACGAGATTAAAAAATCTTGAAAATTAATATTACGATCATACCTTAAACTACGAAATTTTTCAATTTGATCGTTAAGCTCAACTTTTTACGTTGGTACATTCTATGGTGTCATTCTCTCTCTCTCTGTTGTAATAATAACTATGTCTTTTTCTATGATCAATGGACTCCTCAAATTTTTCAAACCACAACAATCGGAGAGGGTCACATCCTTCTACAAATCCAGGTTAGCATCTTTTCGTTGCACGTATGCAAAATAAAATTTACATCAACTACCAAAGGAACCGTCTTCCTCTTATTTCAAAACTGTAACTTCTCAGCACTATGAGAATACTTCTGGACTAAAATGAAGATCTGGCTTTTTTTCAGAGAAATCATAATGGAAATTCACTTGGAATGTAAGCAACTTTGTACTTTTTATTAGAAAGGAGGCAAACACTTATAATGAAAGGACCACTGCCTACTTGTTACTGTCATTGTACTCTTATTTCCTGCATTATTGCTTCCACTCGACATAAAGTAAGTTGCATCAGATCACTCCAATGAGTTCTTGATGTCTATTACAAAGCGGTACTTCACGTCGCCCTTTTGAAGTCTATCGAGAGCTTCGTTCGCATATTGAATGGGAATGACTTCGACCTCGGGATATATCTTGTTCTCGGTGCAGAATTCAAGCATCTGTTGGGTCTGCTTTGTACCGCCGACTGCACTTCCGGAAATAGTCCTCATACCTAAACCGTCGATATGCATTTCAAGATGCAAAACAAGTCATCGTTTCTAATGTGCCAAAAGAGGGAGTGAATTGGAAGATAAGGAAGAGATGAATTGTCACTTATTGAGAGAATGAATGCTTACCCATGAGAAGGCTGAGTGGATTGACTTTTATCTCTTCACCAGGATAGCCAACCAAAGCCAAGACTCCTCCTGTCTTAAGCAGTGATAGGTATAGATCAAATGGGTGGTCGCCGGTTGCTGTGTCGATTATGAAGTCTAGAGTTTTTGACAAAGCCTGTACCAAGAAAAAAAATCTAAGATTTTCCTAAAATGGATACAAAAAGTTAAAGACTTGATCGTGGTTAATCTTACGGCCATTTGTTCCTTGTCAGATGAGATCACAAAATTGTCTGCTTTTAGCAGATTCAAGGCATCATCTTTCTTGGAGATGCTGGTGCTGAAAACAGTGACAATCAATCCAAAGGCCTTAGCGAACTTCACGGCCAGATGACCGAGCCCGCCAAGTCCGATGACTCCTATGGATTTTCCAGGTTCATTCATCTTGTGGTAAATCATTGGAGCATAGACCGTGATTCCAGCACACAGCAAAGGTGCTGCTAGAGCCGGTGGACACTTCTCAGGTATTTTGTAGCAATACCTGTAAGTTCAACAATGAATACTGTATCTAGCAAACCCTAAAATATGTTTCATAAGAAATGAATGCTAACCGGAGGATATCAAACAAAAACGATGGACAATTTAGGAAAATAACGCATTAGCACCGTGTACTTTAAAAGATTTGAGAAGCTGACAATGTGATGTTATAACGATGCAATCTCAACTGCAAGTATTATGAATAACGAAAAATATATAACAATCATAGTGGGATCCATCTCTGATCTTATGTCCGGCATTCAATCGTGATATTGTCACACTATTATGTTAGCAAGACCCTACTCTAAAATGTTATCATCATACCTCTAATAATTTTAAGGCTTTATTGGTAATTTTCCCACTTTTCTATCGGGTAACAAAACGTCAATTACCTCTCGTGGACGACTATGAAACTAGAATATCCCCCTTGTGTAATCGAACCATCCTCATAAGTGCCATTGACTGTCATCGTAACTCCCTTTGAGCAATAAATCTCTTGCGCATCCTCGCAATTCTCGCAAGCTCGGCACGAGTCCAGATGGGTTCCGACACCAACACAGTCTCCGATCTTGAACTTGCCAACGCTGCCACCCACTTCTGTTACAATCCCCACGATCTCATGCCTATGGACACGGATAAGCACCAAGGAGAAAAAAAAAAAAAAAGGGAATTCTGAAGGTTTGCTGTAGCGAAGTACCACTTGTGGAAATCAACATACTGTCCTGACAACGCTATGAGCGAAGCGAATAGATACTAGACGCAGCAAATACTTACCCGGGAACCAAAGGATACACGGTTTCCTTCGTCTTGTTGCGGGTATACAATACGTCGGCGTAGCAGACGCCGCAGTGAGTGATTCTCATCGATACATCGTTGCTTCCCACGCCTCTGTCAAAAGACACAGTTCAGTCATTCGAAGATGGAGAGAGACTCGATTAGGTATGCCACGCATCTGATGTAAATATTACACTAGTTAAACTCGTCACCTTCGCTCAAATTCGTAAGGAGAGAGAAGCCCTGAATCATCTCTCGCTGCCCATCCATGGCAGTTCTTGCTCAACTCTTTGTACGGTGATGAACTCATTTTCTCCGCCGAGTTTTACCTCTAAAGAGACGATGAGAGTTTTTTTTCCCCCCCACGAGATCAGGTGCAAGTGTTGGATGATCTCTTGCGCGGCAATGAAAACCCTGGTGAATTTTCATACGAACATATACACACACGAACTCCTCACTACATTACGTCATCGCGTACGTCGCGTGTGTAGCGGCCTTGAAGAATGCTATGTTTTCGCTTCATTTCACCCGAGGAAGAAGCGGGATAACATATTAACCCAATGCCAAAAGAACCCCGACTTTGGGTATTACGTATTGGCATGCGTCATCAGGTCAACTTAAGACTCTCGGACCATAAAAGGAAAAAACTTGAGGAAATGACGAGGCATTACTCACCAAGAAGAGAGAGAGAGAGAGACCTGAACAGTTAAATATAATGGGAACCTGTAAGTTTGGCAAACCTTATTATACATATATTGCATCCATTAAATACTTTCACATTGCATAATTAGATAATCAATCATGTAGAGATCGCATTGCCTGCGCGTTTTGATATCGAATTACGCAACGAGTCACGAGTGGCTTAATTAATTTAGTTCAAGCATATAGGTTTAATAATAGAAAATAAACAGGTTTTGTTCCCCTAGATTCGATCCTGAAAATTGATTGGTATCTGCGTGCATCCGATTCACGTAAAAACTATTCAAATGAGAGCAGTTGTATATATGATTCTCATGATCTCATGACTCACATATATTAAGCTCACATGAGCCAAGCGTAAACATTGTGTAATGTTAATAAATGTAGCATTAAATAGAATGTGATTGGTGTATTAGAAGTCCTAAAATTCATCATGAAATCATAATTCAGTTCTAAAACTTTTAAAAAGTGCAATCAAGTCCTAGGACTTGTCAAATTGATCCAATTAAGTCATTTCGTCGATTATACTTTTTTGAAAGTTTTAATAGTCGATGGATTTTCATGATAAATTTTAGAATTATGATTGCACTTTTTAAAAGTTTTAGAATTCGATTGTACTTTCGTGACAAATTTTAAAAGTTGATTGCTTCTTTTTTTTTTTTTAAGTTTTAGAATTTAATTATATTTACGTGATAAATTTTAAAATTTTCAATGCACTGTAGAAGAGATTGTTCCTTTCCAAAGGCTAAGGTTGGCGCAAAGAAAGTCAAAAACTCATATTTCACGTGATGCGGGTGCTGACGTCGCTGAGGATGGGTGATGCGCCTCTATAAATAGTGCATGAAACCCCAAGGTCTCTTTCAACTGCAACGCACTCGGTCATCTCTCCTTAAAAATTTGGATCTTTTCAAGATTAATCTATTCAAGGCGAAGGCCCAGAAAATGATTTCAGGCCAAGTGATGAGCAACAACTGGGCCAATTTTTTTTTTAAAATTTCTCATTTTTATGTATTTATAATTATTTTATATTTATAACATTTGTGTTTTTAATTATTTTTTATTACTTGGTAAATATAATTTTTTTCTTTTGAAGTTTATTTTTATAACATAATTATCAATAATTAATTGAAAATTTTATTAAGATATATGTAATTAATTTATTTAACATGTAAATATTAATAACAAATATTCATAAATTTTAATTTATATTTATATAACTTTTTAAACGAAGAAAGGACATAGACAAGAGATAAGGGGCTTTTTTCCAATTTAGGTTTTAAAAAAAATTATTTGCCAAATTAGTGTAAACAAAATCATTTACAAAAAAATGGGGCCCGTACGGTACTTACGGGCTATTGAGGCAACCAGGCCCATGCGCAGGCCTGGCTGCCTCACGGGCCTGATTTTAACTTTATTTTTTATTTTTTTATGTGATTTTAATTATAATTATTATATTTATATTTATATAAATTTTTAAATAACATTTTATTACTTTGAAGCTTATTTTTATAACATAATTATCAATAATGAATTTAAAAATTCATTAAGATATATATAATTAGTTTATTTACTATGTAAAAAATTAATAAAAAATTCCTTACCAAAAAATAATAATAATAAAAAATATTGATGGGATCGATGCAACTAATTTTAATTTTTTAATTTTTATATATTTATTTTATATTAATAAAAATTATATATTATATAATTTTTTTTGAAGCTTATTTTTAGAACATTAATAATAATTAATTGAAAATTTTATTAATATATAATTAATTTATTTACAATGTCAATAATTAATAAAATATATTAATGGGACTGGTGCGGCAACTTTGTTTTTCATTTCATAATTTTTTACCTATTTTAATAATTTTATATTTATATAAATTTGTAAATATAACATTTTTAAGCTTATTTTTATAACATAATTATCAATAATTACTTAAAAAATTTATTAAGATATATATAATTAACTTATTTACTATGTAAATAATTAATAAAAAATATTCATGAGGCCGGTGCGGTAGCTTATTTTTTAAGTTCCTATTTTTTATGTGTTATGTTAATAAATATTTTAATCAATTATTGATAATTATGTTATAAAAATAAGCTTCAAAATAAAAAAAAATTATATTTACAAACTTATATAAATGTAAATGTTATTAATATAAAATAAATATATAAAAAAGTACAAAAAATGAAATTAAAAAATTAAGATATATATATAATTAATTTATTTACTATGTAAATAATTAATAAAAAAATTCATGAGGCCGGTGCGGTAGTTTATTTTTTAATTTCGTATTTTTCATGTGTTATGTTAATAAATATTTTAATCAATTATTGTTAATTATGTTATAAAAACAAGCTTCAAAATAAAAAAAATTATCTTTATAAACTTATATAAATATAAATTTTATTAATATAAAATAAATATATAAAAAGTACAAAAAATGAAATTAAAAAATTAAGATATATATAATTAATTTATTTACTATGTAAATAATTAATAAAATATATTAACGAGACCAGTACGGTAGCTTTTTTTTCATTTCATATTTTTTTTACCTATTTTAATAAATTTATATTTATATAAATTTGTAAATATAATATTTTTTTAAAGCTTATTTTTATAATATAATTATCAATAATTAATTAAAATTTATTAAGATATATGTAATTAATTTATTTACTATGTAAATAATTAATAAAAAAATATTCATGAGGCCGGTGGGACAATTTATTTTTTAATTTCCTATTTTTTATGTGTTATATTAATAAATTTTTTAATCAATTATTGATAATTATGTTCTAAAAATAAGCTTCAAAATAAAAAAATTATATTTACAAACTTATATAAATATAAATGTTATTAATAGAAAAAATAAATAAAAAGTACAAAAAATGAAATTAAAAAATTATTGTTGCATCAATCCCATCAATGTTTTTTTTATTAATTTTTTACATAATAAATAAATTAATTACATATATCTTAATGAATTTTTAAATTTATTACTAATAATTATGTTATAAAAATAAGCTTCAAAGTAATAAAATTTTATTTAAAAATTTGTATAAGTATAAATATAATAATTATAATTAAAATCACATAAAAAATTTAAAAAAAGGTTAAGATCAGGCCTGTGCGGTCCTAGGGACCCACATGGGCCTGATTGTCGCACGGGCCAGGCCCGTGCGGTAGTGAGGCAGCTAGGCCCGCGCATGGGCCTGGCTGCCACACTGGGCCAGTAAGTGCCACACGGGCCTGTGCGACACTTTGAAATCCGCACGAGCCTCATTCTTGTAAATATTTTTTTACACTAATTTGATAAATAATTTTTTTAAATCTAAATTGGAAAAAAGCCCAGAGATAAGAGAAAGGCAGTGAAGGAGAGAGAAAATTTGTGACAAGTGGGCCCTGATGGACTATGAAGCATAGACACATTCATGGGATCGCGTCTCTGTCGAACACGTGTTTGACTTCGGCACGCATCTAACACATGGTCAATGAGTGTCGAATGTTTGACACATGGTCAACGTAGGCTTGTTCTTCGGCGATGGGCACGCGAGGAGAGAGAGAATAGAGGAAAACCCATAAAACCCTAAGTTGCCGTAGCGGGAAGAAGGAGGTGGAAGAGGAAAAGTTCTCCCACCTACTATCCAATTTAATTTTCTCATAAAATTATGGGGGTCCATTCTCAATTTAATTTAATTTTTTATTTTATTATTTATTTATTTAGGAGGCTAGCTTTTAAGGTCAAGTTACAAGAATGCCCATTGCAGAAAGTTTCTTTTTTTTTTTATTATGAGAGCTCTTTTTGTAAATTCTTTATTTTTACAAAAACTTATAAAAATAATGATTTATCATGTATATATAAAATATACATTTAATATACAATGTGTCCCAAGTGTTGAAATTTTCTATTTTTGAGAAATGATACATTGGTGTATCGTATCATATCGTATTGCGTGTCGCATATAAATAGGCATATGTAAAAATGTGGTGGCACTTTGTATGTACATAATATTTACACAAATTTTAGTAATCATTAGAATCATGCCATATAAATTTCGTGTCACAAGTCATTAGTGTAAAAATTCATGCATGTTAAACTTAGATTAAAATTGCATATAGCTTAGTTTTCATAAATTAGAAAAAAAAAGAATTAGTTAAAATCGCATAAGTACTTAGATGGCAAGGAATGCATTCTTTATTAACATCTTGCATACATTGAAAATTAATCATGGTAAGATTATGCTTTGCTTTGCATTGGGGTTAGCCTTATTTCTAGCAATTTATTTATCTACTGCTTGATTATTAGGTGCTACATTATCTGATCGTGTACCCGCATGAACATCCATTGTATGTTAGGGATTCGGGTTTAAAATTGACGAAGACTACTTGCAAAATATCTATAAAATAAATAGAAAGTGTACCAAAATAGTGTTAGATTAATCTAGCATAACCAAATCCCCGTATCTATGATATTTCTAATTCGCAGAAGTAAGATGTTCGTCCACATCTTACTTGGGTTACTAAACAACCCACAATAAATTAGTGGTGATTTCTAAATAAATTGACTTGCATGCTTAAATTGGTTAAAAATCCTAAGCTTGTGGTTAGTATAGACTTGAAAGAGTCCGTGTTATGTCTATAGGCTTAATAATCAATTAGAGTGCTAATGACAACTATTCTGTTCTGGGGAGCTATTTCTGGCCAGAAATAGAATAATCTATTTTCTAGTCCCTAGATGAGTTTATGAGTAGAGAAATTTGTTTGACAATGATACAAAATGTCTGATTCTAGAATAGAAATTTATTTAATGACAGCATAAACTTTCTATGGTTGTTGGCCGCCGGACCTCAAATAGCAACCGATGGCCAATGGCAAGCAAGAGAGAGAGAGAGAGTGTGTGTGTGTGTGTCATTTTTATTTATTCTATAGAAATAGAAAAGTAGAAAATTTATACTTCTCGTTTCTAGGCTAAAATTTCTTTTAGAAATAAAAAAATTAAAAAACAGATTTTTATTTCAAATCTATTCTCAGGAACAGAAAAAAAAAACAAATAAACTGAATAGTTGTCACGCGCTCTCCTACGGTTCTCTCACCTTCGGGAACCTGATGCAACACAAATATACCATGCGACCTCACTTAGTTGCGTCACTGCCTACTTCACACGCGTAGCAACTTTGACCATTACTATTTTTTCGTTTAATTAACAATAGGAACAATTAGGATACTATTTTAATAATTTGGCAGGAGAACACCCCCTTTGGATATTTGCATGCGTCATCATTTCCACTTAGAGGCTCGGACCACAAATTTTCTGAACTCCTAAAGTGTCTGGAAACTTCAACGCTGTGTCGAGAACATGTAACCCCTGAGAAAAACCTCCAAAATTTCTGTACATAATTGGTTGAATCAAATAACCAGGAAAAAAGGAAAATGATGAGGCGTTTTAGAGCGAGTACAATGGATGCACTAAAATCACATTTTAACTGTTAAATATAAACATTTGAAGGAAATTTTAATATAGTCTTTACGTCCATTTATCACCGGCCCACCATCACGTCATCACATGAATGATGAGATTAAAACGACATTGTTTTGACTCCCATTCCACCTTTTTTTTTTTCTAAATTTAGTTTATTTTTAATCTAATTTAAGTAACACTTCGATTACAGAATCATATTTACCGAAATGATATCGTTTCAGCATTATCCTTAATGTGTTAGTCATGTTAGCACCACGTAGGAGAATGAAAATAATAAGAACAAAGTCACGTAAGTATTTTCGTTAGTCACATTGGACTGAGTTGACGGAAGGACTTGATTGCACTAATTTGAAAAATTTCAAGAATTGATTGCACTTTCCCGGAACCATCAGGTCGTGACATGAAGAATGAAAGAGGTGCACAAAAAAGTTAACTTTTGGCCCCATAGACATGTTTGAACACGGAGATTTTGAGCCATGATTTTTACATGCAATTGAGTTATTTATTTGTAAATATTACTGCTTTCATGATTCGTTTGTTTTCAAGAAAAATGAATGATTTGAAAAATATTTTTTTATTAAATGATCACTTATGTCATTTGTAAAAACGAATGAATAAAAATATTTTCAAGTGTTATAATACTTCTATAAGAGGTGAGTTTGAGAAGGCCCCACAAATAGGTGCCTTTTGAACCATAGTCTTTTGATCTACAGAAGGTAGTTAGACAACTTCCAAGGGTTACGAAACAAAAAGAACAATGATAAAGTATGCAATGTTCTTCTTCTCCCCCCCTCTCTCTAAAAGAATAGACAAACACTACTTTGAGAATTAAATCCGCATTTACGTTGTGGTATGTGGATATTTTCCTCTATGGTTAAATTTGGACCATCATGGATTTGAAGGTACGTGGAGAATGCGTCGGTGATTCAATGACATTCCTAGGTAATTCCGCAATCAAACATTGATGAGATTAGTCAAATTCATCGGTGCTTAATTCCAACATCATCGTTCACAAAAAAAAATTGGACATTAATTATAATTGATAATAAAATTATTTTTTTATTGATTTATTATTTCAAGCGATACAAGCGATCATTTTTAGGAAAATATTTTTCAAATTATTCATTTTTCGTGAAACAAATGGAGCCTTAGTATAATCTAGGTGTGAAATATACTTGAGCGTATGAGCAATTGTAACTCCGTGATTGCCACCATTATTAGTGGATTATTAGATGTTGGCTCTCCCAATAAAGTATGTACTCACACTCGGGTCGAATCATGTAAATTTTTGGTATCCTTTATTGTTCTTCATTTATTTCTCTAGCGATTTCACACTAACTTAATTGCAAGAACCATCAGCGTTTCTGCATTAATGTCACGACAGATATTTCATTGATTGGACATGAGCTATATAACCGTAAGAGAGTAATTTTTGTGCGCACTTTATTTATGCAAACACAAGGCACACGAAAGCAGTTGTGTGATTCGCATTATAAAACGGCGCACACATCTTAGGCTCACATGAGCAAAACGTGCATGATACATCATTCACATTATGCGAGCCAAACTATTGTAGTATCAAGGATTTATTTGTTTGACGAAAAATAAATGGTTTGGCAAATTTTTTCCCATAAGGATTGCTTATATTGCTTACAATAAAAAAAAAAATATACTCGAGGAAATAGTTTTCGAATCTCTTCATGAAAGCAACGGAGGCCAGGTAAAAAGTTGTTACTTCCAATGACTAAGGTTGGCCAAAAAAAATCAGAACTCCTATTTCACGTGAAGTATGTGATGACGTTCTTGGGGGTGGCTCATAAGCCTATTTACAGCGCATGAAACTCGATGGTGTTTTCACTGCAACGCACTCGGTGATCTCTCCTTAAAATTTTGAATCTTCTCCCTATCCATCTCTTCAAAAGACACAGAAAATGAGTTCAGACCAAGTGATGAGCAACAACTGCCATGCATGGGCTGCAAGAGACGATTCGGGGCTCCTCTCTCCTTATGAGTTTGAACGCAGGTAAACTTTCTGGGTTGTTTGTCCACTGGACCGATATCTCTTTCATTTCAAATTTCAAATGACTGAATTTGAAACTTATTCTCCGACAGAGTGGTCGGAAGCAACGACGTGTCGGTGAAGATCACTCATTGTGGTGTTTGCTATGCCGACGTAGCTTATACCCGCAACAAGCGAAAGAACTCTGTTTACCCTTTGGTCCCCGGGTTTGTCCTCGTTCGTTTGATTTAGTAACATTCGCGCGACGAAGGAATTGGTCGCCGAAATATGTTTCTCATCATTTTCCATCTAGCATTCTATCGGTGTAATCAGCGAAACTCAGCCAGTAATTAAAACGAGTAACGTTATCACAAATGACTGACCGCACATACTGGAGATTTCGCCACAACTTCTCCAGAAAATCTCGTTCAAACAGAGAAAGAAAATGAACCCTTCAATCTTTTATACATATGTATAGGCATGAGATCGTGGGGATTGTGCAAGAAGTGGGTGACAACGTTGGCAACTTCAAGGTCGGAGACCATGCGGGTGTCGGAACCTATCTCGACTCGTGTAGACACTGCGAGTACTGTGATGATGGACAAGAAGTTTATTGCTCAAAGGGAATTACAGTGACAATCAATGGCACTTACGCGGATGGTACCCCCACACGGGGAGGATATTCGAGCTTCATTGTTGTCGACGAGAGGTAATTTTCTCAATATTCTTTGGGAAAGTTGCTGATATGGTTCAAATTCTGCACCTGTTAATAACAGCGGAATCAACAGGTTTTGCTACAAGTTACCTGAAAAGTATCCATTAGCTCTGGCAGCACCTTTACTGTGTGCTGGAATCACGGTCTACAGTCCAATGATCCAATACAAAATGAATCAACCCGGCAAATCAGTTGGCGTGGTTGGACTGGGCGGGCTCGGTCATATGGCTGTGAAGTTTGCTAAGGCTTTCGGACTGAATGTCACCGTTTTCAGCACGAGCATGTCCAAGAAAAATGATGCCTTGAACTTGTTAAAAGCAGACAAATTTGTGCTCTCATCTGACAAGGAACAAATGGCCGTAAGAATCCTATGACCCGGTTGATATTGTTAGATTTTGTAGAGTTGGTTTGGCGATCCTGAGACTCATCTGTGCTTTTTCTAGGCTATGGCTAAATCTCTGGACTTCATCATCGACACGGCGTCCGGAGACCATCCACTTGATTTGTACATGTCATTACTTAAGACAGGAGGAGTTTTATCTTTGGTAGGCGTTCCATGCGAGGAAATAAAACTCAATCCAATTACCCTTCTCATGGGTAAGCATTCTCTCCACAAGAACTATCAAATTGATCTGATTATCTCGGTTCAAAATACACTTCGTAACAGCTCTAATTACATATTTGGTTTAGGTATGAAGAGCATTTCCGGAAGTGCAGTAGGCGGTGTAAAGCGAACGCAAGAGATGATTGATTTCTGTGCTGAGCATGAGATTTACCCAGAGACCGAAGTGATTCCGATCCAATATGCAAATGAAGCTCTTGAGAGGCTCCAGAAGAGTGATGTGAAGTACCGCTTCGTGATAGACATCGAGAACTCCCTACAGTAACTCGGCTTGTCAAGGAATACCATGATCCAAATTAAGGTTATAGTCCAGACGAACTCGATCTCAATCTCTATGGATTGAGCGTATGAAGTCGAATAAGTTGGAAGTAATCCTCCTCCATTGCAAGTGCGTTTCATTTTCTTGACAATAAAATGGTGATTGATTGATGAATATTTCTGTTTGAGTGATAATCTGAGCGAACTCATTGTATACAAAGAAGCCAATGAGCCTCCGAATGGAATCGAAGATGAAATCTTTACTCAATTCGACTACAGCAGAATAGATAATACATTACAGTTTTATTTCATTAATCCAACTGAACGAGCTGAAAGTCAATTCAAATCGGACACAAATACTGCGCTATGGTCCCCTCTCCATTCATTAATTCACTTCATCTACATAAAAATAGAGATTATGATAATCATAAGGCGTCTCTGGACATGAATTGGGCAGGAAGACATAAGTAAAGGTCTTTGATCAAGATCATTCGATGGATCTGGCGATAGCTAAAACCCGATGGACGTGGATTAGATTCTAAAGTCATATTCAGATCTCAATTTCGGTTTGAATAATTCCACGCACCACGGAAAAATAATAAATGACGTTTAGTACCAACATGATAAACTAACCATATGCTATACACACATGTGTTGAGTGGTTCAATCATTCGAAAAGAAAAAAAAATACATACTAACTTGCTTTACAATTCCGTGGTCCATACCTTAATTTAATATTGGAATAAAGGTAAAATTCCAAAGAAGCATCCGCACATATTGTCCCCAAACCAATTTGCAAAAAACTCCAATTAGCCTCCCAAACTGCGTCAAGCATTTGATCCTATTTACAGATCTGCCGTTTTTTCCAATCCAATTTTGCACTTCCCACCATTTTAGTCCGTCCATAATGGATACCTATTCGCTCAAAACATTAACCCGCCGTCAAGATGCTTAAGTGACGTCACCCTATACGTTTAACCCTATTGGGGGTCGAGGCATAAAGAATAGAAAAGCAATACGCATGAAGTAGGCAATGACGTCACCCTATACGTTTTTGAGCACAGTGCAAGAACCCGGGATGTGTATATTACAGGGGAGGCGATAGATCGTATAGCATGTCTGCTGTCAAAAACAAGAGAAAATGAGTTTGGGCAAATCGATGGGAAAGAACTGCCATGGATGGGCGGCGAGAGACGACTCCGGATTCCTCTCTCCTTACGAGTTCGATCGCAGGTGAGCTAGCCGATCGCATGTTAGGTCGCCGATCTCGTTGCTTGAATGCGCAGCCTCCTCGACTCGTGAGTTATTTTGCCATTTCCAATGAGTAAAGTCTATCGCATTATTCTCCCGACAGGGCGGTCGGAAGCGAGGATGTCTCGGTGAAAATCACTCATTGCGGCGTTTGCTATGCGGACGTGGCGTACACTCGCAACAAATTGAAGCACTCCAAATATCCCTTGGTCCCAGGGTATGTAATTTGGTCTTCCTTTCAAATGTTTTCGTTTGGGGGGTGATGCTCATTCGAGATATGTACATGTTCAGGCATGAGATCGTGGGGATTGTAACAGAAGTGGGTGGCAACGTCGGCAAGTTCAAGATCGGGGACCATGTGGGTGTCGGGACTTATGTCGACTCGTGCAGAGATTGCGAGTACTGTCATGGTGGACTAGAAATTCATTGCTCGAAAGGTATTGTTTCTACGATCGGCGGCACTTATGAAGATGGCAGCACTTGCAAGGGAGGATACTCCCAGTTCATAGTTGTTCATGAGAGGTGCGTGATTACTAACTTCGGTTTAAAGATCCGCCCGATTATCGTTTGTCACGTCACTTAGTATGCATAAGATTACTCGAATCTCATCCGACGTGAATTCCACGACAACTTCTGGTGCCGACTTACCAATTTGCTAGTATCCTCATTCTTCTGTCTTCATATCTTTAACCCCAATGCCAAATCCATTTACATTGTGCACTTTATGCACTTAATAGCGAAGTATTGAATCTGTAGGTATTGCTACAAGATACCTGACAAGTATCCATTAGCTCAAGCAGCACCCCTGTTGTGTGCTGGGATCACAGTCTACACTCCGATGATCCGCCACCAGATGAATCAGCCTGGAAAATCATTAGGAGTGATAGGACTTGGCGGGCTCGGTCACATGGCCGTGAAGTTCGCCAAGGCTTTCGGGTTGAATGTCACTGTTTTCAGCACCAGCATCTCCAAGAAAGATGATGCCTTGAATCTTTTGAAAGCAGACAAGTTCGTGCTCTCATCTGACACGGAACAAATGAGCGTAAGAGTCTAGTGATGAGAACCCACTTGAAATCTTCAGGTTTCTCAAATGCCGGGTGCTGTAAGTGGATCTGATTCGGCGGTTTTCTTTACAGGCTCTGTCGAAATCTCTAGACTTCATAATCGACACTGCATCAGGAGACCACCCTATGGATCTGTACATGTCATTGCTAAAGACAGGAGGAGTTTTGGCTTTGGTGGGCTTTCCAGGCGAGGAAATGAAACTTAGTCCAATGAGTCTTCTCATGGGTAAATATTCTCTCGACAGAGATCTTAGCATTTATTTCCTCTTTTGGTTGCGTTCTTAAATTACATGTACCTTGTTTAGGAATGAGGAGTATCTCTGGAAGCGCTGTCGGCGGTACAAAACAAACACAGGAGATGCTCGAGTTTTGTGCGGAACATGAGATACATCCGGAGATTGAAGTGATTCCTATTCAGTATGCGAATGAGGCTCTTGAGAGGCTCCAAAAGAATGACGTGAAGTACCGCTTTGTGATAGACATTGAGAACTCCTTAGAGTGATTTGCTGATGAAGAAACTCCCGGAAGATATTTAAGTGCTTATTCAATAAGAATTATATCTTTATGTAGGTGCCGACGGCTCTCTCTGTGGAATTCAATTAGGTAACGCAACAATAAGTGGAAAGCATGTTCTTCCTCTTTTCGAAATGATCCCTCCCTCCCTCTCTCTGTTTGTAAATTTGGGGATTGCAACTTGTGTGTGTTGGATATGAGAATAAGAAATTAACAGAAAAATCGATCGAGGAGGAAAGAAGAACATTGAAGATTTATGTGGTTTAGTCCGAAAGTCGTTAATAGTTTCACAGGGAGAATCAGCAGAAAAAAAAAATCCAATATGAATCTGGAGAATCACATAGTTACAACCGGTCAATTGTTCAAGTATTTCCCAACACTAAATTACACCCAAAAAAAAAAAATTTACTAAGCAGACAAAAAGCTCACTGAGAAAACCTTACCTCTTCTTGTTTGCTACGCAGAGTTCCTTTCTTGCATGTTCTTATGAGACCTGCCGGCTCAAACTAGAAAACCTTGATTTTCTTCCTTTTTTTTTTCCTTAATCCAAGATCAAAGCCCATCAAATTTTGTACTGGACTGAATTTGGTCAAAGTCTAAATCCTGATCAGAAGACATCCAAAATAGTGGCAAGACTTCTACCGAGGGTCATATTTGAAGTGTGGGCTCAACTCCGAGACATAATTTGACAGCATAACTATCGTTTCTCTATCTCTCTAAATTTCCGAAGTCTGTAGATAAATCTAAAATTTCTAGAGCCTACGATGACAGGCCATCGTTACAGTCCTTTAGCTATCATCACAAGGTAGTAGGTGTTATTGACAACTGCAATACTTGAGCAACTGATCATGCAAAAATGGAAGTCCACCCTCATAGCAATCTATCCGAAAGCCGCCACGCTGGTTGCAACTGGGGGTTCCACGCTATAAGTATAAGGGCCAATTCGAGTCTCCACTTACATACCTTGGGACATCGGCCCACGTAGAACCCAAACCAAAGACTAGTCCGCCGAAGACGAGACGAGTTCATCTGTTTCAGGTCCGCTCCGGCCGATTACCTGAAACCAAATCAAACAGTCAGACCGTTATTTCACTTACCACCCAAAACAAACGGAAATCCGACCCGAAAAGATCAGAAATTCTTTGTTCGGGTCAGATTTGAGCGGTTCTTCCCAAGAGGTTGGGTGTTACAATTCCAAATTTAAAGCGGACGGGACTTTTAGATCAACTGAAGGTGCAGATAGTTGCTACACGTTGTAATCAACTTCTTCGAATGGATTTCTATAGGATATTTTTCTCCAGTTGTGAAGGCGGCAACAATACAGATAATCCTTTACGTAACCCTTATTCATACCTAGCAACTACGTCTACACATTAAAATGCTACAGAGAAGGTTAATTGAATCGTTGACCCTTAAATTTTGGCTACCATTTTTGTCACTAAGTAGATTTTAAAATTAGAGATCAACCTTAGTCCCTACCAAAAATATTACATCATTTTAATAGTTTTCATTTTAGATTCCATTATATTGCATTCGCATTCGATTGGACGAAATTACAATGCCGTAGGACCTTAGTCCCTACCAAAAAATATTAAATCAATTTTATAATTTTTTATTTTAGCTTCCATTATATTGCATTCGCAGTTGATCAGATTGGCAGCAAAAATGGACTTGAAATGGGTGTGCGAATCCGGCTAGAACTTAATGCAGAATTTGGCCAACATGTAACGTACGTAAGTCGGGAAGGGAGGGAGGGAGGCAGGGGTGGGTGGCGGGTAGAGGTGGTAGAGAGAGAGAGTGAGCGGAAGGGGGTAGTCTCCGGCTAAAAAGGGGAGATGTGAAAGGGAGAGAGAGAGAGAGAGAGAGAGATATAGAGAGAGGGGAAGAAAAAAGGAGGAGAGAGAGAGGGTGGAAGGGGGTAGTCTACGGATAAAAAGGGGAGATGTGAAAAGGGGGAGAGAGAGAGATATGATAGAGCTCATAAATGGGATGGGATCCCACGGCTCAAATTAATTTACAATATATATTTTTTTAAATCCATACTTCGTAACTAGCTCGAATAGTCAATTTCGGGCTCCATTATTCTTGATTTGAAGAAATCGAAACGGGGCTCCAATGCCACGGGCCGGTTTCAGTTTGGAACCACCGGCTCAGTCAACGGGCGATTTCGATTTTGACCGGGGCCGATTCCGAGTCCAAAATGACCCGTGGCCATGAGTCCAATATCTCTCCCTACATTTTTATGTGAATCCATGCATGAATATGTTAATTGATAATAGCTCTCACCATTTCCACCTCCCTAAACCAAGAAAATTATTTTTGTACAGATCGGTCGGAGGCGATGAACAAAGAAAATGATTTTTTTTATATCTTCAGTATTTTTCAGCATTTTTTATTTTCGAAAATTCATAAAAAAAATCAAGTAAAAATGAGAAAATTGAAAAATCAACTTTGGAGCATAGCCTAGGAAACTATTTTTTAATAAAAAATTTCATTTTTAAATATTTTTTTCAGAAATTAGAAAAATATTTAAAAAAAATTTGCATTTGAGGCCATGAAAATATGAAAAGATAGTCAGAATTTTTATTTTAATTTTCTCTTCATTTTAGCCAAAGAAAATTTACAAAAATTAATCTAGAATCGAAATTTTTTTTTGTTAATCTCATTTTTAGAGTAATTAAAAAATTATAGAAAATTTATTTTAGCTATGTAATTTTCGATTTTTGCATTTCTGGAGTCATGACATTATCCTCTAATAGTCTAAATTTTTTAATGGCCCGATGGTGCACTTTTCGTTGTTGCGTTCATTTTTTTGAATTCAATTTATCATTTGTGTTTTTTGTCAAAATACTGGCATCGGGGGTTAAACCAAATCAAGTCACGGTCATGGATCTTTCTCCCAGGATGTGCCTCTAGGGTTACAAAGAGTGTCGGTAGGTAAAAAACGTGAGTGGAAGACAATTTGAGTAGGGGGGGACTTCTCGACCAAAAAGAACAAAAAAAAAAAGTGGAGAAAAGGAATGGCAACTGGAATCTCTCGGCAGCTCTCCCCCTCTCCTGGTGCAGCAAACCTGGAGCTCCCTCTCTCCTTGAAGCCCTAGATAAAATGGATTATGATGCGCATTTTTGGAATCCCATCGTTATGATTTTTCAAGCTCAGCAGGATAAAATTGCACGAAAACTGGGAGCAGAATTGTATTGCTTTGAGCACTAGATTGCTTCTAGACTCGATGCACTTTTACAAGTAAAGAATGATGGTTAGACAAAATACTTGCATGTGAAAAAATCATGGGATCAGCTTGATGTGTTGCTTCCAGAGATGAAACTATTCCATGCCGAATAGCCAATGAGACTTTGCACAGGAATATCATATATTCACCGTCGTGGAGGTTCCGTTGGGAAAATAGAAGACATGTGGCTGGTAAAATTGACAATCCACCGAATGAGTTCAATCACGAAAATAGTGGCTGTGCTCCCACTGAGATTAAGGAACCAATCAGTTCAAGAAAAGGCCACATATGAGATAGAAAAAGATCCTATTGAAGATATGGTCATCGAAGTTCTGCCTTCTATGTGGCCTAAAGATATCAGAGATGATGATGGAAAGCAGTTCAACATCGAGAAGCCTTTGAGGAGTTGAATAGGATCCCAAAAGAATTCTTAAACTAGGGAGGAATTGGAATACATTTTGGCACATTCGCGCTGGTGGCATTTTCGATGGCGGTGGAGGTAATGATAATCACGGCACATGGGCAGATAAGGAGAAAGGAGAGGTCATGGAGAGCAATGGCGGAGAGATAATAAGAGAAGGCAAGAAAGAAAGTCCTCTCTTTTGTCGCGGGGAGGGGGGGAGAGGAATACTAATAATTTTTATTTTTAGAAAGTAAATAATTATTTTTAAAAAGTAGAAATTTTTTTTACCGCCATTAATAATTTTGGCTGAGCTCCCGGAGAGGGATTTGGGGCTTCACACGGTAGATTTACGGCACCTCATCAACGCCCGTCTTCGGAGGATTCTCAGGCAACACTAAGCGAACGACGATGACATTGTGGATCAAGAGGAGAAGATGGGTTGATTCCGGAGGTTCTTGGTTGATAGTTCCGCGAGGTCCGGGATCTCATACTCCAGTACATTTCTTCTTGCCTCCATAATTTCTCTATTTGTTCCAATATAAGCCGAGATGCCCATGTGCTTCCAGCCCTTTCTGTGCTATTTGTAATGGAAGCAAGCATCCCACGAAGGAAAGCAATCTTTTTTTGAGGCACTTGAAAATCTTCCTTTACTCCACGCATTCAACGTAGCAGCCAACTCCTTCCCAAAACCTCGCTGATTGTTCCGGAACTTCTTCACTAACTCCATGTATTCAAAGTCTCCAAGGCAAAAGGCTTCAAATTTGAATTCTTTATTCCTCTTTGACCATGGTGGGGCTGTTAAAAGAAGGATTGGACAATGGTTTGAGCCAATGGCGGGCAAGGCATAGGCTTCTGCTCGAGTGAATAACATCCTCCACTCTATGTTGCGTAAAACTTTATCGAGTCTTTTTTCTTAACGAGGGCCTCCCCTTCCCTTTTGTTGGTCCAAATAAAGGCGCAGCCTTTGCTTTCAATATCAATCAAGGAACATTCACACAATAGCTCTTGGAATGCAATTAGCCTGTAGTTTTCCGCCTCTCTCCTCTCCACTTTCTCCTAGTAGTATAATATTTCACTAAAGTCGCCGGCTAAAATCCAAGGAAGATGGTTCGTGGAAGCTATGTACCAAATGATAGACCAAAAGGGAGAGCCTCTCTTGGATGTTTGCTGGGTCATGGATAAACGTAATTCTCATACTCTTACTAGTCTCAGAATCTGTGCGTATAATTTCTATAAAGTTATCCTTGTAATCCACCATCTCCACCGACTCCTCTTCATCTCATTGTAAAGCCAGACTCCCTCCAATATTCACGGGATCAATAGTACATGCCTTTTTGTAGTTTAGACGTCTCCTATCTCTTTCCACGACATGCAATTTATTCTTAGTCTCCATAAAAAGCACTAAATTCGGTCACTCTTGAGCCACTAGGGCTTGGAGATGCTGTGGAATGTCAGGGGATTGCCCAAGCCCTGACAATCCCAGCTCAAAAACTTCATTCTTCGCAGATTCTTTTCATGCCATTGTTGTTTTTTTTTCTTGCAGGTACAAAAAGACCATCCATGGATGAGATATCAAGAATATCAAAACTGCAGGACCAGCTACAGTCATTTTCAGAATCCCAGATACCAGAGTGCTGACATTGTTGCAATTGAGTCCCAATCTTCTGCTGGGGAGACTTGGGAGAAGTCTGCGAAGAGCATTACCATTCCTAATGCTGATAGATAAGTGTGTATATGTTGATTTTGTGGAAAATGGTGGAAAAGAGAAGGGAGCTCACAGATTTGCCGGTGCTTGTGCAATACTGTGGGAAGCGATTGAAGTGCAAGAATGATAAACTGGCTTGGGGATAGAGTTTCTATTGAGGGGAATGATAGGAGAAAACATCTAAATAGGCAAGAAGGCTCGGTAAAGATTTGGGGTTTTAGGGTTTTGGGTAAACTATCACCATGGGATTGGTAGACGCTCTTCCATTGAAGAGAGAAAACTTCCACGAGGGAAGAGCTAGGGTTTCGATGACATCATTGCCTACTTCACAGGTGTAACAACTTTGACCATTCCTATATTTTTCTGTCAATTAAAGTGAGGTAAAAGTATGATTATATATTAATAGTTTGGTAAAAGAACCCCGTTTCAATATTTGCATGCGTCTTCGTGTCCACTTAGGGCTTATTTGGCAACAAATCCAGAAAAGTAATTTTGATTAAAATAATTTTTTCATATTTTATTTCTTGGATAATTTTTAGAAAATCAAAATGTATTTAATAATTGTACAAAATTTTTGTTTTTGAAAGCAACTGGGTGGGGATAATTCTTTTTTTTTAATATTTTCATCTTTTTTATAAAAAAATTTAAATTTTTCGAATTTTTTTATAATTTATAATTTTTTAAATTTCCCCCCTTTTGCATTTTAAAATTTTTTTAATTTCCCCCTTTTCAAAATTTTTTTTTAACTTTTTTGATTAAATTTTATGGTTATTTTTAAATTTGATTTTGGCAAATATATATCTTTAAAAAAATTAGTTGTTAGTAAATTTTCAATCTAATTTTACTTTTTTTTAAGTTTTGAAGTCCACGTAGAAGCCCACGTGGACTTAATCTTTTTTTAAAAGAACTGAATTTTTTTTTGTGATTTTCAAAAATTATTTTTTTTAATTTAAATTTTTTTTGTTTTTGCTCCAAAACTATTCCAAAGAATAAAATTATAATTAATTGTATTTACGTTACCAAACATTTTTCTCATCCTCTTTTATTCCGAAGAACAAAATTAGAGAATTAAAATCATTACAAAATAGGTCTTTAGAAGCTGAGGCCTCACATTATCTGAACATCCAAATTGTCTAGAAACTTCAACAATGTGTCGAGAATAAATATCCCTTGAAAAAACTCCAACATTTCTATACATAATTTGTTGAATCAAGAACCAGGTAGTATCAAAAAAGAAAATGATTGGGCATTTTAGAGCGAGGATAGTGGATGCACTAAGAATGTGTTGGTCTGAGCGAAAGTATTTTTTTGGGAAATCATCGAAAATGACTTGCTCAACCAAAAACATTTTTTTGGTCAACCAGAAATTCATGCACAAAATTAGAAAAATGAATTTTTAAATCTAAAGTGTTGAAAACACCTTCTCAAATTACCCCTATCAATTTTTTTTAAAACTATTAAATTTTATGATATTTATTATTTGATATTTTATTTTATAACAATATTTAATTATATATTTATATTTATTTCACTTTATTTTTTTATTTTTTAAATAGTCTAGATTTATTTTAGTATATGTGTTATATTCACTTACTAATGTCTACTTTGTTTCTCCTCTTTCCAATTTTTGTTTTTTATTTTCCTTTTTCTCGATGCATTTATCTTGTTTATAGAACACTCAATTGATGACATGGCACATACCGTATAAGCTGCCATGTGATTTGGTATTATAACTCTCGATAAAGTTCTATTTAGCATATGTAGCCATTTAAGAATACCATAAGTGTCGTAACTTTTGTGCGGTACTCACTTTAGTACAAAAACCTTTTGTCGACCACATGAATGCCATAACTTCTAAAAAAAAGTTACTTGAGTGTCAAAACTTTCAACTTATCACTTAAATTTTAAAAAAAAATTAAAAAGTTCACCGAAGTGCCGAAAATTTGATGTGGCATATCACTTGTGATGAACATTTTAAAAAATTTATGGAATTCAAATAATAGATTGAAAAGTTATATGTAACTTAAATGATCAGAAAAAAAAGTTCTGGTATTCTAATGAGTGTCATACAAAGTTATGGTACTCAAATAATTGAAAAAAAACGATTAAAGTATTTAAGTAAGCATCATATAAAATAAAAATTATGACACTTGTAACGGACTTATATCTTTGTAGCCTTTCTCACCCTTAATTCACGACATCGACTACTGATCAGAAAAATATTTAATTTCTTGACACAAAGGCAGTTGAGAACCCAAAAAGTCAAAATTGGAAGATAGGTGAAGTTGGCGATGACGCTAAAGAGGACGCGGCATCGACTATATATTCCAGGGACTCACGGGGGTTTCTTCATCAACACCCCTTAGGAATCCTCGAATACCGACGGTATTTACTCAGAGAGCTCTCACACATCACCGTTCAGAGGATAGACAGTGAGAATGACTTCAGACAAAGGGATGACGATGAGCAAGAACTGCCATGGATGGGCTGCAAGAGACGACTCAGGACTGCTCTCTCCTTTTGAATTCGAACGCAGGTAGATTTGTGTTTTCATGGTGTGTTTTTATTGAAGTTGTTGCTTGAAACTCGTTCGTAAAGAAGTGCCGAGCCTATATGTTTCTTGTCGTGTTTAATGTTCATGTCTGAAATTTGTAGTTTGAGACGATTATGATCACTTCTGGATTTCTAACCAAACATGGTTTCATAGTCTTCTATGGGTGGGAACATGAAGTCTGTAGTTATTCGTGAGAAGTTTCAAAAAGTTTGAGGCATCATTGTGAAAAATCTCAAGGTTGTAGTACTTTTTTAGGCCTTAACCAGTAAGGCATGGCCCCGGTTCTGAAACCGCCGGTTCCAATTTATGAACCGGCAGTTCTAGTGCAGCAGTTCCGGCTCATGATTGAGGAGAATCGGCACCAGAATCTTAAGTTGCGGTTCCAGTTCCAGTTTTGAACTGGTGGTTGCGGGTTCGGTTCTGGTTCAAAACAGGAAATGGAACTATTGGTTTTGGTTTAGATTTTTGTAACAGTTGTTGGTCTGGCACGGGCTCGCGGCGATAGCACGGCATGCACGGTAGACGGTGGCCTATTGAGGCTCGACGGCGAGCTGCAGGGGTTACGGGGGTGAGGCAACCACGGGCGGGCGGACTTGGCTAGGGGAAGGTGGCAGATGAAGGAAACGGCGGTGGCGTCGGCCAAATGAAGAAGAGGAAGAAGAAAAGGGACGAGAGAGAGAGAGAGAGAGAGTGGAAGGGGGTTGTCTCCGGCTAAAAAGGGGAGATGTGAAAGGAGAGAGAGAGGAAGAAAAAGGAGGAGAGAGAGGGTGGAGGGCGTAGTCTACGGATAAAAAGGGGAGATGTGAAAGGGGGAAGAGACAGAAAGAGAGATGATAGAGCTCATAATGGGATGGGATCCCACGGCTCCAATTAATTTACAATATATTTTTTTAAAATCCACGCTTCGGAACTGGTTCGAATCGTCAGTTTCGGGCTCCATTCATGATTTGAAGAAATGGAAACGGGGCTCCAATGCCACGGGCCGATTTCAGTTTGGAACCACGGGCGCAGTCAACGGGCCGATTTCGATTTTGACCCGGGCCGATTCCGAGTCCAAACTGACCCGTGGCCATGAGTCCAATATCTCTCCCTACGTTTTTATGTGAATCCATGCATGAATATGTTAATTGATAATAGCTCTCACCATTTCCACCTGCCTAAACCAAGAAAATTATTCTTGTACAGATCAGTCGGAGGCGATGACATTTCAGTGAAGATTACTCATTGCGGCGTTTGCTATGCCGATGTCGCTTACACTCGCAACAAGAGAAAGAATACTGTATATCCTGTGGTCCCGGGGTACTTTAATTCTTCTCCATTTTGTTTTAATAATGCGAAATTCAGTGAAGTCTTCAAAAAAGTTCGCCATGGAAGCAACACTTCGAGTTTCACTAATGTCCTCTAAATGAAGCTTGTGTATATGTGTGTGTGTGTGTGAATAGGCACGAGATCGTGGGGATTGTACAAGAAGTGGGTGGTAAGGTTAGCAAGTTCAAGATGGGAGACCATGTGGGCGTTGGAACCTTCATCGATTCATGCAGAGAGTGCGAGTACTGTGATGTTCGCCAAGAAGAGCATTGCTCCAAAGCAACTCTAACAATTAATGGCACTTGTAAGGACGGTACCCTCAGCAACGGAGGATATTCTAGTTTCATAGTTGTCCATGAGAGGTAACCTTTCTACGTATACTTGTTGCCCTATTGGTAGAATTCACAATTGTGTAACAATGCGAAAGATAATGTCAGATTAGGGGGTGGTGTCCATATGCAGAAACTAACGTAGGACATGTCTTGTTGACCCGACACAGCTTGTGGAGATAATTTTTTGCATCGTGGCCGTACTGGAAGTCATTTTCCATCTGATTCATGTGATTTGATGACGGATTCAATTATTAAACGCCTACTCTACAGGTATTGCTACAAGATCCCTGACGAGTATCCTTTGGCTCTAGCTGCACCTTTACTATGTGCTGGAATAACGGTGTACAATCCGATGATTCGTCACAAGATGAACCAGCCTGGTAAATCGCTGGGGGTGATTGGCCTTGGTGGGCTCGGTCATATGGCTGTGAAGTTCGGCAAGGCTTTCGGGTTGAACGTCACTGTTTTCAGCACAAGCATCTCCAAGAAAGATGATGCCTTGAATCTACTGAAAGCAGACAATTTCGTGCTCTCATCCGACACGGAACAAATGAGCGTAAGAGTCCAGTGATGAGAAACCACGTGAAATCTTGAGATTTCCCAAGTGGCAGGTGTCATAAGTTGATCTGATTCTGCGGTTTTTTTCCCCTGTACAGGCTCTGTCGAAATCTCTAGACTTCGTAATCGACACTGCATCAGGAGACCACCCTTTGGATCTATACATGTCATTGCTTAAGATAGGAGGAGTTTTGGTTTTGGTGGGCGTTCCAGGCGAGGAATTGAAACTTAGTCCATTGAGTCTTCTCATGGGTAAATATTCTCTCGATAGATCTTAGCATTCATTTGGACCCATGAGTCTCTTTGCGTTTACAGGTTACATGTATCTTGTTTAGGTATGAGGAGTATCTCCGGAAGCGCGATTGGCGGTACGAAGCGAACACAAGAGATGCTTGAGTTTTGCGCAGAACATGAGATACGTCCAGAGATTGAAGTAATTCCTATTCAATATGCGAATGAAGCTCTTGAGAGGATCCAAAAGAATGACGTGAAATACCGCTTTGTGATAGACATTGAGAATTCCTTAGAGTGATCTACTGATGAAGGATTTCCAGGAACATGTTTTCGTGCTTATTTTATGAGAGTTCTATCTTTATGTAAGTGCCGATGACTCTCTTCATGTAATGCAATTAGATAACGCAACAATAGTTGGAAAGTATGTTCTTCCTCTTTTTGAAGTTCTCTCTCTCTGTAAATTTGCAAACCTGTGTTTTGTGAAATAACGTGGAAAGAACACCGAAGATTTTGTCATATAATCTAACCCGAGAAGTAGAAATTAACAGAAAAATTGATATTGAGCGATAAATAATATCAAAGTTTTATGTGGTTTAGTCCAAGAGTTGGTACCTACTTCACCAGAGAGTCAACTGCGAAAAAGTACAGTATGAGTCTGGAGAATTGCATAATCACAACTGCTCAATCGCTCAAGTGTTTCCCAATACTATCTTACACCCAAAAACAATCTAGTAATGTCACAATTTCTCGCAAAAACTCAATGAGAAACTAGCCAAGGGAAAACCTAAGACTCTTCTCGTTCGCAATGATATATGATAATCAAGCAGAGTACCTTTCTTGTAAGTTCTGATACGATATATGATAATCGAGCAGAGTACCTTTCTTTTAAGTTCTGATGCTACTTGTTGGATCAAACTAAAAAACCTTAATTTTCTTCCTTTTTTAGCCTTAATCCAAGATCAAACAAAATTCTGGACTCATTAGAATTTGCTGACAGTCTAAATCCAAGTCAGAAGACATCCATCCAAAATACGGGCAAGACTTCTGCTCAGTCAAATTTGAAATATGAGCTCAAACACAAGACATAATTTGTCGCTGCTCTATCTGTCTTTTAAGTTTCTAGAGTCTGGGATGACAGACCACCACTTCGAGTTATTTTGAAGTCTGCTGGGGACGCCGACCCACATAAAACCCCAATCCAAGACAAAGGGAAAAATCGCTTTCGGCCCACTTTGCTTATCTCTTTTTTCAGCTAAATGCGGTATCTGTTACAAGGAAAATCACTACCAAGACAGATGGAATGTGAAATTCAAACTGATTAGTCAACAATTATAAGAACTAAACCCTTCCCAGCATTCAATAGTAAACAAAATCTGAGTACTCAGAAAAAAAAAAAAATCCTAGATCCTAGTTTCAATAATGTCTATCACAAAAGCAAGGATTGTCGGATCGCAAAGTTAAGAGGCGTTGGGGTAGCTGTCATTCGAATTGATTTGGTCAAGAACTCCTCGTCAACGACCGCGGCATTAGATGGAAGACTCATCGGGGAGAGAGATGCGATTTCAATGTCGTCGTCATTGGAGAGAGAGCGAGAGAGAGAGAGAAGGAAACTGGAAAGTTTCAATAAGAGTTAGGATCTATATGCTTTCTACGTACCGAAACAAGCTATCAAACAAAGGCCCATCGGACAACCAACATGACCCCATATATTAGAGAATAATGTAACTTTTATATAAATCTAATCCACGTATTTGAATGACTAATCACCTAACATCTGGATGAATATAGGGTGTGTCTTTTTTCCCTTCATCCCTTATTCGAGAAACTTCTTCCAACAAGTCCTTTGATTAGTGAATTACAAATATGGACATCTCTCACATTTACATACGTAAATTTGCACCCAACAGCACCTGAATGGTGAGTTTACTCCCAAACATGTGGCCTAGCTAACCCAACCTAACAAATATAAACTCTCCTCCCCCTCCCATGATGTGGGAGCATCGGGCTTTGTTCATCGATACAAGTTGAAGCTGTTGTTTGTGCAAGAGAGTTGTCGATTTAGGATACAAGTAGTTGATTTCATGGTTGCCTATTAACTACCTAAATCTCGATTTACCAGCTTTTTGTAGATTCCAGGACTACTAATCGATTACCTAGCGGCCAGAAGCTGTTCTGGACGATTCATTTGTTATTTGTTGATCTGTCAAGGTGTCTAGTGAGCTGCCATGATGGTGAACAAATCAGAGTGCAAGTTTTATGAGTCTAAAGAGTGTTGTAGGTTTTGAGGGTCAAAGTCTAAGTTTCTACGTGTTTTGATGCATTTTCTAATTCCTAGGTCTTTACTATGTTTTCTAGTTCCCATGTCATGAATGTCAAGTACTGCTCATGTCTTAAACGTTTGTTTATTTCCTATGTAATAGTTCATCTATGAGATGAGGCCAAGTCTCAAATGTAAGGGACATAAATTGAATATTAATAATACATGGGAGTTGCCTCTGTGTGACCAAATATTTATCCCTGGTTTCTGTGTCCTTGAAAGGTGGATTCTACCTTGGTGGTGAGCCAAAGAAGCACTATATTATTGGCTGGTAATTTTCGATAGGCCTTGGTCGTGAGTTTCTCCTATCCCAATCTCGATCGTCGGCTGGTGGCGTGCCTTGTATGACTTGGTTCTGATCATACTCTATCATGCATTTTCATTTACCATCAATTCCATGCACTCTTCATCCTTCCCTACTTCCATCAACACCACTCACAACGATATTCGCCCGTCCTGTGCACATTATCCCTACTGCTAAATCAAAATAAGTTTAGGAAAGCATAGCTTATCTCTAATTAAACTTACACGTGAGTAAAACTTGCACGCGAGTAATGTTCGTGACCTGTAGTTTACCAATGAAAGATACGTTTGAAGGAAATTTCTTCTAGCTACAGATGAAGGAAACTACAGCCTCGAATGACAAATTTTATAATACTAAAATAGTTTTTGCGGAGGAAATCTTCTATTCCTTGACAGCAAATTAGAGAAATTTTAGTACTAATATTTATGGAATATCATTTAAATGGACGCCTCTTGTCAAAATCGTGAATCAACTCATAGGATGACATTGAAATACATTTAGGACTTGATTCCACATTTGAAATTTGCAGATTACCTTTTCCTTATTTTCTTTTGTGCAAACCACCTTTATTAATTGTCACTGAGCCTTCGCGCTGATTAAAAAGGTGTGGTTGTGCAAGCGTGTGGAATATATAAGCGCTGTTCTAAAATGTCCAGAACGAGATGAAATATGACACTTAACACACACGACGCTACAGTGCGTTTGTTCGCGGAAAATATTTGGTTCGGAAAATCTTTTTTTCTAAAATCGATTGCTTATATCTCCCAAGAAAAATTAATAAATGAAAATATTTTCATAATTTAGGAAAATTTTTAGATATAAATTGTTATCGAAAATAAAATTAATTTTCACTGAACAATTGTTTCCAATTGATGAGCGATTGTTTTTTAATAAAGAAAATACTTTTCAAATTATTTATTTTTTACGAAAGAAATGGAGCCTTAAATTGCAACGATTAGGTCTTTTTATGTAACACCTTGAAGTTGTTATGAAATCATTATATATTTTGGAATAGTCCAACCTAGCTTGTCCAACAATGGTTGCGCGGACCTTTCTTGCTGTTTCCACTTTGGGTATGTTTGGTAAGCCATGACGCCAAAAAGGCGTCAGCCTCTACGTTTTATGAGTATAGCGCAAGGAACCGGGATGTTTATATTACATGGACCGCAATAGATTGTCGAACATCTCTGCGACCAACCCAAGACCAGAGAAAATGAGTTCAGGCAAAGCGACGGAAAAGAACTGCCATGGATGGGCAGCGAGAGACGACTCCGGATTCCTCTCTCCTTACGAGTTCGATCGCAGGTAAACTAGCCAATCGCGTACTAAATCACCGGTCCCGTTGCGTTAAAAGTGCCGCCTCAGCCCGGAAGTTATGTTGCCATTTGCAACGAGTAAAGTCTATTGCATTATTCTCATGACAGAGCAATTGGAAGCGAGGACGTCTCGGTGAAAATCACTCATTGCGGGGTTTGCTATGCGGACGTTCTGTGCACACGCAACCAATTAAAGCACTCCAAGTATCCCTTGGTCCCAGGGTATGTACCTTTGTTGCTAATGTAATTGTAATATTGTCTATTCCTTCAAATATTTTGTCTTTCTTTGAAATATTCCTAGAGACACTGCCGGCCAAGAAAGAAAAATTCTACACATGCGCCGTTCATCGCCGTTGATCTGGGTGTGATGCTTATACGAGATATACGTATGTTCAGGCATGAGATCGTGGGGATTGTAACGGAAGTGGGTGGCAACGTTGGCAAGTTCAAGATCGGAGACCATGCCGGTGTCGGGACTTATGTTGACTCGTGCCGAGATTGCGAGTACTGTGATGGTGGACTAGAAATGCATTGCTCGAAAGGTGTTGTTTCTACGATCGGCGGCACTTATGAAGATGGCAGCACTTGCAAGGGAGGATACTCCCAGTTCATAGTTGTTCACGAGAGGTGCGTGATTCCTAAAAGTCGGTTTAAAGATCCATCCGATTATCGTCTGTCACGTCACTTAATATACGTAAGATTACTCCAATCTCATCTAATGACAATTCCACGACAATTTGTGGTGCCGACTTACCAATTACCTAGTATCCTCCATCTTCTGTCTTCATATCTTCACTACCAACGTCAAATCCGTTCACATTGTGCACTTTCTTCACTTCATACCGAAATGTTGAATCCGTAGGTATTGCTACAAGATACCTGACAAGTATCCATTAGCTCAAGCAGCACCCCTGTTGTGTGCTGGGATCACAGTCTACACTCCGATGATCCGCCACCAGATGAATCAACCTGGAAAATCATTAGGAGTGATCGGACTTGGTGGGCTCGGTCACATGGCCGTGAAGTTTGCCAAGGCTTTTGGGTTGAACGTCACTGTTTTCAGCACAAGCATCTCCAAGAAAGATGATGCCTTGAATCTATTGAAGGCAGACAAGTTCGTGCTCTCATCCGACACGGAACAAATGAGCGTAAGAGTCCAACGACGCAAACCCGCTTGAAATCCTGAGGCTTCCCAAACAGTGGGTGTCGTAAGTAGATCTAATTCTGCGGTTTTCTTTGCAGGCTCTGTCAAAAACCCTCGACTTCATAATCGACACTGCATCAGGAGACCACCCTTTGGATTTGTACATGGCATTACTGAAGACAGGAGGAGTTTTGGCTTTGGTGGGCTATCCAGGCGAGGAATTGAAAGTTAATCCTCTGAGTCTTCTCATGGGTAAGTACTCTTTCGACAGATCTTAGCATTCATTTCCTCTTCTGCTAGGTTAGGACCCATGACTTTCTTTGCGTTGTTAAATTACGTGTATCTTGTTTAGGTATGAGGAGTATTGCTGGAAGCGGGGTGGGCGGTACGAAGCGAACGCAGGAGATGCTCGAGTTTTGCGCCGAACATGAGATACGTCCCGAGATTGAAGTAATTCCTATTCAGTATGCAAACGAAGCTCTTGAGAGGCTTCAAAAGAACGACGTGAAGTACCGCTTTGTGATAGACATCGAGAACTCCTTGGAGTGATCTACTGCTGAAGGAATTAGAATTCTTATCTTTATGTAAGCGCCAGCCACTCTCTTTATGGAATACAAGTAGAAAACGCAATAATAAGTGGGAAGTACGTTCTTCCTTTTTTTGAAGTGATCCCTCTTGTTTGGGAATTTGGGGATTGCAACCAGTGTGTCCTGAAATAAAGCGGATAGATAACCGGTTCTATAAATCTAAATCTAACTTGAGAAGCAGAGATTCACAAAAAAAAAAAATTGATAATGAGCAATAAGGAATATCAAAGATTTACGTGGTTCAGCTCGAGGTTCGGTACATATTTCATAAGGAGAGTGAACTGTAAATATATATATATAGTGTGTGTGTGAGTCCGCAGAACTACGTAGTTATGATCGCTCAATCGTTCAAGTGTTTCCCAAAACCATCTTACCCCCAAAAATAATTTTGTAATCTCATAATCTCTCACCAAGAACTCCCTAAAAAAACTTACCGAGAGAAAACCAAACACTCTTCTTGTTTGCTAAGATATATGATAATCGAGCAATGTTCTTTTCTCATACGTTCTTATGCGACTTGCTAGTTCAAATTAGAAACCTTAATTTTTATCCATTTTATCCTTAATCCGTGATCAAACCCCATCAAATTTTGGACTCAGTAGAATTTGAGGACAGTCTAAATCAAACTTGGAAGACAACCAAGACACGGGCAAGACTTCTGCCAAGTCCAATTTAAAATATGAGCTCAAACTCGAGATATAATTTGATGGTGTGACGATGGCTTCTCTATTTCTCTAAATTTCTGGAGTTTTTAGACAAATCTAAAGTTTGTAGAGTCTGGAAAGACAGACCACCACTTCACTGGGAATCAGCTCAAACGGACCAAGACATATGGAATGTGAAATTCATACTGCTTATTCAACAATTATAAGAACTAAGTCCTTCCCGGTACTCACTACCATCCAGTCTAAACAAAACTCAAGTGCTCACGACAAAAGAAAGGATCATCGAATAGGAAAATTAAGAGGCGTTGGAGTAGCTGTCAATTGAATTGATTTTGTCAAATGGCGAGAACTCCTCATCGATGACTGCGGTATTAGATGGAAGATGTTGCACAGAACAAACAATCGAACAATAAACTAGACAGAACAAGAAACTAATTCGAACACTAGATATACATGGTTCGATCGTAGAGATCTACGTCCACGGAGAGAGCAATAACGAATTCCACTATAGATCAAGCGATATTTAGATATTACAAACTACAATCAAATCGTTCAAATACTCTTAGTGTTTTCCAACTTCAATTACAATCAATAATGCATACTGTGTTTAGCCGCACAATTATTAATGAAATAATCTCTCAATCTTATAAAAGGAATTAATATGTAAATTCTTACTACAAGAATTTCTCAACTAGAACACAAAATTTATTGAAGTAATTCCATGAAAAATAACATGTCAAGCACTCGTTTATGGAACAACGCTTCAAGACTTCGTTCAATCAACTACTGCACTTTTCTCTCTACGTGAAGCCTCATCCCTGGTGGATATTAAAGGTATATATATTAGTCAACATAATGCCCTTTGCCATGTCAGATAAGGATTTTGTTTCCTTTATCTCTTTCTTTCTCTGACCCAATCAAGAATCCAAGATTTCCTTTTGTAAATTTTCTTTTATTGACTGACGCATGTTTACTGAGTCGAAGTGCAGATCAAAGTCCATGTTCACTTTCCTATTCCAGTAGCCAAATCCACCAACGCAAGTTCGGATTATATTTTGGCAGATTTCGGATGTCCGTCCGTAAAATATCCAATTCAGGATATTTATAATTTCACTTTGGATTTAAACTTAAGACATATTATAACAATTTCCACCTTGACTGGACTATTCTCTCAACAGCTTTAATGAGCTCAGCTACCACAGATATCTTCCAAGTCTAAGCCGCACATAATCGCGGAACTCAATAGAATACCAACTGTACATATACCTTTAACTATTCCTCAAGAACTTTCTGACACAAGCTCCTTAACCATAGATAAAGCAAAGCTACTCTTGTATTCATATCTGTCAGGAGACCGATTACGTATCTTGTTAATATCAACATTTACAATAATCGTTGGCTCTACAGGCTCCACCTCACTATAAGCACCATTTATGTCGATTACTTCGCTAGTACTCGCTACCTTAGGAGTTTTTGGTTGCAACTCCATTTCAAGCTGAATACCCTTCAGATTCGTATGAACACAGCTATTATCACTCCTAATCAAAAGTACCGAAAACTCATCAAATGTAACTTCTCTACTCATAATCGGTGAATTTAATTCTAGGCATAACAATTGATAACCCCGCTGTCGCGATCTAAAAAAATTTAATCGGTGAGATTTCCAGGTTAACAGATTATGAGGTTAATTGACTAACCTAATTCAGACCCTCTCAAGTCCTACCGAATTGCAACTTAGATTCTTTTCATGCAAAGTTTATTCAATTTGGAGTCGCCATTAATTATTCTTGGTAGGTCGATTAGAAATTTAAGTAAATTAGCGGGAGAACTAAATTACTTTTATGAACTGGAGATTCAAAATCCAAGAACTTGATTATGATAGATTACTTTAATGCCTTTTCGGTACCATTTTTATTTCATGAAAAATCATTTGAGAATGCAGCATTGATCGATTTTAACCTAAGGCACTAACAAAGGTTATCATGCGGGTGCACAAATAATTAATTGAACATTCAGAAATCAAGTAAGCTCAAGGAGCATGCGCTACACAAAATATATATTTATTGGTTTTCATTTTTTCTTTTATGAATGCATGAAAAGTTGTACTATATGTAATGCATAAAATAACTCTAAAATACAATGATATAAATTAAATGCAAATCTAAAAAAATTCAAATGATAGGACACAAAATGACATAACAAAGATGACATGGCATAAAATATGACATGATGACGTGGCATATGCGAATATGACATGTGGATTTTGTGCAGTGTTATGACCTTCAGTAGATAGCTCGGCCTACCGATTTTAGGGTTTGATAATGCGAAAACCAAAATACAAAAGATGAAGTACGGGAGATCTTTACACCATCAAGTAGGGGTTATAGACTACCACAATCTGGGATTCGAATCTTTTAAGTGATAAATATAGAAAATAAATAAAGATTAGCTTTAAAATTACCTGAAGCCCGAAAGAGAGAGTGAGTTAACGACTTCTGTGCAGTGTTGTGACCTCTAGTAGGTGGCTCGGCCTATCAATTTTGGAGTTTGATAATGCGAAAATCAAAATACAAGGGATGGTTTTATAATAATATTTTAATATTTTTAAAAAAATCATTTAATTTTCTTTTGCTTTTCATTTTCCTTATTTTTATTTTCTTCTTTTTTCTTCCTTACTTTTTTTCTTTCTTGTCCATTTATCTAACTTTTCTTTTCTTTTTTCCACTGATAGCCTTAGGCGAGGTTCACCTTCACCTGCCCTAGTGAGGGTCGCTCCTTTGCCAAATCAGGCAAGGGCAGGCCACTCCCACGCTAGCAAGGACAACCCTCGCCAAGCCAAGTGTAGGCATCCCATGCCCAAGGCCATTAAGTCAACTACCGGTGAGGACTATCGAGCCCTCTCTAGCCACAATAAAAAAGAACAGAAAAAAGAAGGAAAAAGAGAAAAAAAAAAAGAAGAAGAAGAAGAAGAAAAGGATAAAAAAAAAGTCTTTAAAAATTCAAAATATGAATATTAACGTCAATATCGGCTATGCTACGTAGGATGACTAGTGTTCACATTCCTAATTTGTGACTAAAATTGATTGAGTGGACTCAATTGGTTAAAAATAAAAAGTCTTAGGAATTAATTAGTATAATTAAAAAGTTTAGAACTGAATTGGTAAAAAATAAAATAAGCTTAGAATTTTTTGGATAGATTTCCCTGATTCCAAGCATATGATGGATGAAAATTTTTAGGATTCAATTGGTATAATTAAAAAAAAATTAAAATTAAATCGGCAAGAGTAAAATAAATTCATGATTTTTTGGGCAATTTTCGTTTCTCTCAAAACCCTAATGTTGAAACATTATGATGCATCAATCAGACAAAATAAAGAAGAGTGCTGTGGGGGCAAGATCTACGGATAAGGAGTTGTTGGCGATGTGGACACCTGAACTTGGGACAATGGTTAATGGTTCGTGGCTCATTGGGCCATGACGGACGAATAATCCCCGACACCATCATCTACTTAGCTTAGACCATGTTACGTGCCTGACAATTGCCAATCTTCTCGTCCTCTGTGTCGCCAGGGTTTTACCTCGTGTGACTTCCGATTACCAAACTCTTGTCCGACATTTTCCACTTTCCACTTCAGGGAATGGAGGTCAAAGTCAACGATTGCAGCCGCCATAGTTGAATTAGTTTTGATACTTGATAGCCTTTCGCCACAAACTTTGAGTCATAATAGTCATAATGAATCGGATCAATCATAACCTTTTAAATTACACGAGATTCACGTGAACCCTACGTACAAATTTTATGTGATCAATGATTGTGATCTCACTCGATCCCTAAATTTGAGATGGGATGGCAATCTCATGTAACTCTTCTGAAAGAGAAGTCGCGTTTTGGATAGGCTTGAGCACATCAATTGTACTCAATTATAACGTAATGTTTTCCATCTTGTTCATGTAAATCGAACTTACATTTCGCATATGGCCGTAATTGAAACATGTCGTTGAAAGTTAGTCACGTAATTGAAAACTTCATATGCATGGCCCACCTTAATTGAAATAAACTTTCCTCCTCTTTTTTTTTTTTAAATTTTTCCTCCTTTTGCTTCAATTGAGCACCTAATTCAAAACGTATCTCGCCTCTTCCTACTATAAAAGCCATTTATCAAACCTAACAAGATTAACGACTCGTCTTAGAAAAATCACAAAACCTCGGTGCGAGATTATGCCTGGCGTCGCTGACGTCTCCATGCTTCAGATTCGCTGCTAATGTTCCACGCACAAGGACAGAAGACGATTTCGAAGATTGATTATTGCGCACTCGCTGCGCGACCGGACACGTCCTGTCGTCGATTGATCGAAACCGGACGAGGTCAGTGTCTGGAACTCCATGACGCAATCGCTTGTCCTTGGCTATATTGCGGGCCGAACTTACTATTAAAATAACAACCTGGACTCGAATTACAATTATCTTTACTAACAAATAGTACCTTATTATGCCTACTTTAAGCATCAGCCATGATCTACTGGATGACATCTGATTGAAATTGATTGATCGAAACGGGGAAAAAAAAAACAATGGCGATCTCTAACTATTTCCTGTAATTCATTGAATGGGTATAAGATATGTATGCAGGAAAAAGTATTAAAAAATATTAAATTTATTACATTTGTACTAATTCAGCCCTGAAC